>CM031371.1:60558653-61989733 GCA_018208015.1 Medicago ruthenica
TTACTTGTATTCTTGTATTTTGTGACTGATTTGGTGCAGCAAGGCAAGATTTAATGTGTGACATTAAAGGTAAAAGGAAAGAAGAACTTTCTTCCAACCTCTCATGTGATCAAACAAATTGGCTATCCTTGGTCAGTTTTTGTCCCCCCAAATTGACCCCTCACCCAACCTAAACATGCCAGCCAGCTGCTTGATCCATTCCTTCCCTTTTGCCCTGCCAAAACGTCAATCCCAAGTGGTTTTTGTTGCAAAAAAGCTGTGTGACATGCCCTGTTTTGACCTGAATTTCTCCTCCCACACATAAGCCCACATGCTGATTTTGATTCCCCCAATCTCCCTGTACATGGCAGTACACGTTTTGATTGTTTGACCTTCCAAGATTGCAAGGTTTGATCCCAAGAATCATCCCTTTTGCAGCTGCCCTGTTTTACAGTTTTTACCATCATTACCTTCTAGAATCAATGGCATTTGTGGCTGAGATCAGTCAAGACCTTGCCCCTTGGCACAAGGCAAAGCAAGTTCTATCCATTAGCATTAAATGCAAAGTGATCTAGCCTGAGTTTAGCTCATGATCAGCTAGTGTTTTAGGATTTTTTCATCATGTTCATCATTGCAAAGATTTGCATTTATGCCTATAAAAGGAAGGGCAAGGCATAAGGATCACACACACTGAACACATTGAAAACCAGTCAAAAACAGACCATTTCAGAGAGCTACACACCACAATTCACACCAAAAATCCCTTGCATTGCAACACAAAATCAGTCCATCACAAACACTTTGAACCTTGTTCATAACCTCTCACAAAGCAAGCAAGCTACTTCCAGTTTTATCAAGCATTGCTAGGAGTTCTGTAAGTCTCCTATAACCTTTCTTTTCTATTGTATATGCTGTTTACATATCTGCTTTGTCCAATTTTGCTTTGTGAACCAAAACCTCCTTTGAACCCCAAAAGGACCTCAAAGGGCCAAGCTTTAAAACTGTGTTTTTTCACCCTTTTTTCTTCCTTTTTGTCAAGTTTCTTAACCTCCTTTAGGTTCTGAATCTTGCTCGAAGCAGTTTCTGAACTTCTGTTCAGAAACAGCTTCTGAGTTGAAAATTCGCATACTTCGCAGAGCCAAGCCTTGCTCGCACTGCGAACACACCAGAACCTGACTTCGCAGAGCCAAGTTCTGGTTGCTCTGCGAAGTATGTGAAATTCAAACATGAATCAGGCATTCAAATGTCAAATTTTTGGGATTCTAGCCCTTGATTCAGAACCTAAAGAGGGTTAAAACCATTTTGGTCCAAATCCAACTCATAATCTTGCACAACTTTGAAGATTTCACAAGTTCGTGCGACAAAATTTGAATAACTTGTGAAACAAGTTATGTTCTTAATATTTTCAAAAACCAAGTTTGAGCAGCAAGCTAAGTTCGTCCATTTCAAAAACAAACTTGAACAACCACGTTGTTCATGATTTTCAATCCAAACGCGAACTTAAGCCGAGTTTGTTCACTTTTTTTAACCAAGCTCAAATTGAGCCGAACTTGTGAACTTTCCAACGTTTTGCATGTTTTATGATTTTGTTTGCCATTCAAACTTGAACCAAACTTGTTCTTGAGTTTCAATAACTTAAGCAACAAGTAACGTTCATGATTTTTAATAAAACCGAACAACAAATTTGTTCGTGTTGTTTTTTCTTTTCTTTAACTTTCCTTTTTAAAAGCTTTGGTTCCCTTTGAGATTCCTTAGAGTGACAAAACCAAACTTGAATGAAACGGGAATGGCTTGACGTATGTCTCCCCAAACCTCGATTGCACGAATGCGTGACGTATGTCTCGTCGCTCGGGCAATCGTCATTCCACCCTTGACGCGTCTAGCACGCTAAACTTTCATTGGCCCCCTTGTGGCCATTTTTACCCTTTTCTTGGCCCTCGTGGTCAATCCGAACCGTTCGCGCGCCTTGCGCGTTTTATTTTTAACCTTTTCACGCCTTGCGCGAATTTTTCGCCTCAGTGCGTTTGTCTTTTATTTAAAAACATTCACGCCTCGCGCGAGCTTATCGCCTAGCGTCCATCTTTCACCATTTTAAAACTTTGTACGTCCTCGTACGTTTTTAAAACTTTTGCTCACGTCCGAGCGTAAAACTTTTCATCATCAATCATTTATTTTTATGCATTGTCGTCAGTGGCCAGCTCGGCAACAACCCGAGCAGCTGACTTTTACTTTCTTGTCGTCAATGGCCAGTTCGGCAGCAACCCGAGTAGTTGACATTTATTTTCATTACACTTTTTCTTTATTTTCAAACTTTTTCGCTCGGACGCGATCAATCTTTTTTTTTAACTAAAACGAATCAACATACAAACGTTTTTCTACCAAAAAACGTACGCTTTGAATTCTCCGACTACCGGGAGATACGTAGGAGCAAGATCGACATCTTGTCAAGCCCATTAATAAAAAACTTGTTTTTCCTTTTCGTTTGTTTTTATCTCTTTCTTTATCCCGCATTATGTTTTTTTATATTTCCTTTTTATACATATTTAAACACGTAAGTAAAATATCGAACCATTTTAAGCCTAAGTCGACTAAGAGGTTCCCGTTGAGTACAACGGATGTGAGGGGTGCTAATACCTTCCCCTCGCATAATCGACTTTCGAACCTAAAATCTTTTCTCAAGGTAATTTAGAACTTTTTTTCCTTTTTTCCCCGAAAAATTAAAAGTTCAGTCGTAATTTAGAATTAGTGATTCAAAGCTTCCCCAATAGCTTGACATCCGAAATTCGACGCGACAGAAATGGCGACTTCACTGGGGACCATGCATAAAACACTTTGTTTTTGCATAAACGAGTCAAGCCTATCTCAGTCGGCTTTTAGGCTAATTTGGTTCATTTTACTTACGTATTTATGTTTACTTGTCATTTTTTTGTCTTGTCTATTTTTTATGCTCTTCATACATATATATATCATTTGTGCTTCATATTCATATATATCTCAATTGTGGGGGTTACTTGAGCGATGTTACTCCACATTGTTCGGGTTAATGCCGGACGTGTGAGGCTCTCTACCCGAGCTCGAGAGAAAACTAAGTTAGAAGGAGGTTGTGTGGGGAAGCCCGCGTTGACGTATGTCCGTGAGGTAGGATGCCCAACCCCGCTTAGACGAGATTTTCATATGGAATTAATTGAAGTCATGTCGACGTATGTCCATAGACAACCCTAATTCCATATGAGATTGATGACTCTAAGGACCTCTTCTTAGGAATTTCACCTTTAGAGCCTACACGTGAGGATGGGGGGAAATTTTGATCATACATACCATACCTATGCATACTATACATTTGCATTCATAAAAATGATTTTTTGCATATGCAAAAAAAAAAGGGGCATATTTTGTCATATACATTGCATACATACATCATGCATGACACGCATACATTTGTCTTCGAGTCCAAAACTCGTTCCCCTTCTTACCTCAAGGATTTCTTACAATCCGCATTGAGTCTTCGGTGTTCGCATTTCGTTCGCAACACTATGTGTCAACCCGTCAAGAAAAGTGGATCGTCGTCCCAGAGCAGCCTACACATATAACACCAGGCTCCCCAGTTGTACATGGGGCATGCCATTCGACTTTGGTGAGGAATTCATCCATATTCCCATTTGTAACGCCCCGGATTTACTTGGAATTATTTTCAGTTATTTTAATTGATGATGCGACGTATGTGTGATGTCTTGTTGTGTTTGTGATGTTCTTGGTGTTTTGGTGTTTTGTTAGAGGGTAGTGACCTTAGATTATAAGGAATATGAGTTTGAGCGAATTAGATCCTTAGAAGGCATAACCCAAATGTGAGAAATATTGATATTTATTAGTATATTGGTGGTTGGGTTTATTAATTGAATAAAGAAAAATTATAGTATTTAATTATAGTTGTTAATAATTTAATTGGATTATTTAAATTAAACTAATTATTATTATTAAGAAAGGGCATTTGTGGCATTTAGGATTTAGGGGTATGTTATGATGAGAAAGAGATAAAAACATAACAGATCGTGAAACAAAATTGGGAGAGAAACAAGAGCGAAGAACGAAGCTGAGGCAAGAGAGACCGGAAGGGATTCTACGGGAAGCGATCAATAGAGTTTAGAACCGGAAAACCTAAGGTAAGGGTGGGGTTCTTACATTCTAAGGGATTGCATAATGATGGGGTATGGTAGACTCTAGGTATATGTGATTGTATGGATTTTGACCCTTTTGTTCAATTCATGAGGTCTGTGATTTTGATGATGAAATTGGCATGATACATGCTGTTGTTGTGCATTATAATTGTGGTTTGTGATGATTGTTGTTGTTAATGTCATATTATGAATTGGGTATGAATTATGTTGAGTTGTTGTTGTTGATTGTGATGATTTTGAATGAATGAGAAGTTTGAATAATATAAGTTGCTTTTCCTGAGTTTTCTTATCTCTGCCCCGAATTTTGAAATAAAAACTGGTATTGATCGGTACAGAATTGGTCTTAGGTGTAAACACAAAAGTTGTAGGTATGGATGTTAGTTTTCTAATGCCGTTGGTCTGACGTCAAAACGATTTATAGAACTTGAGTTACGGTCAAATTACTGCACGTAGGTCACAGTGAATTTTTATGGACTTTCTGCACAACTTTTCCGAATTTGAAACGAAAACTGGTATTGATCGGTACAGAATTGGCCTTGGGTGTAAACATGAAGGTTTTAGATAATTTTTTAGCTTTCCAGTGGCTTTGGTTTGACGTGAAAATGACTTTTAGTTTTTGAGTTATGATGAAAATACTCCAAGGAGGTCTTAGTGAAATTGTACGGTGACAGCATTCTCTGTTTCATGTTTTTGCGTCTTTTTTCACACGTCTCTGTTTTAAATTGGTCTTTGGTATAAACATGAAAGTTGTTGATAATTGTGATATCTTTCTAGTATCCTTGGTTTGACATGGAAATATGTTATGTATAATTTGTTATGGTTTTACAAAATTGTATGATGAATTGTTGATGTTTGAATACGATGTTTATGTAATTGTGAATTTGAATGACAGTGACAGTGATGTAGCCTTATATGGCAGCGATGTGGTTTATGTACGATGCTTGCATGTATTTTGTTGTTTCATTTTAGAAGTCTCATTCATTGCATCTTGTAACGATGGCCTGAAATTATGATAAAGCGACGTAGCCTTGTTTGGCAAAGTGACGTGGGGCTCCGGCCTGACATGCCCTATTTGGCATTATTTTGCGACGTTTGGTACCACATGCATGTAGGTGAAGTCGGGTCTCATTGCATTATGTGTCGATGATAAATTGTTATAACCGTGACGTGTGGCGATGTTCATGTGCTTGATGTGATGATGTTTGAATATTGGTGATGATGATTGTTTATGAAAATGATGTGTGAACATGAATAAAATGATTGGTGAGATAATGAAGTATGATCCTGTGCTTATGTTTTTACTTGCTCATTATTATGCTTTCGTTTAGATTGTTTGATATCTCACCCTTTTGTTTTTGTTGGTCCATTGTCTTTATATTGACAATGTGCAGATAACTCGAAGTAGCTTGCTGTGACGCTTAGACGAGGAGTACCTAGTGGTATATAGAATTGGGGTCGTGATGCTCTGATATTATGTAACACTGGGAATACGTTTGTCTTATGTTTTTGGGAGTTAACTTTATAAACTCCAATGCTGATTTTTATTAAAGTATTCACTTTATGTTGAGTTTTGAATTATGACGAATGTTTCGGCTTTTTGCCATAGTGCTGATTATGAGTTGATATTATAATTATTTTCCGCTGCTAATAAAGAGATTTTCAGACATGATGTTGTTATCTTGAGGAGCCTGTTTGTTAATAAGTATGTTTTATGTTTTCATGATTTTGTGACATCCCGTTATTTGTTAAATACTCTGATATATTATGTGCTTATTCGCGCGGGGAAATCGGGGTGTTTACAATTGGTATCAGAGCAGGTCGGTCCATCCGGCCAGGTTGTCGAGTCTTTAGTTTAGTGACAGTTGAGTACTGTCCTTAGACATTTCTAATCAATTATTTGATGTTTTGTGAACCTAAGAAGATGGCTGGAAGGAACGACACTGCTATTGCTGCTGCTTGGCTGCTTTGGAAGCTATGGCTCAGGCGGTGCAGCAACAGCCTAATGCTGGTGGAAGTAATGAATTCCGCATTCTGGAAACATTTCAGAGAAACCATCCGCCTACATTCAAGGGAGGGCACGAACCTGATGAGGCGCAGGCTTGGCTCAAAGAGGTTGAAAGGATCTTTCGGTTAATGGACTGTACTGATGCGCAAAAGATACGCTTCGGTACCCACATGTTAACAAGTGAAGCTGATGACTGGTGGGTCGAGACCCGTCAAAGATTGGAAGGTGGAGCTGAAGAAATTACTTGGGATGTTTTCCGTAGAGAATTCCTGAGGAAGTACTTCCCGGAAGATGTTCGTGGGAAGAAGGAGATCGAGTTTCTGGAATTGAAGCAAGGAGAGTTGTCGGTGACAGAAGCAATTTAAGTATTCATCCGGGAGCTACTAAAATGTATCAAGACTTAAAGAAGATATTTTGGTGGCCAAAAATGAAGCAAGATGTTGCGCGGTTTGTGTATGCATGCTTGACGTGCCAAAAGTCGAAAGTAGAACATCAGAGGCCAACAGGCTTGATGCAACCGTTAGATGTTCCGGAGTGGAAATGGGATAGTATATCTATGGATTTTGTGACAGGATTACCGAACACTCCGAGGGGGCATGATGCTATTTGGGTAATTATTGATAGACTGACGAAGTCGGCTCATTTTATTCCGATCAATATTAGTTTTCCTGTATCAAAGTTAGCAGAGATTTATATTCGCGAGATTGTGAAGTTGCACGGAGTCCCGTCGAGCATTGTTTCGGATAGAGATCCGAGGTTTACTTCAGATTTTTGGAAAAGTCTACAAGAGGCATTAGGTTCTAAGTTGAAGTTGAGTTCGGCATATCACCCACAAACTGATGGACAGACGGAGAGGACCATTCAGTCGTTGGAAGACTTGCTGAGGGCGTGTGTTCTCGAACAAAGCGGAACGTGGGACAGTTTTCTACCACTGATCGAGTTCACTTATAACAATAGTTTCCATGCTAGTATTGGTATGGCACCTTTCGAGGCATTGTATGGTCGGAGGTGCAGAACGCCGTTGTGTTGGCATGAATCTGGTGAAAGAGTTGTGTTGGGACCAGAGATTGTACGAGAAACTACTGAGAAGGTGAAATTAATTCGTGATAAGATGAAGGCTTCGCAGAGTAGGCAAAAGAGTTACCATGATAAGCGGAGGAGAGATCTTGAGTTTCAAGCAGGAGACCATGTATTCTTGAGAGTATCACCAGTGACAGGTGTAGGTCGTGCCTTGAAGTCGAAGAAGCTTACTTCTAAGTTTATTGGACCATACCAGATTTCTGAGAGGGTTGGGAATGCTGCGTATAGGGTGGCCTTACCACCGAACCTATCAAATTTGCATGATGTGTTTCACGTGTCGCAACTCCGGAAGTATGTTTCAGATCCATCTCATGTAATTCATATGGATGACGTGCAAGTGCGGGACAATCTAACCATTGAGACTGTGCCTGTACGAATTGAGGATCGGGAAATGAAGAAGTTAAGGGGCAAGGAGATTCCTTTAGTGAAAGTGGTTTGGGACGGAGCTGCCGGAGAAAGTGCAACATGGGAGTTAGAGAGCAAGATGCGAGATTCTTATCCGATGCTGTTTGAGTCAGGTAATTTTCGAGGACGAAAATATTCAAGTGGGGGAGAGTTGTAACGCCCCGGATTTACTTGGAATTATTTTCAGTTATTTTAATTGATGATGCGACGTATGTGTGATGTCTTGTTGTGTTTGTGATGTTCTTGGTGTTTTGGTGCCTTGTTAGAGGGTAGTGACCTTAGATTATAAGGAATATGAGTTTGAGCGAATTAGATCCTTAGAAGGCATAACCCAAATGTGAGAAATATTGATATTTATTAGTATATTGGTGGTTGGGTTTATTTAATTGAATAAAGAAAAATTATAGTATTTAATTAAATAATAGTGTTAATAATTTAATTGGATTATTAGTAAATTAAACTAATTAATTAGAATTATAAAATAAGAAAGGGCATTTGTGGCATTTAGGATTTAGGGGTATGTATGATGAGAAGAGGAATAAAAACATAACATATCGTGAAAACAAAATTGGGAGAAAACCAAAGAGCGAAGAACGAAGCTGAGGCAAGAGAGACCGGAAGGGATTCTACGGGAAGCGATCAATAGAGTTTAGAACCGGAAAACCTAAGGTAAGGGTGGGGTTCTTACATTCTAAGGGATTGCATAATGATGGGGTATGGTAGACTCTAGGTATATGTGATTGTATGGATTTTGACCCTTTTGTTCAATTCATGAGGTCTGTGATTTTGATGATGAAATTGGCATGATACATGCTGTTGTTGTGCATTATAATTGTGGTTTGTGATGATTGTTGTTGTTAATGTCATATTATGAATTGGGTATGAATTATGTTGAGTTGTTGTTGTTGATGTGATGATTTTGAATGAATGAGAAGTTTGAATAATATAAGTTGCTTTTCCTGAGTTTTCTTATCTCTGCCCCGAATTTTGAAATAAAAACTGGTATTGATCGGTACAAGAATTGGTCTTAGGTGTAAACACAAAAGTTGTAGGTATGGATGTTAGTTTTCTAATGCCATTTGGTCTGACGTCAAAACGATTTATAGAACTTGAGTTATGGTCAAATTACTGCACGTAGGTCACAGTGAATTTTTATGGACTTTCTGCACAACTTTTCCGAATTTGAAACGAAAAACTGGTATTGATCGGTACAGAATTGGCCTTGGAGTGTAAACATGAAGGTTTAGATAATTTTGTTAGCTTTTCCAGTGGCTTTGGTTTGACGTGAAAAATGACTTTTAGTTTTTGAGTTATGATGAAAATACTCCAAGGAGGTCTTAGTGAAATTGTACGGTGACAGTCATTCTCTGTTTCATTTTTTGAGTCTTTTTTCACACGTCTCTGTTTTAAATTGGTCTTTGGTATAAACATGAAAGTAGTTGATAATTGTGATATCTTTCTAGTATCCTTGGTTTGACATGGAAATATGTTATGTATAATTTGTTATGGTTTTACAAAAGTGTATGATGAATTGTTGATGTTTGAATACGATGTATATGATGAATTGTGAGTGTTTGAATACGATGTTATATGACGTTGTTTATGTATGATGCTTGCATGTGTTTTGTTGTTTCATTTTAGAAGTCTCATTCATTGCATCTTGTGACGATTGGCCTGAAATTATGGTAAAGCGACGTAGCCTTGTTTGGCAAAGTGACGTGGGGCTCCGGCCTGACATGCCCTATTTGGCATTATTTTGCGACGTTTGGTACCACATGCATATAGGTGAAGTCGGGTCTCATTGCATTATGTGTCGATGATAAATGTTATAACCGTGACGTGTGGCGATGTTCATGATGTGCTTGATGTGATGATGTTTGAATATTGGTGATGATGATTGTTTATGAAAATGATGTGCGAACATGAATAAAATGATTGGTGAGATAATGAAGTATGATCCTGTGCTTATGTTTTTACTTGCTCATTATTATGTTTTCGTTTAGATTGTTTGATATCTCACCCTTTGTTTTTGTTGGTCCATTGTCTTTATATTGACAATGTGCAGATAACTCGAAGTAGCTTGCTGTGACGCTTAGACGAGGAGTACCTAGTGGTATATAGAATTGGGGTCGTGATGCTCTGATATTATGTAACACTGGGAATACGTTTGTCTTATGTTTTTGGGAGTTAACTTTATAAACTCCAATGCTGATTTTTATTAAAGTATTCACTTTATGTTGAGTTTTGAATTATGACGAATGTTTCGGCTTTTATGCCATAGTGCTGATTATGAGTTGATATTATAATTATTTTCCGCTGCTAATAAAGAGATTTTCAGACATGATGTTGTTATCTTGAGGAGCCTGTTTGTTAATAAGTATGTTTTATGTTTTCATGATTTTGTGACATCCCGTTATTTGTTAAATACTCTGATATATTATGTGCTTATTCGCGCGGGGAAATCGGGGGTGTTACACCATTACTCATCAAAAGATTCCGGTACCTCAACCCGAGGTTACCTTCCCCCGGGCTACTGCAGCCTTTTTACCCACATTTCCATCCAAAGCCCGACCTCGCTCGGCATTCAATCAAACAAAGCCCAATTCTCATTGGTATCCAATCATGTACTTAATACATAAGTTATATCATACAGTTTTACATTTTTAATATGTTTATTCAGTGAACCATTTAGAACCAGCCAAAAATGTGAGGAATCCTCAAAATCATTTACATATGCAGGAGACCGGCATTTTTTGTTTAACTCGATTTTGTTATGTTAAATCTGAACGTTGTTTTAGATTGTATGAAAGCATTGATAGGATCAAGGCATTTTTTGATATGAGTAAAAACACTTGACCACAAATAGCCCACCCTGTGAGCAGTGAGTATTTGTTTAACCCCTTTGAGCCTAATGAATCAGAATCATTAACTATGAACTGCCAATTCTCATAAGCTCAATTGCTTATTGAAATTGCCGAAGTTTGTAAAAAAAAAAAAAAAATCCAGTTCATAGTTAAATCATTTTGAATTCTGATATTTTTCTTCCATTTTGAACCCTTAGCCTTCATGATTATTGTCCCTTGCCGAAGGAGGAAGGAACATTCAATTAGGGTATCATCTTGAATTAAGTTGAAAAAGGGAGGTTGTGTGTATCAAGCAATTGGTGAATTTCTTATTTGATCTTGACAACAAAAAAAAAAAGAGAAAAAGAAAGAAAAACAAATCAAGAAATCTCAAAAGAGAAAGGAAAAAGAGAAAAAATCAGTAAATCAAAAGGTTGTCAAGATCAAACAAAAGTATTTGCAAATCACCAAAAGTTGTGTGTGAAATAAGGAGGAGGTGTGTAATTAGAAAGAATGTTCCTTTCTTGGCCTTTTGAATTCAATTTCCCCACATATGACATTTCTTTTGTAACCCAGCCAAATTACAACCCTCAAAGACCTTGTGATCAATGCTTTCATGCTTTTAGAAACGATGATTAGATGGACATATAACTCGATCGGAATGTTAGCAAACTTGCCGGGTGAGTGTTCAATTCCCCCCACATTAATATTTCAATTTATTCATCTACTTAAATGAGTGATAGGTTGGTTCATCGATAAACATGTTTTTAACTTAAGTTGTATGATATAAATTTTGTATTTAGTGCAACCTTGGAACATCAAAATTGCCAACCCAAAACAAAGCCCGACCTCGCTCGGCAACCAATCAAAAAGCCCAATATTCATTGGCAACCCAAAGCCCAATATTCATTGGCGACCCAAAGCCCAATATTCATTGGCAAACCCTAAGCCCAATTTTCATTGGCACCTAACCAAACAAAGCCCAACCATGCTTGGCACCTAATCACAAGCAAAGCCCAAACCATGCTTGGCATTCCCCCCACAATTTCACATTAAGCCCAATCGTCATTGGCATTCCTCACAATTTCCTACAAAAAGCCCAATCCTCATTGGCACACACAAATACAATTTCCATCCAAAGCCCAATCATCATTGGCACCTACATTACCATAAAGCCCAATTCCCATTGGCACTCACAAACCTCATTACCAACAAAAGCCAAATTTTCATTGGCCCTTACAAACACAATCACAATCAAAGCCCGACCTCGCTCGGCACCTTACCAAAGCCCGACCTCGCTCGGCACCTTACCAAAGCCCGACCTCGCTCGGCACCTTACCAAAGCCCGACCTCGCTCGGCAACCAACCAAAGTCCGACCTCGCTCGGCAACCAATCAAAAAGTCCGACCTCGCTCGGCATCCAATCATATCCCCCAGTGGATTAAAACAATCTCCCCAGGAGGTATGTGTTCCTCATCAGTGGTTACGGCTTTACCCCGTCAACATTTGGATGTATCCTCAGTGACATCACCCATTTAAGTTTACCGAGTGTTTGCAATGTGGCGTCGGTCCACTTTTCATTCTACCAGTCTAATCTTGTCTCACCAAGTTTGTCGGTTGAACCCGGGCAAAGGCCCGAACTACATCGGTTTTGATCCCATTCGGGTATGTAGGCAAAGGACCTTGTCCTTCCAAACCAAACAAAACAAAATCAATAAAACATTTTCTTTCTTTGAACAACCTTTGTTCATCGGTCAAACAAACTCCCCAGGAAGTCAATCTTTGTCCAAACAATCAAAAGCCCAATTGTCATTGGCACCTACTCTCAAAAGCCCAATTACCATTGGCATCAAAGGCTGGATATCGATCATGCTTCCAAAATGATCTTATATCCCCAGTGAATTCACGAGCGAAGCCCAATCTTATTGGCATACCCCCCAGTGGAGTCTTGCATCATCCAAGCCCGACTTTGCTCGGCATTCAAACCATAAATCCCCAGCGTCCCATGTGATGTCTGTCATCCCCCAGGTCAGCATAATTCATGCAGCATATCATAATCATTCATTAGCATGCATCTCACATCCAGGGGCAATTCCTTAACAAACAAGTTGGGTACCCCCAGTACAAATTCATCCCTCACATGACGTCCTCAGTGACAGTCATACATTCATGCATTCATACATATGCATACAGCATGTCATACATGGTTATTTCTAACCATCATGAGTCTCACCAAACAATCGCGAGCAATTCGTGTATTCTTTTTTTCCCAGTGTCATCCCCAGTTCGTCTGTTTCGGAGATGTCATCCTTTTGCGCCAAGTGGCAGTTCAAACGAACAGCTTGCGCGTATTTTTGTCAAGTCTTTACGCCAAGTGGCAGTTCTTCGATGAACAGCTTGTGCGTACTCCCCAGTGTTGTGCCAAGTGGCAAGTTCTTCAATGAACAGCTTGTGCATTCTTTCTCCCCGATTGAAGGGGCATTTTTTGTAAGGAACGGCTAGTCAGCCGCATCCCCAGTGTCGTCAATGGCAAGTTCGGCAACATCCGAACAGTTGACATTTATTTTCCTGTCGTCAATGGCAAGTTCGGCAACATCCGAACAGTTGACATTTATTTTCCTGTCGTCAATGGCAAGTTCGGCAACATCCGAACAGTTGACATTTTATTTTCCTGTCGTCAATGGCAAGTTCGGCAACATCCGAACAGTTGACATTTTATTTTCCCGTCGTCAATGGCAAGTTCGGCAACATCCGAACAGTTGACATTCTTTTCATTCTTTTGTCGCCAGTGGCCAGTTCGGCAACAACCCGAACAGCTGGCATTTACCTTTTCATTCTTTGTTGTCAGTGGCAGTTCGGCGACCACCCGAACAGCTGACACCTATCCCCAGTGTGGTCTTCCTTTTTATCATCTTTTGCATCCATAGTTACATTACAAGCATTCATAACATTTGCATTACATGCATTTATAGCATTTATAACTCGGGAAAATATTTAGTCAAAAAAATGGCGTACTCTATATTTAAGTCTCTTCGGCCCGTCCATTTCAAATTTCACTTTCAACCTCCGGGACGAAGAAACTTAAATAGGGGCATCTGTCATACCCCATTTTTTGACTTATATTTTTTTGTATGTTTCATTTTTGTGTTTATCTCATCATTTATTTTTACCTTTTATTTTTATTTATTGCTATAGTATTTTTATTGGCATTTTATCATTTGCATCATTAAACATTACTATTATCCTCATCATTATCCTTAATATTTTTTCTTTAATAATATCATCATTATTTTACTACTATTAGGGTTTTTTATTTTTAATTAATATAGTATTAAGTTATTATCATTTCTATTATTATTATCTTTTATTTTCTTTTTCTTTATTATTGTCATTTACTATTTTATTCATTATCATTGCCATTTGCATTTTTATCATCATTATTATCATTATATATTATTATTATTTTCCCCATTTTTACCTTTTATTTTAAATACAAAAAATTAAAAAAAGTGGAGTTCGCAGTGCGAACTCACCTTCGCACTGCGACCTCTGCGAAAATTTCTGCAGATTTTTATATAGTGGTTTATCTTTTTTGCTTTCAACTACAATTATTATTAGTAGCATTATTACTTGTATTCTTGTTATTTTGTGACTGATTTGGTGCAGCAAGGCAAGATTTAATGTGTGACATTAAAGGTAAAAGGAAAGAAGAACTTTCTTCCAACCTCTCATGTGATCAAACAAATTGGCTATCCTTGGTCAGTTTTTGTCCCCCCAAATTGACCCCTCACCTAACCTAAACATGCCAGCCAGCTGCTTGATCCATTTCCTTCCCTTTTTCCCTGCCAAAACCAGTCAATCCCAAGTGGTTTATGTTGCAAAAAAGCTGTTTGACATGCCCTGTTTTGAGCTGAATTTCTTCCCCCACAAATAAGCCCACATGCTGATTTTGATTCCCCCAATCTCCCTGTACATGGCAGTACACGTTTTGATTGTTTGACCTTCCAAGATTGCAAGGATTGATCCCAAGAATCATCCCTTTTGCAGCTGCCCTGTTTTACAGTTTTTACCATCATTACCTTCTAGAATCAATGGCATTTGTGGCTGAGATCAGTCAAGACCTTGCCCCTTGGCACAAGGCAAAGCAAGTTCTATCCATTAGCATTAAATGCAAAGTGTTCTAGCCTGAGTTTAGCTCATGATCAGCTAGTGTTTTAGGATTTTGTTCATCATTGTTCATCATTACAAAGATTTGCATTTATGCCTATAAAAGGAATGGCAAGGCCCAAGGATCACACACACTGAAACACATTGAAAATGAGTCAAAAACAGACCATTTCAGAGAGCTAACACACACGAAATTCACACCAAAAATCCCTTGCATTGCAACACAAAATCAGTCCATCACAAACACTTTGAACCTTGTTCATAACCTCTCACAAAGCAAGCAAGCTACTTCCAGTCTTATTCAAGCATTGCTAGGAGTTCTGTAAGTCTCCTATAACCTTTCTTTTCTATTGTATATGCTGTTTACATATCTTGCTTTGTCCAATTTTGCTTTGTGAACCAAAACCTCCTTTGAACCCCCAAAAAGGACCTCAAAGGGGCCAAGCTTTAAAACTGTGTTTTTCCACCCTTTTTTCTTCCTTTTTGTCAAGTTTCTTAACCTCCTTTAGGTTCTGAATCTTGCTTAGAAGCAGTTTCTGAACTTCTGTTCAGAAACAGCTTCTGAGTTGAAAATTCGCATACTTCGCAGAGCCAAGCCTTGCTCGCACTGCGAACACACCAGAACCTGACTTCGCAGAGCCAAGTTCTGGTTGCTCTGCGAAGTATGTGAAATTCAGAACATGAATCAGGCATTCAAATGTCAAATTTTTGGGATTCTAGCCCTTGATTCAGAACCTAAAGAGGGTTAAAACCATTTTGGTCCAAACCCAACTCATAATCTTGCACAACTTTGAAAATTTCACAAGTTCGTGCGACAAATTTTGAATAACTTGTGAAACAAGTTATGTTCTTAATATTTTCAAAAACCAAGTTTGAGCAACAAGCTAAGTTCGTCTATTTCAAAACAAACTTGGACAACCATGTTGTTCATGATTTTCAATCCAAACGCGAACTTAAGCCGAGTTTGTTCACTCTTTTTAACCAAGCTCGAATTGAGCCGAACTTGTGAACTTTCCAACGTTTTGCATGTTTTATGATTGTGTTTGCCATTCAAACTTGAACCAAACTTGTTCTTGAGTTTCAATAACTTAAGCAACAAGTCACGTTCATGATTTTTAATAAAACCGAACAACAAATTTGTTCGTGTTGTTTTTCTTTTCTTTAACTTGCCTTTTAAAAGCTTTGGTTCCCTTTGAGATTCCTTAGAGTGACAAAACCAAATTTGAATGAAACGGGAATGGCTTGACGTATGTCTCCCCAAACCTCGATTGCACGAATGCGTGACGTATGTCTCGTCGCTCGGGCAATCGTCATTCCACCCTTGACGCGTCCAGCACGCTCAACTTTCCCTTGGCCCCTTGTGGCCATTTTTACCCTTTTCTTGGCCCTCGTGGTCAATCCGAACCTTTCGCGCCTTGCGCGTTTTATTTTTTTACGCCTTGCGCGAATTTTTCGCCTCAGTGCGTTTGTCTTTTATTTAAAAAACATTCACGCCTCGCGCGAGCTTATCGCCTAGCGTCCATCTTTCACCATTTTAAAACTTTGTACGTCTTCGTACGTTTTTAAAACCTTTGCTCACGTCCGAGCGTAAAACTTTTTCCATCAAATCATTTACTTTTATGCATTGTCGTCAGTGGCCAGCTCGGCAACAACCCGAGCAGCTGACTTTTACTTTCTTGTCGTCAATGGCCAGTTCGGCAGCAACCCGAGCAGTTGACATTTATTTTCATTACACTTTTCCTTTTTTTTAAAACTTTTTCGCTCGGACGCGATCAAATTTTTTTAACTAAAACGAACCAACATACAAACGTTTTTCTACCAAAGAACTACGTACGCTTTGAATTCTCCGACTACCGGGAGATACGTAGGAGCAAGATCGACATCTTGTCAAGCCCATTAATAAAAAACTTGTTTTTCCCTTTTCGTTTGTTTTTATCTCTTTCTTTATCCCGCATTATGTCTTTTATATATTTCCTTTTATACATATTTAAACACGTAAGTAAAACATCGAACCATTTTAAGCCTAAGCCGACTAAGAGGTTCCCGTTGAGTACAACGGATGTGAGGGGTGCTAATACCTTCCCCTCGCATAATCGACTTTCGAACCTAAAATCTTTTCTCAAGGTAATTTAGAACTTTTTTCCTTTTTTCCCCGAAAAATTAAAAGTTCAGTCGTAATTTAGAATTAGTGATTCAAAGCTTCCCCAATAGCTTGACATCCGAAATTCGACGCGACATGCCCAAAACCCAAGGTTCTACTGTGTGGCAATCTATTATGAAAGCAAAGCAGTGCTTCAAAATGGGTTCGGATATAGACTGTGAGATGGGTCTTCTTCTTTTTGGTATGTGCCATGGACTAAATTTGGGAAGTTGTGTGAACAGGTTATATATGTTGATATTCATGATGTCCACTTGACAATAACAGACGTGATTCAAGATGATACTTGGGTGTTGGGTCGTTTATATACCCAACTTCCTTCTCCTGTAGCCGAGGCTATCTGTGGAACCCCGGTTTGTTTGAATGGTTGGATTCGGGATGGCTTTATATGGAAGAGTAATCTTGATGGTATTTATTCAGTGAAAGCTGGGTATAAGTGGCTTCTGCAGTGGAACGCAAGAGAGGATAAGGTCGGATCGTGGAAGTGGATTTTGTGTTTAGCGGATTTGGCGTTTAGCTGCTCCTGAAAAGATTAAATTTCTATAATGGACGGTTTGCCATGATGTTATTCCTACGAGGTCGTTGCTGCACAACAGAGATATGCTAGACACTAATAACTATCTGAGGAACCTCAATAGTGGTGAAAGTATCATGCACTATTTTTAGGATTGTCCATTTGTTAAGCATCTATGGCTTGCTCTCGGATTTGACAATATTAACTTCGATTGGAGGAATTATATGGTCACCTGGCTCAGACAAGGCGCCTTTAGCGCAAATAATCATTCATTCTCTGCTGCTCTTCAGTGGATTTGGTGCGCACGAAACTCTCTTTGTTTGTATAATGAGATAATTTGACATCCCTTCTTCGTTCTGTTTTCTCTGCAGTTGGCTATATGGGTTTGCTGGAAATGTTGGAATTTCCACGATCATACATGTAGAGTTGTTAGCTCTGTATCATGGCTTGAAAGCAGGTTGGGAAAGAGGATACAGGGATATGATTTGCTACTCTGACTCGACTCTAGTTGTTCAGTTAGTTTTCAACCATGGTGAATCTTTGGCATCATTATGCGGTAATTATCAATATTGTGCAAGATTTATTGCAATGAAGTTGGCGCGTCCAGTTAAAGAATTATGTGAGGGAGGCGTATTCGTCTGTTGAATTCATGGCTAAACTAAGAGATGTGAATACCAAGATTTCACATAAGTTTTTGGACAACTATGTGATGTTCTAGCAATAAATCTTGGAGGAGAAAATGTACACGTGATGTGTACATACATGGAACAAGGTTTTTATGCTTGTCCATAATACCATCCTTAGTCCAATCAGTGCAACAAGTACAAGTACAAACAAAAGGGACCATTTGGCTGCAAATATGGAATGAAGGAAAAGAACACACGTGAAAGGACAAAATGGACAAGTGGTGGAAACCTCACTTAGGTAATGCCTTGCCAAGCTGCCTTTGTGACTTCATCACACGTGGGAACAAGAAAAAATTAAATGAAAAGGCAAGCATGCATACACGTGAGAAAGGGAGCGTGTGTCTCCAAGCAAATTGCCTATAAATTGGAAGCAAAAACACAAGACAGAGGCACCGAATTTTGACAAGCAAAAATTGCAAGCAAAGCAAGAAAAATCATAAGCTCTATTTTATTCTTCAATTTTAAGTTTACTAAAATTGCTCTTTTGTTTTGAGCTCTGTTTAGTACAACACAAATATTTTATTTAGTCCAAGTAATATTTTGTTTCTTATTGGATTGTAAAGGAAAAAGCTTGTTGTAAACAAGTGTGTAAACTCAAGAGTGAGAAAAGCTCAGTGTAAAAAAAGATCAAGAAGATCAAGACAAAAGAGGAGTTGTGGTGAAGTTATAACTCAACTACCTAGTGGATAATCTCACATTCGTGTGGGGACTGGAAGTAGCCTAGTTTTGGTGAACCAGAATAACTCTCTGTGTGCTAATTTTCTTTCATCTCTTTAATTTCTTTTAACAAATTTCACACACTCGTCACACGTGATTATTATTATTATTACTATTATTATTATTATTATTATTATTATTATTATTATTATTATTATTATTATTGTGATTATCATCATTTCTACTCACTATTTAACTAACCAACGTTTGAACGCTTACTTAAAAAATTTAAAAGGGTAAATTTTAATTGTTCACAATTCAAACCCCCCTTTTCTTGTGAAAATAGTTTACTTCATAAGTATCATGCACTGTTTTCAGGATTGTCCGTTTGTTAAGCATCTATGGCTTGCTCTCGGATTTGACAATATTAACTTCGATTGGAGGAATTCTATGGTCACCTGGCTCAGACAAGGCGCGTTTAGCACAAATAATCATTCATTCTCTGCTGCTCTTTGGTGGATTTGGTGCGCACAAAACTCTATGTCTGTATAATGAGATATTTGACATCCCTTCTTCAGTTGGTATTTCCGCAATCTCTTTGTCTTTTCCCTGCAGTTGGCTATATGGGTTTGCTGGAAATGTTGGTATTTCCACAATCATACATGTAGAGTTGTTAGCTCTGTATCATGGCTTGAAAGCAGCTTGGGAAAGAGGATATAGGGATATGATTTGCTACTCTGACTCGACTCTGGTTGTTCAGTTAGTTTCAACCATGGTGAATATTTGGCATCATTATGCGGCAATTATCAATATTGTGCAGGATTTATTGCAATGAAGTTGGCGCGTCCAGTTAAAGAATTTTGTGAGGGAGGCGTATTCGTCTGCTGAATTCATGGCTAAACTAAGAGATGTGAATACCAAGATTTCACATAAGTTTTTGGAGCTATTAATAGAGAGATGTATCATAGATTTCGCAGCTGCAGGAAGATGCCCAACGAGATATGTATCATAAGATTAGTTTTTAGGTGTTTTTATTTCTTTTCTTTTTGTTAGCTTCTTGACTAGTTTAAAATATTAATAGAGTTATCCATTGATATTCAACTAAAAAGTGTATCATTTGTTAAATCAAATCCATAAAGACCTAATTGATAAACTATTAACAAAGAAGGATAATTTGAAATATTAGGTGTGAGAAACTTATTATAGAATGCCTTATAAAGACCAATTTGATGGTTTGTATATCTTCAAATGCAGTTCTAAATAAATAAAACTTAATGTCATACCCCATTTTTGACCCGTGTTCAATTCTCTTTTCTCGTCTCTTAAGCCGGAAAATTTCGTCGTTTCAGACGAAATTTCGGCAGGGAGGTATTTTAAAATATCTCATTTTTGTTCCGAAGGCAACCTTTTTTTTATTATTGTGTTTTTATTATTTTTATTATTTATTTTTTTTCTTTATTTATTTTTAATTTCTTTTTCAAGTGTTTTTTTTTCTCGTTTTTTATTATTATTATTTTTTCCATTTTTACAGTTTTTAGTTTCTATTTATTTTTCAGTTATTTTTTGGTCCAGGCCCAGGAGGGGCATTTTTGTCCTTTTTAATCCAGTCCTTTTTTACTATAAATAGTACCATTAATGATACTATTCACGGATCCCAAGTACAGTCAGAAAAGTCAGTAGCAAAGCCACCACAAACCACCAACAACCACCCGAAAATCCCCTTTCCGGCCACCACAAAAAAAAAAAACTAATTTTTTTTTCTTCTCTTCTCCTCCTTTCCGAACCAGAACCAGCCAACATCAACCATAACAAAAGTCACAAAAAACGGATAAAGCCGTAAATCCAAACTATCCCTCGTAAATCCATACAACAACACAGCCGCGGCCAGGCTTTACCACCAAAACCAAACCCGCAAACACAATACCACAGAAACCGAATCCAAACACAATCCAAACCCAAAACCGAGTTCAAATCAACCATCAAAACAAGAAACCGACCTTTTTCTTTTCACAAAGAGGTAATTTTGGCAAGACTTCAAAGCTAGATCTAGGCTTATCCATAAAAATTTTCGCAAAACCGAGTTCATATTCATAAACAGGAGAGAAAAGGATTTAAAAAACGTGAAAGATTTTGAAAAAAAGGAGTGGTTTATTACTCCGGCGCGGTGGCGCCGCCCTCTGGGCTGGCCGGCCGCCGCGCCGGAATGTTGTTGCCTGGCCGGAGCTAGAGAGGAGAGAAGGAGAGGAAGTGAAGAGAGAGAGAGAAGGAGGGAAAAAATGAAAGACAACCGGATGCCTGGCCTTAAATAAGCAGCCGAACCGGTCCGGTTCTTTCAGACCAAACCGGTCTGGTTTTCACTCTATTACAGCCCATTGGGCTTAAGCGCAGCCCACCTCTTTCCTTTCCTCTCTTCTTTCTGTTTTCTTCTTCCCCCTCCCCTCTTTTCCTCCTGCACCTCCTCTTCTTCTTTCTTTTTCTTTTTTTTATTTTATTTCTTTTTCTTGCATTTTTATTTTTAGTTTTTTTTATTTCTTATGCATTTTATTTACTGTCTTTAATTTCAGTACCCCATGCATTTTTTATTCTTTTTTATTTATTTTATGCACCATATTTATTTTTATGTCTTGCATTTTATTCTTTTTTATTTACTTTATGCAACATATTTAATTTTATGTCTTGCATTTTATTTTCTTTATTTATTTTCCAGCACCATATTTATTTTATGCCTTGCATTTTTATTTTCCAACATCATATTTATTTTATGTCTTGCATTTTATTTTCTTTTTTTATTTTATTTTATGCATCATATTTATTTTATGTCTTGCATTTTTATTTTCTTCTTTTTATTTCCAGCATCATATTTATTTTATGTCTTGCATTTTTATTTTCTTTTTATTTTATTTCCAGCATCATATTTATTTTATGTCTTGCATTTTTATTTTCTTTATTTATTTTATGCACCATATTTATTTATTGTTTTGCATTTTCATGCATTTTTTATTTCTTTTTAGCATATTTACTTTAATGCAATTGCAATCTTATTTTATTATTTTGTCATTTATTTTTATTTCCATTAGAATGTATCTAGGTCCAATGTAATAAATATAAATGAGAATATGCACCGACACCACATTTATTTTTTATGCTTTATGTCGAGGACGATAATGTAATTATGACCGTATCCGAGGAAAAGGACTCTCATTTGATCCAACGTCATTATGAGGGATCCGGCGTGTTGGACTATCTCAGCATAACTTAGTCTCTGGACCTTAGGACTTAATCAAAATTTTCACAAAAAAGTCAAAAAGTCAAAATCCAAAAAAAATTTATAATCAAAATTTCAAAAAAAAGGTCAATTTTTTTTATCCTTTCTTTCTTAATCAAATTTCAATCAATCTTTAATCAGTCAAAACCTTTTCTTCAATTTAAAAATCAATCAAACTCACTTCTTTTTTGTTGAGTCTTTTGGTGTTGGCTGCATGTTTTGGCAAAACCAAAGTGTTGTATAGTAGCATCTCCTTATGTAGAACAAATCTTCAGTTGCAAGTTTTTTGGTTTGAAGCTGTTCAGAAGCTGGAAATTCCATCAGAAGCTGAATGCCTCATCAGAAGCACTGTAGCGGTTCAGAAGCTGAATTCAGAGTCTGATGCCAGCGTTGACTTCTGTTGACTTCATCAGAAGCAGGTTATTTTCAAGTTATTTCTACGCGAATCTTTGAGAGATTTGTTAAGGTTTTATTATGGATTAATGCTTCTAGAATGTTGATTGATTTGTGGAAGATCTAATGAAGATTTGGCTCGTATTTATGAAGATCATATTTTCAGAAGAAATCTTTGATGAAATACATTGCAGAATTATATGTTTCCTAATTAAGCCTTGCATAAATTAGAAACATATCAATTCAGAAGATTTGAATCAGTTTAATTCTGATTGTTGGAGGTTATAAAAGGAGGAGTGCTGCTGCTTTCAAGATATACGCATAATTGAAGAAATTCAGAGATAAGAGTCTTAGTGTTAAACTGTTAAGTTTTATTTGTGCACCAATCATTGTTTGAGTTGGTTTAGAGTTTGTTTTGAGTTGTAATTCATTCTAAGCCTTTAGGTACGAATGAAGTTTTGTTATTGAAGTTTTGTTTGAAAAACAGGGTAGTTTTCAGGGTTGTTCAAGTGACTGGGTTTAGTTACTTGAATAGGAAGTTAGAGGTTTTCTAATACTCAAGAGTTGGGTAGAAATCAGACTAGGAGGAGTTTAATTGCTTAGGCTGGGAACTGGGAGTCAGTGTCTTGAGTCTTTGGGTTAAATCCTATAGTGGATTTCCTTCCTAGATTGGTATCCCCCAGAGTAGGAGGTGTTTACTCCGAACTGGGTTAACAAACCTCTGTGCCTTTTACTTTCCTGCACTTTATTTTGCTGCTCTTGTATTGTGTTTACTTGTGCTCTGTTTTTGCAATCTATTGTGCCCTGCGTATTGTTCAGAACCTGTTTGGTTCAGAACCTGGTTACTCTGTCTTATTGCCTGGCCAGAATTTCAATTGGCATCAGAGCAGGCACCCTGTCTGTGTTTTGGGTGAGGTCCAGAGGAGGTAATATCTGGCAAGCATGGATAGAGAAGGAGGCTATGTCAATAGACCACCCTTACTAGATGGCACTAACTATGAGTATTGGAAGTCTAGGATGTGTGCTTTTCTAAAGTCTATTGACAGCAGGACTTGGAAAGCTGTGATTAAGGGTTGGGATCATCCAGTAGTTTTGGACAAAGATGGGAACAAGACTGAGGTTCTGAAGCCTGAAGAAGAATGGACCAAAGCTGATGTTGATCTGTCACTGGGAAATTCAAAAGCTTTGAATGCAATCTTTAATGGTGTGGACCGGAATATGTTCAGACTCATCAAGCAATGTACAGTTGCAAAGGAGGCCTGGGAAATTTTAAAAACAACTCATGAAGGAACTTCTAAGGTGAAGATGTCCAGACTGCAGTTGCTGACCACCAAGTTTGAGAACCTGAAGATGAAGGAGGATGAATGCATACAAGATTACTACATGAATGTGCTGGACATGGCAAATTCTTTTGATTCTCTTGGTGAAAAGATGTCTGATGAAAAGATAGTAAGAAAAATCCTCAGGTCCCTGCCTAGAAGATTTGATATGAAGGTTACAGCCATAGAAGAGGCTCATGATATTTCTGCTATGAAGGTTGAAGAGCTCATTGGTTCTTTGTTGAACTTTGAGACTGCTTTTTGTAAATAGCCTGAGAAGAAAGGAAAAGGTGTAGCTTTTACTGTGAATTCTGAAGCTGATGATCAACAAGAGTCTGATGAGGATGACTTATCAGAAGCTCTAGTGTTGCTGGGAAAACAATTCAACAAGATTCTGAAGAATGTTGACAGAAAAGCCAAAGCCAAAGGTCAGAACTTCAGATTCAACAACAAGAAGCAACAACCTGATGTGAAAAAGACCAAGTCTGAGGAGAAAAGTAACCAAGCCAAAGGTGTGCAGTGCTATGAGTGTGAGGGTTATGGACATATCAAAACTGAATGTCCTACTTTTCTTAAGAAGCAGAAGTAGAAGAGCCTAGCTGTTGCATGGTCTGATGATGATTCTGAAGAAGATGCTGTAAGTGAATCTGGTATGTGTGATACTGGTCTGGTAGTAAGGTCAGGAGCTATCTTGAAGAAGGAAGTTGTTTTAGAGTCTGAGACCTTTTCAGAGTCTGACTCAGAGTCTGAAGCTTCATCTGTGTCTGAAGCTGCTAAAACCTCATATGATGAACAAGCTGACAACTACATGAAGCTGTATACCAGAAGTGTTGAGGTTTGCAAACAAGTTCTGGATCAGAAGGAGACTATTTTTCAACTGGAGGCTGAAAAAGGAAAACTTCTAGTGCAGAATTCAGAATTAAAAGAAGAAGTGAACCAACTTAATTCCCAACTTGATCAGATGAAGAAGCAAGTTAGGATGATGAACTCTGCTACTGATAAGTTGGAAGAAATACTGGTGGTCCAGAAGCAAGGAAAAATTGGGTTAGGTTATGTTGATCAGAGTCTGAAGCTCAAAGAGAAAAATCATGTTAGTCAGTTTGTTCCTGCTACTCAGACTCATGATCCTTTAATTGGAACATCTAAGATGAGACCTCAGAAGGTAGCCCAAATGCAAGGACAGAAGCAAACTCAGATGAGACCTCAGAAGCATACTCAGATGCTACCTCAGAAGCAACCCCAGAAATTTTTCAGAAACAGAAAGAGGAGAAATCATCCATGGATCTGTCATCATTGTGGAAAGAAAGGGCATATCAAACCATTCTGCTTCAAACTTTATGGGTATCCTGAACATTTTCAGTATAGAAGAGTTGAACCAGCTGCTATCAGACACAATGTTCAGAAGGTGTGGAAGCCCAAAGTTCAGAATGTAGGACTTATAGCTCATACTTCTTTGAGAGCCACCTCAAAAGAAGACTGGTATTTTGATAGTGGGTGTTCAAGGCACATGACTGGTGTGAAGAAGCTGCTGAGCAATATCAGATCATACTCCAGAAGTTATGTGACATTTGGAGATGGTGTAAAAGGTCAGATTCTGGGTATTGGTGATTTTATTAGTGAAGGTTTGCCCAGACTTAATGATGTGCTACTGGTGGAAGGATTAACCTCTAATCTGATCAGTATTAGCCAACTTTGTGATCAAGATTTGAAGGTTAATTTCAACAAACTAGAGTGTATTGTTACTGATCAGGAAGATAAGATTCAGATGAGGGGCTGCAGATCCAAAGATAACTGTTACTTATGGGTTTCTGAAGAAGAAAGAAGTCTGACTTCTTGTCTTATGAGCTCAGAAGAGGAAGTCAAACTCTGGCACCAGAAACTGGGACATCTGCATCTGAAAGGCATGAAGAAAATCCTAAGTACTGAAGCTATCAGAGTGTACCTAATCTGAAGATCAATGAGGACAATGTTTGTGGTGATTGTCAAATTGGGAAACAAACAAGAAAGTCTCATCCCAGATTAGTTCATCAGGTAACTACTAAAGTACTAGAACTTATTCATATGGATTTAATGGGGCCAATGCAAGTGGAGAGTATAGGAGGAAAAAGGTATGCATTTGTAATGGTAGATGACTACTCAAGGTTCACATGGATTAACTTTGTTAGAGAAAAGTCTGATACTTTTGAAGTATTTAAAGACCTGTGCATTCAATTACAAAGAGAAAAAGACTGTGGCATAGTCAGAATCAGAAGTGATCATGGCAAAGAATTTGAAAACAAGAGTTTTTCAGAATTCTGTGCTTCTGAAGGTATAAAGCATGAGTTTTCTGCACCTATCACACCTCAGCAAAATGGTATAGTTGAGAGGAAGAATAGGACATTAGCAGAATGTGCAAGAGTAATGCTGCATGCTAAGAAACTTCCATATATGTTCTGGGCTGAGGCAATGAACACTGCATGCTATATCCATAATAGAGTTACTTTGAGAAAGGGAACATCATCTACTTTGTATGAACTGTGGAAAGGAAGGAATCCTACAGTCAAATACTTTCATGTGTTTGGGAGCAGATGCTATATTTTGGCTGACAGAGAAACTAGGAGAAAACTGGATCCAAAGTCTGATGAGGGTATATTTTTGGGGTATTCAGTAAACAGCAGAGCCTATAGGGTGTTTAACTCAAGAACTAAAGTTGTGATGGAGAGTATAAATGTTGTGATTGATGATCTGTCTGCTGAGAATGAAAAGGATGAATCTGAAGTTATTCCAGAGTCTGAAGCCTCAGAAGAACAAACTTCAGAAGCAGAAGTGCATCCAGAACATGATCCTACCAATAAAGGGCCATCAATTAGAGTTCAGAAGGATCATCCTAGTTTGGATCAAGGGGTCAGAACCAGGAGATCAGACACAGCTGCTACTGATTCTTGTTTTGTGTCTAAGTTTGAACCCAAAAATGTGAAAGAAGCCCTAACTGATGAATTTTGGATTGAAGCAATGCAAGATGAGTTAAATCAATTCAAAAGGAGTGAAGTGTGGGATCTAGTTCCAAGACCTGAAGGGCTGAATGTGATTGGCACTAAATGGATATACAAGAATAAAACAGATGAAAATGGTACTGTGGTCAGAAACAAGGCAAGGTTGGTTGCTCAGGGTTATACTCAAGTAGAGGGTCTTGATTTTGATGAAACCTTTGCACCTGTGGCCAGACTAGAATCCATAAGATTGCTGTTGGGTGTATCTTGCATTCTCAAGTTCAAACTATTCCAGATGGATGTGAAGAGTGCATTTTTGAATGGATATCTGCAAGAAGAAGTGTATGTTGAACAGCCTAAGGGTTTTGTGGATCATCAGTTTCCAGATCATGTTTACAAGTTGAAGAAAGCCTTATATGGACTCAAGCAAGCACCAAGGGCATGGTATGAAAGGCTGGCTCAATTTCTTGTGGCTCAAGGATACAAAAAAGGTGGTTCTGATAAGACTTTGTTTGTGAAGAATGAACATGGAAGTCTGATGATTGCTCAGATCTATGTTGATGACATAGTATTTGGTGGAATGTCTCAGAAGATGGTCAAAATGTTTGTTCCGCAGATGCAATCTGAATTTGAAATGAGCTTGGTTGGTGAGCTGACACACTTTCTTGGATTGCAAGTCAAGCAAATGGAAAATACTATCTTTATTTCTCAGAGTAAATATGCTAAAAACATTGTGAAAAAGTTTGGTATGGAATCTGCTGCTCATAAGAGGACACCAGCTGCTACTCATCTGAAGCTAACCAAAGATGAACATGGAGTATCAGTTGATCAAAGCCAATATAGAAGCATGATTGGGAGCCTATTGTACTTAACTGCAAGCAGACCTGATATCACATTTGCTGTTGGAGTTTGTGCAAGATATCAAGTTGATCCTAAGATGAGTCATCTGACACAAGTTAAAAGGATCCTGAAGTATGTGAATAGCACAAGTGACTATGGAATCATGTATTCTCATAGTTCAAGTTCTGAATTGATGGGTTTTTGTGATGCTGATTGGGCTGGAAGTGCTGATGACAGGAAGAGCACTTCAGGAGGTTGTTTCTTTTTAGGAAATAATCTAATTTCTTGGTTCAGCAAGAAACAAAATTGTGTTTCATTGTCAACTGCTGAAGCTGAGTATATTGCTGCTGGGAGTAGTTGTTCACAACTGGTTTGGATGAAGCAAATGTTGGAGGAGTACAACATGAAACAAGGTGTTATGACATTGTTTTGTGACAATTTGAGTGCTATTAACATCTCTAAGAACCCAATACAGCACAGCAGAACTAAACACATTGATATCAGACACCATTTTATCAGAAACCTTGTGGAGGACAAGATTATTCAGCTGGAACATGTGGACACTGAGAATCAAATTGCTGACATTTTCAAAAAGGCCTTGGATGCTAAACAGTTTGAGAATCTGAGAAGCAAGTTAGGTGTGTTTACATGAAGAATTATAGCAATTACTGCAAACTGGATGTGAGGAAGATAGAGTACCTGCCAGTTGTGCCTGTGCTAAGTGTGATCCTGAACCTGAGTCTGAGTCTGATATGTTTTCAAGGATCTGTGTTACTTGTTTTGATCTTAATCCCTATATGAAGACTATGGTTTGTCACAATTTTGTGGCTAAAAAGGGGGAGAAAATCTTATGTTTAAGTTCAGACAAAAGTTGTTCAGAATGTGTGTCATTAATTCAGAAGTTGACTAGTAAGTTAAGCACTATGTTCAGAGTTCAGAACCTTTGCAACAAGATATGTTCCGATATGAGTGAAGGGAAATATGTGTCTCAGGGGGAGTACATGATAGTTGTTATCCTAAGTAATGATGTGGTCTTGAAGTGTTGTCCTGAAGTACAATTGTGCTCAGCTCCTGAAGTGTGCTCTGATACCATTTTTCTCTGTAGTTCAGTAGTAAGGGGGAGTTTGTATGAGAAGCTAAGTTTCAGGGGGAGTGTTTGTGATGATCAGGAGTTGATCAGTAGCTTATATGTGTGCTTCAGTAGCTGAGACTATCAAACTGAAGCTGGTTTGTGTTTTTCATGATAGTCATAACTGAATCCGCTGCTTATCACTATGTTATGATTGATCATTGTGGAGTTCTTCATTGCTGAGATAGTTTATGGGAGGTTTGAAGAACTTGGATGTGTGAACATTGGTTTTAGCCAAAAATTTGCCAAAGGGGGAGATTGTTGAGTCTTTTGGTGTTGGCTGCATGTTTTTGGCAAAACCAAAGTGTTGTATAGTAGCATCTCCTTATGTATAACAAATCTTCAGTTGCAAGTTTTTTGGTTTGAAGCTGTTCAGAAGCTGGAAATTCCATCAGAAGCTGAATGCCTCATCAGAAGCACTGTAACGGTTCAGAAGCTAAATTCAGAGTCTGATGCCAGCGTTGACTTCTGTTGACTTCATCAGAAACTGGTTATTTTCAAGTTATTTCTACGCGAATCTTTGAGAGATTTGTTAAGGTTTTATTATGGATTAATGCTTCTAGAATGCTGATTGATTTGTGGAAGATCTAATGAAGATTTGGCTCGTATTTATGAAGATCATATTTTCAGAAGAAATCTTTGATGAAATACATTGCAGAATTATATGTTTCCTAATTAAGCCTTGCATAAATTAGAAACATATCAATTCAGAAGATTTGAATCAGTTTAATTCGGATTGTTGGAAGTTATAAAAGGAGGAGTGATGCTGCTTTCAAGATATACGCATAATTGAAGAAATTCAGAGATAAGAGTCTTAGTGTTAAACTGTTAAGTTTTATTTGTGCACCACTCATTGTTTGAGTTGGTTTAGAGTTTGTTTTGAGTTGTAATTCATTCTAAGCCTTTAGGTACGAATGAAGTTTTGTTATTGAAGTTTTGTTTGAAAAACAGGGTAGTTTTCAGGGTTGTTCAAGTGACTGGGTTTAGTTACTTGAATAGGAAGTTAGAGGTTTTCTAATACTCAAGAGTTGGGTAGAAATCAGACTAGGAGGAGTTTAATTGCTTAGGCTGGGAACTGGGAGTCAGTGTCTTGAGTCTTTGGGATAAATCCTATAGTGGATTTCCTTCCTGGATTGGTATCCCCCAGAGTAGGAGGTGTTTACTCCGAACTGGGTTAACAAACCTCTGTGCCTTTTACTTTCCTGCACTTTATTTTGCTGCTCTTGTATTGTGTTTACTTGTGCTCTGTTTTTGCAATCTATTGTGCCCTGCGTATTGTTCAGAACCTGTTTGGTTTAGAACCTGGTTAGTCTGTCTTATTGCCTGGCCAGAATTTCATTTTTATTCTTCTCTGCCTTTCGGCCTCTTATCCTTCTCAAAACTTTTTTTCAAACTTTAAAATCAATCAAAACCAATCACTCGGCTTTTTACCCCGAACTACATGATTTTGATCTCATTCGGGTATGTAGGCAAAAGACTTTGTCTTTCCAAATCAACAAAATAACAAAAACATTTTCCTTTCTTTTTAACTCATTTCTTTAGTCCTTTTACACTTAAGCATTTATTTTACAAACAAATAATCAATTTAGCATAAAGATAAAAATAAGCAAGAGGTTCCTATAGAGTACTATAGACGTTTAGGGTGCTAATACCTTCCCTTTGCGTAACCAACCCCCAGACCTTGATCTCTCTAAAAAATAGGGTTTTTCGAACTTTCTCCCTTTTTCTCGGAAAAATAAAAGATCGGTGGTGAATCTTAAAATTGCGAGTCAACGCTAATTAATAGCTTGATGTCCAAAAATCACCGCGACACTTAAGACATCTGATTCGGGAGATATATCTATTCCATCATCCCATAACAAATTTAATGACTTCTTCACAGGTTCCTAGGCCTCTAGATCTTAGTGGAATGAAAATTGTTGTAGTGATAGTTAAAACACACCAGGAATTGACCGTTTTACCCCGGCTCATCCCATCGCCACTTAGATGCCACCGGTTTTTTGAATCCATCAGTTAACTGCCGTTCTGTTCGTTGATATGACTGTTTACAGCAACCTACTCCTACACTATTCCATCATCACCTTTTCCAACTCCCTATTCAATCTAAACCCCCAAATCCAATTTTTTTTTTCTACCCAAATCTTGTCCAATCATTGAAGAAGCAATTTAGAAGGTTTCAACACTTTTGACGTCAAAAAACAAGTAATGCATCATTTAATCCGTTTGGGCAACAGGCTTACTGCCTGATTTTTTGAAATTTTTTTGGTTTTTTTTAGGTTTAATTAATTTCAATATTCATAGTTAATTGGTTTAATTAATATCCAAAATTCAAACATTTTCCAAAGTTCCCAATGATCCCCAACCTCGCAATTTCAAACCATAATTTCTCTCACAATTTCAAATTCCAAATGGCTAAGAAACAATCTGCTGTCAAAAATTCTGGAAAAGCTGCACAAAGTGCAGAAGCATCATCAAGGCAAGATATTTCAACTGTTGAAGAAACTGAAGAAGAAACTTCTCGCTTTTGGACCATGAACATGCTACCAGAGCGTGGATACAACTTAACAAAGGCAAGCCAAGCATTTTTGTCAACTGTGGAGTTCTACGCTGGTATTCAAGATGCACAAGGAGGTTAAGTTGTTCCTCACTCTAGTTAGAAATAGGAAAGTTTTCTTTGAACCTGAGAGGATTAATAGTCAGTACATGCTAGTGTGTGAGAGTGATGAATATGAAAAAGTTAATAGTTTTGGGAAAAAGGATTAATAGTTTGAAATATGGGACCCGAAGAAACAACTAGGCAAGGAGACATTTTCAATAATAGAAGGCAGAAGCATTATTTTGCTGGATATAAATTAATATGACATTTCTTTATCTTTATTCCACTTTACAATTCAGTTAAATTCTCTATCTATTTGATTGCAATTAGTTTGGAATATGATAGGATAATTAAAATAATGAGCATTCATGTGGTGACTCACCTAGTTTTAGAAGCAAAAATGACTCACCTTCATCTAGAAGAATTTAATATAGAGAGTAATAATGAGTATGTTATGGTGCACTTGTCTTATCGTGGTTGTGTTTTAACCTATAGAAGCATTGTATGACCTTATATTGAATCAATGAAGAATTTCAGTATTATTTTTAGTTTCTTATATAAGAGTAGTTAGAGTAATTTAGTATTTGGTGATATTCATCGCCTATCAATTGGTGCTTTCATTGCCATGAATTTCTTCCACTACCAACAAAACCTCTATACCCAGATTTCACCAACACAAATACCTTGCAACCACAAAATTATCTATCGCTCTCACCTTTCTATCACCAACAACCAACAATCCACAATTCCATTCACAAACCCTTCACCCAACCTCCACCAATTTACAAGCAACCCACAAACACCTACGCTGCTACCCATAAACACCTACAACCTCACAATTTCACCCTTCATCACAACGTAGGTTACCCCAATTTTTACCAAGATCCCAGTTTCAAATACCACCAACCAGTTATCAATTCCACCAATTTGTTTAATCACAACCCTTACCCACTTTATCAAGATCCGTTTCGATGCCTAACAATGAAAGCTCACCCCACTAGAAGAAGATGATACATTATTAGTTCAAGATCCAATCTCAGATTATGAAGAAAAACCGACGTCATCTTTCTTATTTCTTCTTTTTTTCCCATGACGACTGGGAACGGGCAAATCAAAAATTAGTCGGGATAAAAGAAAATTGCATTGATCCTGAGGTTAAAGCTTATTTAAAGCATTTCTTTTCCCAGGGAAAATCGCGGGGATGAAATCCCAGTTCTTCGCTGAAATCATGACCCGTTGTGGTTCTTCGCTAACCTCAGCTTAACCGAAGTCAATATTATAACAGAACTGGAATATTATAACAGAACTGGAAAGAGACATGGTGATGGGATGATCGATTCCTCTTCCAACTGGATCTATCTCCTGTGTTACCGCAGATTTACTAAACATCGATTCTTCTCCTCGTTGCCACCACCGAAACCGCCGGATATGCAATCCCAACTGTCAGGTTTTCTATTCCTCAAAGAGATTCCCGTGAATCTTACTCAACATATTAAAATGCATAATATAAGTATATATATATATATATATGGGGTTTGTAAGAATTATGATCTACAATGGCAAACTAACAGATCTACATCGCAAAATCATATAAAATTTTGAATATTCTGAAGGAATAAAAGTAAAGTACAGGAGGAAAAAAAATATTAGGGAAAATAATAAATAAGATTGTAGATCTAGAAGGCGATGAAATAAAATAGAGAAAAACCATCAGAAATATAGGATTAATGCATCAAGTGAATCTCAGACGACCGTCGTGAGTATTGAAAATCCAAATTCATCATATAGTTTTGAATCGAAATAAATAAATTAAATTTATTTAATGAATCCTTGTATTTCATTTTTTAAATCTGATATGAATAACCCCTTTTATATATTAACTAATCCTTGTACTTTTTGTTTGTTTAATTGATAGCAATACGAGGATCACCCTGAACTTCATACGATTTTTTAGGAACAATCCGAATTTGAACGAAATTTTTGCACCAGCTGGATGAAGAGTATCCTCATCAAAACCGAGTGGTGGAAAAAAGTCACTCAAATTCAACTATTCTGTTCCTCAAAAATCATATGCAGCTCAAGTTATCCTCGTATGAAAATAAACTTGAATTATGATACTACAATGGCAAACTAACAGATCTACATCGCAAAATCATATAAAATTTTGAATAACAGCGAAATGCATTCAAGTAATAAAAGTAAAGTATAGGATAAAAAAAGTATCAGGGAAATAATAACTAAGATTGTAGATCTAGAAGGCGATGAAATAAAATAGAGAGAAAAACCATCAGAAATATAGGATTAATGCATCAATTAAATCTCAGACGACCGTCGTGAGTATTGAAAATCCAAATTCATCGTATAGTTTTCAATCGAAATAAAATAATTAACAAGATGAACAAACTAAACAGGAAAATAAGCAACTAAGAAATATATAGCAGCAGAAACAGAGAAGAAAAAATGAACAAATCTTGAGAACTGTGAATGAGAATGAAGGTGAGGGGTTGAGCGAACAAAACTATTTAAAGGAGTGTGATTAGGGTTTGGAATGGTGTATGCGTATTCTCAATTCTACCCTTACTTGTTATCTCAAAGCCCAATGATATTTTGGGCCTAGTTCCTCTTTACCCAGTGACGTTTCAGTTGAAAACTTGCTTAAAGAAGTTGTTGTTCACACTTCATGGTTTGCTAAAATCACCAGTAAATTACTCAAATGCCCTCATGGCAGTTAACTGCCGATGGGAAGGAGCCGGCGGCACCTAACTGCCGATGGAAAAGAAATCAGCGGCAGTTAGCTGTCGTTGCCATGTTTTGCCTATATTTTCCAAAACTTCACATTTTTTCATCTTATTGTAAACAAAAACGATAAAATGAATGAACAAAAACGATAAAATAACATGTGATTAAAGTGAAAAGGCTAAAAAAAATGACAGCTAATTTTTTAACTTAAAAACTGTTTTTAATTTTTTTAAAAACAGATTTAATTTTAACAAAAAACTAATTCTAACATAGTTTTAATTTAAAAAAAACTGATTTTAAAAAATCAGTTTTTATAAATTGTTTTAATTTAAAAACAGTTTTCAATTTATTAAAAAAACAGCTTTATTTTTTTTTATAAAAAAACTGTTTTCCAACAATAAACCTTTTTAGTATATTATTTTTTATGAGGTATTTTTATTAAAAAAACAGTTTTTTAAATTAAAACAATTAATTTTTGAAAATTATCAGATTTATGACTACTTAATGTGGTTGTGAATGTGTCGTTAGTTATGGATTGATAGTTATCAATGGTTGCCTTCGTGAATAAGATGAAAAAATGTGAAGTTTTGGAAAATATTGGGAAAACATGGCAACGGCAGCTAACTGCCGCTGATTTCCTTCCCATCGGCAGTTAACTGCCGCCGGCTCCTTCTCATCGGCAGTTAACTGCCGATGGGGGCATTTGCGTAATTTACTGGTGTTTTTAGGCAAACCATGAAGTGTGAACATCAACTTTCTAAAGATTATTGGCAAAATTACACAAATGGTTCTTTAATTTAATTTAAGATTACATTTGAATTCTTTATCTTATTTTTTTTTCCAATTAAGTCAAAGTAGTTGAGACCTCAGAGGAAAACACTGCAATCAGTCCTAAAGGTAGATGTGACTTCGTTCCTTTCTTTTCTTATAAGAGTGTTAGCGCACTGAATCTCAAGGCAATTGCACCTTAGCCCAACAAACGAGACAGGGAAGGCTCTTACACCAAGAAAGGCATGGGAGTCTTTTCATTTGGGTGTGTCATCTCAAAGCGAGATTGTGCGTATGTTCTAAAATGCTAACACTATTATCCTTTTTTACATTAAAAAACCAAAAACTCAAAAAAAAACCTAGAAAACTCATAAAATTCATACACAAACCCAGAACTTCATAAACAACAAGAAACCCAAATTTCATAACAAAAACCATAAACAAGCAAAATCATTTTTGTGTGTAACCTAACCCATCTTCTTCACAATATCCTTTCCAAACAAATTCCAAAACCATAAACAAAAGGCATAATGGCGTGAGTATTCAAACTCAAATTACCACTTCTTTCTTATTCACGTGACCCATCAAAATCTACTGTTATTCCATAACATTCACATAATCAAATCTCACCATAATTATTTTTGGTATTGAAGCATGTTTTTCATTTTTTTGTGAGGGAAGATTGGATATGGTTTTGAGGAAAATGGGTTCACAAATCGAAATATTTGATTGGAATGTTTTGAGTGAATGTTTTCGTTTTTTTAGTGTGGGAAGAGGGGATAAGATTTTGTGCGGAATGACCTTGCAGATCTGGAAAGTTTGAGGAAATTTTTTTACTGTTTCACTATCTCTCTCTAGTTTTGAGAATTTGAGTTGTTGAAGATGATGAAAAATTGATTATATTTTTAAATGTGGTTAGATTGATACATGAGAAGAAGATGACTTTTTTTTTGGGGGGGGGGGGGGGGGGGGGTTATTAAAATCTGGGTTTATTTTGAAGATCTGGAATTTTGTTGAACATGAGTTTTTTCTCTGAACTTTCTGGGTATTTTGATGAAGATTTGAGTTTTGTTTTTTTTAATGTAAAAAAGGATAATAGTGTTAGCATTTTAGTACACAAGGGTCCGTTTGGTTCGAGAGTTTTGAAGGGGAAAGGAGGGAAGGGGAGAGAATATTTTTAATTTGATGTGTTTGGTTCAATTTTTAGAAGGGAAGGGGAGGGGAGGGGAGGAGATGTCTTTAAAATTTTATTACATTGTCAAAATTATCCTTAGATTAATTTAAAATCTCAATATTATCCTTGTAACAACTTTTATTATTATTAAGTTATACTATCTTGTAAAAACTTTTATTATTAGGTTATATTATCTTTGTAACAACTTTTATTATTATTAGGTTATACACATTTTTAATTAAAATTCATCCCTCCCCTACCCCTCCCCTCCGCTCCGTTGAACCAAACGGACCATAACCGACTTAATTGAGAAATAAAAAATAAAGGTTTAAAATGGTACCTAAAATTAAGTTAAATGACTATTAATGTAATTTTGCCAAAATTATTTAACCAAAAAAAAAGATCAGGTTTTTTCAATCAAGCTAAAATAATAGTATTATAAAAAAATTAGTCTATTTTTTTAAGATGTTAGTTTAAATATACATATAAAAAAATTATTGTCAAAAATTATTTTCAAAGTAAAAAAATCCCCTTGAATCAATGAAAATAGAAAAATATGTAACCTCAATTTGCACAATATGTAACGTTAGGTTGCTAGTTGCTAATTGCCACTTGAGTTGTAATGTCGTAATGTGTTATTGTTCCATCATATTACATTAAATTAAATAATGGTAACATTTAGGCTTAATTGGTCTTTTGGTCCCCTAATTAATTTTCAATTTTCATTTTGGTCCCATAACTCGTAAAATCAACGCTTTGGTCCCTTATGTTTGTCTCCGTTAGCCAAATTGATCTCCTCCGTTAGTTTTTTAATGTCTAAAATTTTTGATATGATTTTAACCATTTGATTGCATGTCCATTGTATTTAATAGTGAAACGTCAGCACCTAATTTTTTTCGCTTTTCATCATCTTCTCTCCATTTCTTCATCTTCTCTCCATTTCTTCATCTTCTCCATTCCTCTTCTTCATCATCTTCAACATCAGATTCATAAACAATCATACAAAACTCAAAAAAATTTCAGAAACAACAATCATCACACAAAATAAAACAACATGATTTTCGATATTATCCTTTTCTCTCTCTCTCTCTCTTTTTTGTGTTTTTTCAGTTTCAACAAAAAAAAAACAAAACACAACACAATCAAAACAAACACAACCTGCTTAAAGGAATTAGAGGAAAAAAAAAGAAGAGAAAACTATGTGTTTCTGAAAACAAAGAAGAGGAAAAAAAGAACACAATGGAAACTACTGTGTTCCCAATTTTTTCCAGATCCAATTCTTTCTCCTTCTCACCTCCTCAAAACCCAGTTCCAATTTTTTCCCAATTCTCTCTCAATAGCAAAACCACTGTTAACAACCTTTGATTGGAACGAAATTGAACGAAATGGGTTGTTGTTGTAGTGATGAATCGATGGTTATAGTGATGATTACAGTGACGAAATGAGTTGTTGTTGTAGTTATGAATCAATGGGTTTTTTTTTCTGGGGTTTCTAGGTGGGAAGCGAAAATGAGAAGATGGAGTGAATGAATTAGTGTTGGTGAAGATGAGAAGATGGGTTTTTCTGGTACAGTGAATGAATGAGAAGATGAGATTTTTCTGGGTTTTTTTTATGAATGTTGATGAATTTGTTGTTGATGATGAAGAAGAAGAATAAAGAAGATGATGAAAAGGAGAAAAAAAATAGTTGTTGTTGGTTCACCATAAGATACAATAGAGATGCATAATCCAATGGTCCTCTCTTAGAAAAAAAAGATCAAACGCTTTAATTAAAATAATTAATGGGATCTATGGTGGACCACTCTTAAGGTTGGTCCACCATAGACATTTGAGGTTAAAGTTAACAGTCAGGGACCTTTTTGAATAATGGAGAAAAAGCAAGGGGACCAAAATGTTAATTTTTCGAGATATGGGACCAAAATAAAAACTGAAAATTATTTAGAGGACCAAATGACCAAATAAGCCTAACATTTATAAGTTAAGTAATAATCCCTATAATCCTTTTTTTTAAATTCGGTATCCTATCCAAGAACCGCCTACAGTCATAATTTTAAAAGATGTTTCGGAGATTCTTTAGTTTTATTTATAAAATGTATATATTTATTATTTAAATTAATTTTTTTGGGTCGAACAGTTCAGTGACGAGAATCTGATATATTAAGTGTAGAAAAGTGGAAAATTGTGAGTTTGAATTTGCCTCTCAAATAATTTAGTAATAATACCAATTTTTAAATTTTGTGTCTTGGTCAATTAAGATCTTATATTTAGAGGCGATAATAAAAAAGGTGTACACGTATAATTTAGGAATAAGAGATCTCTTTAAAAAATTGGTTAAAACTGAAAGACATATAACTTATTTGTTAGTCTATCAACTATTAAGTTGACAATGATTTGTCCACCGCCACAACAACTATTGAACGTTTTTCTTTTTTTGCTATGAAGATTAGATTGCATAATCAAATAGGAGATGAATACAATATAAATTTCAGACAAGTTCGAGGTTCTGGGTACAAACACGAGTGCAATCAAATTATCAAACAATATTAGTATTGCTAACTCACTTAAGCCTTACATACATATTTAGAAGAATTTAATTGATATATTCCGTCAATTTATTTATAAATGGGATACTATGTCCGTTAAAAATGTTTTACTCATATATGATAAATCAAATGTTGTATCGTCAAGTAGTACGAAATATGTCTTGTAAAAAAAAGGTAGTACGGAAGATGTCGTTTGAATTTGCCAATGGTGCATATAACCCTAATGGGGTTTTAAGTTTTGTTGGTGTTTTGTGCCTTTTTTGCTCATTATGTTTTTGATTATTTTATGGATCCGGATCCTCTCCAGTTTCATCTCTCCTACCTTTTGTCCTGCGCTAATATCAGCGGTTGGATTAATCAATCCTTGAGATCCTAAAAGTGAAATAATAATAAATAAATAAAAAGACAGATTAACTCATTGAAAGCAGTCATGCACCATCTTCACAAGCCATTGCACCGCTCCACCACCACCCCCACTTCTCTGCCTCCCAAATATCAAATTCAAAATAAACAATTCATTGAAAGCAGATCACACACCATCTTCAAACCTGTTGCTGACAACGACTCTGCAAATACAAAAATCTGTTTAATAACAACGCCGCGATTTCGACAATTCATTCAAAGATGTACGACTTCAGCAGCTAGAGGATGAGGGCAGCGATTTCTTTCTCTCTCAAATCGAAGAAAAAAAGAGCAATTTGTGTAGGTGAAGATGGGGTTAACGTTCACGAAGTTGTTTAGCAGGTTATTCTTGAAGAAGGAGATGAAAATTTTGATGGTTGGTCTTGATGTTGTTGGTAAGACAACTATTTTGTATAAATTGAAGCTTGGAGAAATTGTTACTACCATCCCAACCATTGGATTTAATGTTGGAACCGTGGAGTACAGAACATTAGCTTCGCCGTGTTGGATGTCGAGGTCAGGACAAGATAGCAATGATAGAGATTGAGTGGTTGTGGCAAGGGATGAGTTGCACATGATGGTGTTTCTTTCAAGTGAATATTGTAATAGAGGAATGATTGTCAGAACTTATTCTGAACCATATATAAGACAACTCACACATATATTGATCATTGTTATTGTAAAATTGGGTCAATGGTTGTACTTGTAAAATGGGTTTATGAGTTTATTTCCACCACTGTTATGTAATAATATCAAATTGAATCAATGAAAGAATGTTTCATTGTTGCTGCAAACTGTTTACTATATCACTTTCCTCATTTTAGGAAACATTTAAAAGACTTGTTTTGCTAGACTTTGTGTGTATCATGAAAGAAAAATAATTAATTCAACAAACTTGTTCATCTGCATAAACTTGTTTTCATAACAATTTCATAAACTAGTTGCTTCAACTCACTTAAAAACCCAAAAAAGAACATGGGAAACCAGAACTACTTGGTACATAATTGTTCTCATAGCACTTCTCAAAAGAGTTGGAGTTCCTCTATCTAAATTAAGTACAATTCCAAAATAGCATGTATCAACAAAGTTGGGGTCACTATATCAAAAAATAACTAGAATCTCAAAATAACATAAGCCAAAAGAGTTGGACATAAGTTATGAATTGGTCAATGTTGTGACATTGTATCTGAAGTATTTGCTTGGCATCCTTATGAGTTGGTCAATGTTGTGACATCCTCATCCTACAATTGCAGTGACATAAGTTAATAATTTAATTTAAATGTAAATATGAAAATAAATCACCTCATTAGAAATTGGAAATTATATAGTTGCTAAAACTTACCATCAATAGTCTAGTAAAACTAGTAACACCAAATTGACTTAGAGTGTCATTATTATCCTGCATAAAAGATAAAACCATTTAATCACTAAATTTATTTTTGTACATTCACATACTCATACTGTTATTTTCTTACCACATTGACATGGCTTTGTGAATCACCACTGTCACCATTGTATGTAGCATTGTATAACTCATATTGGATTTGGCTTTGTGAATCACCTTTGTCACCATTGTATGCAACATTGTATAACTCATATTGGACTTGCCTTTGTGAGTCACCTTTGTCACCATTGTATGCAACATTGTATACCTCATATTGGACATGGTCTTGTGTCTGCTTTTTAGAGTTCTACATGCCATACAAGAACAAAAATTTAATACTACATGTAGTTGGATAAAGACAATATGAACATTCAGTAATTTAATACTACCTGAACTTTTGAATCTTTCAAGCCATCATTTTTCTTGTTTTTGGGAAGTTCGCGCTCCACCCAACCTTTAAAACGCTTTGTACGTCTTGTGCCTTCTCTTTTTTTTTAAGCCTTTTGGTTTTGACGAACCATTACTGCTACTTCCAATCTCTTTAACTTTAGCAACAAACTCATTCACTTTGCAAATACTTGTTGGATTGTGTTAAAACTCTACCAAGTGCCTATTCAATTCATTAGCAACTTTGTAAAGGAGAGTGAATGTTTCTGGATTTCTACATGCTTCAGCAGCTATCCTAATAAGGTGGGGGAAATTCTCATTGTAGCGTTGTACTAGGGATAGATCAACATCTTCTACCACATTACTAACACCAACATTAGATAAACTATCACTTCTTGCTAACTTTGTCCACCTTTTTAAGATATACTGCTCTGGAACTGATCTGACATTCATATGAATAAATAATCTTAAACGATGACAACAAAGTATGCCAAAACTCTCAAACTTACGACGAGAGCATGAAATGGAATTCTTAGCCAAATCATATGACACTCTCCACTCTTGCAAATCACTCTTCACAGAAATAACACAATCAATTAAGGTTGCTTGTGTGTTAATGCTTTTCACAAAACATGCTTCAAACAACTCATACTCATGTTGGAATTGATCAAAAATAGTGGGAGTGTAAAGCTTAGACACTTGCTGCAAGATATGTGAATATGAGTTCTTTAGTCTCAGAATCTTTTGGCGTGCTTCATATTCACACTTCAATTCATTTTGTCGCTTTTTTTGTACCACATCCTCAAAGCACTTAAAGAATTTGATAATATCCAACTTGACATTGATAAAACTTTTAATATCTGCATTCACACTTTCACTAAGTTGAGTACTTCGCATTCCTAATGTAAAAACTTTCCTTCATGTAACATGATGCCCATATCTCCTTTATAGAGTACATTCTTTGCAGCCAACTATTTTCCTTTTGGACTGTAGATCTTACCATTTAGGCCTTAGAGCCCTACAGACAGGGGCTTGAACCCTTAGAGTAAGGCTGGGCGCCCTCCAGAAGGGCACAAGGCCCACCTGACAGCCGTACATAACCTTAGGGAACTCTCCTAAAGGATACCCTTTGGGGGCGCCCTCAGCAGCCGGTGAGGGCGCCCTAATCATGGTTTTGGCACTTTATGATTTGGGCCCAAAACCATGACCGGATAGGCCCAAATTGGGGCTACATATAGTAACCTTGGGATCATTCCCAAGGCATGACCTAAACAGACCCTGAAAACCTTAGTTTTCCTAGATTGTACTCACATCTAGTACAGTTCGCGCCCACCGCGGGGCTACGGTAAAACTGACCTAGCCACCATCTCTGAAACAAAAAGCAATCAATCTACGACCTCCAAACGCCACCAGAACGCCGTGAATCTATCGTATCTTTCAGAGCAACCCTAAACTCTCTGAATCCGTCGTGATTCATAAACCCTCTTTTCAAAGCCGTGATTCATAAACCCTGACTTTAATCAAACGTTCAACATGTATCCGTTCGAGAAGCCGATCTAAGCTCTGAGATTCGCGAGCTCAGTCGCAAATCTCAACCGCCAATCTCAACCTTCACATACTGACTCAAACAACCGTCGTCGCCACCACCGATGGCGGACCCAGCGGCCTTAGAAGCTCTACAACAACAGATCCAGTAGCTTCGTGACCACAACGAAGCCTTGCAAGCAACAATGGAGACAATCCAGCAACAACAGCACGCTGAAGGAAACAAATCCCAACAAGACGAATCAGTGGATCCGGATCTGCAACCACTTTTTGCCGAAGTTTGGAATGTGCCAGTTCCAGAAAACTTCAAGCCACCCTCTCTTTCGTCCTTCGACGGAAAGAGCAACCCGGTGGAACATATGAAGGCTTTCAACACTCAAATGGCCATCATCGGCGCCGTTGACTCTCTCAAGTGCAAGTTGTTAGCAGGAACCCTCAAAGACACCGCCCTCAGATGGTATATGAACCTACCCCATTTTTCCATCATCAGCTACCAAGACATGACACGCTAATTGACGCACCAGTTTTCAGTAAGTCGCCACCGCAAAGTATCATCCACCAGCCTCTTCAACGTCCGTCAAGGATCGAACGAGTCTCTCCGTGAATATCTCGCACGGTACAACGACGCCACCATCAAATTCATTAACCCAAACCATGAGTTGTTCGTGGGAGCTTTCCAGAACAGCCTCTGCGCTGGCCAATTCAACGAATCACTGGCACATAAACCAGCTGATTCCATGGAGGAGATTATGTCCAGAGCGGAATGCTACATAAAGGGAGAAGAAAGCAATGCCGAGAAGGATGCCAGAGATTCTAGAGAGCGCGACCCCAACAACTACGACCATCGCCGAAGCTACTATCCGCCCGCCCACAGAGACAGAGCGCCTTACAAGCGCCATATCCCGGACAGGCGTGCACCCCTACCAGAATCCTTCACAACGCTCAACACTCGTCGTGAGCAGATTTGGAGGGATGTCTACCACTCTAGACTCATCCCCGACCCCCCGCCGCTGAGAGGAAACATAATGGGAAATGATAAGGATGCCTGATGTAAGTACCACCGAATAAAAGGACACACCACAGATGACTGCATCCATCTGAAAAGAGAGATTGAAAAGTTGATTCAGAATGGCAGACTAAGAGGATACATCAAAGATAGCAGGGAGGGAGACAGGTGCCCCACCAAAGAACCCCCAAAGGAGAATGATGCGACAAAAGATGGCGAGCGTCACACTCTGAACACTATATCTGGCGGGTTCGCAGGAGGCAGTGAATCCAGCGCTTCCCGAAAGAGATATGTGAGACATGTGATGCTTGTTGATGACCACGCCCCATCAAGGCCAGAGCGCTAAACAAATATCACCTTCTCAGGCGAAGACCGCGAAGGAGTAATTCCCCATGATGACGATCCCATGGTCATCACTGTACAAATCTTCAATTGGGACATCAAGAGAGTGTTGATTGATCCCGGCAGCGCTGCATATATCCTTTATTACTCTGCCTTTGAAAGAATGGGACTCGATGAGGACCAGTTGCAGCCCTTCAAAGGGATCCTGGCTGGCTTCACAGGAGAACAGGTGCACGTTCGTGGATACATTACGTTGAAAACAACCTTCGGTACAGGCAACAACACCAAAACCATCAGGATTAAATATTTAGTGGTCAACTCGCCTTGTTCTTACAACATCATAATAAGCCACCTGACTTTCAACCTTCTTGACGCCTATCTGTCCACTAAGTTCCTCGTCATGAAGAACCCACTGGACAATGGACAGGTCGGCACTATCAGAGCAGACCAGAAAATTGCCCGAGAATGTTACCACAACATCTTGAAGCTACAGAGGGAAAGGAAGGGAGCCGGCAACACAAAAGCACACCAGGTGAACATCGTCAGAATAGGTCCAGGAGAAGAATTTTAGCAAGAGAGCACAGAACCCACTGAAGGTCCAAAAGAGAGTTTGATGGATGAAGAGCTGAGCATAACAGAGTTCCTGAAGAAGAACCTAAATCTCATCGCTCGTCAGCCGACATATATGCTTAGCGCCTACCCCGCCGAAGTGTGTCGTCGCCTCGCTCTGTGTCCAGATGTTAAGCCGGTCAGCACGCCAGCCTGGCATATCGGAAATTTCACAAAGAAAGCTAGCAGGACAGACCTACTAAAGGGAACAAACATGATTCTGGGATTTCACAAACCTAACCACGTCCATGATTCCGCTACCAAACAAAGAGATGCTCACCATGACAATTCAAAGGTGAGCTAGAAAGCCTATGAAGCCATTTTAATTGTTACCTTGTCTTTTATTTTACGTATTTCTATATTGTCTAATGAAAAGGAGCACGTAGTACTCTTTTCCCCGGCAGTAGTGGGGGTTTTTAATGAGGCACCCTGCTTTCTTATTGAAATATATCTATATTACCTATTTTATATTACTTACATTGCCTGTAACAGATCAACAATGCCAAGAACGAAAAAGAGATAACCATCTGATTCCTTAAACCCAACGAGGGTTGCCACCTATTCCTTAACCCCAACGAGGGCTCTAAGACGTCGTGAGCTTAAATGAGATCGCCATCTGATTCCTTAACCCCAGCGAGGGTTGCCACCTAATTCCTTAACCCCAACGAGGGCTCTAAGACGTCGTGAGCTTAAATGAGATCGCCATCTGATTCCTTAACCCCAACGAGGGTTGCCACCTAATTCCTTACCCAACGAGGGCTCTAAGACGTCGTGAGCTTAAATGTGATCGCCATCTGATTCCTTAACCCCAAAGAGGGTTGCCACCTAATTCCTTAACCCAACGAGGGATCTAAGACGTCGTGAGATTAAATGAGATCACCACCTAATTCCTTAACCCCAATGAGGGCTCTAAGACGTTGTGAGCCAAAAATGAGATCGCCACTTAACTCCTTAACCCCAATGAGGGCTCTAAGACGTCGTGAGCCGAAAATTAGATCGCCACCTAATTCCTTAACCCCGATGAGGGCTCTAAGATGTCGTGAGCCGAAAATGAGATCGCCACCTAATTCCTTAACCCCAATGAGGGCTCTAAGACGTCGTGAGCTTAAATGAGATCGCCCCACCTAATTCCTTAACCCCAATGAGGGCTCTAAGACGTCGTGAGCTGAAAATTAGATCGCCATCTAACTCCTTAACCCCAATAACGGCTCTAAGACGTCGCAAAAATAGGACGGTCCATGCAAGAAACAATAACATTGAGAATAAAACCATTCGACAATGTTTGACAAGGTTGCGAAATAAGCACAAGTAATAATCATCGCCCAGGAGGCGCTTTCTAAGAAGAAATTCGAAGCTAAGAAGAACAGATGAACAACTTAAAGAAAACAATGCATCATTACAAATTCAGAGAGAGTACTGAGTTCAAAACTAAATTAAAAATTACAACAAGTGAGATTATGGTTTCGTCCACTAGGATGCCATCTACAATAACCTTAAAAGAATCAAGGGCGGAAAGATCAATGCCAGGTTGCAAAAGAGTGACTTGAGCTTTAGCCCGTTCAAAGCCAGCATCGAAGGTCAGGGCCAACTCGCCCTTTGCCTCAGAAACCTCAGCCTTGAGCTAATTTTCCTTTTCCACTCCAGCCGCGACATCATTCTGAAGCTTCGCGATAACCCCATCCTTCCCAGCCAGATCCGCGGCATGGCCGATTTTTAGATCAGAGATACGCTCGTCGCACTCAAGTTTCATCGCCTATTTGGTTTCGTTCACCTCTTTCTCCCTGGCATCCTTGGCCTCCTTCAACTCTTTTTCCAGTGCCCTCACCGTGGCCTGGAGCACTTCTTCATTCTACACCTGCTCTTCATGCTTCTGATCTATCACGTCCAAGATCATTATAGACCGCAAGCAATGGACGCCCACATCTCTCGTCATGAAGGGAACAACGCCTTGATTCCCAGCCTCCACATCTTCTGGATTAAAGGCCAACCTCTCTTTGACATAGGCGCCATAGTTGAAATCCTTATCCCAGAAGGATTGCACAGACCCACTGGTCCTGGCGGCACCAGTCGAAGAAGGGGAAGGTGTTTTCTTACTCTTTTTCTCAGCTACGACCTTCCATTTATCATCTTTTCTAGGCGACGCCTTGTCTTGCGTGACCGCCGCGATGGACTCAGTCTGAGTCTCAGGCGAATTATCAGCCTTCCTCTTAGGCTTGCGTGTGATGAGTCCAGTAGGATCACTGGCTGCCAACCCCTCAGCAGCCTTCTTTGCTTTCATTTCCTCGAGATATTTCTTCCTCTCCACCGCAGTCATGGGCGCCATGGACTCTACAAAAATGAAAACGAAAAGGTTACGAGAATAAGAAAATAGGAAAGTACAATATACGCATAAATAAACAAAGTCAACTCACGTAAGTAAGCGTCTAAGCTATTCACATCCCCTTCCCTATTCAACAGCTCCCGGATGTTCATAGGCATCATCTTGTCCAAAAAGCAGACGACACCTTGGTCATACGCGTCTAACTTCTCATAATCAAATCCCATGATAGACGCTGGAGCGCTCGTCCAGCATACGGGAAACCTCAACTTACCGTTGACGCGCACAGCAGCTGCTTCACAATCCTTTCCCCCCCGGGTCCTGAGGAATGTTTGCCTCCAGTTCTTATAATGAGAAGCGTAGGGCAGGAATAACCTCTTGCCAGGGTGCGCACTGACGGACACCCAAGACAGCTTGTCTACCCCCTTCGTGCCGTAGAACGTAAAGAAGGACCCAACCGAGGGTTGGAAACCTAGCACCTTACATAGAATTTCAAAAGCGCGTATAAATGCCCAACTGTTGGGCTGCAGCTGAGACGGCGCCACATTCAGACAATTAAGGACGTCTACCTCAAAGGGCGTGAAGGGATACTTCACGCCCAGGTCTTCAAAGACAAGCTGTATACATGTGAAACATCTCATTCTTCACCCCCTTTGGCCTTCGTAAGCACACCTTCTCGCCTGGGCGACAATGCTCCAAGACCACGTCCTCTTCAAATCCCGTAGAGGACATGTGCAGCTTGCTCCGAAAGAACGCCACTCGCTGGGGATCCATATACATGGACTCCGAACGAAGCACTTCGTCGGCGAAGTTCTCTTGCTCTGATCCACTAGAGGACGCCATGTAACAAATTCCTCTCCTACAGAAGGGACCTGGGCGAACAGAAAGAATAACACAGTCAGATGAATTCCCACTACTACTCCCTCCTTCACCCTCATCAACATTATTTTTTTAAGCCTTTTGGTTTTGACGAACCATTACTGCTACTTCCAATCTCTTTAACTTTAGCAACAAACTCATTCACTTTGTAAATACTTGTTGGATTGTGTTGAAACTCTACCAAGTGCCTATTCAATTCATTAGCAACTTTGTAAAGGAGAGTGAATGTTTTTGGATTTCTACATGCTTCAGCAGCTATCCTAATAAGGTGGGGGCAAATCTCATTGTAGCGTTGTACTGGGGATAAATCAACATCTTCTACCACATTACTAACACCAACATTAGATAAACTCTCACTTCTTGCTAACTTTGTCCACCTTTTTAAGATATATTGCTCAGGAACTGATCTGACATTCATATGAATAAATAATCTTAAACGATGACAACAAAGTATGCCAAAACTCTCAAACTTACGACAAGAGTAGGAAATGGAATTCTTATCCAAATCATGTGACACTCTCCACTCTTGCAAATCACTCTCCCCAGAAATTACACAATTGTCGCGGTGATTTTCTGAGATCAAGCTATTGATTAGCGTTGACTCACTAATTTTAGTTCACGACCGAACTTTTAATTTTTTAAAAGAAAGGGTGGAAAAAAGTTCTAAATTACCACATTTTTAAAGATTAGGGTTCGGGGGTTAGTTACGTTTAGGGAAGGTGTTAGCACCCTAAACGTTCGTAGTACATTACGAGAACCTCTTGATTTTATTTATTTATTTTGGCTACAACTTGCTTATATATATTTTTTTTAAAAGAAAGAATTAGAGTAGTGAGAAAAAAATAAAAGGGTTTTTTTTGTATTTTTTATGATTTGGAAGGACAGAGTCCTCTACCTACGTACCCGTGAGGGATCAAAACCTCGTAGTTCGGGGTAGAAATAACGGTTGATTTGTTTTGTGTTTTTTATTGGTTTTAAAAAAAGGTTTTAAAGATAAAATAAAGGCCAAGTGGCAAAATGAGATTGATTTGTGTTTTTTATTTTTTGAAAATGATTAAAGTGTAATTAAAGTAGATTCATGATTATTTAAGAAAAATAAAAGAGAAAAAAGGGACACTTGATTGAAAATCAAGGTTTGTTAAAGAAAAAGATTTTTTTTGTGATTTTTGATTATTTGAATGTTTTTTTGTTTTTTGTTTTTAATAATAACTAAATAAGACTAAAACGTAACAAAAGGTTAAAAACGAGGGATTTCGGTGGTGACGTTGGATCACCACGAGTTCCCTTTGAAAATAAACTAACCTAATATTTTCTGTATTTTTTCTTTTGTAAAGCGAAATAAAATAAAAAAAAATAAAAGACATAAAGCAAAATAAATAGAGTGTGAGTGTCAGTGCATATTCTCATTTATATTTTACATGGGTCCTAAATACATTCTAATAGAATAAAAACGAATAATAAATAAAGATGAAATTGCAAATGCGATAAAATAAATATGCTAAATATAAACAAAGAAACAAAAATGCATGAAATAAAAGAAAAATAATAATAAATAAAAATAAAAAAAATGCATGAAATGCTATGAGATAAGTATCATGAAATAAAATGCATGAGAATAAATAAGGAATTAAAAAGTAAAATGCAAGAAATGATAAAGAAAATAAAAAAAGGAAAAGGGGGGTGCTGTAAGCAAAAGTGGGGGTGTGAGAAACAGAAAGAAGGAAAATCAGAAAAGGAGGAAACTGGGCCGAGTGGGCTTAGTGTTTTGGGAGGGTATAAATTGTTTTTTTCAGAATTTTTCATTCATTTCGCTCTTCATCTTCTCTCTCTACTCTCTTCCTCTCTTCCTCTCAAGAACACGGCCAGCAGGTATGGTTCTCCGGCGCGGCGGCCGGCCGGCCCAGGGGGCGGCGCCACCGCGCCGGAATAACAAAATTCCTTTTTTTTTTTAAAAAAAAAAAACGTTTTTCGAATCCTCTCCTCCTTCTCCTTTCGAAAATCCAATCGGTTTTTTAAAATTCTTTTGAAAATAACCGGATCTGGATTTTTTAAAAAAAAATTTGTACAAAACTACCTTTTTGTATTTTTGGTGCGGCTTTGTGGTGGTTTGTATGAGGATTATGGCACGGCTTTTGCGAGTTTGTGTTAGGGAGAGGAGCGGCCAGTTTGGGTATGGTGGTAGGAGGGGTTTATGGTTGTTTTAGGCCGTGTTTCTATAGTGGTTTGGGCTTAGTGACTGTTTGGTGAGGTGGTTTAGGGAGGGCTGAGTGTGGTATGGAGTGGCGCGTGTTTGGATTGTTGGGAGTGGGGTATGTGGTGACCGTGAGTGGGTTTGTGTGTTTGGGTTGAGGGAGGTTAGAAGGTTTTGGTGGCTTGGTTGGGTTTTGGCCGTGGGTTGTGGTGTTTTGTTTATGGTGGCCGTGTGTTAGTATTGACTGTGGTGTTGGCCGCGAGTTTAAGTTGTGAGAGGAGGTGGGTGGTGTTGCGTTGTGTTTGGTTTGAGGGGGAGGGGCTGTGACCGTGAGTGGTGGTGTTGGTAATATGGCCGGTTGTGCGTGTTGTTTTCTGGTTGTTTGGATTTGATTCTGTTTTTTGGTGCGTGTTACTGATTGAATTCCCCCCCTGTGTTTGGCTAATGCTTCCTTTTATTATAAAGTGCCAATTAACTGATCATGAAAGCCATTGATGGACAATCAAACAAAATTAGTCAGACAAAACAAAAAAGGCAACCATTAAAATTGTGATTAAAAATCATCAAAGCATCAGTCAACCCCCCTTTAAAAAATAAAATTAAAATTAAATCCGAAAATAAAATGTACAAAAAGGAAAAATAAATAAAAGAATAATGAGAACAAATAATAATGATAATAATAATGAAAAAGAAATAATAATAAAAAGTTGTCGCCTTCGGAACCAAAAAATGAGGTATTTTAAAATACCTCTCTGCCGAGATTTCGTCTGAGACGACAAAAAATTTCGAACTAAAAGACGAGTAAAAAATAAATTTTAGGTCAAAAAATGGGGTATGACAGATGCCCCTATTTAAGTCTCTTCGTCCGGAGATTTGAAGAGAAAATCTTGGATTCGACGGATCGAAGGGACTTAAATACAGAGTACGCCAATTTTGGACCTAACAAAAAAAATATGAAATGCTCGTGATGCAAATGTGAATGTAAGACGGCGAAGATGACCTGACCGGGGATAAAACAAAAACGAAAGGATACCCGAGTTCGTTAAAGAAAAGGGATCCGACTCCACTGGGGAATAACACAGTTTCACTGGGGAAGGGATCAATTATCGTATTGACAGCTGAGAAAGGAAATGGGAAAAGACACCGACCACAAGCTGCCCGTTTGTAGAGCTTGCCACTTGAGGTAAAGACGGAAATAAAAGTAACATGCCACTGACGACAAGAAACAAAGGTGAATGTAAATGCTGGATGAAAGGTGAAAGCTGGATGAAATACAAAAGCCGGATGAAAGATAAATGCTGAATGAAATATAAATGTTGGATGATGAAGGTGAGAAAAACACACACAAGAAGGGGGGGGGGGGGGTTGAATTGTGTGACTCAAAAACTAAGATCTTTTCTTTTCAAAACTAAGGTTAAGTTCAGAAGCTGATATGAACCAGGTTCTGAACTATTATCAAGAGTTATGCAGCGGTTTCAATAATGAAAAGACAAAGGTAAAGGGAGAGAGAGACACACAAGATTTATACTGGTTCCTTCTCAATGTGAGAAGTAGTCCAGTCCCCTTGTTTTCCAACAAGAGAGTTCCACTATAATCTGAAGATTACACTTTGCTCAACCACTAAGGAAGAGACTTCCAGTTGCTCAATCACAAAGAAAGAGGCTTCCAATGCTCAACCACCAAGGAAGAGGCTTCTAGTGCTCAACCACAAAGGAAGAGGCTTCCAATGCTCAAGACACTAAGTCAAGAGACTTCCCAATGCTCAAGACACTAAGTCAAGAGGCTTCTGACTCATACCACAAAGGAATGAGGTTACAAATGCTCAGTATACAGACTGAGACTTTGAGGACCAAACTGGTTTACAAGTAAAGGAGTTTGGGATGAACACTTGATAAAATATCAGAGGTGTTCTCTTAATACAACACAGGTTAAGACTCTTAACCTTAAGAAATTCTAAGTTACAGAACTAAAGAATTTCTAAGAGTTTTTGAACTTGACAGTTTTACAGCAGAAAACAGAGCACAGGTTCAGCAATACGTTTCAAGAGTCTTAGACAAATTTCTTCTTCAAATCTTCTTCCTTTTATAGATGAAATATAGCTGTTGAAGATTTGCTTGATTTGAGGAAAGAGCCGTTGCAATTGAGCTAGGATTTCTGCAAATGTGTGCTGCACTTTTTCAAACAAAACAGAGCAGCAGCCATTTTTGAAATGGCCTACCTTAAAAGCTGGAGAATGTTTGGGTCAGGGAGACAACTGTTCCATTGAGTTGTTCTGACACATCCAGGCATTAAATGCGCACAGTACTGGTCATTTTCCAAGCCACATCAGCTTCAGAAGCTTCTGTGTGAACAGTGCATCAGAAGCTGCCTTGTACGGATCAGAAGCTGGCTTCAGGATCAGAAGCTGGTCTTCAGTCGTTGACTCTGCGTTGACTTCTTCATAAGCACCCAGTCTTCAGAAGCTGCCTTCAGACTCAGAAGCTGCACTTCAGGAGCACCACTTCAGGACCACTTCAGAAGCACCCAGTTCAGAAGTACTACTTCTGGAGCACTTCTTCAGGAGCATTTCTTCAGACCCAGTTTCCTTCTAGCTTTGCAACATTGCTTCTTAGCTTTCCTTCCATGCTCTAAGCTTGTTCTTTCATAACCATTCTTAATTTCCATTCAACAAATACGTGGTTCTGAAATCACTTGAACAAAGCATTAGCAAATAACCAATTTTCTATTTAACACTTTGTTATCATCAAAACCATAGAGAGAGATATGTTTACACATGAATGTTTCAACAATCTCCCCTTAATTCATAAGAGACTTGTTAAACACATTTTGTTCCAACAATCTCCCCCTTTTTGATGATGACAAACATAAGTATTAAACCAGAAAATTGTTGTTAACTTAATTAACAAGTTAACTGCAGGGTGTGAGGTTTGTAAGCTCCCCCTGAGTCTGATCCAAGTTAATTAAGTTCAGTTAAAAACACAAATGTGAAAATTTCAGAATTGTTGTTAAGTTTAATTAACAATCTGACTTCAGGAGAGGTTTGTAAGCTCCCCTTGATTCTTATCCATGTTAATTAAGCTTAACTTAAAACAATATAGTGAAATTAACACTCAGAATTATAAATAACTTGCTGACTTCAGGTTCTGAGGTTTGTAAGCTCTCCTCCTAAGTCTGATAATCCACAGGATGAGTTTTGTAAGCTCCCTGAGTCTTATCCAAGTTATTTTCAATTCATTTTACTCACTAAGAGTAATGTATCTCACAGAATGGTATCAGAGCCTAATTTCAAATTCATAAGAGCATAAATTTCAATTCAGAGGCTAAGAGTTAAAAACAATTCTCATAAGTTAAATTCCATCAGTATCAGAATTGGGGGGGGGGGGGGGGGGGGGGGGGGGTTGAACAAAAATTTGTGAGATATTTATGCAATCACATGGATAATCAAGCAGCCAAGAAAGACATCAGAGCATACTTGATTTTCAATTAGTATATGACATTGCATTGAAAATAGAATGTTGTTCAGAAGCAGAAATGGTTTGTAGCTTCTGATCAGAGCATTCTGTGTTAAGACATGGTTTGTTCAGTGTAAATTGGTTCAGTATCAGAGCAAAACAACCAAATAGTGTTCAGTATCAGAGCAAGACATACAATAAGGTATCAGAGCAGATCTGAGCTGGTTTAAAGAAAAAAGTTCAGATTAGAGCAGGTCTAACTCATTTTTAAAACAAGATAGTTCAGATTATAGACCAACTGAAAAGTTATATCAGAGCTTGATACCAATTGAGGATTTTGTCTCAGAGTCTGATACCAAAACACAGTTTTAATACTGCTGAACTTGTATCAGAACCTGATACCTAAATATGAAGGTTCATCTCAGAGTCTGATACCAGATTAGCATTCCAGTGCTGATACCAAGATAAAATAAGTTCTAAAAGCTGAACATGTCTGAAACACTTTGAGCATTAAAAAAAAATGTGTCTGTGCTAAACAGTTTGAAAACAGAGACTGATATCAACTGAAAATTGTTTGTCAAGCAATTTTAACATTGAATATCAGAGCAGAAAATCACATTTTTAAATTGATGACTTTAGGAGGATTAGAGTATAACTTTCAAAGCTTTAATCATCATTGCCCAGGGTTATACTTATCAGATTCTGACCAACATTAGATTTTTATCAGATTCAGAGGTCAGAAAATCCAGGTTCTGATCCTTCAGACTCTGAAGTTTTTCAGGCTTAACTTTATTCAAACTCTCAGAACATGAGTGTTTGATAAGTCTTAGCTTATGATAAACTCAGAATCAAGGATTTCATTCAGATTCAAGCACATTTTCAAGAGATAAAATGCATGTTCAGATTCTTTTTAATAAAATTGAATCTTTCTTCTGTGAGGGGTTTTGTGAATATGTCAGCCCATTGATGATCAGTATCAATGAACTGAATATCTAAAACACCCTTCTGAACATAATCTCTTATAAAATGATGTTTTATTTCTATGTGCTTGGCTCTAGAATGCAGAATTGGATTTTTAGACAGACATATTGCAGCAGTCTTATCACAATAAATAGGAATATTGTCTGCATGAATCTGATAATCCTCTAATTGATGTTTCATCCAGAGCAGTTGTGTGCTACAACTTGCAGCTGAGATGTATTCTGCTTCTGCTGTTGACAAAGCAATGGTTGCTTGTCTCTTGCTGGCCCAGGATATCAGATTCTCACCAAGAAACTGACAGTTTCCACTGGTGGATTTTCTTTCAATCCTGTCCCCAGCATAGTCAGCATCACAGAATCCAACTAGCTTGTAATTTAGAGATTTCTTATACAGAAGTCCCAAATTTTTTGTTCCTTTCAGATACCTAAAGATTCTCTTGACAGCAGTCATATGAGATTCTCTAGGATCTGACTGGAATCTAGCACACAGACATACACTAAATAAAATATCTGGCCTAGAAGCAGTTAAGTACATACCTCTGTACAACTTCTGATCTACTTTAGAGCCATTGTCCTCTTTGCTTAAGGTGCAGGTGGGATGCATATGTGTTGTCATCAGCTTGCAGTCATCCAGCTGGAACTTCTTCAGAAGCTCCTTAGTGTATTTTGACTGATGAACATAGACACCATCTTTGCATTGGTTGATTTGAATTCCCAAGAAGAATTTCAGCTCACCCATCATGCTCATTTCAAATTCATCCTGCATTAACTTTGAAAATTCCTTGCAAAGGGAGGCATTAGTAGAACCAAATATGATATCATCAACATAGATTTGTACAATTAAGATTTCTTTCTTAACAGTTTTCCTAAAGAGTGTATTGTCAACTTGACCTCTTACAAAACCATTTTTAATCAAGAAGTTGCTTAGCCTTTCATACCAAGCTCTGGGAGCTTGTTTCAGACCATACAAAGACTTCTTAAGTTTAAAAACATGATTTGGATATTTAACATCTTCAAAACCAGGAGGTTGTTTGACATACACTTCTTCAGAAATTACACCATTTAAGAAGGCACTCTTAACATCCATTTGATATAAGATGATATCATGATTAACAGCATAAGAAAGAAGTAACCTGATTGCTTCCAGTCTTGCTACTGGAGCAAAAGTTTCTGTGTAATCAATTCCTTCTTGCTGGCTGTACCCTTGAGCTACTAATCTAGCCTTGTTTTTGATCACTTCTCCTTGTTCATTGAGCTTGTTCCTGAACACCCATTTTGTTCCAATGATGTTCTTTTGATCAGGTCTTGCAACAAGATCCCATACATCATTTCTTTGAAACTGGTTCAGCTCTTCTTGCATTGCTACAATCCAACCATCATCAGCAAGTGCTTCATCAGCAGTTGTGGGTTCAATCATGGATAGCAGGCCAAGCATAGATTCATTCTGAGTGAATGCTGATCTTGTCTTCCTTGGACTGTTCTTGTTTCCAATGATCAACTCCTCAGGATGTGAAGACTTGTACTTGAAGGAGGTTCTGGGTGGATTAGCTTCTGAAGAACCATCAGGGATTTGTTCAGAACCACGCTGGTCTTGATTAGCTCCAGGAGTAGTATCATTGTTGGAGAGTTTCTCAGATTCTTCATTGTTTTCAGCTTCTGAACCTTCATCAGAACCTGAACTGGGTTCAGCTTCTGAAGGCTCTTCTGAGATTCTGATATCTGCCAAACTCTCAACCAGCTCTGGTATTTCACTACCAGGCTTCTTATCATCAAACCTAATGTGTATAGCTTCTTCAACAACATGTGTTTCAGAATTATACACCCTGTATGCCTTAGATCTCTCTGAGTATCCTAAAAAGGTACCCTTTTGAGCCTTGGCATCAAATTTCTTTAGGTAGACTTTATTGTTTAGTATGTAACATGTACAACCAAACTGATGAAAATAAGAAATACTTGGTTTTCTTCCTTTAAACAATTCATATGATGTTTTATTCAGAATGGGTCTGATATAGATCCTGTTCTGAATATAACATGTTGTGTTTACAGCTTCTGCCCAAAAGTACTTAGCAATTTTAGACTCATGGATCATGGTTCTGGCCATTTCTTGTAAAGACCTGTTCTTTCTCTCTACAACTCCATTTTGCTGTGGAGTTCTAGGAGATGAAAACTCATGGAGAATTCCATGGTCTTCACAAAAGTTTTCAAAAGGTTCATTTTCAAATTCACCACCATGATCACTTCTGATTTTTAAAATTTTCAAATCAGTTTCTGTTTGTACTTGTTTGCAGAATTTGAAAAACACATCATATGTTTCATTTTTGGTTCTGAGGAATTTAACCCAAGTCCACCTACTGTAATCATCAACAATAACAAGTCCATACTTCTTCCCATTGATTGAAGCTGTTCCAACAGGACCAAACAAATCAATGTGAAGGAGTTCTAGAGGTTTAGAGGTGGAAACAATGTTCTTAGCTTTAAAAGAGGTTTTAGAGAATTTTCCAATTTGGCATGCTGAACACAAAGCATCTGAGTGATAATCAATACTGGGTAAGCCTCTGACCAGCTGTAACTTGCTAAGCTTAGAGATGAGTCTCCAGTTAGCATGTCCCAGCCTTTTGTGCCAGACCCATTTCTCATCACTCACAGACAGAAGGTAAACTACCTTCTGCTGAACCAATTCAGAAAAATTTATTTTGTAAACATTGTTTTTCCTACAGCCTCTGAACACTACAGACTTATTTTCATTATTGATTACAGTACATGTGTTCTTATTGAACATGACTTCATAATTACTATCACATAATTGACTTATGCTAAGTAAATTATGTCTAAGTCTATCTACCAGCCAAACACTATCAATGTACAGGGAAGAATTACCTATCTTACCAGTACCAATGATCTTTCCTTTCTGACTTCCTCCAAACCCCACAGTTCCTCCCTCTTTCAGAGTTAGGGTTTGGAACATAGACTTGTCCCCTGTCATATGATGCGAGCATCCACTGTCCAGGTACCAGGACCTTTCCTTTTCTTTGGATGTTAAGCATATCTGCAATTGAAATGATCTCAGACTTAGGTACCCAGATTTTCATGGGTCCTTTGGGGTTAGTCCTGAAAGGTTTTGGCTTTTTAAACTTGTGTCTGAAGTTATGATATTCAGACTTGTTCTGATACTTTGGATATGAACCCTTGTACCTTGAATAAGTCTGAGTTTCAGAACCTGAGTGCTTCAGAACCTGAGTTCTCAAAGGTTTGGACTCAGATTTCTTCAGAACCTGAGAGTTGAAGGTCTTTGGTTCTGATTTATTTAGAGTTTGAACCATTGAGCACTTTGGTTCTGATCTCTTCAGAATTCTAACCTTGTTTACTTCAGGCACAAGGCAAGCTTCAATTTTGCCTTTCTTAAAACAGTTAGAAGCAGAAAACTGATTGGTATGCTTTTGCTTGCTTTGCTTAACATTCTGAGATTGAGAATGTTTTATATTGACTGTTTTAATAGATTTTGAAGTTTTAATAAACCCAGTCTTAGAAAAATTTGAATCAGATTTATTCAGATTCTGAGACTTACTAGTTCCAGGTTCTGAACACTTCAGTTTCTGAACTTTTTCAGGTTCAGAGTCTGATTTCCTCTTACTCTTAGGCTTAGGACCTTTTGGCTTAGATTCAGGCAAGTTTTTAACATCTGCCTTCATCTTACCCTTAGGTTCAGAAGCTTCAGAGTCTGAGTTGTTCAGAACTTCAGACATAGTCTCAGATTCTGATATTTTCAACTTCTCAGAGTTATCAGAAGCAGGCACAAAGCATATACCATTGCCTTTTAAAATATCTTCAGAACATGAAAGTGAGTTTAATTCATTTGAAGGTTTAAATGAATCAAAGCCAATGCCTTCACCTTTGTTTCTGATCATATTATACATCATAGAGGCAATTTTAGTTCTATTGAAACCAGTTAACATGAAATCCTGAAGAGCTATTTCCTGTTCATTAGGAACCTCTTGAGATTTCTTATGAGCCTCTTTTCTGAGTTCTTCAACTTCTTCATCATATTCAAAAATTTGATTCTGAAGTTTAAGATTTTCCTCAGACAGCAAGTTAGTTTGATTTTTCAAAGATTTAATTTCTTTTAACTTGCTCTTAAGATGACTCATAAGATCATTAACTGTTTCAATCAATTCAGATCTAGAGAGTTCAGAATATACCTCATCTTCTTCATCAGAATCTGAGCATGATTCTGTATCAGAAGATGCAGTTGCCATCAGGGCCAGGTTTGCTTCTTCCTCATCAGATTCTGACTCATTGTCCATATCATCCCATGTTGCCATGAGACTCTTTTTAAGCTTGTTTCTGAAACTGCTGGACTTTGAGCTGGACTTCTTTGCTTTCTCTTTGGACTTTTCCTTCTGAAGATCAGGACAGTCAGCAATGAAGTGCCCAGGCTTCTTGCAGTTGTAACAGCTTTCCTTTTGGATATCCCTCTTTGAACCAGAACCAGATCCTCTGAAGTTACTGCTTCTGTTAGAGAATTTTTTCTTTCTATTCATTAGATACTGAAGCCTTTTAGAAAGCATTGCAAGCTCATCAGCATCTGAATCTTCATCAGAATTTCCCTCAGGAAATTCTTCTTCAGATCCAATAGCTTTCAAAGCTTTAGCAGGCTTTCTTTTGGACTTCAGAGCTAATGTTTTTGGCTCTCTAACAGACTCATCCTCATTGAGTCCCAGTTCATGCACCTTGAGGGAGCTTATAAGATCTTCAATACTTAAAGTATTCAGATCCATAGCTTCCTCAATGGCAGTCACTTTAGGTCTCCATTTAGATGGCAGACTTCTAAGGATTTTATTCACATGGTCAGCTGTGGTATAACTCTTCTTCAGAATCTGAAGTCCAGAAACCAGAGTCTGAAATCTTGAGAACATAGTCTCAATATTTTCATCCTCTTTCATTCTGAACAGTTCATATTGCTGAACAAGAATGTTTGCCTTAGCTTCTCTAACTTTCTTATTACCTTCATAGTTAGAGCAGAGGGATGTGAATATGGCTTTAGCAGTTGACTTGTCACTCAGCTTCTGATACTCAGTGTGAGGTAATGAATCCACAATGATTCCTCTCACATGGTTATGTTTCCTATAGATTTTTCTTTGTGCATCACTTAGAGCTCTTCTGTTGACAGCAACACCTTCTTCATCAACTGGAATAGTGATTCCATCTTCAACAATATCCCATAGTGAATCATCAATCCCAATAATGTGACTATACATTTTACTCTTCCACCAAGAGAATTTTTCTGGGTCACCAGTAAACATAGGAGGTTTATTGTGTGACCTAGACTTCTTTTCTTCAGTGCTATAGTCATAAGATACAGATCTTTGATTTCTGGGAGAGGGTGGAGGAGAACCACTAGTAGAGGTCATGTTTTTCTCAGGATCCTACTGACACACTGTTAAGTGTTAATATCAGAACCGGAGCTCTGATACCAACTGAAGGTGAGAAAAACACACACAAGAAGGAGGGGTTAAATTGTGTGACTCAAAAACTAAGATATTTTCTTTTCAAAACTAAGGTTAAGTTCAGAAGCTGATAAGAACCAGGTTCTGAACTATTATCAAGAGTTATGCAGCGGTTTCAATAATGAAAAGACAAAGGTAAAGGGAGAGAGAGACACACAAGATTTATACTGGTTCCTTTTCAATGTGAGAAGTAGTCCAGTCCCCTTGTTTTCCAACAAGAGAGTTCCACTATAATCTGAAGATTACACTTTGCTCAACCACTAAGGAAGAGACTTCCAGTTGCTCAATCACAAAGAAAGAGGCTTCCAATGCTCAACCACCAAGGAAGAGGCTTCTAGTGCTCAACCACAAAGGAAGAGGCTTCCAATGCTCAAGACACTAAGTCAAGAGACTTCCCAATGCTCAAGACACTAAGTCAAGAGGCTTCTGACTCAGACCACAAAGGAATGAGGTTACAAATGCTCAGTATACAGACTGAGACTTTGAGGACCAAACTGGTTTACAAGTAAAGGAGTTTGGGATGAACACTTGATAAAATATCAGAGGTGTTCTCTTAATACAACACAGGTTAAGACTCTTAACCTTAAGAAATTCTAAGTTATAGAACTAAAGAATTTCTAAGAGTTTTTGAACTTGACAGTTTTACAGCAGAAAACAGAGCACAGGTTCAGCAATACGTTTCAAGAGTCTTAGACAAATTTCTTCTTCAAATCTTCTTCCTTTTATAGATGAAATATAGCTGTTGAAGATTTGCTTGATTTGAGGAAAGAGCCGTTGCAATTGAGCTAGGATTTCTGCAAATGTGTGCTGCACTTTTTCAAACAAAACAGAGCAGCAGCCATTTTTGAAATGACCTACCTTAAAAGCTGGAGAATGTTTGGGTCAGGGAGACAACTGTTCCATTGAGTTGTTCTGACACATCCAGGCATTAAATGCGCACAGTACTGGTCATTTTCCAAGCCACATCAGCTTCAGAAGCTTTTGTGTGAACAGTGCATCAGAAGCTGCCTTGTACAGATCAGAAGCTGGCTTCAGGATCAGAAGCCGGTCTTCAGTCGTTGATTCTGCTTTGACTTCTTCAGAAGCACCCAGTCTTCAGAAGCTGCCTTCAGACTCAGAAGCTGCACTTCAGGAGCACCACTTCAGGACCACTTCAGAAGCACCCAGTTCAGAAGTACTACTTCAGGAGCACTTCTTCAGGAGCATTTCTTCAGACCCAGTTTCCTTCTAGCTTTGCAACATTGCTTCTTAGCTTTCCTTCCATGCTCTAAGCTTGTTCTTTCATAACCATTCTTAATTTCCATTCAACAAATACGTGGTTCTGAAATCACTTGAACAAAGCATTAGCAAATAACCAATTTTCTATTTAACACTTTGTTATCATCAAAACCATAGAGAGAGATATGTTTACACATGAATGTTTCAACAATCTCCCCTTAATTCATAAGAGACTTGTTAAACACATTTTGTTCCAACAGATGAAAGATAAAAGCTGGATGAAAGATAAATGCTGGATGAAAGATAAAAGCTGGATGAAAGATAAATGTTGGATGAAACATAAAAGCTGGATGAAAGATAAATGCTGGATGAAATATAAATGTTGGATGAAAGATAAACGTTGGATGAAAGATAAAAGCTGAATGAAATTTAAAAGCTGAATGAAAGATAAATGCCGAATGAAAGATAAATGCTGGATGAAATATAAAAACCGAATGAAAGATAAATGCTGGATGAAATATAAAAGCTGGATGAAAGATAAATGCTGGATGAAATTTAAAAGCTGGATGAAATTTAAATGCTGGATGAAATTTAAAAGCAGGATGAAATTTAAATGCTGGATGAAATTTAAAAGCAGGATGAAATTTAAATGCTGGATGAAATATAAAAGCAGGATGAAGGATAAATGTCAGCTGTTCGGGTTATTGCCGAACTAGTCAACTGACGACAAGAAAAAAGGTAAATGTCAGCTGTTCGGGTTATTGCCGAACTAGTCAACTGACGACAGGAAACAAAAAGGATAAATGTCAGCTGTTCGGGTTATTGCCGAACTAGTCAACTGACGACAAGAAAAAAGGTAAATGTCAGCTGTTTGGGTTATTGCCGAACTAGTTAACTGACGACAAAAGACTGGATAGGAAAATGCACAAGCTGTTCGTTAAAGAACTGCCACTTGGCGAAAAGAGGGTGACATCTTTGGACCAGACACACTGGGGATGACACTTGGGGGAAAGGGAAAGTTACAAATTCTTCATGATTGATTGATATGAAAAGATAATTAAAGCAAGACTCAGGGTGGTTAATGCAACCATGTATGAATGATGTTGTCTTTATTGTATATACATGAATGTGTATATGCATGAATGTATGAATGCATGAATGATGATGCGACTTGTATGACTGGCATGACTGATTAACTTGTGACTGTATGAAGGATTGACTGGTAATATTGTACGGAAGACTGACTTGTATGATTGTTTGAAAGACTGACTTGATGAGACAAGATTGGACGGATAAGATGGAAAGTGACCCGACGTCGCATCACAAACACTCGGCAATCTTTAATGGGGATGATGCCACTGGGGACATATCAAAACATTAACGGGGTGAAGCCCGACATGCAACAACTGATGGGGAATAAACACTTCTTGGGGAGAGTGTGCTAATCCAAAAACCTGGTAGCAGAACTGGTGCTTCTGTGGTCATGCTTATTTTTGTTTTGCTCTTTTTCAAATCCCGAACTTTTGCCTGGACTGCCCTTTCGGGTTTTCAGTCCACCGGGAATAGGTTGTTTTGTATGCCCCTAATTTTTGCCTGGACCGCCCTTTCGGGTTTTCAGTCCACCGAGACGCTCATTTTTTCCTAAGCCGCCCTTTCGGGTTTTCGACTTACCAAGCTGTTTTTTCTCTTTTTTCATATATTTCTTTTCGTATTCCCCTTTTTCTAAGCAATTGACCATGTTCAGCCTGCAAAGTTTATCCGTTCTCAGGATGGCTGTTGACGCACCTTTCACTTATTCATGAGTTCAGAGAAAATGTATTTGTTGTTTATGCTTTCCAAAAAATATATAAAAAAAGATTTATGATTTTGAAAAAAGTTTTGCTTCAAGTACTACCATCAAAAATAGAAGAAATTTTATAAACCGAATAAATGAGAATTCCAAATAAAAGGCACAGGCTCAAATTCATTTTAACAGAGTGGTGGCCCGCCAATGGCGTTGCCCCACGGATCTCTCAAAAGTTTGGAAAATGGTAAATATAAGGGGAAGGTACATTGAACACAATAACCGTTATTCTCCCTAACAACTTTGAATTCCACCGTTTAGATGCTTCAGATTCAGAGTCTCTTTGACCGCTAATGTGCCCCAAGTGAGTCATGGCCAACCTGATACAGTTACTTTGTCTTTTGCTCCTTAATTTTTGCATAGACCGCCCTTTCGGGTTTTCGATCTATCAGGATGATTATTTTCTGTTTCATGTCTCTAATTTTTGCCTGGACCGCCCTTTCGGGTTTTCAGTCCACCGAGACGCTCATTTTTGTCTAAGCCGCCCTTTCGGGTTTTCGACTCACCGAGCTATTCTTTTATTTTTTAGACAAAGTATTTCTTGACTGCATCGGCGTTCACAGGACGGGGAAGCTCATCACCATCCATAGTCGTAAGAGTCATTGCACCACCGGAGAACGCTCTCTTGACGACATATGGGCCTTCATAATTAGGCGTCCATTTGCCCCTGGAGTCCGGTTGAAATGATAAAATCTTTTTGAGCACAAGACCTCCTTCTTGGAACACACGGGAACTGCCCGTGACACAAAGCATTCATGCGTTTCTCTTCAATCAAGTTTGAACTGATCATATTTGTTTTGACATCATTCAGCCTCTGATAACTTGGGTTCCATTAAAACTCTCATTGATGGAATCTCAATCTCCACAGGGAGTACTGCTTCTATGCCATACACTAAAGAAGAGGGGGTTGCCCCTGTTGAGGTACACACTGAAGTACGATATCCATGTAAAGCATACGATGACATCCCATGCAAGTCCTTGTAAGTGGTTACCATCTTCTGCACCATCTTTTTGATGTATTTTCTTTCTTTCTTTGTTTTTTTTTTTTGCTTTTGTTTGTTGTTTGTTGTTTTTTTTTGTTTTTGTTTTTTTTTGCAGCCTCGATGGCACCATTCATCTGGGATTTGACCAGGAATACTGTAATGGCAGTTCTTCGGAACCCAAGTTAATCATTTCGAGTGCTTCTTCATGAGGCTGAATGATGTTCTTTTATATTCTAGTAACAGAGAAATCTTTTCGGGAATCTGTTCATCCTCCTCCTCTTCAGCTTCATAAACAGGGAATTCAAAGTCGGGAGAGAGCATAGGGTTACAGTGTTCAACGGGTTCAAGGATGCATATGATTGATGATTGATTTTTTTAGAAAATGAGTGGAGAATGCATACATTTGGAAATGATTAAAAAGAAAACAGATAAAAGAAAGATAATTAACTTTTTTGGTTTTTTGTGTTACCATTTTCCAAAAAAAAAACAAAATATAAAAAGACAAAGTCGAGGACAAAACGACTTTTTATTTAATGATGGGAATGCATGAAACAAAAAGCCCTAAAAAGTTCACTTTCGTCACGGGCGGAACGAAAGGAATTTTTTGAAAAAGACAAGACAACAAAACACGTTACTTGGACCTATGAGTAACTGAGGGAATGTCAACAACGATCCAATTGCAGTAACCTTTGCCATGTGTTACAAAATTCACTGCCACCTTCTTCACCAGGGTGAGCTTCTGAGCAATCTTGCACCAAATTAACAGATGGGGTCCCATGGCCAGGTAGTAGATTAGCTTGCACATCGGGACTCGACCCTTTGAAGGATAGGATGTTGGCCTGGATCAACTTTTGGACTTCGGCTTTCAAGGCATAACAATGCTCAACGTCATGATCGGGTGCCCCTTGATGGAAAGCACAAAAAAGATGAGGTCTATACCCCTGTGGCAACCTTTCAGGTACCTTAGGAGGTGCCCTAGTTTGAACAAGATTTTTACCCAGCAAAGCGGGAAGCAACTCTGCATACGCCATGAGGATTGGATCAAAATGGGATACCCGCTGAACCCGATTCTGTTGTCGAGGCTGTTGTTGATATTGTTGCTGAGGCCTTTGTTGGGGCTGGAGCTGATTTCTGGATAGCCGGAGTTGGGGTTCCAAAAGAGGTGGGATGAAAACCTTCGTCTGATAGGGATGACATCCCCATGGGTAAGCTCTAGACGTGCCGGGCGGTGGAACAAGTATGGTAGAAGTTGGTAAAGCAAATAAGATTGGCTGCTCAAGAGTAGTGACAGCAGGCTGAGGAACTGACGTCTGGGCTTGGGAAACCAACAGAGCATTCATCATGGAGGTCAACTTCTCCATCCCTTCCCGGAGATTGGCCACCTCTTCCCGGAGGTTCTGGTTTTCTTGCTCTAACAGATCCATTCTTTTCCGATTAGCCATAGTGTTGTAAATGCGATTCAGTTTGTGGAGAATTCGTCGGGCCATTTTCTTTGGACGGCGGCTGATTAACCTTTGTAGTAGTGAACACAGTGTGAGACTCGATTTAAAAACTATGAATGCAAGATGATGCATGGTTATGCTTATGCAAAAAGAGAAAGTTTTGTTATCGAAGGACTTGTCGATGTAATTGTAAACATCATGGTTTGAACATTTCATTTGAGCATCAAGGCATTACAAAATAGTTCTTTTTTAGAAACCAAACCAAGCGACCAATTCAAAAGTCCTTTAGTGGAAACTAGATTTTTAAAAGAAATCTAAAGACTCCTAGCTTCCTTAAATTCAACAAATCAGGGCTCTTGAAGGTTTACTTCCTAGTGCTCCTCTATGAAAAAAAACTTGTTTAAGTCCTTCGATAATTGGATAAAAAAAATGTTTATGAATGGATGCATGCATGCATGATTATGCTAAAGAACGGAGAAAACATGGTGAGGTTAAGTCCAAAATGTTGGAGTCAAGGGTAAACACGCCATTTGGTAAGGACTATGGTTTCATCTGTACCTGTATCACGGGTTCTACCAAGTTCCCAAAGTCCTCAACCCCTTCCAAATATCATCGGGTTACGAGATTGACTCCCGGTCCAACAACATTTGTAAGAAAGTCTCGTTTGAGTGTAGTATCGCGTATCAACTAATTCAAGATTACTCTTGGTTAGCCACCGCACTACGTCCTAAAAGGCCAAGATGGGTTAAAGGTAACTAAAGGTCCTCAACTTCATAGGTCACTTGAAAATAACAATGCCGAACACGACTACTCATGTCAACATAGTGATACTTCCAAGATTCCTCCATTGAGTGGGGTTATCACATGTGCCACATCCGAAACTCACTCTCGGAAAGACACTTTGATTATACCACCATCCTATCTTACGTTTCCCTCAAGTCCGGGTGTAGGACTTATCTCACCACTCTCGTAAAAGAAAAGAAACACATAGACACGTATTTACATTTTTCCTTTTTTTGTTTTAAGCAAGTTATAGCATAAAATACTTAAATAAATTCAAGTTAGGCTCAACCCTCTTAGGGAATCCCCAGTGAAGTCGCCATTTCTGTCGCGGTGATTTTCGGAGATCAAGCTATTGATTAGCATTGACTCACTAATTTTATTTCACGACCGAACTTTTAATTTTTTAAAAGAAAGGGTGGAAAAAAGTTCTAAATTACCACATTTTTAAAGATTAGGGTTCGGGGGTTAGTTACGTTTAGGGAAGGTGTTAGCACCCTAAACGTTCGTAGTACTCTACGAGAACCTCTTGATTTTATTTATTTATTTTGGCTACAACTTGCTTATATATATTTTTTTTAAAAGAAAGAATTAGAGTAGTGAGAAAAAAATAAAAGGGTTTTTTTTGTATTTTTTATGATTTGGAAGGACAGAGTCCTCTGCCTACGTACCCGTGAGGGATCAAAACCTCGTAGTTCGGGGTAGAAATAACGGTTGATTTGTTTTGTGTTTTTTATTGGTTTTAAAAAAAGGTTTTAAAGATAAAATAAAGGCCAAGTGGCAAAATGAGATTGATTTGTGTTTTTTATTTTTTGAAAATGATTAAAGTGTAATTAAAGTAGATTCATGATTATTTAAGAAAAATAAAAGAGAAAAAAGGGACACTTGATTGAAAATCAAGGTTTGTTAAAGAAAAAGATTTTTTTTGTGATTTTTGATTATTTGAATGTTTTTTTGTTTTTTGTTTTTAATAATAACTAAATAAGACTAAAACGTAACAAAAGGTTAAAAACAAGGGATTTCCGTGGTGACGTTGGATCACCACGAGTTCCCTTTGAAAATAAACTAACCTAATATTTTCTGTATTTTTTCTTTTGTAAAGCGAAATAAAATAAAAAAATAAAAGACATAAAGCAAAATAAATAGAGTGTGAGTGTCAGTGCATATTCTCATTTATATTTTACATGGGTCCTAAATACATTCTAATAGAATAAAAACGGAATAATAAATTTTAATATCCCGCTTAAACGTAATTTTTATCAGTATCACAGGAATTAAACGAACGCAATGGCAATGTTGTAATTTTGGAAGGAGGGATTATTTAAAAAGGGGATAAACATGAAATTTTCATATTTATCATTTCCCTTCTCTCTCTAGAAGCTGATTTTCTTCTCCTCTCCCTCTAGAATTCGCCCAGCATCATCCTCATCCCGTAATTCATCAAACTTCAACCTAAAATCATGTAATTCAAGCAAGCTTGGTTGTGGGAAAAGTTGGAACAAGAGAAAAGTTAAGGAAAAGCAAGAGAAGAGCAAGAAATGAGCTAGGGTTTTGAAGCTTGAGCATAGCCAGCACCAAATCAGTTTGAGGTGAGCTCCCTAGGGGTTTTTAGAACTCCCTTTGAGAGAATTATAGTGAAATTCTTCTTATGTTAAGTTTTATAGTGTTTTTACCCTAATTCCTTTTACTTGCTAATTCCTTGCTCATATACGTTTTAAACTATCAATTTGTAATAGAAAATCATTCTTGACATGTTTGGGATGCTTGGGTAACTTGGATTGAGCAAAAATGGTGGAAAAACATGATTTTTAACAAGTTTTGAACTGTCATGGTCGCTACAGCGACCAAACAGCTTGGATTTCTGCCTACGGTCGCTTCAAGCGACCAGCCGTCGCTACAAGCGAGCAGTGCATTTTTCAGACTTTTACCTACAGTCGCTGTAGTGACAGGCCGTGGCTATAGCGACAACATCAGGACAGCACTTGACAGCTTTGCTGTTTTGGGCATTCTGGTGCGCGTGGGCATGGTTTTTCACTCCCGTTTTCTCCAGAAACATTTTAGAAACATTATCCACCATTTTAACCCATCCAAAAAGGCTTCCAATGGTTGAAAGATTATAGGAGCAAGGAATACGCACGGCATGGGAAATACGAGAACAATGGTTATATGTATAGGTAAGTTCTAATAGCGGCATATGACAACGATATGTCGAATCCTTGATAGGAAAACAAGAAGTAAGAGTATGAGAGTAAGGCATACGACCTTGATAAGTCAAGAACCTATATTAGGTGAACAAGGTTATAGACGTATTCGGATTAGAATACAAGAGTAATAAGAATGCTTCGGCATTTGAAGTTTTAGTTAAGCTTATAGTGTTGGTTCTCCAACAATTATAGGTGGCTTATGAGAACGATAAGCCAAGAATTCATAAGTTATAGGTTAAGAGTTACAGGATTGCTATTATATGTTTAAAGTAACAGTTATGTATATTCATATGATCAAAGTAATATATATATATATATATATATATATATATATATTCATATATCAAAGTTAAAGAATAATATTTCAAAGTCAAAGGCATGTTCAGCAGACTCCGGGATTCGCCGGATGGGACTTCACCGAGAGGGTTGTTCACATGCAATTTCATAGGGAGTCCGGTGTTAGCCTGATATGATAGGAATTTTACCGGTTTATAGGGAGCTGTCCTCGGGGTTACTCCACCCGGGCCGCACTCCGTAAAAAGAACTCAGATAATAATGTTTGTTCAACGCTAACAGCTAACATAAAACTGCTATAGAATTGTTTATATGTTTTATGTTTCACAGTTATAGTCAAAGTTACAGTTACAGTCACAGTTATAGTTATAGTTATAGACAGTTAACAGAAAGTGGTCCTAGGTTTTCCCTCGATCACTGAGTGATAGTTACAGATAGGTTACAGTTACAGTTATAGGCGGTTTATAGTTATAGTCATGGTTAAAGATCTAATTACAGACAGATTCATAGTCATAGGCAGATAAATACCCTTTGAGGATAAAGTAAAGACTTGGCGATTATAGGAAATCCCCAAGATTGCCAAGGTAGGCATGGCGACCCTAGGTTCCCTGAGGTTGCCAACAGTTGGTTGGGCTGGAGCTCACTGAGACATTATGTCTCATCCCATTCCTTCTGGTGCAGGTTTACAGGTAAGTCAGAGGTTCGTGATGGAGATCTTCATAGAGATACTGGATGGAGTACAGTTGCTCGCCGTGTACCAGCTCAGGAGCGTTTTGGACATTTGTTTAAGTATTGTAATAGTAATGGATTATTTGTACATACGAGTAAACTTTTATTCATTCATTTGTGATGTATTAGTATTATTGAAATTTTTAAATGTATCCAATATCAGTTTAACGCACATGCTAATATACTAGTTAAAGTTAGTATGGGTGTTACATAAATAAAGATGAAATTGCAAATGCGATAAAATAAATATGCTAAATATAAACAAAGAAACAAAAAAGCATGAAATAAAAGAAAAATAATAATAAATAAAAATAAAAAAAATGCATGAAATGCTATGAGATAAGTATCATGAAATAAAATGCATGAGAATAAATAAGGAATTAAAAAGTAAAATGCAAGAAATGATAAAGAAAATAAAAAAAGGAAAAGGGGGGTGCTGTAAGCAAAAGGGGGGGGGGGGGGGGGGGGGGGGGTGTGAGAAACAGAAAGAAGGAAAATCAGAAAAGGAGGAAACTGGGCCGAGTGGGCTTAGTGTTTTGGGAGGGTATAAATTGTTTTTTTCAGAATTTTTCATTCATTTCTCTCTTCATCTTCTCTCTCTACTCTCTTCCTCTCCTCTCTTCCTCTCAAGAACACGGCCAGCAGGTATGGTTCTCCGGCGCGGCGGCCGGCCGGCCCAGGGGGCGGCGCCACCGCGCCGGAATAACAAAATTCCTTTTTTTTTTTAAAAAAAAAAACGTTTTTCGAATCCTCTCCTCCTTCTCCTTTCGAAAATCCAATCGGTTTTTTAAAATTCTTTTGAAAATAACCGGATCTGGATTTTTAAAAAAAAAATTTGTACAAAACTACCTTTTTGTATTTTTGGTGCGGCTTTGTGGTGGTTTGTATGAGGATTATGGCACGGCTTTTGCGAGTTTGTGTTAGGGAGAGGCGCGGCCGGTTTGGGTGTGGTGGTAGGAGGGGTTTATGGTTGTTTTAGGCCGTGTTTCTATAGTGGTTTGGGCTTAGTGGCTGTTTGGTGAGGTGGTTTAGGGAGGGCTGAGTGTGGTATGGAGTGGCGCGTGTTTGGATTGTTGGGAGTGGGGTATGTGGTGACCGTGAGTGGGTTTGTGTGTTTGGGTTGAGGGAGGTTAGAAGGTTTTGGTGGCTTGGCTGGGTTTTGGCCGTGGGTTGTGGTGTTTTGTTTATGGTGGCCGTGTGTTAGTATTGATTGTGGTGTTGGCCGCGAGTTTGAGTTGTGAGAGGAGGTGGGTGGTGTTGCGTTGTGTTTGGTTTGAGGGGGAGGGGTTGTGACCGTGAGTGGTGGTGTTGGTAATATGGCCGGTTGTGCGTGTTGTTTTCTGGCTGTTTGGATTTGATTATGTTTTTTGGTGCGTGTTACTGATTGAATTCCCCCCTGTGTTTGGCTAATGCTTCCTTTTATTATAAAGTGCCAATTAACTGATCATGAAAGCCATTGATGGATAATCAAACAAAATTAGTCAGACAAAACAAAAAAGGCAACCATTAAAATTGTGATTAAAAATCATCAAAGCATCAGTCAACCCCCCTTTAAAAAATAAAATTAAAATTAAATCCGAAAATAAAATGTACAAAAAGGAAAAATAAATAAAAGAATAATGAGAACAAATAATAATGATAATAATAATGAAAAAGAAATAATAATAAAAAGTTGTCGCCTTCGGAACCAAAAAATGAGGTATTTTAAAATACCTTTCTGCCGAGATTTCGTCTGAGACGACAAAAAATTTTGAACTAAAAGACGAGTAAAAAAGAAATTTTAGGTCAAAAATTGGGGTATGACAACAATCAATTAAGGTTGCTTGTGTGTTAATGCTTTTCACAAAACATGCTTCAAACAACTCATACTCATGTTGGAATTGATCAAAAATAGTGGGAGTGTAAAGCTTAGACACTTGCTGCAAGATATGTGAATATGAGTTCTTTAGTCTCAGAATCTTTTGGCGTGCTTCATATTCACACTTCAATTCATTTTGTCGCTTTTTTTGTACCACATCCTCAAAGCGCTTAAAGAATTTGATAATATCTAACTTGACATTGATAAAACTTTTAATATCTGCATTCACACTTTCACTAAGTTGAGTACTTCACATTCCTAATGTAAAAATTTTCTTCATGTAACATGATGCCCATTTCTCCTTTATAGAGTACATTCTTTGCAGCCAACTATTTTCCTTTTCCTTCTCCTTTTCCATTTCCCCATACTTCACAAGGAGAGTTCTTCATCCTTCTTCAAATTGTTCTTCATTTTCATAGCCATACATGAACTTCTTAAAGTCACTAAGAAAACACGATCCACCTTTCATTAAATTTCCTAAGTGCTTGATGCCATTCTGTATCAAGTGCCACGTGCATAAGCCATGGTAAACTCCAGGCATAACCTTAACTAATGTTTTTGCCATTGATTGATCTTGATCAGTAAAAACTGTTTGAGGCATTTTCTGCTTATGAGCCTCTAAAAATGTCTCAAAGAGCCATTTGTATGTCTCAGATGTTTCGTCATACAGCAATGCGGCCCCAAAAATCACTGCTCCTCGATGGTGGTTAAATCCCGAGAACACTGCAAGTGGTCTATGTGAACTATTTGTGCAATATGTTGAATCAAGAGAAATCTCATCACCAATACACTCATAATTAATGAGCATACCTGCATCTGCCCAAAACACATTGGTGGTTTGGTCTTCAATATCCATTTGATATGCATGATAGAAAGTTGGATTTTCCACCAACTTTTTCTGAAAGTATTGTAATAAACAACCGACTTCCCCATCTACCATACTCCTCTTGTAACACCCCGATTTCCCCGCGCGAATAAGCACATAATATATCAGAGTATTTAACAAATAACGGGATGTCACAAAATCATGAAAACATAAAACATACTTATTAACAAACAGGCTCCTCAAGATAACAACATCATGTCTGAAAATCTCTTTATTAGCAGCGGAAAATAATTATAATATCAACTCATAATCAGCACTATGGCATAAAAGCCGAAACATTCGTCATAATTCAAAACTCAACATAAAGTGAATACTTTAATAAAAATCAGCATTGGAGTTTATAAAGTTAACTCCCAAAAACATAAGACAAACGTATTCCCAGTGTTACATAATATCAGAGCATCACGACCCCAATTCTATATACCACTAGGTACTCCTCGTCTAAGCGTCACAGCAAGCTACTTCGAGTTATCTGCACATTGTCAATATAAAGACAATGGACCAACAAAAACAAAAGGGTGAGATATCAAACAATCTAAACGAAAGCATAATAATGAGCAAGTAAAAACATAAGCACAGGATCATACTTCATTATCTCACCAATCATATTATTCATGTTCACACATCATTTTCATAAACAATCATCATCACCAATATTCAAACATCATCACATCAAGCACATCATGAACATCGCCACACGTCACGGTTATAACAATTTATCATCGACACATAATGCAATGAGACCCGACTTCACCTATATGCATGTGGTACCAAACGTCGCAAAATAATGCCAAATAGGGCATGTCAGGCCGGAGCCCCACGTCACTTTGCCAAACAAGGCTACGTCGCTTTATCATAATTTCAGGCCATCGTTACAAGATGCAATGAATGAGACTTCTAAAATGAAACAACAAAATACATGCAAGCATCGTACATAAACCACATCGCTGCCATATAAGGCTACATCACTGTCACTGTCATTCAAATTCACAATTACATATAACATCGTATTCAAACATCAACAATTCATCATACAATTTTGTAAAACCATAACAAATTATACATAACATATTTCCATGTCAAACCAAGGATACTAGAAAGATATCACAATTATCAACAACTTTCATGTTTATACGAAAGACCAATTTAAAACAGAGACGTGTGAAAAAGACGCAAAAACATGAAACAGAGAATGCTGTCACCGTACAATTTCACTAAGACCTCCTTGGAGTATTTTCATCATAACTCAAAAACTAAAAGTCATTTTCACGTCAAACCAAAGCCACTGGGAAGCTAACAAAATTATCTAAAACCTTCATGTTTACACCCAAGGCCAATTCTGTACCGATCAATACCAGTTTTCGTTTCAAATTCGGAAAAGTTGTGCAGAAAGTCCATAAAAATTCACTGTGACCTACGTGCAGTAATTTGACCATAACTCAAGTTCTATAAATCGTTTTGACGCCAGACCAACGGCATTAGAAAACTAACATCCATACCTACAACTTTTGTGCTTACACCTAAGACCAATTCTGTACCGATCAATACCAGTTTTTATTTCAAAATTCGGGGCAGAGATAAGAAAACTCAGGAAAAGCAACTTATATTATTCAAACTTCTCATTCATTCAAAATCATCACAATCAACAACAACTCAACATAATTCATACCCAATTCATAATATGACATTAACAACAACAATCATCACAAACCACAATTATAATGCACAACAACAGCATGTATCATGCCAATTTCATCATCAAAATCACAGACCTCATGAATTGAACAAAAGGGTCAAAATCCATACAATCACATATACCTAGAGTCTACCATACCCCATCATTATGCAATCCCTTAGAATGTAAGAACCCCACCCTTACCTTAGGTTTTCCGGTTCTAAACTCTATTGATCGCTTCCCGTAGAATCCCTTCCGGTCTCTCTTGCCTCAGCTTCGTTCTTCGCTCTTTGGTTTTCTCCCAATTTTGTTTTCACGATATGTTATGTTTTTATTCCTCTTCTCATCATAACATACCCCTAAATCCTAAATGCCACAAATGCCCTTTCTTATTTTATAATTCTAATTAATTAGTTTAATTTACTAATAATCCAATTAAATTATTAACACTATTATTTAATTAAATACTATAATTTTTCTTTATTCAATTAAATAAACCCAACCACCAATATACTAATAAATATCAATATTTCTCACATTTGGGTTATGCCTTCTAAGGATCTAATTCGCTCAAACTCATATTCCTTATAATCTAAGGTCACTACCCTCTAACAAGGCACCAAAACACCAAGAACATCACAAACACAACAAGACATCACACATACGTCGCATCATCAATTAAAATAACTGAAAATAATTCCAAGTAAATCCGGGGCGTTACAACTCTCCCCCACTTGAATATTTTCGTCCTCGAAAATTACCTGACTCAAACAGCATCGGATAAGAATCTCGCATCTTGCTCTCTAACTCCCATGTTGCACTTTCTCCGGCAGCTCCGTCCCAAACCACTTTCACTAAAGGAATCTCCTTGCCCCTTAACTTCTTCATTTCCCGATCCTCAATTCGTACAGACACAGTCTCAATGGTTAGATTGTCTCGCACTTGCACGTCATCCATATGAATTACATGAGATGGATCTGAAACATACTTCCGGAGTTGCGACACGTGAAACACATCATGCAAATTTGATAGGTTCGGTGGTAAGGCCACCCTATACGCAGCATTCCCAACCCTCTCAGAAATCTGGTATGGTCCAATAAACTTAGAAGTAAGCTTCTTCGACTTCAAGGCACGACCTACACCTGTCACTGGTGATACTCTCAAGAATACATGGTCTCCTGCTTGAAACTCAAGATCTCTCCTCCGCTTATCATGGTAACTCTTTTGCCTACTCTGCGAAGCCTTCATCTTATCACGAATTAATTTCACCTTCTCAGTAGTTTCTCGTACAATCTCTGGTCCCAACACAACTCTTTCACCAGATTCATGCCAACACAACGGCGTTCTGCACCTCCGACCATACAATGCCTCGAAAGGTGCCATACCAATACTAGCATGGAAACTATTGTTATAAGTGAACTCGATCAGTGGTAGAAAACTGTCCCACGTTCCGCTTTGTTCGAGAACACACGCCCTCAGCAAGTCTTCCAACGACTGAATGGTCCTCTCCGTCTGTCCATCAGTTTGTGGGTGATATGCCGAACTCAACTTCAACTTAGAACCTAATGCCTCTTGTAGACTTCTCCAAAAATCTGAAGTAAACCTCGGATCTCTATCCGAAACAATGCTCGACGGGACTCCGTGCAACTTCACAATCTCGCGAATATAAATCTCTGCTAACTTTGATACAGGAAAACTAATATTGATCGGAATAAAATGAGCCGACTTCGTCAGTCTATCAATAATTACCCAAATAGCATCATGCCCCCTCGGAGTGTTCGGTAATCCTGTCACAAAATCCATAGATATACTATCCCATTTCCACTCCGGAACATCTAACGGTTGCATCAAGCCTGTTGGCCTCTGATGTTCTACTTTTGACTTTTGGCACGTCAAGCATGCATACACAAACCGCGCAACATCTTGCTTCATTTTTGGCCACCAAAATATCTTCTTTAAGTCTTGATACATTTTAGTAGCTCCCGGATGAATACTTAAATTGCTTCTGTGACCTTCTTCTAAAATCATCTTCTTCATCTCTGCATTATCAGGAATACAAATTCGATCGCGGAACCTCAACACACCGTGCATATCTAACTTAAAATCACTACCTTCGGGTTGATTTTCACCAACCATCAAATCTACTAGTTTCATATCCATCTTCTGAGCTTCCTTGATATCATCCAAGAAATCACTGTTAATTGTCAACATCCCTAGCATCACACTCTGGGGTTTTACTTCGCAAACCAAATTCATGTCTCTGAACTGCTCGATCAACTCTAACTCTTTAACCATCATCGCTGACATATGCAAAGTTTTTCGACTTAAAGCATCGGCTACAACATTAGCTTTACCAGGATGGTAATTCAAGCTAAAATCGTAGTCTTTCAACAACTCTAACCATCTTCTGTGTTCACAAAACATCAAATAATTGATTAGAAATGTCTAAGGACAGTACTCAACTGTCACTAAACTAAAGACTCGACAACCTGGCCGGATGGACCGACCTGCTCTGATACCAATTGTAACACCCCGATTTCCCCGCGCGAATAAGCACATAATATATCAGAGTATTTAACAAATAACGGGATGTCACAAAATCATGAAAACATAAAACATACTTATTAACAAACAGGCTCCTCAAGATAACAACATCATGTCTGAAAATCTCTTTATTAGCAGCGGAAAATAATTATAATATCAACTCATAATCAGCACTATGGCATAAAAGCCGAAACATTCGTCATAATTCAAAACTCAACATAAAGTGAATACTTTAATAAAAATCAGCATTGGAGTTTATAAAGTTAACTCCCAAAAACATAAGACAAACGTATTCCCAGTGTTACATAATATCAGAGCATCACGACCCCAATTCTATATACCACTAGGTACTCCTCGTCTAAGCGTCACAGCAAGCTACTTCGAGTTATCTGCACATTGTCAATATAAAGACAATGGACCAACAAAAACAAAAGGGTGAGATATCAAACAATCTAAACGAAAGCATAATAATGAGCAAGTAAAAACATAAGCACAGGATCATACTTCATTATCTCACCAATCATATTATTCATGTTCACACATCATTTTCATAAACAATCATCATCACCAATATTCAAACATCATCACATCAAGCACATCATGAACATCGCCACACGTCACGGTTATAACAATTTATCATCGACACATAATGCAATGAGACCCGACTTCACCTATATGCATGTGGTACCAAACGTCGCAAAATAATGCCAAATAGGGCATGTCAGGCCGGAGCCCCACGTCACTTTGCCAAACAAGGCTACGTCGCTTTATCATAATTTCAGGCCATCGTTACAAGATGCAATGAATGAGACTTCTAAAATGAAACAACAAAATACATGCAAGCATCGTACATAAACCACATCGCTGCCATATAAGGCTACATCACTGTCACTGTCATTCAAATTCACAATTACATATAACATCGTATTCAAACATCAACAATTCATCATACAATTTTGTAAAACCATAACAAATTATACATAACATATTTCCATGTCAAACCAAGGATACTAGAAAGATATCACAATTATCAACAACTTTCATGTTTATACGAAAGACCAATTTAAAACAGAGACGTGTGAAAAAGACGCAAAAACATGAAACAGAGAATGCTGTCACCGTACAATTTCACTAAGACCTCCTTGGAGTATTTTCATCATAACTCAAAAACTAAAAGTCATTTTCACGTCAAACCAAAGCCACTGGGAAGCTAACAAAATTATCTAAAACCTTCATGTTTACACCCAAGGCCAATTCTGTACCGATCAATACCAGTTTTCGTTTCAAATTCGGAAAAGTTGTGCAGAAAGTCCATAAAAATTCACTGTGACCTACGTGCAGTAATTTGACCATAACTCAAGTTCTATAAATCGTTTTGACGCCAGACCAACGGCATTAGAAAACTAACATCCATACCTACAACTTTTGTGCTTACACCTAAGACCAATTCTGTACCGATCAATACCAGTTTTTATTTCAAAATTCGGGGCAGAGATAAGAAAACTCAGGAAAAGCAACTTATATTATTCAAACTTCTCATTCATTCAAAATCATCACAATCAACAACAACTCAACATAATTCATACCCAATTCATAATATGACATTAACAACAATAATCATCACAAACCACAATTATAATGCACAACAACAGCATGTATCATGCCAATTTCATCATCAAAATCACAGACCTCATGAATTGAACAAAAGGGTCAAAATCCATACAATCACATATACCTAGAGTCTACCATACCCCATCATTATGCAATCCCTTAGAATGTAAGAACCCCACCCTTACCTTAGGTTTTCCGGTTCTAAACTCTATTGATCGCTTCCCGTAGAATCCCTTCCGGTCTCTCTTGCCTCAGCTTCGTTCTTCGCTCTTTGGTTTTCTCCCAATTTTGTTTTCACGATATGTTATGTTTTTATTCCTCTTCTCATCATAACATACCCCTAAATCCTAAATGCCACAAATGCCCTTTCTTATTTTATAATTCTAATTAATTAGTTTAATTTACTAATAATCCAATTAAATTATTAACACTATTATTTAATTAAATACTATAATTTTTCTTTATTCAATTAAATAAACCCAACCACCAATATACTAATAAATATCAATATTTCTCACATTTGGGTTATGCCTTCTAAGGATCTAATTCGCTCAAACTCATATTCCTTATAATCTAAGGTCACTACCCTCTAACAAGGCACCAAAACACCAAGAACATCACAAACACAACAAGACATCACACATACGTCGCATCATCAATTAAAATAACTGAAAATAATTCCAAGTAAATCCGGGGCGTTACACCTCTCCCTTTTCCTCCGGAGATAATTCTTTTGATCAACACGAGTAAATCCCAAGTTAGTTCTACCTCCCACTTCTTTACTCATTAAGTCAAATGAGTTTCTCTATTGTAATCCAGCATCATCAGCTAGATCAATTTGCTGACATTGAATTTGAGAGATTTTTCTTTGAGATGACAACATATGAGTTGTTTTTGGTGTATGTAAATCATGGTTATGTTCCTCCACAAAATCAACCACCATAAATTTTCCACCCATATTTTTAATGTTCAACCTTGCTTTACAATTTATCCTAGTCTCCCGTCTCGGATTGATGGTTTTATAATCCCGTTTATCTGGTTTTCGCAAACCTTCTTTACAACAAACAAACATGTATGAGGTAACTGTACCATTTTTGTTCTTGTGTGAATATTGTTTCCGCACCCCAAATCCAACTTTTCCACCATAATCATTGTAAAATTTCCAAGCATCTTCAACGCTATCAAAAATCATTTCCAACGTTGGTTTCCAATCTTCTTCCATTTTCTATAAAAAAAATCCTGCACTTTTTTTTTACAGTGTATGAAAATCAAAACAATATATATACTAGCTAGTTTTGTAGAAAATTCTTCAACCTACTGTTTGATAACCTTACTATAACTAACCATCATGCCTTGCGGTCATGAAATTCATAATCTATTCATAATATTCCCAGAAAAACAAAAACTATCTATAATATTCTTTAAACTTACATTCACAATCAGAAAAACAAAGCAGATAAAAACTAACCTTGTACACACAGAATGACAATGGTAGAGCCACAAGTTTTTTGTTGATAAACAATGGTGATGCCACTTGAAGAGAAATCCGTGAAAATGCTCTGGTGATTTTCTTTTTCTTTTTCTTTCTAAATGGTAGTAGAGATTGTGTAATTGAAAGCTAAAGTGAAAAGATTGGAAGTTGAAACAAGCACAGGAAGTTGTAACAAAAAATAAGTTCCCACTAAAATTTTGCATTTATGCTTACCCACATTTTGTTTTCTCTCTCTTCAATAGTGTCATTTTTTAATTAGTTTTCTCTTTGTAATTCTCAGCCGTTGGATTGAAAGCTGGAGAGATGGCAGAATATATAATGCAGGAGGGGATCCGATTCCTTATTTTATGTTTGTTTTTGGTTAGATTGGATCGTTATTCTCTTTTTTTTTGTTGGATCATATTATCATGTTTATATATATATATATATATATATATATATATATATATATATATATATATATATATATATATATATATATATATATTGGTTTTTTCTAAATTGCCTTGACAAAGAGATGGGTAAATTGCCCATCATTATGTGGCGTCAATTAAAAACGGATAGGTGTAAATCATAATATCTCTCACATTTATAAATATTAATAAATATATAATTGGAGATACTTTTTCTTATTTTCACTTCCACCCCATTGCATTAATTAAGCTTTATCCTTTTCAAAAATTTGTCCCTCACTATTTTCTTCTTCGGCCATTGAACTCTTCTCCGTTATTAGATTTGTTATAAGTTAATTCCCTCTTTTTATTTTTTTAATTTATTGAACAAGAAGAGAAGTGCACAAATTGATGAAAGAATGGAACGAACCCAACCTCCTTGTTTTTCTGCAACTCAATTGATGAATCAAGCGTCCTGCGAGTTATGCATGTAGCCCATTCAGATGTTATTTTGTTTATTTAGGTTTTTTTTCTTCGAATGTCACACTTTGTTTATTTAGTAGAGTATTTATTAGGATAGTTAGATTCAACAATTCACCATGTAATTTGCAGAATTGGTATAGAAGAGTGGTTCAAAATTCACCATGGATTTGCTGCAGAATTAACTCGTTTCACCATTTGGGTTATGTGAAATGGGTTATGAGTTTTTGGTGTGTGAGGAAGAAAATGATTATACATTAGAAATAAAAAATAATAAAGATGAATAGGAAAAATAAATAATAAAAGGATGGTGTTGTTGGAAATCCATAAAACCTAGGTTTTTGTGAGGTTGAAGATGAAGATGCTGGGAGAAAAAATGAAGATATCTAGCTTTAGGAAAAAAAAATTATAAAAAAATTTGACTATTTTTTTAAGAAGGTAAAAAGAAATACTAATTTTTAACTAAAAAAACTAGTTGACTTTTCCACATCAACGCGATCTTAATTTAATCTGCATTAAACCAACAACGATTACATAGATAGTCAAATAGAGAAAATTAGAAACTCAATCTAATACAAATGATCAGACATATAAATGTAGAAAATTAGGACCTAATTAGACTAAGAAAGAACTAGAACACAAATTTAGATAATCAAAATTTTCGGTAGAAGTCAATCCGTCCTTCAGAAACTTGGTCAACAGGAGAAAGACACTTCTTCGACGTCTAAAACTGACCCAACATACTAACGATATCAAATATAATAAATATTATTGCTGGGTAGGACCTAATTGAAGTAAGAACGAACCAGAAACTCGAATTTCTACGATTAAAATCTTCTCTATAAGTCAATCCGACAAACTATCCCTTAAGAACACTAGTCAACTTAGAAGGACACTTCTCAGCAACTAAAATGGACCTAACCGACTAACAATGTCAAATATAATCAATTTGACCGTTGAATATGACCTAATTGGACTAAAATTAAACAAGGAACTTGAATTTCGACAATTGAAATCTTCAATATAAGACTATCGTGTACATCATATCCCTTCAAAAACCTAGTAAACTTAGAAGGACACTTGTCTGGCGTCTCAAACAGACCTATTTTGTATATATATACATTTGGAGCTTTCATAATTTCCATAATTTATGTTGAATTGAAACGTATATTTGCCAGCTAGAGGCTAGCATCACATGATTGCTATTTCCTTGATGTGGCATGTTGTAGAAAATTGGACTTGAAGAATAATGAAGTGTTAACGTGCCATTGAATTCTTTAGGCTTCATTGGATTTTGATACTATTCCTTTTAATCATAAGTGGTTATTCTTATTTTGGACAACATAATGTAGGCAAGGATAATGAAACGTGAGATTTTATGAAACCACCAGAAATATCAATTGCATCTATCATGAAAAGAAAGTATCAAGTGGTACTAATTTACTGGTGGCATAAGTTTCAATTTTTGAACATAATTGATACTTCAGAATTTCCTAATCACAAATTGAGACTCAAAGTTGAAGTGTCAGTAATGATGTGCAATGAAACTAGAATAATAATCATAAAAATGGGAAGATATGTTGTTGAAGGAAATGTGATGTCAGGAAGTAATATTGGTGATGAGATTTTCATATCTAGACTATCTTTGACGTCTGATGCCATAATTTGAGGGAAGACATTTATCTTTAGTTGTTTTATTTGCAATGACTATTAATAAAAGTCAAAGGCAATTGCTCAAGCATGTGGGAATATATCTTCCAACATCAGTTTCTTCGCATGAGTAGCTGTATGTTGCAATTTTAAGAGTTACATCAAGGGATTTGTTGGAAATATTGCTAATAGATGACGATGATGAATATATTAATGTAACTTCAAATTCAGTGTGTAGAGAAGTTTCTTGAAATGTGACAGTAGAGGTTGACATCAAATCTTTTGAAGAGTTTTTATTCGGATAATTCTTAATTAAAAAGAAGTATTTCAGAATGTTCATTAGTTAATGTTTTTTTTTTTGAAGGAGAATAGTTAATGTTCTTAATATCATGAAATGAAATTTCTAGGGATGGCAAAGCGGTCCAACCCAACCCGCCCCGCCCCGTCATTACCCCGTCAAAAAAGGGGCGGAGCGGGGCGGGCCAACTAGTGATGGCGGATTGAAAATCTCACCCCGCCCCGTTTCATGGCGGATTGGCGGGTTGGCGGGGTGCCCCGTCAAATTTTTTTTTTTATATAATTGATAAATTCGCAAAAACTTGTAAAAATAACATAAAATTAAAGACCATTCAAAGAAATTAAAATATAAAACAAAACTTCAAAAACATCCATGATCCATTAAAACAACAAGGAAACCATAAAACCTTAATGAAATAGTCTCAAATCCAACAGTTCAAACAAAGCTTGGATTCTATGTTTAAATCGACACCAACACAAATTAAACCAACAAGAAAACCATAAAACGATAAGGAAATACTCAAATCCAACAAAAACAAAACTTGGATTCAATGTCTAAATTCACACCAACGAAAAAAGTAAATAATAAGCAATAAGAATAAGTAGTCTTCAATCCAAATTAACAACAGTGTTTGATGCTTGTTGGATGTTGACGACGAAGCCTCTTTTCCATCACCCTCGTTATCATCTTCATCTACAAAAGACAATTCAAATTGAAAATAAATACACCACCATTTTTCATTAGAAAACAGAAAGAATGTGTTCAAATTAAACAAGTTACCATTGCTAACAAAACCATGCATCCAATTGCGAGTACATAAGAGTGAGAAGAAAAGTTGTAACCGTCAATAAGAGTGAGAAGAAAATGACAAAGTTTAGTGTATATATAAAACCGTAATGATAGATTAGGTTAATTGAGTTTCTAATATGGGCTCAATTTAGAAGAGCAATTTATAATGTGCTTGTTTTTTTTTTTTTTTGCTTAAGCCCGACGGGTCAACCCGCCCCGCCCCGTCACCACCCCGTTTTTTAGCGGGTTATGCGGGGCAGGTACCCTACTAATGGCGGATTGAAAATCTCAACCCACCCCGTCAAAATTGGCGGGCTAAACGGGCCGCCCCGACGGGCCCAACCCGTTTTGCCATCCCTAGAAATTTCAGTTATATATTTCATTTTGCTTTAATTTGATGTCTTTCAAGATATGCCTGAGTGCTTAATTGCATAGCCAATAATTCTAAAATACTATAGTTTTGATTCTAAATGACCTTCGTTTGTTTTAATTTATTGTACTCATATATTTTGCTCTTCATTGACCCGTGCGGGTCGGCGATCTAGTTTATATTTAAGACAAGATGGGGTAACACGTTAGTAGCATATAATGTTTTGCCTTCTTATTTTCCAATTTGTTTTTGATAAAAAAATGTTTTCAAAATAATAATGCATGTATTTTAAAACTATATATTTATACATATATTTAGAACATTACATTTGCATTTCAAAAGATATTTAAGGCTTACAATAAAAACAATCAAAGCTGTAAAATTCTCAATCTACAATAATGGAAAACAATAACCGTAAAAAAAATTGTGTCTTTTTTTCAAGGATGAAAAAAAAATAGAAATAGAGAATATACTTCAAGAAATACCAACTGCTAAGTACATCAACAAATACTAGTCTACCTTTTTTCAAAAAAGATAAAATAAAATACTAGTCTACCTCTTAATTTAATGAAATATAAAAGCTTATTAATAATTGACGGTTTTTTTTAAAGAATAATTAACGGTTGAATTCTCTCAAAAAATAATTGAGGGTTGGATTTTTTTATTTTTTTAGAGGAGATGAATGAAAATAACAAAATGAGGTAAATATGCAAATAACAAAATGTATATGTTAAAATCTATAAAATAAAATCATAAATATAACATGGTGGGTGGAATACACGTGGATGTATTTCATTGGTCTAAAGTCACATGGGTAAATTACCCACTTGTTTTTAAAGGCAGTCTAAGTCTCACCATTTTTTTTTATAGAAGAGGCATTCATAACTAAAACAAAAACGAAAAATAAGGGATATATAGACCCTCTAATGTCATACAACAGCAGATTCCTTAATAAAGATCACATTAGTAAAGCCATTATCTCGAGCAAACACAATCCCAATTTGAAGAGTCCATATCTCCACAAAAAGAGAGCTACTAGATGTCATCTTGCTATAAAAACCTTTGATAAAATTTTCATTGTGATCCCGCAAAAGACCTCCACAAGAGGTTGAACCATCACCAAAGTTATAAGCACCATCAACATTCATTTTAACCACTCTCAATGGAGTGTTCAAAAGAAAATAATGTTAGCACTACTCTTTGTTTTAATATGTATGTGTGTTTTATATTGTGCTACTCAATAATATATTTATGTTTTAATATGTATGTGTTTTATATTGTGCTACCTTAATAATATATTTAGTTACTGCAAATAAATTTATTTGTCAAAAATTAGTAGAAACATGAAAATCATAAGATTATCGCATGATTGATAAGTTTATTTCATCTTATTTTGACACTTTCAGTTTCTTCATCAGCTATTAATAGAGTTTTGTTAGCAACGTCTTTCTTACAAATGACTTAATTGTTTATATTGAAAATGACATTTCTTGTGTGTTTAAAACAAAATCAATTAAATGAACTCAAATTTTTTAAATAATTATTGTCATTTTTTTATATTTTTTGGTGTTCTTTTAATTTACATTATATAAGTAAAAGTATTGTGAATTTTTTTGCTTATATGTTAATTTAACATATTAATTTTAAAAAACTAAAAAAAAAATGCTTATTGCTTTCAACAACAAAAAAAATTCGGTTATTGGACCCCCTTTGAAAACTTTTTGCTAAATTCACCACTGTTTGGAAGTGAGAGATATTCTTCCCGTTACAAACGAATTTTGTTCAATTCTTCTCTTGATATAACCGATTTTGTAGAATTGACATATGCTTAATCCAAATTTCAGTGCTCGTGCTTACAAGAATTTTTAAATAGAATATAAGGTCAACGTGAAATTTGCATCACGTTGGTACAAATAAATAAATAAATTTCTTAATTATATTTTAATTTTTTTTTAGAGGTTAAATATATTTAAATCTTATCCTTAGAATGTAATTTTGTTTTAAAAATATCGATTTTGTAGAATTGACGTAAACTTCATTTTTAATTGTTATCCTTAAAATGTAATAATAATTATATAATCAGTTTTTTCTAGTTTCATTCAACCCTTTTACTTTGTTCATTTCAAAGAATTGAACAAGTCATTTCCGTATTCCGGCAGATTAATAAAAGAGATCATACACAAAACTATCAAAAATAAAATATTACATAGTAGAGATCGATACCTTATACAATCAACAGGACATTCTATATGTGCAAAATTTACACATTAAAAAAGTAGTTTGCATATATACATCATCTCTAGCTATAGAAAATTAATTTCATAAAATAAAAGAGCATTAATTCTAAGCAAAACAAGCTGCATAATATAATTAACTATGTAACACGGACACTTCAGATTTAAAAAGTGTATAGGGTACGATACATATCTGTTTCAAACATACATCAACACAACATTGACACAAGTAGATCGGTCTGTATTCCTGGTTTCGGTGAACACAAGTGATTTCAAATTTTCTATCTTCCACTAAGTTCAGTGAATGGAGTGAGAGTTCCATTGATAAGAGAACTATCTTCACCATCTTTGAAAGATGAAGGCATGGCAGGCCAAACAAAAGCAGGTCTTTCAATTGGAACCATTGGAGGAGAAACTTCACCATTAAGAACCATCAATACAGTTTTCATTGATGGCCTTTTATTTGGATTTGGATGACAACAAGCCAACCCAAGAATAAGCACAATTTCAACTTCTTCCTCAAATTTTACCCTCTCATCCTCATCTTCCCCTTTACCACTTATCCTTTTATCCACAACACTTACAACTTTTCCATTTCCATAAAGCTCCCAAACCCAATACACAATACTATTTTTATAATCATCTTGTGAATACACATTTCCTGGTCTTTTACCACACATAACTTCCAAAACAAGTACACCAAATGCATAAACATCTGTTTCGACCGTTGCTCTTCCGGTTAAAAAAGTTTCTGGTGCCATATAACCCGGGGTTCCCGCAATTTCCTTTGTTGAATGATGAGTTTCATTTCTCTTTTGAATTGTACGCGCCAATCCAAAATCACCTAATTTTGCAACGTAATCAAAATCCAACATTATGTTGCTTGCTTTAATATCTCTATGAAGTACTCTTTTTTCACAACCATTGTGAAGATAATCCAATGCTTGAGCCACATCACGGATCACGCCATTCCTAGTTTTCCAATCAAGTACTTTCGAATAATGTAATTCGAGTTCACTTGATTGGTTAAACATGTATTTGTCTAAACTCCCATTTGGCATGAACTCATAAACAATAAGAAGCTCTTTTTTCTCATAGCACCAACCAACGAGTTTCACCAAGTTTTTGTGGTGAAGGCTACCAATTGTTGTTACTTCTGCTATAAACTCTTGCTTTCCTTGTCGAGAATCCTTCGAGACTCTCTTCACAGCTATCTCTTTATTGTTTCCAAGGATTCCCTTATAGACAGTTCCAAATCCGCCTTGGCCGAGTTTGTTCTGATGGCTGAATCCATTTGTTGCTTTTACCAATTCCTTTAATTGATATTTCTTTGGAGCCATAGATGAGTGTTGAATTTGATCCTCTATCCTTGGATATGTATCTTCTTGAATATGAATGCTTCTTTTCCTTTGACAATAAAGGAATAAAAAGACTAATCCACCTATAAGTATCACCAATGGAATTAAAATCCAAATAATCCACAAGAGATTTCTTTTACTACCAATATCAACACCATTGAATTCCCATCTTAGTACACAGTTTAACTCTGTGTGATTGCTTGTTGAAGCAGAGAAACCAAGATAAACCTCTTGTTGAAGATAAGAAGATAAATTAAGAGGTGGAGATACCAAAATGGTCTCCAAAGAATCTAGTGAATTGTCACCCATTGAAGCAAAAACAGATATTGTATCATTGGAATATTGAATTTTCACAGTTATATGTCTACCAGATGAAAGATTGACCTTAGTGTTTTTCAATGATGCTTGTTTCAAAGAAGAGATGCTATTTATGTTGATTCCAACATGGTTGTCAGGACCATCTTGTGTGGAACTTTGTCGTGTGTCGAACTCCACTGCAAGAATTCCGGCACGAGAAGTTCCATTGGTGGAAGCATTTACAATACCAAGCCATTCTCCAGCACTGTTTTCAGGGAGAGATGTATCAGATGCTAATATAAAAGCTATGCCTTCTCCACCAGGGGATGTTTGAGGACTTATGTTGAGAACAAAAGTGGTATTGAAAGAAGCAATTTTGTTTTTGTTCCAAAGTGTGTATGGCTTTATGTAAAAAGCACGTCCAGAATAATTTTCTATTGCACCACGATTATCTGGGGTTACTTGGATGGCATCTTTGTATATATTTGCGTATTTGCTTAGTAACAACATGCTTGATCTATCACTTTGTTGAAAGGTTGGGAAATTGAAATAAAAGCAATTAACTTTGGTTAAGGCTATGATAGTGAATATGATTGCTAATAATTGGAAAGACATGAAATGTTTCATTATGTTTTTATTTGCTGGTGAATTAAATAGACAAGACCGGTTTTGATTTTATGAATATTTGTTGCAACTTCAGACAAACTGAATAATCACCAACACGATATTAACTGAACCATATATGATCTGATTTTTAGAACATATATACCAAACATAACATATATTATATATTATATAGTAGGGTAGGGATGGAATCATTTATATACTTGTTTAAAATGTGTGAATCCCTCATTTCCTTGTATTTTCTTTCATCATCCACTGTTTCTAGGAACTTTCTTACGCGCTTTCGGAGTAATAAATGAAAGGAAAAAAAAGCTTTCTCTTGGAGGTTTATGCCGTGTCATACTTGTATAGATATTTGTTCTCCGATGATTTACGACTTTATGAAGTTATTTGATTGGATACATGTGTAAAAAAATTACACTGACATTATATATAAATTAAATCTTTAAAATAATATATTAATTTTGTTTACAATATATTTTGATGTAAATGGGATGCAATGAAAAAAAATCTCATATAGTTGCTGACACTCTAGTTGGGATGATTATATATTAATCGATGTTCTTCAAAATTGTGACGAAGTTTCAACATGGATTACTTTTTTTTTTTGATGATTTAGACATGGATTACTAATTTGATTTTTAGGGTGCGTTGGATGTACATGATAAAGAATTAGCATATGATAGATATATCATATTTGGCTCTAATCTTAAGTTTGATGCAACAATGGAATAACATAAATTATTTTCTTTTCTTATCATATTCTATTACTCCTTTGTAATTTCTATCTTAAGTTTAAATTGAGTTGTATTTATCCTATCGCTTAAGGATTAATGCTTATTATGCCTATATCATATACTCCTTCTATCCAACTTTTTATCACATCTTGTCTCTATTCTATCATGACCATCAAACAGTCTCTTGTTTAATTTTGCTTTTTGTCAACATAAAAAATGGGCATTCCGTACATGGTTTCAATGACTCTTTCTACGTCGTTAAAGAAAAAGACTAATTCTATTTTTTTTCATAAGAAAAATGACAGTTTTATACTTTTCGCTACTTACAAAGTTAACTTATACAAATTTAATTATTACTATATTCCACTTGCGTCAAAAACGGCAAGTTCTTTCCATTTTTTTCAGTAAAGAACGATAGTATGGTAAAAATAATTAAATAACGGGTAAAAAAAGGTAAAAAAGAATTAAATAACAAGTTCAATATTGTTCATATCATTGTGGATTGTTTCTCCTATTATTATGAATTTGTTATGAAATTAATCTAAAGTATTGGAAGATATTGTAAAATATAGAAGAATGGAGAGAAAGAGATAAAGAGAGAAGATGAAAGTGTATTGTATTACTTCACACGTGTGTCTTTACATTTCAATATAGATCCTATTTATAGGACACAAATGTTGTAACTTACAAGTGCATAGAGAGTCATAGTATAAATGCCAATAACAATGAATAAATCTATTTACTCGTAGCAGTTAAGAAAAATAAAAAGTCAAGGGAAAATGGACATCCATATCATATTAATATTATTCATAACAAGATTTGTTTATTTTACTCAGATTTAACTAATCTGTTAATTGATAATTTAAATAATTTTATTCAAATATGATGGAATAATTTAATTGGAGAGTAAAAATGGAAGAAAAAGTTTAGTTCCAAATGATGTATTCTCTTTATAACAACAAAGCCTATTACAGGAGAAATAGATGGAGAAAAAAGTGTTTTTATTTTTAATGTATGCAATTATTTTAATATAAAAAAACACATTATAATATATAGGTATTAATAGGTCGGCTTATCAGACTTAATAGACTTTTCTGAAATCCCTAGCCTATTTAACTAAATAGACTTTTTAAAAAGTCTAAGCCTAAGCCTCTCTACTAAACACGCCAAGCCAGGTCGTAGGTTCTTGTAGACTGACCTGACCTATTCTCAACCCTAGATCGGATGACTATGATATAATGACAAATAGTGTAAGTGTGACGGCATATGTAATAAATATTTGTCTATGACTTTTTTTTAATATTATTCTGGCTGACTTTTTTTTATAGCCAAGGAATATATTAATATTTTTAATGGAAAGGTGAATATATATATATATATATATATATATATATATATATATATATATATATATATATATATATAATGAAAAAGGAAAAGAGATACAAAGAGATAAGTCTCGAGCCTAAGTCATGAGGAAAACAACAAAACAACTGGACAAAGCACAAGTTGTATCCAGGACAAAGAAAATCACAAAAAAATTATCCACTAAAAAGGTCATGTTAACTAGTGTTCCCAAAGCATTCTTTAAACATTCTAATTCAAGAAATTATCCACTAAAAAAGTCAATTGTTTCGATTTTCAATGCATTAAATACAATAATTCTCATAAAAATTTACTATTTAAAAGTGTTAAATAATGCCCGGAAAAACTCGTTAACATTTCCCAAAAAGAAAATACAAGCCTAACATGAGCTAAAGGGGAAACACCCAAATACGGCCAACAAAAACAAGCATGACATAATATCACAATCACACAACGAAAATCGCTCTTCTCCCAACGAAAATTGCTCACTCCCATACTTGTATAGATATTTGTTCACGGATGATTTAAGACATTCTGAAGTTATTTGATTGGATACATGTGTAAAAAAATTACATTGTCATTATATATAAATTAAATCTTTAAAATAATATTAATTTTGTTTACAATATATTTTGATGTAAATGTGATGCAATGAAAAAAAAAAACTCATATAGTTGCTGACACTCTAGTTGGGATGATTATATATTAATCGATGTTCTTCAAAATTGTGACGAAGTTTCAACATAGATTACTTTTTTTTTTTTGATGATTTAGACATGGATTACTAATTTGATTTTTAGGTTGCGTTGGATGTACATGATAAAGAATTAAAATATTATAGATATATTATATTTGGCTCTAATCTTACGTTTGATGCAACAATGAGATAAGATAAATTATTTCCTTTTCTTATCATATCCTATTACTCCTTTGTAATTTCTATCTTAAGTTTAGATTGAGTTGTATTTATCCTATCACCTAAGGATTAATGCTTATTATGCCACATATCATATCCTATTTCTATCAAACTTTTTATCGCATCTTGTCTCTATTCTATCATAACCATCAAACGGACTTTTGCTTAATTTTTCTTTAGTCAACATAAAAAATGGGCATTCCCTACATGGTTTCAATGACTCTTTCTACGTCGTGAAAGAAAAAGACTAATTCTATTTTTAAAGAAAACAAGAAAGACATATCATGACTACGAAAATAAAGCTTTGAACCAAAATTAATTCGGTTCTTTTATTCCGCAGTGACTTTATAATTCTTGCCAAGGGAAATAATTTTAGGATCACATCATTTTCAAAAAGAAACGTGGCTAGTTTCATTTTGTGAGTGGGTGGTTTTTTATATTTCATAAAAAGAATAAAATAAAATTAAAGGTTAAAAATTGAAAAAAATGTAAAAAGCTATAAGCTATTTAAAAAACATGGTTCAGGTTATATAAGTCGAAATATATTTCTATATAAACAATAATCATAACCCCTTTCATTTCTACAGTTACAAATTTTGTTTTTAAAAGCTGATCTGGTTGGATCGAAGAGGATGGTTGAGCTGCTTGGATCCGCCGTTTCTTGGGGTTGAGCTGCTTCCAAAGACTAATTCTTTCACGATGTAGAAAATGACAGTTTTATACTTTTCGCTACTTACAAAGTTAACTTATACAAATTTAATTATTATTGTATTTCCACTTGCATAAAAAAGACGACAAGTTCTTTCCATTTTTATCAGTAAAGAACGATAGTATGGTAAAAAACTAAAAATAATTAAATAACGGGTAAAAAAGGTAAAAAAAAAATTAAATAACGAGTTCAATATTGTTCATAATTCATATCATTGTGGATTGTTTCTCCTATTATTATGAATTTGTTATGAAATTAATCTAAAACACCATATGACTTGTCAGATATCTGGAAGGTTTGCGATAGAGCATGGTCCCCCCAATGCAAAGTAGTTGTCACTGCTGCCTTGATTAATCTCCTAAACACCATATGGTATGCCAGAAACCAAGCTAGATTCAACAATAACCATGTCACCTGGAGATCTGCTGTCTCTATGATAATAGCCAGTACTTCCCTCTCAGGTAATCATACAAATAAATCCGCCAACAACTCTATAAGAGATTTCACTATCTTAAAGTATTTCAATGTCAATATTCATAACCCTAGAGCTCCTAGCATTAAGGAAATCATTTGGAATCCTCCTATTCTTTCTTGGATAAAATGCAATACAAATGGTGCTTCAATTGGTAATCCAGGTTTATCTTCATGTGGTGGAATTTTTAGAGATCATGAAGCAAAGTTTCTGTCTTGCTTTGCTGAACCCCTTGGAATTACTTCCTCTTATCAAGCTGAACTTTGTGGAGCCATGAGGGCAATTGAGCTTGCTTACCAAAGAAATTGGAGAAACCTGTGGTTAGAGTCTGATTCAGCTCTTGTGGTAATAGCTTTTAAAGGAGAAAAGCAAGTTCCTTGGAATTTAAGAAACAAATGGAGCAATGTGAAAATCCTTCTAAGGCACATGAATTTTTTGATTTCACATATATACAGAGAGGGCAATCAAATAGTAGACTCTCTTGCAAACCACGGTCTTACTAAGCATGGTTTAGAAGTTTGGAATGATATCCCTAGTTTTATTACTGAATACTTTGTTAGAGATAGGCTTGGTTTGCCTAATTTTAGATTTACTTCCTTTTAATGGAGTTTTGGCTTGGTCCCCTCCATTGTACCTCTCTATTTTATAATATATTTTGGGCAGGCTAGCTACTTGCTTCCTCCCTTTTTGCAAAAAAAAAAAAACCTAAAATATTGGAAGATATTGTAAAATATAGAAGAATGGAGAGAAAGGGAAAAAGAGAGAAGATGAAAGTGTATTGTATTACTTCACACGTGTGTCTTTACATTTCAATATAAATCCTATATATAGGACACAAATGTTGTAATTTACAAGTGCATGGAGAGTCATAGGATTAAATGCCAATAACAATGAATAAAGCTATTTACTCATAGCAATTAAGGAAAATAAAAAGTCAAGGGAAAATGGACATCCACATCATATTAATATTATTCATAACAAGATTTGTTTATTTTACTCAGATTCAACTAATATGTTAATTGATAATTTAAATAATTTTATGCAAATATTATAGAATAATTTAATTGGAGAGTAAAAATGGAAGAAAAAGTTTAGTTCCAAATGATGTATTCTCTTTATATATTGTCATATTTTAGAGTGAAAATAATTTTCACATTAATTTAACCATATTTCATCATTGTAATATGTGTAATATTAGCTTTTTTATTTTTATTTTTAAAAGGACGTGTAATAATATTAGCCTATTAGTATTAAACCTCCACCTCCATAAACACCAAAGTTGAGAAGAACCTGACAACATAACATGCAAAAGAAAGTAAGGTGAACACTCCCCGACGGGGTGGGCGACTAGGATAAGGCCCCACTAACATAGATAGGTCGGCCGGTCGAGAAACGCCTCCCACACCCAAAACTATTGGCTCGAACAGAAGACAAGAGCCACTTACCACTCATTGAAGGTCCAAGAACTACTAGAGGTTTCACTAATGAACCAATTTCAGGATGAGAAATTCACCCATCCACTAATTACTCGAAATATGTAGTTTTTCCTTTAGAAAATTAGATAATTCCAGGTTTTATAGATGGCCCAAACAACTGACTCCAAACTATAGCTATACCCAACCTATAATGATGATATAACTTAACCCAACGAAAATACCACCAAACATGTCAAATCACTAGGTGCAACGAAAGCCTAGTTAAGCCACCTAAAGATACTATACCAAACATGAAGGGTCATGTCACAAGTGACAAACAATTGATTGGCTGATTCCTCAGCTGAGCCACAAAAAACATAGTAGGACACATTTTGATCAAGGACCACCCTTCTTTTAAAGAGAATCCCACGAGTAGGGCTGGACAACGGGCGGGTTCGGGCCCAAAACGTCGAACCGGCCGAACCCGCGGTTTGTACATGCAGACCCACTCTCGCCCATTTATCAGCAACAGATTAGACGGGTTCGGGCCACTCGGGTCTCGGGTTCGCACAGTCGGTTTGTGCGGGTCACAAATCAAAAATCAAATTTCAAAACAAAAGGGAAAATCAAAGATTCAGAATAAAAACTGAAAAATAATTGTATCATCAACCTCAGACATCATCCAACCAAAAACACAAACTTTAGACTAAAACTTAAAAAAAATTGATATTTGAGATGAAATCGAAGAAGAGGAAAGAGGTTGAGGCTTCAAAGTTAAATAAAATTGGTGGGTTGTATTCAGGTTGAGGCTTTGAGACGAGAAGGAAGAAGAAATGCGAGCATGTACTGTTGTTGGTGGTCTTCAATCTTCACGTTCATTCTTCACTTTAAAATTGGTTTTCAAAGGACCAAGACAAATGATTTAATTGAAATTATAATTGTAATAAATAGTAGTAAATATAAGTCTGGCATATTGACACAAGCTTAATGATTGAGGCCATAGGCATTGAGCAGTGTGACTGACGAGTTGTCCAGTCCATGCCTCTCTAGTCACATGCTAAGATTCACATCAAAATTTAATATTTCAATATATATATTTAATTAAATGTTTAGTAATTCGGGCGGGTTCGGTCACCGATGGGTGTCTTTTACTAAACCGACCCGCCCGATTGAAACCGCACAAAACCGAAAAAATTGAACTGTCAACCCGAGTTACTGTATCTGCCCACCCGATTGTCACTTTTCGGATCGATTTCTGCGGGTTAGGGCGGGCCGCGGGTATTTGTCCACCCCTATCCACGAGTAGGGATCCTATCATAGAGAAGTTGCCAAGATAATCACCTTGAAGAGGGGCCCAAGACTGCTAAACTTAGAAAGAATAGAAATTCTATCAGGTATGGGGTCCTCTCTACCCATCCATGTAACACCCTAGCCCCAACTAGTATTTTTCTAATTTAAAATACAAATAAATTTTGATTACACAAGGGTGTCACACATTCTCATCATTCAAAAGTACTCCAATTTTAATAAAAATAGTGCAGCAGAATTAAGTTCAAAAACATTGTCACATCATCGTAACAATTAAACCGAATAGTGCACAACTAAATTTTCCAATCCTATAAAGTTCTTTATTTTCCAATAGTTTAGGCACACATCGAAACTATCTCGACGAAAATTACTCAAACAACATAAATTGATTTAAACTAATATAACACGAAAATTAAGTTGAATCAATTATACAAATAACAAAATTGTAGATATCATTGGCAACTAGAAATCAAAACAAGAAAACCTTACGTCAAGCTTAAGCTTTGATGTTTATGTATGTGCACAACATAATTATAAGAGACAAGAATGTTCAAATTATGCATAATGAAGAAAAACAATGAACCCGCACGTGCAATGGATTTGGTTTAATTAGAAATAAATTATTTGATTATTATCATGTGATAGCACTTGCTGGATTCGGTTTAGAAACAATCGAATAAAAGTTTGGTCATACCAAAGTAATAGGAATTTATAGTTCCAAATTTAAAGGTCAACAACTATACACGAAGGTTTCCTTTTGAATTCACTAAATCAAAACAAACATTTATTTCCATAAAAACTAGCAAATATCATGTTACCTTTAAAACAACTTCTAAAAGTAATAATTGCTTTGAAACAAATAAGAGATATTCGATCCAACAATTAGATGTTCCGATGAATTTGTTATAGATAACTTTGTTTTGTCCAATAGTATTGCATACACACAAATCAAACATACAACTACAACAACATAAAAGAACACGAATTTAACAAGAATCATCAGGATTAAAGAAAACACTGAAGGTTAATGATTCCTTGCTAACCACATGAATATACTACCATTAGATTGAATAAAACTCCCCCCTTACCTTAATAATTAACAACAACGATGAATTCTACGGTTGAATCTCTCCCTAAGCTCTCTCTCTCCAGGCCTCCTTTCCTCTTAACCCTAGTTTTCTTTCGCTCTCCGACTAGCCTAATTGCTCTTCTCGATTTATAACCATTAGTTGAGTTTAATCTTCTCACATAAACTTTAGACAGATTTACTATATGTACCCCAGGTTTTATTACTATTCTCTTTATAACTACACAACTTTTTTGTTCGAACCTCCCTCTATCCAAATCACTAAAATATTATAAGGTCTGCTACTTACACTTCTCTTTATCGCCAATTTTACTAATGCACCACTGTTTGCATCCCACTTTCCTATTCTCACCAAAAATGCTATTTTCTTCTAAAAAATTATTTTCTCCCATTCTCTTTTTAATTAAACTACTACCATTAATTAAAGCTCGAGTTTATCTATAATACCCTTATTAATCCAATTTCTATGTCCCGATTAACTAAATAACCCCACCCAAACATGCCAAAAACTGATTTAATTCAAATAAAAATAATAATAAAATAATAATATCAAACAATCAATAATAATAATAATAATAATAATAATAATAATAATAATAATAATAATAATAATAATAATATCTAATAATAATACTAATGAGGAGGGTGCTGATCTCATTAAACCCTTTTTGTTAGAGGAGATTAAGGAGGCAGAAGTCCTGGACCAGATGGTATTAATCTGGGATTTTTTAAAGATTTTTGGGATATGTTGAAGGTAGAGTTGTTGAATTTTTTTGCTGATTTTCATCGCAATGGAAGGTTAACTGTAACATCCCGCTTAGATGCAATTATTACCAGTATTAGACGTGATTAAGCAAGCTTGGCAACTAAATAATAATAGGCATGGCAAAATGGTAAATAAGTTAAAAAGGGGGGAAAGTTTAAATGAAAGGAGTAGAAAAGAGTGATCTACACTCTTCCATTTTCATTTCCATCCAATTTTCAGCTCTCCTCTCCCCTCTTTCTCATCTTACACGCCCACACCCCCTCACCATAAACTCATCTTTTCATCAACCAATTCTTAAGGGAAAGCTTCACAAGCAAGTTTGCTATTGAACCTAGAACAAGAGCAAGAAACAAGGAGTAAACAAGGAAGATTTTGAGAGAAGAAGTAGAATTAAGCCAAGGCTTTGGGGAATCAGGAATAACAAGCACCAATAGGAGGATTAAGGTGAGCTCCACTAAGTTTTATACCCATTTAGGGGTAAATTTTGAGGTTTATGAGAAAGGTATAAACATGATGATTTTGTCTAGATTTGTATTAGTTAGTTTCCCTAATGTTAATACTTGATATGCTATGATTTTATATGTTAAAAACCTTTGATTTTGATGTACAAATGCTTGCTGGACTGTGTTGGAACTTAAAACTCGTTTTTGAACTTTCTGGAACAGCTACAGGGACTGCAACCCCTGGATTCATCGTGCCACGATGGCTTTCATCGTGCCATGATCATACTGATCAGGCAGCCATCGTGCCACGATGGGTGGCTGGCGTGCCACGAAAAAGCCAGCAATGCACCCCTTTTTGAAATGTGTTTTTCTAGCCAGAAATCATCCGCACAGCGCCAGTATGCCTTTGTGTATTTAAAAATGGATGAATAGATCATAGTATGCCTTGTATTAACATGAGTGTGGGGTTAGAAACTTCATTTATCATTGAGGATTAACCTCATTAAGAATCAAGGAAACAAGTAAGATAATGGGTAGAGTTATCCCTAAGACATCAAGTAAGTTAGGGACATAGTTTCCACTATAGACAACGGCTCATGAGAACGATGAGTCGAGAACCTTGATAGGTTAATAAGATTATACAAGATACTCGTGATGAGTACAAGAATGTTACCATATTCAAGTCTAGAACCTTTTATAGGTTAAGTGTACAAGAATTAGTAAGATTAAGCCGTGACCTTCGATGTTCACGCCAGTGGGACACGAATGGTACACGTAGAGTAAAGACTAAGATTATTGCCTTTAAGTCGTGACTTTCATCGTTCACGCCAGTGGAACATGAAAGGTTCATGCATAAGATTATTATTATTATTATTCGCGTCTTCCGTCGTTCACGCCAGTGGGACACGGGAGGTATACGCATCAGTTAAAAATTATTAAGTCGTGTCTTCTGTTGTTCACGCCAGTGGGACACAGGAGGTTCACGCCAGTGGGACGTGTTATTCCGCAAGGATGACCGCACGACGACAAGAGGAGTCCGGTGTTAGCCTGATATGATAGGAATTTTCACCGGTTATCAGGGGAATGTGCTTCGGGGTTACTCCACCCGGGGGCATTCCGTAAAATGAACTCAGATAACATTGTTTGTTCAACGCTAACAGCTAACATAAAGATCAGTTAATACTATATTACTTTATCAGTCAGAAATATTTCTTCAGATAGTTATCAGTTAGCAGCTATCAGACGGTGATCCTAGGATTCCCCTTGATCACCAGATTATCAGAAACAGTCAGATGGCCCTCTATGGGTAAGATTCAGACTTGGCGATCATAGGTATTCCCGAGTTCGCCGAGGTAGGCACGGCAACCCTAGGTTCCCCGAGGTTGCCAAACAGTAGGTAGGGTAGGAGCTCACTGAGACGTTATGTCTCATCCCTTTCCTTCTGGTGCAGGTTCTTCGCAGGTAGCACGAAGAAAAGGTAAAGAGAAAGCTACGGACTGATCGTGCTGCTCATGTTTTCTTGATGTTGTATAATTTTGTATCATGATGTATATAAATATTATGGAGAATGTTTAGTACCAGATTACGATTGAAATCAAAGACTATGTTTTGTATAATATCAACCAATATTTCTGTATTGTATTTAAATGTATCCAATATCAGTTTAACACTCTTGCTAATATACTAGTTAAAATTAGTATGGGTGTTACAATTGGTATCAGAGCAGGTTGATTCAGACCGTGCCTTGGGTCATTAAAGTACAATCCAAGTTTCTGGACCTCTTGGATCCGGGACATTATTCTAGATGTTATGTTCGGTTAAAACTGATCACTTTGACTTGTATATGACAGCTAGGATAAGATGTCTGGGAGAAGAAGAGGTAGACCTCGTGCTAATCAAGCTAGTGACGAAAGTGGAGGACCCAGTCTTAATTCATGGGAACAGATGATGCAACAACAGCAGGCCTGGCAGCAGCAATACCAAGAGCAACAAGCTCAGAATGCATTACAGTATCAGCAAATGATGCTGATGATGCAACAGCAGTCTCAGCAACAGGCCCAAGCTCAACAACAATGGATGGATATGATGCAGCAGGGACAAGGATTCCATCCACAGCCACCACCTCCTCCAGTAATTGGTAATCCCGTGTTCCGGGAGTATAATAGGCATCACCCACCGGAGTTCAATGGAGAAGGTGAACCTCAAGAAGCAAGAAAGTGGATTAAACAGATGGAGAAGATTTTTAGAATGGCTGAATGTTCAGAAGAAGATAAAGTGGTTTATGCCACGAACCAACTCAGAGGCGCAGCAGAAGACTGGTGGGAATCTGCTCAGCGCAGGATGGAAGCCAATGGTGTAGAAGTGAATTGGGAGAATTTCAAAGGAGTAATGTTGGAGAAGTATTTACCTTTGTCTTACAAGGTAAAGAAAGAGCAAGAGTTCTTGGAATTGAAGCAAGGTAGTATGTCGGTTGCTGAGTTTACAAAGAAGTTTGAAGAGTTGTCCTACTATTCCACACACAACGAGTATGCTGAGAATGAAGTGTGGAAGATGAATCAGTATAAGCGAGGTTTAAGAGGCGAGATTGACACTGCAGTGAGTCTCCAAAGAACTGCAAGTTACGATGAATTAGTACATGACAGTTTGGTGGTTGAAGCAGGACTTGCTAAGACCTCTAAAGAAAGATCAGCAGCTTATGAGAAGAAGAAAAGCAGGATGTCAGATAAGTATCACGATAAGCTCAAGCCAAAAGGATCCCCGCAGAGAGGGAAGCAGACATACTCTCCACAACATAATCCTTTGCGGACTAATCCTACTTGCAAGACATGTGGTAGGATGCATAAAGGAGAGTGCTTGATAGGTGCTGGCATTTGTTATGGATGTAAGCAGCCAGGGCATTTTATATCAGAGTGTCCAAACAGACGTGGTAAAGGATCAGCTGAAGGAACAACTACTAGTAGAGGCAGAGTGTAAGCATGGCTCGTTACCTTTTGTGTATTTGGGGTTGCCTATCGGTGGTGACCCGAGGAAGATTCAATTCTGGAACCCTTTGGTTGATCGTATTAGAGGTAGATTGTCTGGTTGGAAGAGCAAAAATCTGTCGTTGGGTGGCCGGTTGATTCTTCTTAAGTCTGTGCTGTCCTCCATACCGGTCTACTTTCTTTCCTTCTTCAAAGCTCCCTCAGGTATCATTTCTATCCTTGATTCTATTTTTTGTAAGTTTTTTTGGGGGGGGGGGGAGTGAGGATGTTAGAAAATTGTCTTGGGTCAAATGGGATAATGTCTGTTTACATAGGGAGAATGGAGGTCTGGGGGTCAGGAGGCTGAAGGAGTTTAATCTTTCCCTTCTGGGGAAATGGGTGTGGAGGATGTTGGAGGAAAGGGGTAGTTTGTGGTATAATGTGTTGTGTGCGAAGTATGGCGAGGAGGGGGGGCGGTTGTGTATGGGTGGCGGTGGGGGTTCAGTGTGGTGGCAGAATGTGAACTATATTAGGAGGGGGGCGGCCAGTTAGATGAGCGGTGGTTGTTGGATAGTATCTCTAGGCAGGTGGGGGACGGGGTCTCGTCGTTGTTTTGGAAGGATCCCTGGTTGGATGGTGAGTCTGTGGAGAGTAGATATGCTAGATTATTTGATCTTGCTGAAAATAAAAGTGCTACTGTTGCGGAAATGTGTTCTTTAGGTTGGGAGATTAATGGTGAGGCGTGGAAGTGGAGAAGGAGATTGTTTGCGTGGGAGGAGGGGTTGTTGGGTGAATGTGTGGAACGGCTTTCTTCTGTGGTTTTGCAGGTTGGTGCTTCTGACAGGTGGGTCTGGAAGCTTCATTCTTCCCATAAGTACACGGTTAAAAGTGCGTATAATTATTTGACTAATTCTGAGCAGACAATTGACGACCGTTGTAACCATGTTCTTTGGCTTAAGCAAGTTCCGCTTAAGGTCAAAATTTTTGTTTGGCGGTTGTTCCTGAACAGATTAGCAACTAAGATGAATTTGTTTCGGAGGAACATTCTGGATTTTAATGAGTCTTTTTGTTCGGCTTCGTGTGGTCTTATCGAGGATCAGGATCACTTGTTTTTTTCTTGTGCTTTTTATGGTTGCCTTTGGCCTTTAATATCAGGATGGTTAGGTTACTCAACAACTTTTCAAGGATCTCTGTTTGAACATTTTCTTCAGTTTGGAGGTCTTGGGGGTTTTTCCAACAAGTCTCGTCTAGCTTATAATATTATTTGGATTTCCGCTCTTTATACCATTTGGAAGGACCGTAACTTGAGGCATTTCCAACACAAATCTGAACAACTCCTAACTTTGTTGGAAAAGGCTAAACTTCAAGCTTTTTGGTGGTTTAAATCTTCTTTTGTAGCTTTTGAATTTGATTATTCGGTTTGGAGGGTTACTCCTGTTTTATGTCTTCAGGCTGTAATTTAAAGTTTCTTTTCGCTACTTCGTAGTGGTGACTGGTTTGACTTTGTAATTATTGGACTTGGGAGCTCCCTTTGGTACTTCTTGTGCTAGAGGAGCTTGTGTTATTTTTAATAATATTTGTTTAGCTTCTTCAAAAAAAAAAAAAAAACACTACAAGAAATAAGGAAATTTCCTAGGAAAAAATTCTTAGGAAAACACCCTAATTTCGTCGGAAACGGTGTTTTCCGAGGAATTTTCCGACGAAAATTTACATAGGAAATTTTCAATCTATTCCTACGTGTTTCCGAGAAATTTCCTAAGAATTTTCTGTCAGAAGCTTTCCTAGGAATTTCCGAGGAAATTCTGCATGAAAGCTTTCCTGTAGACTGCTGTGTCTGACAGATGCTTTTTGACGAATATCCGATGAAACTTTATTAATACTTTAATAGTTAGTTTCCGAGGAATTTCCGAAGAAAATAATTATTTTTTTAAAAAAAATTAAATTTTCAAATTTCAAAATTGTGCCAATTTTTAAAAAATTTGCGCCATAGAAAAAAAATTTGAAAAAATTTAAAATTGTTTCCGAGGAAAATAATTAATTTTTTAAAAAAATAAATTAAATTTTCGATTTTCAAAATTGCTCCAAAAAAAATTTGAAAACCTTTTAAAATTGTTTCCGAGGAATTTCCGAGGAAAATAATTAATTTTTTAAAAAAAATTTAAATTTTCGAATTTCAAAATTGCGCAAAAAAAATTTTGAAATTTTTTTAAAATTGTTTCCAAGAAAAATAATTAATTTTTTAAAATAAAATGGAAAAATTGCGCCAAAATTTCAAAAATTAAAAATTTCAAATTTTAAAAAAATTGCGCCAATTTTTTTGTAAAATTGCGCAAAAAAATTTGAATTTTGAAAATTACGCCAAAAAAAATTGAATTTTTAAAAATTGCACCAATTTTTTTTTTTAAATTATAAAATTGCGCAAAAAAATTTGAAAAAAATTTACGCGAAATTTAAATTTTGAAAAAAAAAAAATTTGAAAAAATATATACTAAAAAATGATTTTTTTAAAAAAATATATATATACTAAAAGTGTTTTTTCATAAAACCAACTTTAATTAGTGTAAAAAAAATTTAACAAGAATTTAATTTGTGTTAATTTTTGAAAAAAATAAATTTTGAATAAAAACAAAAGTAGGAATGAAATATTTTGATGAAATTATTCTTGAAAGAAGTAAATAGATGTTATTGTTGAAGAAGATGAAGAATTGTTGTGGAAGAGTTGTTAAAAAAGGAAGAAGAAGAAGAAAATAGGAAGAAGAAAATTAATGTTAAAAAAATGATAAGAGATTATTGTTGAAGAAATTGGTGTTAATGAAGATGGAAAATTGTTAGAAGAAGAAGAAGAAGAAGAAGAAGAAGAAGAGAATAGGAAGAAGAAGAAGATTTATGTTGAAAAAATGATAAAAGATTATTGTTGAAGAAGATAAAAAATTAGATGTGTTTAGAAATTGTTGAAGAAGATGAAAAAGAAGAGGAAGAAGAAAACATAGAGATGAATGAATATTTGTTGGAGTAGAGATGAATGAATGATGAAATGTGTAGTAGAGTGTGATATTTATAGAGGGAAAAAATTCTGTCACGTTTTCCGAGGAATTTCCTAGAAAAATATTCCTAGGAAACCTTCCCCCTTAAAAATTTTAAATTTTCGTTTCCCTCTCCTCCAATTTTCATTTCCCTCATTTAATTTCCTAGGAATAATTCCTAAGAAAAGATGTTATTTTTTTTTTCGAAAAAATCAATTATTTTAAAAAATCGATTATTTTTAAAAAATTTGAAAAAATAAATTATAAATATTTTATTTAGTCTTATAAAAAAATTGGTTAAATTAATTAAAATAAAAATAATGATTTGAGTACACAACGACAATATTCATAAAAATTACGAAACAAAAACATAAATTACTCGCTATCAACATCCTCGTCCTCGTCCTCGTCATTATCATCATCGTCGTTGTCGTCATGTATTTCATGAGGTGTCGGTGAAAATTGACTCGATGCAGGCGACGATGAATCAGATGTCTTTCTACTCTTTCTCCCACCCATGGACTTCTTTGTCATCATCTTTTGGAATTTTCGAAAGACATTCATTTCTTTCCTTAGCTCCTTCTCTGCCTCATCTTTCCTTGCCAACGCCTCATTTTGAGCTTCCAACACCTGCTTTTGAGATTGCAACGCCTCCTTTTGAGATTCCAACAACTCATTTTGACTTTGCAACACCACCTTTTGACTTGGCAACTCCTCGTTCAATCGAATTATCATTGCTTGCATCTCAAGAGACAACTCTCCAGAAAGAGCTGAGCTGGACTCTGGTAGAACAGGAGCACGGAACAAATTTCCATGCACCACGTTGCCGGCTAACGCTCCAAGACCGTATACTCTGTCCGGTCTTCGTTGTCCTCCTGCAGCCTTTACCCATAATTCAATTTTGATGGAGTCGGGAATTTCATCTTGCGATTGAATCTCAGGATTCTGCGCCAAAAACTGTGTTACGTACTCGTCATAAGATGCCTATAAAGAAAAGTAAAGAAAATTAGATAATAATAGTTGTTTACAAATAAAGTCAAATAAAAATTAGATAATAATAATTAACATATTTCATATTAGTTAACAACATAATTATTTACTAATTCACATTCTTTTTCTAATTAAAATATATTACGAATATTTACAAATTTACCTGGGTATTGCTGGCTCGAGCATCGACATACTGAACAGTACGCTGGCCGAAATGAGTCTCTCTATGGACCTCATTTGGATAAGGATCTCTCTCCAAGGATTTTGCCTAATTGTACACGAAAAATATTAACCAATTAGAACATTTGACTTTATCTAATATATACATGTATAGAAATAGAAATAGTGAAATATTTTTTTTACCAGATGTCTAGCATAGGTAGGGGCACTGACACATCCTTGTGCGTGCCTATGTCCTCCTATAACAGATGCTCTGTTCTCCTTGTTAGCTCTGAAACGGTTCTTAAATTTTGGATCTTCTAACCAATACTTCACCAAGTATTCCCACGTTTTTCCCCGATCCACTCTATACGGTAGTTGCCCTTGTGTTTTTTCCATTCCTCCCGTTCATCATATAACAAATCTGATAAACGTTTGTAAGCTAACTTGTGAAAGAGCTTCTCTACAAGAAGATGGACTTCTCAAGGCCAGATACGACGCTCCTGCAATAAACAAAAAAATTATTAGACATTAAATTTTTTAAAAATATAGCATGTTATAAAGTAATTACAATTATTTAATATTTAATAAATTGTGTTTACCGAAAAGTATTTAAAAAGTGTCGTTCTGTCGTCTGTAGTAAGATGTTTCTAGACGGCCCAACACCTATCTTTCGGGTAAAACAACTGGATGGCTCCTCGAATAAATTCTGTCACTCTCTTAGATGGCTCCAACCTACAAATTTGAAGTGTTAATTAAATTATGCATTTAAAAAACAAATAAAAATTAAGTCAAACATAGGTAACAAATTAAAATGTTAATACTTACGATCCAGGTGTCGGTGTAATCCTAAGTTGCCTATCCACATATTGCAAGTCTTTGGTGTAGCGACGTCGTCCTCGTCGTGGTGCTGTTGATGCTGCTGATGCTGATGCTGATGTTGCTGCTGATATAGATTAAGAAAATAAGTATATAATATGAGAGATAATAATTTGAGAGAATAAGTGTATTGAGAGAAAATAGATTAAGAAAATGAAAGAAAGAATGAAGAAGAGTATAAGAATGAAGGAGTAAGAATGTGGGAGAAAAGGAAGGGAATGAGGACATATATATATATATATGTGGGAGAAAAGGAAGGGAATGAGGACATATATATATATATATATATATATATATATATATATATATATATATATATATATGCTGCCAAACGGTAACAAAGCAACAGTCAAAAAATTTCAACGGTCGAAATTGCTTTCCGACGAAACAGTTCGTCGGTAACTCATCCATTAAAATCATGCCACGCTGCCAAAAAGCAACGGTTGGGTCCATGTCTTTCCGAGGAAATTTTCCTCGGTAACATCAGCCAATAAATTCCTGCCACGCCATGCTTTTTGACCGTTTGTAGTGCGTGTGGGGCCAGTGCTTTCCGAGGAAACGTTTCCCGGTAAAATCCTCCATTAAAATGCTGCCACGCGTACCTTTCTGTACAAGGGGCACCCATTTTGTCTTGAAATAGCTTTCCGACGAATTTTTCGTCGGTAAATAACTTGCTTTCCGACGAATTAAAATTCCTAGGAAAATTTGGTAGGAAAATTGGGTATTTTGTTGTAGTGTAATAAATTAATATTAAAAATTCGGGGTGTTACAATCCCAATAAAAGAAAGAAGACGGTAATCAAATTTGACCGAGAAGCAACCGAAGGGGTAGCCTTTTTAGGACCAAGAATCAAGATTCAGAGAGATGATGCCATATGATTGATTAGCGCTAGAATCTCAGCAAGCAAATCTTCTTCTCACACAAAAAGATTTCTCCTCTACTTAAGAATGCAACCCCACTAAGAACCCACCCTCAAATCCATGCTCCCCACATAACTGTCCTTTTGCTCCGAAATAGAGAACAAACGAGGGAACTTGGTCTTAAGACAGATCAGACCAACCCAAGTATCTTACCAAAAGGAAGTTTCCTGACCATTTCCTACCACCTTTCAACTCTCATCTAAAAACCAATATGAATCTGACTTAACTGAGGTTCCAAGTAGCGAGATAACTTCCCACCATAAAGAAACATTCTGAAAGCCTTCACCTCGACCCCCTAACACCAACAAAGGCCTTATAGAACCATATTGGGCAAAAAGGATTTACCACCACTACCTTGTCCTCCTGACATAATACGACAACACCATTTATTAAGAAGAGCCAGGTTAATCACCCTAATATCCCTCACTTCAAGACCACCCTCAGACTTAGGTTTACGAACACCATCCAAGCTAATACACGAATTTTTTTTTACCACCTTTAGAACCACTCCACAAAAAATTCCTCTGGAGGGCAACAATCCTCTTCCAAACCATAACATCCATTTTCAAGAAAAACATGTAAAAGATAAGGATCGAGTTGAAAACAGAGTTGAGGATGATCACCCTACCTTCTAGACTAACAAACCAGTATCTCGAAGAAGCCAACCTTCTAGAGAAAAGATAAACCAGGGGCTGCCAAGTCCTACTTCTACAGGGATTTTTTCCAAGGTGAAGGCCAAGATACATAAAAGGTAGAGAACTCGCATTATGCTAAAGGAACTACTCATCAAGCTCAAGGAAGGAATTACTTACATTCACACCCAAAGATTTAATTCAGGGTCTCCGTCTTCCTTAGAGACCCACTCAGACCCTCAACAACTAGAACTAACAAGAAATTAGTCAAATGGTCACCTTGTTTGTGACCTCTCTAAATATTTATCTCTTCCATTGGACTTTCATTTACTAAAACCGATAAACTTTTAGAGAAGTCACTCGCTCGAATCAAACTCTGTTAACGGTTGCTGAAACAAGACTTACTAATCATATAATCTATAACGCTCTAGTTGATAGAGTCAAAGACCTTCTTAAAATCCACTTTAAAAACTAGACAGTTTTTATTGGACTTTCTAGCAAGGTCTATGATTTCGTTGACTACCAATACACCATCCACTAGTTGCTTACCTTTGATGAAAGCCAATTAGTTAGGTGAGATTATTTTACACATCATACTCGTCAAACTACTAGCCAAAACTTTAGCAATTAGCTTATTATGAGAACCAAGAATGGACATAGGGCGGAAATCTCCTTGGACAACAGTGGAATCCATTAGATGTCCACAAACAAAAGTTACAAAGGATCGAGTCCAAAACTCATTTAGAACACTTATAAGATAGTATATCCTTGTAAATTTATTTTCTTTTTTGTATACAGAGAAAATGACAAAGTCATTGTAAATTCACATATAAATAAAAGTGTAAAGGTTTAAACCCTGATCATAACATCTAATCTAACAATTTTGATATTTTTGTCAGTTTTTTTTTGAGGGGATATTTTTGTCAGTTGAATTAAGATTTAAGACAAATTCTTATTTATTTTAATATATGTCAAACTGTTTTGGTGATATCACTGAAATAAATAAATTAATATGACTGGTTCTAGCAAATTTATTTATTTTTGTCCCGTCGGTCATAGCAAAGTTAGTCCGTGTGAAAATCCTCCACGTGATATGATCTACCAGTTAATTAAGGTAATGAGAAAACATGCTGACTTTATTACATGTTGATGAACATGATATTGCTTCAAATGACATACTCCCTCCGACCCAAAATATAAGCAAAAATTGATCAACAAAAGTTAATGTATTTGGTTCAAAATTTGTACCAAATACATCAACTTATGTTGACTCATTTTTGCTTATATTTTGGGACAGAGTAATATAAGTTAAACTATTCTACATATACCCCTTTGGAAACAAAATAGCCGTCAATGTCCAATGGCTAAACGAACAAGTTGTATAACCGTATGCTTCTTCCTTCATTTCTTTAAACATCACCTTGAAAGTTTCTTGGTCGCATTATTATTAATTACTTGTTGGACTTCTAAACGCTGTTTACATTATATGTAATTTTCCAATATAGATTAGAATACTTTTCTTCTGTTGGAATTACATGCTATCTCTATATGTTTTATTTATCCAAGTGGAGATGGTCATATATTAAAATCGTTAGAGGAGAGTGTTCGAGAGAGGAGTGCATTTAGCAAAAATGAAAAGAAAAATATTGAAAATACAACCCCGTTTTCCAACCTACCTGCACCGTAAGACCATGACTCCGTTGGGTCTGGTTGATTTTCCGACATCATGTTCTGGACACGTGGTTCTTTGTTTTAAGATAAGTGTTATGATATTATCTTTCTAACACTTTTCTTCTTATTAAGTGAAATTTACGTGGTTCTTACACCTTAAAAATAAGTCTTAAATAACGAGGTGTGACTTACATGAGGATCACAAACAAGAAAGTGAGTGTTAGAAATAAAAAGTTCATAATAATTCTGTTGTTTTAAATAGTTGGATAGACTAAAAGTGGTCTAGAGCGTGCGACGGAGTGATCACTTAGGGTGTGTTTGGTAACACAAATAAGCTAGCTTATAGCTTTTTGAATTAGCTTATAAGCTTGCTTGATAAAATTAGATGTGTTTGGTAACAAGCTTTTTTCATTAGCTTATAGCTTTTTTCCAGATGCTATTTCAAGTGGCTTTTGAGCTTATAGCTTATAGTTTTTGACATTTTCTTCCATTTTTAACCATTATTTTTATTTTATTATTTTTTAAACAAATGACCACTAAACCCAAGTTATCAAAGTAACTTCCAACTTATTTTTCTTTTCCGGTTTGCTGAACAGCCAAACACTTTCTTTTTTCCTTTTATATATAGATCCTCTTACATTCTATTAGTTTATATATTATTTATAATTTCAAATAAAACTATATAATTTTCAAAAAATAAAAAGATATATTATATAAAAGTTTTTTAAAATATATATTATATCAAAGATAAAACGTTTGATTACACAAAAATCACAATTTAATTTATATACTACATTTACCATTTAAAGATGAAATTAATTAAAATATTTAAAAATAAATATATTAAGTAAAATTGTTTATAAACAAAATAATAAATAAAATATATATGTACTTTTATGTCATTTTATATTTATCAGCCACTTCAACAACTAATTTTACCAAACACATTAATTTTAATAAGCGAGCTTTTCACCTATAAGCTATCAGCTATCAGCCATCAGCTAGCTTTTCAGCTATCAGCTAGCTTATAGCTTATTTTTACCAAACACACCCTTAATAGTTGTGATTTTGTAATATTTTCATTGTTGTTCTCATTTGTAAATAGAGTTAATTGTTCAAATTGACTCTGTAATATACACGAAGTCTGAAAAATGGCAATGTCAGTATAACTAAAAACACATATTATAACCTTGTAATTTGAGATTATTCATATTTTTGACTCAATAATATACGCGAAGTGCAGAAAAGTATCATAAAGGTTGAATTTTTTCATAATTTTCTATAGACATGTCAAGGATATTAAATATGGCTTTCCAGAGAAAAATTAGAATTCCCCGACAAGAGAAGGATTAATTATGAATTTTTGTTCTTCATAATTATGAATTTCTTAAACAATTTATAATTAATCCGTTCGTCGTCTAAAACCTATAAAATTTCATGGTGAAGGTAATCATTTCTACAAAATTAGTGAACGAAATTTGATATGTGAGTATATGCTTACTCTGAACAAAGTTACAATTTTGCGCATTTTGGTTGAAAAATCAAAATAAATAGAGGAGTCTTCGAAATGCTATGAAAGTTCGCAGATCCCTTTCTATCTATTTTTATAGGTGTCTCTGCAAACAATCAGCTCGAAATTCGATTTTTAGGTCAAGATTTCCGTTGTTTTGGTTTTTTGGTTTTTGACGCTTTTAAAAACTCATAATTAATTCGTCCTTTAATTTTATTTTTTTGTGGAAATCTATATTTTAACATCCTAAACATTAAAAAAAAAAATCATGAAACAATTCAACTTCTAAACCACATTTCTAGATTACAGGGTTAGAATACATATTTTTATTTTTATAGGTTTTTTTTTAATAAACTGATGATGCAAGGAGCATCACCTATATTAGAGCTGGCAAAACGGGCCAGCCTGTATGGGCCGGCCCGAAAGCCCGGAAAAAATGTAGGGCTTGGGCCTAAAAATTGCAGCCCGAATGAATTCAGGGCTTTTTAGCCCGACCCGAAAAAGCCCGTAACCCGTTCGGGCTACGGGTAGCCCGGCAGCCCGGGAAATTACAAGTTGCAGTTGGGTTTTTTATAACCCGACCCGGCCCAAAGAAAAACTTCTTCTCACAAGTGAGGTATACGTGAAGCCCATTTCATCATTGATCGAATTCACAACCCTCAACATGGTTTATACTTCTTTCAGTGGTCTTCCACATTACCTTTTTCTTCTCCTCTCAATAATGTTGCTTATTCTTCACTTCTCAAGCTTATGGTTAAGTATAGAGTGTTTTCGGAGATTGAAATTGTGTTGGAGGATATGAAAAATCGAAACTTTAAACCTACGCTTGAAGCATTGAATAGTGTTATTTGTGTTTATGGTGAATATGGGTTTGTTGATAAAGCAGTGAAGATGTTTTATATGGTTGGTGATTTGTATAATTGTTTTCCATGTGTTGTTGCTAATAATTCTTTGCTTAATTGTTTGGTGAACAATGGGAAAGTTGATGTTGCACGCGAACTGTATGGTAAAATGCTTGAGAGGGGTGGTGATCATGGTTTGGATGTGGTTGTTGATAATTATAGTAATGTGATTGTGGTGAAGGGTTTGTGTGATGTTGGGAAGGTTGAATCTGGCTCACTTCAAGGTTCTTCACGTATACCTCACAACCGTTTTTGTCATAGTTTAAGGTGTCTTTTGATTGTTTTGTTGAAATATTCATAGTTGCAACTTATTATTGTGTGTATTCTTTGCTGGTTTATTCTTGATTCGAGTTGCAAGGACTGAGATAAGAGAGAAGCTTTCAGGAACAAAGCCTCAAAAGGTTTTTTTTTTTAAAAAAAATGGTGTGCGCGGGCTGGCCCGGGAGCCCGTATAGGGCCGGGCTCGGGCTCTATTATTCGAGCCCGAATTTAAACAGGGCTTTTTAGCCCGGCCCTAAAAAGCCCGCAACCCGCTCAGGCCGGCCCGAAACGGGCCGGGTAGCCCGTTTTGACAGCTCTACCAGCAGGACTCAGCGACGACATTGGCAACACCACGATACTCGGCCTCTGCGCTAGAGCGGGATAATGTTGCCTGTCGTTTGGCGGACCAGGAGATGAGATTGTCACCCAAGTAGACACAGTAGCCCGAAGTAGATCGACGGGTATCAGGACAGCCGCCCCAATCGGCGTCACTATAAGCACTCAGGTTGGTGACAGTCGAAGGTGAGAGATGTAGGACAGATTCTTTTGTCCCTTGAATGTATCGTATAATGCGTTTTAGGGCTGCAAAATGCGATGTTCATGGATCATGCATATAGAGACAAATTTGTTGAACTGCGTAGGAGATGTCCGGCCTTGTAAATGTAAGATATTGGAGAGCACCGGCAAGTGAACGGTAGAGTGTTGGATCATCAAATTTTTCACCAGAAGTTGCACTTAACTTGGATTTGGTATCCATTGGTGTGAGGGCCGGTTTACAATTTGCCATTTTAGCACGGGAGATTATATCTTCGGCATACTTGGATTGGTGTGAGAGCGTAATCCATCCGATGTGGGACTAAATCCACCCCCTCAAAGCCAACACAATGAAGGTGTTGGAGGCTGCAATGAAAGCAAACCAAAGGTCACAATTTAGGCGACTAAGGGTTGACCGCAATTAAGGCGGAATTTCCAACACACCCCCTCACGCTTCAGCCCGGCCCAATGGGCCTGAAGCGTGGACGGTGCGGGAAGTCCAATGATAGATCTAGGATAGGCTCTGATACCATCTTGGAGAATGATTCCTTGTCTGTTTCATTCCATTGAAGATGATTATATATCTGTACAACATCAATGCTAATTATGGACAATGTCAATGCTAAATGTCAATGCTAATTATTACAATGAATGTGGTCATATATACATATGGTCTAATATTCCCCACGCAGACAAACCGGAGTCACATTCGGTTAAGTTGCTCAAAGCCATGGGTGAAACTAAGGTAACACCTTCTCAAATGGTTGCAAAAATCTCTAGTTAAAGTGTGACTCTAAACTTGTGGTGAATGTTTTCTCCAATGTCAAACTTGTTCTTTGTAATCTCAAAATAAGATGAAAAATTTGTCTTATGTTAACTCAATATATAATGTTTTTAGTTTCTCATATTTTTAGGAGGGAAATTGTTGTCCAGATAAACTTGCATCTTCTAGTATTACTTGTGGTTTATATACTTGGTGGGATTATTAGACTATATACCCGTTGGGGTATATCTTATGTGAATATCTCTATATTTACGAATATCATTATTGTAAATTAAGTGTAAATTGATTAGTCATGAATGTATATGATTTGGTCACAACTCTGATTGTATATATACAAACCAAAAATGAATGGAAAGGCAGACATATTATTCTAACATGGTATCAGTAAGAATTGTTACCCTACCGCCGCCGGCTTCCTCTTCCCCCCAAACACCCACCCTGGCCGCTCTCTCTCGCACTCTCTTTTAAAAAATCTGATCGCCCATCATCATCCCACCATGTCTGGTGTCTCATTCTCCCCCTCTTCCCCTACAAAAAACTCGGCCATTCATTCTCATTCTGCAGCTTCGGCAACATCAATATCACCTCCTACCCACCCCGCCTTCACCATTTCAAACATCACAAATTTCATCAAAATTACCTTGAGTATCGAAAAGGGCCAATATAACACGTGGTCTGAACTCTTTAAAATTACATCTCATATGACGGGCAATGGAGGTAACCTCACGTCTTATTTTAATATGAGTAATAATATTACTGTTGGCAATGGTCATGCATCTTTACCTTATTCCCTAACTTTAAACAATGTTTTACATGCACCAAAACTTATCAAAAACTTTGTTTCTGTCAGAAAGTTTACAATTGATAATGACGTCTCTATTGAATTTGACCCCTTCAGTTTTTATGTGAAGAATTTTCAAACAGGAACACTTTTAATAAGATGTAACTGTTTCGGTGACCTTTTCCCTATTCCAACAAGGCAACACACAGCCGCATCCACATCACCACCATATGCCTTTGCCGCTTCATCTCCTGAGTTATGGCATTGCCGTCTAGGACATCCAGGCGCTCCTGTTTTAAATTCTCTTCATCGAAACAAACTTTTGTTATGTAATAAGTTTCGTAATGATTTCTTTTGTCAGTATTGTCCACTTGGGAAACAAATAAAACTTCCTTTTTATAATTTCGTGATCTTTGGACCTCTCTAGTGTTAAGTTCCAGTGGGCATCGTTAATATGTGTTATTTCTTGATGACTTCACCGATTTTTTGTGGACTTTTCCAATCAGTAACAAATCACAAGTCTATTCCATTTTTTCACAATTTCGTGCTCACATGCAAACACAATTTGAACGCCCAATAAAATGTTTTTAATGTGACAATGACAAAGAATATGATAACAATCTTTTTCAAAAATCTTGTGAACAAAATGGAATGTCCTTTAGATTTTCTTGTCCTCACTCCTCCTCTCAAAATGGAAAAGCCGAAAGAAAAATGTGTACACTAAATAACATCATCCGAACCCTTCTTGCTCATGCTTCTATTCCTCCAATGTTTTAGCATCATGTTCTTCAAATGGACACTTACTTACACAACATAATTCAAAATAAGAAACTTAATCTTCAATCACCCACCAAACTTCTCTACAAAAAAGACCCAGCTTATTCACACCTTCGAGTATTTGGTTGTCTTTGCTATCCCCTCATTCCATCCATCACTAGAAATAAACTCCAACCTCGGTCTACACCATGTGTCTTTCTAGGTTATCCGCCTAATCATAGAGGTTATAAGTATTATGAATTGTCGAGTCATAAATTCATTATCTCTAGGCACGTTGTGTTTGAAGAAAATACTTTTTCGTTCTACCATGAATGCTCCTACAGTGTCAAAACACAAACTTCTCCTACCTCAACATATCATCACACATGTCTCCCCACCGGCACCTCTTTCTCCTCAAATGAAAACCCGCGCTCAACATGGTATTTTTAAACCTCGTCAACTTTTCAACCTACACACATCAACCCCTCAATCCATTTCTCCTTTACCCACAAATCCAATTGATGCATTAAAAGATCACAATTGGAAGATGGCCATGAAAGACGAATATGATGCTCTTATTAATAATAAGACGTGGGACTTAGTTCCTCGTCCCTCTAATGCTAATGTTATTCGAAGTTTGTGGATTTTCAGGCACAAGAAGAAATTTGATGGTTCTTTTGAGCGTTACAAAGCTCGTCTTGTAGGTAATGGTGCAAATCAACAATCTGGTATTGATTATGGTGAAACATTCAGCCCCGTTGTTAAACCGGCCACTATTCACATAGTTCTTAGCATTGTGTTATCCAAGTCGTGGTGTCTTCATCAACTTGATGTCAAGAACGCTTTCTTGCATGGAAATCTTGATGAAACCGTATATATGCACCAGCCTCCTGGCTTTCGTGACTCCCAACATCCTGAGCATGTCTGTCTCCTCAAAAAGTCACTTTATGGTCTCAAACAAGCACCTCGTGCCTGGTACCAAAGATTCAATGACTACGTTGCCACATTGGGTTTCTCTCATAGCATCTCTGATCATTCTTTATTCATTTACCATCACGGTAATGATACAACTTATATTCTCCTTTATGTGAATGACATCATTCCCACTGCTTCTTCTGATGCTCTACGTAACTCTATTATGTCTAAACTTAGTGTTGAGTTTTCCATGAAGGATTTGGGTCCTCTGAGTCATTTTCTAGGAATATCTGTCACTAAACATACATGTAGTCTTTTCTTATCCCAAAAGAAATATGCAGAGGAGATTGTAGAAACACCGGTCGACACCAAGACAAAACTCAATGCTTCTTTTGGGAATCCATATATGACCCGACGGAATATCATAGACTTACAGGTGCTTTGCAATACTTATCATTCACAAGACCTAATATCTCCTATGTTGTTCAAAAATTATGCTTCTTCATGCATGATCCTAAAACACAACATATGTCAGCTTTGAAGCGTATCATTCGGTATATTCACGACACTCTTGATTTCGACCTTCATTTGTATCCCTCTTATGTTAGCAAACTAGTGTCTTACACTGATGCCAATTGGGCTGGCTGTCCAGACACCCGAAGATCCACTTCTGGCTACTGTGTCTACCTTGGTGATAATCTAATCTCCTGGTCTACCAAGCGCCAACCCACACTTTCTCGGTCCAGTGCAGAAGCTGAATACCGCGGAGTCACGAATGTAGTATCTGAATCTTGTTGGATTAGAAAATTATTATTTGTTACTACATTGCCCCATAACAACAACTACTTTGGTCTATTGTGATAATGTGGGTGCGGTTTACCTTTTTGGAAACCCTGTTCAACATCAGCGCACCAAACACATCGAGATGGATATTCATTTTGTGCGTGAAAAGGTAGCTCGTAGACAATTAAGAGTTCGGCATGTTTGATGTAGTTGTCAAAAGTAAGTATGTTTTTATATCGTATCCACAGGGACTAGTGCGATATTGTAAGCCGTTCATCAAATGTTATCGTTCTAAGTTTGGGTTTATAAATTGTTTGTTTCTTAAACCTAATTGAACTATAATGCAATAAATAAGATGGAATTTAAACATAGAATTAAACTGCTGGGATTAGACTTCATTAACCAAGCTTCGCATATGTTCTCTTGATCGATCATATAGATCCTAGTCATCACTCGGTATTCTCACGTATTGCTCGGCAAACCCTATCTATGTCTAAACAAGATTGAAAGTTCGATCGTATCGATTAATCGACGATTTCTCAGCCTATTAACTAATATGATAACATTAAGATTCATTAACTTAGGTGAACATTAATCCCAAATCCTATGTCTAGATTCAAAAAGCATTTCTCAATAACAATTCAAATCTTAGATGAGCATAAGAAACAAGGACAACATCAATATTAAATAAAACTAGCATCATATATTGAAATGATTACAAGGAATACACACTGTGTTTGATCAATTACATCTAATCCAACAAGATGAGATTTAGCTACTCATTGTCATGGTAGCCTTGCAAAGATGAGAAAGGATGAATTGATTTGCCATCAAGCCTTGATTTCTCAAGGAATGTTGTTAATCCACCTTCAATCCTTGCCAATTAGTGTTCTCCTATCTTTCTCCCTTTAATTCGCACCCTATTCTAACATAATATCTTCTTTTCAGCTTTTGAACCTATTTATAGGTTTACTGATATTTTAGACTTCTCTCAGCGAAGCCTCACTTCACTGAGCGAAGTGACCTTTCTTTACAGTTAAGTTTCTGCCACCTCAGCATTTGACCAGTCCAAACCGCCATGCTCGCTTAACGAGAAGCTACTTTGCTCAGCGAAGTGTTCGCTCAGACTTCGCTGAGCGATGTCCTGAAGTTTTTGGGTTTGGAACTCTCTGCCTAACTTCGCCTGGACTTTGCCTTGGGGTTCGCTTAGCGAAGCTTGTGTCCTGTTCTCGCTTGGACTTCGCTCAGCCATGCCCTATTTGCCTGATTGTCATGACTTTCTGCCAGACTTCGCCTGGAGATCGCCTGGACTTCGCTGAGCGACCCTTGAACATCATTTTCTTTCATTTTTGACCTTTAAGTCCAAAGCAATTGCATTTACCTACAAAAATGGTTGGGAATAGGTCTAACAAGTATAAAATGATATTTATCCTTTCTTTCTGAGCTTTTACCTAGATAACTCACAAAACAAGTAACCAAAGTGCCTAAATTATATGTGCATTTTAACTAATTTCCCGCACTTATCAATGTTCCATCACGTTATCAAATTGCTGACATCTTCACCAAAGGTCTTCCGTTGCAACTCTTTCATGAATTTCGTGATAGTCTCAACATTCGTCAACCTCCAGTTTCGACTACAGGGGTATTAGACTATATACCCGTTGGGGGTATATATTATGTGAATATCTTTATATTTACGAATATCATTATTGTAAATTAAGTGTAAATTGATTAGTCTTGATTAGTCATGAATGTATAAGATTTGGTCAAAACTCTGATTGTATATATACAAACAAAAAATGAATGGAAAGGTCAGACCTATTATTCTAACATGATCTTATTCCCTCATTTATTAAGATGTACAGTCAAATTTTTTTTTTGGTCAACTTGTACAGTCAATTTTAAAAGATAGAAAGAATGACACTTGGTACAATTTTTTGTTTGCAATGATATTCTTAACGTGTTAAATCAATAAATAGGCTAAAAAAACATTAACAATAATATAAATTAGGCTTAAATGCACTTTTGATCCCCCTATTTTAACTTAATCTGAATTTTAATCCTCTTATTTTCAAAACCACTATTTTAGTCCCCCTATTTTACATTTTTTGGGTTTTTTTAATCCCCACCAATTTTAGTGATTTGTCTTTATCATTAATGACATGACAATGTGTGCTGACTAATTAAGTTTCCATGTCATTAACATAAATAATTAATTACATACATAATGTAAAAACTAATTGATTAATAGTTAAAAAAACAAAAATTGAATTAAATTAAAATAAGAAAATGAATCAGATTTAACACGAACCCTAATTTCTAAAATCTCTAATTTATTCAATCTCCATCGACTTTTCCTTTCTCACTCCACGCAATCAGTTGGTCCTCTTATACTTTTAAATAAGTTGAACCGGTTGAAGTGATCGGATTTTGATCTGAAACAATCTGTTGAGAGCTGTACGTTCTACTACTCATAATTATAAACTGATTTGTTTTTTTTTCTTATAGCCAATTGGTGTTTGTATGGACGTACGTTATTAATTTGGTTCATGCACCTTTCTCACCTAAGGTTACCCTGCTTTCATCGTTTATGTATTAAAAATTAGAAACTCCATTTTCTTGAAAATTGTAATTATATTATATGGTAATGGAATTTCTTTTGGATGTACCTATTCTTAGTTTTATATGCCTATGGGCTCTTCTTCTTCTTTTGGAGTGAGAAAGGAAAACCAGATGGAGAATGAAGAAATTAGAGATTTTAAAAATTAGGGTAATTCATGTTATCAAACCTGATTCATTTTTTTATTATAATTTAATTCAATTTTTGTTTGTTTAATTATTAATCAATTAGTTTTTACATTTTGTATGTAATTAATTATTTCAGTTAATGACATGAAAACTTAATTAACAAGGTTCCATTCATCTTAATAAATAGGGGGATTAAAATTCCGATTAAGTTAAAATAAGGGGATCAAAAGTACATTTAAGCCTATAAATTAAATGTATACACTAATATATAGTTTCTTTTAAATATTATTCTTTCTGATATAAAATTTATTTTGAATTGATTGGTCACTATCCTTAATCTCTCCATTTAAATTGCCCTTTAAAATCTTTGGTTATCTAATTAATTACTCTAATTATTGATTAGTTTCACCCTTTCAATTTCTTAACCCCCAATAAAAAATGTCTCTATAAGTTTTTCCCATAGATGTCACTCAGAGACAAAAAAAGTCATAATAGCACTAACTAAAGTTGAAGACCATGCTTTTGATTAAGCAACATGTATTTTATATAAGTTTTATAGTTATATAACTATAAAACTAAAGTCATAGGTATGAAAAATGTTTTTATAGTTATAAAAAATTATTTTTTTATTAAATTCAACACCAAAAAAGTATGTCATCTAAGGTAGGAAAAATTAGGATGTGACTGAATTGACCTATCTACAAAAGATTAGAAGTTCTTGTTCATAGTTTATCCGACACAAACATTAATCTATAGATTTTTTCCTCTTATTATTTTATACGTTCTTGATATCTTATCTGCACTCAAATTAATATTATCATTGGATTTGTTAGATTTCAGCAATTGTGGCACTCCTTACGGTGGAAGAAAATTGATGGAGTTCATGTAATCTAAACTACATATTTGTTGACATGACACCTTACCAAAACCTCAATTTTCTAAACTTTCTTTTACTATATGTTGTGGTCTATGAGACTGAAGGAAAGAAAAATAATTTCAATCTAGAGCATAGCATTGATCAAACTCACATGCGTGATTAAGTTTTCTTATGTTTCACCTCTTATTCAACTTGTTTATTAGAGTGTTGGTGTAAGCCCTAGAGGCCAATAGTTTATGTTAAACTTTTATATGTATCATGACTTTTATTATTGAATAAGATATGGCGTTCTTTATTACACTTGTTATAAGATAAATAAAGTCCCTAGAATAGTTGGTTCATGTGATGGAATATTAAGTGTGACTTAATCATGAGATTACATCAACAGAAAGAACACTATTCTTAAATGTATCCGTAGTCAAGTTTTAATATGAATTGGGATAATAATAAAGCGTAGAGACTATTATGTATGTAGACTGATGACCACATCTCATGGGTCATGAATATGAGATATTAAGTCTATACATAGGTATAAGTATTAGGAGTAATATTTATACTGGATTGACCCATCGTGAGAATACTACATAGTATGTTATGAAATCGTCATAAGTTATTCTCACAATGATAATAGTGTATATCACTCTTAGACCTGAAACCACTGTGATCCCTAGATGTGGACTCAAGTGCTTTATTGCCATTCAAACGTTATCTGTAACAAGATAACTATAACGTTGGTTAATGGGCACTCGACGAATCATGCTGAGGGACATGAGTGTCCTAGATGGGATTTGTCCCTCCTTCATAACAGGAGATATATCTTTAGGCCTCTTGATGAAATATGACTGGAAAAATGCATGGCCATGCCGAATTAAGTTAATATGAGATATTGGACTTATTCGTTATTCAGTATATTTCGGGATCAAGAAATATAAATATTGAGCTAAGCAAGGATGACGTATTCTATGCCTTGTGTTCAATAAAGATATCAGGACAAAGGAGTAATCGTACACATTGATATTATCATGGAAAGGTTTCGTCAGATCACTTGACATTCTTGTCACTTGGGTAGCAGTGATGTGTTGCTAGATACCGCTCATTGTTTATAATATTAAATATGAGATTTAATATTATTGCCAACGTTACAAGAACCTATAGGGTCACACACAATAGAACGGTAAAAAGGAGAAATATAAGTAATACTTATATGATGGGGTGCGTTTAGCAATTGACGCTAATTAGTTAGCGGAAGCTGATGGGTTAATGGGCTTATGGAAGCTCAAGCTGATTTTGTGCAGCAAAGAGCTCTATAAATAGAAGCTCTAGTGCTGAAATCAGCAAGTGCTTTTTGTGTAACCCTAAAAGGCTAAAACCATGTTCCCACTTCTCTCCCTAACCTCTGATCGCTTGGCTAGCACCGGAAACCAGAGGAAGCCGTTCGTGTGGACGAGTAGAGGCTTTGCTAACTTGCTCAGCTGTGATCAAAGAAACAGTTTCTGCACTAAAAGGTAACAATTCTATCACTGATTCATGTCATATTCGTAATGATCCAAGGAAAGGAAATCAAAATTTTTAAACTTCCGCTGCACTTATATGTCGATTTCCCTTCATAGAGAACTTAGGATTTAGTTGACACTTGAATTTCCAAACTTTTCCTTCTGGTTTGATGATAATAATGGAAACTCCATTTCCTCTTTGGATTCAATATCTGTCAAACATCAATACATATGGTTTGACTGTAACAACAAGGTTTGTGTTAGCTAATGGATCCTGAACTTCTACACAAGGATGTTGGGTTAGAAAATTCTCCTAAGATTTACCCTTGATTTCTATAAGGGAAATATAATCTAGGCCAAATACATCCCTGGGTCCTTTAAGTGTCACGTTTTTTCCGGATCAGTCCTTTAAGTTTGTAAAGTTTCAGATTGGTCCTTTAAGTTATCAAAAGCTTACGCCGTTACCCTTTCAGTCAACTTCCGTTACAAAAAAGCTGATCTGTCCGTTATGTGGGTGATGTGGCATAAAACGCTGCGTTTTGCTTATTCTTAATCTTATTCATATTCTTAATCTTCTTGAACTCAGGCACCCACACCAACTCAGACACCTGTTGATGAGATGGACACTGGTGCGGATGGGAATGGTGATGTTGCTGAACACAACCATCCTACTTCTTCAAGCTTGACAGATTCGTCTAATGGCTCTGGTTCAATGATACATGGCAGTTCATCAGGTTACCAGAACTTTAAGAACCAGAAGCTGTTTACCACATAGATTAATACAATTTTCTGAACCCTAAAATTCAACACATCAATCCCCTTGTTCTTTTTCGTTCCTGCATGTTTAATTCATCAATTTATGTATGTGTGTGTGAATTAGGATAATCTGATACCAATCGTAGTTCAATTTGAATCACGTTTCAATTAATTTTTTTCAATTTTTTTTACAAGATGAAAAAAATCAGTTTTTTTCTTAATTCCTGGTATGATAAATCAAGGGTCTTCCTTGCTGGATTGAGCAAAACGCAGCATTTTATGCCACAATCACCCACATAACGGACATATAAGCTTTTTTGTAACGGAAGTTGACTGAAAGGGTAACGACGTAAGCTTTTGATAACTTAAAGAACCAATCTGAAACTTTACAAACTTAAAGGACTGATCCGGAAAAAAACATAAAACTTAAAGGACTCAGGGATGTATTTGGCCTATAATCTAATTCAAAGAAATTAAGTTTCATGTCCCATTCTACTAGTCGGCCTATAGTAGTATAGGTTTATTTAGTAAATACCTAACTATGTTAATCTTACACAAGACCAAAAGCTCTCTAGGTATCAAATATTATTCAAGTTTAGTATAAGCATACAAGAAAGATAAACATAATTGATGTATGAGGGTTTTCATAGTATTTTTTTTAATATTTCAGTTTGTTATTTTTTGTTTTATTTCAGTTTGTTATTTTTCGGCCCATTAGAGGTTTGTTATTTCCCTATTTAAGCTTAACAGTTGTAGCCTAAGAGGCAACTTTTATTCATTCAATAATATTTTAGAGAGTTTTTCTCAATTTCTGGTGGATTCCGGAACCCTATTTTCACAAGTTTGTCGCTTGCAAACTTGTTTCTTTTCAACCTAGGTTTAGTACTTGCTAAGCCTACGTTTCCTACTACGTCATTTGGCATCAGAGCAGGTTTCTCCTGTTCTTTTCCTAACATGATCAGCCATGGGAGATCAATTTGTTACGAAAGCAGAATTGGACGTTTTAGCCGCGATGGTCAAGGCATTATCAGATCAGATGGCAGTTTTAACAACTAGAGTCGATGGCATCACCAACAACAACAACAAAAACAATCCGAACAGGAGAGGTGGACCAATTAGGGTTCCACATGGTGAAAACAATCAAATTATTAGGGATTCAGGTTCTTCAAAGGTTTATCAAATTATTGAGGATTCAGGTTTTTCAAGAGTGGAGGAGAATGATGCACAACCATCTCCAACAATAGGAAAGTTTCCATTTGTTTCAAACGGCAACATCTGCAACACAAAATTATCATCAGATGTTCAAGAAAAATCTAAACATAATGGCTTTAATGATGTTTATGCATCTTCCTTCGTGGTGGTAGAAATATGAATACAACCACACTTTCTCAGTAATCCCTTCATGGTGTTGAAGCTTCAGTTTAATCTCAAAGAGTTGATGCGGTCAAAGTTCAAACTAAGAACAAAAGTAGCCTCCATCTTAAGGCAGATTTTTCCGACTCGCCACCTCAAAAGGACAATTCGACACAATTGGAAGAGCAAGCAGGTGAAGAGGGAGAACAAAGACTCAACGGAGACTCGTTGGTTGCTGGTGTTGGTGGTACTCCGTCGGAGGATGGATATAATTGGAAAAAATACGACCAAAAGCAAGTTAAGGGTAGCGAGTACCCTCGAAGTTACTACAAGTGTACTCATTCAAATTGCCCGGTTAAAAAGAAAGTAGAACTTTCTCACGAGGGCCATATAACAGAGATAATCTATAAAGGGACACACAACCACCCGAAACCCCCGGATCCACCACCGAAAGCAGCGAATAAAGCTAGGGTTGACGTGGCAGAAGCTAAGATGAAAGGTGAAATTGGTTCGAAATTGAGGGAAGGTGAGAAGCAGGGAATTAAAGTAAGGACCGAAGTGAACATTTTGGAGAATCAGAGAGAGGCTGAAGTGGTTGAGGCTAATTCTGAGTTGCCCAAGAAGAAGACTGCTTGGACCAAGGTGGCTCAGGTGGCTGAAGTTGAGGCGAAGAAAGTTGTGGCTCTATGAGAAGTTGAGTTGCAAAGTGAGGTTGAGAAGATGAATGCTTTGACTACAACTGAGAAGCTTAAAGCTGATTTAATCAGCAAAGCTAGTGTTAAGTACGAAACCAAGGTACAAGAGGCTAACTAGGAATTATACAAGAAACAAAAAGAGGCAGAAGCAATTCTGTATGAGAAGAAGGCCTTAGAGGTGCAAGTAATGGATCCATCAAAGGCCATGAAAAAGCCAGTTGGAATTCTTCATGTGAAGATTCTGAAAGCAGTGAAGCTTAGAAAGAAAGATATAATGGGAGGGGCAGACCCTTATGTGAAACTTAAACTCAACGATGATAAACTTGCTTCAAAGAAAACAGCTGTGAAATACAAGAGCTTGAATCCAGAATGGAATGAGGAATTTAATGTGGTGATTAAAGATCCAGAATCTCAAGAATTAATGGTTGTGAAAGGTTTATGTTTTCTGTACGATAGCATGAATATTATCTTCTGTTTTTTTGAAGATTTAAAGGAAATTCATGTCAAACACAAATCAATTCACTATAGGGATCTCATATCTTACACCAAGGTATTTCTAAAGTGCCACATGCTTGATGATAGTGGAAATTGCGTTGATATTTCTTGTGTTGGCTACGCATGTATGATAAATGGTGTTAGATATGTGAAGAGTCACAATCAGCTTGGTTGGATATGGCAGAAGGATGAATGTAGTTATGTTTTGGCTAAAAGTCGCTGCTATTGTGATGAAGGCGCAGAGGGCAGAGAAATTTATTTTGTTTCTAAGGTTGGTGGTAATGTAACTGCCTTGGTATGTTTAAAAATAATGCAATCCACCGTGGGAATCCAAAACTGACCTTGTAGCTTTTGACGAAATCATCTCACATGATTAACTATCAATGGAATTTCATCTCTGCAAGTTCTAACATGCCAATTGAAGATTACTTTTGTGCATTATGGCTTAGGAACTTGCAAAATCGTAATGCCTATTCCACCAATCTTGTTTGGAGAATTTATTTTCTAATTCCAACTTTGGATCATGGGCAACATACTCTCAGTTACATGCTACAACATGGTACAAATTCAAAAGTTTCATTGCAAAATTCCCTAGTGTTAATGTATATCGATTGTGAATATTTGCACTGGTCTTTGAAAACATTTAACAAGCTGGTTAAAGGAGATACACTATATAAGAAGGCTCTAATGTTTACTTACTTGAAACTGCACTGTTTTGAGGCACTGTCAAACACGGCTGACCAGGCTGCCTGTTTTGAAGTTTATAGTGCATGGTTCCCTTATGTTATTGCATTAACTTTTAAAATGATGTTAGTGGATGTGCTACATAGGAAAATAATTGAAAAGGGAAGTGTTCATGTTCCTATGGTTCTATTCAAATGGAAGACTTTTCCTCCTTCTGTTCTATTGTCAATTATTTATGGAGCAGCAAATTCTCGGAAAGAAGCTAACTTGGACAATGGGAAATGTATGGTGATTGGTGTCTATAACTCTCTTGTTTCGAAGCTATGCGTAGTGCTACTTTATGCTACTTACCACCCTTTCATTGAGAGATGTCCACTAATCCTTCAACACCGAAGGTTGTTGATTGTTTTGCATAGGAAGATGATCTACAAGGGTAGTTTTCATGCTCCTAAAGTTTTAATCAAGTGAAAGGATTGGTTTTGTAAAATGAAGGATCTAGAAAGTATTCGGCATGCTACTACATTTCTTCAATGGGATCCACGAGGGTGGTCTCTTGTTAATTGGAGGAGTCAACATGCATGGAAAATTCTTTATTAGAATGAGAACTCGGGGTCGAGTTCTTCAGAAGTGGAGGAGTCTGATGTAGGAGGGTTTTCATAGTTTTTTTTAATATTTCAGTTTGTTATTTTTTGTTTTATTTCAGTTTGTTATTTTTCGGCCCATTGGGGGTTTGTTATTTCCCTATTTAAGCTTAACAGTTGTAGCTTAAGAGGCAACTTTTATTCATTCAATAATATTTTAGAGAGTTTTTCTCAATTTCTGGTGGATTCCAGAACCCTATTTTCACAAGTTTGTCGCTTGCAAACTTGTTTCTTTTCAACCTAGGTTTAGCGCTTGCTAAGCCTATGCTTTCTACTGCGTCAATAATTTATCAATATGTGTATATTTGGTTCCAACATCTTTCAAGATCCAACTAAGGTAATATAGTGCTATTTTAGTTCCATCCCAGGCATCATATGCTAATAAGAAACTGACTGACTCATCTTTAGCGGCGATGTAGATCTTGATTTGTTTTCCTAGAACTGATGGGTTATCTAAGTATTCTTTGATCTAGTTAAAAGATTTCTATTGGTTGGAACCTTGTATCATTAGCAAGGGAGTTATCACGTGCAACCCACAAAATTAGCCGAACATAGGTTTAACATTGTAGGCCACGTCGTTTGGCAAGTAGGCAATAGTTCTATTATAAATTTTCAAACGTTAGGAGAATCTCAACCGGGTGAGTCATCGCAAACGTTGGTTATGCCAACTTCCATGGCTCCTTCCAGCGTTCTAAGGTACAATCGACTGAAATACCTAAGACTCTAGTAGTAATGAAAACATATTTCATTAGAAAACAAATTGACATGGGGATACATGACATTGTGAAACCCATGGTCCAGAATAGGTTTCAACAAGCCAAGGATTTGGAGGTTTTCAATTTCGGTGACAATCAAGTCACCAACACTCCACAAGTACAAGGAAACCAGAATCAGGCACACCTTGTTAATCAAATCTAGTTGATTATTACATCCCTAGGACCTCGACAAGTTTAGCTTATTCATATACAACATGTACCTTCTACTCCTTATTCCCGACCTAGTATTTTTGCCATGGCTTACCCTAGGGTGCACACAATGGCGAATGATACTTACAATCAGGCTAACTTTCAAGATGGACAAGTATATATGGTGAGAAGGATAACTGGAGTTGTTGCACACAATGGCATACCGCAAGTTCTGCCTTATGGCCGTACTATGTAGGCAAACAACATGTCTTGTGTTGGAGGACACACATGCAGCCTAGTAGCAGAAATTATGGATTACCCAATGCATCAGCCATGGACAAGTTACCCATTTGCATCGACAAATCCTGTGACAAGCCTTCCACGACCTGGTGTACTTGTACCAACCCCAGTGGGTTTGACGACACCTTGACTAGCAATAAGTTATGCTGGTGAACAACCACGGATAACAAATCCATTTCACCAATATAACCCTCCATTAGTTCAAGAGACTCAATGGAGAAACAATGGTGATTCAAACTTAAAGCACCCACCTCAAGTCCATGCTCAACAAGGTTTCCAACCCCCCCCCCCCCCCCCCAAAAAAAAACAAAATGTGTGGCGTCATCCAATTGTAGCCGAGGTGAGGCCTCAATTTCATAGATGTGATAAATTCAAGAGTTATTTTCCGATACAACTGAAAATCATGGATAAGCTTGTCTATCGGAATCCATATCCATAATGGGTCGATAGATTGGAACTAAAATGAGTTCCATAAGTTACAATTGTTTACTTTATCTTAATAGGAACAATCTTCTCATGGTACTCTTCCCTCCCACCAAACTCTATCTAAACATGAGCACACATGAAAAATTGTTTCCATGACAGGTTTGATTGGCCTCAGCCAAAGGTTACGACAACCGATGTAATGAACCTTAGATAACAAGTAGATGAATCGGACATGCCTTCATCAAAAGGTTCATGAAAACGGCTGAAAAACAATCAGTCCAATTGATTGACATTAAATATGCATAAATGGCCATAGCACTTCTCACGAAACATTCATGTTTATCATGTCTTCTACAGGGACTTGAATACGATATATGTTAGATTATTTACACTCAGAACAATTCATGTTATTGACATTTGAAAACGCTACTAGAAAAGTTTGAGATCTCATGATGATTCTACATGGAGTTGAATAGTTGTATTAATGGTAGCATTGTGTACAATTGACTTAATAGACATGACGAAATCAGTCCTGTTTTCAATAATAGAATAGAATGATGGACAATTAAAATTCAAGCAGCTCCTAATTTGTGCCTAATTGATATGGACTCCTAATCTCATTCATACAACATATGTTAGATTATTTTACAATAATATATAAACGTGGTTCATGTAACTAATAAATTGACTTTAGATAAAAGATGGTTTAATACACTATTTTTTAAAAGCAAAGGAGAGTTTTTATCAATTATAACATTCAAGTAATTTTTGTCTAACCAAAATAATGCAGAGATGAAGAATTTTCCAAATCGAAAAGATCTTAACAGCAAAGAAGTACACAAACTCACCAATTTGATGGCAGCTTTGTTTCTTAATTCTCTCATGATGTTATGAAAGCATTGGGCAGCTTTGCTTCAGGTGAGAGCGACATGTATCATAGGATCAAACATAAAGAGCAACCATTTTTTCTTCCTTATATAGAAAATGATGGTGTCTAAAACAAGATGAATTCTGATACGTGTTTCTCTCACCCGGAGCATAGGTGACCACTTAGAAATTAAAATTTAGTTTTGTGAGTTTTTTCTTCCTTTCAAGTTTTGACAAGCTTCTAATTTATTGGTGGATTGGTTTTTGGTTTTATAGGCATTGTTCACGGCTCGTATAGGTCTTGTGCTTATCTCTTTGTGACCCATGAGCCTGTCTTAATAACGACTTTTGTTATAAAATAAAATGATTATATAAAATCCCCTAAAGTAAAAAGATTTATAGATAATAGTTGGACAGATTCATGAATCACGTGCATTGCAAATTGCAATCATATGTATCGATTATACTAGTAGGGAGGGAAGTCATCACTCGTCAAGTATCACTCGTTATATTTCAATTAAACAATTCCCACTATACCAAGGGATGGATTTTAAATCTAGTAGAATAAGGTTTTTTTTTTGGACTAAAAGCAATTCTATTTAGTAGAATAAGTTTGATTCCAACAATTTTTTGACAAAAATAAATGATATTTATTCATTCGAATTGATAAAGTATATCGATAAATGCAAATTCGTTAAAAACAAAAAGGATGAATCTGCGAACAAACTCACAACATCCATGTTAATAGTATAAAACGACAAAGTACAAAAGCATACACATATGACTATATTCAATTCTCCGGAATACCCCTGTCTCCGGATCTGCAACGTGGACGATGTCAAAGTCATTGATTGGATCTGCACTGGATCGAAGCTGATCTGACAATCTGAACCAAACAAATACCTGAATGAAACAAGAAAGACAAACAACACCGCACAAAGACGACGAACAAACCAACGTCGCACTAAGACAACGAAATCAAAAAATAAAAAATGAAATAGATGTGAAAATCATTTATTTCAGTAAAATGGAAAGATAAAAACGAGTTAGAGGGGTGATTTTGGGTCAAAAATTGACCCTAAATCACCCTTCTTTGACGGATGAAAGAGAAGAAACTAGTGTTCTTGTGATTTTGTCATCTGAGTGCGACGTGTCATTCTTCGTCTTGTGCGTCGTTTGATTTTGCGTCTTGTTACGATGTTCACTTGGTTCCTATTGAAAGATCAACTTCAGTCAATTACAGATTGAATCAATGATTTGGGCGTCGACGTTGCAGATCCGAAAGCTTGGGTATTTCGATGACTTAGAATTTATCATATTATTTGTATGCATTTTGCCGTTGTAAGCTATTAACTTGGGTGTTGTGAGTTTGTTCGCTGAATCACTCTTTACGTTTTTAGCGATGTTGAACATATTATTGTCTCTAACGTATGTTTTTTCACCATTCAACCAAATTTTGGAGTCTAAAGTATGTGTTTTCACCATTCAACCAAATTTTTCCAAAGTTCTTCATTTGTACGTGTAAGTTTTTAAATAGTCATTGTCTAGACCATTATGTAATTTTTTTTTTTGGTGGAAATGTCTTTATATATATTAAAGAAAGAAGAATGAAAACACAATATCGGCCGGCAGCTTTGAAATTCAATGTTGATTCCTCTCAAAAGCACGCTTATAATTTGACAATGACGCATATTGTCTTTTGTAACCGACATTATTAAATTGACTAATACAGCTTTTTCATACAAGGAAAATATGTACCGTTTTATAATTGTAGCCATAATTTGACTTTGGTTTTTGTTGGCTAGCACATCAGCAATGTGACATGAGCATGATTCAGCCTCCTGGTTTGCATTATATTGATTTGATGGGCACACTAATGTAATCCAAAATCTCATCAATTTTTTTTGTTTGATTCAATCATTTCATTTTGAAATTAAGTCTGATTCAGAGTATTGAGTTGGTGTTTTCAAATAAAGTTTAATACCAACTCATTTAGTATGATAATTTGTGTGAATACTAGAATTATGTGTATCAATGTTACGATTTTGTCCACTCAAAAAAAAAAGAATGTTATGATTTGGCAGTTTGATTTAAATTAGATCAATTTACATCATATGATCGATGGAAGACCAATTCAATCAAATAAATGATTTTTTTTTTCTTTTGGTATTTTAAGGTGGATAGGAGGTCTGTAACACCCCAAAAATTATAATTAATAATTTAATGAGGATAAATAGAGTATTATGATTTTTATGTTTATGATGATGCATGTGGCTCGTATATATATATTGTTATTTACAAGGAAATAAAGTTTTGATGATTAATGATATGCTATGAGGATTGATGTGATAAAGAAGAGAATTAAATAGAAATAATATAGAGGCAAGAGTTGTAGAATAGAAGTTTTAAATAAGTGTGGGAGAAGTGAAGTAAAAGAATAGTAAGTAGGGGAGAAAAGAATTATAACGAGTTACTGACCCATGTATAAATAGGAAGATTAAGAATCAACATGGTCACTTTTGCTGAAACGTAAAAACAAGAGAAGAGGAGAAAAGAGAAGGAGAAAACCCTAGCTGCAAAGGAGAGAGCTAAAAGCCGTAAATTCAGAAAAATTCGAGGTAATGGGGAGAATCTTTGCACTTTAGGGTATCTTAATATATGACGGAGGGTGTTTAATTCTTATGTTGATGTTGTTGTTATGATGTGAGATTGTGATGAGAGATTGATGATGAACGAATTAAAAGATGAAGTTTAAATATGAGAATTGAGGAAAACTAGTTTAGGTTTTTGAATTGAGTTGTTAGCCTTAAAAAGAGTGGACAATCCGGTAGGTTAATGAAGAATTAGTGTTAGAATGATAAAGTAATCATGGGGTGAAGATTAGGGTTGAGTTTGGTGAGTTTTAGGTCGAAAACGGGGTTCGGGAAGGCTCCCTTAAGTGAAATCGCAACAAAACTGCGATTTCTGATACCTGACACATACGCACAGTCGTACCTCTTGGACGCACGACCCGTGCTTAACTTACGGCCCTCTTTGTTGTTTTGGGGGCGCACGGTCGTGCCCCCAAGGAGCACGGTCGTGCACCCTTTCCAGGCTTAGGAAAACCAACTATTTGACCATGTTCTGCTCCGAATTCAGCTTAGATATCTTCGTGAAAGTTGTAGATATGGATGTTAGCTTTCATTTGGATTTGGAGTGACTTCATTTAGACATCCACCACTTGACTTATGATCAAATTACTACACAGGGGTCAACACGGTCGTGCACTCTGCCCAGGTTTAGGAAAAGCAACATTTCCACCCCTCTCTTTCCCGAATTGGACTTAGGTCCTTTCATGAAAGTTGTAGATATAGATGTAAGCTTTCATTTACCTTTGGTTTGACTCCATTTAGATGTCTAGAACTTAAGTTATGATTAAAACGCCATGCATGGGTCATGCTGCGTTCTTCGTAAAATTTCAGCACAATCTTTTCAGTGGACTATAAAACATATATGAAATCAATAGTTAGTTTAAGCAAGCCTTTACCGTGTAAAATAAGATTAAGGTTCCTTAAACTACATATCTAAATGAGGGAGTGTGTTTGGGCATAAATAGAAGTGGTTACCTCAAGATAATAACAAGTCTAAATACAAACCAAAGATAGTAGCCTATGGGAACCTAATAATGTTAAAGATGGCTTGGCAATAGTAAGTGAAAGACAATAATAGGAGGATGCACAAGGGAGTTGTTTAAGATAGATGACTAGGATAAACCTAAGTTTCTCGAATTAGAGATAAGCCTAAAAAGGGGAAGTAGTTTAAGTAGTAGAAAGAGAAGTATGAGAGATATTGTAACATCCGGGGGACTACTAGCGGCCCCCGCGATGTACTCATGGTCTTCTCCACAGCCCCTGGGACTATTAACGGCCCATGTGGAGTTTAATGCCTTCCGTGGGAATCGAACCATGTACCTGGGGCATAAGTACAAGTTCAATGCATTCCCACTACCAATTGAGCATAGAGATGTGAAGATTGCTTTTGCAGTTGATTTGTCACTCAGCTTGAGATACTCATTGTGGGGTAAAGAGTCCACAATGATTCCTCTAACATTGTGATGTTTTCTGTAGATCTTCCTCTCAGCATCAGACAGACCTCTTCTGTTAATAGCCACTCCTTCTTCATCAACTGGAATAGATATTCCATCTTCTATGATATCCCATAAGGAGTCATCAATACCAATAATGTGGCTGTACATCTTGCTTTTCCACCATGAGAATTTCTCAGCGTCACCATTAAACATAGGGGGTTTATTGTGTGAGTGAGATTTCTTGTTATCTGTACCATAGCCACCACCACCACTTCTGGATGTAGATTCACCAGAACCACCAGAAGACATGTTTTTCTTAGGATCAATACTGACTCACTATTAAGTGATTGAATATCAAAACCGGAGCTCTGATACCAACTGAAGGTGAGAAAAACACACAAGAATGGGAGGGGGGGTTGAATTGTGTGGGTAAAATCTTTTCCTTTCTCAAAAACTTATGTTAAGTTCAGAATCTGATATAGATCAGTTCTGAACCTATTTTTCAGAGTTTGTTAGCAGCGGATAAATAAGTAAAGAGAGAAGGAAAGAAAGACACAATGATTTTTATACTAGTTCCTTCCACAAACCGGAAGTAGTCTTGTCCCCCTGTCACTTACAGGAGATTTAACTATAATCAAACTGATTACAATTGCTCAAAACACAAAGTTAAGAGACTTTAATGCTCAAGCACTTAGCAAGAGACTTCTAATGCTCAAGACACAAAGTCAAGAGACTTCCAATGCTCAAGACACAAAGTAAAGAGACTTCTGGTTGCTCTGCACGCAGGCTAAGACTTTGGGTATCAAACTGATTTTACAACAGAAAATAAGTTTGTGTTGAACACTTGATCAAATATCAGAGGTGTTCACAACATACAACTCAGATGAGACTCAACACTTAAGGAATTCTAAGATAAACAAGTTTGTAAGAATTCTTAAGTTGTTTTGTGACAGATACGTAAAAACAGAGTATAAGCTTTCTGGTTTTTGCAGTTGTGTATTTCTGTACAGAGTCTTGTCTTATTTCTTCAAATCTTCACTCTTTTATAGAGGGTAAAAGAGCTGTTGAGATTTGCCAGAAATCCAGCAAAGAGTCGTTGCAAATTGGAAGCTAGGTCCAACTGAAAATGTGTGCTGAACTGCAGAAAACAGAGCACGCATTTTTTGAATTCTTTCCTTAAAAGCTGGAGAATGTTTTGGCCAAGGAGACAACTGTTCCATTGAGTCGTTCTGACAGTGCAGGCATTAAATGCAGACAGTGACAGTTGCTTTTCCTTCAGAGTCAGACTTCAAAAGCTTCTTCAGACACTGTTCATCAGAAGTTCTCTTCAGAAGCAGGTCTTGAGACGCACCCTTCAGAAGCACTGTTCATCAGACGCTCCCTTCAGACGCACTGTTCATCAGACGCACTTCTTCAGACGTTGACTTTTGTTGACCTTCAGACTCAGCCTTCAGACGTTGACTTCTGTTGACCTTCAGACTCAGTCTTCAGAAGCACTTCTTCAGACGCAGTCTTCAGACTCACTTCTTCAGACGCAGTCTTCAGATTCAGTCTTCAAAAGCTGCTTCAGACCCAGTTTTGCTTCATACTTGCAACAAAGGCTTCAATGCTTTCCTTCTTGCTCTTAGCTTGTTCTTCCATAACCAGTATTAATTACCAAACATTAAGAACATGGTTCTGCACACTTGGAACAAAGCATTAGCAATTCCAATTTTCTTTTTAGCACTTTGTTATCATCAAAACCCAAAAGAGAGTTGTTCATACATTTTGTTCCAACAGAGTAAAACCAGGGCAACCTAAAACTTGACCAACTTTATGCCTCCTGCTTCGAGATAATTTTCAAATGTCACTCGAACAACATATGCTTTCGTATAATCTTTAAAAAGATTAGTAAATATTGTTTAGTGATGGCAATAAAACGCCTCCTCCAGGGATGTTCTTAAGGACCATCTCACGGTAACCGAAGTCATTGGATTTTAAATATAAATTACTTTATAGTCGTTACAATTTCAGTCCATATTAGAAGTTCATACAACATATACCCATTGGAAAAGATAGTTTAAATTCACATTATACCTTAGAAATAGATAGATAGATAGATAGATAAGATTTTACCCTATTAATTGAATCCACTGAGAATGTTGAGTCACCAAATAACCTTTAGGAACTTAACATTAGAGGCGTAAATTGGAGGATGTGTTGTTTTGAGTTATACCATCAAATGTTACTAGAGTATTGGTGATGGTTCTATAGACTAAGAACAATGATCAAATTATTCACATGTTGAGTATTTATTGTATGTTTCATATTGCACATGTTGATCATTGTGACGCTGACTTCCCTTCAACCATAAGGTGTAGATATTAATGCACCAGTATAGGGAGGTATAACTAGGGGTGGTAACTTGGTCCACCAAATTCATATTCATCTAATCCATCTACCACAAATTTTTTATTAATGCACTAGTACATGGAGGTATAACTAGGGGTGGCAACTTGATCCACCAAATTCATATCCATCCAATCCATCCACCACAAAATTTTTATTAATGCACTAGTTTAGGGAGGTATAACCCGATGCACATTTGATTCACGAAACTCCAGAGGCTTGACTTGTTCTCAAGTGGAGGGTTCCAAGTGGATGATATTTAGTGGCATCTCTTATGTTTGACTGAAGTCATCATTCCAAAGGCACAATTGATATCTTAATATCCAAAGGTGTAAGTTGGCATAGATGTACATAAAACATTAAATATGTTTTTTTCCTATAAATATATTCAATTTTGTTTTTAGTTCCCATAAAAAAGTGACATATTTTGGTCCTTATAAAAAAATTCAGCACGTAGTTTTAGTTTCTATTAAATGAAAAATTGTTTAATTATGCTTAAAATTTTAAATTTTTGAATGATATTTTACAAAATTGTTTAAAATATTATAAAAAGTTGATCAACAAAAAAATTAGCTCAAAATTTGATTTTTAAGTCCAAATTTTCATTAGTTTTATCTTGAAATTTAGGTGTTTAAATAAAGTCATATTTAGTTCATTAGATGTTAGAAAATTATAATTTTTTATAAAAGAGTTTTTTATAATGTTCTCAGCATGTCTGTAAAAAATATTTAAAATTTTAATCATAGTTAAACAAACTTTAATTTAACAAGGACTATAACTACGTGTTGAAAATTTTTATAGGGACTAAAATGGTTCATTTTTTTTTATAAAGACTAAAAATGAAATCCTCTATATTTTATAGGGACTAAAACTTATTTAACCCAACATCTAATACATACCTTTTGTACGAGAGACTTCAAGACGGGTTACATGGCTTATGCTCTATTGAACACTTCTTTCCATTTGCACAACAAAGATGTTTTTTTTTTTTTTTTTTTTTTTTTTTTATCAAGAGGCTTAATCTGGCTTCGAAGTATCTAAACATCTGAGACATGATTAGTCAATGTGCTCCATATGTTCTCCTTGGTTTGTCTTGAACCAATGTTGCAGTGGAGGAAATTTGGTCCTCACTTTGTCATTGAACTAGTGGAAATTTTTCCATTAGAGGACCATTTGCATGAATCTAATTCCTTGGACTTTCTTTCTCCTTGACGTCATTCTTTAATCTAACAAGTTCACCAAACGTTATGGGGAAATTAGCCTATCTCAAAACCCCAAGTTGATGGTGTGTAGGATAAAGTCAATTTCTTGTATGGAAATTATGGAAGTATTTGATTTTGGGGACTTCTAGTATGTAGATTTAGAGTTTGGTAAGGAACTTAAAGTTTGTCTTTTTATTGTGATGATTCAACAACTCAAATTTCTCTAGTGTTTATGAATGTTATGTCGTACCCTCATTGGAGAATTATTTCTTGTTTGGAATCGTTTCCTTTCTTTATAATGAAATGATATAAAATCATATAGGGTTGGTAAAAAAACACAACACGTTTCATAAGCTAAGGTCGAATGAGTAATTGAGTAAGTTAAAGGGACAAACACAGTATTTCAATATATTTAAGAGACATTTATATATCACTATAATTTTAGAAAGGATTTCTTGTGACTCCATAAGGGATAAAAGGTAATGAATTAAAGTTAAAAGAGTTTTGGATTTTTTTAATATAAAGTGATCAAATAATTTAAGTTTCTAACATCCATAGAAGAAACAATATGGCTAAATTTCTCAAGATTGTGAACAATATGGAAATCTTCATTTTCTCGTTTCTTTTTGTAACATCCCAATGTTTGGAGGATAATGGTGAAGTTTTAAATCCTAGAGGCAAAGTATTTCATTCAGGTAATTACTCTTTTTATCTTTTACAAAATATGTGTAATCGTTTTATTTTAAGACTCTTTCAAAAGAAAAAAAACATTCAAAGTAAGTTGCAACATTTAAAAGCAGTAAACACAATTTAAAATACAATATTGACATGCATAAAAACACCAAGACATGCACTTAAACGATATTAAAGTAGAAATAAATAGCCCACAAATGTGTACAAATTTTCCGAAAGAGTTATATATATAACACCCATAAATAAAAACCCACTGAACAGAAACAAATGACATCAATGTTTATCGATGACCAAACAACACAAACACCACATGTTATCAAACACAACATAAAGTCCAAATAAGCACTAAATACTTGGTTTATACCGTCTGAACATGCATTAGTTTCTAAAATATCACCACTAATTTCAATTTTCCGTTAGAATTTATGTCATGTATGTAGAATGAATCACATACATCCCCGTGAGCTTAGCTCAGTTAGTAGAGATATTGCATATTATATGCAGGGGCCGGGGTTCGAACCCCGGACACCCCACTTCTCCACATTTAAAATGTGTGAGTTCTAGCCTATTTATTTTTTTGGTCAGGTAGCCTAGTGGCTCGGCCCCTGCATATAAAAATGTGTTGTCCCTGCCAACTGAGCTATGCTCACAGGGATGTTTAATGACATATTTACCAAGCGTTGTTCAAATAATCTTCACAATTCAATATAATTTTCACTAACCTTCACCCAAGAAGCCAAAGTTTTAGTCATTTTTTTTCACTTTTTAATTCTAGTTCAAAACCTCACACAATTCAATATGACTTGTTGATTTTTCCAACATCCATAAAAAACAAATCAATCTACTAATCAAAATTACCAGATAACATTTACTCTCAGACTCCAATTAATCAAAAAATAATAATTACTTCTAAATTTTCAAAACACTTTGTTGAAACCTATTTTTTTCCTTCAATCTCTATTCACAAAACAATAATATCCATAATAACTATAATACTTATCTTTAGGACAAAAAAATTTGATCAAAATTCTCCCATTCACAATCATCACATCACGCCAACCAACAACAAACAAAGAGAGTGAAGAAAAACTTTTGATCATTTTCAATTACACCACCAACAATACAAAGTCAAGGATTTTGATAAGTAAATTGTTTTAAAATAATTCACTACATATCACACCAAAGGCCACCGCAAAAAAACTAAAATAAAATTAATGCAACATTCTTATTGAAATTACCGTAAAATTCATGACCAATAAGTTTTTGTACTCTATCAAAAATGACTTGATAATTAATCATTAACCGTGCAAAATTAGGACACTAACAATAAAACTCGTTATTGAAATGTTGTTTGAATAAACAACCAGATTATTATTATAATTTTAATATTTTTTCCATTGAAAAACATAACTTTGCCTCACATAAATCACAATAAAGTAAATTAACAAATTTTATTTTGTCATATGATGAGTTTATTTGAAAATTAAATAGGGGTCAAAGTCACCCGATTGTCCAAACACGGAGAAATTTCAAGAAAGTTTTTACTACCAATTAATAACATCAATTAAGTACTAAAAATTATTCCCTCGTGAATTAATTAAATTCATACCACAAAAAATTCCAAATTGTAACAATTTACATAAAATACACACAAAAAAAAAATAATGTGCTAAATAGTTAATTGTATGACAAGAGTCCTACACTTGTTCTAATTTCAAACAATGATAAACAATTTCACTTGTAATTTTCAAATTTTATTCTTTACTTTATACACAATTTTTCATCCCCTTTTAGTAGAATTTATTTGTTATTTTTATTTCATAGCGTGGTGCAATGAAGACTCTGATTGTGAACGCGATGTATGTACTCCTCTTTCTGTGATATGCGATGCACAAAGATGTAAATGTCATACCAGTTAAGTTAAAATATAATTCTATTTTATTTTGAAGCCTATAATTTTATAATGATTTCAAAATATTCTTAATCTTATGATTTGTTCAAACCATTGATTATTTTCTTCTTTAGTTTATACACACATTTTCATCTCCTCTTAGTAAGATTTATTCCTTATTTTTGTTTCACAGGATGTATTGGAGACTCTGATTGTAAAGACAAATTTTGTTTTCCTCCTCTTTTGTCATATTCTAAGTGCAATGGACATGTATGTATATGCACCAACTATTTTGAGACGTTTCTTTAGTTGGCAAGGGGTAGGAATACGAACTTTGTAATACTCCAATTTTTAATAGCGCAGTCTTTTTTAAGAAACAACGTAACTTGCGGAAATAATCACGATCGTCTTTTTTCCAAATAATATCAGAGGATATCACCTTCAAAAATAAAACCATTCGCTTGACCTTTATAATTTTTTTAATTTTTTTTAAACATATTAGATAACTGAAATAAATATACCTATGCATCATATATATATATATATATATATATATATATATATATATATATATATATATATATATATATATATATATATATATATATATATATATATATATATATCAGGAGAAATGTGATGAAACTCAGAATAATACATCACCAAAAGAAATATAAAGGCTCCTAGATTTTTACTCGTCAACTACGGACTATTATAATCTTAGGGCACTAATACAATCATCATAGAAAGATATCGGCTGATCCCAAGAGTAAATTAAATTCAAGTCATTTTACAATCAAAAAGTCATAATACAATGCCCAAAAGGAAGGCTACCACGAAAATTTATAAACAACATTGTTCCCTCCCAAAGAAAATGATGAAAATACTCCTGTGTAACTTAAGTCATGCTGAGCCAGCGTGAGTTAACTTACGTTCGGTACATACCTGCGTGACTTAAGTCACGTTGCGTGCTGTTATAGAAACAACACAACCATAACACAGAACCACTGTGTTCTTGAGAAAAAAATCGAATTTTCTCCCAATTTTTGCGATTTCGTCAACCTTGAGCAAATCAACGTCAACTTCTACCCCAAAATCAAATAAGTGTTTATTATCATATTGCATTGACTTTTTATGGTTTAAATTTTGATTTTTTTGGAGAAATTTTACATATTTAGGTTTTTAGAAATTTGGTTTGCATGTTAGTTTTTAGGATTGTTAATGATGAATTAAGTTATGAATTGTAGCTTAGATGTTGTTTAGAGTAAGTTTGACTCCAATGTGGTAGTTTAGGGTTTAGAAATTGTTAGATTTTATGGATTGAATGTTGCACTCTAGGTGTTTGATAAAATGTTTCAATGAAAATTTGTTTGATTTTTGCATTGTTAATGATGAAATTAGTTAGAAATTGGATTATTAATGTTGATTATACTGAGTTTGAGTGCAATGTGGTAGTTTAGAGTTTAGGGTTTAGTTAGAAATTGGATTGTTAATGTTGATTATAGTGAGACTGGATTGTTATTTTTGCATTGATTTTTGCTTTTAAAAATGTTGTGTAGATATGTCTCAAAGACCGGACATGCTTAAAGGTGACAGAGAGAGCATGACCAGTAGTGCACGAGCCGAAAAGGCGGCTGCGCGCCCTCCTACTCGACAGATACAGGAAGATATGGGGTCGTCGTCCCTGACGGGTACGTCCCAGATAGTGGACCCCACTTAGTATCACCAGCAGCCTCAGTACGAGCAAGCGACTCACCAGTAGGAGGTTGAGGCCCAGCATCAGGCTGAGGAGGAGGCTCCGCCACAAAGTTTTCCTGGGGCCCCTATAGACTTGTCGTTCCTACCGAATTTCGGTAGGAACGACAAGTCAAAGGTTTTGATTATAGGGCATTAAATAAGAAACGACAAAACCAAGATAAGAATTTTGTCGCTGCTGTAGGAACATATGATCCCACTATGAGTAAACCAATGTTGTAACATCCTAAGGAACATCAGAGGTCTAAGAGCAAGGGGGTATCTCGCCCTTGGGTATGTCATTATTATGGTAGAAAGGGGCATATAAAGCCGTTCTGCTTCAAGCTGTATGGATATCCCAAGCGGTTTCAGCAAAGAACACCTGAACCAGTGGTAATCAATGTCACGAAGGAATTGAGACCCAAATGTGATAATGTTGGCCTAATAGCTCACACCTCTCTGAGAGCCTCATCTAGGGAAGACTGGTACTTTGACAGTGGATGCTCTAGACACATGATTGGAGTTAGTAAATTTCTTATAAATGTAAGATCTTACACCAGCAGCTTTGTGACTTTTGGTGATGAAGCTAAAGGAGAAATTCTAGGTATTGGTAACTTGATCAATAATGGATTTCCAAAGCTAGACAATGTGTTGTTAGTGAAAGGGATAGCTGCCAACTTGATTAGCATAAGCCAGCTGTGTGATCAAGGGATGGAAGTGAACTTCAACAAGACTAAATGTCTGGTAATTGATATGAAAAGTGAGGTGCTAATGAGAGGTAAGAGATCTAAGGACAATTGTTACTTATGGGTACCTCAAGAAGAAGCTCACTTAACCACATGTCTCGTGAGTAAAAAAGAAGAGGTTAAACTGTGACACTAGAAGCTTGGTCATTTAAACCTAAGAGGAATGAAGAAAGCCATTTCTGTGGAAGCTATCAGAGGATTACCCAAACTTAAAATTGTTGAGGATAAAATTTGTGGGGAATGTCAGAATTGTAAACAAACTCGAATGTCGCATCCGGGGTTGGAACATCTCGTAACTTCTAAGGCACTTGAACTTCTACACATGGACTTGATGCATGGGACCTATGCAAGTTGAGAGTATTGGTGGAAAGAGGTATGTTTTTGTGGTTGTAGATGATTTTGCTAGATATACTTGGGTAAATTTCATTAGGGAAAAATCAGATACCTTTGATGTGTTTAAAGACCTTTGCACACAACTGCAAAGAGAAAAGGATAGTGTCATTGTAAGGATCGGGAGTGACCATGGGAAAGAATTTGAGAATGTTAAGTTCACTGAATTCTGTTCCTCTGAAGGAATCAAGCATGAATTTTCAGCTCCTATAACACCTCAGCAAAATGGTGTAGTTGAAAGGAAGATTAGGACCATACAAGAGTCAGCCAGAGTTATGTTTCATGCAAAACATCTGCCCTGCCATTTTTGGGCTGAAGTAATGAACACAGCTTGTTATGTTCACAATAGGGTCACCTTGAGGACAGTTACTACAACTACCCTGTATGAATTATGGAAATGAAGAAAACCTACTATCAAATACTTTCATGTTTTTGGAAGCAAGTGTTACATTTTGGCAGATAGAGAGAAGGAAAATGGATCCCAAGAGTGATGAATGGATCTTTCTTGGATACTCTACCAACAGCAGAGCATATAGAGTATTTAACTCCAGAACCAAGGTAGTAATGGAATCAATCAATGTTGTGATAGATGATTTACCTGTAAACAGAGTGCCTGATGTGGAACCGGATGTTGAAACATCAGCATAACAGACAGACACACCAGTTGAAGAAAATGAAACTGAATCCGAGGAAGGAGAAATTGAACCAGATCATGCGTCAACAAGTAAGGGTCCTTCAATCAGAGTTCAGAAGAACCATCCCAAATAACTTATTATTGGGAACCTTGATCAAGGAATCACAACAAGGAGATCAAATGAAGTGATTACTAATTCATGTTTTGTGTCCAAATTTGAACCCAAAAATATTAAAGAAGCTCTCACTGATGAATTCTGGATTGATGCAATGCAAGAGGAATTGAAGTGTGGGATCTGGTCCCAAGACTAGAAGGCATAAATGTCATTGGGACTAAATGGATTTACAAAAACAAATCTGATGAAAATGGAACTGTGACCAGAAACAAGGCAAAGCTAGTTGCTCAAGGCTATACTCAAGTGGAAGGACTTGACTTTGATGAAACCTTTGCACCTGTTGCTAGATTGGAATCCATAAGATTACTTTTGGGAGTGACCTGTATCCTTAAATTCAAATTATTTCAGATGGATGTGAAGAGTGCCTTCATAAAGGGGTACTTACATGAAGAGGTTTATGTTGAACATCCAAAGGAATTCATAGATCCTAATTTTCCTAATCATGTCTACAAATTGAAGAAAGCTCTATATGGATTAAAACATGCACCTAGAGTATCGTATGAGAGACTCACACAGTTTCTTGTTAATCAAGGTTACAGAAAAGGAGTGGACTGTAGATCTTACCATTTACGCCTTAGGGCCCTACAGACAAAGGGCTTGAACCCTTAGAGTAAGGCTGAGCGCCCTCCAGAAGGGCACAAGGCCCACTTGATAGCCACACATAACCTCAGGGAACTCTCCTAAAGGATACCCTTTGGGGGCGCCCTCAGCAGCCGATGAGGGCGCCCTAATCATTGTTTTGGCCCTGTATGATTTGGGCCCAAAACCATGACTGGATAGGCCCAAATTGGGGCTACAAATAGTAACCTTGGGATCATTCCCAAGGCATGACCTAAACAGACCCTTAAAACCCTAGGTTTCCTAGATTGTACTCACAACCAGTACAGTTGGCGCCCACCGTGGGGCTACGATAAAACTGACCTAGCCACCGTCTCTGAAACAGAAAACAGTTGATCCACGGCCTCTAAACTCCACCAGAACGCCGTGAATCCACCGTATCTTTCAGCGCAACCCTCTTTTCAAAGCCGCCGTGATTCATAAACCCTCTTTTCAAAGCCGTGATTCAGAAATCCTCGCTTTAATCAAACGTTCAACCCGTATTCGTTTGAAAAACCAATCTAAGCCCTGAGATTCGCAAGCTCAGTCACAAATCTCCAACCGCCAATCTCAAACTTCACATACTGATTCGAACAACCGTCGTCGCCACCGCCGATGGCGGACCCGGTGGCCTTAGAAGCTCTACAACAACAGATCCAGCAGCTTCGAGACCACAACGAAGCCTTGCAAGCAACAATGGAGACAATCCACCAGCAACAACACGCTGAAGGAAATCCCAACAAGACGAATCAGTAGATCCGGATTCACAACCACTTTCCGCCGAGGTTTGGAACGCGTCAGTTCCAGAAAACTTCAAGCCACCCTCTCTTTCGTCCTTCAACGGAAAGAGCGACCCGGTGGAACATGTGATGGCTTTCAACAATCAAATGGCCATCAACGGCGCCGCTGACACTCTCAAGTGCAAGCTGTAGCAGGAACCCTCAAAGACGCCGCCCTCAGATGGTATATGAACCTACCCCGTTTTTCCATCATCAGCTACCAAGACATGACACACAAATTGACGCACCAATTTTCAACAAGTCGCCACCGCAAAGTATCATCCACCAGCCTCTTCAACGTCCATCAAGGATCGAACGAGTCCCTCCGTGAATATCTCGCACGGTACAACGACGCCACCATCAAAGTCATTAACTCAAACCAGGAGTTGTTCGTGGGTGCCTTTCAGAACGGCCTCCGCGCTGGCCAATTCAATGAATCACTGGCACAGAAACCTGCTGATTCCATGGAGGAGATTATGTCCAGAGCGGAATGCTACATCAAGGGAAAAGAAAGCAACGCCAAGAAGAAAGCCAGAGATTCTAGAGAGCGTGGCCCCAGTAACTACAACCATCGTCGAAGCTACTATCCTCCCACCCACAGAGACAGAGCTCCTTACAAGTGCAATATCCCGGACAGGCAAGCCCTTCTACCAGAATCCTTCACAGCGCTCAACACTCGTCGTGAGCAGGTCTGGAGGGACGTCTACCACTCCAGGCTCATCCCCACCCCCTCCCCCGAGAGGAAATATAATGGGAAATGATAAGGATACCTGGTGTAAGTACCACCGGATTAAAGGACACACCACAGATGACTGCATCCATCTGAAGAGAGAGATTGAAAAGTTGATTCAGAATGGCAGATTGAGAGGATACGTCAAAGATAGCAGGGAAGGAGACAAACGCCCCCCGAAGACCCCCAAAAGGAGAAAGATGCGACAAAGGATGGTGAGCGCCACACTCTGAACACTATATCCGGCGATTTCGCGGGAGGCGGTGAATCCAACGCTTCTCGAAAGAGATATGTGAGACAGGTGATGCTTGTTGATGACCATGCCCCGTCAAGGCCAGAGCACCAAACAGATATCACCTTCTCAGGCAAAGACCGCGAGGGGTTAATTCCCCATGATGACGATCCTATGGTCATCACTGTGCAAATCTTCAATTGGGACATCAAAAGGGTGTTGATTGATCCCGGCAGCTCCACAGATATCCTTTATTACTCCGCTTTTGAAAGAATGAGACTTGATGAGGACCAGTTGCAGCCCTTCAAAGGGATCCTGGCTGGCTTCACAGGAGAACAAGTGCATGTTCGTGGATACATTACTTTGAAAACAACCTTCGGTACAGGCAACAACGTCAAAACCATCAGGATTAAATATTTAGTGGTCAACTCGCCTTGTTCTTACAACATCATAATAGGCTGCCCGGCTTTCAACCTTCTTGACGCCTACCTATCCACTAAGTTCCTCGTCATGAAATACCCACTGGACAATGGACATTTCGGCACTATCAGAGCATACCAAAAAATTGCCCGAGAATGTTACCACAACAGCTTGAAGCTATAGAAGGAAAAGAAGGGACCCGCCAACACAAAAGCACACCAGGTGAACGTCGTCAACATAGGTCTAAGAGAAGAATTTCATCAAGAGCGCACAGAACCCGCTGAAGGTCTAAAAGAGAGTTTGATGGATGAAGAGTTGAGCATAACAGAGCTCCAGAAGAAGAACCTCAACCTCCTCGCTCGTAAGCCGACATATATGCTTAGCGTCTATCCCGCCGAAACGTATCGTCGCGTCGCTCTACGTCCAGAAGATAAGCCGGCCAGCGTGCCAGCCTGGCATACCAGAAATTTCACAAAGAAAGCTAGCAAGACAGACCTACTGAAGGGAACAAACATGATTCTGGGATTTCACAAACCTAACCGTTCACCATGACAACTCAAAGGCGAGCTAGAAAGCCTGTGAAGCCATTTTGATTGTTACCTTGTCTTTTATTTTATGCATTTCGGTATTGTCTAAATGAAAAGGAACACGAAGTACTCTTTTCCCCCGCGACAGTGGGGTTTTTTAACGAGGCACCGTGTTTTCTTATTGAAATATATATATATATATATATATATATATATATATATATATTACCTATTTTACATTACTTACATCGCCTGTAACAGATCAACAACGCCAAGAACGAAAAAGAGATCGCCATCAGATTCCTTAAACCCAATTGTCATACCCCATTTTTTGACTCATATTTTTCTTTGTTTTATCTTTTATTACTTCATCATTTATTATCACTTTTTATCATTTCTTTTTTTTGTTGCTGGATTTTATTTACATTTTATCACCATAAGCATTACCACCTTTATTAACATTATCATTATCCTTATTAATACTATTACTATTTCTTTTTATATATATTATTATTATTATCTTTATTATCAATGTTTTATAATTATTATCATTATCATTTATTTTTAATTACTAATATTATTTTCTTCATCATTTATTATTATTATTATTTATCTTTATTACTATTATTATTACTATTTTGTTTCCATTATCATTTTCATCATTTACCATCCTTATTATTTTCATCATTTACTATTATCCTTATTGTTTTTTATTTATTTATTTATTTATTAAGAAAATACAAAAAAATACAAAAAAAGGGGAGTTCGCACTGCGAAGTTACCTTCGCACTGCGAACTCTGCGAATTTTTTGCAGAATTTGATTTCTTTGATTCAGCTTTCTTTTATCTTTATTATAGTTATTATTATCATTATTATTACCATTGTTTATCATCAATTGAGGTTGAAATGATCCAGCAAAGCTTTATCAAAGGTGTGACATTAAAGGTAAAGGTAAGATAGATTTTCTTCCAACCTAGCATGTGCTCAAGCAATTGGGCTGCCCTTGGTCAGTCCTCATCCTTCCCAATTGACCAGCCATTAACCCTGAGCTTGCCAGCCAGCTGCTTGTCCCCTTTTCTCCCTCCTTTCTCCACCAAAACCAGTCAAACTTAGGTGGTTTTACTTGCAAAAAAAACTGTTTGGTGTGCCCTGTTTTCAGCTGTCTTTCTCCTCCCTCACACCAGCCCACATGCTCCTTTTGCTTCCCCCAATCTCTCTGTACATGGCAGTGCACGTTTTCATTGCTTGACCTTCCAAGATTGCAAGGATTGATCCCAAGAATCACCCAATTGCAAGCTGCCCCTTTTCTCCCTCCTTTCTCCACCAAAACCAGTCAAACTTAGGTGGTTTTACTTGCAAAAAAACTGTTTGGTGTGCCCTGTTTTCAGCTGTCTTTCTCCTCCCTCACACCAGCCCACATGCTCCTTTTGCTTCCCCCAATCTCTCTGTACATGGCAGTGCACGTTTTCATTGCTTGACCTTCCAAGATTGCAAGGATTGATCCCAAGAATCACCCAATTGCAAGCTGCCCTGTTTTTCAGTTTTTTCTCATCATTGCTATCCAAGATCAGCTGCATTTGTGGCTGAGATCAGCCAAAGTCCTGACCCTTGGCACAAGGCAAGTAACCTCTATCCTTTAGCATTAAATGCAAAGCATTTTAGCCTGGTTTTAGCCCAAAGATCAGCTGGATTCTAGGGATTTTTTTCATCATTGCATAGATTTCATTCTTTGCCTATTTAAGGAATGCAATGCATAACCATTCACACACAATTGAAAGCCTTCAAGAGCTAAAAACTACAGCATTTTTGAGAGAGAATAGAGAGTTCAATACACACATTGTACACTCATAGCAAAACATTTGAAGCACTAGTGTCATTATCATCCAACCTCAAAGCTTTGCTAAATCAATCAACCAAGCCACTTCCTATCTCTTGCACAAGCATTGCTAGGAGTTCTGTAAGTATCCTAAAGTCTTTATCTTTCATTTTGTTTGCTGTTTGCATCATTTGTCTTGTTTAATTTCATTTTGTGCAAAAAACCCCTTTTGAAACTCAAAAGGAATCTCAAAGTTGCAAAGCATTTAAAACTGAGCTGTTGTGCTCCTTTTCTCCAAATTTGCAAAGCTTTTTAACCCCCTTTAGGTTCTGAAGCTTGCTCAGGAGCAGTTTCTGAACTTCTGTACAGAAACAGCTTCTGAGTTCAATTTTTCGCATACTTCGCAGAGCAAAGTTCTGTTCGCAGTGCGACCACATCAGAACCTGACTTCGCAGAGCCAAGTTCTGGTTGCTCTGCGAAGTATGTAAAACTCAGAACATGAATCAGGCTTCCAAAGGCCAAATTTTTGAGGTTCCAACCCTTGATTCAGAACCTAAAGAGGGTTAAAACTCATTTTTATTCAAACCATATCAAGAATATTGCATGTCTTTGGAAATTTCACAAGTTCGTGTATTTAATTTTGAGTAACTTGCAAAACAAGTTATGTTCTAAAATTTTCAAAATCAAGCTTGAGCAATAAGCTAAGTTCTTTTCCTTCAAAGCTAAACTTGAACAATAACATTGTTCATGATTTTCAATCTAAACACGAACTTGAGTCGAACTTGCTCACTCTTTAAAACTAAACTCAAATTGAGCCGAACTTGTGTATTTTCTAAACTCATGCATGTTCTTTATGATTTTGTTCATCTTTCAAACTTGAACCACACTTGTTCTTGAGTTTCAATAACTTAAGCAACAAGTGATGTTCATGATTTTCAATAAACTCGAACAACAAATTTGTTCGTGATTTTTTTTACAACTTTCCTTTAAGTTTCTAAACAAGTGTTTTGTCCCTTTGAGATTTCTTTGATTTTCAACGAAGCGAGAACTTGAATGAAAAAGGAATGGTTTGACGTATGTATCTCCAAACCCCGATTGCACGAATGCGTGACGTATGTCTCGTCGTTCGGGCAATCGTCATTCCATTTTCAACGCGTCTAGCACGCTTAACCTTTCTTTGGTCCCCCGTGACCATTTTGAACTTTTCCTTGGCCCTCGTGGTCAATTCGAACCTTTCACGCCTTTGCGCGTTTTTAACCTTTTACGCCTTGTGCGAGTTTCATCGCCTTAATGTGCGTCCGTCTTTTTATCTTCAAACCTTTTACGCCTTGTGCGAGTTCATCGCCTTAATGTGCGTCCGTCTTTTTATCTTTAACCTTTTACGCCTTGTGCGAGTTTCATCGCCTTAATGTGCGTCCGTCTTTTTATCTTTAAAACTTTTATGCCTTGTGCGATTTTCATCGCCTTAATGTGCGTCCGTCTTTTTTATCTTCAAAACCTTTTACGCCTTGTGCGAGTTTCATCGCCTTAATGTGCGTTCGTCTCCTTTGTCATTTTAACCTTTTACGCCTTGTGCGAGTTTCATCGCCTTAATGTGCGTCCGTCTTTTTATCTTCAAACCTTTTATGCCTTGTGCGAGTTCATCGCCTTAATGTGCGTCCGTCTTTTTATCTTTAACCTTTTACGCCTTGTGCGAGTTTCATCGCCTTTATGTGCGTCCGTATTTTTATCTTTAAAACTTTTACACCTTGTACGATTTTCATCGCCTTAATGTACGTCCGTCTTTTTTATCTTCAAAACCTTTTACGCCTTGTGCGAGTTTCATCGCCTTAATGTGCGTTCGTCTTTTATCATTTAAATGTTTTACGTCTTTGTGCGTTATCAAATCTTTTTTTAATTAAAACGAACCAACATACAAATTTTTTCTACCAAAGAACTACGTACGCTTTGAATTCTCCGACTACCGGGAGATACGTAGGAGCAGGATCCACATCTTGTCAATCCCATTAATAAAAACTTCTTTTTTTCCCTTCGTATCATATTTTCTTTTTCCCTTTTTATACTCAAGCACGCAAGCAAAACTTTGAAAACATTTTAAGCCTAAGTCGACTAAGAGGTTCCCGTTGAGTACAACGGATGTGAGGGGTGCTAATACCTTCCCCTCGCATAATCGACTCTCGAACCTAAAATCTCTTATTTAAAGGTAATTTCGAACTTTTTTCCTTTTCTCCCCGAAAAATTAAAAGTTCAGTCGTGATTTAAAATTAGTGATTCAACGCTTCTCAATAGCTTGATATCCGAAATTCGACGCGACAAAAATGGCGACTTCACTGGGGATGTGATTTCCCTCTAGCGAGTCAAGCCTATCCTAGTTAGCTTTTAAGCTAAATGTTTTTATCTTTTTTGCTTGCATGCTTTTATTTCATTGTCTATATCCTTCTCTTGCTTTATGTTTATAAATGCTTTATATTGCTTTATATTCATATTATATATATATCAATTGTGGGGATGTTACTTGAGTGATGTTACTCCACATTGTTCGGGTTAATGCCGGACGTGTGAGGCTCTCTACCCGAGATTGAGAGAAAATTAAGATAGGATGGTGGTTGTGTAGCGGAGGCCCGCGTTGACGTATGTCCGTGAGGTAGGATGCGAAAACCCCGCCTAGAGGAGATTTCACTTGGAATGTATTGAAGTCTTGCGAAGTTCGCAATCGACGACCTTAATTCCATGTGGGATCCGTGACTCTAGGGACCTTTTTAGAAAATCTCATCTCTAGAGCCCACATGTGAGGATGGGGGGAAGTTTTGAACCTTCATATACCATACATATGCATACCATACATTTGCATTCATAAAAATGATTTTTTTTGCATATGCATTTTCAAAAAAAAGAAGGGGCATATTTTGTCATATACATCGCATACATTCATTAACATCATGCATAACATGCATACATTTGTTTCGAGTCCAAAACTCATTTCCCTTCTTAGCATAAGGATTTCTTACAGTCCGAATTGAGTTATCGGTGTTCGCATTTCATTCGCAACACTACATCCCTGCCAAGGAAAGTGGCTCGTCAGCCCAAAACAACCTACACATATAACTCTAGGCCCCCCGGTTGTACATGGGGCATGCCATTCGACTTTGGTGAGGAATTCATCCCTATTCCCACTACTCTTCAAGAGATACCGGTACCTCAACCCGAGGTTACCTTCCCCCAGGCTACTGCGGCCTTTTCCCCAATTAACAAAAGCCCAATCATCATTGGCACTCCCCCACATTTCCATACAAAGCCCGACCTTGCTCGGCATTCAATCAAAAAGCCCAATTCTCATTGGCACCCACATGTACTTAGTACAAAAGTTATATCATACAATTTGTGTTTTTGATGTATTTATTCTGCGAACCATTTAGAACCAGCCAAAATGTGAGGAATCCTCAAAATCATTATATATATGCAGGAGACCGGCATTTTTTGTTTAACTCGATTTTGTTATGTTAAATCTGAACGTTGTTTTAGATTGTATGAAAGCATTGATAGGATCAAGGCATTTTTTTTTTGAATATGAGTAAAAACACTTGACCACAAATAGCCCACCCTGTGAGAAGTGAGTATTTGTTAAACCCCTTTGAGCCTAATGAATCAGAATCGTTAACTATGAACTGCCAATTCTCATAAGCTCAATTGCTTAATGAAATTGCCGGAGTTTGTAAAAAAAATTCAGTTCATAGTTAAATCATTTTTGAATTCTGAAATCTTTACTTCCATTTTGAACCCTAAACCATCATGATTATTGTCCTTTGCCGAAAGAGGAAGGAACATTCAATTAGGGTATCATCTTGAATTAATTTGAGAAAAAAGGAGGTTGTGAATGTCAAGTAATGGTGAAACTTTGTAACTGATCTTGACAACAAGAAAAAAAAAAGAAAAAGAAAAAAGAAAGAAAAACAAACCAAGAAAAAGAAAAGAAAAAAATCAATAAATCAAAAGGTTGTCAAGATCAAAGACAAATATTTGTAAAATCACCAAAAGTTGTGATTGAATAAGGAGGAAGTTGTAAATTAGAAAGAATGTTCCTCTTGCTTGGCCATTTGAATTCAATTTCCCCACATATGACATTTCTTTTGTAATCCAGCCAAATTACAACCCTCAAAAGACCTTGTGATCAATGCTTTTGTGCTTTTAGAAACGATGTTTAGATAGACACATAACTCGATCGGAATGTTAGCAAATTTGCCGGATGAGTGTTCATTACCCCCACGATTAATATTCAATTTATTCATTTACTTAACAAAAATGTGTGATAGGTATGGTTCTTTGATAAACATGTTTTTAACTTGAGCTGTATGATATAAATTTTGTGTTTAGTACAATCTTGGATTAATGGGAGCATCAAAATTAACCAAAGCCCGACCTCGCTCGGCATCCAATCACAAAGCCCGACCTCGCTCGGCATCCAATCATCAAAGCCCGACCTCGCTCGGCATCCAATCATCAAAGCCCGACCTCGCTCGGCATCCAATCATCAAAGCCCGACCTCGCTCGGCATCCAATCATCAAAGCCCGACCTCGCTCGGTATCCAACCAAAGCCCGACCTCGCTCGGCATCCAATTACAACCAAAGCCCGACCTCGCTCGGCATCCAATTACAAGCAAAGCCCGACCTCGCTTGGCATCCAATTACAACCAAAGCCCGACCTCGCTCGGCATCCAATCATCAAAGCCCGACCTCGCTCGGCATCCAATCATAAAAGCATGACCTCGCTCGACATCCAATCATCAAAGCCCGACCTCGCTCGGCATCCAATCACAAAGCCCGACCTCGCTCGGCATCCAATCATCAAAGCCCGACCTCGCTCGGCATCCAATCATCAAAGCACGACCTCGCTCGGCATCATCAAAGCACGACCTCGCTCGGCATCCAATCATAAAAGCCCGACCTCGCTCGGCATCCAAACAAAACCAAAGCCCAATATTCATTGGCACCCAACCGTAAAGCCCAATTATCATTGGCACCTACTCACGAAAAAAAGAGCCCAATCACCATGGGCATCTATTCACAAATAAAGCCCAATTTTCATGGCACCCACATTTTTAAACCAAAACCCAACTATGCCCAGTGCACAAACATTCAAAGGGCCTAACCATGCTTGGCATTCCCCCCCCCCCCCCCCCCCCCCCACGATTCACAAAGGGCCCAGTCGTCATTGACATTCCTCAGTCTCCCACAAAAAGCCCAATTATCGTCGGCAATCCCAAACACGATCACAAAGGAGCCACACCTTTGGCAGACCACCACCCCTTAAATAAATTTCCTTCCCAGCATTATTTTGCTTTTTATCAAAATTCCCATTTTTTATTCTATTCATTCATTTCTATTTTTGATGATAGTACTTTAAAACAAAACTTTTTCCAAATTTATTTTGTGAGTCTTTTATCTTTTATAAAATAACAAACACATTCTTTCTGAACTCGTGAATATTTGGAGTGTGCATCAATATTTGTCCTAAAAACGGATGAAGCTTCGCCGGCCAAGCATGGTCCATTGCTAAAAGGGATTCCCTAGCAAAATCATCAGTCAATCAAAAGGGAATATCCCCAGTGAATCGAGAGCCCGAAAGGACGATTCAGGCAAAGATTAGCCAACCAAAACATAAGCATTCCCGGCGGAATCACCAGTTCTTCTCCCCAGCGGATTAGTACGATTCCCTAGTGGATTAACAATCTCCCCGTGAGGTATTTATATTTCTTTATCAGTTATTGCGGCTTTACCCCGTCAATTTTTGGAGGTATCCCCTGTGGCATCGTCCCCATTGAAGATTACCGAGTGTTTGCAACGCGACGTCGGTCCACTTTTCATTTTACCGGTCTAAATCTTGTCTCGTCAAGTTTGTCGGTCGTACCCTTAATCAAATCAGTCGAGTGTCATCCCCAGTCTGTCTGGTCTAGTGATGTCACTCCCCCCTTTTCTATGCCAAGTGGTAGTTCTTTAACGAACAACTTGTGCATCTTTCATCATATTCTTATACCAAGGGACAGTTCTTTAAACGAACAGTTTGTGTATCCCCAATACGAGTCAGTCTTTCACACCACTTTCCCGGTGAAGGTCGTACATTTGTACATTCGTACATTCATACATTCATGTATACGTACATTCATGCATACAACATACTACATTCATACATGGCTGCACTAACCACCGTGAGTCTCACCAATCAATCATGAACAACTCATCAACTCCTTTCCCCAAGTGTCATCCCCAGTCTATCTGGTCCAAAGATGTCACCCTTTTACGCCAAGTAGCAGTTCAAATGAACAGCTTGTGCATTTTTTCATTGTTGTTGCCAAGTGGCAGTTCTTTAACGAACAACTTGTGCATATTCCCCAGTATTGTTGCCAAGTGGCAGTTTTAACGAACAGCTTGAGCATATTCCCCAGTATTGTTGCCAAGTGGCAGTTTTAACGAGCAGCTTGTGCGTCCTATCTCCCCAGTTGAAGGGGCAGTTCTGTAAGGAACGCCTTGTCAGCCGTATCCCCAGTGTCGTCAATGGCAGTTCGGCAACAACCCGAACAGTTGACATTCAATTTTATTTCTTGTCGTCAATGGCAGTTCGGCAACAACCCGAACAGTTGACATTCAATTTTATTTCTTGTCGTCAATGACAGTTCGACAACAACCCGAACAGTTGACATTCAAGTTTATTTCTTGTAGTCAATGGCAGTTCGGCAACAACCCGAACAGTTGACATTCAATTTTATTTCTTGTCGTCAATGGCAGTTCGGCAACAATCCGAACAGTTGACATCCTTCGATTTGTTTTCTTGTCGTCAATGGCAGTTCGGCAACAACCCGAACAGTTGACATTCAATTTTATTTCTTGTCGTCAGTGGCAGTCTGGAATACAACCCGAACAGCTGATGTGTATATTTTACCTTCATTAAGCTGCCGTCACCACGGTAGTAGGTAAAATATTTTTCCCCAGTGATTAGCATACTCTGTTTTCTTTTTACCTTCATAAAGCTACCATCATAACGGTAGTAGGTAAGATGAAATCCCCGGTGAAACCACCCAAGTAATTTTGATCTGTTGTCTTCTTTAAGCTATCATTCTGGTAGTAGACAACCCTTCCCCCAGTGGAACCATGTTCCCCAGTAAAGTCGGATCCCGCTTCTTTAACGAACCCGGGTATCCCTTTGTCTCTTTTTATCCCCAGTGTGGTCATCTTTGTCGTCTTTGCATTCATATTTGCATTACAAGCATTCATAACATTCGCATACATGCATTTATAGCATTTACAATTCGAGAAAAATATTCACTCAAAAATGGTGTACTTTATATTTAAGTCTCTTCGACCCATCAATTTCAAAATTTCACTTTTTATCTCCGGGGCGAAGAAACTTATATAGGGGCATCTGTCATACCCCATTTTTTGACTCATATTTTTCTTTGTTTTATCTTTTATTACTTCATCATTTATTATCACTTTTTATTATTTCTTTTTTTTGTTGTTGGATTTTATTTACATTTTATCACCATAAGCATTACCACCTTTATTAACATTATCATTATCCTTATTAATACTATTACTATTGCTTTTTATATATATTATTATTATCATCTTTATTATCAATGTTTTATAATTATTATCATTATCATTTATTTTTAATTACTAATATTATTTTCTTCATCATTTATTATTATTATTTATCTTTAATACTATTATTATTACTATTTTGTTTCCATTATCATTTTCATCATTTACCATCCTTATTATTTTCATCATTTACTATTATCCTTATTGTTTTTTATTTATTTATTTATTTTTTAAGAAAATACAAAAAAATACAAAAAAGGGGAGTTCGCACTGCGAACTCTGCGAATTTTTTGCAGAATTTGATTTCTTTGATTCAACTTTCTTTTATCTTTATTATAGTTATTATTATCATTATTATTACCATTGTTTATCATCAATTGTGGTTGAAATGATCCAGCAAAGCTTTATCAAAGGTGTGACATTAAAGGTAAAGGTAAGATAGATTTTCTTCCAACCTAGCATGTGCTCAAGCAATTGGGCTGCCCTTGGCCAGTCCTCATCCTTCCCAATTGACCAGCCATTAACCCTGAGCTTGCCAGCCAGCTGCTTGTCCCCTTTTCTCCCTCCTTTCTCCACCAAAATCAGTCAAACTTGGGTGGTTTTACTTGCAAAAAAAAGCTGTTTGGTGTGCCCTGTTTTCAGCTGTCTTTCTCCTCCCTCACACCAGCCCACATGCTCCTTTTGCTTCCCCCAATCTCTCTGTACATGGCAGTGCACGTTTTCATTGCTTGACCTTCCAAGATTGCAAGGATTGATCCCAAGAATCACCCAATTGCAAGCTGCCCTGTTTTTCAGTTTTTTCTCATCATTGCTATCCAAGATCAGCTGCATTTGTGGCTGAGATCAGCCAAAGTCTTGACCCTTGGCACAAGGCAAGTAACCTCTATCCTTTAGCATTAAATGCAAAGCATTTTAGCCTGGTTTTAGCCCAAAGATCAGCTAGATTCTAGGGATTTTTTCATCATTGCATAGATTTCATTCTTTGCCTATTTAAGGAATGCAATGCATAACCATTCACACACAATTGAAAGCCTTCAAGAGCTAAAAACTACAACATTTTTTAGAGAGAATAGAGAGTTCAATACACACATTGTACACTCATAGCAAAACATTTGAAGCACTAGTGTCATTATCATCCAACCTCAAAGCTTTGCTAAATCAATCAACCAAGCCACTTCCTATCTCTTGTACAAGCATTGCTAGGAGTTCTGTAAGTATCCTAAAGTCTTTATCTTTCATTTGTTTGTTGTTTGCATCATTTGTCTTGTTTAATTTCATTTAGTGCAAAAAACCCCTTTTGAAACTCAAAAGGAATCTCAAAGTTGCAAAGCATTTAAAACTGAGCTGTTGTGCTCCTTTTCTCCAAATTTGCAAAGCTTTTTAACCCCCTTTAGGTTCTGAAGCTTGCTCAGGAGCAGTTTCTGAACTTCTGTTCAGAAACAGCTTCTGAGTTCAATTTTTCGCATACTTCGCAGAGCAAAGTTCTGTTCGCAGTGCGACCACATCAGAACCTGACTTCGCAGAGCCAAGTTTTGGTTGCTCTGCGAAGTATGTAAAACTCAGAACATGAATCAGGCTTCCAAAGGCCAAATTTTTGAGGTTCCAACCCTTGATTCAGAACCTAAAGAGGGTTAAAACTCATTTTTATTCAAACCATATCAAGAATATTGCATGTCTTTGGAAATTTCACAAGTTCGTGTATTTAATTTTGAGTAACTTGCAAAACAAGTTATGTTCTAAAATTTTCAAAATCAAGCTTGAGCAATAAGCTAAGTTCTTTTCCTTCAAAGCTAAACTTGAACAATAACATTGTTCATGATTTTTAATCTAAACACGAACTTGAGTCGAACTTGCTCACTCTTTAAAACTAAACTCAAATTGAGCCGAACTTGTGTATTTTCTATACTCATGCATGTTCTTTATGATTTTGTTCATCTTTCAAACTTGAACCACACTTGTTCTTGAGTTTCAATAACTTAAGCAACAAGTGATGTTCATGATTTTCAATAAACTCGAACAACAAATTTGTTCGTGATTTTTTTTACAACTTTCCTTTAAGTTTCTAAACAAGTGTTTTGTCCCTTTGAGATTTCTTTGATTTTCAACGAAGCGAGAACTTGAATGAAAAAGGAATGGTTTGACGTATGTCTCTCCAAACCCCGATTGCACGAATGCGTGACGTATGTCTCGTCGTTCGGGCAATCGTCATTCCATTTTCAACGCGTCTAGCACGCTTAACCTTTCTTTGGTCCCCCGTGACCATTTTGAACTTTTCCTTGGCCCTCGTGGTCAATTCGAACCTTTCACGCCTTTGCGCGTTTTTAACCTTTTACGCTTTGTGCGAGTTTCATCGCCTTAATGTGAGTCCGTCTTTTTATCTTCAAACCTTTTACGCCTTGTGCGAGTTCATCGCCTTAATGTGCGTCCGTCTTTTTATCTTTAACCTTTCACGCCTTGTGCGAGTTTCATCGCCTTAATGTGCGTCCGTCTTTTTATCTTTAAAACTTTTATGCCTTGTGCGATTTTCATCGCCTTAATGTGCGTCCGTCTTTTTTATCTTCAAAACCTTTTACGCCTTGTGCGAGTTTCATCGCCTTAATGTGCGTTCGTCTCCTTTGTCATTTTAACCTTTTACGCTTGTGCGAGTTTCATCGCCTTAATGTGCGTCCGTCTTTTTATCTTCAAACCTTTTACGCCTTGTGCGAGTTCATCGCCTTAATGTGCGTCCGTCTTTTTATCTTTAACCTTTTACGCCTTGTGCGAGTTTCATCGCCTTAATGTGCGTCCGTCTTTTTATCTTTAAAACTTTTACGCCTTGTGCGATTTTCATCGCCTTAATGTGCGTCCGTCTTTTTTATCTTCAAAACCTTTTACGCCTTGTGCGAGTTTCATCGCCTTAATGTGCGTTCGTCTTTTATCATTTAAACGTTTTACGCCTTTGTGCGTTATCAAATCTTTTTTTTAATTAAAACGAACCAACATACAAATTTTTTCTACCAAAGAACTACGTACGCTTTGAATTCTCCGACTACCGAGAGATACGTAGGAGCAGGATCCACATCTTGTCAAGCCCATTAATAAAAACTACTTTTTTTCCCTTCGTATCATATTCTCTTTTTCCCTTTTTATACTCAAGCACGCAAGCAAAACTTTGAAAACATTTTAAGCCTAAGTCGACTAAGAGGTTCCCGTTGAGTACAACGGATGTGAGGGGTGCTAATACCTTCCCCTCGCATAATCGACTCTCGAACCTAAAATCTCTTATTTAAAGGTAATTTCGAACTTTTTTCCTTTTCTCCCCGAAAAATTAGAAGTTCAGTCGTGATTTAAAATTAGTGATTCAACGCTTCCCAATAGCTTGATATCTGAAATTCGACGCGACACCAATGAGGGTTGCCACCTAATTCGAGAATGCAACCAATTTAGTGAAGTCCTCACTTAATCGGGTGGCGTCTTGCCATACGAACTCAATCACTTCCTTGCGTTGATCTAGCTTGACATTTGCACTCCTAATCTCGTCGTGTAGTTGTGCAATATGGTCCCCGTGTGCTCTTGCAATCTTGTCGAAATATTCTTCATATTTCTAATTGTCGGTTTCAAGACGATTGCGTTTTAGCTTCCCTTGATGAGAAAGGCTCTCATATCTTTTCCGTTGGATGGGCTCGGCTTGCAGCTGCTCTTTATAGTCCTTGACGACTTCTTGGAGTTGTTGATTTTTCTCTTGAAATTTCAATCTCCATTTTCTTTGAGCTTCGATGGCTAGCTCGCCGAACTTTTTGAGCTCTTGGTCGGAATGCAAGACTCTTTTCAACTCTTCGACCTTGGCTACAAGGTTGGCATCCGCACTAACCAAGCCACCTCCGATCCAATCTCTCTTCCCCTCGGAGATTTTTAGCCGCTTTTGGCACACTAGGAGAGAATTTGTCGCTTCATCCCGATCTCTCTTGGTCCTAGTGATTTCTCCTAAAGCTTGAAGGTGCTTTAATTCTAACTCCCCATTTTTGTTTTGGAGTTCTCGAATTTTAGCTTTGAGTTCCTCCGCTTCTTTGTTGGGAATGGTTGTGCTTGGCTTAGGTGTAGGAGGTTTAGGAGGGCATATGACCACAAAGGGTAGCTTGATTGCTTTGACCCTTTCCTTCACCCATTGAGTATAAAGAGGTTTGGCCACACAATTCCTCTTGCCAACCTTTCCTTTGCGCACTTGGCTCCAAGCTCCTCGGATTCTTTCTAGCAATGCCGGGTCTTGATCTCCTTCCCTTAGGAAGAAAGCTTCCAACAAAAGGTCATTGGGTTTGTCTTCCATTGAATAACCTAATTGTCGGAGAGAGAGGACCGGGTTGTAATTGATGCATCCCTTAGTACCAATGAGGGGTACATTAGGGAAATCCCCGCAATTAAGGATGATCTCCAGATCCTCTAAATTTGGGGAAAACCAATGGATATCCTTCTCGGCGAGAGTTGTCATCCGTTGCGACCACTTGAGCTTGGCCCGGTTTTCCACAAAGTCTCGGCTTCTTGGCATGTGGGACATCAACCAAGTTTGCACCAAAGGAGTACAACAAGAAATTGTGCGTCCCCTCCCTTGTTCATGCCTAGAATAGAGGGAATGATAAAAATCCGCCAAAACTGTGGGAACCGGATTTTTAGTCATGAACACCTCTAATGTCGGAAGGTCTATGAAATTATCCATGTTGGGGAATAAAACTATCCCGTAGACCAAAAGGGCTAGGATGGCGTTGAATGCTTTTCCCTCTTTGTTAGCTAACAAGGCCCGAGCTTTGGTCTCTAAGAACTTTCTTGTGAACCCCTTAATGTTTCCTCTAGTTTCCAAGTAAGGTGCTATTTCTTGGACATTAAGGTAAAAGGACTCGGCGATGGCCTCTAAAGTGGGGTCTTTTCCCGAACTGAGATAAAGCCCATGGTCTTCCATGCTACATCCCAAAATCTTCTCAAATTCTTCCAAGGTTGGGGCTAATTGGAAGTCTTGAAAGGTAAAGCACCGGAGAAGTGGGTCGAAGAATTGAGCCAAAGTGGTTAAAGCCGCTGAATCTATCTTCACGGGTAGGAGGTCGAGTATTAGTCCATAACTTGCTTCGAAAATACTCTTGTCGACCAAAGAGAGCCTTTTACTCAAAGCTAACAAGCTTTCCACTTTAGGAGCCTTGATCTTGAAAACGAGCGTATTTCTATTTCCGGAATCCATATTTCTCTTTGCTAATATTTGGTTGTTCTTTTTAATTTCCTATAAAGCAAAATGATATGCGAAAATTATTTTCATGAATGCAAATGTATGGTATGCAAAGGTATGGTTTATGAAGGTTCAAGACTTCCCCCCATCCTCACATGTAGGCTCTAGAGATGAGATTTTCTAAAAATGTCCCTAGAATCACGGATCTCAACATGGAATTAAGGTCGTCGATTGCGAACATTCGCAAGACTTCAATACCTTCCAAGTGAAAATCTCCTCTAGGCGGGGTTTGGCATCCTACCTCACGGACATATGTCAACTCGGGCTTCCGCTCACAACCACCATCCTAACTTAATTTTCTCTCAAGCTCGGGTAGAGAGCCTCACACGTCCGGCGTTAACCCGAACAATGTGGAGTAACATCGCTCATGTAACATCCCCACAGTTGATATAATAATGTGAATTTAAAGCAATATGAAGCATTTATAAATATACAGAAATAGAAGGATATAGATAATGAAATAAAAGCATGCAAGCAAAAAAGATAAAAACTTTTAGCTTAAAAGCTAACTAGGATAGGCTTGACTCGCTAGTGAGGAAACCCGTAAAATCCCCAGTGAAGTCGCCAGTTGTGCGCTCTCGTTAAAAAAAACGCATAACCTCGAGCGTTCGCAAACGCTAGCAAGGTTGTGTGAAGTCGCCACCAAAATTTTTGTTTAAAGGGAATGTTGATAAACCCTTGAGTTTTTTATTTTGAAGGGAAACGATAATAAAACCCTTGACGATAAGGAAAGGATGGTCATCGCAACCATGACCGGGTTCGGGAGTCGATTACGCAAGGGGAAGGTATTAGCACCCCTCACGTCCGTTGTACTCAACGGGAACCTCCTAGTTAGCTAAGGCTAGAATGTTTTTAAATGTTTTGCTTGCATGCGTGAATATGTAAAAGGGGAAAAGAAATATGATGAAAGGGGAAAAAGGAAGTTTTTTATTATTGTGCTTGACAAGATGATGATCTTGCTCCTACGTATCTCCTGGTGCGATGGAGAATTCGAAGCTACGTAGTTCTATGGTAGAAAAACGTATTTGTTGGTTATTTTTTAATGAACGATGTTTTAACCGTATTCTTGCGATCAAACGTAGCTTGTATGCTCACGCGTGGGAGGCTTAAGCGTTTGTTTAAAATCGCGCTAGAAATGTTAAAAGCATGTCCGTTGGGGAAAAGGGGTTTGAATTGGTCGCGAGGGGACCAAAAAGATTAAAATGACTCAACCGAGTCGAGAAAGGTTCGATTGATCCAATGGGATCAAGAAAGGGTTCAATGGACTCAACCGAGTCGAGCATTGACCAAAGTGACTCAACCGAGTCGAAAAAGGGTTCGATTGATCCGATGGGATCAAAAAAGGTTCAATGGCCTTAATCGAGTCGAGCATTGACCAAAGTGACTCAAATGAGTCGAGAAATTGAATCAAATGGTCACGGGGGACCAAAAGGTTCAAATTGACCACAAAGGGCCAGGAATTGGTTTGGTGTGGTTGGATGCGTTGAAAATAGAATGAAGATTGTCCGAACAACGAGACATACGTCACACAGTCGTTCAATCGGGGAAATGGAGAGACATACGTCAAACCATCCCTTTTTCATTCAAGTTTTGTTCGAATTTTAAGAAATCCCAAAGTTTATCAAAACACTTGGTTTAAAACTCAAAATGAAAAGGTTTTAATGTTCAAATTAGTTGTTGCAACCTAATGAACCAATTTGCCTTGTTTATGTGCATGCAAATGAGCAAGTTTATGGCAAATGCACAAATTTGTGAAAAACGCACAAGTTCGGCTCAAGTTTGAAAAAAGATTTTGAAAAGTGAACAAGTCCGGCTTAAGTTCACGTTTGATTGAAAATCATGAACAAGGTTTTTTTTCAAGTTTAGTTTTGAAAATAATGAACTTAGCTTATTGCTCAAGTTTTGATTTTGAAAGTTTAATGAACGTAACTTGTTTCGCAAGTTATTCAAAAAGTGTTGCTCAAACTTGTGAATCTTCCAATATCATGCAAAACTCTTGATATGGTTTGAATAAAATGAGTTTCAATCCTCTTAGGTTCTGAGTTTTTGGGCTAGAACCTCAAAAATTGGCTTTTAGAAGCCTAAACTCAGATTCTGAGTTCTGTCATGGTCGCACTGCGACCAGAGCTTCGCACTGCGAACTCTGCGAAATTTTGAGTTCAGAAGGTGCTTCTGAACTGCCGTTCAGAAGCAACTTCAGAAAAATCTCAGAACTTTTAGGGGATTAAAAAGCTTTGAAAATTGGCAATAAAAGGAGCTGAACAAACCAGTTTAAATGTTTTGCAACTTTGGGATTCCTTTTTAGGTTCAAAAGGGGTTTTTTGTGCAAATGAACTTAAACAAAATTAAAGATGCAAATAGCAATGCAAAATGAAAGATAAAGGATTCAGAACACTTACAGAACTCCTAGCCAAAGCTTTTATTGCAGGAGAATGAAGGAGCCTTGAATGTTTATGGTTTTTTTGCAAAAGTTGGAATGTTGATGAATAAGAACAATGAGTTTGTGCAATTGCTCTGTGTTTGAACTGGTTTTTTGCTATGTTTTTGTGCTGTGTTTTTGCTCTCAAATCTCTGTTTTTCAATTCTTAAATTGCTGTGTATTCAATGCTATTTCAAGTGTTTTCTTGCTGGAAGGTTGTAAGTATGTGTAATTGTTAGTGTTGAATCCTTATGCATAGCATCCTTTTTATAGGCAAAAACCAAATCCAATGCAATGATGAAAATCTCTAGAATCCAGCTGATTTGTGGGCTAGAAACCAGGCTATCTTGCTTTGCATTTAATGCAAAAGTGAAGAGGTGACCTTGCCTTGCTGCAATGGTCAAGACTTTGGCAAATCCAGCCATTAATGCAACTGATTTTGGATAGAAATTGTTGAGTCTTTTGGTGTTGGCTGCATGTTTTGGCAAAACCAAAGTGTTGTTTGGAAGCATCTCCATATTTATAACAAGTCTTCAGTTGGAAGAAATTTCATTTGAAGATGTTCAGAAGCTCTAAATGACATCAGAAGCTGAATACCTCATCAGAAGCACTGTAGCTGTTCAGAAGCTGAATTCAGGTTCTGATGGACGCGTTGACTTTTGTTGACTTCATCAGAAACTGATATTTTTCAAGTTATTTTTATGCGAATCTTAGCAACATTTGGCAAGGATTTGTTCCAGGATTATTGCTTCTAGATTGCTGTTGAATTGGAGAAGATTTAATGAAGATTTGGTATTAAATTATGAAGATCGTATTATTTCTGCAGAATCTTTAAAAGATACATTCCTGGTTTATTTGTTTCCTTATTGGATTATTCATAATTCAGAAACAAATCCAATTCAGAAGATTGGCTACATAATTAAGAGACTTGTTGGAGCTTATAAAAGGAGGAGTGCTGATGCTTTCAAGAGACACGCATAATTGAAGAAATTCAGAGAAAAGAGTCTTAGAGTTTTTAAGCTTTTAGCTTTATTTGTGCACCACTCTTTTGAGTTGGTTTAGGTGTTTTGATTGAGTTGTAATTCATTCTAAGCCTCTAGGTACGAATGAAGTTGTGTTTTTAAAGTTTTTCTGAAAAACAGAGTGTTTTTGTTTAAGGGTAGTTCAAGTGGCTGGGTTGTAGTTACTTGAATAGGAAGTTAGAGGTTTTCTAATACTCAACGTGTTGGGTAGAATTCAAGACTAGGAGGAAGTTAATTGCTTAGGCTGGGAGCTGGGTGTTCAGTGTCTTGAGTCATAAGGATTAATTCCTATAGTGGAATTCCTTCCTGGATTGGTATCCCCCAGAGTAGGAGGTGTTTACTCCGAACTGGGTTAACAAACCTTGTGTGTTCTTTAGCTTTCCTGCACTTTTTATTTCTGCTATTTATCTGCTTTAAATTGTGCTAAGTCATTGTTCAGAACCTGTTTTGGTTCAGAACCTGAAATCTCTTAAGTATTGCCTGGCCAGAATTTCAGAAATGATGATGAAAAAGTAGGAAAACAGGGCTGGTTTGCACTTGGATGTCCCTTGAGATTGGTCCTTGCAATCTTGAGGGTTTAAGCAAGAAAAACGTGCACTGTAATGTGCATAGGTTGGGGGAAACAAAAGGGAACATGTGGGCTGGTGTGAGGAGGAAGAAAAGCTGTTGAAAACAGGGCAGCAATCATGGCTTTTGGGCAAGCAAAACCAGCTGGGTTTGACTGGTTTTGGGGGAGAAAGCAGGAAGAAAAACAAACAAGCTGGTGGCTGGCAAGCTTAGGGTGAGTAGCAGGTCAATTTGGAGGGACAAGAGCTGCCCAAGGGCAAGCCAACTTGCTTGGCACATGCTTGGTTGGAAGAAAAACCTTCTCACCTTGGCTTTAATGGCACATGCTCCAATTCTTGCTTTGTTGAGCCCAAACAGCCACAATTGATGATAATAACAATAATAATAATGATAGGTAATAATAATAATAACATAATGAAAATAAATCAAAGAGATTAAAAATCTGCAAAAAATTCGCAGACTTCGCAGTGCGAAGGGGACTTTGCTCTGCGAAGTCATCATTTCTGAAATGTTGACTTTTTTGTTGACTTTTGTTGACTTTGACTTTTCTCTTTTTTTTTTGAATTTTTGAAATTTGTTTTGAAAAGCTTGGGACAAAATTAGGGTACAACAGCTGCCCCTACTTAATTGTGTCTTTGCATAGAGAATGTGAGTGCCAAGGGCATCTCATAAAAAAGATTGTAGTTAATGATATGTAGATGCAATGAAAAAAAGTAAATGCAGGGTCACCTGGTTTGGCTACTGATGCATAAACTAAGGATGAAAATAGACAAGTCGTCGCCTGAATAGGTGCTTAGACTGGCTTAGGGAATTAAAAATAGATCGTCACCTGAATAGGTGATTAGATCTGACAAGTCGTCGCCTGAATAGGTGCTTAGACTGAAAAGATAAGAAGATCGTCACCTGAACAGGCGATTAGATCTGACAAGTCGTCGCCTGAATAGGTGCTTAGACTGAAAAGGTAAAAGATCGTCGCCTCGGTGGGTGCTTAGATCTGACAAGTCGTCGCCTCGGTGGGTGCTTAGACTGAAAAGGTAAAAAATCTTCGCCTCGGTGGGTGCTTAGATCTGACAAGTCGTCGCCTCGGTGGGTGCTTAGACTGAAAAGGTAAAAGATCGTCACCTCGGTGGGTGCTTAGATCTGACAAGTCGTCGCCTCGGTGGGTGCTTAGACTGAAAAGGTAAAAGATCGTCACCTCGGTGGGTGCTTAGATCTGACAAAGTTATCGCCTGAATAGGTGCTTAGACTGAAAGGATTGATCATATCCAGCCGCTAACACTGGAGGTAGATCCACTGGGGATAAAGGTGATCATGTCCAGCCGCTTACACTGGAGGTAGATTCCTAAAGGCAAAGGTGATCTTATTCAGCCGCTTACACTGAAGGTCGAAACACTGGTGAAAGGTGATCTTATCTAGCCGCTAACACTAGAGGTGGATACCTGGGGATAGAGTGATCTTATTCAGCCGCTTACACTGAAGGTCGACACACTGAGGAAAGGTGATCTTATCTAACCGCTGACACTAGAGGTAGATACCTAGAATGAAGTGATCTTATTCAGCCGCTTACACTGAACGTCGACACACTGGGGAAAGGTGATCTTATCTAGCCGCTGACACTAGAGGTGGATACCTGGGATGAAGTGATCTTATTCAGCCGCTTACACTGAAGGTCGACACACTGGGGAAAGGTGATCTTATCTAGCCACTGACACTAGAGGTGGATACCTGGGATGAAGTGATCGTCTCTAGACGTGGCTAGTACTTAGATTGTTGAAAAAGGAGAACATGATTGTTGATGCATGATATGCTTCATGTTGTCTTATGCAGTGTGTTATGCAATATGATATGATATGAGGTAGACTCAATCAGGAATTGCTGCTGGGGAAACTCAGCTGGGGCATCTTAATGGCCGTGAGCAGGTCCATTTGGGGGTGAGATAATTTGGGAAGAAAACCTCTGGGGATTTTTCTCTAGAAGAACTTACTGGGGAAGCTCTGGAATGGGTTCACTGGGGAATACTAGAGATGATTGATAGATGTTGGTGAATATGTGATACTCACTGGAGAATGCTGGTTGAAGATGCATGACATGAATATGAGATGCATATATATGAATGATTTAGATAATGCATGAATGAATTTGATATGATGCATGTATTATGATATGTTGGATGACAGACGTCATGTTGGACGCTGGGGGTTATGATTGGATGCCGAGCAAAGTCGGGCTTTGGCTGGAATTGTATTTGTATGTGAGTAGGTGCCAAGCATGGTTAGGCTTTGATTATGATTGAATGCCGAGCAAGGTCGGGCTTTGGTTGGAAACTGTATTTGTATGTGCCAATGATAATTGGGCTTTGCTTGGAATGTGACTCCACTGGGGAATGCCAATAAAAATTGGGCTTTATGTGGATTGCTGGGGATATAAGGATCATTTTGGAAGCATGATCGATATCCAGCCTTAGTTGATGAAAGAGATGCTTGGGGTGTGCTTTGACTGGGGAATTCTGTTCCTCCAACACTCAGGATCTTTGTGTTTCACGTGTCGTGAGCTACGCACTTATTTCTGCTGAAGTGCATAAGTCTTAAGATGACTGACCAAATCGTTTCAGGCTTGGAGTCTTTTGATGCAACATTGGGGACTACCGAAATTCTTTCGACATTTACAAAAATTCAAGTAAAACATATTTGTTTTTGCAAGTTTTTTTTTTGTTATTATTTCCCATGTTTCAATGCATTTTTCATGAATAAAACAAAATTTTATGCACTAACGAGAACATAAAATAATGAAAAAGGTAAAAAATGAATTTATTCAATGCAGATTTGATCCCTTAAATGGGTAACAATACATGAAGTGAGAAGTGATTACTCCTCTGGGGAAAAGATAGAGAAAGACAAGAAAAAAAGCAAAAAGAAAATTTATTTGAGGGTTGTTTTGGTACAACACATGCTATTTTCCTTATGACTCCGAAAATCCTTTGCCTTTGAAAGATGGTGACGAGACCGATTCTTCCCCTCTTGAATCTTGTCTGGATCTTGAATGTTGCAGTGATTTGCCTTTCTTATTTATTTTGTAACCCCTAACTTTTACCTGGACCGCTCTTTCGAGTTTTCAGTCCACCAGGGTATTTCCTTTTTTGATGTCCTTAATTTTTGCCTAGACCGTCTTTTCAGGTTTTCGATCTACCAGGACGCTCTCTATTGCCTAAACCTCCCTTTCAGGTTTTCGATTTAGCGAGCTTTTCTCTTTTTCTTTTCTTTTAGGGATAATACTTCTTGACTGCGTCAGAGTTTATTGAGAGTGGGAACTCTTCTCCGTCCATAGTGGTGATGATTAAAGCTCCGCCAGAAAAGGCTTTCTTTACCACGTATGGTCCTTCATAGCTGGGAGTCCATTTCCCGCGGGGATCTTTGTGGATAGGTAATATTTTCTTGAGCACTAGGTCTCCTTCTATGAATCCTCGAGGACGGACCTTTTTGTCGAATGCCCTCTTAAGTCTCCTTTGGTAGAGTTGACCATGACATAACGCTGTCAGACGCTTTTCCTCTATGAGGTTCAATTGGTCGAACCTTGTTTGGACCCACTCAGCCTCTTCTAACTTGGTTTCCATCAAGACCCTTAACGAAGGGATTTCAACCTCAATGAGAAGTACGACCTCCATACCGTATACTAAGGAGAAAGGGGTTGCCCCAGTTGAAGTGCGAATGGCTGTTCTGTAGCCATGTAGCGCAAAGGGAAGCATCTCGTGCCAATCCTTGTATGTTTTCACCATCTTCTGGATGATTTTCTTGATGTTCTTATTGGCCGCTTCTACCGCACCGTTCATCTTTGGCCGATAAGGTGAGGAATTATGGTGCTCGATTTTGAAGTCCTTGCACAACTCCTTCATCGTGTTATTGTTTAGGTTTGCCCCATTATCGGTGATGATTTTGTGGGGAGTGCCGTAACGGCAAATGATTTCCTTTTTGATGTAACGGGCTACCACTTGTTTAGTTACGTTTGCATACGAAGCTGCTTCGACCCACTTGGTGAAATAGTCGATGGCAACGAGGATGAAGCGATGTCCATTTGAAGCCTTGGGCTCGATCATTCCAATCATGTCTATGCCCCACATAGAGAAAGGCCAGGGTGAGGTCATGACGTTCAGAGGAGTTGGTGGTACATGCACCTTGTCGGCATAAATTTGGCATTTATGACATGTTTTGGCATAGCGGAAACAGTCAGCTTCCATGGTTAGCCAGTAATAGCCCGCCCTTAGGATTTTCTTTGCCATTGCATGCCCATTAGCATGGGTTCCAAAAGATCCCTCGTGGATTTCTTTGATGAGCATGTCCGCTTCATGTTTATCCACACATCTGAGCAAGACCATGTCATAGTTTCTTTTGTAGAGGGTGTTTCCGCTGAGGAAGAACTGGGATGCCAATCTCCTGAGGGTTTTCCTGTCGGTTTGTGAGATATTTTCTGGATACTCTTGTTCTTCGAGGTATCGCTTGATGTCGTAGAACTAGGGTTTGTTGTCAAGTCTTTCTTCGACTGCTGCACATACAACCGGTTTGTCCCTACGATTCATCTTTATGATTGGCGCCTCATTGTGGAAATTTACTTGGTACATTGATGATAATGTAGCTAAGGCATCTGCCACCTGATTCTCTTCTCGAGGTATGTGATGGAAGGTGATTTCATCAAAATACTCAATCAACTCTATGACCCGGGCACGGTAGGGAATCAAATTGGGATGTTTTGTTTCCCATTCTCCTTTGACTTGATAGATGACTAAGGCTGAGTCACCGTATACTTCAAGGTTTTTGATCCTTAGATCAATCGCTGCTTCGAGGCCTAGGATGCATGCTTCATATTCTGCCATGTTATTGGTGCAGTCAAAGCATAACCTTGCTGTGAAGGGTTGGTATCCATTTCTTGGGGAGATTAAAACTGCCCCGATCCCGTGCCCCATGGCATTTGAGGCGCCGTCGAAAGCGAGCTTCCATCGAGCTCTCGGTTTTGGCCCTTCACCATCGTTTATGATCTTTTCATCATACAAAGCTACAACGTCTTCATCAGGGAAGTCGAATTGTATGGGTTGATAATCCTCCAATGGTTTGTGAGCAAGGTGCTCGGATAAAACACTCCCTTTTATAGCCTTTTGAGCAACGTATTGGATGTCGTACTCAGACAGTAGCATTTGCCAACGGGCTATCTTTCCTGTGAGGGCAGGTTTTTCAAAGATGTACTTGATGGGATACATCTTTGATATCAACCAAGTTGTATGGGTCAACATGTACTATCTCAAGCGTCGAGCAGCCCATGCTAAAGCGCAGCAAGTCTTTTCAAGGGAAGTATACCTTGATTCACAGTCGGTGAACTTCTTGCTTAGGTAGTAGATCGCGTGCTCTTTTCTTCCCGTTTCATCTTGTTGTCCTAACACACAACCCATTGTCCCTCAAGCACGGTTAGGTATAAGATGAAGGGTTTACCCGGAACTGGAGGTATTAAAATTGGTGGTTCTTGCAGGTATTGTTTGATCTTGTCAAACGCCTCTTGGCAGTCCTCGTTCCACTAAACAGCTTGATTCTTCCTGAGCAGTTTGAAGATTGGTTCGCAGGTGGCTGTCATGTGTGAGATGAATCTAGCAATGTAGTTCAATCTTCCTAGGAACCCACGGACCTCTTTCTCGGTATTTGGGGCTGGCATATCTTGTATGGCCTTTACCTTGTCAGGATCCACTTCAATACCCCTTTGGCTGACGATGAAACCCAATAACTTTCCGGATCTAACACCAAATGTGCACTTGTTAGGATTTAAGCGCAGCTTGAACTTCCTTAGGCGTTCGAAAAGCTTTTGCAGATGGACTAGATGATCCTCCTCCATTTGGGATTTGACAATCATGTCATCAACATAGACCTCAATTTCCTTATGGATCATGTCATGGAAAAGAGTTACCATTGCTCTTTGGTATGTTGCCCCGACATTTGTTAATCCGAAGGGCATTACCTTATAGCAGAAAGTTCCCCATGGGGGTGATGAATGTGGTTTTCTCCATGTCCTCTGGAGCCATTTTGATTTGGTTATATCCCGAGAAGCTGTCCATAAAGGAGAAGACTGAGAATTGGGCGGTGTTGTCTACCAATATGTCAATATGTGGTAGCGGGAAATCATCCTTTGGGCTTGCTTTATTCAAGTCCCGGTAATCCACACACATTCTAACTTTGCCATCCTTCTTTGGGACTGGCACAATGTTGGCAACCCATGTTGGATACTTGGTTACGGCTAAAAAGCCGGCATCGAACTGCTTTTTGACCTCCTCTCTAATCTTGAGAGCCATGTCGGGTCGGGTTCTTCTCAATTTCTGCTTTACTGGTGGGCATTCTGGCTTGAGTGGCAGTTTATGTACGACGATGCTAGGGTCTGAACCTGGCATGTCTTGATACGACCAAGCGAACACATCCACATACTCTTGTAGAAGCTTAACCAACTTTTCCTTCACATCCTCTTGCAGGGAGGCTCCTATTTTGACCTCTTTCTTATCCTCTTTGGTCCCCAAGTTGATCATTTCAACTGATTCTTTGTGAGGTTGTATTGCCCTATCCTCTTGATCCCCAAGTCTGGACAATTCTTCGGGCAGTTCAAAATCGTCCTCTTCATTATCTTCCGCTTGATTAATCAGGTAATCGAAGTCATAAGGGATTAAGGCAGTGTTGTTTTTGGAGGGTGGATTTGTGGATCTGCATGAGTATGATTTGATTTTAAGCTTTTGCTAAAAACTTTTTTTAAAAAAAACAAATGCAACTAAAGAACAAAAGAAAAAGAACTCAATTGGACATAAAAATGCAATTTTATTTATGATTGAAAATAACTTAAAACATGGGGGCCCCACACAATTAATCATTTGCCTTGGGCAGAGCTAAATGATTTTTTTTTAAAAAGCAAAAACACACATGGTATATTACTTGAGCTTGGTAATGATTTCGGGAATTGTGATAGCCCTCCAATTGTTCAAAGTTTCATCCGAAGCACAACGGTACACCAAATCAGGCACGTCTTCATCCGCGTCTTCAAGCAGAGCCACTTGATCTTCATTAATAAAACCCGCACTGACAAATGTTTCCAAAATTGGGAGGATCCCTTGCTTTTGAGGCTTTGAGGAGGTTTCGGCTGATGGATGATATCCTAACCCGAAACGATTTTTCTTCTCTGGTATGTCTACCAATTTGCCCCATCCCGTGGGTCTACTCTCTTCTAGAGCTTCTCTTATTGCCCTCCATGATGACATGGCTGTCCTAGCCTTTTTCTTGGGCTTTGAGCTCAAGGTCACGACATTCGCCACTTCCAAAGATTGGAAGGGAACATCCACAGCTTATTCATCCGTTTCTATATAGCGGAACGACGAAAGATGGCTTACCATCATATCCTCTTGTCCGGAAACTACAATCATCTTGTCATCGACAATGAACTTAAGTTTCTGGTGTAGGGTAGAGGTGATGGCTCCGGCGATGTGAATCCATGGTCATCCGAGAAGACAACTGTAAGTTGGATTAATATCCATGACTTGGAAGGTTATGGAGAAAACCTTAGGCCCGATTTGAACTGGCAGGTCAATTTCCCCTACGAGGGCTCTTCTTGACCCATTGAAAGCTTTTACCACCAAAGCGCTTGGCTTCATTACTGTCCGTTCACATGATAGCTTTAGAGGGTAGTCTTGGGCATGACGTTTAATGATGACCCCGTGTCCACTAATACTCGAGAGAGGATGTGGTCCATACACTTCACGGAGATGTGCAAAGCGCGGTTATGAATATGCCCCTCGTCGGGTAACTCATCATCGTTGAAACCCAAATACCTGCTCGAGGTAATATTTGCGACTATCCCATCGAATTGGTCCACAGGGATGTCCTTAGTGACATGTGCCTCGCTGAGGATCCGCAGTAATGCTTCTCGATGAGCCTCCGAGCTTAGTAGTAGAGATAACATGGAGATCTTGGAGGGAGTTTGACCCAACTGGTCAATGATTTTATACTCGCTCTTTTGGATTATTCTTAAAAACTCCTCGGCCTCCTTTTGTGGGGCTGCTTTTTTGGAGGGTCCCGCTTGGTTCTTATCCTCTTCCACGCTCTTTTCTTTGAGCGGCTCTCTTGGTAGTTCAGCTGGTGCCTTCCCGAGTTCTTTCGAAGCGAAGACTCTACCACTTCTTGTCATTCCTCCAACACCGGTAATGTTAGTGATGCTGGATTCAATTTTTGCTAGTTGTTTTCCTTCCACATAGGCCACAGGTTGGTAGTTCCATGGTACCCTCTTTTTGCTTTCAAAAGAGAAAGGTGCCGGCACATGGAATGTTATGGGCTGTATAGGTATTGGTACCTCTCTCCTTTGGTATGGGATTTCGAGAGGTTTTGGGTCATGAGACTCCAAGGTAGCAACGTCCGTGCTATCCTTTATATAGCCCATTTAGATCCAACCTTGGTCCATTAGCTCTTGAAGACAACTCTTCAATTTTCCGCATTTGTCCGGGTTGATTTTGCAGGCTTCGCAGTCGGTGTGCATCTCCTCAAATAAACCAAAACCGGTTAATCTCTCCCTTATGACTGACAGGGGAGTCTTTATATTGGCTACCTCCTTGATTGGGCCAACGCTTTCTTGTTCTTCCACCGCGTTTACAGAGGGACCTGCATGCCCCGGTAATGGGTTGCTCTTTACGTTGGGATTCTCCTCCTTGAAGGATAGCAACTTCCGGTTAATAAGGTCCTGGACCTTATGCTTGAAAGCTTTACAACCTTCGACGTAGTGCCCCGGGGTCCCCGCGTGGTATTCACATCTTGCGTTTGCATCATACCAATGTGGATATGGTGGCAACAAAGGTTGTAGTGGTTTTAGCTCGACCATCCCTTTTTGGATTAAATATGGCAAGATTTGACCATAAGGCATCGGTACAGGATCAAACTGCACGTTGTGATAGTTTTTCTTCGGGCCCGTTTGGTTCCTTGGTGGGTACCCGCCTTGTTGTTGCTGCCGATTTTGTTGAGGCAACACTGTTGGTTGTCGAGGTGGAGTCGTGGGAATTACTTGAGGTGAATAATGCCCTTGAGCTGCTGCCGCTGCCACATAAGGATAATGGTAGCGAGGCGTTTGATTTGATGGTGGGCGAGATGGTCCCACTAAAACAGCGTTCGTCTCCCCCTCTTTCTTTTTATGAAAGTTGATGGGGGGTCTCCTGGTTCCACCTTGAGTTTCTGGAGGGCCTTGGATTTTTCCCCTCTTTACTCCGTCCTCTATTATTTCACCAATTATGACTAGATCGGAGAAGCCGGATGATGTGCTTCCAATCATTTTGTCATAATATGGGCCTTGTAGTGTGCCCATAAAGGTATCGACAAACTCCCTTTCCAACAATGGTGGCTGTACGCGAGAAGCTAGTTCCCTCCACCTTTGAGCATACTCCTTGAAGGACTCGTTGCTTCTTTGCACAAGGTTCCGCAACTGCATCCTATTTCGAGCCATGTAAAAATTGTACTTGTATTGCTTTAAGAAAGCGTCGGCTAAGTCCTTCCAAGTTTGGACGTGGGTATGCTCAAGTTGCATGTACCAATCCAATGACGCTCCGCTCAAACTATCTTGAAACACATGAACCATGAGTTTCTCGTTCGTTGCGTCAGCCGCCATCTTCCTACAGAACAACCGTAGATGGTTCCTAGGGCATTGAATTCCCTTGTACCTCTCGAAGTCCGGTACTTTGAATTTTGGAGGGATTACCACATCGGGCACCAAGCACATGTCCAAAGCATTGTAGGCACCATATGAGCTGGATCCTTCGACCGCTTTTAACCTTTCTTCCAAAACGCGATACATTTGGGCGGCATCGTTGTCCTGGTGGGTAATGTCGGGAGCATAATGTCTTGGCTGATTGTCTTCCACATTATGAGAAACATTCTCGTGATGAGTGGTGGAATTCCCTTGAGGACGATGCTCTTCGTTCCTAACGGGGATTGTAAGCTGTGGTTGAGGAGGTGGCTCATGGCCATCATTTTCAAGTGGTGGGGTATATCCTGGAGGTAAACCATAAGGAGGCCGTACTACATTAGCCGCATCCACGGTTGGACGAGGGTTGCTCTCTCGGGTAGATAGAGCTTGCATTAACTCTAACATTTGATCCATCTTCCCCTTCATCTCATCAACCTCTCCTCTCAAAGCCGCTTGATTTTGCTCCAAATTATCCATGATCCTTTGCTTGTTGGCTCGTGTTCCGTACGAGTGTTGGAGATCTGGCTCTTGGGCTGATGGCTTTTTGGGTTTTCTGGCTATGATTGCTTCAAACTGTTTTTTAGGGAAATGAATGAGTGTTTTTTTTTTTTTGAAAAATGCATGAAGATGCATGTGAATGTGTGTATGCGATGAGTATGCAAAAACATGCGTTTTTTTTTTCATTTTGCTTTATGAGGAAATTTAAAGGCGCACAGTTAATATTAGCAATTAGAAATATTAAAGGCCGGGAAATTGATATTGCTTCAAAATATTATTTGATTAGATAACATTTAGATTACAAGGTGTAACTAATGCTAATACAAATCAAATAGCCGCTCGCTTTTCAGCTTTGTCCATTTCTTCCCTATAGAAGTCTACGGTGTCTTTGCAGAACTTCATGAACTTCTGGATCTCTTTAGGGATGACAAAGTAGGGCATGACCATCTCGGCCTTTGCTAGCTTCTTTGGAAGTTGGGCGATGACCAAGTTCGAGAATGCAACCAATTTAGTGAAGTCCTCACTTAATCGGGTGGCGTCTTGCCATACGAACTCAATCACTTCCTTGCATTGATCTAGCTTGACATTTGCACTCCTAATCTTGTCGTGTAGTTGTGCAATATGGTCCCCGTGTGCTCTTGCAATCTTGTCGAAATATTCTTCATATTTCTTATTGTCGGTTTCAAGACGATTGCGTTTTAGCTTCCCTTGATGAGAAAGGCTCTCATATCTTTGCCGTTGGATGGGCTCGGCTTGCAGCTGCTCTTTATAGTCCTTGACGACTTCTTGGAGTTGTTGATTTTTCTCTTGAAATTTCAATCTCCATTTTCTTTGAGCTTCAATGGCTAGCTCGCCGAACTTTTGAGCTCTTGGTCGGAATGCAAGACTCTTTCCAACTCTTCGTCCTTGGCTACAAGGTTGGCATCCGCACTAACCAAGCCACGTCCGATCCAATCTCTCTTCTCCTCGGAGATTTTTAGTCGCTTTTGGCACACTAGGAGAGAATTTGTCGCTTCATCCCGATCTCTCTTGGTCCTAGTGATTTCTCCTAAAGCTTGAAGGTGCTTTAATTCTAACTCCCCATTTTTGTTTTGGAGTTCTCGAATTTTAGCTTTGAGTTCCTCCGCTTCTTTGTTGGGAATGGTTGTGCTTGGCTTAGGTGTAGGAGGTTTAGGAGGGCATATGACCACAAAGGGTAGCTTGATTGCTTTGACCCTTTCCTTCACCCATTGAGTATAAAGAGGTTTGGCCACACAATTCCTCTTACCAACCTTTCCTTTGCGCACTTGGCTCCAAGCTCCTCGGATTCTTTCTAGCAATGCCGGGTCTTGATCTCCTTCCCTTAGGAAGAAAGCTTCCAACAAAAGGTCATTGGGTTTGTCTTCCATTGAATAACCTAATTGTCGGAGAGAGAGGACCGGGTTGTAATTGATGCATCCCTTAGTACCAATGAGGGGTACATTAGGGAAATCCCCGCAATTAAGGATGATCTCCGGATCCTCTAAATTTGGGGAAAACCAATGGATATCCTTCTCGGCGAGAGTTGTCATCCGTTGCGACCACTTGAGCTTGGCCCGGTTTTCCACAAAGTCTCGGCTTCTTGGCATGTGGGACATCAACCAAGTTTGCACCAAAGGAGTACAACAAGAAATTGTGCGTCCCCTCCCTTGTTCATGCCTAGAATAGAGGGAATGATAAAAATCCGCCAAAACTGTGGGAACCGGATTTTTAGTCATGAACACCTCTAATGCCGGAAGGTCTATGAAATTATCCATGTTGGGGAATAAAACTATCCCGTAGACCAAAAGGGCTAGGATGGCGTTGAATGCTTTTCCCTCTTTGTTAGCTAACAAGGCCCGAGCTTTGGTCTCTAAGAACTTTCTTGTGAACCCCTTAATGTTTCCTCTAGTTTCCAAGTAAGGTGCTATTTCTTGGACATTAAGGTATAAGGACTCGACGATGGCCTCTAAAGTGGGGTCTTTTCCCGAACTGAGATAAAGCCCATGGTCTTCCATGCTACATCCCAAAATCTTCTCAAATTCTTCCAAGGTTGGGGCTAATTGGAAGTCTTGAAAGGTAAAGCACCGGAGAGGTGGGTCGAAGAATTGAGCCAAAGTGGTTAAAGCCGCTGAATCTATCTTCACGGGTAGGAGGTCGAGTATTAGTCCATAACTTGCTTCGAAAATACTCTTGTCGACCAAAGAGAGCCTTTTACTCAAAGCTAACAAGCTTTCCACTTTAGGAGCCTTGATCTTGAAAGCGAGCGTATTTCTATTTCCGAAATCCATATTTCTCTTTGCTAATATTTGGTTGTTCTTTTTAATTTCCTATAAAGCAAAATGATATGCGAAAATTATTTTCATGAATGCAAATGTATGGTATGCAAAGGTATGGTATATGAAGGTTCAAGACTTCCCCCCATCCTCACATGTAGGCTCTAGAGATGAGATTTTCTAAAAAGGTCCCTAGAATCACGGATCTCAACATGGAATTAAGGTCGTCGATTGCGAACATTCGCAAGACTTCAATACCTTCCAAGTGAAAATCTCCTCTAGGCGGGGTTTGGCATCCTACCTCACGGACATACGTCAACTCGGGCTTCCGCTCACAACCACCATCCTAACTTAATTTTCTCTCAAGCTCGGGTAGAGAGCCTCACACGTCCGGCGTTAACCCGAACAATATGGAGTAACATCGCTCATGTAACATCCCCACAGTTGATATAATAATGTGAATTTAAAGCAATATGAAGCATTTATAAATATACAGCAATAGAAGGATATAGATAATGAAATAAAAGCATGCAAGCAAAAAAGATAAAAACTTTTAGCTTAAAAGCTAACTAGGATAGGCTTGACTCGCTAGTGAGGAAACCCGTAAAATCCCCAGTGAAGTCGCCAGCTGTGCGCTCTCGTTAAAAAAAACGCATAACCTCGAGCGTTCGCAAACGCTAGCAAGGTTGTGTGAAGTCGCCACCAAAATTTTTGTTTAAAGGGAACGTTGATAAACCCTTGAGTTTTTTATTTTGAAGGGAAACGATAATAAAACCCTTGACGATAAGGAAAGGATGGTCATCACAACCATTACCGCGTTCGGGAGTCGATTACGCAAGGGGAAGGTTTTAGCACCCCTCACGTCCGTTGTACTCAACGGGAACCTCCTAGTTAGCTAAGGCTAGAATGTTTTTAAATGTTTTGCTTGCATGCGTGAATATGTAAAAGGGGAAAAGAAAATATGATGAAAGGGGAAAAAGGAAGTTTTTTATTATTGTGCTTGACAAGATGATGATCTTGCTCCTACGTATCTCCTGGTGCGATGGAGAATTCAAAGCTACGTAGTTCTTTGGTAGAAAAACGTATTTGTTGGTTATTTTTTAATGAACGATGTTTTAACCGTATTCTTGCGATCAAACGTAGCTTGTATGCTCACGTGTGGGAGGCTTAAGCGTTTGTTTAAAATCGCGCTAGAAATGTTAAAAGCATGTCCGTTGGGGAAAAGGGGTTTGAATTGGTCGCGAGGGGACCATAAAGATTAAAATGACTCAACCGAGTCGAGAAAGGTTCGATTGATCCAATGGGATCAAGAAAGGATTCAATGGACTCAACCGAGTTGAGCATTGACCAAAGTGACTCAACCGAGTCGAAAAAGGGTTCGATTGATCCGATGGGATCAAAAAAGGTTCAATGGACTCAATCGAGTCGAGCATTGACCAAAGTGACTCAAATGAGTCGAGAAATTGAATCAAATGGTCACGGGGGACCAAAAGGTTCAAATTGACCACAAAGGGCCAAGAATTGGTTTGGTGTGGTTGGATGCGTTGAAAATAGAATGACGATTGTCCGAACAACGAGACATACGTCGCATTCGTTCAATCGGGGAAATGGAGATACATACGTCAAACCATCCCTTTTTCATTCAAGTTTTGTTCGAATTTTAAGAAATCCCAACGTTTATCAAAACACTTGGTTTAAAACTCAAAAAGAAAAGGTTTTAATGTTCAAATTAGTTGTTGCAACCTAATGAACCAATTTTCCTTGTTTATGTGCATGCAAATGAGCAAGTTTATGGCAAATGCACAAATTTGTGAAAAACGCACAAGTTCGGCTCAAGTTTAAAAAAAGATTTTGAAAAGTGAACAAGTCCGGCTTAAGTTCACGTTTGATTGAAAATCATGAACAAGGTTTTTGTTCAAGTTTAGTTTTGAAAATAATGAACTTAGCTTATTGCTCAAGTTTTGATTTTGAAAGTTTAATGAACGTAACTTGTTTCGCAAGTTATTCAAAAAATGTTGCTCAAACTTGTGAATCTTCCAATATCATGCAAAACTCTTGATATGGTTTGAATAAAATGAGTTTCAATCCTCTTAGGTTCTGAGTTTTTGGGCTAGAACCTCAAAAATTGGCTTTTAGAAGCCTAAACTCAGATTCTGAGTTCTGTCATGGTCGCACTGCGAACTCTGCAAAATTTTGAGTTCAGAAGCTGCTTCTAAACTGCCGTTCAGAAGCAACTTCTGAAAAATCTCAGAACTTTTAGGGGATTAAAAAGCTTTGAAAATTGGCAATAAAAGGAGCTGAACAAACCAGTTTAAATGTTTTGCAACTTTGGGATTTCTTTTTAGGTTCAAAAGGGGTTTTTTGTGCAAAATGAACTTAAACAAAATTAAAGATACAAATAGCAATGCAAAATGAAAGATAAAGGATTCAGAACACTTACAGAACTCCTAGCCAAAGCTTGTATTGCAGGAGAATGAAGGAGCCTTGAATGTTTATGGTTTTTTTGCAAAATTTGGAATGTTGATGAATAAGAACAATGAGTTTGTGCAATTGCTCTGTGTTTGAACTGGTTTTTTGCTATGTTTTTGTGCTGTGTTTTTGCTCTCAAATCTCTGTTTTTCAATTCTTAAATTGTTGTGTATTCAATGCTATTTCAAGTGTTTTCTTGTTGGAAGGTTGTAAGTATGTGTAATTGTTAGTGTTGAATCCTTATGCATAGCATCCTTTTTATAGGCAAAAACCAAATCCAATGCAATGATGAAAATCTCTAGAATCCAGCTGATTTGTGGGCTAGAAACCAGGCTATCTTGCTTTGCATTTAATGCAAAAGTGAAGAGGTGACCTTGCCTTGCTGCACTGGTCAAGACTTTGGCAAATCCAGCCATTAATGCAACTGATTTTGGATAGAAATGATGATGAAAAAGTAGGAAAACAGGGTTGGTTTGCACTTGGCTGTCCCTTGGGATTGGTCCTTGCAATCTTGAGGGTTTAAGCAAGAAAAACGTGCACTATAATGTGCAGAGGTTGGGGAAACAAAAGGGAACATGTGGGTTGGTGTGAGGAGGAAGAAAAGCTGCTGAAAACAGGGCAGCAATCATGGCTTTTGGGCAAGCAAAACCAGCTGGGTTTGACTGGTTTTGGGGGAGAAAGCAGGAAGAAAAACAAACAAGCTGGTGGCTGGCAAGCTTAGGGTCAGTAGCAGGTCAATTTGGAGGGACAAGAGCTGCCCAAGGGCAAGCCAACTTGCTTGGCACATGCTTGGTTGGAAGAAAAACCTTCTCACCTTGGCTTTAATGGCACATGCTCCAATTCTTGCTTTGTTGAGCCCAAACAGCCACAATTGATGATAATAACAATAATAATAATGATAGGTAATAATAATAATAACATAATGAAAATAAATCAAAGAGAATAAAAATCTGCAAAAAATTCGCAGACTTCGCAGAGCGAAGGGGACTTTGCTCTGCGAAGTCATCATTTCTGAAATGTTGACTTTTTTGTTGACTTTTGTTGATTTTGACTTTTCTCTTTTTTTTTGAATTTTTGAAATTTGTTTTGAAAAGCTTGGGACAAAATTAGGGTACAACACATGGCAGCACACATTTTAATTACTTGACCTCTCAAGATTGCAAGGATTAATCCCAAGGACAACCCAATTTGCAAGCTGCCCTGTTTTTCTCACTTTTTCATCATCATTGCTGTCAAAAATCAGCTTCATTGATGGCTGGATTTGGCCCAAGATTGCAAGGCAATGTCACCTCTTCCCTTTTGCATTAAATGCAAAGCAATTATCCTGGTTTTTAGCCCACAAACAGCCTGCTCTAGGAGATTTTTCATCATTGCAATTGATCCTCATTTTGCCTATTTACGCAATGATATGCATAAGAATTTCACACAATGGAATAACAGTTAAAACACACAGAATTTCTAGAGCAAGAACAGAGTTCAATACATAGCAAAAGCCAGTTGAAACATTAGTGTTATTTGTCATCCATAATCTCCAACATTTCACTTTGCAATAATCACAAGCTTCCAAGCCTCCTTCATTCTCTTGCAATACAAGCATTGGCTAGGAGTTCTGTAAGTATTCTGAATCCTTTACCTTCCATTTTGCATCGCTACTTGCATCTTTAATTTTGTTTAAATTCATTTTGCTCAAAAAACCACTTTTTGAAACTCCAAAGGAATCTCACATTTGCAAAACACCAAACTGAGATATTTTACTCCTTTTCTTGCTAATTTCTCAAGGGTTTCAATCCCCTTAAGGTTCTGAAGATTGTTCAGAAGCAGCTTCTGAACAGAAGTTCAGAAGAAACTTCTGAGTTCAGTTTTTTCGCGGATTTCACAGAGCAAAGTCATGGTCGCTCTGCGACCATGACAGAACTTGGGTTCGCAGTGCCAAGTTCAGGTTGCTCTGCGAAAATGGCAGAACTCATAATCTGAGTTCAGGCTTCTAAAAAGCCAATTTTTGAGGTTCTCACCTAAAAACTCAGAACCTAAGAGGATTGAAGCTCATTTTTGTTCAAAACATAACAAGAGTTTTGCATGATATTGGAAATTTCACAAGTTTGAGCTACATCTTTTGGATAACTTGCGAAACAAGTTATGTTCATTAAACTCCCAAAATCAAATTCGAGCAATAAGCCATGTTCATTATTTTCAAAACTAAACTTGAACAACAACCTTGTTCATGATTTTCAATCAAATGTGAACTTGAGCCGAACTTGTTCATTTTTTAAAATCAAGCTTAAACTTTGAGCCGAACTTGTGCATTTTCCAAACTCGTGCATATTTTCATGAACTTGTTCATTTTTCAAAACTTGAATAACACTTGTTCTTGAGTTCCAATAACTTAAGCAACAAGCTATGTTCACTATTTTCAACAAACTTGAACAACAAATTTGCTCATGATTTTCAATGAACTTGTTCCTAAATTCCAACACGCGTGAACAAAGCTTGTTCATTTTTGCATCATAAGCTTGAAACAAAGTTGTTCATCCTTTCAAAATTTGAACAACATTTGTTCAAGGTTGCAACAACTAATTTGAGCAACAAGCTTTTTCTTAGGTTTTTTAACCAAGTGGTTTGTTCCCTTTTGAGATTTCTTTGAGTTTCAACAAACAAAAACTTGAATGAAAAAGGAATGGTTTGACGTATGTCTCTCCATTCCCCGGTTGCACGAATGCGTGACGTATGTCTCGTTGTTCGGGCAATCGTCATTCCATTTTCAACGCGTCCAACGCGCTTAACCCTTTTATTGGTCCCTCGTGACCAATCCAACATTTCTTTGATCCCTCGTGGTCAATTTAAACTTTTCTTGGCCCTCGTGGTCAATTCAAACCTTTTCACGCCCGAGCGCGTTTTCCAACGGATACCATCGCCCGAGCGCGAGTCCGTCTCTTTTTTAATCAAATCGTTTTTACCTTCATTAAGCTACCCTCATAACGGTAGTAGGTAAAAACTTTTTATCGGTCTTCATTAAGCTATCCAAACAACGATAGTAGACCACGTTTCCTTTTCAACCAAACTTTTTCGCTGGGGCGCAATCAATTCTTTTTTTAATTAAAATCAACCAACATACAAACTTTTTCTACCAAAGAACTACGTAAGCTTTGAATTCTCCTTCGCACCGGGAGATACGTAAGAGCAGGATTCATATCTTGTCAAGCCCATTAATTAAAAACTTTCTTTTTCCCCTTTATATATTTTTTCTTTTTCCCTTTTACATATTCAAGCACGCAAGCAAAACGTCAAAAACATTCTAGCCTAAGCTAACTAAGAGGTTCCCGTTGAGTACAACGGATGTGAGGGGTGCTAATACCTTCCCCTTGCATAATCGACTCCCGAACCCAAAATCTTTAACATCGAGGAAATTTCGAACTTTTTCCCTTTTTCCCCGAAAAATTAAAAGTTCAGTCGTGATTTAAAATTAGTGATTCAACGCTTCTCAATAGCTTGATATCCGAAATTCGACGCGACAAAAATGGCGACTTCACTGGGGACACATGTCACACTTTGTTTTTATGTATGGCGAGTGAAGCCTATCTTAGTTCACTTTTAGGCTAAAATGTTTTTGTTTTGCTTGCATGCTTGTGTTTTATTATCTTTATTTGTTTTTCTTCTCTCGCTCTATATTTATATATTTCATATTGCTTCATATCAATATATCAACTGTGGGGTTGTCACATGAGCGATGTTACTCCGCATTGTTCGGGTTAATGCCGAACGTGTGAGGCTCTCTACCCGAGCTTTGAGAGAAATTAAGATAGGATGGTGGTTGTGTAGCGGAGGCCCGCGTTGACGTATGTCCGTGAGGAAGATGCGAAAACCCCGCCTAGAGGAGATTTCACTTGGAATTTATTGAAGTCTTGCGAGTAATTTGCAATCGACGACCTTATTTTCCCTGTGGGGTCCGTGACTCTAGGGACCTTTTAGAAAATTCCATCTCTAGAGCCTACATGTGAGAATGGGGGGAAGTTTTGAACGTTTCTATACCAAACCCCTGCATACCATAAACATTTACATTCATGAAATTTTTTTTGCATAAACAAAAAAAAGAGGGGCATTTTTTTCATATACATCGCATACATACATTAACATCATTCATAACATGCATACATTTGTTTCGAGTCCAAAACTCCTTTCCCTTCTTATCGTCTGATTTCTTACACTCCGAATTGAGTCATCGGTGTTCGCATTTCATCCGCAACACTACGCGTCATCCCGTCAAGGAAAGTGGCTCGTCGTCCCAAAACAACCTCACTAAGAGAACCCTCAAGAGATTGGCATCACAGTTTTCCTCTGCGGGGGCACACTCTACAAAATGAAATTATGACCTGGTCTTATTCAGATGTGTGGATAAACGTGAAGCATAATTTTCATACAAAAAGTGCAACCATGCTTGGCACTCCCTCACAATTCACAAAAAGCTCAGTCGTCATTGACATTCCTCAATCTCCTACAAAAAGCCCAATTTTCATTGGCACATACAAATACAATTTCCATCCAAAGCCCAATTTTCATTGGCATTCCCACTCACAATTCACAATCAAAGCCCGACCTTGATCGGCATCCAATCACATCATATGGATTGATCCAAAGCATTCAGCCACATATGTATGGTAATGATAAGATTTGATTGATTTGCGCAAAGCCAAGGTACATGTTTCCTGTTTTTCTAGGATTAAACTTGGAATGAGAATATGTACTTAGTACAAAAGTTACACCATACAGTTTGCGTTGTTAATATGTTTATTCTGTGAACCATTTAGAACTAGCCAAAATGTGAGGAATACTCAAAATCATTATATATATGCAGGAGACCGGCATTTTTTTTGTTTAACTCGATTCTTTTATGTTAAATCTGAATGTTGTTTTAAATTGTATAAAAGCACTGACATGATCAAGGCATTTTTTGAAAATGAGTAGAAACACTTGACCAAAAAGCCTACCCTGTGAGAAGTGAGTATTTGTTAACCCCTTTGAGCCTAATGAATCAGAGTCGTTAACTATGAACTGCCAATTCTCATAAGCTCAATCTCTTTTTGATATTGCCGGAGTTTGTAAAAAATTCAGTTCATAGTTAAATCATTATTGAATTCTGATATTTTTACTTTCATTTTGAACCCTTAACCATCATGATTATTGTCCCTTGCCAAAAGAAAAAGGAACATTCAATTAGGCTATCATCTTGAACTAAGTTGGGGAGAAAAGGGAGGTTGTGCATATCAACTAATGGTGAATTTTGTAATTGATCTTGACAACAAACAAACCAAGAAAAAAGAAAAGAGAAAAAGAAAAGAGAAAAAAAATCAATAAATCAAAAAGTTGTCAAGATCAAAGAAAAATATTTGTAAATCACCAAGAGTTGTGTTTGAATAAGGAGGAAGTGTGTAATTAGAAAGAATGTTCCTCTTGCTTGGCCTTTTGAATTCAATTTCCCCACATATGACATTTCTTTTGTAACCAAGCCAAATTACAACCCGCAAAGACCTTGTGATCAATGCTTTTGTGCTTTTAGAAACGATGATTAGATGGACACATAACTTGATCGGAATGTTAGCAAACTTGCCGGATGAGTGTTCAATACCCTCACAATTAATATTCAATTTGTTCATCTACTTAAACAAAAATGTGTGTTAGGTGTGGTTCATTGATAAATATGTTATTTACTTGAGTTGTATGATATAAATTTTATGTTTAGTATTATTTCAATTTTTTAGTGCAATCTTGGATTAATGGGAGCATCAAAATTGCCTGTGCAAATCTCATATGAATCATGCAAATCTCACAAAAGCCCAATTCCCATTGGTACCCACATTACCAACAAAAACCCAATTCTCATTGGCACCCACAATTTCAAACCAAAGCCCGACCTCACTTGGCACCTAATCATAATCCAAAGCCCGACCTCGTTCGGCATCCAATCATAACCAAAGCCCGACCTCACTCGGCATTCAATCATAACCAAAGCCCGACCTCACTCGGCATCCAATCATAATCCAAGCCCGACCTTGCTCGGCATCCAATCACAACCCCCAACATCCAACATGACGTCTGTCATCCAAACACAACCAAAGCCCAACCTCGCTCGGCATCCAAACATAATAAAATCCCGACCTCGCTCGGCATCCAAACATAATCAAAGCCCGACCTCGCTCGACATCCAAACGTAACCAAAGCCCGACCTCGCTCGGCATCCAATCACAAAGCCCGACCTTGCTCGGCATTCAATCATAATCCCCAGCGTCCAACATGACGTCTGTCATCCCACATGTCAGCATAGTGCATGCATCATATCAAACTCATTCATTAGCATGCATCTCATATTCATATCATGCTCTCCCTCACCATTTATCATGCCCCCCAGCAAACAATCCTCAATGAAGATTACCGAGTGTTTGTAATGCGATATCAGTCCACTTTTCATCTTACCGGTCTAATCTTGTCTCGTCAAGTTTATCGGTCATACAATCAAATCAAGTCAATCTTTTTCCTCAAGTGTCATCCCAGTGTGTCTGGTCCAGTGATGTCACCTCCTTTATTGCCAAGTGGCAGTTCTTTAACGAACAGCTTGTGCATCTTTCATCATATCCTTATACCAAGGGGCAGTTCTTTAACGAACGGTTTGTGTATCCCCAGTGCAAGTCAATCCTTCACACAACATTCCCAGTGAAAGTCATACATTCGTACATTCATACATTCATGCGTATACACACTCGTGCATACAACATACAACAATATCATTCATACATGGCTGCTTTAACCACCATGAGTCTTACCAATCAATCATGAACAATTCGTAACCTCCTTTTCCCCAAGTGTCATCCCCAGTGTGTCTGGTCCAGAGATGTCACCCACTTTTTGCCAAGTGGCAGTTCTTTAACAAACAGCTTGTGCATTTTTTTTTATCTAAGTCTTGTCGTCAGTGGTAGTTCGGCATTAACCCGAACAGCTGACATTTACCTTTGTTTCTTGTCGTCAGTGGTAGTTCGGCATTAACCCGAACAGCTGACGTTTACCTTTGTTTCTTGTCGTCAGTGGTAGTTCGGCATTAACCCGAACAGCTGACGTTTACCTTTGTTTCTTGTCGTCAGTGGTAGTTCGGCATTAACCCGAACATCTGACGTTTACCTTTGTTTCTTGTCGTCAGTGGTAGTTCGGCATTAACCCGAACATCTGACATTTACCTTTGTTTCTTGTCGTCAGTGGTAGTTCGGCATTAACCCGAACATCTGACATTTACCTTTGTTTCTTGTCGTCAGTGGTAGTTCGGCATTAACCCGAACAGCTGACATTTACCTTTGTTTCTTGTCGTCCGTGGTAGTTCGGCATTAACCCGAACAGCTGACATTTACCTTTGTTTCTTGTCGTCAGTGGTAGTTCAGGATTAACCCGAACAGCTGACATTTACCGTTCTTTCTTGTCGTCGGTGGTAGTTCGGCATTAACCCGAACAGCTGACATTTACCTTTGTTTCTTGTCGTCGGTGGTAGTTCGGCATTAACCCGAACAGCTGACATTTACCTTTGTTTCTTGTCGTCAGTGGTAGTTCGGCATTAACCCGAACAGCTGACATTTACCTTTGTTTCTTGTCGTCAGTGGTAGTTCGGCATTAACCCGAACAGCTGACATTTACCTTTGTTTCTTGTCGTCAGTGGTAGTTCGGCATTAACCCGAACAACTGACATTTTCCTTTGTTTCTTGTCGTCAGTGGCAGTTCGGCATTAACCCGAACAGCTGACATTTACCTTTATTTCTTGTCGTCAGTGGCAGTTCGGCATTAACCCGAACAGCTGACATTTACATTTTTACCTTCTTTAAGCTATCATCACAACGTTAGTTCGTAGAATGTTTTGAAACGGAATTCTCCAAATAGAGCACACCCCATGCATTTCTTTTATTCCCTGAGTCTGGATATCGATCAATTTTCAAAATGATCCTTATATCCCCAGCGATGTCACAAACCCTGTCTTTTTCTTCTTGTACTTTACCTTCATTAAGCTACCGTCACAACGGTAGTAGGTAAAATAATTTCCCCAGTGAATAGTAGACTTTGTCTTGTCTTTTACATTTTACCTTCATTAAGCTACCCTTGCAACGGTAGTAGGTAAAATGGAATCCCCGGTGAAGCCACCAAGGTAACCTTGGTCTATTGTCTTCATTAATGCTATCATTTTGAATCAATATGGTAGTAGACAATCCTTTCCCCAGTGGAACCCCGTTGTCTCCAGTAGAGTCGGATCCCGTTTCTTTAACAAACCCGGGTATCCCTTTGTTTCATTTCATCCCCAGTCGGGTCATCTTTGCCGTCTTTGCATTCATACTTGCATTACGAGCATTCACAGCATTTGCATGCATACATCCAAAGCATTTTCAATTCAAGAAAAATTTAGTCAAAAATGGTGTACTCTGTATTTAAGTCTCTTCGACCCGTCAATTTCAAAATTTCACTTTTAATCTCCGTGGCGAAGAAACTTAAATAGGGGCATCTGTCATACCTCATTTTTTGACTCATATTTTTCTTTATTTATTATCCTTTTATCTTTTATTATTTCATTATGATTTTTTTATTTCTTACTTTTACCTTTTATTATCCTTATTATTTCATCTTTACTTTTGGATTTTATTTATTAGTATTTATTTTCATTATCATTACTATTGTTATTATTTATATTATCATTACCATTATCACTATTATTATTATTAATATTATTATTATTATCTTTTTTTCATTAATATTATTATTATTACCTTTTCATCAATGTTATTATTTTTATCTTTTTCATCATCATTTTTATTATCATCATTATTTTTGTTTCCATTATTGCTTTTATTATTACCATTACCATTATTATCATTATTTTATTGTTTTATTTGAAAAGAAAAGAAAAAAACAAAAAAAGGGGAGTTCGCAGAGCAAAGTTCCCATCGCTCTGCGAACTCTGCGATTTTTGCAGATTTTTATTTCTTTGATTTATCTTTCTTTTGGTTTCATTATAGTTATTGTTATTATTATCTATTATTATTATTATCATTATTATTACCAATTGTGGATGTTTGGACCCAACAAAGAAAGAATTGAAGCATGTGTCATTAAAGCCAAGGTGAGAAGGTTTTAGTTCAAAGCCAAGCAAGTTGGCTGCCCTTGGGCAGCTCTCATCTCTCCCAATTGACCTACTACTGACCCTGAGCTTGCCAGCCAGTAGCTTGCTCGTTTTTCTTCCTTCTTTCTCCACCAAAACTAGTCAACACAGCTGCACATGGCTTGCCCAAAAACCATGAGTGCTGCCCTGTTTCAGCAGCTTTTCCTCCCTTTTCACACCAGCCCACATGTTCTTTTTGCTTCCCCCAACCTCTGTACATGGCAGCACATGTTTTCCTTGCTTGACCTCTCAAGATTGCAAGGATTAATCCCAAGGACAACCCAATTTGCAAGCTGCCCTGTTTTTCTCACTTTTTCATCATCATTGCTGTCAAAAATCAGCTACATTGATGGCTGGATTTGGCCCACGATTGCAAGGCAATGTCACCTCTTCCCTTTTGCATTAAATGCAAAGCAATTAGCCTGGTTTTTAGCCCACAAACAGCTTGCTCTAGGAGATTTTTCATCATTGCAATTGATCCTCATTTTGCCTATTTAAGCAATGATATGCATAAGAATTTCACACAATGGAATAACAATTTAAACACACATAATTTCTAGAGCAAGAACAGAGTTCAATACATAGCAAAAGCCAGTTGAAACATTAGTGTTATTTGTCATCCATAATCTTCAACATTTCACTTTGCAATAATCACAATCATCCAAGCCTCCTTCATTCTCTTGCAATACAAGCATTGGCTAGGAGTTCTGTAAGTATTCTGAATCCTTTACCTTCCATTTTGCATCGCTACTTGCATCTTTAATTTTGTTTAAATTCATTTTGCTCAAAAAACCACTTTTTGAAACTCCAAAGGAATCTCACATTTGCAAAACACCAAACTGAGATATTTTACTCCTTTTCTTGCTAATTTCTCAAGGGTTTCAATCCCCTTAAGGTTCTGAAGATTGTTCAGAAGCAGCTTCTGAACAGAAGTTCAGAAGCAGCTTCTGAGTTCAGTTTTTTCGCGGATTTCACAGAGCAAAGTCATGGTCGCTCTGCGACCATGACAGAACTTGGGTTCGCAGTGCCAAGTTCAGGTTGCTCTGCGAAAATGGCAGAACTCAGAATCTGAGTTCAGGTTTCTAAAAAGCCAATTTTTGAGGTTCTCACCTAAAAACTCAGAACCTAAGAGGATTGAAGCTCATTTTTGTTCAAAACATAACAAGAGTTTTGCATGATATTGGAAATTTCACAAGTTTGAGCTACATTTTTTGGATAACTTGCGAAACAAGTTATGTTCATTAAACTCCCAAAATCAAATTCGAGCAATAAGCCATGTTCATTATTTTCAAAACTAAACTTGAACAACAACCTTGTTCATGATTTTCAATCAAATGTGAACTTGAGCCGAACTTGTTCATTTTTTAAAATCAAGCTTAAACTTTGAGCCGAACTTGTGCATTTTCCAAACTCGTGCATATTTTCATGAACTTGTTCATTTTTCAAAACTTGAATAACACTTGTTCTTGAGTTCCAATAACTTAAGCAACAGGCTATGTTCACTATTTTCAACAAACTTGAACAACAAATTTGTTCATGATTTTCAACGAACTTGTTCCTAAATTCCAACACGCGTGAACAATGCTTGTTCATTTTTGCATCATAAGCTTGAAACAAACTTGTTCATCCTTTCAAAATTTGAACAACATTTGTTCAAGGTTGCAACAACTAATTTGAGCAACAAGCTTTTTCTTAGGTTTTTTAACCAAGTGTTTTGTTCCCTTTTGAGATTTCTTTGAGTTTCAACAAACAAAAACTTGAATGAAAAAGGAATGGTTTGACGTATGTCTCTCCATTCCCCGGTTGCACGAATACGTGACGTATGTCTCGTTGTACGGGCAATCGTCATTCCATTTTCAACGCGTCCAACGCGCTTAACCCTTTTATTGGTCCCTCGTGACCAATCCAACATTTCTTTGATCCCTCGTGGTCAATTTAAACTTTTCTTGGCCCTCGTGGTCAATTCAAACCTTTTCACGCCCGAGCGCGTTTTCCAATGGATACCATCGCCCGAGCGCGAGTCCGTCTCTTTTTTAATCAAATCGTTTTTACCTTCATTAAGCTACCCTCATAACGGTAGTAGGTAAAAACTTTTTATCGGTCTTCATTAAGCTATCCAAACAACGATAGTAGACCACGTTTCCTTTTCAACCAAACTTTTTCGCTCAGGCGCAATCAAATCTTTTTTTAATTAAAATCAACCAACATACAAACTTTTTCTACCAAAGAACTACGTAAGCTTTGAATTCTCCTTCGCACCGGGAGATACGTAGGAGCATGATTCATATCTTGTCAAGCCCATTAATAAAAAACTTTCTTTTTCCCCTTTATATATTTTTTCTTTTTCCCTTTTACATATTCAACCACGCAAGCAAAACGTCAAAAACATTCTAGCCTAAGCTAACTAAGAGGTTCCCGTTGAGTACAACGGATGTGAGGGGTGCTAATACCTTCCCCTTGCATAATCGACTCCCGAACCCAAAATCTCTAACATCGAGGTAATTTCAAACTTTTTCCCTTTTTTCCCGAAAAATTAAAAGTTCAGTCGTGATTTAAAATTAGTGATTCAACGCTTCTCAATAGCTTGATATCCGAAATTCGACGCGACAATCATATGACGACAGAATATTGTTATTGTTGTATTATAATGTTGTGCGTGCTTTTCCCTAATATTATGTTACGGCAGGATTTCTCACCCCTTTGTTGTTGTTGTGTTGTTTTCTTTGTGGTGATTGTACTCCCAGGTACAGACACTCAGGTTGAGGAAGTTTAGCTGTGGGATGACTTAGAAGGTGGAGATGGAATACGTCTTCCGTCTAGTTTTCATTTTATTTAGTAATCTATTAAGCATGTAGTCGCTACGAGCTCTGATTCTTGTAACACCAGGGTTGGGGTTGACGTTGAAATTAATTTGTTTTTAAGTCGAGAACTTGGAAATATTGTTATTTCTATTTATGATGTTGAATAACAAGGATAATCAATATTAATGAAATCAATGAAATGTTTTCTGCTGTTGAAATTATTATTTAAAGAAAGTGTTTATGTTATATGTGATATATTGACGAGTTTTGTAACATCCTCTTTATTAAATATATAATTATTATTTAATAATTATCATCGGGAAATAGGGTGTTACACTCTCTCTCTCCTCACTCTCAAAAAACCTTTCAACATCCATCTTTTCAATTTTTCTCTTTCAATTTTTTCCTTCTCCACCAACATCAACATGAAGTTTGTCCATGATCACGATACCAAGAAGTCTGAAACCCCCAACCCAACACCAAGCAAAACTGCCAAAAATCAAACGGCTCCGACTTCATCAAAGGCCAAAGTAACACGTTGTAATGCCAAAGAAGGCTCTTCTGATGTCATCACCAATGTTGTTCCGATCAATGTTGTTCCAGGTCGCATTCCAAGAAAGAAAATGACTAGATCGTCCACTGCGACAAAGGGTAACACATCAAATGTAAGTGAATCTTCTACCCCCTATGTGTCGGTTCAAATACCCACTAGTGATGATAGAAATGTTGAAGTCTCTGTAGCTATAAAGAAACCTCACTCTATGACTAGTTTATATCTTGACCCTCTCAAAACCCCTGATGTCGAACCTGTTGTTAATACATCTGCCAAAGACCCTGTCGTTTCAAACGTTGTGGGTAGTGATGAGACATTTAGTGTTAATATTGTTGGTGTTGAGGTGGCTGATAAAAATGTTACTGTGTCACCCTCTAAGAATGTGGTTGCTAACCCTAAGTCTTCCCCATCCAAGACTGATGCTGGTTCTGATGTGGGTTCCCCTTTGGAAACCCTTCTTGAGTCTAATGTTGTGCCAAATGTTGCAACATCCTTGGCCCAACCTGATCATCCTGTTGAAACCAGTCAAGAAAAATCCCTTGATAGTCTGCCAGTGAGTTTGTTCCAGATGAATCTTCTGAAAGATCTCAAGAGGATGTGTCTGATAAGAATTCCCAAGAAGTTGTGTCTGAGGACGAATCTGTGAGCAGTGAGAAAGAAAAACATGGTGATGAAAATGTGTCTGAGAATGTTGAGGAACCCTTGGCTAACCAAGAAACCCAAGAAGAAACTACTGGTGTGGAAAAGGATCGATCTACGATTACTGTCAATGTAGATGATCTAGATTCTAATGATGAACATATAGGGAAGATACTAGCCCAGAGTGTTTCCAAAAGACTGAAGAATAGAAAAGGGAAGGGTGTTGTATCTGCCAGCAAGTCCACTAAGGCTTCCAAGAAAAGTATAGGTGTTGGACCCTCTAAAGGATGAAGCAAGGTTGTGGCTGCTGCTACTAAGAAAAAGTCCTTGAAAAGGAAGGAAGTGCCTCGTAGCGACATTGAGTATGATGTCGAACAAGATTTTCAAGACATCATGCCTTCAGCCAAAAAGAAAATTGCTGGGAAAAAGATTCCACAAAATGTGCCTAAGGCCCTCATTGACAAGATTTCCTTTCATGCTGTTGAAAATGTGACAAAATGGAAGTATGTGCTCCAACAAAGGCTAGCTTTGGAAAGAGAGCTGGGTAAGGAGGCCTTGGAGTGTGAGGAGGTGATGAATCTCATCAAGGAGGCAGGGTTAATGAAGACAGTCTGCAAGTTAGGTGACAGTTATGCACAATTGGTGATGGATTTTCTTGTGAATATTCCTGAAGATTGTGACAATCCTCTAAGCAAGGAATACCAGAAGGTCTTTGTTAGAGGAGAATGTGTCAAATTCTCTCCTACTATTATCAACAGGTTTATGGGGATTGATGAAACTATTGTTTCTGAGCTGGAGGTGACTGATAACCAAGTGTGCAAAGAGATAACTGCTAACCAAGTCAAGGTGTGGCCTAGGAAAGGAAAGATCTCTTCTCTTAAGGTGTCTGTGAAGTATGCCATCCTTAACATGATAGGAGCTGCTAACTGGGTCCCAACTACTCACTCTTCAGATATTGCCACAGGTTTGGGGAAATTTATTTTTGATGTTGGTACTAAGGCAAAATAGATTATGACGCTTATATCTTTGAACAGACTGTTAGGCATGCCAAAACTTTGGCTGTGAAACTCCATATAGACTTTCCCTCTCTTTTATGTGGTATTATCTTGGATCAGCATCCAAGTATTAAGACTGCATTTGATGTTCCTAAAAAGAGGGAATCTCCTTTCACTCTGCACTACAAACTGTTTGGTAAGCATCATGTTCCATACATTGTTGGAACATCTGGAGCTGCATCTTCTGCAGGTCTTATGTCTAGAATGGAGATCGTGGCTGCCCTAAAAGACACTTGCTAAATTCTTGATGAAAGGAAGGCAAAATTTGAACTAATGATCCAAGCATTGGAGCATGAAGAGGTTGCTGCTGAGGGTGAGCATGCAAGAAGTGAGGAAGAAGATGATGCTACTAATGATGTGAAGGAAGCTTCTGCCAGCAGTTTTGATGCTTTTTGATGTATTTTTTTTTGTTTCTCTGTTCATTTGTGGGCTATGCCCTGGATTTTTGTGCCTATGGTATGTAACCTAATACTGCGCATGCTCTGCTACTGTTGTTCTTGTTCTTTCTAATCTTGTTTAATGCATGAAGGATCTGTTTGGCTAATTTGTGGCTAAAAAGGGGGAGTAGTTAGATACATTCAGTAGTTATCTATATGTTATGCTAATGGTGTGCCTGATGTTGAAACTGTTCTATGAAGTTGATTCATGCATGCATATATTCAGGGGGAGTGATACTGTGTTGGTTGACATGCATATATTCAGGGGGTGTGTTACAAAATGTTGAAACATCCGGTGCCGGTGTATTGTATGTGTGGGGATTTATTTTTCTCACTTCGGGATTGTGTATGTTCTGTTCTGCTGTTGCATGCCTCTGATACTCTTTAGTGATACTCCTCGATATTCTTATCTGCTACGGTTCATTTGAGGAAATTATTTTGAAGTAGTTTTTCAAGATGTGCTACCTTTCTTCATGGTTGTGTACTTATGATGAGTGAAGAAATGTTTGTGTGGTATCTCTCTAGGTTGTGTGTATGATCTCAGATTGTTTTAGCCAAAAATTTGCCAAAGGGGGAGATTGTTGGATATTTGTATGTTGACTTCATTTTTGCTAAATCAAATATACAAGCAAGATGTTGGACCCAATGTTCCAACATGTGAGTATGTCTTCTGTGTGCCCTAATTTTGCACACTAATTATTGTGCTTTAATTATTTGAGGAATCCACGTTTTTTCTTGTGGGCGAAGCTGCGTGATCGTGATCACTGGTGTGTTTATCTCCTAAAGATGTGGCAACTTTTTAGGAAGCCTTGCATTTGACTTATTTCTGAAAGATGTGTCAACATTTTAGGAAACTTTGGATTTGATTCTATTTCTTGTGAGCGGGTCTCGTGATGGATTGTGCATTGGTCTGAAGCCCAACTAGAAGATCAGGCCCGTACTACTTCAGTATATATGGAAGGTCGAAAAACCTAATTACGTGATTCAAGCCGTCATTTTGTAAGGGAGTGTTTTTTTAGGGTTTTGAGTCTCTGTTAATTGTGAGCCTTTCTTGTGTCATCTTGATGCAAGCTTCAGACTGTGTTTATTGAGTTGTAATATTGTATACTACACCTAAGCTTTGAAGTATGGTGTCAGATTGCGTTTGAAGGTGTCTTCACCATACGATATGTATTTGTATAATCACAGGGTGTGTGATTGAGTGGATGTGAGATGAGACCTCAAGTCTAGGAGTTCCTAGGATGAAGTCAGTGAAGGTGAGAAAAACACACACACAAGAAGGGGGGGTTAAATTGTGTGAGTCAAAAAAACAGGTTTCTTTTACTTTTCAAAACTTAAGGCAAGTTCAGAAGCTGATATGAATCAGTTCTGAACTATTTTCTCAGAGTTATGCAGCAGATTAAAAAGTAAAAGAGATAAGGAAAGAGAGAGACACATCAATTTATACTGGTTCCTTCTCAATGTGAGAAGTAGTCCAGTCCCCTTGTTTTCCAACAAGAGAGTTTCACTATAATCTGAAGATTACACAATGCTCAACCACTAAGGAAGAGACTTCCAGTTGCTCAATCACAAACAAGGAGACTTCTATGCTCAACCACCAAGGAAGAGGCTTCCAATGCTCAAGTCACTAAGACAAGAGACTTCCCAATGCTCAAGTCACTAAGACAAGAGACTTCTGACTCAGACCACACAGGAATGAGGTTACAACTGCTCAGTATACAGACTGAGACTTAAGGACCAAACTGGTTTACAAGTAAAGGAGTTTGGGATGAACACTTGATCAAATATCAGAGGTGTTCTCTTAATACAACACAAGTTAAGACTCTTAACCTTAAGAAATTCTAAGTTACAAAGACTATGAGAATTTCTAAGAGGTTGGGTAACTTGCGTATTTTTGACAGCAAAACAGAGCAAGAGTTCAGTTCTTTGTTTCAAGAGTCTTAGACCATTTCTTCTTCAAATCTTCTTCCTTTTATAGAGAGAAAAGAGCTGTTGAAGATTTGCTTGAATTTGAGGAAAGAGCCGTTGCAAGCTAAGCTAGAATTTCTGCAAATGTGTGCTGCACTTTTTCAAACAAAACAGAGCAGCAGCCATTTTTGAAATGGCCTACCTTAAAAGCTGGAGAATGTTTGGGTCAGGGAGACAACTGTTCCATTGAGTTGTTCTGACACATCCAGGCATTAAATGCGCACAGTACTGGTCACTTTCCATGCCATATCAGCTTCAGAAGCTTCTCTGTGAACAGTGCATCAGAAGCTGCTTCAGTTGTACGGATCAGAAGCTGGCTTCAGGAGTTGACTCAGCGTTGACTTCATCAGAAGCACCCAGACTTCAGAAGCTGCCTTCAGACTCAGAAGCTGCACTTCAGGACCACTTCAGAACCTCTACTTCAGAAGCACTTCTTCAGGAGTATTTCTTCAGAAGTTCTTACTTCAGGAGCACTTATTCAGGAGTACTTCTTCAGGAGTACTTCTTCAGGAGTATTTCTTCAGAAGTTCTTACTTCTAGCTTTGCAACCTTGCTTCTTAGCTTTCCTTCTTGCTCTTTAGCTTGTTCTTCCATAACCATTGTCAGTTAATACTAATTAAGCACGTGGTTCTGAAACACTTGAACAAAGCATTAGCAAATAACCAATTTTCTCTTTAATACTTTGTTATCATCAAAACCACAAAGAGAGATATGTTTACACATAATGTTTCAACAATCTCCCCCTTACTATATAAGAGACTTGTTAAACACATTTTGTTCCAACAATCTCCCCCTTTTTGATGATGACAAACATAAGTATTAAAACAGAAAATTGTTGTTAACTTAATTAACAAGTTAACTTCAGGGTGTGAGGTTTGTAAGGTCCCCCTGAGTCTGATCCAAGTTAATTAAGTTCAGTTGAAAATACAAATGTGAAAATTTTAGAATTGTTATTAAGTTTAATTAACAATCTGACTTCAGGAGAGGTTTGTAAGCTCTCCCCCTAAGTCTGATAATCCACAGGATGAGTTTTATAAGCTCCCTGAGTCTTATCCAAGTTATTTTAAATTCATCTTAACTCACTAAGAGTTATATATCTCACAGAAAATATCAGAGCCTAATTTCAAATGCATAAGAGCATAAACTTCAATTCAGAGGCTAAGAATTAAACAGTTCTCATAAGTTAAATTCAATCAGAATTGTTTCAGAGCTGAACGATTGTATCAGATAAACAATTGTATCAGAGCTTAACAGGCTTGACTTCTGACAATTTTAACTTATTTTTGAGCTCAGGTGCTTTAATACTTGTTTTACTTTCTCCCCCTTTTGTCATCAACAAAAAGTTTTACTTTCTCCCCTCAACACAGAAAATTTCTCCCTCTTTTTCAAGAGAGTTTGAAAATATCTGTATCAGAGCAGAAAAGAATTTTGAAAGAGTTTGAAAGCATGTATCAAAGCATTTCAATCTCCCCCTTTTTAAAAGAATTTTAAAAGAGTTCTGACACCAATTTTGAAAACATTTCAAAAAGATTCAAAATTGGGGGGGGGGGGGGGGTTGATACCAAAATTTGTGAGATTTTTATGCAATCATATTGATAATCAAGTAGCAAAGATAGTTATCAGAGCATACTTGATTTTCAATGAGTATATGACTTGCATGAAAAATAGAATGTTGTTCAGAAGCAGAAACAGTTCTGAGCTTCTGATCAGAGCATTCTGTGTTCAGACATGGTTTGTTCAGTATCAGAGAAAAACAAGAAGTTATCAGAGCAATTCTGAGCTTGCTTAAAGAATCATATCAGAGTCTGATACCAATTGAGGATTTTATCTCAGAGTCTGATACCAAAATATAATTTTAAGACTGCTGAACTTATATCAGAACCTGATAATAATTGAAGGTTTATCTCAGAGTCTGATACCGGCTTAAAAAGTTTTAATTCGGAGTCTGATACCAAATAAAAACATTTCTAAAGACTGAACATAGTCTGATACACTTTGGGCATTTGAAAAATGTGTCTGTGCTGAACAGTTTGAAAACAGACTGATACCAATTGTAAAATTGTTTGTCAAGTAATTTTAACAATGGACATCAGAGCAGAAAATCACATTTTTAAATTGATGACTTTGGGAGGATTAGAGTATAAATTTTCAAAGCTTAAATCATCATTGCCCATAGCTATACTTATCAGATTCTGACCAACATTAGATTTTTATCAGATTCAGAAGTCAGAAAATCCAGGTTCTGATCCTTCAGACTTTGAAGTTTTTCAGGCTTAACTGTCTTCAGACTCTCAGAAGATGAGTGTCTGATCAGTCTTAGCTTATGATAAACTTAGAATCAAGGATTTCATTCAGATTCAAGCACATTTTTCAAGAGATAAAATGCATGTTCAGATTCTTTTTAATAAAATTGAATCTTTCTTCTGTTAGGGGTTTTGTGAATATGTCATCCCATTGATGATCAGTATCAATGAACTGAATATCTAAAACACCCTTCTGAACATAATCTCTTATAAAATGATGTTTTATTTCTATGTGCTTGGCTCTAGAATGCAGAATTGGATTTTTAGACAGACATATTGCAGCAGTATTATCACAATAAATTGGAATATTGTCTGCATGAATCTGATAATCCTCTAATTGATGTTTCATCCAGAGCAGTTGTGTGCTACAACTTGCAGCTGAGATGTATTCTGCTTCTGCTGTTGACAAAGCAATGGTTGCTTGTCTCTTGCTGGCCCAGGATATCAGATTCTCACCAAGAAACTGACAGTTTCCACTGGTGGATTTTCTTTCAATCCTGTCCCCAGCATAGTCAGCATCACGGAATCCGACTAGCTTATAATTCAGAGATTTCTTATACAGAAGTTCCAAATTAGTTGTTCCTTTCAGATACCTGAAGATTCTCTTGACAGCAGTCATATGAGATTCTCTAGGATCTGATTGGAATCTGGCACAAAGACATACACTAAATAAAATATCTGGCCTAGAAGCAGTTAAGTATAGGAGAGAACCTATCATACCTCTGTACAGCTTCTGATCTACTTTAGTGCCATTGTCCTCTTTGCTTAAGGTGCAGGTGGGATGCATAGGTGTTGTCATCAGATTGCAATCATCCAGCTGGAACTTCTTCAGAAGCTCCTTGGTGTATTTTGACTGATGAACATAAACACCATCTTTGCATTGGTTGATTTGAATTCCCAAGAAGAATTTCAGCTCACCCATCATGCTCATTTCAAATTCATCCTGTATTAACTTAGAAAATTCCTTGCAAAGGGAGGCATTAGTAGAACCAAATATGATATCATCAACATAGATTTGTACAATTAAGATTTCTTTCTTAACAGTTTTTCTAAAGAGTGTATTGTCAACTTGACCTCTTACAAAACCATTTTTAATTAAGAAATTGCTTAGCCTTTCATACCAAGCTCTGGGAGCTTGTTTCAGACCATACAAGGATTTCTTAAGTTTAAAAACATGATTTGGATATTTAACATCCTCAAAGCCAGGAGGTTGTTTTACATACACTTCTTCAGAAATTACACCATTTAAGAAGGCACTCTTACAATCCATTTGATATAAGATGATATCATGATTAATAGCATAAGAAAGAAGTAACCTGATTGCTTCCAGTCTTGCTACTGGAGCAAAAGTTTTAGTGTAGTCTATTCCTTCTTGCTGGCTGTACCCTTGAGCCACTAATCTAGCCTTGTTTCTGATCACTTCTCCTTGTTCATTGAGCTTGTTCCTGAACACCCATTTTGTTCCAATGATGTTCTTCTGATCAGGTTTTGCAACAAGATCCCATACATCATTCCTTTGAAACTGGTTCAGCTCTTCTTGCATTGCTACAATCCAGCCATCATCAGCAAGTGCTTCATCAGCAGTTGTGGGCTCAATCATGGATAGCAGGCCAAACATAGACTCATTCTGAGTGAATGCTGATCTTGTCTTTCTTGGACTGTTCTTGTTTCCAATGATCAACTCCTCAGGATGTGAAGACTTGTACTTGAATGAGGTTCTGGGTGGATTTGCTTCTGAAGAACCATCAGGGATGTGTTCAGAACCATGTTGGTCTTGATTAGCTCCAGGAGTAGTGTCATTGTTGGAGAGCTTCTCAGATTCTTCAGTGTTTTCAACTTCTGAACCTTCATCAGAACCTGAACTGGGTTCAGCTTCTGAAGGTTCTTCTGAGATTCTGACATCTGCAAAACTCTCAACCAGCTCTGGTATTTCACTACCAGGCTTCTTATCATCAAACCTAATGTGTATAGCTTCTTCAACAACATGTGTTTCTGAATTATACACCCTGTATGCCTTAGATCTCTCTGAGTATCCTAAAAAGATACCCTTTTGAGCCTTGGCATCAAATTTCTTTAGGTAGACTTTATTGTTTAGTATGTAGCATGTACAACCAAACTGATGAAAATAAGAAATACTTGGTTTTCTTCCTTTAAACAATTCATATGATGTTTTATTCAGAATGGGTCTGATATAGATCCTGTTCTGAATATAACATGCTGTGTTTACAGCTTCTCCCCAAAAGTACTTAGCAATTTTAGATTCATGGATCATGGTTCTGGCCATTTCTTGTAAAGACCTGTTCTTTCTCTCTACAACTCCATTTTGCTGTGGAGTTCTAGGAGATGAGAACTCATGGAGAATTCCATGTTCTTCACAAAAATTTTCAAAAGGTTCATTTTCAAATTCACCACCATGATCACTTCTGATTTTTAAAATTTTCAAATCAGTTTCAGTTTGTACTTGTTTGCAGAATTTGAAAAACACATCATATGTTTCATTTTTGGTTCTGAGGAATTTAACCCAAGTCCACCTACTGTAATCATCAACAATTACAAGTCCATACTTCTTCCCATTGATTGAAGCTGTTCCAACAGGACCAAACAAATCAATGTGAAGGAGTTCTAGAGGCTTAGAGGTGGAAACAATGTTCTTTGGTTTAAAAGAAGTTTTAGAAAACTTTCCAATTTGGCATGCACTGCACAGTGCATCTGAGTGATAATCAATCTGGGGTAAGCCTCTGACCAGCTGTAACTTGCTAAGCTTAGAGATGAGTCTCCAGTTAGCATGTCCCAGCCTTTTGTGCCACACCCATTTTTCATCACTCACAGACAGAAGGTAAATTACCTTCTGCTGAACCAATTCAGAAAAATTAATATTGTAAACATTGTTTTTCCTACAGCCTCTGAACACTACAGATTTATTTTCATTGTTGATTACAGTACATGTGTTCTTATTGAACATGACTTCATAATTACTATCACATAATTGACTTATGCTAAGTAAATTATGTCTAAGTCCATCTACCAGCCAAACATTATCAATGTACAGGGAAGAATTACCTATCTTACCAGTACCAATGATCTTTCCTTTCTGACTTCCTCCAAACCCCACAGTTCCTCCCTCTTTCAGAGTTAGGGTTTGGAACATAGACTTGTCCCCTGTCATATGATGCGAGCATCCACTGTCCAGGTACCACGACCTTTCCTTTTCTTTGGATGACAAGCATATCTGCAATTGAAATAATCTCATACTTAGGTACCCAGATTTTCATGGGTCCTTTGGGGTTAGTCCTGAAAGGTTTTGGCTTCTTGTGTCTGAAGTTATGATATTCAGACTTGTTCTGATACTTTGGATATGAATCCTTGTATGTTGAATAAGTCTGAGTTTCAGACCTGAGTGCTTCAGAACCTGAGTTCTCAAGGGTTTGGACTCAGATTTCTTCAGAACCTGAGACTTGAAGGTCTTTGGTTCTGAGTTGTTTGAAGTCTGACCCTTTGAGTACTTTGGTTCTGATCTCCTCAGAATTCTAACTTTGTTAGCTTCAGGCACAAGGCAAGCTTTAGTTTTGCCTTTCTTTAAACAGTTTGAAGCAGAAAAATGATTGGATTGCTTTGGCTTGCTTTGATTAACATTCTGAGATTTTGTAATGACTGGTTTAAAGGATTTTGAAGTTTTAATAAACCCAGTCTTTGAAAAATTTGAATCAGATTTATTCAGATTTTGAGACTTGCTAATTCCAGGTTCTGAACACTTCAGATTCTGAACAGGTTTAGGTTCAGAGTATGATTTCCTCTTATTCTTAGGCTTAGGACCTTTTGGCTTAGATTTGGGCAGGGTTTTAACATCTGCCTTCATCTTACCTTTAGGTTCAGAAGCTTCAGAGTCTGAGTTGTTCAGAACTTCAGACTTAGTCTCAGATTCTGATAGTTTCAACTTCTCAGAGTTATCAGAAGCAGACACAAAGCATATACCATTGCCTTTTAAAATATCTTCAGAACATGAAGATGAGTTTAATTCATTTGAAGGTTTAAATGAATCATAGCCAATGCCTTCACCTTTGTTTCTGATCATATTATACATCATAGAGGCAATTTTAGTTCTATTGAACCCAGTTAACATGAAATCCTGAAGAGCTATTTCCTGTTCATTAGGAACCTCTTCAGATTTCTTATGAGCCTCTTTTCTGAGTTCTTCAACTTCTTCATCATATTCAAAAATTTGATTTTGAAGTTTAAGATTTTCCTCAGATAGCAAGTTTGTTTGATTTTTCAAAAATTTAATTTCTTTTAACTTGCTCTTAAGATGACTCATAAGATCATTAACTGTTTCAATCAATTCAGATCTAGAGAGTTCAGAGTATACCTCATCTTCTTCATCAGAATCTGAGCATGATTCTGTATCAGAAGATGCAGTTGCCATCAGGGCCAGGTTTGCTTCTTCCTCATCAGATTCTGACTCATTGTCCAGATCATCCCATGTTGCCATGAGACTCTTCTTAAGCTTGTTTCAGAAACTGCTAGACTTTGAGCTGGACTTCTTTGCTTTTTCCTTTGATTTTTCTTTCTGAAGATCAGGACAATCAGCAATGAAGTGCCCAGGCTTTTTGCAGTTGTAGCAGCTTTCCTTCTGGATATCCTTCTTTGAACCAGAACTGGATCCTCTAAAGTTACTGCTTCTGTTAGAGAATTTTTTCTTTCTGTTCATCAGATACTGAAGTCTTTTAGAAATCATTGCAAGCTCATCAGCATCTGAATCTTCATCAGAATTCCCCTCAGGAAACTCTTCTTCAGATTCAATTGCTTTCAAAGCTTTAGCAGGTTTTCTTTTAGACTTCAGAGCTAATGTTTTTGGCTCTCTAACAGACTCATCCTCATTGAGTCCAAGTTCATGCACCTTGAGGGAGCTTATAAGATCTTCAATACTTAAAGTATTTAGATCCTTAGCTTCCTCAATGGCAGTCACTTTAGGTCTCCATTTAGATGGCAGACTTCTAAGGATTTTATTCACATGGTCAGCTGTGGCATAACTGTTTTTCAGAATCTGAAGTCCAGAAACCAGAGTCTGAAATCTTGAGAACATAGTCTCAATATTTTCATCCTCTTTCATTCTGAACAGTTCATATTGCTGAACAAGAATGTTTGCCTTAGCTTCTCTAACTTTCTTATTACCTTCATAGTTAGAGCAGAGGGATGTGAATATGGCCTTTGCTGTGGACTTGTCACTCAGCTTCTGATACTCAGTGTGAGGTAATGAGTCCACAATGATACCTCTGACATGGTGATGCTTCCTATAGATCTTTCTTTCTGCATCACTCAGAGCTCTTCTGTTGACAGCAACACCTTCTTCATCTACTGGTATTGAGATTCCATCTTCAATAATATCCCATAGAGTATCATCAATCCCAATAATGTGACTATACATTTTACTCTTCCACCAAGAGAATTTTTCTGGGTCACCAGTAAACATAGGCGGTTTATTGTGTGACCTAGACTTCTTTTCTTCAGTACCATAGTCATATTGTACATTTCTTTGATTTCTGGGAGATGGTGGATTTCTGGGAGAGGGTGAAGGTGAACCACTAGTTGAGGTCATGTTTTTCTCAGGATCCTACTGACACACTGTTAAGTGTTAATATCAGAACCGGAGCTCTGATACCAACTGAAGGTGAGAAAAACACACACACAAGAAGGGGGGGGGGGGTTGAATTGTGTGAGTCAAAAAAACAGGTTTCTTTTACTTCTCAGAGTTATGCAGCGGATTAAAAAGTAAAAGAGATAAGGAAAGAGTTATGAATCATTTCTGAACTATATTCTCAGAGTTATGCAGCGGATTAAAAAGTAAAAGAGATAAGGAAAGAGAGAGACACAGCAATTTATACTGGTTCCTTCTCAATGTGAGAAGTAGTCCAGTCCCCTTGTTTTTCAACAAGAGAGTTTGACTATAATCTGAAGATTACACAATGCTCAACCACTAAGGAAGAGACTTCCAGTTGCTCAATCACAAACAAGGAGACTTCTATGCTCAACCACCAAGGAAGAGGCTTCCAATGCTCAAGTCACTAAGACAAGAGACTTCCCAATGCTCAAGTCACTAAGACAAGAGACTTCTGACTCAGACCACACAGGAATGAGGTTACAACTGCTCAGTATACAGACTGAGACTTAAGGACCAAACTGGTTTACAAGTAAAGGAGTTTGGGATGAACACTTGATCAAATATCAGAGGTGTTCTCTTAATACAACACAGGTTAAGACTCTTAACCTTAAGAAATTCTAAGTTACAAAGACTATGAGAATTTCTAAGAGGTTGGGTAACTTGCGTATTTTTGACAGCAAAACAGAGCAAGAGTTCAGTTCTTTGTTTCAAGAGTCTTAGACCATTTCTTCTTCAAATCTTCTTCCTTTTATAGAGAGAAAAGAGCTGTTGAAGATTTGCTTGAATTTGAGGAAAGAGCCGTTGCAAGCTAAGCTAGAATTTCTGCAAATGTGTGCTGCACTTTTTCAAACAAAACAGAGCAGCAGCCATTTTTGAAATGGCCTACCTTAAAAGCTGGAGAATGTTTGGGTCAGGGAGACAACTGTTCCATTGAGTTGTTCTGACACATCCAGGCATTAAATGCGCACAGTACTGGTCACTTTCCATGCCATATCAGCTTCAGAAGCTTCTCTGTGAACAGTGCATCAGAAGCTGCTTCAGTTGTACGGATCAGAAGCTGGCTTCAGGAGTTGACTCAGCGTTGACTTCATCAGAAGCACCCAGACTTCAGAAGCTGCCTTCAGACTCAGAAGCTGCACTTCAGGACCACTTCAGAACCTCTACTTCAGAAGCACTTCTTCAGGAGTATTTCTTCAGAAGTTCTTACTTCAGGAGCGCTTATTCAGGAGTACTTCTTCAGGAGTACTTCTTCAGGAGTATTTCTTCAGAAGTTCTTACTTCTAGCTTTGCAACCTTGCTTCTTAGCTTTCCTTCTTGCTCTTTAGCTTGTTCTTCCATAACCATTGTCAGTTAATACTAATTAAGCACGTGGTTCTGAAACACTTGAACAAAGCATTAGCAAATAACCAATTTTCTCTTTAATACTTTGTTATCATCAAAACCACAAAGAGAGATATGTTTACACATAATGTTTCAACAATCTCCCCCTTACTATATAAGAGACTTGTTAAACACATTTTGTTCCAACAGTCAGTACGGGTAGTAGCTAAGTGATAAGTTATAAACTTGGAGTTTGCTGAGAACTTAAAACAAGGACTACACTAGTGGACTTCCTCCTGGCTTGGTAGCCCTCAGAGTAGGTGTGTTTGTCACCGAACTGGGTTAACAAATAACATGTGCCATTTACGTTTTTGTCTTTTATATTTTCCTTGTTCTGTTTTTTATCTTTAACTTGACGTTGTAACATTAAACTCAACGTTCCACATGTGTCCCAGTGTTGGAACATTACATACAACATCAGGAAACTATTGTGGCAGAATTTCAATAACCTACTTAGCATCAGTGAATTTTGTGATAGTCGTTATGAAGTTGTGTTTGATAAGAACCATTGCATAGTAATCAACAAAGATGACAAGTCTGTAGTGTTCAGAAGCTGACACCCTTCCAGAAACTGATACATCTCCAAAAGCTAATTTAGATCAAGAAGCTTTTGAAGAAATTGCTGATGAGTCTAACAATGCAACTAAATCCAAAAGCTCTTTCAAGTATAAGTCTTCACATCCAGAAGAGTTAATCATTGGAAACAAGGATTTTCTAAGAAAGACCAGATCATCTTTCAAACAAGAACATTCTTTGTTGGGTCTACTGTCAATGATTGAACCTACCTCAGTTAATGTAACATTATCAGATGATGGATGGATAGTTGCAATTCAAGAAGAGCTAAATCAATTTCAAAGAAATGAAGTCTGAGATCTGGTTGTAAGACCACCTCAGAAGAACATTATTGGAACAAAATGGGTGTTCAGAAACAAGCTAAATGAACAAGGTCAAGTTGTAAGGAACAAAGCAAGGCTTGTAGATCAAGGGTACAGTCAACAAGAAGGAATTGACTAAACTGAAACTTTTGCTCCAGTTGCAAGATTGGAAGCAATCAAGTTACTTCTTTCTTATGCTGTAAATCATGGCATCACATTATATCAAATGGATGTTAAGAGTGCTTTTCTTAATGGTGTTATTTATGAAAAAGTGTATGTCAGGCAACACATCCAGATTATGTTTTTAAACTTAAGAATCACTATATGGTCTCAAACAAGCTCCCAGAGCATGGTAAGAAAGACTAAGTAATTTCTTACTTAAAAATTTTTTTGTAAGAGGACAAGTTGACACTACACTATTCAGAAAAACACTTAAGAAGGACATCTTAATTGTTCAGATCTATGTTGATGGCATAATTTTTGGTTCTACTAATGAAATTCTGGCAAGTCCTGATGCTGAACGCTCTGGCGCAGTAAAACAGAGGAACAATAACAGACATAAAATAATAGACTGAAAGTAAATTAAAGGCACATGATATTTGTTAACCCAGTTCGGTGACAAACACACCTACGTCTGGAGGCTACCAAGCCAGGAAGGAAATCCACTATGATAGTCCTAGTTCTAAGTTCTCAGCAAACTCCTAGTTTACAACTTATCACCTAGCAACTACCATATTGACTTCAACCTAGGAACTCCTAGACCTGAGATCCCATCTCACTTCCCCTCAAACAATCACTGCCCCAGTGATCTTAAACTCTAATAACACTCAAAGTAGGAGACACACTTCAAATACACAAACACGTCACTCTTGCTTAAAAGCTCATGAGTGATTCACATTTACAACTCTATAAAACACAGTAATAAGCTTGCATCAAGGTGACACAAGAAAGGCTCACAATTAACAGACTCAAAACCTAAGTATACTCTTTCAATAATAGCTTCGGTTGAGTTGATTTTCTTCAATAGCATCGCCCTCTATTTATAGCCTTCAGCAGCAACAAATATTTGAACCAAATATTCTTCAAAGATATATTTCCAAAATTCTTCTTTAGAAATATATTCCACAATCAAATCTTTCTGTTGGTTATTTAAAGGTTGGCTACATGTTTGGTAAAATCAAAATGTGCAAGCAATGCGTTTCCAGAAGTTATTTGAGTCTTCAGAAGCAAGAAATTGGATTTGAGGAGGTTCAGAAGCTGAAAACTGGATTTACTGTTCATCAGAAGCAGAATTGGCCTTCAGACGCTGGTACTGTTCATCAGACGCAGAACCGGGCTTCAGACGCACTGTTCAGACGTTGACTGGCGTTGACCTTCAGAAGCTGCCTTCAGACGTTGACTGGTGTTGACCTTCAGAAGCTGAACTTCAGAAGCTGTTTTCAGAAGCTGGAAATCTACATTCTTTGTGAATATTTCCTTGCATATCTTTGGAAGATTTACTGAAGGTTTATCCAGGCATTTGTTTTCTAGAAGGCTGATTATTTTGGTGAAGATCTTGGTGAAGATTGGCTTCGTGTTTATGATTGAATATATTTGCTGAAGGATCTTTGCATTATATGATTCAGCAATATATGTTTCCTTTTTAAGCTTCAAAGAATTTCAGTATTGTATTTTGAAGAAGATATGATTTTGAATTATGTGTGCCTGCTGAAGACTATATAAGAAGACGTGTTGCTGCTATTGAAGACTGCAAATTAAAAAACTAGAGCAAGTATTGATAGAGTCTTAGGTTTTGAGTCTGTGAGCTGTTGCTCTGTTTTTATGTACACCACTCATCTGTTAGAGTTGGTTTAGTTTGTTTTGAGTTGTAAATCACTTAAAGCTTTCAAGCACAAGTGATGTTTTTATTGTGTTGAAGAGTGTCTTCATCGTATTTAGTTTTATTGAAGAGTTTACAATCACTGGGCTGTGGTTGCTTGGTTAAGAAGTAAGAGGGGGTTCTTATACCTAGGTGGTGCTCCTGGGTAGAAGTCTAGACTAGTGGAGATTAAGTGATAAGGCTGGGAACAGGGGCTGTGTCTGAGTCTTTGAATTAATTCCTTATAGTGGATTTCCTTCCTGGATTGGTATCCCCCAGAGTAGGTGAAGTTTGCACCGAACTGGGTTAACAAATTCATTTTGTTCCTTTACTTTATGCACTTTTATTTGCTGCTTCTGAACCAGTTTTATTGTGCTCTATTTTGCATACTTTGTGCTCTGTTTTACGTGTTAACTCAGTAACTGCCAGAATTACAATTGGCATCAGAGCAGGCACCCTGCCTATATTTGGGTGAGCTCCAGGAAGGTTTTTCTGGCAAGAATGGATAAGGAAGTTGTTCAATGTGATACTACAGAAAGCATCAGGCAATTTGATAAAAATTTGAAAAGATTGAATAGAAAGCTAAGACCTAATGTCAAAGAACTATACATCAGAACTGAAGAAGTGTGCAAGGAACTAGAAAATCAGAAGAAGACTATCAGTCAACTTCAGGCTGAAAGAAGTCAACACTTGGGACAAATTTCTGATCTCAAAGATGAGGTAATCCATTTGAACTCTCAACTTGAACATTTGAAGAAGCAAGTCAGAATGTTAAATACTGGTACTAATATGCTGGAGGAGATATTGGATTGTCAGAACCAAGGGAAACCAAATGGAATTGGATTTGATGAGAGGACCTTGAACAATAAAAAGCAAAATCCAGCTACAAGGTTCAATACTGCAGTTAAAACTTGTGTTAAACCTAAGAACCATACTCAGGGATCTAAAGACAAGAAGGTTTCTCATCCTTGGGTATGTCATCATTGTGGTAAAAAGGGACACATTAAACCTTTTTGTTACAAGCTGCATGGATACCCCAAGAATTTTCAACACAGAAAAGTGGTACCAGCTGTGAACAAAAGCAAGATCAAGAAAGAATGGAGACCTAAATGTGCAAGTGTTGCCCAGAATCTGGAAGATAGGAAAGGAAAAGCTGTTGCTGACAGCAAGCCCACTCCTGTGGCAAAGAAGAGTTTTGATGCTTGACCTTCTAAAGTCTGGAGCAAGGTGTTGGTTCCTATCCCTGTTCAGAAGGTACTAAAAGAAAAGGAAGTGGTTCCTTGTGAGTCTGATGTGGGTTCTGATGATGGTTCTGATGACCCTGTGAAAGCCAGTCAAGAAAAGACTCATGGAAAGTCTGCCTGTAAGTTTGTTGTTGTGTCACCTTCTGACAATTTGCAAGAGAAGGAGACTGATGAGAATTCCCAGGATACTGTGTCTGACCAAGAAGTTCAAGAAGTTAGTTCTGACATAGGTTCTGATGTGGAGTCTGATGTTGAACCCATTGGAAATAGGCTTGAACAAAGTGTAGCAAAGAGACTGGATCCTAGTGAATTTGAGGATGATGCTAACGTCAGACTCTCTGTGCAGAAGAGGATTGCTAAAATTCAGAAGAAGATTGCTAGGAAGAAGGTTCTGAATGTGCCTGAGGCACACATCAACTGAGCAGCATCTGGTGTTGTGTCTAATGAAGACTAAGCAACTTCTGATGCTTGTTGAGTCTTTTGGTGTTGGCTGCATGTTTTGACAAAACCAATGAGTTGTATAGTAGCATCTCCATGCCTAGAACAAATCTTCAGTTGCAAGAAATTTGATTTGAAGCTGTTCAGAAGCTCAAAATGTCATCAGAAGCTGAATGCCTCATCAGAAGCACTGTAGCTGTTCAGAAGCTGAATTCAGGTTCTGATGCCAGCGTTGACTTTTGTTGACTTCATCAGAAGCTGCATATTTTCATGTTATTTCTGTGCGAATCTTTGCAAGATTTATTGAGGATTTATCCACACATATTACTTCCAGAATGCTGGTTGATTGGAAGAAGATTTAATGAAGATTTGGTTTGGATTTATGCAAATTCTTATTTTGCTGAAGAATCTTTCTGAAGATACTATGCAGTTTTATTTGTTTCCTTATTGGATTATTCATAATTCAGAAACAAATCCAATTCAGAAGATTGTGAGCATAATTAAGAGCCTTGCTGAAGATTATAAAAGGAGGAGTATTGCTGCCATTCAAGACTTACGTAGAACAGAGTATAATTCAGAAATAGAGTCTTTGTTTTTAAACTTAGAGTTTTTATTGTGCACCACTCAGTTTGAGTTGGTTTAGGATTGTTATTGAGTTGTAACTTCATTCTAAGCCTGTAGGTACGAATGAAGGTCTGTCATTGAAATTGTGTTAAAAACAGGGTAGTTTTCAAGGGGTGTTTAAGTGACTGGGTTGCAGTTGCTTGAATAGGAAGATAGTGGACTCTATTACTCAGAGTTGGGTAGAAGTCTGACTAGGAGGAGTTTAATTGCTTAGGCTGGGAACTGGGAGTCAGTGTCTTGAGTCTTAAGGGTTAAAATAGTGGATTTCCTTCCTGGATTGGTATCCCCCAGAGTAGGAGGTGTTTACTCCGAACTGGGTTAACAAACCTTGTGTGCCTTTAACTTTCCTGCACTTTATTTTGCTGCTTGTGTTGTGTTTGTGTGTGTGCTCTGTTTTAAGCAAATTATTGTGCCCTGCGTATTGTTAAGAACCTGCTGGTTCAGAACCTGTTAGTCTCTTATTGCCTGGCCAGAATTTCAATTGGCATCAGAGCAGGCACCCTGCCTGTGTTTTGGGTGAGATCCAGAGGACTTAATATCTGGCAAGCATGGATAAAGAAGGAGGATATGTCAATAGACCACCCCTACTAGATGGCACAAACTATGAGTATTGGAAGTCTAGGATGTGTGCTTTTCTAAAGTCTATTAACAGCAGGACTTGGAAAGCTGTGATTAAAGGCTGGGATCATCCAGTAGTTTTGGACAAAGATGGGAACAAGACTAAGGTTCTGAAGCCTGAAGAAGAATGGACCAAAGCTGAAGATGATCTGCCACTGGGAAATTCAAAAGCCTTGAATGCAATCTTTAATGGTGTGGATCAGAACATGTTCAGACTCATCAAACAATGTACTGTGGCCAAGGATGCTTGGGAAATTCTGAAAACCACTCATGAAGGAACCTCTAAGGTTAAACTATCCAGACTTCAACTTCTCACAACAAAATTTGAGAACCTGAAGATGATGGAAGATGAATCTATTCAGGACTTCTACATGAATGTGCTAGACATGGCTAATTCCTTTGATTCTCTTGGGGAGAAGATGTCAGATGAGAAGTTAGTGAGAAAAATCCTCAGGTCCCTGCCCAGAAGATTTGATATGAAGGTGACCGCAATTGGAGAGGCCCATGATATTACCACTATGAAGCTTGAGGAGCTGATTGGGTCATTGCTCAATTTTGAAACTTCCTTTTGTAAACAGCCTGAGAAGAAAGGAAAAGGTGTAGCTTTTAGTGTGAATTCTGAAGCTGATGATCAACAAGAGTCTGACGAGGATGACTTATCAGAAGCTCTAGTGTTGCTGGGAAAACAATTCAACAAGATTCTGAAGAATGTTGACAGAAAAGCCAAAGCCAAATGTCAGAACTTCAGATTCAACAACAAGAAGCAACAAACTGATGTGAAAAAGACCAAGTCTGAGGAGAAAAGTAATCAAGCTAAAGGTGTACAGTGCTATGAGTGTGAAGGTTATGGACATATCAAAACTGAATGTCCTACTTTTCTTAAGAAGCAGAAGAAGAAAAGCCTAACTGTTGCATGGTCTGATGATGATTCTGAAGAAGATGCTGGAAGTGAATCTGGTATGTGTGATACTGGTCTGGTAGTAAGGTCAGGAGCTATCTTGAAGAAGGAAGCTGTTTTAGAGTCTGAGACCTTTTCAGAGTCTGAAGCTTCATCTGTGTCTGAAGCTGCTAAAACCTCATATGATGAACTAGCTGACAACTACAAGAAGCTATATACCAGAAGTGCTGAGGTTTGCAAACAAGTTCTGGATCAGAAGGAGACTATTTTTCAACTGGAGGCTGAAAAAGGAGAACTTCTTGTGCAGAATTCAGAATTAAAAGAAGAAGTAAGTAAGCTAAAATCCCAACTTATCAGATGAAAAAGCAAGTTAGGATGATGAACTCTACTACTGATAAGTTAGAGGAGATTCTAGATGTCCAGAAGCAAGGAAAAACTGGGTTAGGTTATGTTGATCAGAGTCTGAAGCTCAAAGAGAAAAATCTTGTTAGTCAGTTTGTTCCTGCCACTAAGACTGATGATTCTATGGTTGGAACATCAAAGAGGAGACCTCAGAAACAAGCCCAGATGCAAGGTCAGAAGCATGTTCAGATGGAAGGTCAGAAGCATGTTCAGATGCTACCTCAGAAGCAACCCCAGAAATTATTCAGAAACAAAAGGAGGAGAAATCATCCATGGATCTGTCATCATTGTGGAAAGAAAGGGCATATCAAACCATTCTGCTTCAAACTTTATGGCTATCCTGAACATTTTCAGTATAGAAGAATTGAACCAGCTGCTATCAGACACAATGTTCAGAAGGTATGGAAGCCCAAAATTCAGAATGTTGGCCTGATTGCTCATACTTCATTGAGAGCCACCTCAAAAAGAAGACTGGTACTTTGATAGTGGGTGTTCAAGGCACATGACTGGTGTGAAGAAGCTGCTGAGCAATATCAGATCATACTCCAGAAGTTATGTAACATTTGGTGATGGAGCAAAAGGTGAGATACTGGGTATTGATGATTTAATCAGTGAAGGCTTACCTAGATTGAATGATGTGCTGTTGGTGAATGGTTTAACCTCTAATCTGATCAGTATTAGCCAACTTTGTGATCAAGAATTGAAGGTTAATTTCAACAAGCAAGAGTGTTTTGTTACTAATCAAGAAGGAAAGGTTCAGATGAGGGGCTGCAGATCCAAAGACAATTGTTATTAGTGGGTGTCTGAAGAAGAAAGAAGCCTGACTTCTTGTCTCATGAGCTCAGAAGAGGAAGCCAAGCTCTGGCACCAGAAACTGGGACATCTGCATCTGAAAGGCATGAAGAAAATCCTAAGTACTGAAGCTATCAAAGGTGTACCTAATCTGAAGATCAATGAGGACAGTGTTTGTGGTGATTGTCAAATTGGGAAACAAACAAGAAAGTCTCATCCCAGATTAGTTCATCAGGTAACTACTAAAGTACTAGAACTTTTACATATGGATTTAATGGGGCCTATGCAAGTAGAAAGTATTGGAGGAAAAAGGTATGCATTTGTAATGGTAGATGACTACTCAAGATTCACATGGATAAACTTTGTTAGAGAGAAGTCTGATACTTTTGAAGTGTTTAAAGACTTATGCACTCAATTACAAAGATAGAAGGATTGTGGTATTGTCAGAATCAGAAGTGATCATGGCAAAGAATTTGAAAACAAGAGTTTCTCAGAATTCTGTGCTTCTGAAGGTATAAAACATGAGTTCTCTGCACCTATCACACCTCAGCAAAATGGTGTAGTTGAGAGGAAGAATAGGACTTTAGCAGAATGTGCAAGAGTAATGCTGCATGCTAAGAAACTTCCATATATGTTCTGGGCTGAAGCAATGAACACAGCATGTTACATACACAATAGAGTCACTTTGAAAAAGGGAACATCATCTACATTGTATGAACTGTGGAAAGGGAGGAAGCCTACAGTCAAATATTTCCATGTTTTTGGGAGCAGATGCTACATTTTGGCTGACAGAGAAAATAGGAGAAAACTGGATCCTAAGTCTGATGAGGGCATATTCCTGGGTTATTCAGTGAACAGCAGAGCTTACAGGGTGTTTAATTCCAGAACCAAGGTTGTGATGGAGTCCATAAATGTGGTTATTGATGATCTGACTGCTGAAAAAGATAGAGGTGAGTCTGAAGTTGTTCCAGAGTCTGAAGCTTCAGAAGAACAACTGTCAGAAGCAGAGAAGCATCCAGAGTCTGAAGAAGTAGAAGTGCATCCAGATCATGATCCTACCAATAAAGGGCCATCAATTAGAGTTCAGAAGGATCATCCTAAGGAGCTTATCATTGGGAGTTTGGATCAAGGGGTCAGAACCAGGAGATCAGAACCAGCTGCTACTGATTCTTGTTTTGTATCTAAGTTTGAACCCAGAAATGTGAAAGAAGCCCTAACTGATGAATTTTGGATTGAAGCAATGCAAGATGAGTTGAATCAATTCAAAAGGAGTGAAGTGTGGGATCTTGTTCCAAGACCAGAAGGGCTGAATGTGATTGGCACTAAGTGGATATTCAAGAATAAAACAGATGAAAGTGGTACTGTAGTCAGAAACAAGGCAAGGTTGGTTGCTCAGGGTTATACTCAAGTAGAGGGATTGGACTTTGATGAAACCTTTGCACCTGTGGCCAGACTAGAATCCATAAGATTGTTGTTAGGTGTATCCTGCATTCTTAAGTTCAAGCTATTTCAGATGGATGTGAAGAGTGCATTTTTGAATGGATATCTACAAGAAGAAGTATATGTTGAACAACCAAAAGGTTTTGTGGATCATTAGTTTCCAGATCATGTGTACAAATTGAAGAAAGCCTTGTATGGACTGAAACAAGCACCAAGAGCATGGTATGAAAGGCTGACTCAGTTTCTTGCGGCTCAAGGATACAGAAAAGGTGGTTCTGATAAGACATTGTTTGTGAAGAATGAACATGGTAGTCTGATGATTGCTCAGATCTATGTTGATGACATAGTTTTTTGGAGGAATGTCTCAGAAGATGGTCAAACTGTTTGTTCAGCAAATGCAGTCAGAGTTTGAAATGAGTTTGGTTGGTGAGCTGACATACTTTCTTGGATTGCAAGTCAAGCAAATGGAAGATACAATCTTCATTTCTCAGAGTAAATATGCCAAGAACATAGTGAAGAAGTTTGGTATGGAATCTGCTGCTCATAAGAAGACACCAGCTGCTACTCATCTGAAGCTAACCAAAGATGAACAAGGAGTATCAGTTGATCAAAGTCAGTACAGAAGCATTGTCATACCCCATTTTTTGACTTATATTTTTTATGTGTTTTATCTTTTATTATCTCATTATTTATTTTTTACCTTTTATTATTTTATTCTTGTTATAGTATTTTATTTGCATTTTATCATTACCATTATTAGCATTTCCATTATCCTTAATATTATTAATGTTATTATTATTCTATTTTTTCTTTAGTAATATCATTATTATCTTTTACTACTAATAAGGTTTTATTTTTAATTAATATTATTAAGTTTTTATCCTTTTTATTTTTTATCATCATTTTCATTATTATTGTCATTTACCATTTATTTATTTTCATTATCATTTGCATTTTGCATTTTCATTATCATTATTATTATTATTTATTATTATTCATTTCCTACCTTTTTATTTTTAAATACAAAAAAATCAAAAAAAGGGGAGTTCGCAGTGCGAAATCACCTTCGCACTGCGACCTCTGCGAAATTTTTTGCAGAATTTTATATATTGGTTTATCTTTTTTGCTTTCAACTACAATTGTTATTATTAGCATTATTACTATTATTATTGCTATTTTGTGACTGATTTGGTGCAGCAAGGCAAGAATTAATGTGTGACATTAAAGGTAAAAGGAAAGAAGGATTTTCTTCCAACCTATCATGTGATCAAACAAATTGGCTGCCCTTGGTCAGCTCTTGTCCCTCCAAATTGACCCATCACCCAACCTAAGCTTGCCAGCCAGTTGCTTGATCCCTTTCCTTCCCTTTTTCTCTGCCAAAACCAGTCAAACACAAGTGGTTTTTGTTGCAAAAAAGCTGTTTGGTGTGCCCTGTTTTGAGCTGGATTTCTCCTCCCACACATAAGCCCACATGCTCATTTTGCTTCCCCCAATCTCCCTGTACATGGCAGTACACGTTTTCACTGCTTGACCTTCCAAGATTGCAAGGATTGATCCCAAGAATCACCCCTTTTGCAGCTGCCCTGTTTTACAGTTTTTTCTCATCATTACCTTCTAGAATTAATGGCATTTGTGGCTGAGATCAGTCAAGACCTTGCCCCTTGGCACAAGGCAAAGCAAGTTCTATCCATTAGCATTAAATGCAAAGTGTTTTAGCCTGGATTTAGCCCACAAACCAGCTAGAATCTAGAGATTTGCCATCATTACATAGATTTGCATTTTTGCCTATAAAAGGAATGGCAAGGCAACACAATCAACACACATTCAGAGAGCCATTACACACTGAAAAACCAGAGCCTTACACACACGAAATTCATACCAAAAACCACCACATTGCAGCACCAAGTCAGTTCATACACAAAGCCAACACCAATTGAAACATTGTTCTTAACCATCAATCAAGCAAGCAAGCCACTTCCAAACTTTTGCTAAAGCATTGCTAGGAGTTCTGTACGTCTCCTTTAATCTTTATTTTGCATTGTGTTTGCTGTTTTCATCCTTTGTTTTGTTCAATTTTGCTTTGTACACAAAAAACCCTTTTTGAAACTCAAAAGGGACCTCAAAGGGGCCAAGCTTTGATACTGTGTTTTTCCACCCCATTTTCTTCCATTTTGTCAAGCTTTTTAACCCCCTTTAGGTTCTGAAGCTTGCTTAGAAGCAGTTTCTGAACTTCTGTTCAGAAACAGCTTCTGAGTTTGAAAATTCGCATACTTCGCAGAGCAAAGTATTGCTCGCACTGCGAACACACCAGAACCTGACTTTGCAGAGCCAAGTTCTGGCCGCTCTGCGAAGTATGTGAAACTCAGAACATGAATCAGGCATTCAAATGTCAAATTTTTGGGGTTCCAGCCCTTGATTCAGAACCTAAAGAGGGTTAAAACCATTTTGGTCCAAACCCAATTCATAATCATGCACAACTTTGAAAATTTCACAAGTTCGTGCGACAAATTTTGAGTAACTTGTGAAACAAGTTATGTCCTTTAATATTTTCAAAACCAAGTTTGAGCAACAAGCAAAAGTTCGTCTATTTCAAAACAAACTTGAATAACCATGTTGTTCATGATTTTCAATCCAAACACGAATTTAAGCCGAGCTTGCTCACTCTTTTAAAACCAAGCTCGAATTGAGCCGAACTTGTGAACTTTCCAATTTTGTGCATGTCTTATGATTGTGTCTACCATTTCAAACTTGAACTATACTCGTTCTTGAGTTTCAATAACTTAAGCAACAAGTAATGTTCATGATTTTTAATAAAATCGAACAACAAATTTGTTCGTGTTTTCTCTTCTTTTCTTAAAAGTTTCCTTTTAAAAGCTTTGGTTCCCTTTGAGATTTCTCCAAGTAACGAAACCAAACTTGAATGAAACGGGAATGGCTTGACGTATGTCTCCCCAAACCTCGGTTGCACGAATGCGTGACGTATGTCTCGTCGCTCGGGTAACCGTCATTCCACCCTTGACGTGTCTGGCACGCTCAACCTCCCCTTGGTCCCCGTGGCCATTTTTACCCTTTTCTTGGCCCTCGTGGTCAATCCGAACCTTTCGCGCCTTTGCGCGTTTATTTTTAACCATTTACGCCTTGCGCGAATTTTTCGCCTCTGTGCGTTTGTCTTTTTGTTTTTTCAAAACATTCACGCCTTGCGCGAGTTTTTCGCCTAGCGTCCATCTTTCACCATGTTAAAACTTTGTACGTCTTCGCACGTTTTAAAACCTTTGTTCTAGTCCGAGTGCGAAATCTTTTTATCAAATCATTTATCTTTTATGCATTGTCGTCAATGGCAAGTACGGCAGCAACCCGAAGAGTTGACATTTACTTTCATTACTTTCTTTTTTCAAACTTTTTCGCTCGGACGCGATCAAATCTTTTTTAACTAAAACGAACCAACATACAAACTTTTTCTACCAAAGAACTACGTACGCTTTGAATTCTCCGACTACCGGGAGATACGTAGGAGCAAGATCGACATCTTGTCAAGCCCATTAATAAAAAACCTTTTTTTTTTCTTTCGTTCGTTTTTATCTCTTTCTTCATCTCGCATTATGTTTTATATATATTTCCTTTTATATATGTTTAAACACGCAAGTAAAACATCGAAGCATTTTAAGCCTAAGCCGACTAAGAGGTTCCCGTTAAGTACAACGGATGTGAGGGGTGCTAATACCTTCCCCTCGCATAATCGACTTTCGAACCTAAAATCTTTTTCAAGGTAATTTCGAACTTTTTTCCTTTTCTCCCCGGAAAATTAAAAGTTCAGTCGTGATTTAAATTTAGTGATTCAATGCTTCCCAATAGCTTGACATCCGAAATTCGACGCGACAGAAATGGCGACTTCACTGGGGATATGCATTAAACATTTTGTTTGTGCATAAACGAGTCAAGCCTATCTCAGTCGGCTTTTGGGCTAATTTGTTTCATTTTACTTGCGTGTTTATATTTTCTTGTCATTTACTTGTTTATTCTTTATGCTTTACATTTATATATATCATTTTTGCTTCATATTCATATATATCAATTGTGGGGGTTACTTGAGCGATGTTACTCCACATTGTTCGGGTTAATGCCGGACGTGTGAGGCTCTCTACCCGAGCTCGAGAGAAAACTAAGTTAGAAGGAGGTTGTGTGTGGAAGCCCGCGTTGACGTATGTCCGTGAGGTAGGATGCCCAACCCCGCTTAGACAAGATTTTCATATGGAATTAATTGAAGTCATGTCGACGTATGTCCATAGACAACCCTAATTCCATATGAGGTTGATGACTCTAGGGACCTCTTCTTAGGAATCTTACCTATTAGAGCCTACACGTGAGGATGGGGGAAGTTTCGAACCTCTGTATACCATACCCTTGCATACCACCCATTCACATTCACTCATGCTTGTTGCTTTGTGTTTTATTTCATCAGGGGCAATCAACATTTATTTGTTTATTATTTGCTTTATATGCATAATTATAGTTGAAATAGAAATAACCAATGTGTTGAGAGGAAGCATTTTTCAGAATTCGAACACTTCGCAAAGCAAAGGTATCTTCGCACTGCGAAGTTAATCTTGAGGTTCGCAGAGCAAACTTACTTCGCAGTGCGAAGCATGCGAATTTTGTCAGCCCAGTTTTCAAATTTCACTAACCCTCATTTATTCCCCCCAACCACTTATTTCCACTATCTCTTATCTAACCGTTATTTTATTATTAAACTCTTATAACAAAAAAAAAACTTTTCATTTTCTTTTCATAAACTCTTCATAAACAAAAAAGCATACCCATTTTATTTTTCTCCATAAATCTCTCTTTTCTAATAACTTCAAGTTTAAGCTCCCATTTTCTGCAAGCAGCAAGGTACGAATTCCCTCACTCTCCTCTTTTCTTTTTCTGATTCGTGGTAGGATGAATTTGTGGTTTAGGGTTTATTTTTTTTTGAAATTTCAATTTTAGGGTTAAGTTTATGTTAAGATTCTGTTTACTGTTAGGTTGCTTGTACTAAGTGTCAATTTAGTGTATGCATGCATCATGGGTAGTTTAAAAACTGACCCATTCCCCTCCATTCTAGTGATTCTACACAAATTCTATTTTTACCCATTTTGAAAAATTAAACTAAAACTAGTTGCCATGTTGGTTGTGTTCATTACCCATGCATTTGTTCTTGATCATTCATCTAACATGCTTTGTTTGAGGTTTAGTTTAAGAGTATAGGGTGGCTTTCTAGGGTTTTTCTTAATTTGTTCTGTCAGGGTCGCAGAGCAAAGATGAACTTCGCACTGCGACCCATTTTCTGGGCAGCCCAGTTTTTTTTCGCATAGCTTCGCACTGCGACCATGAGTTCGCAGTGCGACTGTAGCAGAAACAGAACCTTTGTTTTTCTTATCTTTTCCTTCCAATTCCATTTGTTTCACCTCATATCACTTTTAATCATGTATGTTGTTCACTGACTTTGCCTTTTTCTTGCAGATGGCCCCAAGACCAGCAGGAAAACGCTGAGGGGTGAGGCATCCGGATCTAGACCCCAAGGGGGATTTGACGCCTCTCGTTTCCTAAGCCTTCGGAACCAAGAGAGGTACGAAGAGCTTCTTGGCAGAACCTTCTGGCCTGAAAGACAATTCATCATAAGCAAACAGGGCACCTGGCGAGAGTTGGCCCGGTTGATAAACCAACGCCGGTGGGGAGTTTTGGTGAACCCTCCCCTTAACCTTAACTATGACATAATCCGGGAATTTTACGCAAACGCCATTCCCGTGGATCCGGAGGGGGAGTTCACATATCAGACCATGGTGCGTGGTCGGATCATTAGATTCGATCGCGAAGCCATCAATACTTATCTCCACAACCCCTTCCAATTGGAAAATGATGAGCTTTGTGCTTTCCATAAGCACCAAAACCGTGGTAATTGGAACCACGATCTTTATGCCCAAACCATCTTCCAATCCGGAAAGGGATATGAGCTCAATGCGGCGGGGCAACCTACCAAAGCCCTCAAGAGCAACCTCACCACCTACGCCCAAGTCATTTTTCACCTCATAGTCCACAACATAAAACCCAAAAGCCATACCTCAACCACCACCATGGACGTCACCCCCCCTAATCTACTATATCCTCACCGGTAAACAAGTAGATGTGGTCAGGGCAATTTGCCAAGAGATTAAGATAGTGGTCGAGAGTGGCATCAAGCCACCGGCCAAGAAGATGTGCCCGCTTGCTTTCCCGGGTCTTATCATGGGACTCTGCCGGGAAGACCGAGTAGCCATCCCTCCTCATGTGTCGAGACCATTAAGAACCCCATTACGGACGAGTATATCTCTAGGCACTGCACAGGGAGGAGAGCGGCAAGGGCACAGCAGCCACGGCCTAGACCTCCACCAACATCAGGGGATCACCACACCTGCACTTTCACATGGGAGCAGAATGCTTCCACTCATCGGTACATGACCATGATGCATGATTCCATGTATCGTCTTCAGAGGCAGCTGGGTAGGCCGACAGATCCCGATGATCAGATACCGACGCCCGAGATGTTCGCAGCTCACGGTCGTTGGCCCGGGGATAGGCCAGAGCATTCAGAGGCTAGGGGCAGTGGTACAGCGGCCGGAGGCCAGGATGATAATGATGAGGATGAGGATGAGGATGAGGATGAGGAGGACGAGGAGACTGAGGATGAAGAGGCTCTCACTCCTTGAGTGGCCCCTTTTTTTTTTGATGTTTTCTCATGTTTTTTATGTTTATGTTATTTCATTTTTCACATACACTCTTTCTATGTTTAAAACTCTGTATCCGTATTCATACCATGTACTCTTTCTCTTATTTTCCGGCCTTTTAATCATCGTTATCCATGCCTGTTTAAATTTTAATGTGCGTTAAATGTCATTGTTTACTATGAATTGTTGGTGATTTGAAATTGACATTTTTTCTTAACCATGGATTAAGCCAAAATTAATTAACTTAGCCACGGATAATTGGTAAGGATGATTTTGATCAATTTGCGCAAAGCTAAATGCATGCTTCCTGTTTTTGTGGTTAAACTTGAAATGAAGATATATACTCAACACAAAAGCTATATCATGCAATTCGCGTTGTTAGTGTGTTTATTCAATGGACCATTTAGAACCAGCCCAAATGTAAGGAAGCCTCAAAATTGTTATACATATGCAGGAGGCCGGCATTTTTGTTAACTCGGTATTTTTATGTTAAATCTAAACGTTGTTTTAAACTGTATAAAAGCATTGGCATGATCGAGGCATTTCTTGAATATGAGTGAAAACATTTGACCACAAAAAGCCCACCCTGTGAGAAGTGAGCATTTGTCAACCCTTTGAGCCAAATGAATCAGGATTATTGACTGCAAACTGCCAACTTTCATGAGCTCAATTGCTTAATAAGATTGCCGGAGTTTGTAAAAAAAAAATCTTTTTCAATCATCACTAAATTCTGATATTTTTCTTTCAATTTTTGAACCCTCAACCATCATGATCATCGTCCCTTGCCAAAGGAAGAAGGAACATTCAATTAGGGCTTCGCCTTTGATTCAGTTGAAAAGAAAAAAGGGGTTGTGAAAGCCAAGAAATAATGAGTTTCGTAAAAGATCTTGACAACCAAGAAGAAAGAAAAAGAAAGAAAAACAAATCAAGAAATCTCAAAAGAGAAAGAAAAAGAGAAAAATCGGTACATCAAAAGGTTGTCAAGATCAAAGACAAATATTTGTAGAATCATCAAAGGTTGTGATCAAATAAGAAAGGAGGTGTGTAATCTAGAAAGAATGTTCCTTCTTGCTTGGCCTTTTGAATTCAATTTCCCCACATATGACATTTCTTTTATAGCCCAGCCAAATTACAACCCTTGAAGACCTTGTGATCAATGCTTTGATACTTTTAGAAACGATAATTAGATGGACACATAACTCGATCGGAATGTTAACAAGCTTACCGGATGAGTGTTCAATACCTTTTACATTAATATTCAATTTGTTCGTTTACTTAAATGAGTGATAGGTTGGTTCATTAATATACATGTTATTAACTTGAAATGCACAGTATAACTTTTTGTGTGGTATTTATTTCGAATTTTTCAGTTCTTCTCGGAACAATGGGGGGCATTAAAACAACATGCGCAAATTTCATATACCAACATACCAAAGCCCGACCTCGCTCGGCATCCCACATTACCAAAGCCCGACCTCGCTCGGCATCCACGTATCAAAGCCCGACCTCGCTCGGCATCCCCATACCAAAGCCCGACCTCGCTCGGCATCCCCATACCAAAGCCCGACCTCGCTCGGCACCCACATTACCAAAGCCCGACCTCGCTCGGCATCCCCATACCAAAGCCCGACCTCGCTCGGCATCCCCATACCAAAGCCCGACCTCGCTCGGCACCCACATTACCAAAGCCCGACCTCGCTCGGCATCTAAACAAAACAAGAGCCCAGTTCTCATTGACACCCCTAAACCCAACTATGCCCAGTGCACGATTATTCAAAGGGCCCAACCATGCTCGGTACTCTCCCCACAGTTCACAAAGAGCCCAATCATCATTAACATTCATCGGTCCCCCACAAAAGGCCCAGTTGCCATCAACCACCTAACATAATCATCAAAGGAGCCACGCCTTTGGCAGGCTGTCACCCCTTTAATAAATTTCATTTCCCAACATAACATTCTTTACCTTTTGTCAAATTCCTTTCATTCATTTTTATTCTTGATGATAGTATTTCAAAAAAAAAAAAAAACTTTTTCAAAATTTATTTCATGAGTCTTTTATTTTTATCAATAACAAACACATTCCTTTTCGAACTCGTGAATATTTGGAGTGTACATCGATATCTGTCCTTAAAGCAGATAAAGCCTCGTAGGCCGAGCATAGTCAATCGCAAAAAGGAATTCCCCAACAGAATCCTCGGTGAATTAATCGGAAATTCCCCAGTGAGTTAAGAGCCCGAAAGGACAATTCAGGCAAGGACTTGCCAACCAAAGCGTAAGCATTCCCAGCGGAATCACCAGCTCTTCTCCCCAGCGGATTAGCACAATTCCCCAGTGGATTAACAAACCCCCCAGGAAGTCAATCTTTGTCCTACTCTCAAAAGCCCAATTATCATTGGCATCGAAGGCTGGATATCGATCATGCTTCCAAAATGATCCTTATATCCCCAGCGAATTCACAAGCGAAGCCCAATCTTATTGGCATATCCACCCAGTGGAGTCTTACATCATCCAAGCCCGACTTTACTCGGCATTCAAATCATAATCCCCAGCGTCCCATGTGACGTCTGTCATCCCCCAGGTCAGCATAATTCATGCATCATATCATAGTCATTCGTTAACATGCATCTCATATTCATATCATGCATTTCCCACAACAAATAGTCGAATGGCATCCCCAGTCTATCTGGTCTAGGGATGTCCTCCTCATTTTCGCCAAGTGGTAGTTCTTTAACGAACAACTTGTGCAAGTTTTTCATCGTACCCAGGGGAAATTCCTTAACAAACATGTTGGGTATCCCCAGTACTAGACCATCTCTTACACAACGTCCCCAGTGACGTTCATACAGTCATGCATTCATGCATTCATACATGTGCATACAACGTACTACATATAATACATGGTTTTTCTAACCATCATGAGTCTCACCAATCAATCGCGAGCAATTCGTGAATTCTTTTTTCCCAAGTGTCATCCCCAGTCTGTCTGGTTCAGAGATGTCACCCTTTTCCGCCAAGCGGCAGTTCGAACGAACAGCTTGCGCGTCTTTTTGTCAAGTCTTTACGCCGAGTGGCAGTTCTTTGATGAACAGCTTGTGCATACTCCCCAGTGTTGTGCCAAGTGACAAGTTCTTCAATGAACAGCTTGTGCATTCTTTCTCCCCGATTGAAGGGGCATTTCTGTAAGGAACGGCTTGTCAGCCGTATCCCCAGTGTCGTCAGTGGAAAGTTCGGTAACCATCCGAACAGCTGACCTCTTTCATTTTATTTTCTTGTTGTCAATGGCAAGTTCGGCAACATCCGAACAGTTGACATTTTATTTTCTTGTTGTCAATGGCAAGTTCGGCAACATCCGAACAGTTGACATTTTATTTTCTTGTCGTCAATGGCAAGTTCGGCAACATCCGAACAGTTGACATTTTATTTTCCTGTCGTCAATGGTAAGTTCGGCAACAACCCGAACAGTTGACTTTCTTTTCATTCTTTTGTCGTCAGTGGCCAGTTCGGCAACAACCCGAACAGCTGGCATTTACCTTTCCATTCTTTGTTGTCAGTGGCAGTTCGGCAACAACCCGAACAGCTGACACTTATCCCCGATGTGGTCTTCCTTTTTTTATCGTCTTTGCATCCATGTTTACATTACAAGCATTCATAACATTTGCATACATGCATTTATAGCATTTATAACTCGGAAAAATATTTAGTCAAAAAATTGCGTACTCTATATTTAAGTCTCTTCAACCCGTCCATTTCAAATTTCTCTTTCAATCTCTGGGACGAAGAAACTTAAATAGGGGCATCTGTCATACCCCATTTTTTGACTTATATTTTTTATGTGTTTTATCTTTTATTATCTCATTAGTTATTTTTACCTTTTATTATTTCATTCTTGTTATAGTATTTTATTTGCATTTTATCATTATCCATTATTAGCATTTCCATTATCCTTAATATTATTAATGTTATTATTATTCTATTTTTTCTTTAGTAATATCATTATTATCTTTTACTACTATTAGGGTTTTATTTTAATTAATATTATTAAGTTTTTATCCTTTTTATTTTTTATCATCATTTTCATTATTATTGTCATTTACTATTTATTTATTTTCATTATCATTTGCATTTTGCATTTTCATTATCATTATTATTATTATTTATTATTATTCATTTCCTACCTTTTTATATTTAAATACAAAAAAATCAAAAAAAGGGGAGTTCGCAGTGCGAAATCACCTTCGCACTACGACCTCTGCGAAATTTTCTGCAGAATTTTATATATTGGTTTATCCTTTTTGCTTTCAACTACAATTGTTATTATTAGCATTATTACTATTATTATTGCTATTTTGTGACTGATTTGGATGCAGCAAGGCAAGAATTAATGTGTGACATTAAAGGTAAAAGGAAAGAAGGATTTTCTTCCAACCTATCATGTGATCAAACAAATTGGCTGCCCTTGGTCAGCTCTTGTCCCTCCAAATTGACCCATCACCCAACCTAAGCTTGCCAGCCAGCTGCTTGATCCCTTTCCTTCCCTTTTTCTCTGCCAAAACCAGTCAAACACAAGTGGTTTTTGTTGCAAAAAAGCTGTTTGGTGTGCCCTGTTTTGAGCTGGATTTCTCCTCCCACACATAAGCCCACATGCTCATTTTGCTTCCCCCAATCTCCCTGTACATGGCAGTACACGTTTTCACTGCTTGACCTTCCAAGATTGCAAGGACTGATCCCAAGAATCACCCCTTTTGCAGCTGCCCTGTTTTACAGTTTTTTCTCATCATTACCTTCTAGAATTAATGGCATTTGTGGCTGAGATCAGTCAAGACCTTGCCCCTTGGCACAAGGCAAAGCAAGTTCTATCCATTAGCATTAAATGCAAAGTGTTTTAGCCTGGATTTAGCCCACAAACCAGCTAGAATCTAGAGATTTGCCATCATTACATAGATTTGCATTTTTGCCTATAAAAGGAATGGCAAGGCAACACAATCAACACACATTCAGAGAGCCATTACACACTGAAAAACCAGAGCCTTACACACACGAAATTCATACCAAAAACCACCACATTGCAGCACCAAGTCAGTTCATACACAAAGCCAACACCAATTGAAACATTGTTCTTAACCATCAATCAAGCAAGCAAGCCACTTCCAAACTTTTGCTAAAGCATTGCTAGGAGTTCTGTAAGTCTCCTTTAATCTTTATTTTGCATTGTGTTTGCTGTTTTCATCCTTTGTTTTGTTCAATTTTGCTTTGTGCACAAAAAACCCTTTTTGAAACTCAAAAGGGACCTCAAAGGGGCCAAGCTTTGAAACTGTGTTTTTCCACCCCATTTTCTTCCATTTTGTCAAGCTTTTTAACCCCCTTTAGGTTCTGAAGCTTGCTTAGAAGCAGTTTCTGAACTTCTGTTCAGAAACAGCTTCTGAGTTTGAAAATTCGCATACTTCGTAGAGCAAAGTATTGCTCGCACTGCGAACACACCAGAACCTGACTTCGCAGAGCCAAGTTCTGGCCGCTCTGCGAAGTATGTGAAACTCAGAACATGAATCAGGCATTCAAATGTCAAATTTTTGGGGTTCCAGCCCTTGATTCAGAACCTAAAGAGGGTTAAAACCATTTTGGTCCAAACCCAATTCATAATCATGCACAACTTTGAAAATTTCACAAGTTCGTGCGACAAATTTTGAGTAACTTGTGAAACAAGTTATGTCCTTTAATATTTTCAAAACCAAGTTTGAGCAACAAGCAAAAGTTCGTCTATTTCAAAACAAACTTGAATAACCATGTTGTTCTTGATTTTCAATCCAAACGCGAATTTAAGCCGAGCTTGCTCACTCTTTTAAAACCAAGCTCGAATTGAGCCGAAGCTTATGAACTTTCCAATTTTGTGCATGTTTTATGATTGTGTCTACCATTCAAACTTGAACTCTACTCGTTCTTGAGTTTCAATAACTTAAGCAACAAGTAATGTTCATGATTTTTAATAAAATCGAACAACAAATTTGTTCGTGTTTTCTTTTCTTTTCTTAAAGTTTCCTTTTAAAAGCTTTGGTTCCCTTTGAGATTTCTCCGAGTAACGAAACCAAACTTGAATGAAACGGGAATGGCTTGACGTATGTCTCCCCAAACCTCGGTTGCACGAATGCGTGACGTATGTCTCGTCGCTCGGGCAACCGTCATTCCACCCTTGACGCGTCTAGCACGCTCAACCTCCCCTTGGTCCCACTGTGGCCATTTTTACCCTTTTCTTGGCCCTCGTGGTCAATCTGAACCTTTCGCGCCTTTGCGCGTTTATTTTTAACCATTTACGCCTTGCGCGAATTTTTTGCCTCTGTGCGTTTGTCTTTTTATTTTTTCAAAACATTCACGCCTTGCGCGAGTTTATCGCCTAGCGTCCATCTTTCACCATGTTAAAACTTTGTACGTCTTCGCACGTTTTAAAACCTTTGTTCTAGTCCGAGTGCGAAATATTTTTATCAAATCATTTATCTTTTATGCATTGTCGTCAATGGCAAGTTCGGCAGCAACCCGAACAGTTGACATTTACTTTCATTACTTTCTTTTTTCAAACTTTTTCGCTCGGACGCGATCAAATCTTTTTTAACTACAACGAACCAACATACAAACTTTTTCTACCAAAGAACTACGTACGCTTTGAATTCTCCGACTACCGGGAGATACGTAGGAGCAAGATCGACATCTTGTCAAGCCCATTAATAAAAAACCTTTTTTTCCCTTTCGTTTGTTTTTATCTCTTTCTTCATTTCGCATTATGTTATATATATTTTCTTTTATATATGTTTAAACACGCAAGTAAAACATCGAAGCATTTTAAGCCTAAGCCGACTAAGAGGTTCCCGTTAAGTACAACGGATGTGAGGGGTGCTAATACCTTCCCCTTGCATAATCGACTTTCGAACCTAAAATCTTTTTCAAGGTAATTTCGAACTTTTTTCCTTTTCTCCCCGGAAAATTAAAAGTTCAGTCGTGATTTAAATTTAGTGATTCAATGCTTCCCAATAGCTTGACATCCGAAATTCGACGCGACAAGCATGATAGGGGGCTTATTGTATTTAACTGCAAGCAGACCTGATATCACTTATGCTGTTGGAGTATGTGCAAGATATCAAGCTGATCCTAAGATGAGTCATCTGACACAAGTTAAAAGGATCCTGAAGTTTGTGAATAGCACAAGTGACTATGGAATCATGTATTCACACAGTTCAAGTTCTGAACTGATGGGATATTGTGATGCTGACTGGGCTGGAAGTGCTGATGACAGGAAGAGCACCTCAAGAGGTTGTTTCTTTTTGGGAAATAACTTAATTTCTTGGTTCATCAAGAAACAAAATTGTGTTTCATTGTCAACTGCTGAAGCTGAGTATATTGCTGCTGGGAGTAGTTGTTCTCAACCGGTTTGGATGAAACAGATGCTGGAGGAGTACAACATGAAACAAGGTGTTATGACATTGTTTTGTGACAATTTGAGTGCTATCAACATCTCTAAGAACCCAATACAGCACAGCAGAACTAAACACATTGATATCAGACACCACTTTATCAGAAACCTTGTGGAGGACAAGATTATTCAGCTGGAACATGTGGACACTGGAGATCAAATTGCTGACATATTCACAAAGGCCTTAGATGCTAAACAGTTTGAGAATCTGAGAAGCAAGTTAGGTGTGTGTTTACATGAAGAATTATAGCAATTACTACAAACTGGATGTGAGGAAGATAGAGTACCTGCCAGTTGTGCCTGTGCTAAGTGTGATCCTGAATCTGTGTCTGACTCTGATATGTTTTCAAGGATCTGTGTTACTTGTGTAGTTTGTATTCCCTATTTGAAGTCTGAGATTTGTCAGAATTTTATGGCTAAAAAGGGGGAGAAAAACTTGAAGTTGAGCTGTTCAGTATCAGATTGTGCCAAGTGTTCAGTATCAGATTTGTCAGTTTTACTCTTGTTCAGATTTCAGAAGGTTGTGACTGGTTTTGTTCAGAATTGCAAGAAATGTAACAAGAGTTCTCAAGATGATATTGAGGGGGAGTATGTGTCTCAGGGGGAGTACAAGTTTGTTATATACCTGAGTGATGATGTGGTCCTGAAGTGTAGTGGTCCTGAAGAACAATTGTGCTCAACTCCTGAAGTGTGCTCTGATACCATTTTTCTCTGTGGTTCAGTAGTAAGGGGGAGTTTGTATGAGAAGCTGAGTTGCAGGGGGAGTGTTGTGATGGTCAGGAGTTGATCAGTAGCTCTGATACCATGTTTGTGATGATCAGGAGTTGATCAGTATCTTATGTGTGCTTCAGTAGCTGATATGAACCTGGTAATCTCTTATTGCCTGGCCAGAATTTCAATGCTGAGTCTGAAGACTGTCAAGTTTGTGACTTTTCTCTGCAGTTTTGTGTGTGGATGCTGTGTGGTTCTAATCCTGATGATTAGTGCTGTGCTGAGTTCTGTGCTGTTAGTTTTTGTTGTTGATTCCTTGTGTGTTGTTCTGTGGTGTGTTTCTTGCTCCTGGTGTTTGCTGGTGTTTTGTCAAGATTTTTTGGCTAAAAAGGGGGAGAAAAACTTATGGTTAGTTTCAGAATGTAGTTGTTCAGAGTTTGTTAAGTTTTAGAATTCAGAGGTTATCATTCAGAAATTGACAGTTTTATTCAAAGTTCAGAAATACAATAAGAGCTGTGCAGATATGTTTGAGGGGGAGTTTCTGGCTCAGGGGGAGTGTATAAGTATAGTGTACCTGAGTTGTGTGCTATTTCAGTTTCAGAAGCAATATCTCAGAGTTTACTGCAGTTCAGAATTAAGGGGGAGGGTTGTTTGTGATGTGCTGAGTTGCAGGGGGGTTTTCTGGATGTTTAGAAGCTGGTGTGTGTTGTTGGTGTGTGTTTGTGCTTCAAGGGGAGTTCTCTTGTGAAGTTCATAACATGTGTGCTTCAGAAACTGTGAAGATCAGAAACTGAGAAGCTGATTTATGTGTACTTCAGAATGTGTTGAAGTTGTTTGGTTGTGTGCTTCAGGATGTCAGGATGTGTTGTGTTTTTTTTTGAAGTACTGAAGCTGTTTTGTTTAACATAGCATTATCCGCTGCTGCTGACTCTGCTGCTATGTTTGAATTTATGTGGAGTTCTTCATTGTTGATTAATTGTGTTTAGTGAAGAACTGGTTTTTGTTTAGCATTTGATTTTAGCCAAAAATTTGCCAAAGGGGGAAATTGTTGGTTATTTAAAGGTTGGCTACATGTTTGGTAAAATCAAAATGTGCAAGCAATGCATTTCCAAAAGTTATTTGAGTCTTCAGAAGCAAGAAATTGGATTTGAGGAGGTTCAGAAGCTGAAAATTGGATTTACTGTTCATCAGAAGGAGAATTGGCCTTCAGACGCTGGTACTGTTCATCAGACGCAGAACCGGGCTTCAGACGCACTGTTCAGACGTTGACTGGCGTTGACCTTCAGAAGCTGAACTTCAGAAGCTGATTTCAGAAGCTGGAAATCTGCATTCTTTGTGATTATTTCCTTGCGTATCTTTGGAAGATTTACTGAAGGTTTATCCAGGCATTTGTTTTCTAGAAGGCTGATTATTTTGGTGAAGATCTTGGTGAAGATTGACTTCGTGTTTATGATTGAATATATTTGCTGAAGGATATTTGCATTATATGATTCAGCAATATATGTTTCCTTTTTGAGCTGCAAAGAATTTCAGTATTGTATTTTGAAGAAGATATGATTTTGAATTATGTGTGCCTGCTGAAGACTATATAAGAAGACGTGTTGCTGCTATTGAAGACTTCGAATCAAAAAACTAGAGCAAGTATTGATAGAGTCTTAGGTTTTGAGTCTGTGAGTTGTTGCTCTGTTTTTATGTACACCACTCATCTGTTAGAGTTGGTTTAGTTTGTTTTGAGTTGTAAATCACTTAAAGCTTTCAAGCACAAGTGATGTTTTTATTGTGTTGAAGAGTGTCTTCATCGTATTTGGTTTTATTGAAGAGTTTACAATCACTGGGTTGTGGTTGCTTGGTTAGAAAGTAAGAGGGGGTTCTTATACCTAGGTGGTGCTCCTGGGTAGAAGTCTAGACTAGTGGAGATTAAGTGATAAGGCTGGGAACAGGGGCTGTGTCTGAGTCTTTGAGTTAATTCCTTATAGTGAATTTCCTTCCTGGATTGGTATCCCCCAGAGTAGGTGAAGTTTGCACCGAACTGGGTTAACAAATTCATTTTGTTCCTTTACTTTATGCACTTTTATTTGCTGCTTCTGAACCAGTTTTATTGTGCTCTATTTTGCATACTTTGTGCTCTGTTTTACGTGTTAACTCAGTAACTGCCAGAATTTCACTTTCTTCAGTCTAAAACACATATTTGTATCAATTATTCTTTTCAGAAATATATTGAAGCAAATATTCTTTAAAAATATATTTTCCAAAGATCCCTTTGAAAATATATTCACACAAATAAAAATATCCAATCTGAGAAAATATATCTTGCGAAAATATCTTCCTTCTGGAAACATACACAGCTTGGAGAACAAGTAACATTAAATCTTCAGACGAAATCAGGAGTACAGTAGACCAGCTTCTGAAGAAGTGCTTCTGAAGGTCTGCGTCTGAAGGTTCATCATCTGAAGGTCAGCGTCTGAAGGTCAGTGTCTGAACAGTGCTTCTGAAGGTCAGCGTATGAACAGTGCTTCTGAAGGTTGCTTCTGAACAGTGCTTCTGAATAGTGCTTCTGAACAGTGCTTCTAAAGTTCAGCTTCTGAAGACGTTCAGCTTATGAAGTCCAGCTTCTGAAGACGTTCAGCTTCTGAAGTTCTTCTGAGGTCCAACTTCTGAAGACGCATATCTTGCTTGTATATTTGATTTTAGCAAACATGAAGCCAACAATCAAATATCCAACAATCTCCTCCTTTGACAAATTTTTGGCTATAATCAATTTGAGAACAAAGGTAAGATCTTCACTCATCAAAGTTGAGTAACCATGAAGAACATAACATCAACGTAGTAACCCAAAAAGCAACAGAGTCAGCAGCGGCACACACACTACGTTTCCTCACATACACTCCCCTTGAAACATGACATTCAGGAACAAAACGAAGCACTCCCCCTGAAACAGATCAGCTTCTGACAAGAAACACATATACTCCCCCTGAAACAGATCAGCTTCTGACAGGAAACACATATACTCCCCCTGAAACAGATCATCTTCTGACAGGCAACACATATACTCCCCCTGAAACAGAGACTCCCTCTGAAACAGATCAGCAGCAGCTTCTGAAACAGAGACTCCCCCTGAAACAGAGACTCCCCCTGAAACACATCAGCTCTCTATTGCTTCTTACAGAAATGCTTCTGACACACTTATTTCTCCCCCTTTTTAGCCAAACAATTTTGACAAAAATAACCATGCAATCACCAGGAGTAGAAAGAACAAGAAACAGCAGAGGTTAGAGACCATATGCACACAAGCAGAGGAAAAACAAACACAGGGAACATGCAAAGAAATCTGCAACACATCTCATTTCCAACAGAGGCTATAAACATCCTATAGACCAACACATCACAACACCACACACAAAGTCTTCACAGAAGAACACAATTACACATCAAAGTTTTCACACATGAAACAAAAACTGACAAAGCATCAGAAGCTGCTTTGTCCTCAGATTCTGCTATGACTCCTAAAAAAGACAAATGCCCAGTTTGCTCCTCCCTTGAGATGGTCCAACAATAGCACACTTCTTAGCAACAAGAGTAGGCCTGCTGACAGCAACAACAGCCTTTCATTTCTTAGACTTTAGTCTCTTTGCTACACTTTGTTCAAGCCTATTTCCAATGGGTTCATCATCAGACTCCGCATCAGGACCACCATCAGACTTGGATGGAGTAGATTCAGGGTTATCAACAACAACCTTAGAGGGGGACACAGTTGCATCATAAACATCCATTTCAGCATTAACATTATCATCTTTGATTATCTTCACATGTGTTGCATCAGATGTTCTATTGTGTCTTGCATTTATAAGAGTAAAACTCTTCATTCTACTCTTGGCACAATCTCTGGGTCTGTTGGTAATTTCTTCATTCAGATTCCCTATGCTCAGGTCCTTAGGATGATCCTTTTGGATTCTAATATTTGGACCTTTGCTGCCTTCAAAAATCTTGAGTTTGGGTCTCCATTCCTTCTTCACATTGATTTTGTTTACAATGGGTTCCACTTTTCTTTGTTGAAAGTGCTTGGGGCATCCATACAGCTTGAAACAGAATGGATTTATGTGTCCCTTTTTACCACAGTAATGACATATCCAAGGATGAGATGACCTCCTGCTCTTAGATCCCTGAGGTTTGTTCTTATGTTCCAACTTAGGTTTGCTCATCATTGGATCATATGTTCCAACAACTGCAATGAACCTTTTAGCTGGATTTTGCTGTTTGTTGTTCAAGGTCCTATCATCAAACCCTATTCCATTTGGATTCCCTTGGTTCTGACTCTCCAATATCTCTTCTAGCACATCAGTACCAGTGTTCATCATTCTGACTTGCTTCTTCATATGTTCAAGTTGAGAGTTCAGTTGGGTTACCTCATCTTTGAGATCAAAAATTTGTGCTAAATGGTCACTTCTTTCAGCATGCAATTGACTGATGGTCTCCTTCTGATTTACTAATAACTTGCAAACATCAAATTTAACATGCAACTTCTTGCAAGAATCAACAAGTTCTTCATAAGACATTTCTTCATCACTGGATTCAGTATCAGATGGTGCTTCAGAACCTGATGATGCTTTCTGAAACCTCAGAACCTGATGGTGCTTCTGAAGCCTTAACTTTATCATCATACATACATCTACCAGTTAAAGCATTGACATACTTAGCAGACTCATTCTCCACTTCTCCTTCTAAGTCATCTTCATCAGACCAAGACACAGCCAAACTTTTCTTCTGTTTCGTGAGGTACATTGCACATTCTGTCCTAATGTGGCCATATCCTTCACACTCATGACACTGAACACCTTTGGATTGATTGCTTTTCTCATCAGTTCTTGTCTTCTGCTTCAGAATCTTGTTAAACTGTCTACCAAGCACCACAAGAGCTTCTGATGTGCTTTCATCATCCTCATTATTAGCATTTGTTACAAAAGCAACACCTTTCCCCTTTTTATCAGTTCTGTTGTTGAAGGCTATTTCAAAATTCTGAAGAGATCCTATCAATTCCTCAACCTTCATACTGGAGATGTCATGTGCTTCCTCAATGGCAGTTACCTTCATGTCAAATCTCTTAGGAAAAGACCTGAGCATTTTTCTCACAAGCTTCTCATCAGACATTCTTTCTCCAAGAGAATCAAATGAGTTGGCCATGTCCAGGACGTTCATATAGAAGTCTTGTGTATTTTCATCCTCCAACATTTTGAGATTTTCAAACTTGGTGGTAAGAAGTTAAAGTCTGGACATTTTTACCTTGGAAGTGCCTTCATGTGTAGTTTTGAGAATCTCCCAAGCATCCTTAGCTACAGTGCACTGCTTGATCATTCTGAACATATTCTTGTCCACTCCATTGAATATAGCATTCAAGGCCTTGGAGTTTCCAAGAGCTAATTCATCTTCTTCCTTGGACCACTCTTCTTCTGGTTTCAGATCAGCTGTCTTCTTTCCATCTTTGTCAAGCACAACAGGATGTTCCCAACCCTTAAGGAAAGCACTCATGCGTGATTTCCAATAGTCATAGTTGGAACCATCCAACAGAGGTGGTCTGTTCACAAATCCTCCTTCTTTGTCCATTCTGCCAGAAAAATAACTTCCCTAGAGCTCACCCTAAAACAGGCAGGGTGCCTTCTCTGATGCCAATTGAAATTCTGGAAAGTCCTGATGATGAACGTTCTGGCGCAGTAAAATAGAGTAAAACAGAGGAACAATAACAGACAGAAAATAACAGACTGAAAGTAAAAGGCACAAGATATTTGTTAACCCTGTTCGGTGACAAACACACCTACGTCTAGAGGCTACCAAGCCAGGAAGGAAATCCACTATGATAGTCCTAGTTCTAAGTTCTCAGCAAACTCCCAGTTTACAACTTATCACCTAGCAACTACCCGTATTGACTTCAACCTAGGAACTCCTAGACCTGAGATCCCATCTCACTTCCCCACAAACAATCACTGCCCTAGTGATCTTAAACTCTAATAACAATCAAAGTAGGAGACACACTCCAAATACACAAACACGTCACTCTTGCTTAAAAGCTCATGAGTGATTCACAATTACAACTCTATAAAACACAGTCCTAAGCTTGCATCAAGGTGACACAAGAAAGGCTCACAATTAACAGACTCAAAACCTAAGTATACTCTTTCAATAATAGCTTCGGTTGAGTTGATTTTCTTCAATAGAAGCGCCCTCTATTTATAGCCTTCAGCAGCAACAAATATTTGAACCAAATATTCTTCAAAGATATATTTCCAAAATTCTTCTTTAGAAATATATTCCACAATCAAATCTTTCTTCAGGCTAAAACACATATTTGTATCAATTATTCTTTTCAGAAATATATTGAAGCAAATATTCTTCAGAAATATATTTTCCAAAGATCCCTTTGAAAATATATTCACACAAATAAAAATATCCAATCTGAGAAAATATATCTTGCGAAAATATCTTCCTTCTGGAAACATACGGAGCTTGGAGAACAAGTAACATGAAATCTTCAGACGAAATCAAGAGTACAGTAGACCAGCTTCTGAAGGTACTTCTGAAGAAGTGCTTCTGAAGGTCTGCGTCTGAAGGTTCAGCGTCTGAACAGTGCTTCTGAAGGTCAGCGTCTGAACAGTGCTTCTGAAGATTGCTTCTGAACAGTGCTTCTAAAGTTCAGCTTCTGAGGTCCAGCTTCTGAAGTCCAGCTTCTGAAGACGTTCAGCTTCTGAAGTTCTTCTGAGGTCCAGCTTCTGAAGATGCACATCTTGCTTGTATATTTTATTTTAGCATACATGAAGCCAACAACCAAATATCCAACAACTAATGCCACTCTTTACAAGGAATTCTCTAAGTAATGCAGGATTAATTTGAAATGAGCATGATTGGAGAATTGAAGTTCTTTCTTGGAATTCAAATAAACCAATGCAAAGATGGAGTATATGTTCATCCGTCAAAATACACTAAGGAGCTTCTGAAGAGGTTCAATCTTGAAGACTGTAAAGCAATGACTACTCCAATGCATCCTACCTGAACCTTAAGCAAAGAAGACACTACATAATGGTAGATCAGAAGCTGTATAGAGGTATGATAGGATCCTTGTTATACTTAACAACCTCTAGACCAGATATTTTTTTCAGTGTATGCTTATGTGCAAGATTCCAATCAGATCCTAGAGAATCTCATTTAACTATTGTTAAGAGAATCTTCAGGTATCTGAAAGGAACAACTAATCCTGGACTTCTTTATAAGAAATCCTTAGATTATAAGCTGGTTGGATTTTGTGATGCTGATTATGCTGGTGATAGGATTGAAAGAAAATCAACAACTGGAAATTGTCAATTTCTTGGTGAGACTCTGATATCCTGGGCCAGTAAAAGACAATCAACTATTGCATTGTCTACATCAGAAGCAGAATACATTTCAGCTGCTAGTTGTTGCACACAACTACTCTAATGAAACATCAGTTGGAAGATTATCAGATTCATGAAAACAGCATTCCTGTCTTTTTGTGATAATACTACTGCTATCTGTTTGTCAAAAAATCCAATTCTACATTCAAGAGTTAAGCATATTGAGATTAAACATCATTCGATAAGAGATTATGTTCAGAAAGGTGTTTTGGATATTTAATTCATTGATACTAATCATCAGTGGGCTGATATATTTACAAAACCCTTAATTGAGGAAATATTTGATTTTATTAAAAAGAATCTAAACGTGCACTATATCCCTAATTAATGCTTGCCTTTGAATGGGAATTCAGATCCTGAAGAAATTCAGAAACAAAGTTTCATCGGAAACTCTTTGCTGAGAGTCTGAAGAAAACATCTACGTCTGAAAGTCATCAGAGTCTGAAGACCAAAGTTTGGATTATTTGCTTCTGATAGATTTTATTAGTAACGACCATAATGACATGTGTCCCACTAATAAAACAGTGAGTCTGAAAAGTTATCCATCATGGTTAGTAACTGTTGGGTAATAACTAAAAGGGCAATGATGTTAATGCTTTGAAACTTGTCTATGCACCCCTTTTTGCCATTAATGCTTGTCTATGTGCAATTACTCTTTTGTTTTGAATCTGAACAGTTTAACAAAAACACTTTGTCACTAACACACGTTCACTACTCATTACCGACACGTTCAATCATTTTCAAACCTCTCTGAAAAACCTTCCATTGTTTTTTAGAAACAAAACCCTAGAACCCTAAAACTTCAGAATGGCTGGAACTTCTACGTCTGCCATGGAAATCGACTCTGGTGCTGCTTCTTTCATCAAACCTAAAACCCTTTTCATCAATAAGGATGATTTGAAGGTGTTAATAGAAAGCACAGTGGATTTTAGATCGTTGGAAGTCAACAACTGCAACATTCAGCTACATGCACTTTCAAGGATGAAGTTCATATTTCAGCATGCTGAATGGTCCTAGTTATCTGGAACTAGTAAAGGACTTTTGGGTAAGAAGTGAGGTTTACGACTCAGAAGCTGCAAGGAGAGAAGAGCTTCAATTGATTGCTGGTAATAAGAGTTTAAGAGGGAAAACAAGAGTTTAGATGGGTCTGAAGGACTTTGTTGAAACTGAAATTCGATCAGGAGTGAATGGGATCAGAATCACCATCATAGAGTCTACAATAGCAAAGGTCATTGGTGCCTGAAACCATGGAATGTTTCTATCAAATACTGACAAGAAGAGTCAGTGGGCTGAACAGATTCAGACTACTCTGTTTGAGGGAAGAGAGTCTGAAAAGACAGTGGAGACGAGGAAGGAGTACAAGATGCTTCATAAGATAATGTTGTCTTGTTTCATGCGTAGGGAAGGAGGCAAAGATTACATGTCTTGGGATCACAGACATTTCCTCATGTTTCTCATAAAGAAATTACCCATAGATCTGCCCAAGTATATTTTTAATAACATGTGCGCATCTATTAAGGAAGGACAGAAGGGAAAGAAGAATGTGCCTTATGCCAGACTCCTCTCTGAGATATTTCATCAAGGAAGGGTTGTTGAAAAGCTGAAAATTTGTAGGAGTTGGGTATGATGCTGAACTAGGTATTTGTAGAGGGAAAGTAATTTCTGGAGTGACCTTAGGAAGCATGAAGATTATTCAGAAGAAGGAAATCATCACTTCTGATGAAGACATGAAGATGAATCTAGAGCAGTTTGAGTACCTTGATGACTTCCCTCCCATTTCAAAGGAAGACAATCCAGAAGTACTAGCTGAGTTCATTGCTGAACACTACAGGGAAACAAGTATAACTATTACCTGGGAGATGATACCTGATCATCCTGATCAGCCCTGGAAGGGAGTAAAGAAAAGGAAGCTTGCTTCAAAACCTGCTTAACCTCAACCTCAACCTCCAGTAAAGAAGTAGAAAACTTCTAAGGCTGTTGCTAAGATCCAGTCAGAAGTTGGTGAATTGGATCCAGTGGAAATACTTCCTGCTAAGACCAGAGGGGAAGTATCAAGAAAAGCAACTGCTGAGTCTGAGAAGCCTCAGAAGCGCCAAAGAAGAGGATCTTGAGGAAGCTGGTGGTACAACCTGAAGAAGAAGAAGAGGAAGATGTTGGTTTGCTGGTTAGAAGGAAACAGATAGAGGAAGCTCGGAAGGTAATAGAGTTGTCTAAGAAGCGGAAGAAAGCATCAGCAGAGCAAGCTCAGAAGATAATGGGTGAGCATCTTCAGGAAGTAAAGATAGAGTCTGGAGTTTCAGAAGCTGGTAAATCTGATGCTCTCAAAGGTAATTTTGTTGTCCCTACTTCTTGTACCAATCCCATTAACCTAGACCCCTCAGCATATGATGATGATGAGGTTCCCCTTTCCAAACATTATTCTAATCTTAAGCCATCCCCCAAACCAAAACAAACATCTGTCATGACCAAAACTTCCAAAAAACTACATATGCCTGCACCTGTTCTCCTACCCTCTAAACCAAACTCATATGATTTCCTGTCAGACTCTGAGGAAACTCTAGATGTGTCACCAGTGCAGACCTGTTTGTCTGGTGATTCACCTTTATTGATTCCCAGAAGCTACTGTACTGAGGAAAAGTTAGCCCGTGGCAAGAAAGCTATTGAAGACAAATTTGGATTAGGCAGCACTAAGGCTTATCTTCAGAAACTTGCCCAAGAACACTCCTCCTCTCAAACCTATTCATCCAATATTGATGCACTATGTCAGCATCTAGGTGGTGAACTACCTCAGACTCAACCAAATCCTAAACCCTCATCAGTAATTTTTGAGTGTGTGGATATTCCTCTTATCCAAACCAACATTGTCTCTGACGCACCTTCAATATCAGAAGACAAACCCCTCATAGTTGAACCCCTTAACTTTGCCAAACCTAAGTCAGATGCACACTCTGAAGCTTCTGACCCACTCATGCTTGAAACTGAACCTCAACCACTTGTGCTTCTAGCCTCTGATGACAACACAAATCAAATTAAGGAGATCTCAGAACCTGTTTCTAAGACTCTTCCATCAGTTGTCACAGAAACCCTTTCATCCTCAACTCACATAACCATTAGACCACCTTCAATCCTTACATCAAACCTTGTATTGCAAGAAGTATGCATAATCATCTTTGAGAGTTTGGAAGAGTTAGTAGAATCCAGAAACAAGGCTATGCATTTGGTGAATTATGCTGACAAATGGATAAACTTGAGAAATCTGGTAAATCAGACTCTAGATGATCTTCAAGAATTGTCAATAGCTACCCAGCATGAGGCATTACAAAACTGGTTCAAGGAAGTTGTCAGGAGTATGCAGGAAGTTGAACTGAAGAAGGATGTAACAAGACAACTGTCAGACTCAGAGTTCAAGGAAGCTACTACTGAAGTGCTTGAAGTTGTTAAGTATGGACTTCAAACCTTAGAATGCACACCATTTTCTTTATTTGTTTCTGAACATATCTCCTTGTTTCGAATTAATTTTATAAGTCTAATTGTTTATGCTTCTGATTCATTCTTGTGCTTCTGATTAATTCTACGACTGAAGTATGTTTATTGTTTATTATTCTTATGTTTTTCTCTCTTTTTCATTTCATTTTTTTGTTGATGACAAAAGGGGGAGTAAGATTAATAGTTCTTAGGCGCTGAGTCCTTAAATAAGTTAATTAAAATTGACTTAGGAATCATCTTCTCATCTCTTAGCCTATGAGTTATTTCATGTGATATACTTCTGAGTGACGTTTCATGAAATTCTTTTTTGATTATGATTAAAATGAATTTAATTAACTTGTATAGAACTTAGGGGGAGTCTCAAAAACTCACCTTTTGGACTATCAGTCTTAGGGGGAGCTTACAAACCTCAGACCCTAAAGTCAACTTGTTAATTAAATTAACAATAATTGACTATTAATACGTATGTTTGTCATCATAAAAAAGGGGGAGATTGTTGGAACAAAATAAGTTTAAACAATGTCTATTTAGTTTTGATGATAACAAGGTATTAAAAGCTCAATTGGATATGCTAATATTTGTTCAAGTATGCAGGACCATAGATAAAAAATTTACAAGGAATTAATCATACATGGATTCTGAAAAAACAAATGAAGAGCAAGAAAATTCAAGGAGAAGCTTGTTGCAAGTCAGATTCTGAAGTCAGCCAGACTCTGATGGTGCAAAGTCTGAAGACCTTTCAGACTTTGAAGGATTGAAACATTTTGCTAGGAATTCAGAAATAGAAACATAGCATGCGTAGCTGAAGAATCTACACTTTGAATTACTTAAAGATTCATACGATGGAAGTTCTGAAGGTTTTAAGGAGTCAACTACTGTCATTATCAAGAAAGGACAAATTGCACAACCACGTTCTCCACTACCTGCACATGTCTTCCCGTACTCTGAAACCTTGTCCCCTGCTGAACAACGGATTCATTCCATATTCAGGAAAGGTTTCAAATCTTATTCCTCCTAGTACATGAACCAGATCAAACAATAAATCAATGGAATTGATCAAGCTTCTTCAAACGATGCTATTTGATGTGTTGGTATTATTCCAACGTCTCTATTCCTCACCTCTATATAAAGGAATGAAGACTTGAAGAACAAATAGAAAACTCTGAATATTTTCAAAAGTGTCAAAGCTCTGTCAAATTCAAAACGCATCAAACACTTAGAATTTCTTACAAACTTTTTTATCTTAGAAATTCATAAGTCTAGAGTCTCATCTCTGTGTTGTATTTTGTGAACACCACTGATTGTATATCAAGTGTTCAATCCAAACATTTTTATTTGTATATTTGTTTGTTGAGAAGTATCTTACTTTGTGTTTGAGCAATAGAAGTTTCTTACTTTGTGTTTGAGCATAGGAAGTCTCTTGCTTTATGCTTGAGCAATTTGTAATCATTGGATTATATTGAAAAATCTCTTGTAAGTGACAAGTGGACTAGACTACTTCCGGATTGTGGAAGGAACCAGGATAATTGCTTGTGTCTTTCTCTTCTCTATCTCTTTAACCTTTATCCGCTACATCAGACTCTGAAGTTTTCATTCAGACTCTGAAACTCTGTTTTTGACTTAGAACCTCAGACTCAGATCCTGAACTCCATCGGAACCTGATCTTTGTCTTAGTCATTTTTAAAGAAGAAAAAGTCAACACAATTCAATCCCTACTTCTTGTGTTTTTCTCACCTTCAAATAGATGGACAAGAGTAATCATCAAATGGTAAATACTTTAACACAACAAATTGGAACAATGTTCAATCCTATGATTCAGAACACAAACCAAAGTTATCAGTTGTTGCCCACACAAATGGGGAGAATAGCAGATTTCTTCGCCCCTGTCCAGGCAAGGGATCAACAAATTCCCCAAATCCAAAATCCTAAGTCTTTACACATTGGTTAAAGGCCAAATAATCAGGGAAATCAAGGGCAACAGCCTGTTCCCCAAGTTCGACCAGTCGAACCAGTGGTCCAAGTAGAGGATGTTAAAAATCCTCCGGTAATTGTAGTAAATAGAAATCAGGATGTTGATGCCGTCGTAAGAAATGTCCAACAAAATAATTTGGCAAGACATAATAATATAGAAAATTTGGTCGAAACCATTCTGGTTCAAAATGACCTTAACATAGGCAGGGCCGTTCCTATGAATATGGAGGCTCGGCTCTAAAAGTAAAAAGAGGCCCGTAATAAAATAAAAAGAGGACCGTAACACAAAAAAGATCCATATTCTAATAAATAATATAAAAATACAAGTTAAGACGAATACCTTTATCAAACTTCTAGCTACTCAAAACGAGTCTTCCTTCACACCAAAACGAGTCTCCCTACTCACATTTACTGAAGCAAAATGATCAATCAACTCTTCATATTGTATATTTTCCAACAAAGCATTCTCAATTGCTATCATTGCTAAGCCATTAAGTCTTTCTTGTAGCATGGTAGACCGCATGTAAGACTTCAACAACTTCAATTTTGAAAAACTTCTTTCTGCGGAGGCAACTGTCACGGGAATAGTCAATAAAATTCTATATGCAACAATTGTATTAGGAAAAAAACTCATGCCTTTCAAAAATCTTAAAATCTCAATAGGTCCCATATCTTCATCAGGCAAGATATCTTTTAGTGCCCTTAACTCCACATATAGTTCTCTCCCATCAATATCAGATTCCTCGTTATGTTTCAATGCATGTTCAAAATTACTACAACAAGACTCCAAAGTCGCATTATCCAATGATTTAAACTTGTGAGAAGTAAACAAAAAACCAAAAACAGCTTCATATTGTTTGAATTGTTCAAATCTCTTAGTAAGAGATACAACAGCTTGATCAACAAGGCAAATAAAGTAATTAACCCTAAAAGATTCTTCTTCATATTGCTCAACTGACGGGGTATTCAAATCCTCATCAAACTGTCTTTTTCTTCAAATTATGCGCCTTTGAGGGAATACTGGGTCGATATTCAATTCAATACCAACTTCCGTAGCATCATCCAAAGCCTTCTTAAAACCAGTTTTTCTATATTCTTTAAAAAATGAAATCAACTCTTTAATTTTTTCCATAGCAACATCAATAAGCATATAATCTGACTGTAAGAGCTTGCTAACTAAATTAATTGCAGAAAATATTTCAAACCATATAATTATAGATACTATAAACTCAAAATCACCAAGTTCATGTGTTGCTAAAGATTTAGCTTCACTTCTTATTTTAGAATCAAGATCCTTTTCTGACACTTCAAGTAAAACTTCAATAAAATCTGACATTTGGGCTCTTATAGCTTTGACACTTTCTACATGACTCTCCCAACGAGTGGATGACAATGATTTTGGAGTAAACCCTTTTACATTATCTTACAAAATTTGCCATCTCTTAGTAGAGTTGGCAAAAATAGTATAAATGCGTTGAACAACTCCAAAAAAATCTTTAGCTTTACCACATGAGTTAGCCATATCACACAATGTCAAATTAAGACTATGACAACTACAAGGAGCATAAAAGGCTCTTGGATTTATATCTAAAAACCTCTTTTGTACACCTTGATGTTTTCCTTTCAACATCAACATTATTATCAATAGGAATAGCATTATCATCAATATGAATTTGTGGTTCTTTTACATTAAATTTATCAAGAGCTCCTGTTTGGGATTCAATTAACTCAGCAATTTTTTTCTTTTTCCTACGCTTCTCAGCGCCAGACTCAAACTTTCTAATCTTAGGTGGCAATTTAGGACGCATATTAAAATATTGAAAAAATGCAGAACCTGATATTCTTGATTGTTCTTGAGCAATTCCGCAATATTGAAGTTGAACCACAAACATACAATGTTGAGGGTTGAACCATAAAATAAAATTAAGACATAATTAGTAATTGCCTAATTGGCAACAGAAGTGATAAATTTCATCAAAATAAAATTAAGACATAATTAGTAATTGCCTAATTAGTAATCCCATCTCATCAAAATAATAAATTTCATCAAACCCATTTCATCAAAAATAAACGAACCATGAAAAATTGAAAATAACAGAACAGAAGTACAGAACCATGAAAAATGAAAATAACAAAACCATGAAAATAACAGATCAGTGATAACAGAACCATGAAAATAACAAAAATAACCTAAAATTGCACACTGAGAGAACGTTTTAATAAAATTAGGGATTGGGTTTTTGTGGTGGGAACGTCGGTGGTCGGTCAGAACAGTTGAACGGCGGTGGCCGGTGGCCAGGCAGGCAGCCTCAGTCTGGAACAGTGGAACGCGTGTAAGAAGGATTGGAAAATGAAGGAATGGAAAATGAAAGAGCTGGCTTTCAGAAAGAATGGAAAGATGGAGATTATATGCATACTGGGCTATAAATTTTTTTTTTTTAGGCCCATGCCTTTGGGAGGCGCAGCTCTGTTGAGCTGTTTGCACCTCCCTTAGGCCGGCCCTGAACATAGTCCTGCATAGGCCTAATTTTGTTTCAGTTCTGTCAGAATATGTTCTTCAGACTGAACTTTCTAGGGGATGGAAAATCCATAAGTACAAAAAATTTGCTGGTGACACCAGTGAATCCACAGTCGAACATATTGCTCGTTATCTGACTGAGGCAGGGGATATGACAAATAATGAAAATTTGAAAATGAAATACTTCCCCAATTATATAACAAATAATTCCTTTACATGGTTTACTACTCTTTCCCCGCATTCAAACCATAATTGGAATCAATTAGAAAGAGTGTTCCATGAACAATTTTACATGGACCAATCTAAAATAAGTTTGAAAGAATTGGCTAGTGTTAGGCATAAGATTCCAGAATCTATTGATGATTATCTCAATAGATTTAGACTATTGAAGGCTAGGTGTTTCACCTAAGTGCCTGAACATGAATTAGTCGAAATAACTGCTGGGGGTCTTGACTATTCCATTAGGAAAAAGCTAGATACTCAATTTTTAAGAGATATGGCCCAGTTGGCTGATAGAGTTTGACATGTCGAAAGATTGAAGGGTGAAAAAGCCAGAACTCATAAGTATCATAAAAAAGAAAAAAAGGTCGCATATGTCAAAACGAACGATAGTGACCAAGAGTTCGACATAGCTTATGAGAATGTCGAAGATAATGAGGTTAATGTTGTAGAATTAAAACCTGGGCCTCCTTACACGTGTAAATTGTTGAGGCCATCTGATGGGAAAAATCTTGCAGAACAAAAAAATGATAAATATATTCCCAAAGCGTATACATTTGATATAACAAAATGTGACGAAATATTTGACCTTTTAGTTGCTGATGGATAGGTTATAGTACCTAAGGGTTTAAAAACTTCTCCATTAATGCAACGTTAAAAGAGAGGTTTTTGTAAGTTTCACAATTATTTGGGACATAAATCCTCACATTGTGTTCTTTTCATGGATCTTGTTCAGAAAGCCTTGAACGAAGGAAGGTTGAAATTCGGAGAAAAAGCTAAGACTCAGATGCAAGTTGATGTTGATCCCATGAAAGATGCTGATGTAATGTACACAAAATCACCAAGCTGCATGGTGGTAGATGCCATAATCAAAGCTGTGGAAAACCTGTCTGTCGAAGGCAATGTTGATGTTGTTGAATGTCAGATGGTGGAGGCTACGGAGGGTCTCAAAAACCATGTTGAGACAATTTATGAGTCTCAATATGTTGAGAAAATGAAAGTTGCTTTCCCCATGGCTGAAGAGGAACTGATAGATTTCCTCAATTGCTGCAGGCTGAAAAACTCAGAAGTTGCACTTTGTCCCAGATGTAGTGCAGTTTTTGATAAAGAGGCCACCAAAGGCCTTGAAAGCTTCAAATCCCAGTCTAAGAAAAGGGGAACGTGGTTTGCTGACCACATGCCTAAGTTTTCTTTTGATAGGAATTTTATTCCATTTATAAAATCCTCTTCGACCACCACTCACTTTTCCAGAGATGGTCGACGAAAAACCTTTGTGCCAAAGGCAAAAGTTCCTATTGGAGAATGGATTCACCCAACCCAACATATTTCTCCAGTTGGGAAAATTAAAATGGAGAAAGGACGTACTAATGCTCCTGGAAATAAGATTTCTGATGGGTCTAAGAAGTACGCTTACACTAATAACTATAAAGGAAAAAAATTCAATGACTATGACCCAATGGAGAAGGTACCAACGCCACAAGAAGACTGCTAAAAAGGCCTTGGCTGATGTCACAACTAATGAAGGTGACATCAAGGGCAAGAAAGTAGTCGAAATGGCTAAAAAGCCAGTCAAAGAGAGGTTTTTCCCTGCACTCCAGTGAAAGACATGACTGCTGGTGATAATGGGGAATGAGATTCAGATTTTATGGATTTCGAGCCTGACTTCGATGTGATATGTAATGTCGTTTCAATACTCCCTATGGAGTATGATGTTATATCTGAAATCGAAGAATCTGATGAAGATTTTGACCCAGAACCTAATGCCAACAAGCCAGTGTGCTACTATATCACAAATTATGGCTGTGTGGATGAGCAAAAAGCCATGTTTGAAAAACTAGATGGTTCAATGAAAAGCCATTGTTTATACAAGCAAGAGTGAATGAATTGGGCATCAACAAAGTTCTTGTTGATGGTGGAGCGGCGGTAAACCTAATGCCCCAATCCTTACTAAGGAGGATTAGAAAGTTTGATTCAGATTTAAAGCCCCACAATATTGTTCTTTCTAAGTTAACTTAACAGTGGGAACCATAACAAGGCCTACGCTTTTCATGGTGGTGCCTACTAAGGCGAATTTTAATTTACTCTTAGGCAAAGAATGGATACATGGAATAGGGGATGTGCCCTCTTCTATGCACCAAAGAATCTCCATCTGGAGAGATGATGGTTTGGTGGAGAACATCGAAGCAGATCAGAGTTACTTCACTGTTCAGGTGAACCATATCACCAGAAAGACCTTTGATAAGAATTTGGCAAATATAGCGCCATGTTTTGCAGCTGAATATTGTTTTACAGACCAGGAAAATGTTTGCTTTGTCAGGCTGCATCCTACCCAGGGATTCATGTGGGAAAGGGAATACCTAGAGAATGAATCTTTGGAGGAAGGAGTCATTCGCCCAACTGGGTGGGACATTGATGATAATTATTATGTCTAAACAAGAAGTTTGGGCAAGGATTACGGCCTATCTGGTCAAAAATAAAATAAGAAAGGCCTTAGAGGCCAAAATGCAACAAAAAATGGTTGTAGGAACCATAAATAAAATGTTTGGCGAAGACATTGATGAAAAAGTGGTTGAAAGCCAAAGGCTTTACTGTATATATGACGAAGAGCCTTTGGGTTTTGAGAAAGATCCCCCCTCTCTTTCGGCCAAGAGAATCCAAGCTCAAGATCCTCTAGAGGAAGTTAACTTGGGAGATTGATCAATTAAAAGACCAACTTATATCAGTTCTAAAATTGATCCAGATTTGAAGTTTCAGACAGTTGAACTCTTGAAGGAGTTCAAAGACTGCTTTGCTTGGGATTATAATGAAATGCGTAGATTAAGCAGGGACATTGTGGAATTGAAGTTACCAATTCGACCAGACAAAAAGCCAGTAAAGCAACTTCCAAGAAGGTTTGCACCTCAAATTATGTCGAAAATCAAAGAGGAAATTGAAAGACTCCTCAATAGCAAGTTCATTAGAACTGCAAGGTATGTCGAATGGTTAACAAATATTGTTCTTGTTATTAAGAAAAATGGGACTCTTAGAGTCTGTATAGATTTTAGAGACTTAAATAATGCTACACCAAAGGATGAATATCCTATGCCAGTGACAGAAATGCTAGTTGATTCAGCAGCAGGATTTGAATATTTAAGTATCCTTGATGGTTACTCTGACTATACTCAAATCTTTATTGTTGAAGAAGATGTGTCGAAAACAACATTTTGTTGCCCAGGGTCCTTTGGCACTTACGAATGGGTAGTGATGCCTTTTGGCCTAAAAAATGCTGGTGCTACATACCAAATAGCAATGAATTTAATGTTTCATGATTTTATTGAAAATTATATGCAAGTTTACTTTAATGATATTTTTGTAAATCTTCGTCAAAAGATGGACATTTAAATCATCTTCGACAATCATTTGAAAGAATGAGAAATGAAAGGAAGAAAGAGGTTTGGTTTTATAGTGTCAGGAAGGAGCGGAGTTAAGGAATTTTTAGGGAAGTTTTAGAGTTTTAAACCTCTAAGATTCAGCCATGTGGCTGAAAAAGTACAGGTAGTGGGAAAGAGAAAGGTTAGAGAAAACCTTTTGAGTTTTGATCCTGTTAAAAATTGCTACGTGGTCGAAGAAGTAGAGATAGTGGGATTGTGAATAGTTGTGATTATGATTGAGTGAACCCCACTAAGTTTTTCAAATGAATGTGGTGACCCACTAAATCTCAAGAAAGTGGCGCATGTATGATGGAAAAAACTGAAGAGACAGTTTGAAATGATGTTTTGCGCAGAGGTGACGTCATTATTCAGAGAATATGTAAAGTTTTCAAAAGTGTCAATTTCTCCTTCATTTTTCAGTCGAAAATGACATTTTTGGGGGGCAATTTGTTAGCACATAATTTGATTTCCCTTATTTCGACTAACTATATGGTTGTATAAGCATGAAATTTTCTAAATGCAGGAATTCAATGCAGATTTTGACTAAAGGAAGATTCAAGTTGCAAGTTCTCCAGTCCAAGAACTTAAGACTTGCTTAAGTCCAAAAGAGAGCCCTGTGGTGTTCGACTAACAGGATTTCGACAAAGAGGAAAAGATCTCTTTGATTCTAGTTATTTTGACAGAAGAAGACTCCAGCTAGTTTCCCTTGGGAGGGGCAAGTTTGAAGGTTCAAACACGTGGAAGTCATGCTGAAGCTGTCGAAATAATATAGTTTCTAGTCGTTAGGTGTTCAATTATTTTTGTAAGTATATATAGTAGTTTTTCATAGGAAAAACATGTCACAAATCATTATCAAAAGTTCTGTACACTCGAAGTACCAGCGTCTAGAGAAAAGAGTAAACATAATGTATGTAACATGATCTTGTGAACCACCTTTTACATTCAATGCAATGCAATTTACATTCCTTTAAGTTTTTCTTTCTTTAAAACTTTAAACTTTCTTTCTGTTTATTTTAACAACTTTTAAACAATCAAATTGTTAGTTTCTGTCGAAACTAGACAGTTATCTTCATGTAAAAACGAATTTCTTCATCTTTGTGTAAGCAAACTCATTAAAGATGATGAACGTTCATGCTTTTATGGAAATAACAAGACACAAACATGTTCTAGGATTTCTAGTTTGATCTTGCTTGTAATAAACAAAGCTAGACTCGTCGTTTACCAAAAACCCAGGTAAACAACTACATCTCATGTATTTGTACATGTACCATGTGTAGATCTTGGGGCGGATAAAGATGAAGACATGTGGAAATCAATTTATTTTCCTCGGGTTATTCGCGACGATAGCGACATAGATTTTATGTTTAGGTCGATGGTTGAAAAATAATGTGTTATATCACTGTGTTCGTTCCAACTGCAGGTGTCCAGATTGTCAGTAGAAATTTAATGTCATTTAGTGGGCTTTTAACTTCATTCGTGTACTGTTGTGTAATGTGTCGCCTAATGCTTCACTATTGTTGAATTTCAAACATTTGTATATGTTAACGTAATGTCGCATTCGTGTAATGTTAATAAATCATGATAAATTATGTAATGTTGTTGTTTATGAATTGGTATAGTTGGTATATTGGTTTTAGTATCTCTGGAATTGACGTTTTTAATTACAGCTTGGTTGGGTAATGTAGACTGCACTATTTGCAGTTACTAATAACAACGATAGTTAACTACCGTTGGGAGAACGGTAGTTAACTACCATCGGATAAAAACCAACGGCAGTTAACTACCGTCAATAGAAAACCAACGGTAGTTAAGTACCGTTGGGGGCATAATTGTATTTTCCATGTGTTTTTAAGAAAAAACACACGTGAGAAAAGCAATTTTCTTTGGTTGGACCCTAGTAAAAAATTTGTCCCAATAACAAAAGGTTAACTAACCCAAGCATTTGAACAAATAAATTAAAAAGCCGCATATCTTCTTTCACCACCCCTCTATCACCAACCACCACCCCATCCTTATGTCCTCTTTCACTCTCACCGAATTAAAGTCCCCTACACAACACCACATGTCTTCTGGCACCCTCCGTTTTGCCGCCAAAATATCAACCCACAACCTTTTCTTTGCCAAAATATCACACGGCGCATACTCATTTAGGATCACACACTTTTTCTTTGTTGCCCCCACTCAAGGTACACCCCAAGGTACCACAACCATTAAAAGATGACACTAATTTCCCCTTCCCACTATCCCACAATGTTAATAAACCACCACTCCTCCCCATAGATGGGAAGCTTACCCATCCAACATTATCATTCCTCCACATTTGAGCGTACAACCTACCATCAACCACTTCCAACTTTATTTCTTGAATAACCCCAAAATTCTTAACTTAATGAAATGTTATTCTCAAAACAAAGCAAACAATTAATAATTGTTTATTTGCCAACTTATGTTGTTGATTACAATGTATATCACGTGTTTTATTAGTCAAAGAAGACACCGTTATCACGATCGAGTCAACTTAAAGTATAAACTACGAATTCAAATATACTCCCTCCGTTCCTTTTTAAGTGTCTCTTTTGAAGAAAATTTTTGTTTCTAATTAACTGTCACTTTCAAAGTTCAATGCAAAATTAAATGTTGTTTTACCAATATTACCCTTAGTTATTTATTGCGGAGAGAGAAATATATGAAATGAGATATTAAATGAATAAGGTCATTATAGTAAAAGTATAACTTATTGCATTAAAAGTAGTAATATTTATTGATTGTCTTGGTTTGTGTAAAATGTCAAAAAGTGACAATTAAAAAGGAACGGAGGTAGTAACTTATAACTAATCAAGTGGCTGTATAAATACTGCATTCTACACCAAAATCAAACAACGCATTCTTAGTCCAATGTCATAAAGTTAATAATAATCTAACCGCAAGAAATTACAAGACAAACCAAAACTTCACAAAATATGAACAAAGAATGATAACATAGAAATTACACACATGCAAATAAATTATTAAGAAGTTGAACCTGCACGTATAAGGTCAACTATTAGATATCGCTCCCAATCTGAAGTACATGAAATATTAACAATTTCTTCATCCCTAGTATTTTGCGATTAGTACTCTTACTTGTTATTCTCAGCTACCATAAGATCACTGTTTGTTTGTCCCAACAAACTACTCATCGATCGAGCTTTCACCATTCCAAGCTTCATCCTCTTCTTCACCATCAGCAACGGCTTCTTCTCATCATTGTCTTCTTCAACAAACTTGGTTAGCTTTTCAAGAGATGGAGGTTTCGTTTGAGATATTGGTTTTTCAGTAGAACTTGTTTCAGCCACAATAGACCTATTTCTTACACTTGTCATGCTTCTCAATCTTCCTTTCCCTAAATGATGCTCACAAAGAGAATAACCAACTAATGTTGGTTGACAACACCTCCATCCTCTTCCATTAACACGACTGCACCGTGAACCTTCCAAGAGTACACCACCTCTTACCTTCTTTTTAATTTTAATTTTGTAAACATTATATAAGGATTAATACATAAATTAGGAGTGCAAGAATATATACAAAAATAGACGAAGAGAATTTGAGATAATGGACTTCTTACCTTCTTTTGTTTTGTTTCTCTAACCACCACTACCTCTTCTTCTTTATGATCTTCCTCTTCATCCCATTCATTACTATCGTAACACTTCTTTTTTGTATTTGTCTTCATCTTCTTCTTTGTATTATTATTGTTGTCGTTGTTGTTATTCGTCGTAAAGCTTCCTCTCCGTTTCTTTAGAGGAAAAGCTTTCTCTCCGTCGTTCCATCTCCAATCTATATAAATGACAATAGTACTTTAGATAACATACTCACTCAACATATATATATTTATGCACTCATTCATGCATTATACTTCCAATAAATATAACACATTAAAATTTTACCTTGTTTATGATTAGAAGGCTTCGAAGGAGAGAAAACCTCCGTTGAAGTTTGTGCACTCAAGATGCTTCCATTCCTACTAACAAAAAAGACCCCAAAAAGACTCACATCCACAAACATATATATTACACAATTACACCGTAAATTTCAAGGTGAAAAAGGAAAGGATAGAAAAAGAATGTAATATTATGCAAAAAAAAAGATGTGATGTAAATGGGGGACCAGCATTTGGTTCCACTCGATCTACCTGCTTGTGCAGCTCAAGAGCAAATTGGTAGGTAGCTAGTTTTGAGAAAAAAAACGTTCGGTTTAGATAAGAGGGTATAATAATTAAAACACTTTCAACACTATTTCCACTAACAGTTGTATTTCTTTTTAGCTCTTAGTGCTCCTTATAATTTTATAAAAAATAATTTTACTATTTCTTTTTTCATGCTGGTTAAATCAAGTTATGGGTCTCCATGTTTTCACTTTTTTTACTATGAAATATTCATGGAGGAATAATAATTTCATGTCTTGGTTTTTCATTTCTTACTTGGTATCATTACCCTTCTGTCCCCCTTCCTTGACCTTCCCTCTCTCATCTTCTACCTGCAAATCACACGCACACACAAAAAAAAAAAAAAAGAAACATACATAGGATCCACTAAAATTAATATGGTTGGTTAAGAATATTACCCCTTTGTGAATGTGAAATAAAATAATTACACTAATCTAACCCTTTGTAAAAGGTTGGACAAAAGTGCACTAATTTACAAAAGAAATGCCCAAAAAAAACAATTAATTATTCAAGAATGAAATAATAATGTTTTTTTTCACTAACCAAAATTTCTTGCTTCTTGTGCTGGCTTAAGGATTCATCACAGCCGTTGGCTTGTTTCCCGATCGGTGGGAGTAGTTGATCAGACGGCTGAGGATGATCCGAGAGAGATAACAGTGTAGTAGCCAAGTCATGAGTGCAAGAAAGTTTTGGTGATGTAGTTGTAGCATCGTTGAGTTGCACCACCACCGGTGACCGGTTGATCATGTTGAGATCTGAGAGAGTAGAGTAAGCTTTTCGGATCCTCATATTTGCAAGAGACTATATTTATATCCTATGAATCTATGTCACAAGATTTAGCTCATAAATAACAATACACTTTGGAGAAAAAAAAAATGAAAAATCAAACACTATAGAAGGATCTAAATTTGGGTTTAGATTTCGGAGAAAATAATGATAGTTAAAAACACACATTAACAACCCATCTAGTTTAGGAAACTAAAAAGCAAGAAAAATGAAAAATCTATGTTTTTATGAATTTTTATAAACTCTTATCATCTCAATAAAAAGCACCTAAGATATGTTCTTGGTTGGTTTCTATCTGGTTTTTTATTTGTTGCACCACCACAAACGGGTGTTATTGTAGTTAAATTATATGGTTGAGGGTCGCACGTGTGAAGGTGCTTTAGGAGTAGAAGCACGTGTGAGGAGGGTAACCGGTTGGGTCGGTAGCAAGTGGAAATGGAAAAAGACAGAGTACGGACGAGGATGCCAGGGTGGAGAGGGGGAATTGTCAAATAGAAAAATTAGAAACAAAAAAAATGAAGAATATGAAAAATAAGATAAGAGAAAGAAAGGAAGGGGAAGGAGTGGGTGGTTCTATCGTTTATACTTTTAAGAATGGGGACTATGGGCCCCACAACTGTGACCCTCCTTAACAAAGGACCCTCTTTATATTCTTTTCTCCATTATATAGGTTGAATTGATAATTCCAAATAATTACTACATAGGCACCTTATATATCATGTGGGATGCTTTTAAGAAATTATTCTTTGGATCTTCCACTTTATCTTATACATGTATGCACAATTTTTTAACCCATGTTACAAGTCCCCTAAAAAAACCATGTTGCAATTATAAAGTTTTCACCTCCTTTCTAACGGTAGTTAATCTCTATCGAGAAATCTCTAGGTACACAAAGTGATTTTTATATATCTTTTGAACTGATTTTTGTCATACACAAAGGTCGAAAATCGAAACTTTGACTACTAGCTGAAAGGGCTCAAGTCCCATGTCCCATATACATATTAATTCATATACTAATATGAATGAGAGGTCATAAATTTTAGATGTATGATAATTTATTTTTTTTTATATTTTACAATATATAAACTTGTTTTTTTTTACAAATACAACACATTGTATCTTAGGGCTGGAAATAATGAACATTATAGTTTCCTTATCTGAGGACCGAAAATTAATCGAACCAAATTGAACTTGGCTCATCTCGGCTCGAGTCGACGAGAATTTGTTAAGCTGAAAACTTGGCTCGAGTTTGATACGAATTAGAGTCATATGCATCTTAGAATATCCTTATTGGTTTCTTTGTCAGTGAGAGTAATCTGAAGGTGAGAAAAACACAAGAAGGGGTTGAACTGTGTTGACGTTTTCAAACTTTTTCAAAGTGTTTCAGAAGTCAGAGTCTGAATGAGTTAAAAGTCGGAGTAGAGTTCAGAGTCTGAGTGGAGCAGATAAAATCAAACACAAGGATTATATTGGTTCCTCCTATAATCAAGGAGTAGTCCAGTTCCCTTGCACTTCCAAGGGATTTTCACTATAATCACAATTGATTACAATTGTTCAAGGACACAACCAAGATACTTTCAATGCTCAAGCACACAAGCAAGAGATTGTTGGAACAAAATTGGTTTTGTACAACTCCTCTAGAGTTTTGATGTAAACAAAGTATTAAAAAACAATTGGATATGCTAATATATGTTCAAGTGTACATGACTGATGAACGAAATTGGCAAGTGCACCAAATCGTAACAAGTAATAAAATATTAAGTTTAACGTTCTCCATAGGGATTGTCGTTCAACTTAGTTATTAATAAAACTTATTTCAAAAGGCGAAAGTTAAATAAAATTGAATAGAATTGCAGGGTTGAATTGCCCTGCCCAATGCAAGATTAGATTTGTGATTCAGATGATTAACGGTGATTAGGGAATCATTTAACCCCCCCCCCCCCCCCCCTTCATCTTTATCAGAATTATCTTTTAAGAAACAAACAGCTTATGTGGTGCTTACTTTGATTTAATGAATCCAACGGTAAAACTCAGAAGAAGTTTCTTTAAATAACTATTGCAGGACCAAGCTAGTTTTAGATCATGTACTACGTTGTCTAAAGAAAAGAGTGATGACGGAAGGAGTTCAAACCTGAAACTTCCTAACCTCTGTAAGAAGTGGTAATTAGAAAAGCCAATGGAACTGATATACTTTCGGGTTGTCAGGGCCTACTTTTATTCTACAGTTCAATCCCCAAGGTTACACTCGTAGTTAACCTATTGACGAAACATTAAAGAACAAGCATAATCTAATTTAAATCGAGCTCAATCAAAGCATAAACTGAATGAAAACTTTATTAATAAATTCCAACAAATAAGAAGGGGTTCATCTTGGAACCCTAATCAAGAGGTTTAGTTGCTCATGGTAACATAGATCATAATAAAACAATAGAAAAACATACCCTAGAGAGAAGAAGAGAAAGAGAAATCCAGCCTTGAAACTCTAATGCTTGACCCTTGCTTTGACCGTCAGTGTTTCTGAATGAATAATAATGTATGCAAAGGTCTCTATTTATAGCATATGGTTACTTAAGGTTTAAGAGAAGAAAACTGGGCACCGATCCAGCTTGGAAAACAAGCAAAATCAGCTTTCAACCCGCAGCTGGGTGCCTAGGCGCATGGGGGCACACACATAGGCGCCTGAGGCAGCAAGGAATGTTGTCCCAGGCGCAAGGGCGCATGGTTCATGCGCATGGGCGCCTGAGGCAACCTCCCAGGTGCAATTTCTTGCATTTTTGTCCCATTTTCGATCATTCTTCCGTCTGAAAACTCCTAGGAACTTGAAATGAATTTTCTTCACTTTGTATTGTCTTTAACAACATTCTAAGAACCACTGGTCTTCAATTTCATATCCTTTATCATTCACGTGATGTCTTGATTTGTCGATTTACATGATTCCTCACTACAAAACACTTAAAACACCTATGTAGTTGCATGATCTAGGATAAAAGTGATTTACAACGAATCGAGTGAAAACAATACTATATGTTCCTCAAACCATTAACAACTCCTCTATCTCTCATCTTATTTGTCTTCAAATACAAAGAAAAGTACTAAAAAACATAGCCAAAATGTCATATGATGCTCTGTCATCAAGGACCATAAATTAAAATTTAACAAGGTGTGAACATTTATAAGAGCATCAGAAGCACAAATAGAAGCTAAAAGACTATGGCAGAAGATCTTAAGAATGTTCAACCAAAAGTCAACGCCTTGGATTAGAAGAAACAAAGGTACTCAGAAGCAGAAGATCTGCATCAGACTCTCAAGACCTCCAGACTCTGAAGAACAAAAGATCCTGATGGACCCAAAAGCCACGTCAGATTTGTCCTCTTATGTAGTTGTCTATATCAAGACTCTGATAGTACCATTTGTCTTCTTTTTACCACGTGTAGAAACAAACAAAGAACTTCAAGGACAAACAAGACATTTGGGAACAAAGACAGTCCTGAGGACCCAGGAGCCCTACAATCCAGAAGGACATTCAAGTACAAAGCTTCACATCCATAATAGTTAATAATTGGGAACAAAGATAGTTCTCTGAAGACAAGATCAACATTCAGAAATAAATCAATGTTGGGACTGATCTCACTGATTGAACCTACCTCTGTAGATGAAGCATTTTCAGATGATGGATGGATTATATCTAAGCAAGAAGAGCTGAACCAGTTTCAAAGAAATGATGTATGAGATCTTGTACTATCATCTTATTCCTCAAAGACACGTGGCAGCCTTTCTCGAACGAGCAGAAATCCACCTCCACGTGCTCGCCACGTGGGCGAAGTCATGGGACCCAGAGGAGCAATGCGGAAGAAAGGGGAACCCTAGGGACGCGTCTTAAGCGGGCTCCCCACGACTAATTCCGAGCTGTCTGGTCAGCTGAGTTTCCCCCACGTTCCCAATTGTAGGCCGAGATCCTCGGGACAACGAACCAAGTCGCAATGCCAGGTACTTGGGAATTCCGGAATAGACGCCCTCACTGCCTTAGGTCAAGAAGGGATATAAAAGGAGCTCTGAACTACTCGTAACAGCTATCACATTCATTATACAGAAAAAACCCTAACCAAGCTCTTGAGTTCGAACATCACTCAGGGGATTGGTACTATTGTTCTTCTAGCAGGGTTCCTCAGACTATTAGGCTAGGGTTACTCATACTAATGGGCTTAGCCTTTTTTACTTTACTTAAACCTGCCATTTTACTATTTCACCATTATTCTCTAAATTCAAATTTCTAACTTCTAACATATTACAAAAATGCCACTAACCTGCAAAATGACCAAAATACCCTTAATTAGACAAAATCCACTAATCCACCAATTCTCAATAAAATAAACAATTAATAAATATAATAAACAAATAATAATAAATAAATAAATAAATCTAATACTAAAAATCAGGCTGTTACATATGACACATTCGAAAAGTTGAATCTGGGGGCATAGCTCCAGCAACCTTTCAAGGGATCCCTGGTCGGGTTTATCGGAGAGCAGGTGCAGGTACGAGGCTACGTCTCCATAAAGACGGTGTTTGGTGAAAAGGATAGCGCCCGATGTATCATAGTGAGGTATCTGGTAGTCAACGCCCCGTTTTCCTACAACATAATTCTAGGGCACCCCTCCCTCAACTGGTTGGTGGCTGCTCTATCAACGCTCCACCTCACGATGAAGTACCCGTTAGCAGACGGTAGGGTGGGTGTGATTAAAGGGGATCAGAAGATGGCGAGGAGGTGCTATCAAGATAGTTTGAAGATCAAGCGGCATGCTCCCACCTAGTCGGGCAAATGCCTACCCATTCAACCGCCCATAACGTCAATTTCGTCGACTTAGAACCAAGAAAATAATACATTATGGAAAGGCTCACGCCCATTGAGGACATCAAGGAAGTACAGATTGACTCCTAAGCTTCTCAGACAACTAAGATCAGCACAATATTAGCTCAAGAGGAGGATGAGGAGTTACTTGTCTTTTGAAAAAGAACTTGGATTTATTTGCTTGGATTCCGTCTGACATGCCCGACATAGACGTAAATGTGGTGTGTCATCACTTGGCGCTTGACCCGAAGGCAAAGCCTGTCGTTTAGAGAAAGAGGAAGATGGGCGAGGAAAGGTGAAAGGCAGTGGATGAGGAAGTCAAAAAGCTAAGGGCGGCGAGGTTTATCAGTGAGATCAAATACCCAACTTGGCTGGTAAACGTGGTGCTAGTCAAGAAAAGCTCTGGGAAATGGAGGATGTGTGTGAACTTCACCGATTTGAATGCGGCATGCTCGAAGGATCCATACCTACTTCCCGCCATAGACAAGATGGTAAAGTCGTGAGCCCTCGGTATCAGTAATGTACTTGGTAGTCGCATATAACTTGGATAATAGTCTGGTATATTACATAAACTAACTGAATGTTTTATAAACTAACAATGATTGTTTTTGAAGATAACGAGCTCGGCCAAGCATGTGATCTGGACATGCTAGATGAGGTGCGGGAGGCCACCCATATCCAGGAGTTCGCTGCAAATCAAAGAGCAGCTCGAAAGTATAACTCTAGAGTAGTGCCCAGGGAGATGAAAGAGGGCGACCTCGTCCTCAGACAAGTTTTGGCGCCAAAAAGGATGGGAAAGCTGCTTCCAAATTGGGAAGGCCCGTACAAGATCAGAGAGAAGTTGCCCAATGGCGCATAGAAGCTGGAGGAGCTAAGTGGAAGCCCATTACCGAGGACTTGGAACGCCGTTCATTTACGACAATATTATAGTTGCTTGACTTTATTTATGTTTAAAAGTCGGGGCATTTTTTCCCACATGACTCTTGTGTAAAGAAATTGTTTCCATTATTCAAATAAAGTTCTGGGGCTGCACTCTTTTCCCCTACAAGGGCAGGGGTTTTTAACGAGGCACCTCATTTCTAATGTATGTATTACTACTTTGTTTATTTTGCCTGCTATGACTCATCAAAAGGCGATAAGACCCCTGTGGCGCTAAGACCTCTCCCTAAAAGGTGATAAGACCCCTGTGGCGCTAAGACCTCTCACTAAAAGGTGATAAGACCCCTGTGGCGCTAAGACCTCTCACTAAAAGGTGATAAGACCCCTGCGACACTAATACCTTTCACTTGAAATCTAAAAACTTGGTTAAAATTCCACTAAGTTCCCTGACTAAGGTTTAGATTTTACATCAGTCTTGTCCAAATTAGCCCGTCGCTCGGACCCATTAACCTATTAGCAAATAAAAATGGGGGGAATGATCCCACTAGGTCCCCTAGTTGAATTAAGACATCACACCATTTGTGGCCTCTAAATAAAGGGCACTCCACCTAAGTTCTCGCCTGCTATAAAACGTTCACTGTTCGTTAAGGTGTTAAAATTTCATGTTAAAAGCTTCACTAAGGCCGCCACGTCCCGGAAACCGCTCATTCAAAGGAGTTATTGAAATTCTGGCAGGTCCTAATCCTATTCGTAAAACAGAGTACACATTCTGGTGCAGTAAAACAGAGTACGCAAAACAGTAGTTCATAAACAGAATAATAACAGACAGAAAGTAAAAGGCACAGGTGATTTGTTAACCCAGTTCGGTGACAAACACACCTACATCTGGAGGCTACCAAGCCAGGATGGAAATCCACTAGCGTAGTCCTAGTTCTAAGTTCTCAGCAAACTCCCAGTTTACAACTTATCACCTAGCAACTACCCGTATTGACTTCAACCTAGGAACTCCTAGACCTGAGATCCCATCTCACTTCCCTCAGTCAATCACTGCCCCAGTGATATCAGACTCTAATAACAATCAAAGTAGGAGACACACTCGAAAGACACAAAAAGTCACTCTTGCTTAAAAGCTTCAAGTAAACTACAATTACAACTCAATAAAACAAATCAACTCTAAACAATAGAGTGGTATACAAAAACAGAGCACACAGCTCACAAATTAACAGACTCAAAACCTAAGAATAATCTCTCAATACTAGCTTTGGTTTTTGGTTAATTCTCTTCAATAGAAGTGCCTTCTATTTATAACCTTCAGCAACAACATATACTTGAACCAAATAATCTTTAAAGATATATTTCCAAAATTCTTTAGAAACTTATAGAAGCAATTATTCTTCAAAAATATATTTTCCAAAGATTACTTTGAAAATATATTCACAAATAAAAGAAACCAATCTTCAGAAAATATCTCACGCAAATATTCTTCCTTCTAGAAACACCAGCTTGGAGAATTTTTCAATCAAATCTACAAAAGATCATGTGAGAAAATAAACAGCTCCAAGGCACGAAAATAGAACGCAGAAAACCAGCTTCTGAAGGTACTTCTGAAGAAGTGCTTCTGAAGGTCTGCGTCTGAAGTTCTGCGTCTGAACATTCAGCTTCTGAAGGTTGCTTCTGCGTCTGAAGTTCTGCGTCTGAACATTCAGCTTCTGAAGGTTGCTTCTAAACAGTGCTTCTGAAGGTTCAGTGTAAAGCCCCCAATCCCCGAGAACATAAATATAAAGATAAATCACGCATTTATCCTACATTGGAACTTTACTAATTCAACATATGTCTCATATCAAATATTTATGATAAAAACTTCATCAATTAAATCACATCGCAGCGGAATAAAATGTAATTAACATCAAAGAAATTGTCATGTCTCGGTCATAACATATAAATTAACATATCATCTCAACAAGGTTTGATCCAAAGATCTCATAGTATAACATAAATAAACCCCTAGTCCTAATCAGAGCTCCTAAGCTAGACTCCAAAGCAGATAAACTCGAGTAGGCAAACGCCATCCTCGTCATGTTCACGAAAAAGCTATTCCTCATCCTGCAAGTCTACATCCATGAGGGATTCACCCAAGGATGAGGCGACAATAAAGCCACTGGAGGGTAAGATATATGATCAACATAAGGGAATAATAAACGCATGTATGTCAGGCAAGCCATATCAACAATTATCACATATACATTTAAATAAGCAAACATGGTTACATAACTCAACATTTATATCATATTCATATTCAATTATAATCTCAATCACAATCTCCAATCATATATCAAACACTCAAGATTCATTAAGTATCAACAATTAATTTATAATGTTAATCACAATCACAAGAACTTATCAATTAAGCGGTTACCACATAAAATGCACAAGTTCACGCCAAAACATTACCAAGCACGACTTCTATGAATGCAATGCGCCTAACACGACTCTATATGTTTTACGGTACCGCCACCGATGAACTCCTCGAGATCTAAAACCCCGCAATGAATTCACCATACAATCGCCAATGAAATCCCTGAGATCTTAAAACCCCGCAATGAAATCACCACACACCACACCAGACTGACTTATGAATGCATGGACCCACAAAGAGACTTGACAATGCTCACCAAATACACTCACCATTTGTTATACAATTCACTCCGTCATATAACATATCACCACCAAATCATCACCTAACGCATTATCAAATCACTAAGGCCACACATCAAGTCAAGTAATTAAACATCATCATCATTTACTCAAACATTGTCACTTAACACATAACATGTATCATTATCACACATCATTAATTCAATATCATCAATAGCATCATCAATATCATCATAAATATCATCATCAATAGCATCATCAATAGCATCATCAATATCATCATAAATATCATCATCAATAGCATCATCAATAACATTATCAAATCATGTGTAAACAGCAACACATCACACAACATCAAGTATTTACAATCTTCAACATTCTCATAATTTAAGTTTCATGATTTAATCACACAAACTACACCAAACATCATGAAAGATCGCAACTTCATAATTACCTACTCATATATTAACTCTAAATGATTCCTTAGACTAGTCATTAATTTTAAGGATGTTTCAAGATTCATTGAAAAAGTATGCGGAAGTTTCACGAAAAATGTGCCATGACCTATGTGTAGTATTTTGATCATAACTCAAGTTCTAGAACTCAAAATGAAGTCCAACCAACGGCAATTTAAATCTAACATCCATATCTACAACTTTCATGTTTACACCAAAACCCAGTTCAAAACAGAAACTAGTGAAAAAAGGGATGTAACAGAAAACGTTGTTGCTGTCGGTGGTTGGTACGGCTACGGGAATCACTTAAAACTCACCCAAAAATCCCATTTTTGATCCCCATCAACCCAAAATCAATTTACAGATATTAACCATGATCAATAAACTCAAATTGAACAATGCTTACGTAACAAAACATCAATTGATATGAATTTCACAAGATTTTCGGTTAATTTTCAAAGTTCGTCTCAAAAACCTATTTTTTTTTTCCAAAACAACTTAAAATCCCAAACAGATTTGTACAACAACAATTCTAACTTTCTAATCATATCAACATGTTCATAAGCACATAATTAACAACATAAATCAACTTAAAATCACCAATTTAAGCAATTTTCACATAAACAACAACAATCATAATCCCAACTTAATCCAAACAATATAACCTCATAATTTCACAACCCAAATACATAATCATACCCATAATCAATTCAATTAATCATAAACAACACCAATTATCATGTTATTCATTAATTTCACCAAATTTCACAAAGTTCATAATTAACAAAATCAAACATGAGTTTTGAAATCAACAACTTAACACATATTCAATTCAATCATTAACAAAGAGTACGAAAATCAACACAATTAATCATAATTCATAAAATTAAGCTATAATCTAAAAGCTCCCAAACGCGCAATTGCTTCTTAAAGCCATATGTTAATCATAATCTCCCCTCTTACCTTAGTTTCCTCGCTATTCTTGCTATTCTTAGTGCAATCTTCTCCTTCCCCTTTTGATTCTCTAGCTTTCCTCTACTCAAAACCTCTTCTCTCTATCTCTCTCTTGCCTCTCAAAAGTTTTGTGAATAATGAATAATCTAATTCACTCACCAGTAACTAATGTATTTTATAATAGGTTTCTAGGGTTTGTTATCCCACTAATTAGGTTTGTTACAATTTTGTTATGATTTCAAATATATCTTTCAAAACAAAGTTTGTTACCTTTTAAAATAAAATAAGGTTTGTTACGATTGACTCACAATATTTTTCTCTAAACTTTTACTTCACTTAAACCCCCTATTACTTATACACCACTATGTTTAAATATTCAAATTTTGAACTTCTAACATATTTCAAATATGTCACTAACTTTCAAATTACTAAAATACCCCTCAGCTCCCGAAATTCAATAAATCACCAAAATAAACAATTAAACACACATAAACAATTAAATAAATAAATCCTAAAAATTGGGCTGTTACAATTCTTCCCCCCTAAAAGAATTTCCGTCCTCGGAAATTACCTGAAGGAAACAACTCCGGATACGACTCCTTCATCTTACTCTCCAACTCCCAAGTTATGCTCTCTCCCGTAGGACCTCCCCAAATCACTTTTACCCAAAACGATCTCTTTTCCACGCAACTGTTTAACCTCTCGTCCCTCGATATTCATCGGCATATTCTCAACGGCCAAATTGTCTCTTATTTCCAAATCATCCACTTGGATCACATGCGACAGATCATACACATACTTCCACAACTAAGACACATGAAACACATCATGAAGATTCGACAACGACGGAGGTAACGCAATCCGATACGCTACAGCTCCAACTCTCTCCATAATTTGATAAGGTCCAACAAAACGTGGCGTCAACTTCCTCGACTTCAAAGCTCTCCCGACGCCTGTAACTGGATTCACTCTCAAAAACACATGATCTGTGGCTTGAAACTCAATATCCTTCCTCCTCTTATCATGATAACTTTTCTGCCTACTCTGAGATGCCTTCATCTTCTCCTGAATCATCTTAACCTTCTCCATAGTCTGCTGAACTACTTTTGGTCCAATCAAAGCACCCTCGCCTGACTCAAACCAACACAACGTCGTTCTACATCTCCTACCGTACAATGCTTCAAAAGGTGTCATACCAATACTCGAATGAAAACTGTTGTCCTCTCAACAAATCTTCCAAAGACTGAATAGTCATCTCCGATTGACCATCTGTTTGAGGATGATAAGCAGAACTCAATCTCAACTTAGTCCCCAAAGCTTCTTGCAAACTCTGCCAAAACTTCGACGTGAACCTCGGATCTCTATCTGACACAATGCTAGACTGAATACCATGCAACTTCACAATCTGCTCAATGTATATCTCGACCAACTTCTCCAAAGACATACTAACTTTGATTGGAATAAAATGTGCTGATTTCGTCAACCGATCGACAATCACCCAAATTGAATCGCAACCCTTCGCAGTCTTCGGCAAACCACTCACAAAATCCATAGAAATGCTATCACACTTCCACTCCGGCACAAACAATGGTTGCATCATTCCAGACGGCTTCTGATGTTCAACCTTTGACTTCTGACAAACCAAACAAGCATAAACAAACTCAGTAATATCCTTCTTCATTCCTGGCCACCAAAACAACTTCTTCAGATCTTGATACATCTTCGTCGCTCCAGGATGAATACTCAAACTACTCTGATGACCTTCTTCCAAAATCTTACGCTTCAGCTCAGGTACATCCGGTACACAAACTCGACCACGGAATCTCAGAACTCCACTCTCATCCAATCCAAAGTCTATCTCCTTGCCTTGGTTAACTAGCACCAAACGATCCACAAGTTGCAAATCCACTTTCTGACCCTCTTTGATCTCTTCAAGAATGTTACTCGTCAGCTTCAACATCCCTAACTTCACACCATTCGGAGTCAGCTCACTCACCAAACTCAGATCTCGGAACTGCTTAATCAACTCCAACTCTTTCACCATAAGCCCTGACATGTGCAACGACTTCCTACTCAAAGCGTCAGCTACGACATTCGCCTTACTGGGATGATAACTCAAATCAAAATCATAATCCTTCAAGAATTTCATCCAACGCCTCTGCCTCATATTCAACTCCTTCTGGGCAAACAGGTACTTCAAACTCTTATGATCACTGAACACCTCAAACTTCGAACCAAAGAGATAATGCCTCCAAATCTTAAGCGCAAACACTACTACCACTAATTCCAAAAAGTTGTCGGATAATTCCTCTCATAAACTTTCAACTGTCTCGATGCGTACGCCACTACTTGACCACTTTGCATAAGCACACCGCCTAAACCCATCTTCGATGCGTCATAATACACCACAAAAGAATCCTTCGAATTCGGCAAAATCAACACAGGTGCAGTCGTCTACCTCTTCATCAACTCTTGGAAACTCTCTTCACACTTCGAATCCCACACAAAAGCTTGTCCCCTACGAGTTAACTGCGTCAACGGCAAAGCCAACTTCGAAAATTCTTTAATAAATCTCCGATAATAACCGGCCAAACCCAAAAAGCTTCTAATATCAAAAATAGACTTCGAAGTCTCCCATTGCAACACCGCATCAACCTTCGACGGATCAACTACTATTCCACCTCTAGAAATAACATGACCAAGAAAACTTACTTCTCGCAGCCAGAACTCACACTTCAACAATTTGGCATACAACTTCCTCTCTCTCAACGTATGTAACACGATCCTTAAATGCTTTGTATGCTCCTCTTCAGACTTCGAATATACCAAGATATCATCTAAAAACACCACCACAAACTGATCCAAATAAGGATGAAAAATTCTATTCATGTAATCCATGAAGACACCGGGTGCATTAGTCACACCAAATGGCATCACAGCATACTCATAGTGTCCATACCTCATTCAAAACGCAGTCTTAGGCACATCTTCCGACTTTACTCGTATCTGATGATATCCGGATCTCAAATCAATCTTACTAAACACCTGAGCACCAACCAATTGATCCATCAGATCATCTATCCTTGGAAAAAGATATTTGTTCTTAATGGTCACCTTGTTCAACTGCAGATAATCCACACACAACCTCATGCTACCATCCTTCTTCTTGACTAACAACATTGGCGCTCCCCATGGCGAAACACTCGGCCTGATGAACTTCTTCTCCAACAACTCCTCCAACTATTTCTTCAGCTCACCTAACTCAGAAGCAGACATCCGATACGGCGGCGCCGATATAGGACTATTTCCAGGTACAACATCAATCACAAGTTCTACTTCTTTCTCCAGGGGAAGTCAGTAATGTCATCTGGAAAAACATCCGCAAACTCATTCACTACCGGCAAATCACCAACTTGAACTTCAGTTCCAACCTTCAACGAAGCAAACATAACAAACACTTAAGTCGTTTCGTCCAACGACGCTCCTACTTGCCTTGCAGACAAAAACTTCCCTACATCACGCTCCTTCGGCTTAGGAAAAGTCACACTCTTGGTTAAACAGTTAATGTTAACACCAAAAGATAGAAACCAATCCTTTCCAAAAATTACATCCATATGCTCCAAAAGTAAAGAAACCAAATTCAGCTTTGAAATCCACATCGCCAAAATTCACAGTACAAGATCACTCTCAAACTTAACGCACTAGAACCACCCTACAGAACGAAACAAGTATCGACAGTATTCCACATACATGTCGCATACAATGGGATAATCACCAAGTGTTGGTCCGGACTAGACCAACCAGGCTCTGATACCAAGTTGTAAAGCCCCCAATCCCCGAGAACATAAATATAAAGATAAATCACGCATTTATCCTACATTGGAACGTTACTAATTCAACATATGTCTCATATCAAATATTTATGATAAAAACTTCATCAATTAAATCACAACGCAGCGGAATAAAATGTAATTAACATCAAAGAAATTGTCATGTCTCTGTCATAACATATAAATTAACATATCATCTCAACAAGGTTTGATCCAAAGATCTCATAGTATAACATAAATAAACCCCTAGTCCTAATCAGAGCTCCTAAGCTAGACTCCAAAGCAGATAAACTCGAGTAGGCAAACGCCATCCTCGTCATGTTCACGAAAAATCTATTCCTCAACCTGCAAGTCTACATCCATGAGGGATTCACCCAAGGATGAGGCGACAATAAAGCCACTGGAGGGTAAGATATATTATCAACATAAGGGAATAATAAACGCATGTATGTCAGGCAAGCCATATCAACAAATATCACATATACATTTAAATAAGCAAACATGGTTACATAACTCAACATTTATATCATATTCATATTCAATTATAATCTCAATCACAATCTCCAATCATATATCAAACACTCAAGATTCATTAAGTATCAACAATTAATTTATAATGTTAATCACAATCACAAGAACTTATCAATTAAGCAGTTACCACATAAAATGCACAAGTTCACGCCAAAACATTACCAAACACGACTTCTATGAATGCAATGCGCCTAACACGACTCTATATGTTTTACGGTACCGCCACCGATGAACTCCTCGAGATCTAAAACCCCGCAATGAATTCACCATACAATCGCCAATGAAATCCCCGAGATCTTAAAACCCCGCAATGAAATCACCACACACCACACCATACTGACTTATGAATGCATGGACCCACAAAGAGACTTGACAATGCTCACCAAATACACTCACCATTTGTTATACAATTAACTCCGTCATATAACATATCATCACCAAATCATCACCTAACGCATTATCAAATCACTAAGGCCACACATCAAGTCAAGTAATTAAACATCATCATCATTTACTCAAACATTGTCACTTAACACATAACATGTATCATTATCACACATCATTCAATATCATCAATAGCATTATAAATATCATCATAAATATCATCATCAATAGCATCATCAATAGCATCATCAATATCATCATAAATATCATCATCAATAGCATCATCAATAACATTATCAAATCACGTGTAAACAGCAACACATCACACAACATCAAGTATTTACAATCTTCAACATTCTCATAATTTAAGTTTCATGATTTAATCACACAAACTACACCAAACATCATTAAAGATCGCAATTTCATAATTACCTACTCATATATTAACTCTAAATGATTCCTTAGACTCGTCATTAATTTTAAGGATGTTTCAAGATTCATTGAAAAAGTATGCGGAAGTTTCACGAAAAATGTGCCATGACCTATGTGTAGTATTTTGATCATAACTCAAGTTCTAGAACTCTAAATGAAGTCCAACCAACGGCAATTTGAAGCTAACATCCATATCTACAACTTTCATGTTTACACCGAAACCCAGTTCAAAACAGAAACTAGTGAAAAAAGGGATGTAACAGAAAACGTTGTTGCTGTCGGTGGTTGGTACGGCTACGGGAATCACTTAAAACTCACCCAAAAATCCCATTTTTGATCCCCATCAACCCAAAATCAATTTACAGATATTAACCATGATCAATAAACTCAAATTGAACAATGCTTACGTAACAAAACATCAATTGATATGAATTTCACAAGATTTTCGGTTAATTTTCAAAGTTCGTCTCAAAAACCTATTTTTTTTTCCAAAACAACTTAAAATCCCAAACAGATTTGTACAACAACAATTCTAACTTTCTAATCATATCAACATGTTCATAAGCACATAATTAACAACATAAATCAACTTAAAATCACCAATTTAAGCAATTTTCACATAAACAACAACAATCATAATCCCAACTTAATCCAAACAATATAACCTCATAATTTCACAACCCAAATACATAATCATACCCATAATCAATTCAATTAATCATAAACAACACCAATTATCATGTTATTCATTAATTTCACCAAATTTCACAAAGTTCATAATTAACAAAATCAAACATGAGTTTTGAAATCAACAACTTAACACATATTCAATTCAATCATTAACAAAGAGCACGAAAATCAACACAATTAATCATAATTCATAAAATTAAGCTATAATCTAAAAGCTCCCAAACACGCAATTGCTTCTTAAAGCCATATGTTAATCATAATCTCCCCTCTTACCTTAGTTTCCTCGCTATTCTTGCTATTCTTAGTGCAATCTTCTCCTTCCCCTTTTGATTCTCTAGCTTTCCTCTACTCCAAAACCTCTTCTCTCTATCTCTCTCTCTTGCCTCTCAAAAGTTTTGTGAATAATGAATAATCTAATTCACTCACCACTAACTAATGTATTTTATAATAGGTTTCTAGGGTTTGTTATCCCACTAATTAGGTTTGTTACAATTTTGTTATGATTTCAAATATATCTTTCAAAACAAAGTTTGTTACCTTTTAAAATAAAATAAGGTTTGTTACGATTGACTCACAATATTTTTCTCTAAACTTTTACTTCACTTAAACCCCCTATTACTTATACACCACTATTTTTAAATATTCAAATTTTGAACTTCTAACATATTTCAAATATGTCACTAACTTTCAAATTACTAAAATACCCCTCAGCTCCCGAAATTCAATAAATCACCAAAATAAACAATTAAACACACATAAACAATTAAATAAATAAATCCTAAAAATCGGGCTGTTACATTCAGCTTCTGAACAGTGCTTCTGAAGGTTCAGCTTCTGAACAGTTCTTCTGAAGGTTCAGCTTCTGAACAGTGCTTCTGACGTTCAGCTGCTGACGACGTACATCTTGCTTGTATATTTGATTTTAACAACCATGAAGCCAACAACCAAATATCCAACAATCCCCCCCTTTGGCAAATTTTTGGCTAAAATCAATTTGAAAACAAAGGCAAATTCTTTACTCATCAAAGGAACACAACCAACACGTAGCAACAGAGTCAGCATCGGATAAAACACTATGTTTCACACATACGCAGGAACAGAACATACACTCAGGAACAAAACATAGCACTCCCCCTGAAATAGATCAGCTTCTGACAGGAAACACATATACTCCCCTTGAAACAGAGACTCCCCCTGAAACACACAGCTCCTGAAACAGAGACTCCCCCTAAAACTGTATTCTGAACAACTGATACTTATCTCCCCCTTTTTAGCCAAACAATTTTGACAAAAACAACCAGGAGCAAAAAAGAACACGAAACAGTAGAGGTTACAAAGGAAACACGCCCAGAAATCTATTCAGAGGATATAAACATCCATCACAGCACCACACACAAAACCCACAACAGAACCCATCACAACACCATCATCAAGACCATTATCAGGATCAGAAACACACACACAGTCTTCACAGAAGAACAAACACAAGAGAACACAACTGCAGAGTATAGAACAAAATTGCAGACCAGAAGCACAAAATGAAATCCAGGTCAAAGTCCAAAAATTGACAGTCTTCAGACTCAGCATCAAAAACTGCTTCATCAGCAGACACAGCATCAGATGCTGCTTAGTCAATGTGTGCTTTAGGCACATTTAGAGGAATCTTCTTCCCAGCAATCCTCTTCTGAACATAGGGCATGATGTCTTGAACATCTTGCTCAACAGCATCATCAGACTCACTAGGATCCACTTCCTTTCCTTTTAGTGCCTTCTTCTTTGGGACAGGGACCACCACCTTGCTCCAGCCTTTAGATGGTCCAACAACAGCACTTTTCTTAACAGCAGAAGTAGGCCTGCTGGCATCAGAAATAGCCTTTCCTTTCCTATTCTTCAACCTCTTGCCAACACTATCACATTTTGGTCTCAATTCCTTCTTGACATTGATTACAACAGGTTCAGTTTTTCTTTGCTGAAGGTGCTTGGGGTATCCATGCAACTTGAAACAAAATGGCTTTATATGCCCCTTTTTACCATAGTAATGACATATCCAAGGATGAGAAACCCTCTTTCTCTTAGATCCCTGAGGTTGGTTCTGGTGTTCCAACTTAGGTTTACCCATCATTGGATCAAATGTCCCAACAGCTGCAATGAACCTTTTAGCTGGATTTTGTTGTTTGTTGTTCAAGGTCTTATCATCAAATCTTATACCATTTGGTTTCCCTTGGTTCTGACTCTCCAATATCTCTTCTAGCACATCAGTACCAGTGTTCAACATTCTGACTTCTTTCTTCACATGTTCAAGTTGAGAGTTCAGTTGGGTTACCTCATCTTTGAGATTAGAGATTTGTCCTAAGTGCTCACTTCTTTCAGCATGCAGATGACTGATAGTTCTTTTCTGTTCTTCCAGCTGCTTGCAAAATTCTTCACTTCTGAGGTATAGTTCTTTGTAAGAGGCAGCTGGTTCTTCAAAAAACAATTCTTCATCACTGGATTCAGTATCTGATGATGCTTCAGAACCTGATAGTGCTTCAGAACCTGATGGTGCTTCTGAAACCTTAACTTTATCATCGGACCTGCATCTACCAGTTAAGGCAACAACATGCTTGGCTGATTCATTCCCCACTTCTCCTTCTGAGTCATCTTCATCAGACCAAGAAACTGCCAAACTCTTTTTCTGTTTCTTGAGGTATGTTGTACATTCTGTCCTAATGTGACCCTATCCTTCACACTCATGACACTGAACACCTTTGGATTGATTGTCTTTCTCATCAGTTCTTCTCTTCTTCAAATCAATTGAATTGGATCTCCTGTCAGCCTGCTTCAGAATGTTGTTAAACTGTCTACCAAGCATCACAAGATCCTCTGATATGCTTTCATCATTTGCTACAAAAGCAACACTTTTCCCTTTCTTTTCAGTCCTGTTGTTGAAGGCTATTTCAAAGTTCTGAAGAGATCCTATTAATTCATCAACCTTCATACAAGAGATGTCTTGTGCTTCTTCAATTGCAGTCACCTTCATATCAAATCTCTTAGGTAGTGATCTGAGGGTTTTTCTCACAAGTTTCTCATCAGATATTTTTTCTCCAAGAAAATCAAATGAGTTAGCCATGTCCAGAACGTTCATATAGAAATCTTGTATGTTCTCATCCTCCAACATTTTGAGATTTTCAAACTTGGTGGTGAGAAGTTGAAGTCTGGACATTTTTACCTTGGATGTTCCTTCATGAGTAGTTTTGAGAATCTCCCAAGCATCCTTAGCTACAATGCACTGCTTGATCAGTCTGAACATATTCTTGTCCACTCCATTGAATAAAGCATTCAAAGCTTTGGAGTTTCCAAGAGCTAACTCATCTTCTTCTTTGGACCACTCTTCTTCTAGTTTCAGATCAGCTGTCTTTGTTCCATATTTGTCAAGCACAACAAGATGTTCCCAACCTTTCAGAACTGCTTTCCAAGTCTTACTATCTATGGATTTAAGGAAAGCACTCATGCATAATTTCCAATATTCATAGTTGGAACCATCCAATAGAGGAGGTTTGTTCACAAATCCTCCTTCCTTGTCCATTCTGCCAGAAAATACATTCCCTGGAGCTCACCCTAAAATAGGCAGGGTGCCTGCTCTGATGCCAACTGAAATTCTGGCAGGTCCTGATCCTGTTCGTAAAACAGAGTACAAATTCTGGTGCAGTAAAACAGAGTACGCAAAACAGTAGTTCAGATGCAGAATAATAACAGACAGAAATAACAGACTGAAAGTAAAAGGCACATGTAACACCCATATAGAGATTGCCTAGGATCTCTTACGAGTATTAAAATTTCGTACCGGATACATTAAATACAATACAAAAAGTTTACATTTGATTATACAATACATAAGTTTCTGATACAACTAAAATATCCGATACAAAACATCCTCCGTAATGTACGTCATAATACATCATTATATACAAACATCCAAATATAACATAAGCCGCACGATCAATCCAAAGCTTTCTCTTTACCTTTACGTCGTGCTTCTTGCTGAGAACCTGCACCAGAAGGAAAGGGATGAGACATAACGTCTCAGTGAGCTCCTACCCTACCTATTGTTGGCAACCACAGGGAACCTAGGGTCGCCGTGCCTACCTTGGCAATCTTGGGGATACCTATGATCGCCAAGTCTTAACCTTACATATTTCGCGATCAAGGGGAAAATACTAGGATCGCTGCTTGTCTTAATCATATGCTTGATCTTATACTTAGTGATCGGGGAAGAGTCTATGATCACTTTCTCTTCTACTAACTACTTTGTCTTATCTCTTGATATATAATATATGTATACATATTCATATTCATCTTTTCATAACATAAAGTTAGAAGTTAGCGTTGAACAAACAATCATTATCTGGGTTCATTTTACGGAGTGCATCCGGGTGGAGTAACCCCGCAGTACATCTCCCATCATACCGGTGAAATTCCTATCATATCAGGCTAACACCGGACTCCTCTTATCGTTGTGTGGACAACTCTCTCGATGAAGTCCCATCCGACGAAACCCGGAGTCTGATGAACACAACTTAACTTTGCATGTAGACAACCCTCTTGGAGAAGTCTCATCCGGCGTATCCCGGAGTCTGCTGAACATGCTTTAATCTTTTAACATACGTGTGGACAATCCTCTCGGAGAAGTCCCATCCGGCGAATCCCGGAGCCTGCTGGACATGTTTAACATATTCTTATAACTTACGTGTAGATAGCCCTTTCGGAGAAATCCCATCCGGCATAATCCGGAGTCTGATGAACACGTTAATATATTCTTAATGGTTTAACCTATAAAAGGTCCTTAACTTAGAGTATTAGATCACTCTCATAATTCTCATTCTTTAAAGTAATAGATCTCTAATTCTTAACCTATAGAAGGGTTCTTGTCTTTGAGCTTTGAATCATTCTTAAGGATGAAACTTAAAACAACACATCCATAGCTTAAATAGCCTTATTCTTGCATCTCTATTGCTTTACCAAATTCCTTATTCATTCATTCATTCCTTAAATGTTGAAGAATGATGTTTATCTTGGAAAATAAGGTTTTCATTGAAAATGGTAATTAAAAGCCTCGCCGAACACCTATACAGCACCCAGAATGAACCAGAACAGACCTGAGGAATCTGTCTGATTTCGCTGGGCGAAAGGTTGGGGAAATGTCTGATTTACCTGGGCAAAAGGTTGGCGAAAGGTTGGCAAAATGAGGCAGGGAAAAATGCTGAAAATCGCCGTAATCTCGCCACGAGTTCGCCGGGTGAAAATGACAGTTCAGAACCAGTTAAAAATGTGATTTTTCCACCATTTTGACATATCTAAACATACCCAGGCATCCCAACAGTATAAGGAATGAATTTCTAATACAAATTGATAGTTTAAAACATGATTAATCAAGGAATTGGCAAGCATATGAGATTAGGGTAAAATTTCTAAACTTTAGCTCAAATGTGAAATACACTCAAACTTACTCAAGCGGGTTCTAAAACCCCGTGGAGCTCACCTTAACCTCAATTGGTGCTTGCTAGAAACTGAACTCCAAGGTCCTAGCTCCAATCTACTCTTCTCTTGATTCTTCCTTATTCCTTCTTTTCTTTATCTTGCTCTAACTTCCAACACAAGTTTGCTAGTAAGAACTTCACAAGAATTTGATGAGGTTTGAAGGGTGATGGCAAGGTGAAGGAGGGCGTGTGACAAGGGGGAGAGGGGGGAAAATTTCTGGTTTTGGGAGAGTGAAAAGAATGAAGAAGATAGCAAGAAAAAATATCTTGCTTCCTTTTTATTCAATCCTCCCTTTTCAAATATTTACATAATTGTCATTGCCACTTATTACAAAATTGACATGCTTGCATAGTGAGTTCTTAACACTGAAAACTGTTACTTCTAAGCGGGATATTACAATCTACCCCCCTTAAAGAAATTTCGTCCTCAAAATTTAGAATTTACCTGAAAATAGATGCGGATAATTCTCTTGCATCTCTTACTCTAGCTCCCACGTCGCTTCGCCGTCGGGAGAACCTTTCCAAACAACCGTAACAATTGGAATCTCTTTGTTCCTCAAGGACCTAACATCACGATCAACTATCTGATCTGGCTCAGGTTGAAATGTCAAATCTGATCTCAAGTCAATACTGTCCAACTCTACTGGTTGAAAAGGATCGGGAATGAATTTCCTCAGTTGAGAGACGTGGAATACATCATGCAAACCTGACATGGCCGGTCGCAGCGCTAACTGATAAGCTGCTGGACTGACACGTCGAAGTATCTGAAATGGTCCAACATACCTTGGACAAAGTTTCTTGGTTCTGAATGCTCCTCTTAGGCCCAACTTAGGTGTGACTTTGAGGAATACATGATCTCCTTCTTCAAATTCCAAAGGCCTTCGCCTTTTGTCTGCATAACTTTTCTGGCGACTTTGGGCTATTCTCATCTTATCCTGAATGGATTTAATCTTTAAAGTAGTCTCCTGAATGATCTCTGGTCCCAAGATGTTCTTATCTCCGACCTCAGCCCAACAAAGTGGGGTTCTACACTTCCTACCATACAAAGCTTCATAAGGTGCCATTCCGATACTAGAATGGTAACTGTTGTTGTAAGAAAACTCAATCAAAGGTAGGTGATTATTCCAGCTCCCTCCATCTTCTAGGATACATGCACGTAGCATATCCTCTAATGTCTGAATAGTTCTCTCGGGTTGTCCGTCTATTTGAGGATGATGGGACGTGCTCATCTTTAATCTTGTCCCTAAAGCTCTTTGAAAAGCTTTCCAAAAGTGGGGTGTGAAGATCAGATCTCTATCAGATACAATACTAACAGGGACACCATGGAGTTTCACAATCTCCGAAATAAACAATTCGGCATACTGAGAGGCTCGGTAAGTAGTCTTAACCGGCAAGAAATGAGCAGACTTGGTTAACCGGTCCACTATTACCCAAATGGAGTCATGTCCTTGCTGTGTTCGAGGTAAACCACTCACAAAGTCCATAGTTATCTCTTCCCATTTCCATTGAGGAATTTCCAAAGGTACTAACATTCCTGCAGGCCTTTAATGTTCAATCTTTACCTGCTGGCATACAATGCATTACGACACGAATTCCGCAATATCCCTTTTCATGCTAGGCCACCAATAATCCCTCTTCAAATCTTGATACATCTTGGTGGTACCTGGATGAATACTGAAACCGCTCTTGTGCGCCTCTTCTAAAATCAACCTTTTCAACTCCACATCATTCGGAACATAAATTCTTCCTTCAAATAGTAGTGTTCCATCATGTGCTAAAGAAAACTCCGGTTGACCAACTCTTCTTTGGAGATCCATATCCATAGTTTGCGCTTGTGCAATCCTAGACCGTAGGTCGCACGAAATCTCTAACTTGTTCAACAAAATGCCACGTTCCAACTCAGTGATATGGAGATTAAGATCTCTAAACTTTTCATATAGCCCATATGTATGCATCATCACTTCAGCCTTAACTAAAGCCTTTCCACTCAAAGCATCTGCTACCACATTTGCCTTTCCTGGGTGGTATTTCAATTCAAAATCAAAATCTTTCAAGTATTCCATCCATCGCCTCTGCCTCATATTAAGGTCTCGTTGATCAAACAAGTATTTCAAACTCTTGTGATCACTAAACAAATCAAACTGTGCACCATACAAATGATGCCTCCACACTTTCAATGCAAAGACTATGGCTGCTAACTCTAGATCGTGTGTGGGATAATTCTCTTCATGAGTCTTGAGCTGTCTAGACGCATAAGCTATCACATTTTCCCCTTGCATAAGAACACTACCTAGTCCTTTATATGATGCATCACAGAAAACGGTGTATCTCTTATGAGGATCTGGTATTGCCAACACTGGCGCTTTAGTCAATTTCCTCTTTAACACTCTGAAGCTTTCTTCACATTCTTCGTCCCAAATAAAAGGCACATCTTTTCTGGTGAGGCGTGACAGAGGCAAGGCAATCTGAGAAAACTTCATGATAAACCTTCGATAATATCCTGCCAAGCCTAATAAGCTCCTGACTTCAGCCACATTCTTGGGTCTTTCCCAACTGAGAACGGCTTCTACCTTGGACGGATCAACGGCTACTCTTCCTTGAGAAATAACGTGACCCAAAAACTTAATCTCAGACAACCAGAACTCGCACTTGCTGAATTTAGCTTACAGCTGTTTGCCTCTAAGGACATTCAAAACAATTCTCAAGTGCTGAGTATGTTCCTGCAGATCCTTGGAATAGATCAAGATATCATCTATGAAAATCACCACAAATTGATCCAGATAAGGCTGAAATATCCTGTTCATGTAATCCATAAATACTGCTGGAGCATTAGTTACACCGAAAGGCATAACCAGAAATTCATAGTGCCCATAACGCGTTCGAAACGCCGTTTTAGACACATCTGAAGATTTGATACGGATCTGATGGTAACCTGACCGAAGATCAATCTTAGAAAATACCGTTGCTCCTTTAAGCTGATCTAAGAGATCATCAATCCTTGGAAGAGGATACTTGTTCTTGATAGTCACTTTATTTAGTTGGCGGTAGTCTATACATAGTCTCATGCTTCCATCTTTCTTCTTGACTAACAGAACTGAAGCACCCCAAGGTGACACACTGGGTCTGATAAAATGCATCTCGATTAACTCTTCAAGTTGAGATTTCAGCTCCTTGAGCTCTGTAGGTGACATTCTATACGGTGCCACAGATACTGGCTCCGCTCCCGGAATTAAATCAATAGAGGACTCCACCTCGCGCTCCGGAGGCAAACTAGTTACTTCCGAAGGGAAAACATCTAAGTACTCATTCACAATGGGAATATCACTGGGACTCAACTCTGGTTTTGAAGCCACAGTGAGCATGACATAAAATCCTCTATCTTGAGCACAAATAAATTGAATTAACTGATGGGTGCGGTTAATCAATTCAGACAGAGCTACACCTTCCGTCGTATCACTTGTCGGCATATAAATACTCTTCTCTGAACATCCAATGTACACATGGTTAGCGGAGAGCCAATCCATGCCTAAGATCACGTCAAGTTGCTCCATCGGAAGACATACTAAATCAACATAATAGGTCTTGCTAGACACGGTGATAGGACAGTTTTCACAAACATAGCTTGCCTGAATTCCGCCTTCAGTAGCAGTAGACACTAACATTGGAGGATTCAACGGAGACAAAGGTAATTGCAGCGCCTCTACACATTTATATGAAATAAAAGAACAAGTAGCGCCACAATCAAAAAGAACTTTTACTGGATTTGAACCAAGATAACACATACCGGCAATCAAATCTTCATTAGCCAAAGACTTTGCGCCATCAAGAGAATACACTATGCCTTTACTAGTGGTAGTTCCTTCAGCTCCACTCCTATTCCTCCGTTCTGGACAATTTGCAATAATGTGCCCTGGCTTCTTACACCCGTAACATACACCTGTACCCTTCATGCAATCACCATAATGTGATTTTCCATAAATGTTGCAAGTGGTACCAGCCTTCGGCGAATACGTCTGCTTACCCCTATGAGGTGACCCCTTCGGTTTCAACTTGTCATGATACTTATCCGACATTCTACTCTTCTTCCTTTCAAAAGCTGCTGATCTTTCTTTCGAGGTCTTAGCAAGTCCTGCTTCAACCACTAAGCTATCATGCACCAGTTCATTGTAACTTGCAGTTCTTTGGAGACTCACTGCAGTGTCAATCTCGCCTCTTAAACCTCGTTTGTACTGGTTCATCTTCCAGACTTCATTCTCAGCATACTCATTGTGTGTGGAATAATAGGACAGCTCTTCAAACTTCTTGGTGAATTCAGCAACCGACATACTACCCTGTTTCAATTCCAAGAACTCTTGTTCCTTCTTTACCTTGTAAGACAAAGGTAAGTATTTTTTCCAACATCACCTCTTTAAAATTTACCCAATTCACCTCTATATCGTTCGCTTCCATCCTGCGCTGAGCATATTCCCACCAATCTTCTGTTGCGCCTCTGAGTTGATTTGTGGCATAGACCACTTTGTCAGCCTCCGAACACTCGGCCATTCTAAAGATCTTTTCCATCTGTTTTATCCACTTCCTAGCTTCCTGAGGTTCACCTTCTCCATTAAACTCCGGAGGGTGGTGTCTATTATATTCCTGGAACACCGGGTTACCAATTGCGGGAGGAGGTGGTGGTGGCTGTGGATGGAAACCCTGCCCTTGCTGCATCATTTCCATCCATTGCTGTTGGGCTTGAGCCTGTTCCTGAGCTTGTTGTTGCATCATCAGCATCATCTGCTGATACTGTAATGCATTTTGAGCTTGCTGCTCTTGATACTGCTGCTGCCAGGCTTGCTGCTGCTGTATCATTTGTTCCCATGAATTCATACTTGGTCCTCCACTTTCATCTCTAGCCTGATTAGCTCGAGGTCTACCGGGTCCTCTTCTTCTCCCAGACATCTTATCCTAGCTGTCATATACAAGTCAAAGTGATCAGTTTTAACTGAATATAACATTTAGAATAATGTCCTGGATCCAAGAGGTCCACAAACTTGGATTGTACTTTAATGACCCATGGCACGGTCTGAATCGACCTGCTCTGATACCAAAGTGTAACACCCATATAGAGATTGCCTAGGATCTCTTACGAGTATTAAAATTTCGTACCGGATACATTAAATACAATACAGAAAGTTTACATTTGATTATACAATACATAAGTTTCTGATACAACTCAAATATCCGATACAAAACATCCTCCATAATGTACGTCATAATACATCATTATATACAAACATCCAAATATAACATAAGCCGCACGATCAATCCAAAGCTTTCTCTTTACCTTTACGTCGTGCTTCCTGCTGAGAACCTGCACCAGGAGGAAAGGGATGAGACATAACGTCTCAGTGAGCTCCAACCCTACCTACTGTTGGCAACCACAGGGAACCTAGGGTCGCCGTGCCTACCTTGGCAATCTTGGGGATACCTATGATCTCCAAGTCTTAACCTTACATGTTTCGTGATCAAGGGGAAAATACTAGGATCGCTGCTTGTCTTAATCATATGCTTGATCTTATACTTAGTGATCGGGGAAGAGTCTATGCTCACTTTCTCTTCTGCTAACTACTTTGTCTTATCTCTTGATATATAATATATGTATACATATTCATATTCATCTTTTCATAACATAAAGTTAGAAGTTAGCGTTGAACAAACAATCATTATCTGGGTTCATTTTACGGAGTGCATCCGGGTGGAGTAACCCCGAAGTACATCTCCCATCATATCGGTGAAATTCCTATCATATCAGGCTAATACCGGACTCCTCTTATCGTTGTGTGGACAACTCTCTCGATGAAGTCCCATCCGGCGAAACCCGGAGTCTGATGAACACAACTTAACTTTGCATGTAGACAACCGTCTCAAAGAAGTCCCATCCGGCGTATCCCGAAGTCTGCTGAACATGCTTTAATCTTTTAACATACGTGTGGACAATCCTCTCGGAGAAGTCCCATCCGGCGAATCCCGGAGCCTGCTGGACACGTTTAACATATTCTTATAACTTACGTGTGGATAGCCCTTTCGGAGAAATCCCATCCGGCATAATCCGGAGTCTAATGAACACGTTAATATATTCTTAAAGGTTTAACCTATAAAAGGTCCTTAACTTAGAGTATTAGATCACTCTCATAATTCTAATTCTTTAAAGTAATAAATCTCTAATTCTTAACCTATAGAAGGGTTCTTGTCTTTGAGCTTTGAATCATTCTTAAGGATGAAACTTAAAACAAGACATCCATAGCTTAAATAGCCTTATTCTTGCATCTCTATTGCTTTACCAAATTCCTTATTCATTCATTCATTCCTTAAATGTTGAATAATCTTTCGGATATGCCAAGAATGGTGTTTATCTTGGAAAATAAGGTTTACATTGAAAACGGTTATTAAAAGCCTCGCCGAACACCTATACAACACCCAGAACGAACCAGAACAGACCTGAGGAATCTGTCTGATTTCGCTGGGCGAAAGGTTGGCGAAAGGTTGGCGAAATGAGGCAGGGATAAATGCTGAAAATCGTTGTAATCTCGCCACGAGTTCGCCGGGCGAAAATGACAGTTCAGAACCTGTTAAAAATGTGATTTTTCCACCATTTTGACATATCTAAACATACCCAGGCATCCCAACAGTATAAGGAATGAATTTCTAATACAAATTGATAGTTTAAAACGTGATTAATCAAGGAATTGGCAAGCATATGAGATTAGGGTAAAATTTCTAAACTTTAGCTCAAATGTGAAATACACTCAAACTTACTCAAGCGGGTTCTAAAACCTTGTGGAGCTCACCTTAACCTCAATTGGTGCTTGCTAGAAACTGAACTCCAAGGTCCTAGCTCCAATCTACTCTTCTCTTGATTCTTCCTTATTCCTTCTTTTCTTTCTCTTGCTCTAACTTCCAACACAAGTTTGCTAGTAAGAACTTCACAAGAATTTGATGAGGTTTGAAGGGTGATGGCAAGGTGAAGGAGGGCGTGTGACAAGGGGGAGTGGGGAGCAAATTTCTGGTTTTGGGAGAGTGAAAAGAATGAAGAAGATAGCAAGAAAAAATATCTTGCTTCCTTTTTATTCAATCCTCCCTTTTCAAATATTTACATAATTGCCATTGCCACTTATTACAAAATTGCCATGCTTGCATAGTGAGTTCTTAACACTGATAACTGTTACTTCTAAGCGGGATATTACAGCACAGGTGATTTGTTAACCCAGTTCGGTGACAAACACACCTACATCTGGAGGCTACCAAGCCCGGAAGGAAATCCACTAGCGTAGTCGTAGTTCTAAGTTCTCAGCAAACTCTCAGTTTACAACTTATCACCTAGAAACTACCTGTATTGACTTCAACCTAGTAACTCCTAGACCTGAGATTCCATCTCACTTCCCTCAGTCAATCACTGCCTCAGTGATATCAGACTCTAATAACAATCAAAGTAGGAGACATACTCCAAAGACACAAAAAGTCACTCTTGCTTAAAAGCTTCAAGTGAACTACAATTATAACTCAATAAAACAAACCAACTCTAAACAATAGAGTGATATACAAAAACAAAGCACACAACTCAAAAATTAACGGACTCAACACCTAAGAATAATCCCTCAGTACTAGCTTCGGTTTTTGGTTAATTTTCTTCAATAGAATTGCCGTCTATTTATAGCCTTCAGCAGCAACAAATACTTGAACCAAATAATCTTCAAAGATATATTTCCAAAATTCTTTAGAAACATATAGAAGCAATTATTCTTCAGAAATATATTTTCCAAAGATTACTTTGAAAATATATTCACAAATAAAAGAACCCAATCTTCAGAAAATATCTCACGCAAATATTCTTCCTTCTAGAAACACCAGCTTGGAGAATTCTTCAATCAAATCTACAAAAGATCATGTGAGAAAATAAACAGCTCCAAAGCACGAAAACAGAACGCAGAAAACTAGCTTCTGAAGTTCTGCGTCTAAACATTCAGCTTCTGAAGGTTGCTTCTACGTCTGAACATTCAGCTTCTGAAGGTTGCTTCTGAACAGTGCTTCTGAAGGTTCAGCTTTTGAACAGTGCTTCTAACGTTCAGCTTCTGAAGACGTACATCTTGCTTGTATATTTGATTTTAGCAAACATGAAGCCAACAACCAAATATCCAACAGTTATAAATAAGGGAACAACGTTGGTTTATGTTTAAAGCTCAAATTAAAGTAAATGCACAATAGAAGTAGGCTGAGTTAAAGCACTTAAACAGAGGATAACGATTGTCATAAATAGGCCATAAAGGCGTTACATAGTTACTGATGGAAACAAAAGCCACTTGGGCGTTACATAGCTCGAAATAAAGAAGCAAATTACTCATCATCTACGATCTTCCCGTCAACAACGGTCTTAAAGAGGTCGAGTTCCTCCAAAGAGACCTCTGGGTAGAGGCAGGAAACATGCGCCTTCGCCCGCTCGAAACCGTTCTCCTTAGCCAGCACGCCCTCCTCTTCTACCGCGTCTAGCTTGGCCTTCAAATAGGCCAGTCCCTCCTTGTGAGCCTTAGTTGCCTTAGCGTTGGAATCCGCCAAGTCCTTGGTGATACGTTACCACAAGTGCACGGTTAATATCGATCCACAGGGAGTTTAGTAATTACCGATTATATTTTCAGAGTATGTTAGCTGAACACGTTAACATTTTGAGTTTGGAAAATATTTTGTTTTGATTCAATAAAATAAAAAGCGTCTTGGGATTTTTGGTATATCTAATGACATAAAATAATCGGTCAAGCTTTGTCTCTATTTTATATTGGATCCATTTTCCAAAGGCAAGACTCTCTAAGATAATTCATGGTCTCTTTCGAGCTACATGAATGTATCTCAATAGCAACCACACCTATTCTCATGGTTGATTGCTATATGAGACCCATTAAGTGCGAGTCTTATGGCCTCAAGGTTTCACAAAGCTATTCATTTGGTCTTTTTTCCATCAAGCTTTGTGACACCTTGTCTAATCTCATTTGTTCCAATATGAAGCTTCTTCGTTCGATACTTCACTTGATATTTGAAATGATGAAATAGTAGTTATTGAGCTTCTCCATTCGGTACTTCGTTCAACACTTGCTATTGAGTTTAGAAAACAATGAGATTAGATAGGAAAATGGTTTTTAAATAAAATAGAGTCTAGGCTTGGTTTGATTAGGATCTAGTCATTTGACTTTTCCAACAATCCCAAGACTAGACAAGTCTACTCGCAAGAGTTCATTGTAGACATTTGACAAAATATAAATTGCATGAATTGTAAAGACATGAATGTAAATGACAGGAATCGTAAATTTGCGGAAAAGTAAAGTGCAGAAATGTAAAGAACAATAAAGTAAATTGCAAAGAATTGTAAAAATGCAGAAATTTTATAAATGTTTGGGTTCCAAAGTGCTTGCTCATCATTATTTTTTCCTAAAAAGAAAAACAAAGGTACTAAAGTAAAATAGCTCAAGAAAATAAGGAAAAAACGACTAAACTTGCATAAAAAGAAACCATAAAAGAACTATAAATTATGACTTATCAAACTCTCCCAAGCTTGAATCTTTGCTTGTCCTCAAGCAAAAGACAAGGTATTTCAGCAACACAAGTCAAAGTAAAAACAATTTTTGCAGATTTTTTTTTCTTTTTAAAGGCTTTGTTCTTGAAGTGCTTATTATTTCTACCCCAATTTAGATTTTTCAACCCAAAAACAAGCTTCAAGTGAGTGTGTGTGTGTGGAGTCCAGCTTTTTATTGCTCCTGTACAACGAGGTATTATGAGGAAAACAGGTTCCAACCCTAAAAGTAAACAAATCAACAAACTTTCACTTCCATTTCATACAAACTAGGTGGGAATTTTTCTAGGTCATTTAGTTACAATGGTGTTTATTTGATTTTTGTGAGGAACTGCAGATGCATTTTTTCCTTTGAAGATAAAACATATCATTGACAGGAAGTTAGTGATGGCGAGTCATACCAACCCAAGTCAATGCCTCTTATTTTTAATGCTCTCTGACCTCCTTTTTATTTTATTTACACCATATTTTGTCCTTTTTATTTCCCCATACTAGCTTATACTACTTTTTGTTTGAATTATTTGAGGACAAATTTACCGTTAAACTTAGACACCATTCCTTAAAATACCACTTCGCACACTTACTCAAAGTCTGCAACTTTGTGCTTTTTATCAAAAGAGAATTCACAATGAAGCAAGTATGGGTTTAGTGGATGATTTTGAAGCAAAAAGGGTTTATTTTACAAACACAACAAGAATTTTAGCCTTTTTTTATTTTTTATTTACATACACTAAGACTTTGTTTACACCCCCATGCTTGAAACAAGCATTGTCCACAATGATTCAGAATTAAAGAAAACAAAAGGGAAAGAGTAGGAAAGCTCACATTTAAAATGGATCAGGTGGAGGATGCTGGATGTGGAAGTGTTGCATCATCAGCTCGAGCATTGGGCTTTGTCTTTATTGCTCGATGCCTTGCCTTAGTTGTTCGACTCCTTGCCTCTGCACCTCCGCTTCCATTCGAGCATACCAACATGCCCTCCTTGGGCTGGTTGCTCTCCTCCCATCTGCTCCTCCTGCACATTTTCTTGTTGCACCTGCGGGTTATCAACATACAACCAATTTCCTGCAATCCTTGTGTCACTTCTTTCCAGGTTAGGCAACAAAATGGATGGCTGCTTACCGACCAACAACTGAAAGTTTTCTTTCTTTCCATCCAAATCCCTCACCATGAACATTTGTACACAGGTATCGGTGTCTATCTCATCGTACCCCTGAATCGCTGAATCATCAACACTATCCACTCCTAATCGCTCAGCAACATAGGTTATCACTCCTCCTACCACTATCTTCCCACTAGTTTGTTCTGCAACAAAAGCTAAGTAGTTTAGAAGGTAATAACCGGTATTCACAACACAACCATTCACCATAGCCGATAACATAAACAACTCATCAGACCTAACTGTTCCCGTTTCCCCCCTCCCAAAGATAGTGCAGGCCATCACTCTATGGATGTAACGGAAAACTGGGTTATGGATCATGCTGGCTTTGGCAGTCCTGGCCTCAAAGTGGTTTCACCCAGATATTTGTGACCAAAACTGGTGAGGGTCAAAATTTTCAGGTCTAGTGGCCGTACTACGAGATTCATGGATAAGTCCCGCACTCGTGAAACCCATCATGTCATAAAAATCAGCTAGTGACATGTTAAATTCTGTGTTTAGGAGTCTAAAAGAGACGATGTGGTTTGGGCTACTAACACTAGTTCGGTCCTTAGTGAAACTCAAGCTACTTAGGAATTCTAGGGTGAGGCTTTCATAGGTATAATGCTTTTCTCCTATGAATTCCATCCATCCTATATTTCTCAACATATAGAAAACATTATCACCAATTCCTAAATTACTTAAAGCACCAAATTTTTGAGGGTACCTGTGTAACATCCATACTAAATTTATCTCGAATATTTAGCATGTGTATTAATACTTGATACTGGATACATTAAAATGTTCAATAATAAACCCAAACAACTGAATGAATACAAGTTTGCTCGTTTATACAACTAATCAAGTACCACTAAATATACTTATACAAATTACTGATAAACTCCTGAGCTGGTACATGACGAGTCATTGCACTCCATTCAGCGTCTCCCTGATAAACTTCATCACGAACCAATTGTTTACCTGAGTACCTGCAAACAGAAGGATTGGGATGAGACATAATGTCTCAGTGAGCTCCACCCATCCTAACCGTTGGCGACCTCAGGGAAACCTATGATCACCATGCACTAAACTCAACCCATATCGGGTTTATACCTGTCTGAGTCTGCTATATTGTGTAGTCGTGATAACTAGACTACGTTCTACTAACTTAGTGATCGAAGGGAAAACTAAGATCACTGCATGATAACTGATATCTGCCTGATAATATTAAAGTGTTTTCCTGATATTAAACTATTAGTATGTTAGCGTGTAACAAACAATTATTATCTGAGTTGATTTTACGGAATGCCTTCGAGTGGAGTAACCCCGAAGTATATTCCCCTGATAACCAGTGAAAATTCCTATCTGAGGCTAATCACTGAACTCCTCTTCCTGTATGTGTGGTTATCCTCGCGGAAAGTTCCTTCTCGTTCCAGCTGTATCCGCAACCCTCTGTGCTCTCTACCTGACGAGAACACAGAAGACACACAATTTAAACCTTTTAATTAATTATTCCTGATATTTTATCCTGAACTGCTACATGTACCCTTAGTCCCACTCTGATGTGAACGACTAAGGCACGTCCTGGTGTACATATAAATGTACCTATAACTGGGGAAAAGCCTTGTACCACTGCCTAAGGTACACTCTATCCTGCCTGTTCAAAGGTATCCTGAAAATCTAAACCCTTAACCTTATCTGCTACCTAAGGATAAATCTACCCTGCAGTCATAAGGACGCCTGAGTTCGACTAAGATTAATCCCTGATAGTGTTTTAAAACACTGTTTAACACTCATGGGTTAATACAATGATACATTCATGACCCTTTCTTCCATTACTGCATGTACAAAGACATTCTGGAGCTGCGAGGACGGCTTTCTGGCCATAAAAACATGTTTCCTTAAAAAGTGCCTCACTGCCATTCTCATGGCACGATGGTGCCCAGAAACATATGATCGTGTCACGATGCATATTATCGTGGCACGGGAATCTCAGTGGTGCCAGGCCCTGTAGCTTTTCCATAAAATACCAACACAAATTATAGCAATTTCACAGCACCAAGCAAGTTTATATACTTCAAAATTTAGGGTTTTAGGCTAGAAAGGTCATAACATATCTAGTATTAACAAAGGGGAAACTAACAAACAAGAATTTAAACCTATTAATTCAAGTTTTTCCTCACCTCACATAAACTTCAAAACTACCCAATAAGGGTTCTAATCTAAGGGAAGTCACCTCAAATTATCTGATCAATGCTTGCCATGCTTCCTAGTCCAAAACCCTAGCTTGATTCCTCTTTTTTACTTGATTCCTTGCCAAGCTTGCTCAAACCCTAGTTCCATTCCCTTCCTTTCTTCCTTGTTTCTTCTTCTTGTTTTCTCTAACTTTCTCCTCTCTCAAATTCTCAGAAAGTGAGCTTGGAAGTGGATTCAAGAGATTGGGATAGAAATTTGATGGATGGAGGTGTAAAGAGGGTGAGGGCGAGAGTCTAGAGAGAGAGGAAGAGGATTTGACAATTTTAGAGAGAGAAGGGAGATAAGGAAATGAAGAAATTTGGGGCAAGGGGCTTTATATAGCCTAATCCCTCGATTTACCAAAATACCCTTCCTTAAAAATATCTCTGATACATCGTCTCGATACTGATAAATATCTGAGTCTGAAGCGGGATGTTACACTCTACCCCCTTAAAGAAATTTTTTCCTCGAAATTTAGAATTCTCCTGAGATCTTGTATAAATATTTTCTTTATACCTCTGCTTTAGTTACTTCAGATATTCTCTACTAGCTGAGTTTTTCATACAACTTGCTTATCGGACTCCATGACTACTCTAGGGTTTGACATATAGATTACTCATGCACCTTGATTAAACCTAGCTGGTTAAAACTGTTCTATAATCATGGTTTCCAACTCTGTAAGTCGAAAATATTCGACAATCTCTTCCTTAACTGAAAGGCTTGATATAATTTACATAATTCCTACACAGTAGGATGTGTGGTTGTCTGAACCAACATATCCGTCTCACTTGACTATGTCCCTCGCTCACACATTTCATGTGAATTCTACTTAAGGTTATTAAGCATTGAATACTCTTACTGAATCCATAAATTTCCTTCATTGTCTGTATGGTCTTACCCTGACGACATCAGGTCAATCTTGTTCTCTTCAAATAATTCCACTCTTCAAAGGTTTATTGCACTACAATTTAATCCCAATGAATTCATATCTTTGACTCTCGCTTCGTATAACGGCATGTTACAACTATAATCGTACCATTCTTCATATAGAGTTATCCTTACACGGAAAACATTTGATAATAGGTATTCTCAACGATAGTAAAGACTACTGTAACTATTCCATCATCCAAATACAAGTAGGAGGCATCACTTATGGTATATGCTCCTTTCTTTCTGACATCCAGGTGTAATACTTATCACAACCATAAACATTGCTTCCATTCCCACTGCGGAAATCCTTAAGGGCTTGAGAAATCTTATAGGCTACTCGCGTCCTGCCTTAACTAGTCGACGACAACGCGTATCTAAATGACTTAGGAATTTTTTTCTTCCTTACTAGGATCCTGACAATCTTGCATTATTCAAGATACTTCTTGGTCGTATCGGGGTGAGTAGAACTGGCCTCATGGATCCCATCTACAACTTAACTTATGTCATTCAAAGATATTCCTTGTTTTCGAAAAGAAAACTCTATTCTGACCGCTACTATAGTAGCACACTGAATCTCATAAATCTCTTAATCCTGTGTTTATAACATGAACTTGCGTAGCCCTTTACTGTAGACTACGAGTGATTTTTGATCTGAGTAAAAAATATTCTTCTTCCTCTAACTGTGAACATTGAGTTCAAAATCTCCGAACTCCTCAACTAAAACATGTTCGGCATCAACAAACTTGTTCTGATTAATACCTTCCCACTTAAACATTACTGACCGCGTACAACGGTTACTGATACATGTCACATAACTGAAAAATATGTTACACTACTGTCTGAGTAGCATAAACACTGTCTGATAAGTATACATTACTAAACATAATCTGGTGCATGTGACATGTTTACATAGCGTGGGTACAATGTGGGATAAACTCAAATGCCACTACATTGTCGTTCCTGATCAATGCTTCAAATCCAAAATATCATCTTGCAAGTGCAACCTTGACTGTTGTTACCTCATGCATAATTCTCTTTTGGGCTACATTACTCTTCAAACCCACTTGAAGTTACTGAGCTAAATAGCTAGATTACCGTACTAGCGGTGACTCAATCGCTTTAGATTTAACGTGGTAAAAACACATCCTTCTTATCTCTCACCACATACTTTTAAACTACTTTGATTTCCATTTCTCATGAGTTTCGAGGTTTGGAGTATCCCACGGCTTAATTTTTAAGATTTCTGTTAGAACTTATGATATGTTCAAGAAGTTACTGCTTACTGTTATTCTGTGTTCCGAGAACTGAGCACTGAATACCTTTCCTGCAATTCATTTGGCAAGGACTTCACAAGCGTCTTTGTTCCCTAAGCTTCAGCTTAGAATGTTCGTTAACTCATTCTTGAATTACTTCCCCGCTGCGCAACTCTAATTTCAAACAACTCGCTTTGGAATAGGAGCAATACACCACCATTTCCATATTAAATCTCCTGACCAATCTTACTCCTTTATAACTCTGTAGCTACCATAGCAGAACCATCTTACGTTCGTTGCTTCACTTGTGGCCTAGACTACCTGCTTACCCAGGTGTTGTAATTGTCCTTCGAAGCTCGCATACTAATAACAATAATTATCTTCGTACTGTGGATCGCTTCGAAATACTATTTACCTTATTGACTGGTCATCTGCTGGCTTTGTGTTTCCTTTCTGACATAAACAATATACTTGTTTTCGCGAATCGATTCCTTGAATACTCTCCCAGATTAACATCTTTCCTGCACTGAACCCACTGATGGTTCGAGTCTCGTTTCCATTCATTCGATTCTTATCCGTAAGGATTCCATACTCATAATCTTTTCCGAGACAACTTCGGTCATCATAACCTTACCATATCTCTTAGGTTACTCTTCGAGTTCCTCCGGGAATAATCCGTTTAGAATAAATTCAAACTTTTACCGGTCTCTTGTAAACCCAATAATAGGTTATGTCTCTTCAAGTACTCGGCTAAATGATCTTAAACTTCAGCACTTTATCATTACTTTTAGATTCATCCAGTAACTCGTTACTGCATTCACAACTCAAAACCTGATCTTATTACCTGAATAATCCTCCATTTATACTAAACAATTTCCATAGTCCTCCTCGATTATTTACTTCTTCATATGGTTTGAACAATCCAGGATCTGTATCTTCTACCACCTTCGGAAGCTTACCAACATATGGCGATCTATTTCAGCTTCTAGATTAATTGTGTAAGGAAACCCGTCAATTGAAAACATACAACTCCTTAACATTAACCACGACTTTAACTTGTGCATTAGCGACAATCTTCCTGACACTAGAGCCTCAAAATAGTTCTCGGCTAATTTCTGATTATTCCTCAAAAACTGGTCTACTATAATCCTGTGTTATCTAAAACTTGCCTTCTCCTTCCAGACAAGTTCAATGTTGTTCATCTGTCAGTTCACTAAGTTCCAACATCTTATTATTCAATATCCTTTTTCCCAATTTTGCTGGAAAAACCTATCTTCTCATGCCATTTCTAGGGGGTCTCCTTCACTTGTCCCTAAGCTTGTGTTCCTCATAAAAAACATCTCGATGACTCATAATAAAGGAAGGTAGTCTGATCCACTTTTCTTTGTGTAAAAATTCTCGTTGAGCTTAACTTATTTTCCAATCTTCTTGCCAATAAAACACATCTGAATTACGCTTCGATATGCAACAAGTTTTATCACTACTGCTCACTCATCCATCTTGGTCCCTATGTTGCATTCCATCTTTTCTTTTAATCCACAAATTTGGCATTAAAGTTTGGGAGGTGTGGCTAATCTGACATGGTCTAACTTGCTTGTGCTCCTCATTCAACAATCACACTTGAGGGGTTGGCTTCATCTGTCCGAATATTTCGCTTAATCCATAATTAATCCTCTTAACAGTTTGGATAGTAAAATCTCATCTGGTCCAAGTGTGCAAGTCCTTCGATCCTTACACATTCTACCTTTGATGGGAGTCTAGAGGTTTCAAAAATCGACCGATAATTTCCTCATTCTGAGCTTCTGGATCTGATACTACAATTCTTTAACTCCGTACCCGAAATTATTACTTCAATCTACACCTCACTTTAACTTCTCAAACTACTGTTCTCGTTATGGTTCCGAACCATTCCTTAGAGCCTTGCATAATTTCTTACTTCTTATGTCTTCTCAGATGAGACATCGCTCAATGACGCATCAAATGACGTTGAGGTACTCTGCCTTGCTCTTAAATATCTCTTAAGTTCCTGCAACCTTGCCATCAACAGACTTCATTACTTTACTGCTTGATCACCACCATTTGACATTGAATACTTTTTGCCAAATTCTCTCTCAAAATCTGACGCCTTAATCTTCGCTCTTCTTGCGCTTCATTCCTCCACGGTCCCATTCAGCTCTCAGACATTTGCCCTAACTGTCACATATTAGTTTGAGTTGATCAGGCTCAACTAGACGTGACATTTAGAACAATATCTGGAACCCAATGATCCCACTACCTTCATTGAATTTTTAATGACCCAAGGCACGATCTGAATCGACCTGCTTTGATACCAATTGTAACACCCATACTAAATTTATCTAGAATATTTAGCATGCGTATTAATACTTGATACCGGATACATTAAAATGTTCAATAATAAACCCAAACAACTGAATGAATATAAGTTTGCTCGTTTATACAACTAATCAAGTACCACTAAATATACTTATACAAATTACTGATAAACTCCTGAGCTGGTACATGACGAGTCATTGCACTCCATTCAGCGTCTCCCTGATAAACTTCATCACGAACCTCTTGTTTACCTGAGTACCTGCAAACAGAAGGATTGGGATGAGACATATTGTCTCAGTGAGCTCCACCCATCCTAACCGTTGGCGACATCGGGGAAACCTATGGTCGCCATGCACTAAACTCAACCCATATCGGGTTTATACCTGTCTGAGTCTACTATACTGTGTAGTCGTGAAACCTAGACTACGTTCTACTAACATAGTGATCGAGGGGAAAACTAGGATCACTGCTTGATAACTGATATCTGCCTGATAATATTAAAGTGTTTTCCTGATATTAAACTGTTAGTATGTTAGCGTGTAACAAACAATTATTATCTGAGTTGATTTTACGGAATGCCTACGAGTGGAGTAACCCCGAAGTACATTCCCCTGATAACCGGTGAAAATTCCTATCCAAGGCTAATCACCAGACTCCTCTTCTTGTATCTGTGTTTATCCTCGCGGAAAGTTCCTGCCCATTCCAGCTATATCCGGAACCCTCTGTGCTCTCTACCTGGCGACAACACAGAAGACACACAATTTAACCTTTTAATTAATTATTCTGGATATTTTATCCTGAACTGCTACGTGTACCCTCAGTGTCACTTTGACATGAACGACTGAGGCACGTCCTGGTGTACATATAATGTACCTATAACTGGGGAAAAGCCTTGTACCACTGCCTAAGGTACACTCTATCCTGCCTGTTCAAGGGTATTCTGAAAATCTAAACCCTTAACCTTATATGATACCTATGGATAAATCTACCCTGAAGTCATAAGGACGCCTGAGTTCGATTAAGATTAATCCCTGATTGTGTTTTAAAACACCGTTTAACACTCATGGGTTAATACAATGATACATTCATGACCCCTTCTTCCATTACTGCATGTACAAAGACATTATGGCGCTGTGAGGACGACTTTCTGGCCATAAAAAGATGTTTCCTTAAAGGATGCCTCACTGCCATTCTCGTGGCACGAGATGCATCATCGTGGCACGATGGTGCCCAGAAACATATGATCGTGGCACGATGCATATTATCGTGGCACGAGAATCTCAATGGTGCCAGGCCCTGTAGCTTTTCCAGAAAATACCAACACTAATTATAGCAATTTCACAACACCAGCAAGTCTATATACTTCAAAATTTAGGGTTTTAGGCTAAAAAGGTCAAAACATATCCAGTATTAACAAAGGGGAACTAACAAACAAGAATTTAAACATATTAATTCAAGTTTTTCCTCACCTCACATAAACTTCAAAACTACCCAATAAGGGTTCTAATCTAAGGGAACTCACCTCAAATTATCTGATCAATGCTTGCCATGCTTCCCAGTCCAAAACCCTAGCTTGATTCCTCTTCTTTCCTTGATTCCTTGCCAAGCTTGCTCAAACCCTAGTTCCATTCCCTTCCTTTCTTCCTTGTTTCTTCTTCTTGTTTTCTCTAACTTTCTCCTCTCTCAAATTCCCACAAAGTGAGCTTGGAAGTGGATTCAAGAGATTGGGATAGAAATTTGATGGATGGAGGTGTATAAAGGGTGAGGGCGAGAGTCTAGAGAGAGGGAGAGGATTTGACAATTTTAGAGAGAGAAGGGAGATGAGAAAAAGAGGAAATTTGGGGCAAGGGGCTTTATATAGCCTAATCCCTCGATTTACCAAAATACCCTTCCTTAAAAATATCTCTGATACATCGTCTCGATACTGATAAATATCTGAGTCTAAAGCGGGATGTTACAACCTGCTCACCACGATACCTCAATTGACAAGACTGTTATACCTGTCCCTTTGTGCAGTGTTTTTGAAGATGATTCCAAGTTCATTCGCCTTGACCTTTTTCTTCTTCCCCCCTGAACTCCCAGCAACATCAACTGCTCTTTTGTTTGAAGCCATTTATTTTTGGGTTTTTGTGGTTAAAAAAGGTTGGGTTGATATTTGGTAATGAGGTTTAGCGTTGTTTTTGGTGGTTAGGAGAGGTTTTGGGTAGAGTTTGAAGGTTTTGGCTATGGTATTTAAGGTTACACGAAAATTTTGGTTTTTGAGTGGGGTGGATGATTTTGGATTTTTGGTGGTTTGATTGTGCTGAGAATTTTGTGGGTTGATTATTTGATGAGTTTTTGTGAGGTTTTGATGAGTTTATATGGAGGTTTGAGAGTTATGGGTGGTTATGAGATTTTAAGGATGTTTTTGGAAGGTTTTGATTTTTGAGAAGTTGAAGGGATAAGAAGAAAGATGAAGTTGAGTGGTTGAGAAGAAGGGGGAAAATCTGTTTTCTATGCTGAGACACACGCACGGTCGTGCGCCAATATTAGGTATGTCACCTCCCTAAGTACCTTTCTCGCAGGGTTCTGCTCTCTTTCAGTGTGTTTCCCTAGTTACTAATTAATTACTTCCTGGTTAGATAGATATGCATCAATATTAGGTAATGTCACCTCCCTAAATGCCTAAGTCAGGGTTATGCTTCAGAGGAGACAAATTACGCACTACAGTAAAACTAAATAGCATTCGAGAAATAATTAAATAAAGACTTTAAATTAAATAAGTTATCCAAAAACCAGAATAGAGGTTCATCTTAGAACCCTACCCTAAAAGATTTAGTTACACATGGTAACTAAAGACAAATTACAAAAGAAATAAAACATACCCTAGAAAAACTTGGAGTGAGGAGAGAAACTCCTCCCTTGAAGCTCTTAGTGATTGCCGTCCTCTTGAACCGCTTCGTTCTCAATGATAAATTATGAATGAGAGGAGTGGTATTTATAGAGAGAGTTTCCACCTGAAGTTGGGCTAAAATCTTGGGCTTTTGCTACAAGAAAGTAGAAAAATTCAGTATTGGCCCGCAAGACTCATGCGCCAGGCGCCTACTAGCATGCTCTAGGCGCATGTGACAGAGAGTTCAGGAGTCAAACGCCTAGAACCATGCGCCAGGCGCATGTGAGTGGTGTCTACGTGCTAAAAATGCATGTTTCTTCGTCTTTTTGGGTGTTTGCTTCCATATAAGAGGTCTTGGAACTTGAGAACAGAATTCCTCCCTCTGTATTGTCCTCTGAGGCGTCATGAATCTTCATTCTTTCATCTTCCCAAGGTCTTCACAAATCTTCAGATGTCTTGTTTTGTCGATTTGCATGATTTCTTCGTGAATTACATCAAAACACCCTAAAATTGCTATGTTTTTCGAAGAATAGAATTACAGACTCAAATATAGAAAACATTACAAATGTCCCGAAATCATAAGCAATTTCTCTAATACTCATCTATTATGGATGTAAGGCCTACTAAAAATGACGGAAAACATGCTAAGAATGACGTAAGATGACTTGTCATCACAACCCTAAACTTAAACTATTGCTTGTCATCAAGTAACGAAAGAAAATGAATTTTATTCTTTGCATTTTTTCAAGAAAATCATCCCTTTCCGAAGAGTTACTTAGATCATCATCTCATCTCATTCACAACATTGACTTACTTACCTCGTTACATTCACATGGGACAGGCTCGGAAAAGATATCTCATATACTCAACCAAACTCTTTTCTAGGATACACATATGTATCTCCTAAAGCCAATAGGGATGATTACAACATTTGCCCACTCCAGTCGTCACATGAATGTACCTTGCTGAAAATTTGAGACAATTCTAAACAGACTGTCAAGATCAGATTTCATACACACTATGTGGTAGCATTGTCTGATAGAGTATGGAAAAAGGCTATGATATAAGAACTAGATGCAATAAACAAGAATAATACTTGGGAGCTCACCAAACTATAGATGTGAAATGGATTTTTAAACTCAAGTTAAAAACCAAATGGTGAGATAGATAAGCATAAAGCAAGACTGGTAGCTAGAGGTTTTATGTAGAGAGCTGGACTTGATCACTTTGAAGTATATGAACCTGTGGCATGACTTGAGATAGTCAGATTGATAGTTGTTATAGCTTGTGGGAGGAAATGGCCTCTATACCATTTATATGTGAAGTCGGCATTCTTAAATGGTCCATTAGATGAAGTGGTGTATGTCGCACTTTAAAGGAAAGGAATACATGGTATTCATATTACACAAGGCTCTAGATGGATTAAAGAAAGCTCCAAGAGCCTAGAACAAGTGGATTGACAATTTTCTAGTTCAACAAGAATTTGTCAAATGCAAAGCTGAATATGGTGTATATGTGAAGAATAGCAAAGGTAGTAATCTAATGCTTATATGTCTATATGTTGATGATTAAGTGGTAACTGGTAGCAATATAGCTGAGATAGAAGTATTCAAAGGACAAATGATGAGAGAATTTGATATGACTGATTTGGGAAAGTTGACATATTTTCTTGGAATGGAGTTTACTGAAACTTCAGAAGGCTTGGTGATGCATCAAAAGAAATATGCTTCTGATATTTTGAAGAGATTCAACACGATGAGCTGCAATTATAGCTTTCAAAATGCGTTAGCCCGTAAGGGCCGGTCCACAAAGCCTGATTAATTGTAGGGCTTGGGCCTTAAATACTTTGCCCGAATTTTTGTATGGCTTTTTAGCCCAGCCCTGAAAAGCCCAGGTACCCATTTGGGCTAGCCCGTATGGGCCATGGGTAGCCATTTTAGCCCGCGTAACAAAAAAAAATCCTAAAATTTTTATATATTATTTTTAATAATTCCTTACTTAGTTGATTATTAAAGTAAAAAAAACAAAAGTGAAAAATCCAATGAATTACCACACATATAAAAGTAATAAAAAATTGTATTTATTTGTTTCGTTACTTATAAGTTTAAAGGTCGAACATATACATATCTATAACCATCACATACGTAATTTATCTAAAATTGTTTTCCTCGCCGTTTTAGTTTACAAAAATGTTTACAATTGTTTTGTGATAGGTAGTATTCAAATCTATTAAAAATGTTATTTATAAGAAATTTGTTAGAGTATTTTATAGTCATTTTTATATAAAAAAAATTATTTTTTTACAAGGGCCGGCTCGCTTAGCCCGTGGCTCGTATAGTGTCGGGCTTAAGTATTTTTTTGGAGCCCGTATTTTAATAGGGCTTTTTGGCCCGACCAGATAAAGCCTGAAGCCAGTTAGGGCCGACCCTAAATGGGTCGGATAGCTTGTTTTGACAGCTCTAGTTGCAATCCTGCATCTACACTAGCTGAAGTGAATCTGAAACTTGTAAAGAATGAAGATGAGGAGCTAGTTGACCCTACATTATTCAAACAAATTGTAGGATCATTGAGATATATGTGTAATAGTAGGCCATATATAGTTTATGTTGTTGGTATAGTCATTTATGAGTGAACCTAGAATCTCTCATCTACTTGCAACAAAAAGGGTTATAAGATACATCAAGGGAACTATAGATTATGGTATAATGTTTCTTACAAATGTTAATGGAGCTACTATGAATTTGATTGCTTATTCAGATGCAGATTGGTGTGGAGATAAGCAAGACAGGGAAAGCACTTCAAGGTACTTCTTTAAGCTTTTGAATGCTCCAATATCACGGTGTACAAAGAAACAACCTGTAATAGCTCTATCAACCCGTGAGTCTGAGTATATAGCAGGTTGCTTAGCGGCATGTCAGGAAATATGGCTAGATTCTATGCTAAAGGATTTAAAGATAGAGGTGTGCAAGCCTATTGTACTGCTCATAGATAATATTCTCTGTAACACAAATTAGCTGCTTCATTGATTTTGGATAGGGATCTAATTACCGGACATCCTTTATTCAAGGAATATAAAACTTTATATCATGCCACAATTACCAACTTTCTTTGGTTGACATCCCCACTCCATATAAAACTTCTCTTCAACTTTTCCAAACCTCCGATTAAGGAATTGGTCAGGAGTAGATGGAAATGTAATGTAGAAGCATACTTTGGATGACACTTCTGATTAATTTCACTCTTCCAACAATTCAGAGAAGATAACCTTTCCTGGATGATAGCTTTGAGTTAATCTTGTCAGCAATTGGTTGAGATAAGTAGTTTTTGTTTTGCCTTATAAAATTGGAACCCTTAAATATGTAAAGGGAATTGTTCCAATATTAAAACATAACATATTGGCAATATGAGAGATCCTAGCATGAGAGATAGATCCTGCAAAAAGGGTTGATTTTTTAGATTTATATGTTGACTAGAAGCTTCAACATATTTGATAAAAAGACTAGTGAGAGCTTGGATATTTCAAGAGGTTCCTTCACAAAAAATCATAATATCATTGACATATAGAATGTGAGATGGAATTGATGTATTAAGATGAGTTTGCCTTCCCTGGCCATTTTTGTGATGCTCCTACTTATTACTTTTTCTGCAAGGCATAAGAGAATAAGGGAAAGTGGATCCCCTTTACATGACTCACATACTGCAAAAAAGTGGATCCATGATGTTTTCCATTGAAAGAGATGGATAATTTTGCTGATATGAGAATAACATGAATCCATTTGCAGAAAGTTGTGTTGAATCCAAAAGCCTTAAGCACCTTCAAGATAAAGTTTTAGTTTAGTGTATCAGGAGCTTATCAATTTTTAGAGCCTTCAAAAGCTTTCTTATGCAAAGAGTTAATTGCTTTTGATGCATAGCTGATGCTTCTCCCCTTGATAAATCCCCTTTGTTGAACATGAGTGATGGCAAGCATTATTAAAGCTAATCTATGTGTGAGAATTTTTTATATGCTCTTGAATTTGAAATTGGCAATAGCAACAGGTTTTGTACAAGTTCACTGAATCTACATTGTTAGTTTTAGGAATATAATAATAAGAGTATTTGCATTACAATTTGGCAATAACCAACAAGTGGTAAAAAAACTATAAAGAGGATTTGTTCACGTCTTGTTTGATTATTTCCCAAAAAGTTTGATATGAAGGTGCTCTAAATCCATCTGGATCAGAGGGCACTATTGTTTAAAGAAAAAAAAAAAGCATAAGAAATTCCTCATGAGAGTTAAAATGTTATTGATTCTATATGTTAAAAGATTTGGTATAACTTCATCAACAATTCCATTATCTATAGATCCATCCTCACTGTTGAAAATATTTGTGAAATGATTAACAATATGCATCGAAACCTCTTCAGGATAAGAAAGCAGTTCATCACCATTCCTAAATGTTTTTATTTAATATAAAAGCACTCTTAATTTTGACCACTCTATTAAAATATGCACTGCCTCTGTCTCCCTCAGTATGTCATTCCTAGAACTGTACAAAATCCATCAATTTAGTCTACAATATTTCAATATCAAGGACTAAAATTATGGATTGCATATAGTTTAAGGACTATTTAGTATATTTTTAGTGTTTAGGGACTATATGCAATCATTGTGATAATGAAAATGTTTGGAAATTTTACCTTATACCCTTATATTTATACCCTCACCCCTACGAAGCATTTATAACTCCAATTTTACCCTTCTTACGATTTAATTTTGTACACAATCATTTTGTCACCCTCACTTTCAACCTGAATGAGTTCACCCCACGTATGTATTTTTCGGAAAACTAATAAACACATTTCCGGTTCCAAAATTTAATTTTGGAAAACTCAAAAACTTTTCCGGTTTGTTTCTAAATATTTACTATTCACATTTCCGAAAATGAAAATCGGAAATCTTTAGATATCCCTTCCGGTTTGTGGCATTTATGTAATACCGGAAATAGTAGGGATGGCAATGGGTACCCTATGGGTAAGGTACTACAGTGCCCTTTCTCATACCCGCATCTGTAAAAAAATACTCGTACCCGAGCCCGTACCCTCGTGGGTAACAATTTTAGTGTCCTTCCCCATACCCTATGGGTACCTAAGTGCCTATTCCCGCACTCATTACCCACACTTTAATTATGAAAAGACACTAAAAATTTCACAATTGAAATAAAACTATGGTCCAAAAGTTTTCAAACCAACTCATAAAATAGTACGAATCGTAATATTTAGCCAAATAAAAACATCCAAAATATCCCTAAAAAAATTTACACCAATATGAGGGATTGGTTACTTAATTAAGTAGTTTTTAGGTTTAGGTTTAGGCTTTTTTTTTAAAGGAAAAAAACTTATATCATTTCATTAAGAATTAAATAAATTTTATAAATTATATAAATTAAGTAGTTTTTAGGTTTAGGCTTTTTTGTTTGGAATCTCATCAAAGTTACGGAAGCTTGAACTATATAAATTATACACCAAAAATATATAAATTATTTATCATATTATATAAATATGTATATGCAGGTTGCGGGGCTGGGCAGTATAATACCCTTACCCGTGCCCATACCCATTTGAATTTGCGGGTAATTACCGGACACAAGCCCGAACCAATGAAAGCGGGGTTTTACCCTACTCATTGTGGGTATTTTTTGCGGGTGCCCATCAGGACTGGGTTCAATTGCCATCCCTGGGAAATAGTTTAAAAGACTTGAGGTAATTATTCTAGCATTAATGATATGAAGACATAGGTTGTTTGAGAAAATTTATCGAATGTTGTTTTTTCTTGTAATATGTCACAACATATACTACATATCCTTCATTTTCCCCTTTTTATGTTAATATATCCTTCATTTTCCGTATTGACTAAATTGTCATCATTGAAGGAAAGAAACAAATCAATGGAAAGCGAACTCAAAGAGATGCAAGAGAGATACTCAAAAATCAGTCTCAAATTTGTTGATGTAGAAGGTGAAAGACAAATTCTTGTCACGACTGTAAGAAACCTCAAGAGTCTCCATAAGGACCGAGGGTTTTTTCCTCTTGATATATTGGAGCCTGCAGTGTATAGCTGTAGCAGGTGTACTTTGCAACAGTGGAACACAATTTATAACGAATAAACTAATGTTTATAATGGTAAAATATGTGCATTCTTCCATCTTGATATTTGCAATGTTGGCTTAATAGTTTTATTTTTATGCAAAAGTGATTGTTTAAAGGATATATAGCAATGCAGAGTTCAAAAATTAAACATTTGTGTTCAATGTTTTCAAGAGATACAAAAAGTTCTTAATATGTTAGTATTGCCAAATATCCAATATTTTGCTTAACATGTATAAGCAGAATCCGTTTGAAGCATATTGATAATTGCATAAGCTTTTGGTTTAACCAAATATGAATAATGATATGTTATGCTTCAACATAAAAAAAAAGAGAGTTGGAGAAAGCACACAAAATCTTGTAGACTGGTTCACCCACAATTTTTAGACTACATCCAATCTGTACCTATGAGGTGTATGGTTAAGAACTTTATTCAATTTGTTAAAAAAAGGGAACTTTTTTCAAGTCCATTAAACTATTTCCGGTATATATTACATAAATGCCACAAACCGGAAATGTTTATTTGAGTTTTCCGAAATTAAATTTTGAAACCGGAAATGTTTATTTGAGTTTTCCGAAATTAAATTTTGGAACCGAAAATGTGTGTATTAATTTTCATGAAAATGCATACGTGGGGTGAACTCATCCATGTTGAAAGTGAGGATGAAAAAATGAATGTCTAAAAATATTAAACGAGAAAAAGGGTAAATTTGGAACTGTATGTGTTTCATAGGGGTGAGGGTATAAATGTAGGGGTATAGGGTAAAATTTCCAAAATGTTTTAGGTGGATCTATAGAAAATAGTTCAAATGTCTTGTATTTATTGAATCACAAGCACCGCCTACGATACAAAATGTATGTTTTTCTCAAATATTTAAAATAAATAAATAGTTTATTTTTAGGAAAAATAAATAGTTGGCAAGTTCTCAAATATTTATCATTTAAAAAAAAAAGTTCTTAAATATTTAATTTTCTTTTGAAGGATAATGAAAAAGTTATTATAGAAAAAGTTATTTAAAGGTATAATTAGGATAATGAAAAAGTAAATATAGATATACCCATCTAGTTTGTTACACTTTTTAAAGGATAAATGAAAAGAAAACAGGACCTATATATACTCATATCGTGTTTGTTAAATTTTTATTTTAATATTTGAATTTACTCTTATCTATTTGTTATATGTGTTATTTGTATTGAAAATTGAGGGTAATTTTGGAAAGAGAAAAAACCAGACCAAAAAAGCCAAAACATGTTATTTTCTTTATATATAGTATAGATAAATAGTTTGCATTTTCATATTATAACAAACTATACTGATCTTTTTGAATTAGACCAACAATATAGCAAATATAACAAAAATCTCTATCTTTTTAAATAACTTCAACAATACAACATTTTTATAAGAAAATTTGTTAAAGGGTATAATTGAAAGTGAAAAAATCACCCTAATCCATGTATTCCCACTATATAGTGTATAGATACAAAAACATATATCAAAATACATTAGGATTTTAGATACGCCGCATATAACTTCAACTCAAAGGAAGCAAACAAAGTAGAATCAAGAATGAATCGATCTTCAATGAACGACACAAATAATGATGGAAAATCAAAGGAGTGAACATGATATGAAAATAAAATCTTTGAGACCAATCTCTTAGGCTTTGTTTGAGAGTTTGGAGGGGAAGGGAAGAGAAGACTTTGGAGGGTTGGAAATATAGGGAAAAATAGTAAAATCTTTCACATTTTTTTAAAAAGTAATTTTTTAGAGAATGATAAATCAATGTTTATGATTAATATATTTTTAATTTTAAGAATATTATAATTGCATAGATTAAATTTGAAGAATTCATGTAAACCATCTTAAACCCGCCAAAACCCTTCTCCAATACAATTTGGTGCACCTATATGTAGTAGATGTCCTTCCTTTGTTAGGATCCTCATCTGGTTCTCTCCTCTACAGTTTCTTAGGCCTACCAGGACCTCTTTTGTATGATGGAGGTAGCATTTCATCAACCTCCACTTCAGACCATATGTCCTCTCCATTGATTGGACTAACATTGTTATCATAACAATCTATGTATCTAGCCTTTGAGTAGCAATCATCAACAAATTCCTCAGGTATTTGCTGCCTATATCCTAATGCAACTAATGCATGCCTACAAGGGATACCCACAAGCTCCCAAAAATTACATGTGCATCTTCTTTTGGCAATGTCAACTATGCAAATATGTTTAGTGTGAATATTCCCCACCTGAAATATCTCATCCTTAGACCATATTGGAGTCCAGTTACCACTCTTTTCTACCTCTTTATCTAACCTATATCTAGGCTTAGGACATATCGTTTGATTCCATCTATCAACTTTTTGTCTAAGAGTAGAATTTCTCTTCATCAAGTAATTCCTTATCCATTCACAGATTGTTAACATAGGTTTGTCCCTAGATACCAATATTGTGCTATTAAAAGCTTCATATATGTTATTCATAAGCACATCACACTTAGGGTAAAAAGAAAAGGCATGCTTACACCATGACTTGGTGGGCATTTTGATGAGCCAATCCTAGGCAGACTCATTGACAACTTTGAGTTCTTTCATCTTAGCCTCCCACTCTTGAATGTAAGTAGCCTTAGTAGCTCCCATCATAAGGTCTCTAATTAGTGTACCTCCTCCAAATTTCTTTTTGAAATTGGCATATAAATGCCTCAAGCAAAGCCTATGCTCCACACTCTCAAACAACTCCTCAATTACAGCTATCAGACCCTGTAAAACAACAATAAAATACCATAACATATTGTCTGAGATAAAATACAGAAACGAAACAATAGCAAAAAAATATACAATTTTACCTTTTGTTGGTCAGAGATGAAAACCCATCTCTGATCTTGACCAATGTCCTCCAATAACAGGGTTAAAACCACCTCCATGACTCTTTTGTTTCAGTTTCACACGCACCAAACACTACAAGAAAAAAACATTTTGCGACATTTACTCTGTGACCCCTGCCTCTGGACTGTCGCAGAATAGACATTTGCGACGGTTACTGCGACTAGTAGGCCCAAGGGTGGCAGGTTTTTTAGCTTTTTTTCAAGCGTGCTTTCACTAAACTTTTTGCCCAAATTATTTCACTCCCGCTTTCTTACTTTCAGTCTCCCTCTCACAACTTCAAAACCCTAAAGCCAATTTTATTACTCATTCTCACTACCCTATCATAAAAAGCTTTGCTTTCACCATCACTAACCCAATCTGAAACCCAATTTTACTCATTGTTTCCCTCAAACCCTCTCCCACCTCAATCGATTCACTCAATCCCCTTTTCCACCTCAATCGAAGCTTTGCTCTCACCGTCACCTAACCCAATATGAAACCCTTTTCCTTATTCCAATCTCAATCAGTTCACTCACTCACCTCTTCCACCTCAATCAGTTTCCGTTTTCCGTATTCAATCTCAATCGAAGCTTTGTTCAGTTCCTCATTATTCCTTTCTCCACCTCTTCCTTTTTCCAGGTTATAGTTTCACTCCCAGTTCACCACTTAATCCTTTTCGGTTATAATTTTTTTGTTTATTTAAGAATTTTATTTTTCAAATTTTCTGCTTTTCTGTTGATTTAAGTGTTTTTTTGTTAATTTTTGATCTTTTAATCATGTGTGATTCCTTGATTTGAGATTTGCTTGCGTTATTTCAGTTAGTGCATTTGAGTTTCCTGGTTGGGTGTCACCGTCGTCCACACTTCAACCCTCTTACTGCACCTTCTTAAGGTAAACCCTTATCTTGACACTTAGTTGTTTTTTTGATGAATTTTGTTGAAGTTTGAATTGAATACTTGTAATGTTAGGTTTTAGAATTGAAATGTTAGTGTGTTTCTTAATGAAGATTTTGAGATGTTGTTGTTTGATACTTTGACTTTGTTAATGATATTTTTTTTTGTGGATTTAGTTTGGGTACTAAGTTGTTTTGATTTAGTTGTGGGTTCTAAGTTGCTTCAATTTGAGTGTTGCAATTATTACTAGTAATTTTAGTGGATTTAGTTAATAATTATGTCACTTATACATTTTTGGGATACTAAATTGGTGATGCTAATTTGGATTTGTTTTTTCTTTTAATTTCTATTGAAATCCCTTTCAGTACTTAAATATTGAAGGACTTGTACACTTGATAATATATGGAAAGAAAATTTATCGATGATCATATTTATGGGCCAATTTTGTATTACACGAGATACTTTTACTTATCTTGTGCATCATTTTGACTTGTTTATCATCAATGCTTGCGGTGTAAGTGTGTTTGGAGTCTCAACCTTGTGAAAAAGATGACACTATATGATGATGAACGCCGCAAAAAAATTGAAGATAATAATAAAAAGATGAAGGCTCTCAAGCTTCCAAATCCTGCTCAATCCCTTGTCAAATCCTCTTCTACCACTAAGTTATGTTGTTGGTTGCAGTTTTGTGTAGTCCGATCTGAGTTACTCAAAGGTTGGTGGTTTCTTATGATTGCAGTTTTGTGTATGTTAAGATTCAGTGTTCCGATCCGAATCATGTCAGTTTTTCTATATCTTGTTGAACTTTTGTTGTATCCTTTTGCACCTACACACCTGGTTTCTGCCTACAGTTTCATCATGGAAAGTGACAGGATTAGGAAATGAAACATTGTTCTAGAGGTTAGTAACAATATGCATACTGATCTTCTCTTTTGTTATTATCAGGATCAAGTTAACTTTGTTTATGCCAAGGTGGGCTTTGTGTGACTCATTTGTTTGATTTGTGGAAAGATGTGGCAGATGCTTGTCATAATATTGATGCCACTATGATGAATAAATAAAATAGTTATATAAAGCTTATTGATTCCTCTATGCTACCTTGTCAACTAATTTAAGTGTGCATGGGTCTGATTGTTTTGGTTTTGTGTTTTACTGCTCAGTTTGGAGACTACACAGCATGTTTCAATGAGCACATTTACCTTGTCAAAGAAAGATCTAAGTGTATCCTTCACAGTTTGGAGTCTGCTCAGTTATTGTATGACACTTTTATGTTTCAGTTACTTTGTCAAAGAAAGATCTAAGTGCTCATTTACCTTGTGAAATGCTTCAGTTACTTACAAGTAAGACATATAGAAGTACCGGTAATGTTTCATATTTGAGACATGGTTTCATGTGCATCATCATACTCCTGATATTAGAGATTACGTAGAAGGAGAAGCCATTCTATATATCCATGTTTATGCAAATTATAAACACTCACAATCAATTTTCTACTGATTTTAAACATGGAATTGATTTCGTTAAACACTCTCAATCAACTTTAACTATTGACTTTCTTATATAATAAGCTCTTATATATAAAGGCCTTGAATATGACAAAATTGTCATGTCTCATCTTTTTCTGCTTCATGCTCGCGAATAATGTTAAGTTTTTATGAACAACAAAGACTATATATCTTGACATTGAAAATGTTCTTAACAGTGGCCTCAATTCAATACACTCACCTAATTTTAAAGATGTTACAGTGTACGTGAAGTTTTGATGGATATCTAATCCAAATTGGCACGTTAATAATTCCTTTGAGGGACTGGTTTTTTAAAGGATTACCTAGTTGTATGTCTGCCTTCGATCTTATGTTGATTTGAGTGTTTTTTATGTTGATTTTAGTTAAAAATGTGTTGTTAATAGTTCAAACTGTGCTGTTTTTTAAATGATTTATACATTTCTCCTAATAGGAAACTCAAACAGTGGTTTATATTCATAAATATCTGACTACATATATGACCAAGTGATTTATACATTTCGTATGTATGGTTATAACTATTAACTTTTTCTAAATAGTTTGCCTCCGCTGACCCAGGGTTCTATACACGCTACTGGTTGGGAGGATGAAGGGTGTGTTTTGGTTTCTAGTTGTATCAGTGGTGATTGCATCATGGATTCCTCTCTCACACTGCGCCAAAAAACCGGTTGGGATCGCTAGAAAGGAGGATGTACCATACATAAAGTGTCAAGTTTGGAGATACTCGCAAAATAATTGTATCAGCAAGTTCAAAGCAAAAAAGTCGAGATTTCCCCCAAGAAGGTTGTTATTTTGTCCTTTTATTTTTATTTTGTGCTTCATTGTGTAGTGTAAGTTTTTGTGTGGATTGTATGAACTATAATTGTTTTTGTGTGTTATTGGTTGTTAGATCTCGGAGTACCAGATCATTGAGATAGCAAAGAATGTTTGTAATCTGAAAAAGGTTGAAGCAGATTGGATATTGCGTATAGATATTGTAGAAAAAGAAGATAGGTTGGAGGTAAGATGATCCAACTTTTCAATATTTTTTATCAATATGGTTCGTGGAATTTTTGTTAGAGTTTGACATTGTTATGCCATTTTTTGGTGTTCATCAGCTGGAGGAACATGACTTCGAAGGACAGTGCAATTCTGAATGAAAGACAATTGAGCGTGCTTGTCAAGATGTATGATACTTTTTTCTTCCTTCATTCCTCTTTTGTTGATCAGTAGAAATCAAACTCACCACTCTGGGTTTACAACACTCACACACTGCGCGCCAACCACTTGTGCTTGCTTCTCTTTGTTACATGTGATGTGAATTACACATTTTTTATCTTTTAGTTATAAAATGAAAAAATTATAGGAAGCGAGGGGAAATAAAGGAACAAGTTCCATTAGTGTTTATTATATAAATTTAGAACACTGTGTTGATGGTGCAACATTCATGATCTGAATTGTGCTTTCTCTGCTGGTTATGTATTTGTATATTTCAAATATCTTCACTTTCAATTCTTTGTTGGTTTTCTGATTACTAAATTAGTAATGCTATTTGCAGGTTATGGGATATTATGATACTGATGTTGCTGAATATTTATATAAATCCAAGCATGATATAGACTTGTTGATCAATCATCTACATACTTTATCTATTGTTTTGGTTAAGTTGATGTATGGATCAAATTTGTTACTCTTAAATTATTATATGAATGAGATTTACTTATGTATAGCTATGTATTTTTGCATTTTAAGTCTATTAATATATTTATTTGAGATTGTCTTCAAATAAGATCTAAAAAAAAAAATTAGAACATGTCATCTCAATTTAAATCAGGCCCTCTCAATTTCAAAAATAAATAAATAAATAACTGCGACTGTTCAAACAGTCGTGGAATAATAAATTCAAAATTTTAAATCAGTCATTTTGCGACTGTTCAAACAGTCGCGGAATAATAAATTCAAAATTTTAAATCAGTCATTTTTCGACTGTTTAAACAGTCGCAGAATAATAAATTCAAAATTTTAAATCAGCCATTTGCGACTGGTAGGAACTGATGCAATAGCCTCTGCGACAGTTGGTGCGTCTGTTCTTTGAACTGTCGCAAAAGCCACTTGCGACCCCAATTTCTGTGTCTGTTGGGGAACAGTCGCAAAGAGATATTTGCGACCCTTCTAACAGTCGCAATCCATTATTTTAGAAGTCGCAAAATGCTTTTTTTCTTGTAGTGAAAAGCTAGTGGATAATACTGATCATTTGGGTCCCTGCCTACTGCAATTAAAAGGGTCCCTCAACCCCTATAAAGGGTCTACAAGCATATTTGAACCCCTTTTTGATTCCATCAAAACAAAAATAAAAAGAGGAAAATCTTGGTTGTAATTGTGGACCAAGCCTTTCCATATTGATCTTGCAGGTGTTTCCAACATTAACCCTTTTCAACTCAGCTGAGTACCTCCACAACAGATTGTATTGTTTAGCAGCATCACCCTCAATCTTCTCCTTTGCAGTTTGTTTGGCCCTCCATGCTCTGTTCATGGTTATTCCCACAGCGTGTGTGGTTCTCATCTCAATCACATTGTTCTTAAGAGTCAAAGTATTGGCATCAGTTGTTGACATCCTCTTAAACACAGACTTTGAAACCCACCTAGAAGTTGCAGATCTATTTTCAGTTTTCCTTGCACATGTGTGGTCGCCATACCACCTTTTCATTCTAAAAGTAGTCTTATCTCCAACTTTACTTACAAGTGCTAAAAACCCACAATTTCCCTTGCATACTACCCTTACTCGACCTTTATCATTTTTTTACAAATTTTATTTCATTCCCATTTAAAACTGACCACTCAGTAATAGTTTCCTTAAATTCAACTAATGACTTAAACTCCAACCCCACTTTAAACTTGTAAGTCTTTGTTAACTCTGCCAAAACAAACTTATCATATTTAGGTCATTTTTCATCATCTGATGCATCAGGGTCACTACTACCTAGCTCCTCACTAACATATCCAACATCCAAATCATCTGCAACAGATGATGAACCAGCAAAACCACCAAACACATTCAAACTTTTAGTATTATCTTCCGTTACAAGAGGAGGAGGATCCTCACCAACAACTCCAAACCCATCATCCAAACTCAGTGATCTTTCCTCCTCAGTATCCTCAAATCTTACACCAGCAGCTTCATCTTCACTACTCTCAGTTTCAGCACCAGAAACATCATCTTCACCATCATCAACTCATCCATAAACTTCAACTCCACCATCATCATATCCTCTAGAAACATCAACTCCACCATCATCAACTCCTCCAGAAACATTACTAGGACCTCCTTCAACATTACTAGGTCCTCCTCCAACATTGGCACCTATGATCCCTATAACTGAATGCTCAACATATATGTGAGCCACACATTTGTTATTAACTACATACTCAGCAATATTATCAGTATCATTATCATCTATAATCCTTGTGTACTTGTCCTCCTCACTAATATACCTCCATAAACTATACTTAAAATGATCATCGTATCCTAAGTCTCTCAAAATACCAGTAGCTTCAAAGTAGCTCCACCTATCTTTATCAATTTCATTAAACTGATTCCCCACCCCCTGTAATACAAAAGAAAATCTCTTACAAATTCACTCCCATGATGAAAAACAACAGATACAAACATCCCTATAAAATTTTGTTTAGATTAAAGTAGTTAATAACCCTACAAATTCGTCCCTACCAACAACACAGACAACAACAACATACAAACTACAAGGAAAAACAACACAAACCAACAATCATTCTTCTATATCAGAAAAGGAAAACACTAAACCAAGAAAAAACCCAAAACAAAGGATGAAAAAATGTGTTTACCTTCAAAACACAAAAACACCACCATTTAAACGTCTTCTTCTACCGTCCTATACCTTCGATCACCGTCGTATACTAAAATGGTAACGTTTCGCCGTCGTTTTTGCCTTTGATCACCGCCGGAACCGCTTCTTCTCCCCGTCGTATACTAATAAAATGGTAAGTTGAGATGAAACCCTAAAAGACAGGGACAAATATGAAAAGGCATGTAATTTTTGCTATAAAAAGGAGGGAAAACTAGCTTCAATGTTGTGTCACCATGGTCTACTGCCATCTCAGCAAGTGACAAGTCTGCCTCCGTTAGCCAGCACTACTTTTTTTTTACGGAAGCTGACATTAGGGACCAATTCCAAAAAGTTAACAAGATACAAGAGCTGTTTTAGAACAAAAAAAAAATTACAGAGACTAAAACCAAAAACGCGCCAACTTATAGGGACCTTTTACATATTTAAATCTATAATTATTTAGAAATTAATTAACTTCATTTGATTTTTATCTTTAACTTTTTTTTTCCTTTCTCATTTGAATGAGTCTTAATGCATGATGAGAATTCCATAAAAAGATAGATCAGTAAATATTTTATTCCAAGAGACAAGATCATATTACTTTTTATGAAAGGGGCATTATTTTTTTTTTGTTAAACGTTTATTCTTTTGTTAGGCAAACTTTCATTCCTTTTTTCTATTGAAATATTCATTATAGATTTTAATTTCCCTGCATCATTACTTTTTTGGTTGATAATTTGTGTTACTATACCTAATTCCTTAAATTGGATTAAAAAGAAAGGTATAACAAACATGAAGAAATAAAAAAAATGTTAATGTATCTTGACACTAACAAATGTATTGGGTTTTCTATGTTTTTTTTTCACCATGATATAAAATAAATTTACGAAGAATTCTCATTTGATCAGGTAATAGACGAAAAAGTATTGATGATAAGATTGAGGAAGTATTACATTGTTCACTAACAAATATAGTACAATGTTTATTTTCACCAACTCAAGTTTTGATTTGGAGCCTCGTAATCAAATTAGGAAAAAGGTCATTTTTTATTTCATTTTTCAGTTAGATTAAATTATTTTGTTTTCACATATTTTCCCTTAAAAATTTGACTTCCTCTCATCATTTTTTTATAGGTTATTTGTAGAGGGGCTCGAGATTTATAAGAAGGGGAATGAGAAACTGATTTCATAAAATATTCGTACAAAAACTCCAAGTCAAGTTGTTAGCCATGCTCAAAAGCATTTCCTTCACCAAAGTGCTACATCAAAAAAGACTAAAAAAATAAGCAACTTTAACATTACCTCATTGAATGGAGATTTGAACCCTCTTCTTTTTAGGGACAACATTTTGTTAGGAGTCCCACGTCGGGTAAATAAAAGTGCTTGATGTGGTATTTAAGTCATGAGATTCTCCTACCTAATGGACTAATCTTTTGGGTTGGGCTCTCCTCATGGGCTTAAGTCCTAACATTTGGTGCTTTCATTGAGAGTTGAACCACGGAAAGGCCTACCTATAGGCTGGATTAAGGTGTTCCACCGAATACTGATAGGTGAGTGAATCCGCCAAAAAGGAAAGGGCTACCATCGGGTCAGTGTCGATAGAGTGAAAGTCGTCATGGACGTCGTCTCTTAAAGGACGTGGTAATGTTAGGAGTCCCACATCGGGTAAATAAAAGTGTTTGATGTGGTATTTAAGCCATGAGGCTCTCCCACCTAATGGACTAATCTTTTGGGTTGGGTTCTCCTCATGGGCTTAAGTCCTAACACATTCCATCTCCTCCTCCTCCTACTACCTTATGGGATGGAAATTTCCACCCTCTTCTCTATAAGGACAACTATGTATCAAGAAGACTTCTTTATAAAGTTATAGATTTAGATGATGGTTAGTTGCTTTATTTTGAGTTTGGTTTTGTTGTTAGTTGTGTTATTGAATTGTACTCTTTTGTTTCATGAGGTTTTATCCTACTATGTTTTTTTGATAAAGTTTTTAATGAGCCAGTTGTCCAAACTCTTTGTAGTTTTCTTGGGTTTTGGTCTAGTCCCCCAAGATATTTTTTGTATTTCTTTATTTATCAATAAATTCGTTAGGATGTTGCAAATGATAGGTAGTGAATTTGGAGTCTCAACCTAATTCAGATGCCAAGTTTGTCTTCTAATACCCATGTACTCTAATTTTTGCAAAGTTGAACATGACTTCCATGGAGGAAGAATGCAATAAACTTATCATAGAATCATTAAACAAATGTCACCTGGCTTATCATAGAATCATTAAACAAATGTCTCCTGGCTTATCAAATGTCACATGGGGCTCAACACATTATAGTGCTCCGTGCGGTCATTAATATTAGGGCGGAGTTTTCATGCGCACTAGTTGAGCGCCTCGTGCTTGACATTAAAAACATGTTCCGTGAGCTTAACAAACTTTCCCCTAAACTAAGGTACCGTTTGACCCGACTTTTTTTCTACTTCTCTACAATTTTAAGAAGAAGGTAGATCAAACACAATATTTATTAAGTACTTACTAAAAAAATATTTTAAACATTTTTTCCCTTCAAAAAATATTTTAACATTTTTTTATTTATTATATATTTGTACAATATTTTGCCAAACAACTTTTAACTTAAAAATAGCTTTAAAACTAAAAAAATAATAAAGTAACAAAACAACTTTAACTTCTTTCTTAAAGCCATTAATTTTAACTTTGTTTTAAAGTAACTTTTGGACTGTAAAAAAGTCAGGTCAAACGATGCCTAAGACCAACATTAAGTAAGAGAGGGCCTTGGTTGAGTGTACATCTTGTTTATGAACCAGCAGGGGCAAAACCCAGACTCATACAATGGGAGGGACCAGCTACACATACTTGATAACCTGTATTGAATTCTTTTTCTCTGATTATTATTATTTTTATTTTGATAAAAAAATATTCCAATGATTATTGTGACACAAATAATAGTAGATAAAAGTATAAGATGGAAATATGTGCAAGTAACTATATAATATTTGATTTCTCTTATAGTTTAAATTGGTCATATTTTAGAAGATGAAATTATTGATGTTTAAATATGTAAACAAGCGTACCTGTGGTTGAATGAACAAATAAGTTGATCAATCACGAGAAGAGAGATTCAATTATATTATATATATGAATCTAATACTAATTAATGATGGGAAATGTTAACGAGTGCCCCCGGGCACTCGTTAAGGGTCTTAAATGGTAACTTTTTATGAGAACTTGTGTATTCAATGTATTGGGAATTGAACTATTTGACTTTTTGAAAGAATAATATCCTAATTTGGAATGTTTAAAAAGTGTCCCGGGAGCACTCGTTAACAAGACTCATTAATGATTATATAATTAGACTTGTTCAAAGTTATTTAATTGTATAATAAGCCAAAAATTTAGAACTATAGTTGCGTAAATATTAACAACTAACTACCAGAGCTACTATCCTTTGCTATAAGCTATCCAATACTCTTTATCAAACAAAGTCTTAGTCAACAAAATCATATAGTTGCCGAAGGACCTCTTTGGTGTGGGTGTTCTATATTTTCTTTGTTAGTGTTCCATGAGTCCCGAAATTCAACTCCACCTAAAAAATTTCTTAGAATTAGAACGATAGAGAGAAAATGTACTTCCACACTAATGTAAGAGCTGTACCACCCTTGCACGGTTATGTTTTTCTTTAGGAAAAAGCACATTATGATTGACCTTGGAATCAAGGGTGGTTGAAAGTCAAATAAATGGACGAGTATCTCAATTCTCAAACAAAAAAAAAATATGTACTTTGCATATTGCTTTTTTGTCCAAAAAAATTGAATTTGCAAGCTGTAGTTGATGGACATTCTAATATTCTTGTAGTGATTGATATTTGTTAAACAATTTTACAAAACTGAACTGACTCAATTTAATGAGATTTTTTTGTCATTAAGTTCGGTGAACATAGACACATTGTAGCTCAAAAAAAGAAACTACTCAAAAGGTAATGGTTCAATGATAGACATTTACTATTCTGCAACCAACTTTCAATTCTTTCACTTTCTAGTTGGATCATGTCATGTGTAATGACTTGAAATTTGAGACATGAAATTCTTAGTGAAAAAGACGAATAATTTTTTTCTTTTAAATAATAAAAGTAACTTAGCAATCTATGGATTCATAATATCAAACAAGGGTACTGCATCATGAATCGACCCATGTGTTGAAATTTGACAGTTCATGTTTTGAAATTTGACAGAATTAGTTGATGCATGTTGTGTATGAATCAAACCATGTATTATTCTCTTTTGTTATCTTCAAAATTCCAACATGGGTTGACTCATGATACCATATGTATCACCATAATGGTTGTTTTGACAAAAAAAAAAATGCAACATTTTCAAAAGGGTTAATAGTGTTTTACCCCTGTAATATTGATCAATTCCGGTTTTCTCCCCTGTAATTTTTTTTTTGATTCCATGCTTGTAATTTGAAGATTTTTTGGTTTTGGACCTTCATGGTAAATTTCGCCCCCTGTAATTTGAGCAAATTTCGGTTTACCCCCTGTCATATCATCGATTTTGTACAATCAAAAATCATCAAGGTTCAAAACCAAAAATCTTCAAATTACAAGGACGGAATCTAAAAAAAAAATTTACAGGGGGGAAAACCGAAAATGGCCAATATTACAGGGGGGTAAAGCACTATTAACCCTTTTCAAAATTCAAATCATCACATACATGGTAGAATTTTACTTTCTTCAAATCATTCCAAACACTTTCATTCATCAAGTATTTTATGCTTCTCGACTTCTTCAGATTTGTATAAATTTTAATTGTAAATAGTCTTGGCTTAATTTTGATTGTGCATTTTAATTTCAGATTTGTTATTGGGAATTATTATGTTACTGAGTTTAAGATTTTGTTGTGTCATCATGTATACAATATCTTAGTCTAAAACATGAATGCATGGTCAGTCATGAGATTTGTGGTGCCCTGAACGAACTAAAACAATGGTGTTCTTTTTAATCATATTATTAAAAAAAATCGTTTGAACACAATGGTAGTATTTTGAAAAAAAAATAATATTGTTGGTGCCAAAGTCAAGATGAAAAGTTTAAGTCATAAATTTATAAAACGAAAGTTCATTAATGTATAATAGCATGCATATGGTTATATGTATAACTGGTCAAAATTAATAAACCACACATCATTTTGCAACATACACATAAATCTAAGAAACAACAAACAACACAAGATAGCATTACCAACTATTTTTTTCAAAATTGAACACATTCAGTCCCAATTAACAACTGAATCTATTCTTTTTGTTGGTATGGAATGATTAAAAAGTGAAAAATTTCCTGCTAATTAGAAATTAGTAATTACAACATGTAACATCGTTGTGAATTGATTCACAACTTGTTTGAATCAATTAACAAAAAGAGTTATTTTAGAAACTTATAAACCTTGATAAATGCATGATTTATTAATTAAAGAAAAGATTAAAATTTAATTAATATACTATTGATTTTAAATTAAAAAATCAATTTTAAATATTAGATAAATCACTCGAAATTGATATTATCTCATTCTCGTGAATTAAACATTACTCATAGAGTCATGGATTTCAGTCACAGACAACACCAACAACTACATGTATGAACCACGGATATATCTTGCAAAGAATGCATATATCCCTCTTTATTCATGTATTAAAAATGAATATTAGAGTGATGCATTTAAATCACACACAACAATAACACCAACCACATGTTAAAACACCTAATACATATTGCATATAATACATATCCACCTCGTTCCTCATGTATTAAAAATGATTCTGAGTCATACATGTCATCTGAAAATAAATCTTATATATGTTCGAAAAATAAAGGGATTGTAAATTTTAACCCCTACTACATTTATGTATTATGTATCTATTTTATCTATCAAATAACTTATTTTTTTTTTTATAAAAAACATTGCATAAAACTTTGTAGTGCTCTAATATTTTATTGAAAAATAATAAATTACATAATTAACCAATTTCGAATTAGACGAGAAACAAATTGATTATTTATTTGATATCTCACTCATTTTTATCTATTCTTTTGTATTTTCTTCTTCTTCTTTTTTGTTCTTTTTGCAAAAATGGGTATGATAAAAGATAATTTTGTAAACGCACTAATACAAAAATTTATTATCCCTCTAACTATTAACAAATACTGGTATAAAATATTTAGTGTACCTATAAATATTTATACATTATATATATGTATGTATTACTAAAAGAATATATATATATATATATATATATATATATATATATATATATATATATATATATATATATATATAAAATAAAGCTATGTGCGTGCATAATGTTTTTATAATTAGGGTATTGCTAACAAGTGTTCTAAGGACATTGCATTGTTTAAGGAATGCATAAAAGAAAATTTTGTCATGAAAATACATGCCAAATACTTTCCAGAGCAATAATGACATCATTATATATGCAAGGCTTTAATTGCATGTTTGATCCCTTATGTTTATTTTAGGTTTCAAGTTGGTCACTCATGTTTTAAAAGTTTCATGTTGGTCCCTTACGTTTTAGAAGTTTCAAGTTGTTCCAAAACGTTACTCACGTTAAAATAAGTTAGTCCCTTCCGCGACATGATATTGGATTTAATAAAACAAAAAAAATTAAAAATATGTTTTAAAACTAATTTTCTAACTAAGTTAAATTTCATCACCCATATTGTCAACCCAAATTTTTAAACGTTCAAGTGACGAAGGGACTAACTTATTCTAATGTGAGTAACGTTTTGAACCAACTTGAATCTTTTAAAACATAAAGGACCAACTTGAAACTTTTAAAACATAAAAGACCAACTTAAAACCTAAAATAAACATAAGGGACCAAAAATGCAATTAAGCCTATATGCAAAAGTTACTTCTTTTGATTCCTAAAACAATTCCCTAAGACACGTGTTAGCATTTTTCTTATATGTTTCAACCAGAAAATTGCTAAACATATTTAACCAATGAGAGTTTGAGTATATATAACTAGCCAAAAAACATAGACTACTAAAAAAACACAGTAAGAATTATTCATCTTTATCTAAGTAGTATCCTAAGGGTATTGCTAATAAGTAATAAACATATTTAACCAATGAGAGTTTGAGTATAACTAGCCAAATACTTTTCAAAACGCTAATGACATCATTATCTATACAAAAGTTACTTCTTTTGTTTCCTTAACCAATGTTCTAAGCATATTTGTTAGCATTTTTCTTATATGTGTTTACCAAAAAGTTACTAAACATATTTAATTGATAAGAGTTTGAGTATTGGTATGAAAAGTTTTGACTTTCCCTCCCTCATGGATGTGGAAATATCAAGACTGTAGAAAAGTTTTGTATTACTTATCAAATTACAAATTTGTAAAAAAATATATATTTTATAAGATAAGTTGAAAAGAAAAAAAATGTAATTATATAAACTCAAATTTCTATAAATCTTACCACATGAGAATGTTTAACCCCAATCTTTAAAGTCCTTCGCTCATACAATTCTTAACCAAGTATCAGCTTATCAATTAATTGTATGTAAAATTAAATGTAAACCAACATTAGATATAAAATAATAAATTAACACAAAAAATAAAACCAAGATTAAGCATGTCCTTTTAATGAAAGTAAATTAGCTTGCAAAGTGGGTACAACTTTATTCTTCATTATTCCATCACGAGCGGGTGTTTTGACAAAAACTTCTAGTGATACATTTATAAGTAGTATTATGCAATCTCTGCTGTTCTCTCAAACATCCAGTTTTTTAGGCTCTTTATTGAACGGAATGTGAAATTTTCCATACTCTACATAATTCTCTTGCACTTGTATACATTTGGATAAGAACCATTGGTCCAACCATTGTCTTGAGAGAAATCTACAAAGGGCCTTTGGTTGAGCATCAATCCTAGAGAAGACAGATTGTTTGAAAAAAGAGATAGAGGATGTGCCTCTGGTTTTTTGTTAAGGGTTTGTTTTTTAGAATTCTAGACAATTCAAATGATTGAATTAAATTGCCTTCATTTTTAAATATTTTTGTATGGATGGAGTAATAAAAAATTAATTGTCATCATTTTTGGGCAAATTTTATAAATTAATTGTCATCAATTTGCAAATTTAAAAAATTTTGAGTGGTCAAATTATAATTTTTTATAAATTTTGAGGGGAAAATTTGTAATTTCCAAAAAAATATAGGGGTCAATTTGCAATTTTTGAAATTTCTTGGGGTCAATTTGAGGGCCAAAAGAAAAAACTTGACAAAATGTAAGAATGAAGAAATTTGAATTTCTTAGCTTTTAGGTGTCATTTTAAATTCTCTAAATTTAACTTGAACAAAATATTTCATAAATTTTCATCATTTTAAAAGACTTGAATCCATTTTTGGCCCTCTAACTTTCCATAAGTTGCGATTTTGCCCCATATTAAAAAAAACAACATTCCAACCTCCCTAACTTTTTCCCGTTTTGCAAGTTTTAATTTTGACCTGGTCAAAGCCTATGTGGCTCCTCACTTAAGTGATTTGGACGCTACATAGGTAAGTTCTGAATTAAAAATAAATGAAAAAGCCACACGTGTATATTTGGAACTAAAAAAAATATCAAAAATGAAAATGGAAATGGAAGGGGCACGTGAGATCTGTCTTTGGTACTCTATGGTTACACATTTCCCCCCCCCCCCAAACTTCATCCATCTTCCATTCTTTCTCGCACTCTCATTCCAATACATCTCCCGTTCCATTTCCATACAATAGATTATGGCGTCTTTTCTTCGTTTGCAGGATAAATCGATTACTCAAAGAGGGTTTTTGTGTTTTGTGCGATTGGTGAAGTGGGTAGAAGAAGGTTGGTAGAAGAAGGTACGTGGAAAGGTAGGTTCTGGCTCACGACAAGATGTGGTCAACAAAAAGATTCCTGACAAGAATGTCTAAAAGTAAGTTAATTTTTGTTTGGTTATGATTTGTTTGTATTTGTTATTTATGGTTTAAAAATTGTTGGTGTATATATTGAATACAAATGTGGCCATTTTTTAAACAAAATTGTATTTTATTTGTGGTAGGACAGTTGAGAAAGGGCAAATTTACAAATTTGGGGGTGAGTGGGACAAAGATGAGATTAATCTAGTTGATTTGGACAAGCTTGTCAAAGAAACAGGTGTCAAAATGGAATAAAGTTGTGGTATATTAGTCCAGGGGAACAGTTGAAAGATGGACTTAGGCTGCTGAAGAATGATAGAGATACGATTAGATTCATAAATAAGTTTAATGGTGAGGCAGAAGCTGCATTTTTTTTTTGTAGAAACCATAAAGGAAGATGGACTTGACAATAGGTATGATACTGAAGTTAAAAAGGTAGCGGAAGTGGTAGGTTCTGATGAAGTAGAATCTTAAACAGATCCTGAGTATGTAGGTGAAGGATAAGATGGATCTGACAATGTTGTAGGTGAAGGAGAATATGCATATGACAGTGTTGATGGATTATCCCTGGATGATAGTGAGTATGATGAAGACTGGGAATAGACCTCTGTGTTGTCTGATCAGACTTTAAATCTAACCCCTATTGTTCCTTCTGTCTTGCCTGGTGAAAGCAATTTATTGGCTATTGAATCCTCAAGGAACCCAGCTGCAACTAATCTTTCAGACTTCGGAGATGAAAATGGAGATTCTAAAGATATTGAAATCCCAAATTCACCTGAAAATGAAACTGGAAAGAAGAAATATGTGAAGTTTAATTTTTCTAAAGGTGGTGTTGTTAAGTATCAAGTAGGACATATATTTGCAAATGCTAAGTTAGTTAGAACATCTATGTAGGAATATGCTCAGCAATATAGAAAAAATGTATACCTTAAAAAGAATGAGAAGAAAAGAATTGTTGTGAAGTGTATGTATGGGTGTCCATTTCATATGAGATTTAGTAGGTCAGAAACAAAATTATATTTTGTGCTTGCTAGTTATTAGGCTGCTCATAAGTGTCATAGGACTTCAAAACTTAAAGTGATCACAACTAAGCTATTGGCTAAGAAATTGGTTCCAATTTTGAAACATACACCTACTACGACTCTTAAGGGTTTGTCTGCAGAGAGTAAGAACAGGTGGGCTGTTTTGTTGAGTAAATTTAAGATCCATAAGGCCAAGAATATGGCTTTAGACAAGATAGAATGTGCATTTGAAGAACAATACGCTCATCTTAGGAACTTTGATGAGGAATTCCTTAGAAGTAACCCAAATAGCACTGTCAAAATCAAGTGAAAATTTGGTGTTAGGGGGGCTGTCTTTGAAAGAATGTATGTATGTATGATTCTATGCATGCAAGAAGGCTTTTGTGACTAGTTGTAGGCATCTGATAGATCTTAATGGTTTTTTTTTTCTGAAGGGTAGTTATGGTGGACAACTGTTATCAACAATTGGGAATGATGGTAATAATCAGATGATGCCAATAATTTTTTCTATTGTGGAAGCTGAAACCAAATATTCTTGGGACTGATTTCTTGATCTACTATTGTCTGACTTCAATGGTATTTAGTACAAGAGGTGGGTTTCCATCTCAGACCAACAAAATGTTTGTATTCATAATGGAAGAATTGTTTACTAAGTATAAGGACAATTAATTTATTTGCCTCCCGTGTGTTCAGGGAAGGTAATCAGTATGTTGATGCTTTGGCTAGGATAGGGTTAACTACTAGTCATTTAACTGTTTGGATGGATCTACCTGACTGCATTAGATAATCCTTTGTTAAAAACAAATTAGGAATGCCTAATTATAAAAAAAATCTTCCTAAGGAGGTTTTGAATTGGTCCCCTTCCTTCTTTGTTTTCCTTTTCCTTCTTATATATATATATATATATATATATATATATATATATATATATAGTTAGTTAGTTAGTTTAGCAATTTGCTAAGCTGCCATTCTGTTTAAAATAATATTTAAAAAAAAAACTTATTGAATCAAATTATTTTGTAGTTGAAATTTGAAACTAAATATTCTTCTAAATAATAAAGAAGTGATAACCAATTAAACTCTATTTAAAAATTAGGATACAAAGATACGATTTTGAAATGAGCAACGTTAGGCGCAAACGCTCTAACAAACACGGATGAACACACGCGTTTAAATTAAACCACGTCCCTCTTATTAAAAAGCCATTTACCTGTTTACTGGCACACCAGGTTTGAGTCATTTAATTTTTAACACAATTATATTATTAAAAAAATAATAATTAATTTCCACATCTCAAAGGCCCTCCTTCCTGAAAAATTGTAATGATGTTACAAAGAAGGACGTGAAACATGTAGTAGAAAACTGCGCGCAACTAAGAAAGATTAGTTTGTATGGTTATCAGAAAGTCCACACTGATGTTGTTTCTTCGTTGGTATCTTCAAGGCCGTCGTTAAGAAAGATAACGACTCCTCCAACTCGTAATGGGTTTAGTAAGAGAAAGATGGACTACTTCTTACTTCATGGATTCCTTGTTCTCGCGCATTCTTGAAGTGTTCTGCTGATGTTTGAGCTATGAAATGTAAGATGTTTTTTTTTCAGATGTACTCCTAATTTAAGAAAAATGTCAACTTATAGACATGTATTTGCTTCTGTTCATGATAGTTGCCTAAGTATGTGTAAGATTTTAATTTTTATGTAGTGCACAGTGTAATGAAAGCCGTTGGATGGTATATGCAGTTTTAAATTGTATTGCTTTTCTTAGCTTTGCCTTGAATTATGTTACTTGGTAAGATTCTTGTGCCATATTTACTTATTTCAGCCCTCATTGGCAGCAAGTGTTTTGCATTCTTATATAAAAATAAGTGTTTTGCATTCTTGATGTTCACTTTTTTCTACTGTTACTTTTTTTAGTATCCATGGTGTAACACCCATACTAAATTATCTAGAATATTTAGTATGTGTATTAATCTGATACTGGGTACATTAAAATTTTCAGTAATAAATACAATACAATACAACTGAAAGGGGTACAAGTAGCTCGTTTATACAAATATCCGTATACTAAAATGAATACTATACATAATGATAATAATCTCCTGAGCTAGTCTTTGACGAGCATCTGCACTCCATCCAGCGTCTTCCTGAAGATCTTCATGAACATCTCTTGCTAACCTGTAAACCTGCACCAGAAGGATTGGGATGAGACATAATGTCTCAGTGAGCTCCAGCCCAACCTACTGTTGGCAACCACGGGGGAAACCTAGGGTCGCCGTGCCTACTCTCGGCAATCTTGGGGATTCATACGATCGCCGTCTTTCTCTACATATTTCGCGATCAAGGGGGAAACTTAGGATCGCTACTTGTCTTTATCATGTCTTATCATATTCTAACTTTAAACTTTAACTTATACTTAGTGATCTGGGGACATCCTATGATCACTTTCTTTCTCTGCTGACTATTGACATATTCTCTTAATAATCTCAAAAGTATTAATATACATCATTCTTAATTATAAGTTAGTAAGTCAGCGTTGAACAAACAATAATTATCTTGGTTCATTTTACGGAGTGCATCCAGGTGGAGTAACCCCAGAATACATCTCCCCTCTACCGGTGAAAATTCCTATCATATCAGGCTAACACCGGACTCCTCTTGTCGTCGTGCGGTCATCCTTGCGGAATAACACGTCCCACTAGCGTGAACCTCCTGTGTCCCACTAGCGTGAACAACAGAAGACACGACTTAATAATCTTAACTTACGCGTATACCTCCCGTGTCCCACTAGCGTGAACGACGGAAGACGCGAATTATTATTCTTTAAACTTATGCATGAACCTTTCATGTCCCACTAGCGTGAACGATGAAAGTCACGACTTAATAATATTAATCTTAGTCTTTACTTTGCGTGAACCATTTGTGTCCCACTAGCGTGAACGACGAAGGTCACGGCTTAATATCTTAATATTTCTTGTTCTTATTCTTCTTATATATATATATATATATATATAACTTATAGCTTATGTCTTATGCATATCTGATGCTTTCTTGAATAATCCATTCTTAAAGCTTTACCTATAAAGAGGTTCTTAACTTTGATCATTGGATCATTCTTGTTCCTCATTAATTCTTAACTATTGTACTTGAAAGTACGCCTAATAATCTACCATAAGCTTTGCATATTAAATGCATCTCTTGAGGGAACTAATCGTCCAAATCATAACCTATATGTATGGGATCATAGGCTTATCGTTATCATAAGCCACTACATAGTTACTAGATCATTTGCATATTTGTCTAGACTTTACCCTCTTAACTCAAACTATTCTAAGTCAATGCACAATCCTTGTTCCATACATTTTCATCCTTTTTGGGAGCCTCTTGAATGTGTTAAAATGGTGGTGAATGTTTCTAAAAAGTTTGTGGAGAAAACGGAAGTGAAAAACCATGCCTACGCGCCCCAGAACACCCAAAACAGCAAAGCTGTCAAGTGCTGTCTGGGCCTGCGCGCTTGTAGCGACAAGCCTGCGCTTGTAGCGACGGTAGGCAGAATAAAATTCTGTCTGGTCGCTGTAGCGAGCTCCAGCTCGCTGTAGCAACCATGACAGGTCCAAAAATCTCAAAATTGATATTTTTCATCATTCCAACCCATCCCAACACACCCAAGCTTCCCAAAAGGCATAAAAAGGATTTTCTTAAGCTTATAAATCATTTAAACATGGCTGGAACATGGAATTAGCATATAACATGATTTAGGGCATTTTCATAAAATTGCTCTAAGCATAAAATACTCTTAAACTTACTCAATACGGGTTATAAAACCCTAGGGAGCTCACCTCAGTTGCTGGAAGAACAGGAGGAATTGATGAAATGATGAGACTTCAAGATTTTCCCAATTCCAAGCTAAATCTCTTACTCCAACTCAAGTTCTTGTACCCACTCCAAAATAAAGCTTCCCAATAGGCCAATTTGATGATGGGAGGTGAAATCTTAGCATATAAGCTTGAATTGATGACATTTAAAGAAGTTAGGGTTAGGGTAAAGAGGGAGAGTTCGGCCAAGTAGACAAAGGAAAGGAAGAATTTGTGCTTGAGCGTTGATTAGCTTGCTCTAAGGGCCATAATCCCACTTTTGCATGTTGATTGGTTGAGAATTGTGTGAGGATCAAGAGAGGAGATGGGGGCGTGAGAGAAGAGTAGAAGAAGAAGGAAAATGAAATGGGAAAATATCTTTCCCCCCTCTAATTTAAATAATCTTCTTAAGCCAAGTAATTACCATATTGCCATCGCTTGCATAATAAGTTTCTACCACTGATAACTGATACTCGTAAGCGGGATATTACACATGGGTCTTACCACCTTTCGAGAACTAACTTTTTATTTCTTTTTGGATAAAACATACAATCATTAACCTATATACTTTTTTCCCGTGCTTTTTAACTTCCTTAATAGAAATTTCTAGAATATAGTAAGTGTTGGGGTAAGCCCTAATAGCCAATTTATTTTAATTAGATTTGGCTTTGTATCATGACTTTGATATATATTTATGAATATATATATATAAGGCATTTATTTATTCTTTTGTTTAGTTTCAAAATAATAAATTCCCTAGAATAATTAGTCTGTTTAATGGAGCATTAAGTGTGACTTAATCGTGAGACCCATTAAATGAAAGGACATTATTCTTCAAGTATCCGTAGTCAAGCTTTATTGTGAAATGGGATAACATTAAAACATAGAAACTATTATGTGGGCAGACTGATGATCACATCTCACGGATCACAGATAAAGAGTTATCAAGTCTTCACATAGGTATAAATATTAGGAGTAATATTTATACTGGATTGACCCACCATGAGAATACTACATAGTAAAAGTTATGAAAAGTGTCATAAGATATTCTCATAGTGATAGTGGTGTATTCCACCCTTTGACCTGAAACCACTATGTACCCTAGATGTAGGAGTCGAGTGCTTTATCACCATTCAAACGTTGTCTGTAATAGGATGACTATAAAGTTGGTTGATGGGTACTCCATGAATCATGCTAAGGGACATGCGTGACCTAGATGGAATTTTCCCCTCCTACATAACAGGAGAAATGTCTATGGGCCCAATATTGAACTAGACAAGGATGACACGGTCTATGTCTTGTGTTCAATATAGACATGAGGGCAAAAGGGTAATTATACACATGATCATTATCACAGAGAGGTTTCGTCAGATCACATGACATTCTCGTCACTTGGGTAGCAGTGATGTGTTGCTAGATACCACTCACTGTTTATAATATTAAATATGTGTTTTAATATTATTGCCAACGTTACGGGAACCTATAAGGGACACACACAAAGGACAGATAGATGAGAGAAATAAATAAGCAAGACTTATTTATAAAATAATAAGTAGGACTTATTAGTAATTAAATAATTAACTATGACTTATTATTTAATTTATGAAAAATAGAGAAACGCGGTCCACCGTAAGGGATTTCAATAGGGATTTTTCAAAATTTTAATCCTCTTAGCGGAACAAATCCCATTGAAACGGATCTTGATTAAATCATTAATCAAGATCCGTTTCAATGGGATTTGTTCCGCTAAGAGGATTAAAATTTTGAAAAATCTCTCTTGAAATCCCTTCAGTAAGGAATCAAATTTTATGTTTCATATTTTGATGTGTTCTTATATGACTTCCAAAATCAGGAATATCTTAGTCTTGCTTTAGTTTTGCTGAATTTGGGATACAAAGAAACTTCCCTTTTTATACTGTTGTGAATTCAATAGAACTTATGTCTATATTTCTTATTACATTGCTGATTTTTAGTTAGAGCTATACTCTGGGATCATAGTGTTGTTTTTGAGAACATAAGTTGATTTTGTTGCAGTCCACAATTCAAAACCACTGTATATCCCTATATTTTTTAAGGGTTGTTACACTGCTTTACTTGTTATGGAGGCAACCCATTGACCTAATGGATATCAATGGTTGCATACATAAATAGTGTGTTTCCTTGAAATCAAACCAAACAAAGTATAATGTTCTCCTCCAATTACATTGCATGTGTAACGACCCTATTTTCGTATATTATATTTTTACATATTTTATTTTATGGTTTGGTATTTAAAAATATTTTCTAGTAATCGAGGGATAATTATTTAGCGCGAGGGTAAGTTCGTAATCGAGTTTTTAAGGTTTTGGGCCTAGAGAGTGAATAGTATTGGGCTTTGGTTTATGAGTAGTAGTAATAATCCTATGTGGGTGAATGTAGTAAGCTTGGATTAGAGTGTATGGCTAGGATTGGTCCATGATGGTTAGTAAAGATGGATGGCTAGGATCTATTGCTAGGGATATAAGATATTTTGTGGGAATGAATAGTGCCATTCCTCATTTTCTTTGTGAAGAAAACGTGAAAGAAGAAGAGGAGAAGAACAAGAGGAGAGCTAGGGCAAGAAAAGCAAGAGGAAAGCTTGAGATTTGCTAGGTTTGAGAAGGTAAGAGAGTTAGTATTACTTCTTCACAAGTGATTGAGAAGGGGAGAATGTCTATTTCTCCATCCCAAACTTCTCCTCACTTTGTCTAGGTTTTGTTAGAAAGTTTTTATGGTTTAAAGTTGTTAATGATTATGTTTTGCTTGCTTGAATGCTAATTGATGTTGTTAGCATGATTTGTTGGAGTTATTGTGTTGTGGGTTCATAAGAAAAGTTTATGAAAAGTTATTGTTTTGAACCCTAATTTCTATGCTTGATGCAATCTTTGTTTGTGATGGGTTATAAATGATGTTTTATGATGGAAAGTTGTTTTTAACAAGTTCTGGAACTTGGGTAACCATAGATGGGCTAAAATGGTGGAAAAATACCATTTTTACATGACTGTACTGATACGGTCGCTTGAAGCGACGGAACATCGCTTGTAGCGACCAGGCAGGATAATTCCCTGCCTATCTGCGCTTGTAGCGACCACACTGGCGCTTGTAGCGACCAGGCTCGCTTGTAGCGACCGAAGGTTCGCTTGTAGCGACCAAGCAGGATAATTCCCTGCCTATGCTCGCTTGTAGCGACCAAGGGTTCGCTTGTAGCGACCAACCTTGGACAGGCCAACGTTGTTGAGTTGTTCTGGAGGTCCTGGTGCGCGCGGGGATGTCTTTTGCTACTGTATTTTATAATACATTTTTTTTGGAAACCTTGCCCACCATCTTAACTCATTCTTAATGTTTTCTAAAGATTATTTGTTTTCAAGAAAAGCTTGAATAAAACCCTAGTATGAGTGTGGGATTATCAAAGTGTGTGGGTCTTTCTTTGAAACCCTTTTGTGTGAGATTTTGATATGATTTGATTGGTTTATTTGAGGTTGTGAATATGGTTGAGTATATACATATTTGTATTATGATTGGCCATGAGCGCCTACTTGTTGAAGTTAGCATGAGTATTGGTAGTGTACACACATATTTGAGCATATGTAGGTGTAAATATCAATAATTGCTAAGTGAACATACATGCATTTCATGATGGTATGTATGCTCTTTATGGGCAAGAATGAAATCCAATTATTATTGGTCATATGCACGACCGTCCTTTTATGGCGAATGAGAGGTGCAGAAGTAATCCAGCTTCGGTTGGTCAAGTGTACGACCGTCCTTTTATGGCAAATGAGAGGTACACAAGGGATATAAGTTTATCCAATAGTCCGCCATGACTCTAAAGCTGAGCAAGAATTGATACCACATGCATTAGAGTGCATTTTGAGGCATGCATCCTTTGTGACATTAGAGATCATTTAGGATTTATGTGTGCATAATGGTTGTCATGTGGTAATTGTTATTGATGAGTCTGTGCATTGACAATTACGTGTTATGTTTTGGTTACGTATAAATAATGTGTTATTTATACATGTTTATTGTTGGTGATACTAACACTCTCTGTTATGTGTTATTTGCTGGATCTTTGGGGATCCAGATTGTCAGGTTGGCGAGGCTATCGTTGAGGGATAGCCCTTTGCTGTTAGGAGCTTTTGTAGTGGTAAGGGCATAGCTTAGCTATCCTTACATTTTTGGTACTAGGTGTTGTATCCTAGTTAGAGTCTAGTGCTCTGATATTTGTAACACTATCTTGGGGGTATCTGAACTCGTATGTATGAATTTGGCAATGGCTTGTTGTAGAATTGCCTCTTTTGAAAATATTATGTATATATTTTTGTGTAATATATGCAAACTTAATTATAAGCATTTGTTTTGTTGTTTTCCGCTGCTGTGTTTGTGAATCAAATATGTTTTTGATTTCAGGTGATGTTTTATGAAAATGAGTTTCTTAATGTTGTAACTTCCTATGGCCTTAACGTTTTCTTTTATTAAAGTTAATAATCGGCGGTTAAGGGTTAGGGTGTTATAATAGTTGGTATCAGAGCAGGTCGATCCATTGGATCAATTAAGTTTAGTATACCCTTTGTGTAACCTGTGTTTTCTTAAACACTGTGTGCTCACTTGCGTTATGTGATGTTTGGTAGTGTGTGGATATGGCGCAACGAGCACTTGCGGATGCGATGGAGCGGATGGCTGATGCCATGGCTCAGGATGCTGCTAGTAGGACTGCGGATAGAGCCGCACAACAAGCTAGAGGAGGCGGAGAAGATGAGTTGAGACTCGAGAGGTTTATGAACAACAAACCGCCTATCTTCAAGGGAGGATACGATCCAGATGGAGCTCAGACTTGGTTGGAAGGGATTGAGAGAATTTTTGGGGCTATGCGTTGTCTGGATGCGCATAAGGTGTTGCTAGGAGCGTATGTTCTCCATGATGAGGCTGATCATTGGTGGGGAAATGCTAGTCAGAGGTTGGGAGCTGGTGGAGCTTTAGTTACTTGGGCTCGTTTCCGGAGAGAGTTTTTAACCAAGTATTTTCCGGCAGACGAGAGGAATCGTAAGGTGATTGAGTTCATGGAGCTCAAGCAAGGAAGTTTATCTGTTTCTGAATATGCGGCCAAGTTTGAAGATTTGTGTCGTTTTGCTCCTCATTACAACACGGTGGAAGCTGAGGAAGACAAGTGTGTGAAGTTTGAAAATGGGCTGAGGCCGGATATCAAGCAGTTGATTGGGTTTAGCGAGATCAGGAATTTTCCGATGTTGGTGAATAAGAGCCGGATATGTGATAAGGACGGTAAAGCTAAGGCTAATTACTACAAAGCCGCGAATGAGAAGAGGGGAAAAGACATGGCTAGAGGTAAACCATATGGTAGAGGTGGAAAGAAACCAGATGAAGGTGGGAGTAGTGGTAACAAGTTTGGAGGTAATAGGAATTGCTTTAAGTGTGGACAGCCGGGTCATCGTTTCTTTGAATGCCCGAAGAATGGTGGAAAATGTTTCAAGTGTGGTGATCCAAACCACAAAACTGATCAGTGCAAGAAGGGTATTGTGTGCTTCAATTGCAAAGAAGAGGGTCATAAGAGCAACGTGTGTAAGAAGCCTAGAGCGGCTGGAGGAAAAGTGTTTGCTTTAGATGGTGGTGATGCGAAGGCGGACAACTTGATCAGAGGTACATGCTTTATCAATAATACTCCTTTGTCTGCTATTATTGATACGGGTGCTACCCATTCGTTTATTTCTATGGATTGTGTTGAGAGGTTGGGTCTTAAAGTAGAAAATATGATGGGACGCATGGTTATTGAAACGCCTGCGAGTGGTTCGGTATCGACTACTCTAGTTTGTGTTGATTGTTCAGTCATTATGTATGATCGACCCTTTGGTATGGATTTAGTCTGCATTCCGTTGAGCGGAATAGATGTTATCTTTGGTATGAACTGGTTAGAATTTAATCGAGTTCATATCAACTGCGGTGAGAGGACGGTTACATTTCCAAGACCGGAGCCAGAGTTGTGTTCGAAGCTCATGTGTTGTCGAGAAGTGGTAAGATCAGTGAAGGCTCAAGAGGACGTGTTTGCTATGTTTGCTTCGTTGAGAGTGGAAGAAGAGATTGAGGTTGATGCGTTGCCGGTGGTGCGTGATTTCCCAGATGTTTTTCCAGATGACATTTTGGATTTACCACCCGAGAGAGAGGTTGAATTCGCAATTGACATCGTACCTGGCACTAGTCCAATTTCGATGGCGCCGTATCGTATGTCAGCTGCTGAGCTAGAAAAGTTGAAGGAACAATTGGAAGAATTGTTAGAGAAGAAGTTTGTAAGACCGAGTGTATCGCCGTGGGGTGCGCCGGTTCTGTTGGTAAAGAAGAAAGATGGTAGTATGCGTCTGTGCATTGATTATCGTCAGTTGAATAAAGCAACTATCAAGAACAAGTATCCACTTCCGAGGATAGATGATTTGATGGATCAGTTGGTGGGAGCCTGTGTGTTCAGCAAGATTGATTTGAGATCGGGATATCACCAGATAAGAGTTAAGGCGGAGGATATACCGAAGACTGCTTTCAGGACAAGGTATGGTCACTACGAGTACGCCGTTATGCCTTTTGGAGTTACTAATGCACCTGGAGTGTTTATGGAATATATGAATCGTATATTTCATTCCTTTTTGGATCGATTCGTGGTGGTCTTCATAGACGATATTTTGGTATACTCAAAGACGGAAGAAGAACACGCCGAGCATTTGAGGATTGTGTTGGAGGTGTTGCGTGAAAAGAAGCTTTATGCAAAATTTTCTAAGTGTGAATTTTGGTTGCATGAAGTTAGCTTTTTGGGTCACGTCATTTCAAGTGGTGGTATAGCAGTGGATCCTGCTAAGGTAGAAGCCGTGCAAGATTGGGGAACGCCGGAGTCTGTTACTGAGATCCGAAGTTTTCTTGGTTTGGCTGGTTACTATAGAAGGTTCATTGAAGGATTTTCAAAGTTGGCGTTGCCGTTGACGCAGTTGACTAGGAAGGGTCAAGCTTTTATTTGGGATGACAAGTGTGAGCAGAGTTTCCAAGAGCTGAAGAGGAGGTTGACATCTGCACCTGTGCTAATTCTGCCAAATCCGAAGGAACCGTTCGTGGTTTATTGTGATGCGTCGAAGATGGGTCTAGGTGGTGTGTTGATGCAGAGGGGACAAGTCGTTGCTTATGCATCAAGACAGCTGAAGGTTCATGAGAGGAACTATCCTACGCATGATTTGGAGCTAGCTGCTGTCGTGTTTGTTCTCAAGATTTGGAGGCACTACTTGTATGGGTCAAGATTTGAGGTTTTCAGCGATCACAAGAGTCTGAAGTACTTGTTTGATCAGAAGGAGCTCAATATGAGGCAAAGAAGATGGTTAGAATTTCTTAAGGATTATGATTTTGAATTGAGTTATCATCCGGGTAAGGCTAATGTGGTAGCCGATGCGTTGAGTAGGAAGTCTTTGCATATGTCTTCTCTGATGGCGAAGGAACTGATTTTGATTGAAGAGTTTAGAGACCTCAGTTTGGTTTTTGAAAGGACAACCAGAAGCGTGAAGCTAGGAATGTTGAAGTTGACGAATGATTTTCTTGAAGAGGTTGTGGAGAAGCAAAAGTCTGATGTGAGATTGATGAAGCTTAAGACGCTCATCGAGCAAGGGAAAAAGGTAAACGTTGAGATCGATGAGAAAGGCGTGATGAGGTGTCAAGGAAGGTTATGTGTACCTGATGTGCCTGAATTGAAGAGGATGATCTTGGAGGAAGGTCACAGAAGCAACTTAAGTATTCATCCTGGTGTTACTAAGATGTATCAAGATCTGAGGAAAATGTTTTGGTGGCAAGGGATGAAGAAAGAGATCGCCGAGTTTGTTTTCGCTTGTTTGACTTGTCAGAAGTCCAAGGTGGAGCATCAGAAGCCGTCGGGGCTATTACAACCTATGTTTATTCCAGAATGGAAATGGGATAGTATTGCGATGGATTTTGTAAGCGGTTTGCCGAAGACGTCGAAAGGTAACAACATGATTTGGGTAGTTGTCGACAGGTTAACAAAGTCTGCTCATTTCATAGCTATCAAGACCGGTATGCTAGTACCGAAGTTGGCTGAGATTTATGTCGAGCAAATCGTGAGATTGCATGGAATACCGTCGAGTATTGTATCAGATCGAGATCCTCGTTTTACTTCAAGGTTTTGGGAGAGTTTGCAAGAAGCGTTGGGGACTAAGTTGCGGATGAGTTCTGCTTATCACCCGCAGACGGATGGTCAGTCGGAGAGGACAATTCAATCATTGGAGGATTTGTTAAGATCGTGTATTTTGGAACAAGGAGTGAGTTGGGAAGCTTGCTTGCCATTGATTGAGTTTACGTATAACAACAGTTTTCATTCGAGCATTGGTATGGCACCTTTTGAAGCGTTGTATGGGAGAAGATGTAGAACACCTTTATGTTGGTTTGAATCGGGAGAAAGTGTGATGCTTGGACCGGAGATGGTGCAACAAACGACCGAGAAGATCAAGATGATCCAAGAAAAGATGAGAGCATCGCAGAGTCGCCAGAAAAGCTATGCCGACAAGAGAAGGAAGGATATAGAATTTCAAGAAGGAGATCATGTGTTTCTAAGAGTTACATCGACTACGGGTATTGGACGAGCTTTGAAATCGAAGAAGTTAGCATCAAGGTTCATTGGTCCATATCAAGTTTTGAAGAGGATTGGGAAGGTGGCGTATAGGATTGCGTTACCGCCGTCGTTGTCGAATCTACATGATGTTTTTCACGTGTCTCAATTAAGGAAATACGTATCGGATCCGTCACATGTGATCGAGTCGGACGAGATACAAGTGAGAGAGAATTTAACGGTTGAAACGGTACCCTTAAGGATTGAAGGACAAGAGATGAAGAGGCTCAGGAATAAAGAGATTTCATCGGTGAAAGTCGTTTGGGGAGGCCCAGCCGGTGAATATGCGACGTGGGAGCTCGAGAGTAAGATGAGGGATTCCTATCCAGAGTTGTTTTCAGGTATTTTCGAGGGCGAAAATTCTTTTTAGGGGGGTAGAGTTGTAACGACCCTATTTTCGTATATTATATTTTTACATATTTTATTTTATGGTTTGGTATTTAAAAATATTTTCTAGTAATCGAGGGATAATTATTTAGCGCGAGGGTAAGTTCGTAATCGAGTTTTTAAGGTTTTGGGCCTAGAGAGTGAATAGTATTGGGCTTTGGTTTATGAGTAGTAGTAATAATCCTATGTGGGTGAATGTAGTAAGCTTGGATTAGAGTGTATGGCTAGGATTGGTCCATGATGGTTAGTAAAGATGGATGGCTAGGATCTATTGCTAGGGATATAAGATATTTTGTGGGAATGAATAGTGCCATTCCTCATTTTCTTTGTGAAGAAAACGTGAAAGAAGAAGAGGAGAAGAACAAGAGGAGAGCTAGGGCAAGAAAAGCAAGAGGAAAGCTTGAGATTTGCTAGGTTTGAGAAGGTAAGAGAGTTAGTATTACTTCTTCACAAGTGATTGAGAAGGGGAGAATGTCTATTTCTCCATCCCAAACTTCTCCTCACTTTGTCTAGGTTTTGTTAGAAAGTTTTTATGGTTTAAAGTTGTTAATGATTATGTTTTGCTTGCTTGAATGCTAATTGATGTTGTTAGCATGATTTGTTGGAGTTATTGTGTTGTGGGTTCATAAGAAAAGTTTATGAAAAGTTATTGTTTTGAACCCTAATTTCTATGCTTGATGCAATCTTTGTTTGTGATGGGTTATAAATGATGTTTTATGATGGAAAGTTGTTTTTAACAAGTTCTGGAACTTGGGTAACCATAGATGGGCTAAAATGGTGGAAAAATACCATTTTTACATGACTGTACTGATACGGTCGCTTGAAGCGACGGAACATCGCTTGTAGCGACCAGGCAGGATAATTCCCTGCCTATCTGCGCTTGTAGCGACCACACTGGCGCTTGTAGCGACCAGGCTCGCTTGTAGCGACCGAAGGTTCGCTTGTAGCGACCAAGCAGGATAATTCCCTGCCTATGCTCGCTTGTAGCGACCAAGGGTTCGCTTGTAGCGACCAACCTTGGACAGGCCAACGTTGTTGAGTTGTTCTGGAGGTCCTGGTGCGCGCGGGGATGTCTTTTGCTACTGTATTTTATAATACATTTTTTTTGGAAACCTTGCCCACCATCTTAACTCATTCTTAATGTTTTCTAAAGATTATTTGTTTTCAAGAAAAGCTTGAATAAAACCCTAGTATGAGTGTGGGATTATCAAAGTGTGTGGGTCTTTCTTTGAAACCCTTTTGTGTGAGATTTTGATATGATTTGATTGGTTTATTTGAGGTTGTGAATATGGTTGAGTATATACATATTTGTATTATGATTGGCCATGAGCGCCTACTTGTTGAAGTTAGCATGAGTATTGGTAGTGTACACACATATTTGAGCATATGTAGGTGTAAATATCAATAATTGCTAAGTGAACATACATGCATTTCATGATGGTATGTATGCTCTTTATGGGCAAGAATGAAATCCAATTATTATTGGTCATATGCACGACCGTCCTTTTATGGCGAATGAGAGGTGCAGAAGTAATCCAGCTTCGGTTGGTCAAGTGTACGACCGTCCTTTTATGGCAAATGAGAGGTACACAAGGGATATAAGTTTATCCAATAGTCCGCCATGACTCTAAAGCTGAGCAAGAATTGGTACCACATGCATTAGAGTGCATTTTGAGGCATGCATCCTTTGTGACATTAGAGATCATTTAGGATTTATGTGTGCATAATGGTTGTCATGTGGTAATTGTTATTGATGAGTCTGTGCATTGACAATTACGTGTTATGTTTTGGTTACGTATAAATAATGTGTTATTTATACATGTTTATTGTTGGTGATACTAACACTCTCTGTTATGTGTTATTTGCTGGATCTTTGGGGATCCAGATTGTCAGGTTGGCGAGGCTATCGTTGAGGGATAGCCCTTTGCTGTTAGGAGCTTTTGTAGTGGTAAGGGCATAGCTTAGCTATCCTTACATTTTTGGTACTAGGTGTTGTATCCTAGTTAGAGTCTAGTGCTCTGATATTTGTAACACTATCTTGGGGGTATCTGAACTCGTATGTATGAATTTGGCAATGGCTTGTTGTAGAATTGCCTCTTTTGAAAATATTATGTATATATTTTTGTGTAATATATGCAAACTTAATTATAAGCATTTGTTTTGTTGTTTTCCGCTGCTGTGTTTGTGAATCAAATATGTTTTTGATTTCAGGTGATGTTTTATGAAAATGAGTTTCTTAATGTTGTAACTTCCTATGGCCTTAACGTTTTCTTTTATTAAAGTTAATAATCGGCGGTTAAGGGTTAGGGTGTTATAGCATGCATATGCAAGGATCTTGTAAATTACATCACGTAATTATATTGCTTTTGAGTATGTCTTTTGATTGTTTCCGACATTTCCTTAGTAAGAAGTTGTGTATAGTATGAATTATTAATTATTTATTCCATTTCTGGAAGCCTGAAACCGAAATGGTATGTTGGTTAGTTATTGTGCAAGGGAAAATTCATACTTAATAACCTTGAAGCAAAAGGACCCTTGAAAATTAGATCACAGTGAATTTGGTTACTTTCTCATCTCTGTTTTGGACTCCAAGCAATCACGAGATCACACATTCATGCAGTTAGTTTATTTACATGTTCAGAATAATCCTTTAGTTACATATTTCTCTTGAAATCAAAGACTTGTGAGAAATCTAATGGTGTAAGTTCTCACGCTGCTTGTATGTGCGTTAAGTTAGTAGCAGAGAAGAAAAGTTGCAAAAAGTATTTTGCAATTCTTCTGTTTAGTTTAACTTTTTGCTTGTTACGGTTGCAGAACGGTCTCAAAGCTATAATGTGTATGTTGTTTAGTATTAATATACACCTAATTTCCTTTAAGCATTATATGTTGCTATGATTATTCTATTTCTATTAGGGTTTGTCTAACATGTGCAACATTGCATATGTTAAAGCAACTAAAAGTGGAAACTTTTTATTGAAAAACAACAATTATTTATTAAAAAGATATATATTTAATATTAAATGCACAAGTTCCAATGCAAACTTACCTTTTTGAGCTTCTTAACATGTGCAATGTTGCACATGATAGAAAAACCCTTTCTAATATAATCAACTTTTGGTATTTTATAAATTTTTGGAGAAGAGGTTGTCCCTTCGTTATCTTACTTCTAAGATTTTTGTGGATTGAATATTTTATTTAGAGTTTTTTTACACAGCCATGATTCCAAAGTCAGTGCTTATTTGGGTTTTTTTTTATCTGTTTCTCTTTGTTTAACCAACCTTTTTAGTTTCCATATTTAAAAAGGTTTTTGCTAAAAAAAAATTCATGCTTCATCTATGCACATTTGATTCACTTGAAGCATTTCATTCTGATTAATGTTCTTCTGCTCCTTTCAAGAAAATCTCAAAATCATTTCCTTAATTTTTTTTTTTGCATTCTTTCTTGGCTAAAATATGCTTTTAGTCCCTGCAAACAGGGCTCGTTTTGCTTTTGGTCCTCGGTAAAAAAAAAATTTAAAAACACCCTTGCAAAATTTTCTGTCTTTTAAAAAAGTCCTTGTGCCCACTTCAGTGATGATTTTGGCATGGTTTTGTTCCCTGCAAATATGTCCAGTTTTGGTTTTCGTCCCTGGTAATATTTGCAGGGACCAAAACTGGGCATATTTGCAGGGATCAAAACCAAAATTAGGCATATTTGCAGGGACGAAAACCAATACTGGACATATTTGCAAGGACCAAAACCATGTCACTTCAGCGCTTTGATGGGCCCAGAGACTTTTTTAAAAGATAGAAAATTTTGCAAGGGTGTTTTTAAATTTTTTTTTTACCGAGGACCAAAAGCAAAACGAGCCCTATTTGCATGGACTAAAAGCATATTTTAGCCTTTTTTCTTTAAGTTTTGTATGAATTGAATTGGGTATTTGCTATTTGAAGAGAGGTACTTTATAGCAAAATTCAATTTTCAACACATGTTGCTTTCTGCCAATTTTCATCGTTTAAAGCAATATTTATATTCAGTAGCTCATTGTGTAATGATGATAACTGAGAAATATAGAAAATTTCAATACCTCTTTGTGTAATGATGTTACTTTTTAACAATAAAAGTAACTTAGCAATCTTTGGATTCATAATTTCAAAACATGGGTACTGCACCATGAATTGACCCATGTGTTCAAATTTGACAATTCATGTTTTGAAATTTAACAGGATTAGTCCATGCATGTTGTGTATGAATCAAACCATGTATTATTCTGTTTTGCTATCTTCAAAATTTTAACATGGATTGACTCATTATACCATATGTATCAACCCATAATGGTTGTTTTAACAAAAAAAATGCAAAATTTTCAAAATTCAAATTATCACATACATGAAAGAATTTTATTCTCTTCAAATCATTTCAAACCCTCTAATTCATCAAGTACTTTATGATTCTCAACTTCTTTAGATTTGTATAAATTTTAATTGTGAATTGTCTTGGTTTCATTTTGATGATGCATTTTAATTTCATATTTGTTATTGGAAATTGTTATGTTACTAAGTTTAATATTTTGTTGTGTCATCTGATATACAATGTCTTAGTCTGGAACATGAATGCAAGGCCAATCATGAGATTTGTGGTGCCCTGGGCGAACTAAAATAATGGTGCCCTTTTTAATCATATTATTAAAAAAATTGTTGATGCCAAAGTCTTGATGAAAAATTTAAGTCGTAAATTTAAGAAAACAAAAATATAAAAAGAAAATTCATTAATGAAAACAAAAATATAAAAAGAAAATTCATTAATGTATAATAGCATTCATATGGTTATATTTCCAACCAGTCAAAATTAAGAAACCACGTTACTTTTCAACATACACGTAAATCTAAGAAACATCACAACAAAAATCACAAGATAACACGAGCAACTATTTTTCTCAAAATTGAACACAATCAGTCGCAATAAACAACTAAATCTGTTCTTTTTGTTGGTATGAAATAATTCACAACTTGCTTGAATCTATTAACAAATATTCATTTAGAAACTTAAAAACCTTTACAAATGCATGATTTATTAATTTAAGAAAAGATTAAAATTTAATTAATATAATATTCATTTTAAATTAAAAAAATCAATTTTAAATATTAGATAAATCACACACAATTGATATATTCTCATTCTCATGAATTTAACATTACTCTTAGAGTCATGAATTTCAATCACCAAAGAATGCATATATCGCTCTTTATTCATGTATTAAACATGAATATTAGAGTGATGGATTTAAATCACAAACCACAACATCAACTACATGCAAAAACAACAAATATATCTTGCATATAATACATATCTTCCTCGTTTCTCGTATATTAAAAATGACTCTTTGAGTCATGCATGTCATACGAGAATAAATCTTAAATATGTTAGAAATATAAAGTGATTGTAAATTTTAACCCCTATTACATTTATGTATTATGTATATATTTCATCTATCAAATAACTAATTGTTTTTTTAAAACATTGCATAAAACTTTGTAGTGTTCTATTATTTTATTGACAAATTATAAATTACCTAATTAACCACTTTGAAATTAGACGAAAAACATATTGATTATTTATTTGATATCTCATTCATTTTTATCTATTCTTTTCTATTTTCTTCTTTTTTTTTTTTTGCAAAAATTGGTATAATAAAAGATACTTTTGCAAATCAGGTACAAAAATTTATTATTCCTCTAACTAATTAACAAATACTCTTATAAAATATTTAGTGTCCCTATAAATATTTATACATCCTATATGTATGTATTAATAAAAGAATTTGGTGCCCCTTTATATATATAAAGCTATGTGCATGCATAATAATGTTTTTATAATTAGGTATTGCTAACACGTGTTTTAAGGACATTGTATTGTTTAAACAATGTTTAAAAAGAAATTTTTTCTTGAAAAAATAAGTCAAATACTTTTCAAATCAATAATGACATCATTATCTATGCAAAAGTTACTTCTTTTGATTCCTTAAACAATGACGTAAGTGCATTTATCAGTATTTTCTTTATATGTTTTTACCAAAAAATTGCTAAACATATTTAACTAGAGTTTGTGTATGACTTGCCGAAAAACATATACTACTCAAACAAAAACCACAGTAAGAATTATTCATTTTTATATAAGTAGTATCTTAAGGACATTGTTTAAGGAATGTATAAAAAGAAATTTCGTCTTGAAAATAGAAGTCAAGTATTTTTCAAATCAATAATGACATCATTATCTATACAAAAATTATTTCTTTTGATTGCTTAAACAATGTTCTAAGGGCACCTGTTAGCATTTTTCTTATATGTATTTGCCAAAACGTGGCTAAACATATTTAAACAATAAGAGTTTGAGTATAGCTAATCTATGTGAATGAGAGTTTGGTAAAAACAGATACTGCTCAAACAAAAACGGCAGATAGAATCATTTGTAAAAAAAACATAGATTAATCTGATTAATAAAGTATACAAACCACTCTTCGATAAAAAATAACAAATGACAAATGTAAAGAAACAATAATGTTTTCCATTCTCTTCAACAAAATTAGTCTCTTGAATGATATCAAATTTTCACTTAGACCTCAAATTTTATCATCACTTACACCTCCAAATACAAAATCAACTGAATGGATCATAACATTGATCATCTATTATAGAATCTTGGTAATAAACACGATTCAGAATAGTAGTCTTTATAGTTATACCTTTTTTGAATCAATGTGCAAACTTCATAAAGCTCCCCAAGTTTTGACATTTCATCATTAAGAACATCTCCTTCGTCATGAATGTGGAAACATCAAGACTTAAAAGATGTAGAAATTTTTTATATTATTTAGAAAATTACAAAATATGTAAACAAAAATATTTTATAAGGTAAGTAAAAAAGGAAAAAAAAATACTCTAGAAATTATATAAACACAAATTTTTAGAAATCTAACCACAAGAGAATGTTTAACCCCAATATTTAAACTCATCCCTCAGACAATTCTTGATCAAGCATCATATTCTCAATAAATTCTATGGAAAATTAAATATAAACCAACATTAGATATAAAATAAAAAAAATTAACACAATTAATAACATTAAATTAAACATGCTTATTTTTTATCACATTTTCATATGCTTACTTTTATTGCTAGACAAAAATCCAAAAATCTCTCCATATGTGATATACTGTTAAATGTTCTAGTAACATAAAACAACTTATCCTTAAAACAAATTGCTCAAAATCAAGGTTTTCTTGTGAGAATTTAGAGAAACTTTCATTATAGGGTTTTATCTGAATTTCAATAAAAAGTATAGTTAAAAGTATAAATGAATTACCTGTTACTATATGATACCTATATAAATTGAAGACTTTTTCTATGTAAAATTAAATGTAAACCAACATTAGACGTAAAATAATATTTTAATACAAAAAATAACATCATGATTAAGCATGCCTTTTAATGGAAGTAAATTAGCATGTAAGTGATACAACTTTATTCTTCATTATTCCATCAGCAATGGGTGTTTTGGCAAAATCTTCAAGTGATACATCTTTCAAATAGTATTCTACAATTTCTGCTTCTTTCTAAAAAAATCCAGTCTTTAAGCCTCTTTATTGATGGAAATGTGAACCATTCACCCATGCCATCCTCTACAGAATTTTTCGGCACTTGTTTGCATTTAGACAAGAATCATTGGTCCAAAAATTGTCTTGAGGGAAATCTACAAAGGCACTTTGGTTGAGCATCAACGCTAAAGTGGTATTTGTCAAGCAAGATTTTGTTAATGTTGTAATAAATGAGAGAAACATCATTGTATGAAAGAAGAGAGGCAGGATGTGCCTGTAGTTTTTTCTTAGGGCTTTGTTTTTTAGAAATGAGAGAGAAACTTAGAAGAGAGATATGTGTTTAAACTTTCATAACAGTGATTCAATTCAAGTCTTTTTTTAGCACAATATTAGTGTTATATAATAATATTAATTCTTTGAGTTGCTTAGTCAATTAGAGAGTTGGTTAGTGTTGTTATTCAATTCTCAAACAATTATTTTTATTTCACAAACTTAACAAAACGTAAAAAATCTCATTGCAAAACCAATATAAATGACACTTATTATTCTTTCACAAACTTAACACTTATTATCAAAACTAGACTTTTGACCCGTGCGTGAGTCTATTTCGAAACACAAGAATTTAAAGAAAATATAATATTTAAATTGAAGTATCTCTAATATTTGATAAAGATGTATTAATAGCTAATACTTTGTAGATACATAAACATTGAATACTTCCACCTTGATAAAATAACATTCATGACATTCATATTTGATTTTCAAATCATTGGTATCAAACATTTAACATATTAGATTGAACACAATCTTAATTCAAGTAATAGCATTTTGCAAGGAAACCCTACCTTTAACAAGACCACCAAAATAATGCAAATAGTTCTAGAAACTTGGGGGAACATTTTAGAAAGACAAAGAACTAGTTTCTTCATCGGTTGGTTTCATTGGTATATATGAAAATTGTTAACACATTTTATGAGATTCCTTAACGGTTCAATCTCGGGCATGGCTTGTGACATGAAATGATCAAATATGTTGTGTCTTCCATAAGTAACAAATGAGCGGGAGATTGAAACATATTAGTAACATACCATATGTTATTTGGAAAGCAATTGCAATAATGGTTTCTCATCATATATGTTCAAATTGAGGATGAGATTACCACTTGAGGACCCTATATTAATTGAATCAAAAAATTTGTAGCAAGAAAACATTTTGCATTTGTTAAAGAAAAACATACAAAACTAGCTCAAAAATGAAACTACTCAAAAAGTAACAATTTTACATGTATAAATGGACAAAAAAAAATCTTCATATTATATCATTCATGGTATGTCTAATATGAACTCACAAAAATGGTCCAATGATAGACCTTCACCATTTTTAATAAAAAATAAATTTTATAATAATAAAAAATAGAGAAAAATAATAATATTTTATTAAAATTTACTATAAATAATAGTGTCCACCTTTAAACCAAGTCCATATTAAAAAAATCATATATCATCTATGAAAAATAGAAACACATAGCTAATAGAAGTTGAAACAATAAAGCAATAAAGGATTCAACAATAAAGTAATTTAAACTTGTGTCATAAACATGTCAATAAAGAATACTCATCTTGAAATTCATTACTCAGATTAGCTCGACAATGTCTCTTTTGTGTTTCAAGGATTTTTTCCAGGTTTGGAGTTCCAAGGATTCTCATCAGTGATGGAGGTACAAATTTTTGCAACAAAATGTTGGCCAAGCTTTTGGCTAAATACAATGTCAAACATAAAGTGGCAACACCCTATCATTCTCAAACAAGTGGATAGATTGAAGTCTCTAACAGGCAGATCAAGCAAATTCTTGAGAAAATAGTTAACAGTTATAGGAAGGATTGATCAACAAAATTGGATGATGCTTTATGAGCATACATGACCGCTTTCAAAACTCATCTAAAACTATCTCCTTATCAATTATTTTATGGAAAGGCTTGTCACTGACCGGTAGAACTTGAACATAAAGCATTTTGGGCTACTAAACTTTTGAATTTTGATGCAGATGCAGCAGGAAGAAAAAGGTTATTACAATTGCATTAATTGGAAGAAGTTAGGATGAATGCTTATGAAAATGCAGCAATATATAAGGAAAGGACAAAGAAGTACCATGATCAACAGTTGGTCAAAAAACAGTTTCATGCAGGTCAAAAGGTGTTGTTGTTGTTCAACTCTCGGTTACGGTTGGTTTCTGGAAAGTTAAGATCAAAATGGAAAAGGACCATGTTGGAACAAAATGTGTTTAACAAGTATCTTATGAATTAAAGGGGAGATTGTTGAAACATTATGTGTAAACACATCTCTCTTTATGGTTTTGATGATAACAAAGTGTTAAAGAGAAAATTGGTTATTTGCTAATGCTTTGTTCAAGTGTTTCAGAACCATGTGCTTTATGATTAGTAATTGATAATGGTTATGGAAGAACAAGCTTAGAGCAAGGAAGGAAAGCTAAGAAGCAATGTTGCAAAGCTAGAAGTGCTCCTGAAGAAGTGCTCCTGAAGTGGTGCTTCTGAAGTGGTCCTGAAGTGGTCCTGAAGTGGTGCTCCTGAAGTGCAGCTTCTGAGTCTGAAGGCAGCTTCTGATGTCTAAGTGCTTCTGAAGAAGTCAACGCAGAGTCAACGTCCGAAGACCAGCTTCTGATCCTGAAGCCAGCTTCTGATCCATACAAGGGAGCTTCTGATGCAGCAGCTTCTGATGCACTGTTCACGCAGAGAAGCTTCTGAAGCTGATGTGGCTTGGAAAGTGACCAGTACTGTGCGCATTTAATGCCTGGATGTGTCTGAACAACCCAATGGAACAGTTGTCTCCCTGACCCAGACATTCTCCAGCTTTTAAGGTAGGCCATTTCAAAAATGGCTGCTGCTCTGCTTTGTTTGAAAAAGTGCAGCACACATTTGCAGAAATTCTAGCTCAGCTTGCAACGGCTCTTTCCTAAAATTAAGCAAATCTTCAACAGCTATATTTCATCTATAAAAGGAGGAAGATTTGAAGAAGAAATTGATCTAAGACTCTTGAAACAAATTGCTGAACCTGTGCTCTGTTTTCTGTGTAAAAACTGTCAAGTTCAAAACTCTTAGAAATTCTCATAGTCTTTGTAACTTAGAATTTCTTAAGGTTAAGAGTCTTAACCTGTGTTGTATTAAGAGAACACCTCTGATATTTTATCAAGTGTTCATCCCAAACTCCTTTACTTGTAAACCAGTTTGGTCCCTAAAGTCTCAGTCTGTATACTGAGCATTTGTAACCTCATTCCTTTGTGGTCTGAGTCAGAAGCCTCTTGACTTAGTGTCTTGAGCATTGGGAAGTCTCTTGTCTTAGTGACTTGAGCATTGGAAGCCTCTTCCTTGGTGGTTGAGCATAGAAGCCTCTTTCTTTGTGATTGAGCAACTGGAAGTCCCTTCCTTAGTGGTTGAGCATTTGTAATCAGAACTGATTATAGTGGAACTCTCTTGTTGGAAAACAAGGGGACTGGACTACTTCTCACATTGAGAAGGAACCAGTATAAATCTTGTGTGTCTCTCTCTTTCATTCTTCTTTTAACTTGTTATCCGCTGCATATACTTCTGATCACAGTTCAAAATCTGGTTTTGAACTTGTGTTTAGGTTTTGAAAAGAAAAGAACAAGTTTTTAAGTCACACAATTCAAGCCCCCCTTCTTGTGTGTGTGTTTTTCTCACCTTCAGTTGGTATCAGAGCTCCGGTTGTGATATTAACACTTAACAGTGTGTCAGTCTTGATCCTGAGAAAAACATGTCTGATAGTGAAGATTCACCTCAACCCCAACCCAGAAATCAAAGAGGAACATCTGTTTCATATGACTATGGCACTAATGAAAGAAAATTCAGGTCCCACAATAAACTCCCAATGTTTACTGGTGATCCTGAGAAGTTCTCATGGTGGAAAAGCAAAATGTACAGCCATATCATTGGTATAGATGATTCACTATGGGATATTATTGAAGATGGAAACACTATCCCAGTGGATGAAGAAGGTGTTGTTGTCAACAGAAGAGCTCTAAGTGATGAACAAAGAAAAATCTATAGGAAGCATCACCATGTCAGAGGTATCATTGTGGATTCATTACCTCACAATGAATATCAGAAGCTGAGTGACAAGTCAACTGCTAAAGCCATATTCACATCCCTCTGCTCTAACTATGAAGGTAATAAGAAGGTTAGAGAAGCTAAGGCAAACATACTTGTTCAACAATATGAAATGTTCAGAATGAAAGATGATGAAAATATTGAGACTATGTTCTCAAGATTTCAGACTCTGGTTTCTGGACTTCAGATTCTGAAGAAGAGTTATACCAGAGCTGATCATGTGAATAAACTCTTAAGAAGTCTGCCATCCAAATGGAGACCTAAGGTGACTGCCATTGAGGAAGCTAAGGATCTGAATACTTTAAGTATTGAGGATCTGATAAGCTCCCTCAAGGTGCGTGAACTGGGACTCAATGAGGATAAGTCTGTTAGAGAACCAAAAACATTGGCTCTGAAGTCTCAAAGAAAACCTGCTAAAGCTTTGAAAGCTATTGAATCTGAAGAAGAGTTTCCTGAGGGAAATTCTGATGAAGATTCAGATGCTGATGAGCTTGCAATGCTTTCTAAAAGGCTTCAGTATCTAATGAATAGAAAGAAAAAATTCTCTAACAGAAGCAGTAACTTTAGAGGATCTGGTTCTGGTTCAAAGAGGGATATGCAGAAGGAAAGCTGCTACAACTGCAAGAAGCCTGGGCACTTCATTGCTGACTGTCCTGATCTTCAGAAGGCAAAGTCCAAAGAGAAAGCAAAGAAGTCCAGCTCAAAATCCAGCAGTTTCAGAAACAAACTTAAGAAGAGTCTCATGGCAACATGGGATGATCTGGATAATGAGTCAGAATCTGATGAAGAAGAAGCAAACCTGGCCCTGATGGCAATTGCATCTTCTGATGCTGAATCATGCTCAGATTCTGATGAAGAAGATGAGGTATACTCTGAACTCTCTAGATCTGAATTGATTGAAACAGTTAATGATCTTATGAGTCATCTTAAGAGCAAGTTAAAAGAAATTAAATCTTTGAAAAATCAAACTAACTTGCTATCTGAGGAAAATCTTAAACTTCAGAATCAAATTTTTGAATATGATGAAGAAGTTGAAGAACTCAGAAAAGAAGCTCATAAGAAATCTGAAGAGGTTCCTAATGAACATGAAATAGCTCTTCAAGATTTCATCTTAACTGGATTCAACAGAACTAAAATTGCCTCTATGATGTATAATATGATCAGAAACAAAGGTGAAGGCATTGGCTATGATTTATTCAAACCTTCAAATGAATTAAACTCACCTTCATGTTCTGAAAATATTTTAAAAGACAATGGTATATGCTTTGTGCCTGCTTCTGATAACTCCGAGAAGCTGAAAATGTCAGAATCTGAGACTAAGTCTGAAGTTCTGAACAACTCAGACTCTGAAGCTTCTGAACCTAAGGGTAAGATGAAGGCAGATATTAAAACCTTGTCTAAATCTAAGCCAAAAGGTCATAAGCCTAAGAGTAAGAGTAAATTAGACTCTGAACCAAAAAATGTTCAGAATTTGAAGAGTTCAGAACCTGGACCTAGTAAGTCTCAAAATCTGAATAATTCAAACTCTTCTAAGACTGGGTTTATTAAAACTTCAAAAACTATTAAACCAGTCAATATAAAACATTCTCAATCTCAGAATGTTAAGCAAAGCAAGCAAAAGCAAACCAATCAGTTTTCTGCTTCTAACTGTTTTAAGAAAAGCAAAACTGAAGCTTGTCTTGTGCCTGAAGCAAACAAAGTCAGAATTCTGAAGAGATCAGAACCAAAGTGCTCAATGGTTCAAACTCTAAAGGACTCAGAACCAAAGACCTTCAAGTCTCAGGTTCTGAAGAAATCAGAGTCCAAACCTTTGAGAACTCAGGTTCTGAAGTACTCAGGTTTTGAAACTCAGACTTATTCAAGGTACAAGGACTCATATCCTAAGTATCAGAACAAGTCTGAATATCATAACTTCAGACACAAGTCTAAAAAGCCAAAACCTTTCAGGACTAACCCCAAAGGACCCATGAAAATCTGGGTACCTAAGTCTGAGATTATTTCAATTGCAGATATGCTTGTCATCCAAAGAAAAGGAAAGGTCCTGGTACCTGGACAGTGGATGCTCGCACCATATGACAGGGGACAAGTCTATGTTCCAAACCCTGACTCTGAAAGAGGGAGGAACTGTGGGATTTGGAGGAAGTCAGAAAGGAAAGATCATTGGTACTGGTAAGATAGGTAATTCTTCCCTGTACATTGATAATGTTTGGTTGGTAGATGGACTTAGACATAATCTACTTAGCATAAGTCAATTATGTGATAGTGATTATGAAGTCATGTTTAATATGAACACATGTACTGTAATCAGTAGCAAAGATAAATCTGTAGTGTTCAGAGGCAGCAGGAAAAACAATGTTTACAAAATAAACTTTTCTGAATTGGTTCAGCAGAAGGTAGTTTGCCTTCTGTCTGTGAGTGATGAGAAATGGGTCTGGCACAAAAGGCTGGGACATGCTAACTGGAGACTCATCTCTAAGCTTAGCAAGTTACAGCTGATCAGAGGCTTGCCCCAGATTGATTATCACTCAGATGCTTTGTGCTCAGCATGCCAAATTGGAAAATTTTCTAAAACTTCTTTTAAATCAAAGAACATTGTTTCCACCTCTAAACCTCTAGAACTCCTTCACATTGATTTGTTTGGTCCTGTTGGGACAGCCTCAATCAATGGGAAGAAGTATGGACTTGTAATTGTTGATGATTACAGTAGGTGGACTTGGGTTAAATTCCTCAGAACCAAAAATGAAACATATGATGTGTTTTACAAATTCTGCAAACAAGTACAAACTGAAACTGATTTGAAAATTTTAAAAATCAGAAGTGATCATGGTGGGGAATTTGAAAATAAACCTTTTGAAAACTTTTGTGAAGATCATGGAATTCTCCATGAGTTCTCATCTCCTAGAACTCCACAACAAAATGGAGTTGTAGAGAGAAAGAACAGGTCTTTACAAGAAATGGCCAGAACCATGATCCATGAATCTAAAATTGCTAAGTACTTTTGGGCAGAAGCTGTAAACACAGCATGTTATATTCAGAACATGATCTATATCAGACCCATTCTGAATAAAACATCATATGAATTATTTAAAGGAAGAAAACCGAGTATTTCTTATTTTCATCAGTTTGGTTGTACATGTTACATACTAAACAATAAAGTCTACCTAAAGAAATTTGATGCCAAGGCTCAAAAGGGTACCTTTTTAGGATACTCAGAGAGATCTAAGGCATACAGGGTGTATAATTCTGAAACACATGTTGTTGAAGAAGCTATACATATTAGGTTTGATGATAAGAAGTCTGGTAGTGAAATACCAGAGCGGGTTGAGAGTTTTGCAGATGTCAGAATCTCAGAAGAGCCTTCAGAAGCTGAACCCAGTTCAGGTTCTGATGAAGGTTCAGAAGCTGAAAACAATGAAGACTCTGAGAAACTCTCTGATAAAGACACTACTCCTGAAGCAAACCAAGACCAGCATGGTTCTGAACACATCCCTGATGGTTCTCCAGCAGCTAATCCACCCAGAACCTCATTCAAGTACAAGTCTTCACATCCTGAGGAGTTGATTATTGGGAACAAGAGCAGTCCAATCAAGACAAGATCATCATTCACTCAGAATGAGTCTATGCTTGGCCTGCTATCCATGATTGAGCCTACAACTGCTGATGAAGCACTTGCTGATGATGGTTGGATTGTAGCAATGCAAGAAGAACTGAACCAGTTTCAGAGAAATGATGTCTGGGATCTAGTTGCAAAACCTGATCAGAAGAACATCATTGGAACAAAATGGGTGTTCAGAAACAAGCTCAATGAACAAGGAGAAGTGATCAGAAACAAGGCTAGATTAGTAGCTCAAGGGTACAGCCAGCAAGAAGGAATTGATTACACAGAAACTTTTGCTCCAGTAGCAAGACTGGAAGCAATCAGGTTACTTCTTTCTTATGTTGTTAATCATGATATCATCTTATATCAAATGGATGTTAAGAGTGCTTTCTTAAATGGTGTAATTTTTGAAGAAGTGTATGTAAAACAACCTCCTGGTTTTGAAGAAGTTAAATATTCAAATCATGTTTTTAAACTTAAGAAGTCTTTGTATGGTCTGAAACAAGCTCCCAGAGCTTGGTATGAAAGGCTAAGCAACTTCTTAATCAAAAATGATTTTGTAAGAGGTCAAGTTGACAATACGCTTTTCAGGAAAACTGTTAAGAAAGAAATCTTAATTGTACAAATCTATGTTGATGATATCATATTTGGTTCTACTAATGCCTCCCTTTGCAAGGAATTTTCTAAGTTAATGCAGGATGAATTTGAAATGAGCATGATGGGTGAGCTGAAATTCTTCTTGGGAATTCAAATCAACCAATGCAAAGATGGTGTTTATGTTCATCAGTCCAAATACACCAAGGAGCTTCTGAAGAAGTTCCAGCTGGATGATTGCAAGCTGATGACAACACCTATGCATCCCACCTGCACCTTAAGCAAAGAGGACAATGGCTCTAAAGTAGATCAGAAGCTGTACAGAGGTATGATAGGTTCTTTCCTATACTTAACTGCTTCTAGGCCAGATATTTTATTTAGTGTATGTCTGTGTGCCATATTCCAATCAGATCCTAGAGAATCTCATATGACTGCTGTCAAGAGAATCTTCAGGTATCTGAAAGGAACAACTAATTTGGGACTTCTGTACAAGAAATCTCTAAATTACAAGCTAGTTGGATTCTGTGATGCTGACTATGCTGGGGACAGGATTGAAAGAAAATCCACCAGTGGAAACTGTCAGTTTCTTGGTGAGAATCTGATATCCTGGGCCAGCAAGAGACAAGCAACCATTGCTTTGTCAACAGCAGAAGCAGAATACATCTCAGCTGCAAGTTGTAGCACACAACTGCTCTGGATGAAACATCAATTAGAGGATTATCAGATTCATGCAGACAATATTCCTATTTACTAATAATACTGCTGCTATATGTCTGTCTAAAAATCCAATTCTGCATTCTAGAGCCAAGCACATAGAAATAAAACATCATTTTATAAGAGATTATGTTCAGAAAGGTGTTTTAGATATTCAGTTCATTGATACTGATCATCAATGGGCTGACATATTCACAAAACCCCTAACAGAAGAAAGATTCAATTTTATTAAAAAGAATCTGAACATGCATTTCATCTCCTGAAAAAGTGCTTGAATCTGAATGAAATCCTTTATTCTGAGTTTATCATAAGCTAAGACTTATCAAACACTCACCTTCTGAGAGTTTGAAGAAAGTTAAGCCTGAAAAACTTCAGAGTCTGAAGGATCAGAACCTGGATTCTCTGACTTCTGAATCTGATAAAAATCTTATGTTGGTCAGAATCTGATAAGTATAGCTAAGGGCAATGATGATTAAAGCTTTGAAAGTTTATACTCTAATCCTCCCAAAGTCATCAATTAAAAAAAATGTGATTTTCTGCTATGATATTCAAATGTTAAAATTACTTAACAAACAATTTTCAGTTGGAATCAGTCTGTTTCAAACTGTTTAGCACAGACACATTTTTTTCAAATGCCCAAAGTGTATCAGACAATGTTCAGTCTTTAGAAATGTCTGTATTTGGTATCAGACTCTGAGTTAAAACCTTTAAGCTGGTATCAGACTCTGAGATAAACCTTCATTTGGTATCAGGTTCTGATATAAGTTCAGCAGTCTTAAAACTGTTTTTTTTGGTATCAGACTCTGAGATAAAATCCTCAATTGGTATCAAGCTCTGATATAATCCTTTCAGTTGGTCTATAATCTGAACTATTTTGTTTTAAAAATAAGTTAGACCTGCTCAGATCTGAACTATCTTCTTTAAACCATCTCAGATTTGCTCTGATACCTCTTGTATGTTTTGCTCTGATACTGAACATAACTTGGTTGCCTTGTTCTGATACTGAACCATCTGTACTGAACAAGTCATGTCTGAACACAAAATGATCTGATCAGAAGCTCTAAACTTTTTCTGCTTCTGAACAGCATTCTATTTTTTTAATGCAAGTCATATACTCATTGAAAACCAAGTATGCTCTGATGCTCATCTTTTCTGCTTGATTATCCATATGATTGCATAAATATCTCACAAATTGTTCAACCCCCCTCCTATTTGCTCTGAACCTTTTGAAATGGTTGCAAACTCTTTAAAAAGAGGGAGATTGAACTGCTCTGATACATGTTTTCAAACTCTTTTAAAACTCTTGTCTGCTCTGATACAGAAGTTTTCAAGCTCTCTTGGAAAAAGAGGAGAAATTTTCTGTGTTAAGGGGAGTAAGTACAACTTTTTTGTTGATGACAAAAGGGGGAGAGAGTAAAACAAGTATTAAAGCACCTGAGCTCAAAAATAAGTTAAAATTGTCAGAAGTTAAGCTTATTAAGCTCTGATACAATTGTTAAGCTAGCTCTGATACAATTGTTAAGCTCTGATACAATTCTGATTAAATTTAATTTAACTTATGAGAACTGCCTTTAAATCTTAGCCTTTGAATTGAAAGTCTGGCTCTGATATCATTGTGAGATACATTACTCTTAGTGAGTAAATTGAATTTAAAATAACTTGGATAAGACTCAGGGAGCTTACAAAACTCATCCTGTGGATTATCAGACTTAGGGGGAGAGCTTACAAACCTCAGAACCTGAAGTCAGCAAGTTATTTAAAATTCTGAGTGTTAATTTCATTTGATTGTTTTTAGTTAAGCTTAATTAACTTGGATAAGAATCAAGGGGAGCTTACAAACCTAACCTTGAGGATTGTCAGACCTAGGGGGAGCTTACAAACCTCTCCTATAGTCAGATTGTTAATTAAACTTAACAACAATCACTACAAGAAAAAAGGCATTTTGCGACTTCTGAAATCATGGATTGCGACTGTTAGAAGGGTCGCAGATATCCCTTTGCGACTGTTCCCCAACAGACACAGAAATTGGGGTCGCAAAGGGTATTTTGCGACTGTTCAACCAACAGTCGCACCAACAGTCGCAAAGGCTATTGCGGCCCCTCACAACAGTCGCAAAGTAGGCGTTTTAATCAAATTTAAATGGGCTTGCGACCCCTCACAACAATCGCAAGTGTTTAGTTTTTTTTAAAAAAAATAATGGGGCAATTTTTGTTGACAATTTTAAATAAATATATTAATTAATAAATACTTAATATACATAAATATATAACTAAAAATATATAAATCTCATTCATATAATTCTTTCAAGAGTAACAATCAAAAGAATAGATAAAGTACATAGTTTATTCATCCAAAACTTTAAGCAAACTCAATAATCAACATACTCAAGACAATTTAGTCTATTCTAGATCTAAATTGGAAAATTAATAATCTGCTTCAGAAATTAGTATCAAATTTAAGGGCCACTACATCCATAATGAACAAAACCACCAAGTCAGTGACCTTAATTGAGATCCAGAACAAAGTTGTATCCGAAATCTTTGTGACTTTTCTCTTATATCTCAGCCACTTATTTAATTCAACGACCAATAATGGTGCTTCAGGGGCTAGTCAATCACTATCACCGGTTACAATCAGAACTGCACAGTCAAACAATATCACCAATTATGATCAAGGTCAAACAATATAGGAAATTTAAGATACAAATACATCCAACAATATGTTAATAATATAGAACATATGTATAAATAGCGTTGCATGAAATTTAAGATACAAGACGATAGACATAGGAAACATGTTATTGGGCAACCTAAGCTTAAGGTCAAGAATGGAGAGTAGTGAAGCTACTAGTTAAAATACAACACATCATCATCATAAACCAGTACAACCATACAAATGCTTAAATGGAGTCCAGAAAAAACGTATACCTTCACAAGCCGATCTAAGAGGTGAGCAACACTTTGTACGTTTGGATCAGAATTTGCAGAAAGCTTGCATAAGGCTTCAAAGATCTGGTTGAAGAATACAATAAAGTCCCCTCCAACAACCTGACAAATTAAAAGATGCCATTAACATTAGTAGATGATTGGATCAAATCTGTAAACATAATTCCAGTATCTACATGTTTTTTAAAACTAAATCATCCAATGTGAAATGAAGTGTTATTTTTCGGATAAGTATAGTCACAAACCTTCCAAAATTAAGATCAGTAGCAAGGGGGTGAGGAAAGAGAGCAAGTGGGGGAGAAGTAATAAGACTAATAAGTCTTTTATGAGCCCCTGCAAAAGTCAGCATTATAGTAATTGTTAGAATATTAGGATTATTATTCTTTTGAGAGGCTTAAATAAGGCTGGGAATATAATAAAATTCAATACAGTAGTGTCTTACCTAGATAATTATTATTATTATTATTAAATATGGCCATTAGTGGATTCCATGTTATCTTTATGATTTCAGCAATAATTAACAACATTCAAAATAGGAACAAAAGACTACAAAAAATGGGCATTAAGTATATAGCAAGAAAAAATTTGGTCTATTCTAGTTAAATTACTGGAAACTCATTGTATTACCTTTAGGTACAAAGATCACAAATATCAAAGACGCAATTTTTTATTACTGAAACGAAAATTACTTCCACAAAACAAGTGTTCTGCAAATTGCACATGAATAAGTATTAAAATAAAACTAGATGAAAGCGCTCGTACGAATTACGATTGTCGGATATCTATGAAGAATCACCTTTTCATGGATCAATCATCGAGTAATCATTTTTCCAGTGATTGATACAGTTAGAGCAGTTATATACAATGACCAACGTGGTTAAACTTTATAGGATCAAAATGTTAATTACATCAATAAATTTGATAAGAGAACCGAAGATGTACCAGCTATGGCTGCAAGAGTCATATCATCAGAATATCCACCATCTTTAAGTCCCGAGACTACACCATAACGATCTTGCCTAAAGTCATCGGCATGCATCTGGAGAAAAACTAACATGTTAAAATTAAGTTTTCTTTTAAGCGACAACTAAGAAAAGGCAAAAGCTACTTGCCATCATACAGCCTCCCCAGAGAAAGAATGTTCTTCCACCAGTGGCAAAGCCCATCGAACAAGGCTGTATAATAAAACAAAAGGAAAAGGATTAGGGAAAAAAAGCTGTATAATTAAATTAAATATTGACATATTGTGGGACTAGAGGACACAGGTTAACGTTGATGTGGAATCAGCCTCTTGCAAATGCAAGGAAAGGCATGTAGTAGAACCATGATGAGTCCAAACCTTTTAAATAATGATACACTATCAAAAGTCTAAATAAAAAGTTATCTAAGTAATATTGCGACTAAATTCAAGTTCAATTAGCTACCTAAGCTTCATTCTTACACTTTGTTTCAAAACAACTAGAAAATGAAATGGAAACCATCTCATACATAGATTTGTGCCGCAGAGATTGGAGATAGAGGTAGTTGTGTACCATATGATATTCATAGATGCAGTAACTCCCTAAACTTCCAGATGGCAAATCAAGAGGGTATCCAGTTTGAATAAATATCTGTGAAACATCAAAACAGTTAAAACCACAAAATAATTCAGGTTAGAAGAATTACCATTATTCTCATTAAACGCCTAAAAATAGAACAGGAAGAAACAAATTCAAAGTAATACCTCAGGGTTCTTCTCCATCTCACGAGTGAGCGCTCCAATTGATCCAGGATGTATCCTAACATCGTCATCCAAAAACAATACATACTTTGTGTCTTTGTGCATTTTCTCCACCCCAACCTGCCAAGATGCCAATACTATGTAATAAATACCAGTGTAATTCAAACACATCTAGCAAGAACAGTCTACCAGCCTAACAAATAAAAAAAATATAAACAACTCAAAAATTTGAAGTCAAATTATCAACAAGTCAATACAGGTACTTTCACACTTCTATTTAACTAGCAAGTGTTATGCTAGGAAATGAAATTATGTCCTGACCAGTGACCACCAATCTATGAAACAACCAAGATCATCCACATATTCAACATTGAGTTAAATAGACTTTAGATAAATGAATGGAATTGTAAATAAAGTTGCACTTTGTATTTGAAAGGACTGTCAAAATATGTCAGTAAAACAACATACCAATTGATTGTGAATTTTTTGACTACAAGTTGTTGATAAACCAGCTACAAAACCTTAACATCAACATCATCCTGCATATATCAAAGCATGCATCTAATTTAGTGAAATGCCGACAAGATTAGAATATACAACCTAAGAAAGGAATAAATTCATGCAAGGGCTCAGAAGGAACAAAATCAAGCTTTGACAAAGAAAGTTCGCTGGTTGCAAAACTTAAATGAGTTAAAGCTTGCAAAATTTAATAGCAAATGATTAGAAAAGTGAATTTAGAGATGGGGGGAAATGTGGACTTATTTATACCTCAAATTCTGATATCAGTCGTGATATAGCATGGTAAGCAGGATCCTCTGTGCTTTCTACCACAAAAAGAAATTCTAGAGGGCCGCCATAAAGAGATGTTATCTACATTCAAAAATTAATAAAAGTAAACAGAATTGTAATAAAAATTTCCTATTAAAAGGAGATGCTCGGACCAAAAAGAAAAAATGGTAGAACAATAGATAACAAAATAATCTTTAAGTATTAGCTTAAATAGATGTTCAAAATTACAAGCAATTATTGTTTACCATGCAGCAAAAATGAACAATAATCAACAGTACGCCCAAAACACCAAGAAATCATACAATTCAAATTAGAATTTGAAATTTAGGAAAATAAAAGAGAAAGTATGTGAAATACATATACACGCATACGATTGAATTAAATTTAAAAATTCCAAGTCTAATGCATCATTCGTGGAAGAACCAATAAGACATGCACGACAGGTAAACCAAAAGAAAAAAAAAGAAACATCAAATAATATCCAAAGGAATTTATCCCATGAGTTCTTACCTGACTCCTCCAGTTATGGAGATTGTGTTCTCCAAACCCTTTCAGGGGCATGACTACTGTTACTCTTGGAAGATTGGCCTGATAGGAGTGCTCAAGCTCATTAATGTCATGACAGAGGAAAGAAAGACTATTGCCATTCTGCATAGCATCCTTCATTTGTTTTATCTCTCTGTTCCTGTAAGGAATGCATATAATCTCTGGCAAAGTTGTTAAATTTTAGAAGGAATGCATAGTTTTACATACCCAAAAATTCTCAATTTTCAGAAGAAAGGAAATCAAATAGACCGTGCTAAGCCTCAAACTCAGTTCCAGCAGCTAGAAGGCCAAAACCCATGAATCCCATAACCAGTCTTCCAATTATCCAAAAACACAACCTGCTTGACAGCCAAAAAACAAACCAACAGCGTGAAAACAAGGACATCAGCCTCTAGAGCATCAGCCTGCACAATGGACACATAACGAACTGAAAACAAGGACAAAATGCTTCATCTATTTTGAACCACTTTCCTATTCTCTTCAACGCCACTAACTTCTATTATGTTTTTTTTTTCAAATTTAGGAAAATGGTCAGAAACTGATCCCACCCAATATTAAAACAAATTATAGCTTATACAAAAACAATTTACCTATATTTAATTTGTTCTTATAGAAACAAAGATAAGTGTTTGTCATGATAAGGACTTATATACAAGAAAAATTTGAATCAACATAACATTGAACTAATAATTTGAATCCACCACAATCACATTGAACAATTTGAACCACAATAAGCCACAATCACAATCAATTGAAAAACACAATCAAATGAAAATCTAAACCCTAATAACTACAAATATACATGCATGGAATACGTATCTGTAATTAGTGATGAAGAAGACCAAAATCGAAAACGGAGAATCACGAGCCCTTTCTCACGAGAACCTCCTTTCTCACAAGAACCCCTTCCTCACGAGAATCTATGAAGAGAGAGGGAGACGGTGGGCGATCGAAGAAGAGAAGGTGACAGTTGGGCAATCAGAGAGAGACGGTGGCCAATCCGAAGAGACGGTCGATCATGAGAGAGAGAGAGAGAGAGAGAGAGAGAGAAACGTAATTGTTCTTCTTTTTTGGGGGAAAGTGAGATTGTGGGTGAGAGTGTGGAGAATTAGGTTTCAGTTTGGGGGAAAGTGAGATTGAAATTGTGGGAGGGAGAATGAAATTGTGGGAGGGAGAATGAAAATGAATTGGTGAAGGGCGCTTGAAAATGAATTGGTGAAGGGCGCTTGAAAAAAAAAAGGTATAAAACTTGCGACCCTTAAGCCTAGCAGTCGCAATAACAGTCGCAAAAGTGTAATTTGCGACGGTTCTAAGCCAAGGGTCGCAGAGTAAGTGTCGCAAAATGCCAAATTTCTTGTAGTGAATTCTGAAATTTTTCACATTTGTGTTTTTAACTGAACTTAATTAACTTGGATCAGACTCAGGGGGAGCTTACAAACCTCACACCCTGCAGTTAACTTGTTAATTAAGTTAACAACAATTTTCTGATTTAATACTTATGTTTGTCATCATCAAAAAGGGAGAGATTGTTGGAACAAAATGTGTTTAACAAGTCTCTTATGAATTAAAGGGGAGATTGTTGAAACATTATGTGTAAACACATCTCTCTTTATGGTTTTGATGATAACAAAGTGTTAAAGAGAAAATTGGTTATTTGCTAATGCTTTATTCAAGTGTTTCAGAACCATGTGCTTTATGATTAGTAATTGATAATGGTTATGGAATAACAAGCTTAGAGCAAGGAAGGAAAGCTAAGAAGCAATGTTGCAAAGCTAGAAGTGCTCCTGAAGAAGTGCTCCTGAAGTGGTGCTTCTGAAGTGGTCCTGAAGTGGTGCTTCTGAAGTGGTCCTGAAGTGGTGCTCCTGAAGTGCAGCTTCTGAGTCTGAAGGCAGCTTCTGATGTCTAAGTGCTTCTGAAGAAGTCAATGCAGAGTCAACGTCTGAAGACCAGCTTCTGATCCTGAAGCCAGCTTCTAATCCGTACAAGGGAGATTCTGATGCAGCAGCTTCTGATGCACTGTTCACGCAGAGAAGCTTCTGAAGCTGATGTGGCTTGGAAAGTGACCAGTACTGTGCGCATTTAATGCCTGGATGTGTCTGAACAACCCAATGGAACAGTTGTCTCCCTGACCCAGACATTCTCCAGCTTTTAAGGTAGGCCATTTCAAAAATGGCTGCTGCTCTGCTTTGTTTGAAAAAGTGCAGCACACATTTGCAGAAATTCTAGCTCAGCTTGCAACGGCTCTTTCCTAAAATTAAGCAAATCTTCAACAGCTATATTTCATCTATAAAAGGAGGAAGATTTGAAGAAGAAATTGATCTAAGACTCTTGAAACAAATTGCTGAACCTGTGCTCTGTTTTCTGTGTAAAAACTGTCAAGTTCAAAACTCTTAGAAATTCTCATAGTCTTTGTAACTTAGAATTTCTTAAGGTTAAGAGTCTTAACCTGTGTTGTATTAAGAGAACACCTCTGATATTTTATCAAGTGTTCATCCTAAACTCCTTTACTTGTAAACCAGTTTGGTCCCTAAAGTCTCAGTCTGTATACTGAGCATTTGTAACCTCATTCCTTTGTGGTCTGAGTCAGAAGCCTCTTGACTTAGTGTCTTGAGCATTGGGAAGTCTCTTGTCTTAGTGACTTGAGCATTGGAAGCCTCTTCCTTGGTGGTTGAGCATAGAAGCCTCTTTCTTTGTGATTGAGCAACTGGAAGTCTCTTCCTTAGTGGTTGAGCATTTGTAATCAGAACTGATTATAGTGGAACTCTCGTTGGAAAACAAGGGGACTGGACTACTTCTCACATTGAGAAGGAACCATTATAAATCTTGTGTGTCTCTCTCTTTCATTCTTCTTTTAACTTGTTATCCGCTGCATATACTTCTGATCACAGTTCAGAATCTGGTTCTGAACTTGTGTTTAGGTTTTGAAAAGAAAAGAACAAGTTTTTAAGTCACACAATTCAACCCCCTTCTTGTGTGTGTGTTTTTCTCACCTTCAGACCATTTAAGGTTGTGGAAGCATTCCCTAATGGAGGAGTGGAGCTAGAAGACCCAGAAAGTAACATCACTTTTAAGGTAAATGAGCAAAGATTGAAGGTAAACCTAGAAACCGGACAACAAGGAGAGAATTCAGAAGAAGAAGAAAGAGGTACAATTTATTTGCATGATACAGACAAGGAACAAATGTGTTTACCTTAGATTGAAGCTTACCTTAGACAAATGTGTTTGAGACGCTAAACAAGCGTAGAATGAGAGACAACCCATATTTTTATTTTCAGTCATTTAAATTTCAGTCATTTATTTTACATAGCCACTTTATCTCATAATTTCTTTCTTTTATTGTTGCTAACTAGCGACTAGGTGCATTGTTTTTACATGAATTGCATAGCTTTCTCTTTCAAAAATCTAATTTTTTTTAGCCTTGGAGAATTATTCCAACCATTGTCAACAGAGGGCTAACTTACTTCCGAAGTTCAAAAGCACGATAACTTTTGCAGCTTGCTGCGAAAGATACTCAGAAAAGTCACCATTACAATTATGTATAGCATAATCGGTGAGAATTTGAGCCAAATATTTATTCCAATTTGTTTCCACTCTTTTCTTTCATTATGAGTGTTCCATGTTGGATTGCTATTTTTGCTCAAAATTTTGGTCGTTCTCTACGAACTATCGGTTATATTGTTATACACACGAGGCATTTGTTTTTGATAACTAGAGCCTTTTTCATGCCACCGTGGATTATTGTTACATACCCTTTGTAAAACCACTTTGAGCCTCCATGTTTGCATCATGTCATAAGTTATGAACCCTATTGATTATATATGTTTGATTTCTTTTTGGAGTTAGATAGGTTAGTGAAATACTTGTAATGGTTTGGAATTATGTTTAGGGTTGCTCTTTGGAATTAACAACATTTTAAGTTTGGGATAGGGTACGAGTAGAACTTGGTTATCAAAGAAAAAAATGAAAAATCAAAATGTAGATAAAACATCAAAATGATGGTTTAAAAAAATAGAAAATCAAGAGACAAAAACAAAAGTTTAGTCTCTTAAAAAAAAGGAGAATAAATAGTTCTACAAGATCCTAATATTCTTTGAACTGGTTCAAAAAAAGGAAAGCTACTACCTAATAATATTGGTTGTCACACAAATTGTGAATGAAGTTTGGTTGATGAAAGTTTTTCAAAGTATTTCAAATGGGGAATCCTTAGGAACTAACTCCAAAGTGTTTGCTGTAACAACCTCATTTTTAGGATTAGATTTATTTATTATTATTAACTGTTTATTATATTTATTAATTGTTTATTTGATTGAGAATTGGTGGATTAGTGGATTTTAGGTAACTAAAGGCATTTTAGTCATTTTAGAGTAATAATCCATCCTCAAAGGGCCCCCGAGATAAAAAAAAGTTTTATGGCACCCTCCCATTCAAAATTGGATAAAAGGAAATACATATGGATCCTCATCTACTCTATCATCTGCTTGAGGAGCCCTTTTCTAAAATAGTGAAGCTAGTTTTCTACTTTGTCTTGCAGAAAATCATGGTAGAGTTAATGTCTTTCAAGCTGAGCTTATTTATGCATTGAGAGCCAAACAACTTATCATAGAAATTGGTTAAAATTTTGGTTGGAAACAGATTCAAAGCTAGTGGATAGATGGTTCAATTGCAAAAAACTACTTTCTAATATGAATTTCATTGTGACTCATATTTTTAGAGAGGGAAACCAATGTGCAGACTCCCTTGCAAACATTGGTCTGTCCTTTCATGGTTTATATGTTTGGGACTCAATTCAATATGCTTTATCTAGGCATTTTGTCCATAACAAGCTTGGTATGCCAAGCATTAAATTTATTTACTTTTGAGGGTTTCGACATAGTCCCCCTTTATCTGTATGCTTCTTTTCCTTTTAATGATATCTTAGAGGATTGCAGCTCCTTGTTGCATCCTCCATTTTTTAAAAAACAAACAAAAGTAGCAAGTTTGTATTGGAAGTTACAACTTTTAAACTTTTAAAAAGTTGAATTAACCACTTTTCAATTTTTTTTAACATAATATTTCTATTTTTGTTTTCTTAACCAATGTACTAAGGATACTCTTTAGCATTTTCCGAAAATAATATTGTTGTCATAGCCCAAGGTGCAAGGCATTTTCCGAATATAATATCTTCAGAAATATTGACGATAGTGATACCGAAATGACTCTGTGGCCAATGCCAAATTACTCATCTGTGTACGTTTATTCGTATCTTTCCTTGTGAGCCATTAAAATACCTAAATTTAATAAAACTCAATTGGTCAAAACATTTATTTATGTATTTATTTACTTATATACAAATTCTTAAATTAGCAAAGTTGGATGGGGTGGGGGAGTAGGAATTCCTAAACCATAATAGGGTTAGAGTAAATAAAAAACAATTAATCTCGTTATCTTGTAAGTAGTCTACATCTTGAAAATTTTGTTTACAAAATGTATGGAGGATGACCCGAAAATTATGAGCTCTCCCTTGATTGCGGAGGCCTAAATTTTTTTTCAATCTATAACTTTTTCTACTTAGTGACTGTGCAATTAAGCGTTACTTAAAAGTTTACTTGTTTTTTCACAAAGGGACAAAGACTTTGATGTAATACTATAATTATATCTGTAAACTTTGAATAAAAAATTATATATCTTAGAGAACTACTGAGGATCATGTAGATCATTTGTAGTTGTTGACTTTGTAACCTTTTCTAGGCCCAGAGAATCTTTCTTGTTTCTAGATGAGTTGACTTAACATTAGAAGAAGACAATTCTTGATTAAGATGCCATATATGCTAAATTACAATTGTTCCATTGGACAAGCAGCTAAATATTGACCAAAGAAAGAAATGCCGTGTAGAACGTCGGTAAGCAATGATTGACGATATTGTAAATCTCTTACTAATCGATATTCTCATTCTCTCACACAATTAATGAATGACTTAGTTGATAGAGGGGTGTTATGGTTTTAACGTTCCTTCCACCATTTATTCATCTATTTGATGAAATCAATTCGAATCTCACCTATATATGTATAATTCATTTTTAAAGTCTAGGATTCAAGTTTATTTCATAAAGTAAAAATGTGAATGTTAAAGTGTTGAAAAGAGTAATTGATGATTTCACCTAAATTAAGAGAAATACAATTGAAAAGAATATTAATATTGACTTTGTGAGTGATGCACATATTATTATTAATTAATTAGAGAGTAAAATTGAAAAAGTAATTAATATAGAATTGAAAAAATTGAATATATATATATATATATATATATATATATGTATATAAATTTTCAATTTTAAAATAATATTTATTTAGGCTTAAATGCATTTTTCACCCCCTATATTTTAAAAAGTTGCGATTTTGGCCCCCTTTAAAAAAAAATGGATTATTAGACCCCCAACTTTGGCCCCTTTTGCAAAAGTGGCCTCATCCCTCAATTTTGACCAAGTCAACGTATATGTGGCAGCTGACTTAGCTGAGTCAGATGCCACATGTGTATTTATTTAATTAAAAAAAATAAAAAAGCCAAATAATCATGTAATAATTAAATAAATGAAAAAAAAAGCCAAGCAATTTTCTCTTTCTTTTCTTCCCTCCCTTCTCTCTTCTCTCAACCTCTCTCTATTTCACACAGCCGGACTCAGTTTCCGGCGCCGCGGCCGCCGGCGGCGCCACCGCGCCGGAGCACCAAAACTCATTTTTTTTTTAAAAAAAAACTATGTTTTCAGAAATCCATTTTCGTGTTCTCCTCAAAAATCAAAATAGTTTCTCCAAAATCTCTTCGAAACGGGCTAGATCTAAACTTGAAGAATGAAAAAAAGGGCACCTTTTTAAGTTTTGATTCGGTTTCGGTCTGTGGTGAGGGCTGTTTGCGTTTTCGAGGCTTTGTAGCTTTGTTATAGGTTCGGATTTTAGTGGGTTTTTGGGTGGTGTTTGGCTGCGTGTGTTGGAAGTGGGTAGGGAGAGGGAGGCCGCGGCTGTCCGTGTGTGGCTGTGGGTTTTGGTACTGGTGGATTTTGAGGGGTGGCCGGTTGGTTGTGAGTGGAGCTGCGGGGAGTTGGGAAGGTTTGGTGGCCGTGTGGCTCGTGTTGTTGCTGTTGTTGTGTTTGGTTTCTGGCTCTGTGGTGGTTGTGTGGGAGGAGATGGTGCGTGGTGGAGATCCTGTATGTTGTAAGCATGTGCCTGTATGTTTCTGGCTGTTCTGATATTGCATCTGGATTCTTAGTTTGTTGGTTGTAAGCATGTGCCAAGGTTCCTAATTGAGGCTCACACAATGTTGTGTTTGTGCTGGACTTAATGACTGTAATATTGGCTTGGATAGACCGGATCGGAAGAAGAAGAAAAAGGAAGAAGAAAAAGAGTTGATAATTTTCTGGGTTGTTGGCAAGAGAGAGAGAGTTTGGCTTTTTTATTCATTTATTTAATTATTAAATTATTATTTGGCTTTTTTATTTTTTTTAATTAAATAAATACACATGTGGCATCTGACTCAGCTAAGTCAGCTGCCACATATACGTTGCATTGGTCAAAATTGAGGGATGGGGCCACTTTTGCAAAATGGGCCAAAGTTGGGGGGGTCTAATAATCAATTTTTTTTAAAGGGGGCCAAAATCGCAACTTTTTAAAACATAGGGGGTGAAAAATGCATTTAAGCCATTGATTTATACAAATATGCACTTATTATGGGATAGAAAAATGTCTGAATATAGAGGGAAAAATTAACAATTAACCCTCTCGATTATTAAGAGAAAGAGTTTATAGTAATCTGAAGTTCGACTAAGAGGTAAGTAAAGTATAATCAATAATTGTTTACATTAGGAATTAAACTTGGGTTCTCCCAAACGATTGGACATATGGAAATTCATTAACCACTTAAAGTCAATCACTTGGTTTTGTCTTAAGGGAGGGTATAAGATCGTTGTTATTTTTTTGGAATAAAATAGGGTTAAGCCTAAAAAACAATTACACAAAGTCACCTTGGGCAGCAATCCACATCATCAACAAAAATAGGGCCGTTTCAACCATTAGACCAATAATTCCATGCTTTAGTTCCCAATTTTTTTATTTATTTTTAACTAATATATATACATATGTATTACTATAAATGAGATAGTAGCAATTTTTTTTATGTTTGTTGTTTTCATGAAAGTGTTATTTTTTTGATTCATACTTCTTATATACAAGTATAAAATAATACACCAATTGACATTCGTAATTAGGTAAATATAATCGATTATTTTCCAACGTATATTGCTTACAAAATATTGTTAACAAAGTTGTTGCTTCTACAAACATTGTTTTTTAAAATTAATAAAATCTTATCTAAGAGAAACAATGTCGCATTAAAGATTAAATGTGTTAGCAATATTATCTATTGAAAAAAAAATGTTAAATAAAACCGATTATGATAATTTAATAAACGATTTTCATCTCAAAAAGCCCAAAAAAAATAAAATATTCAGTAAAATATTCTTTTAAAAAAATCTGAATTTTAAAAAGACCCAATTCTTAGAGTTTGCCTTAAGCCTTAATATTGGTTGAGACGGCCTGAAACTAAGACAAAAGACAAACAGGACAGTGCTCATAAATCATCAATATATTCTCATGATCATGCCCCATATTTGCTTGAGCTTCTGCAAAAGGCAGCAACCAACAATATTTTTAATAAATCTCCACCCAGCCACACTACCAACCTATCACTCCTCATCAGAATATTTACAACAACTTTTAAGTCAACATGAAGCTCCACTTTCAAAAACAAGTCCAAGTAAAACTCAAACCCTCCAAACTTTCCACAGCTCGCCAATATAAGCATAACATTAGGGCGTATCCACCGTATGGTTTAGCGTGGCTAACATAATATTATTCTTTTTCTTTTTTATATACTAGGCCCCAACAAATTGATTATATACGATACAGGTTGTTGATATTTCACGTTCCTAGCTCATGTGTGAACTTGAACCATAAAGGTGGTGTCTACATGCCTAACTACTTCGTTGTAGTGCTTAATATGTCACAGATTCACATGATTAAATTAAATAATTGGTAACACAAATATGTGATTTGCATCACATCCATCAGATTGTGAAATTGACCCATGAAAGCCAAAACACCAAACATAAATCCCAAGAACACCATCCTCACCGTTGTGGTATAATGCCAAACCATGCTCATAATTTGTACATGCTCACAATCAAGTTCAAATACTATACGAAGCATATGAGTGTGAAAATCATACGGAATTTTTTAACCACAACAGAGCATTTACAAAACATAATGAAAATACATATTGCATTTTCAAACTAGCTGACTTTATTAGAGTGACAATACCAAATTTAATTATTCAATTTCAAAATTAAGATGATTATCCTATGCAATTGATATATCATGATGAGAGTCAAAGAATAAACTTCACAAACAGAGCGAAGCAATTATGCAACTCGGAACTGTTATGCGAGTAATTGCCAAAAAGAAGTCGAGTTTCTAATGGGAGGCAGAGTTGAAACAACCCGCGGTGGTGCTGGCACCGACCAAAGCTATGATGCGTTTCTGAGTCTTGGTTAAAAAAATTGTGTTTTTTAGATGTGATGACGCGTGGAGAAAGGAAGAAAATTGTGTTTCTGATCGGTGAAACATCCCGCGGCGGCGGTGCCGGCAACGTTAACTCATGGCAAGTGGTGAGGGAAAAGAGGGATAACACAAAGAAGAGAAGGAAGAAAGAGAATGAGAGAACCTTCAGTTCTCGTAAAAATAAAATGACAATTACGTTTGTGCCTTTCAATTTTAGTTTTCCCAAAAAACAAAAGTATGGGTATTTTGGTCCAAGTGAAAAGGTGATACGTGCTAAAATAGACCTTCATAAAAATGAGTGGGTCTATTGTAGCAAACCCCAAAATAATATTGAAAATGAAAAAAAAAATATCGAAACTTCGTTGAAAGAGGGGAAACATCATGAGAAAATATTTACAAAAATAGTAAATATTTGACAAAAATAAGAGTTTTTCTATGACATAGTATTTCTAGCAACAAACAAGGTTATTTTTTACTTTTAGTATAATTTAGTTCATAGTTCTTTTTCATAATTTAGCCACAAGAAACTATAATGTCTGGATCCGTCCGGATTACACTTCCCCCAGTTTTTTTGAAAAACGACCAAACCACCAGTGATTGTCAAGCCTTTAATTAAACCTCTGCAAATAGCTCCATCTGTGTGTTTAAAACAATCTAACCCTCCCTCGTTTCTTAATTTATTGGTCAATCTTGTAGTCAGACCTAGCTGGTAGTTTGTCTTACTAGGGGGATATATTATTTTTTTGAAAGATACTTGGGGGATATTTTTCTTTATATTTTCAATATATCTTTGTCATTAAAAAAGATCAATTATACTTGTACATATTTATTTATTTTCACGCTCATTTAACATTTCATTTTTTTATCTCTCTTTTTAAATATTAGGACGAGGTGTTATTTGAAATATTTACTAATAATAATAATAACTGCATTTGTCAACGTGTCATGGCATGCAATAGAGAAACTCTTAGCCACTTAATATTAATTAATTACGATACAAGGTCTTGGTAACATGCCCTCTTAGAACATTTGTTAAGTTGAAATTTTGTTTTGAAAAACCGATTTCTAAACTTTTTAAGAAATTGAAATGCATTGTGAAGATCTTTTTAGTTTTCTTGTCTTTTCTATTTTATGTCCCCCAGACTTTTGTTTTTCTTTTTTCATAAATGAATTTGTGTACTTAGTTAAAAAAAAAAAGAAATGCAAACTTTTCAGGAAATTAAATATGCATCCTTATGTAAGGATCTTTTTATTGTATTTTTTATTTTATTAGGATAGGTTTATGTCCCCCGACTTTTGTTTTTATTTTTTCTAAATAAATCTGCGTATTTGGTTAAAAAAATATGATATTTCTAATACAATTTTCTATATTTAAGTTCGTTAACAAATGCCGTAAAGAAACATGTTAAATTTTTCTACATCCACTCAACGCGTCATTTTCTTTCATCTCTATACTTCTATCATATTATCATGTATTTATTGCAACTATCAAAACACTCTTTTTTATATCTATCTCTTTATTGAGGTATCAAACAAACATTGTCCTAACTTATTAGAATATGTCGACCTTGAACTACTAGACAGTGAAGTGTCAAATCTCTATGATTTTCACATTTTGTCCTAGAGACAAACTATACCCACTACATGTTACGAAACTTAGTATATCTTTGACATTGTGTTAGGTAATAACTAATGAAAATTTTATCCTAACGAAAGTTCTTAAAGTAATTAAAAATGATTGACGCGCTTTCATTATCTATATATATGTGCATATATCACCTTGATATGAATCACTAAGCAAAGAATACCTTTAAGTAAAAATATACTAAAATCAATCATGCTTTCTACAACTATACAGGCTATCATTTTCTTTTCGTTAATCCTTCTTTATCCTTCAAATGGACAACTGAATGCAACTTTCTATTCTAACACATGCCCTAATGTGTCATCCATTGTGAGAAATGCTGTTCAACAGGCTCTACAATCTGATTCACGAATTGGTGCAAGCTTAACTCGCCTTCATTTTCATGATTGCTTTGTCAATGTAAATTTCATACAACTCCATTTTATTCTATTTTATTTTCTTCAAGAATATTATCCTTCTTATATTTTTGTTTAGTTAGAGGACTAATTAATAAATCGTATTCGTTTGTTAGGGGTGTGACGCGTCGATTTTGTTAGACCAAGGTGGAAACATCACACAAAGCGAGAAAAATGCAGCTCCAAATTTCAACTCAATTCGTGGATTTGGTGTAGTTGACACCATCAAAAGTTCTCTTGAAAGTTCATGCTCTGGCGTTGTATCTTGCGCTGATATTCTTGCCCTTGCAGCAGAATCTTCTGTGTCCTTGGTAATCACTTTGAAATTTCATTTTTTCTTCTAGCTATATGTTAATTATTTGGAGTTAGATGACATTTAATTAAGAGTGAAAATTTTGCAGTCAGGGGGTCCTTCATGGAATGTACTACTTGGAAGAAGAGATGGTTTAACAGCAAATCAAGGTGGTGCGAATAGCTCCATTCCCTCTCCATTTGAGAGCCTAGCCAATGTTACATCTAAATTCTCTGCAGTTAACCTTGACACTACCGATATGGTTGCATTGTCAGGTAACAATATATGATATACAATAGTAACTTTATCTATTGAATCTTCAAATTGTAGATCAGACAATATTTTGATCCATGAGATTTTGAAATTATATCAATAAATAAAAAAAATGTCCATCACATTAGTCTGTTTGAATGGACCAATTATTATTTAAAATTGTTCAAGAGGATTTAGATTTTAAACAATTGCGATTTAGAAACTAAAATGATTAACTATATATTAATTAGTTTTTAATTTGGTGATATACTCAATTTTTTAGTAGTCTGTCAATTGAAATTTAGACATGGTCAACCCATTGACTCATGATTTTATGAAATTCACTTTAATTTCATCTAATAATAGAGCATGTGGTTTTTTTCATCTAAAAGTATGCTAGGGCACATGCATTGTTTCGTAATTTCGGTTTATTTTATATTTTCACTAATGATGATTACTACTCCTTTTTACTGATCTCTCTTTTAAAACTTTGATTAAGAAATAGTATATGTAATTTTCATAAACAGAAAAAAGTGATATTTTTATAACTATAAGTAAACACAAATAATGATTATATAAAAGAAAAAGTCATCAATTTGTTTTTGGTGAAACATAAAAAATTATACTCTTTCTGTTCTTTTTTAAGTGTCTCTTTTGAAGAAAATTTTTGTTTTTATTTAACTGTCACTTTCAAAGTTCAATGCAACATTAAATGTTGTTTTACCAATATTACCCTTAGTTATTTATTGCATAGAGAGAAATATATGAAATGAGATATTAAATGAATAAAGTCGTTATAGTAAAAGTATAATTTATTGTATCAAAAGTAGTAACATTTATTGATTGTCTTGGTTTGTGTAAAATGTCAAAAAGTGACAATTAAAAAGAAACGGAGGTAGTATAATTAGTAGCTAGTTGACTAGTTCTAGTATATACCATGTCTCTTACATGACAAGTACACAAACTAATGATTAATTGTAATGAATGGAATTTGTAGGTGCACACACTTTTGGACGTGCTCAATGCCAATTTTTCTCTCAAAGACTATTCAACTTTAGTGGCACTGGAAGCCCAGACCCAACCCTAAACACAACATATTTAGCAACACTGCAACAAAATTGTCCCCAAAATGGAAATGGATCTACTTTGAACAACTTTGACCCATCAACTCAAGACACATTCGACAACAACTACTTCACCAATCTTCTAACCAAAATGGGTCTTCTCCAAACGGACCAACACCTTTTTTCTACCAATGGTTCTTCCACTATCTCAATTGTTAACAACTTTGCCAACAACCAAACAGCATTTTTTAACCAATTTACTCAATCAATGATCAATATGGGTAATATTAGCCCATTAACGGGGACTCAAGGAGAAATCAGAATTGATTGTAAGAAAGTCAATGGAAGTTGATGAGGGAAAACAAAGAGAAATAATTAAGAGCATTATATGTACCACGTTTTTTTTAATCTTGATGTTGTTTGATTATTGTTTCCATCAAAATGTACTATAGTTTTGTCTTTAAAGTTTTTGTGTACGTTAATGTTGGACTTCGAATTTGTTATGAAATTAAAATATGTGCCTCCTTTTTGTGTAAGTTATTAATGTTTTTTTTTTTAATGTTCAAATAGCTTTATATTAATGTTTGCAAACCTAAGAGTAAGGGTGGCCTAGGCGTCAAAGATATTAAGTTGGTAAACCTTAGCCTTCTTGGTAAATGGCGATGGCGTTTACTTCAAGAGGACCCTTCTCTTTGGAAAAAGATTCTTGCGGAGAAGTATTGGAGTAATGTTGGTAGTTTGGTTGCTTCGGGTGCGACAAATTGGCCGCGTCATACTTCTAGCTGGTGGAAAGATATGATGTCGATAGATACGGGGGAGGTTCAAAACTGGTTCAGAAATGAGGTGGTGAGAAGAGTGGGAAATGGTAGAAGTACTTCCTTTTGGAAGGATACTTGGAGAGGGGTACCCCTTTGAGTGAACAATTCCCAAGATTGTTCCTTATTTCGAATCAACAGGAAGCGAAAGTGGCGGATATGTGGGAAGAGAACCGGGGGGAGTGGCGGTTTATATGGAGAAGGGAGTTGTTTGTTTGGGAATATGACCTATTTGTTATCCTTTTGGAATTGCTCCAAACCTTTACGCCTATAGCGGACGATGACTCGTGGTTGTGGCATAAGGAGGAGGGTGGCGGAGTCCGGTGCCGTCTAAAGTGTTAGCTTTTTCTTGGAAACTCCTATTGGATCGTATCCCTACTAAACGAAATTTGGCCTTGCGTAAATGTTTAGGGGACGGTTTGGGGGTGTGGAGGTTGAAGGAGTTTAATATCGCTTTGTTAGGTAAATGGTGTTGGAGGTGTCTGGTGGATAGGGAGGGTTTGTGGTTTCGGGTTTTGTCTTCTCGTTATGGTGAGGAGAGGGGGCGAACGGGTTCGGTGTGGTGGAGGGAGATTGTGTCTATTCGTGAGGGGATCGGGGTGGAGGGCGGGAGTTGGTTTGAACAGAGCATCAAGAAGAAAATTGGTAACAGCTTCAATACCTTTTTCTGGACGGATGTTTGGGTGGGGTCGGTTTTGTTTAGGGAGAAGTTCAGGAGGCTGTTTGATTTATCTGTTCATCAGGATGTGTCGGTAGGTGAGATGCATTCCTTAGGTTAGGATGTTGGAGGGGGGGCGTGGAGGTGGCGTCGTCGTTTGTTTGCGTGGGAGGAGGAGTTACTGGGGGATTGTAGGTCTCTGCTTTCTAACGTTATCTTGCAGGATTTAAATTCAGATGTTTGGCAGTGGAGCCCTAATGTGGGTGATGGCTATACTGTTCGTGGCGTGTATCAAATGCTCATGAGGCAGGAGGAGCACCGTTACGACGCAGTTTCGGAGGCAGTTTGGCATAAGGGTGTCCCTTTGAAGGTTTCTATTTGTGTGTGGCGTCTCTTTCGCAACAGATGGCCAACAAAGGATAACTTATTGTGGCGTGGCATTATTCCTACCACTTCCCAATTGTGTGTATCTGGATGTGGCCTTAATGAAACAGTAGATCATCTTCTAATTCATTGTCCCTTTTTTGGCTCTCTTTGGCAACATGTTAAGACATGGATTGGTGTCTACTCAGTGGATCCTCAACATATTTTGGATCATTTTACACAGTTTGTCTTCTCTTCAGGTCGGTACAAACCTCGGCGTTCCTTTTTACATCTTATTTGGCTATGCACGGCTTGGACTTTATGTAATGAACGGAACCATAGACTCTTCGATAATAATGCTAAATCACTTTCGCAGCTTCTGGAAAAAGTTAAAATTACTTCCTTAGGGTGGCTAAAAGCCAAAAATGTTTGCTTTCCTTTAGGTTACCATTTGTGGTGGCAGCAACCACTTCATTGTTTGAGAATTGGTTGAGTGTGTTTTCTTTTTCGGTAACTTTTCGAATATTTGGTTGTAATTTTGTTCTTCTCCTTTGACATACCTTGTGCTAGGGAATAGAATCTGTGGTAATATATCTCATTTTGGCTTGTTCAAAAAAAAATATCGAATAAACCTACTAAGAAGGTAACCCATCTTTAATCTTGACCATTAAATAAAATATTAATATATCAATGGTGAATAGTTCACTTGTGTATGATACACAAAAAGATTGTGTTGTGTATGCTAAATGCCACCCTATCTTCCAGCATAAGCGTTTCAAACAAAAACACAACATCTGATTTATAAGACCGTGTCATTTACGTTGCCCAAACCTCGACATTTCCAACTCAACACTATCATTGTTCCATACCAAAACACAAACCACAACAAATAACCACGAAAATTTAAAATCAAATACCACAATTGAGTACCGGATTGGTTAAGCATAAAAATCTTAACAAAATCTTCAAATCAAACAGCTTGGCTGGCATGTAACATAACTTGATGACTTAAACCTGACACTCGAAACCAAACAGAAAGCGACCACAAGAGGATTTGTGTCTGAGAAGAATCAGAACACTCACAAGGAATCACAACGTACTTTCCTAGGAGAGAATATCATCAAAGCCATAGCAGGGGTACAACGGTGCAGTGATAGACTATGAAGAAAAAAAAAAAAACGACGACTGAAATTGTAACAGGGTAATTAATTTTTCCTGAGACTACGGTGATTCTCTGGTGTAACTCTTGTGTAGAAATGCACTTAACACTTGTCATTTACAAACAACGAATAAGAGTGTGACAAGTAATTAACTTTCAAATAAAAAAAGTAAAATAATTTAATGAAAATCAAAGGCCTTTTTCTCTTTCATCCACCATTGTTTCTCTCTCTTCAACCATTGTTTTCGCTCAAGATCTTTGCTGCCTCTAATAAACGGACTACTTAGAAATAAAATCATCATCTTCTTCCTATTAAAGTCATCCTTGAATCCAACCGAAAAAATAATCGCTTCCACCATTGTTTAGTTCAATGAATTACATGCAAAGGATACCCAAAACCAAACCATTGTTGGGTCAAACTTTCCAGCCACTTGAACATTATTTTGTTTTGTTGCTATAATTTACTTTAGCCATCACTTACTTACACATTTATTGATTTGTTCAAAAATTTCAGTATTTTGTTTTTTTTGATCGCTTTTTGTTAAAAAAACATCATAATTTTCATTTTCATTTTTTGAACGGCAAAATAACAAAATAGTATTTTCATATTGAAAACACAAGATGAGTTATCAGGTCGTATTAACAAGATAAATTTGCCGGAGAAGCATGGTAGATCCAATGGAAAAATAGGAGTGTGGCTGGAGAACCATATCCCAGAAAAAATGGATGATGGGAGAGAGAGAAGGAACGGTTTTTTCATTTTTTTTATTAAACAATTTTTTTAATTTTTAATAATGTGTATGTTTTAATTATGTGTCACACTCTTATTCGTTGTTTGTAAAGGACACGTGTTAAGTGCGTTTCTACACAAGAATTTCTCGATTCTCTGATACAAACCCTAGTCTTCATCACGCTGCCTCCCCCCTTGTATTTTTTTAATTGTCTAAAAAGGACACGTGTTAAGTGCATTTCTACACAAGAATTTCTCGATTCTCTGATACAAACCCTTTTTTCAATTTTTAATAATGTGTCTTATTCGTTGTTTGTAAAGGACACGTGTTAAGTGCGTTTCTACACAAGAATTTCTCGATTCTCTGATACAAACCCTTTTTTCAATTTTTAATAATGTGTATGTTTTAATTATGTGTCACACTCTTATTCGTTGTTTGTAAAGGACACGTGTTAAGTGCGTTTTTACACAAGAATTTCTCGATTCTCTGATACAAACCCTAGTCTTCATCACGCTGCCTCCCCCCTTGTATTTTTTAATTGTCTAAAATATAACTTATAACTATTTTTTGAAGGTAACCCATCTCATGAAAATAATTTTTTTATCACCTAATATTTTATTTAGTTTTTGTAAAACAATAAGAGTTAAATATGTTCCCCTCAAAGAAAAAAATCAGTTAAATGAGTTTCTCGTTCTTACAAATGTTGAGTTTTTCATTTTTAGTCTCAATAAAATAAAATGAAATGTTTATGTTTCTATAAAACATTTCAGCACAGTTTCAGTCTTTGCTAATCATATTTGTTAAATTATCTTTAAACTTTTAAATTTTTGAATGATTTTTTTTAGACATGGTTAAAGTTTTTGCATGATTGTTTGAATGAAATTTTTTATAATATTATAAACATTTTTACAAAAAATCTTTTAAAAATTTAAACTCTTAAACATAATTTTTTTGAAAGATCTCTTAAACATAATTAATATATCGTGGATTAATATGCTTTTAAAAAAATAACATAATTAAACAAATTAAAATTTAACAAAAATTTAAATTTCTTATTGAAAAATTTACAGGGACAAAAAGATTCTATTTTATTTGATAGAGATTAAAAAAATATATATTTATAAAGACGAAAACATATTTAATTAAAAAAATAAACACCTAACAAATCGCTTAAATTTTACGCTGCAGTTGTGGTTTTTTTCTACGCCAAGTTTCTAATGTTCGGGTAATTTTTTCTTGGCAAAATTACATAATTCGTCCCTTAACTTTATTTTAGGTAACATATTTGTCCTTTATTTTTTTTTGTCCTGATTTAGTCCTTTATGTTATAAAATGTCAACATAGTCATCCTTTTTTATCAAAACAAAAAATCAAAAACTCCAAAAAAAATTCATCAAACTCATAAACAAACTCAAACCTTCATCATACAAACTAAGAAACCCATATTTCATTATAAAAATCTCATAAAAAATTATAAAATATTGTCATTTTATAACCTAAAGGACTAAATCGGGACAAAAAAAAGATAAAGGACGAAAGTATTACCTAAAATAAAGTTAATGGACAAATTGCGTAATTTTGCCTTTTTTTCTTCTCAGTTAGGGTTTACATAATCCCAATTTTTTCTACGCCAAATTCTTTCAAAGCTTCTATAAAATTTATATTGAATTTGTGATGATCTCGTAGAATTGCGATGGACATTGATTTTAATGGAACCAAATCCAGATCAATTATCATATGACATCGGTTCTATGAATTTGAATGATGTGATCAATCCACCTCTTAATAGAACTAGTAATCTTCTTGATCTTCATACCTGGGAAAATGTTTCCATGGAATTGGATCGATTTTTAGGTTTTTCTCGCAATCCAAATGTCGAAAGAGCCGAAGTACCTCAACAACAACCAAGCCTTATTTCAGTAAGTGGGGTCGCCTATGCTGAAGTACCCCAAGCCAGTGAAATTTGCAATGTTGGTGTTGCATTGGATAAGAACGAGACGAAAAAAGAGAATGTTGATAAGGATTGTGGTAGTGAAGGAGGTTTCTATGATTGTAATATTTGTTTAGGTTTGGCTAAGGATCCTGTTGTGACTCGTTGCGGTCATTTGTTCTGTTGGCCATGCTTATATAGATGGTTGCATTCGGGATCATCCGGCACTAAAGAATGTCCTGTTTGCAAGGGGGAAGTTAGAGATAAGAATGTTATTCCTATATATGTTGGTGGGAATGATGCCAAGGCTCGTCACAAGGATTCAAGCTCCACTCTGCAAATCCCTCGTAGGCCTAATGCAAGGTGGAAGGATTCGAATGCGAGGCAATCAAGACAGGGGAGAGTGAGGCATCAATCTAGGACGCGAATTAATGATTATTTAGTAGTGTTTGATTATTATTTAGGACGTGATTATAATGTGATCCTAAAGCACATCAAAAGCTAATGCATGAAATAGTTGAGTTTCTATGACAGTTTTAATCTTTTTGAACTCTCAAAACCAGTTTATAGCATCGTTTTATATGACTGCATCATTATTTAAATTTTGAGCCCCATCCCACATATCAAGGGGCTTAAAAAACAACAAGATAAAATAAGACCCCTTTTACATAGGCCCAAAATATACCTAGTCCACTAAATATACAATATCCCGCAAAGGCCCAAAAGCCACAATTGTAAATTTGTTTAAAAAAAAACCTGAAAACAGGTCAACCCATGGTCAACGATGGCTGTCAACGCCAGAGCTCTGGTGCCGGTGGTGGTTCACGGCGGCAGACCAGAATTTTCCGGCAAAAATCCGGTAGTGGACGGTGGTCGGTGCGGCGGCCGGATTTCCGGCAGTGGTTAGCGCGGTTGCTGCCGGAGCTCTAGTGGTGGTTGGTTGTGGATGGTGGTGGCTGTGATTTAATTAATAAAAAAATAAAAAATAATAATTATAATTAGTGGGTCTTAAAACCTTTATCACTAAGCCCAAGCCAAACAAATCAATTTAATAAAGGGGCCAACATTATAGAAGGTTTGATGTGGGCTTTTTATGTGGGGCTTTGTGTTTTGAAACTTAAGTGACACCTCTACATTTCATTATGTGTTTGGTAGTTGTTATTATGTTGATAGTGATGATCCGGGGCGGATCCAGTGTGGTGTGAGGGTGTGCACCTGCACACCTTGGATTCTAAGAATTTGCACCAGTAATCTTATTTTGCCACATTTTGACCACCCTGAGTTATTTATTTTGCACCTTTAAGCTTATAGTTTTTGCACTTACACCCCAAAGTCCTTCACATCAGCTGAAGCTGACAGACTTTCTGCAGGCAGATTAGTTTTAAGTTTCAACTTTTCTTGAAAATTCAATAAAGGCTTCATATTTTCTTGAAAATTCAAAAAAGGCACAACCAAGGGTCGAACACATGACATTTTGACCACCCTGCTTCAGACTTTCTGTAGGCAGATTAGTTTTAAGTTTCAACTTCTTTTGAAAATTCAAAAAAGGCACAGCCAAGGGTCAAACACATGACATTTTGTTTGTGGAAATTATGTTCTACCACTTAACTACTTTGACATTGTTGTCATTAGAATGCAAATATGATATATATATATATATATATATATATATATATATATATATATATATATATATATATATATATATATATATATATATATATATATATATATATATATAGTTTCATATTCGTTTTTTTTGTCATAGTCACATTTTTAATATATGTTTTTGTAATTCTTTCATTTCTCCTCTCCCCTACTTTTATATTTTTTTCGTTTTTATTCCATAATTGTATCCATCTGTTATTGATAAAATTACTCTTTCAATTTTTAAGTGTTAGAAATTAGAATGGGTTAAATAATTTTTAGTCTTTCCTTTCAAAAAAAACTTCTAGTCCTTATACAACTAAGCTGCTGATATTTTTTTATATATAATATAGTCTAGATATAGTTACAATTTTTTTTAAAAATTTTAAAAGTTGAAGCAACATCGAGCTAAAAACGATGACTATTTGTGTAAATAGAGATATTTTAGATGATGAAAATGTATGACGTTTTTACGGTGAAAAATCTAAAATTTTGCCGTACGAAAAAGTATGCACTCCCTGACCCAGGGTCCTGGATATGCCACCGGTGATGATAACAATTTCTCTTGATTAAAGTGAATTTTGTGTAGGTAAATAAAGTAATTCTATTTTTGATCTTTTATGTATTCCAAGCTTCCTTTGTTCATTCTCTATTGTAACTAATATGTATAATGTAAACAAGAAATTGTTCAACCTAGCTCATTTTTCGCTAGTGTTGTAACTAGTGTGTGTTACATTTGGGTTTGTGAAAGCAGTCCTGATAGAGATATTATCTGCCATGGCCAATGGTATGAGTTTGAAAGACTTTTCCATGTTTTTTGGTCAATTTGTGGCTGATCCTTGCATTCGAAATCTGGAAGGATTTGCTAGGATTGATGTTCCTGCATTTGATTAGAATAAGACATACAAATGAGAATGTTGATAAGGGTTGATTTGGCTAAGGATTCTGTTGTTACTTGTTGCATTTAAGATCATCGATCGGGCACTAAGGAATGTCATGTTTTCAAGGGAGAAGTTACTGATGAGAATGTTATTCCTATATATGGCGGTGGGAATGATGTCGAGGTTCATAATAAGGATTCAAGCTCCACTCTACAAATCCCTTGCAGGTCTAATGCAAGGCGTGTCTCGAAGGATCCTCTAGGGAGGCAAACTGTACTGTGGCCTAATGCAATGAGTGTATCGAATGATTCCAATACGAGGTAAAGATATTATAATTATTATTAGTGTTTTTTTTTTTTTTTGAGGGATTTATTATTAGTGTTTTGTTTACCATTGTAGTGAGCTCCAAAGCACATCCAACACCAATGCAACAGATAGTTTAGTTTCTGTATTAGTTTTGATCTTTTTGAACTCTCAACACTTTATGTATTATCATCTTATAATGACTGCATTATTATTTGAAATGTTTTAGGATATGTTTTCTAGTTGGTGTTATGTTGATAGTGATAACAATTTTTATTTTGATTCACCGACAATGAATTTTGCAAGGTGAATAATGTAATATTACTCTTTTTTGTTATTTTAAGTGTGGTTGTCTAGCTTTCTTTTGTACATTCTCACTTTACTACTAGCCAGTAATTAATATCGATATCTGCTAAAAAAATTATTCAATAAAATGTTTAAGATTTCGTCGAAATATATCTGATCTGAATCATTATGTGGTAGGTAAGGTTTGGATTAGGGAACATACATAGATTTCGTCGAAAAATTATTAATGAAAATTTTTGGAGGGACCAAAAGCCTAAGAAATATTTTAGGAGGACTAAAATCAAATGTTGATATATTTATGGGGACTATTTACTTATTTAAGCCTTAAAAAATAATTGTGAATGAATTGTGATCCTGACCTTTTAAAAAACATTAACTTTAATTTAAACATTCAGATTCTGGTTCATCAATCTTGATTTTGAATGATAATTAAGTGAACAATCCAATCTTCAGAATTATGGAAACAACAATCTGAATGTTCAACAATAGCCTGACACAATCTGTATGGCTTGTTCATTCTGAATAGCCTGAGACAATTAAAACTAAATTCACAATTAAAAACTTAAACTCGTCCGAGTTTATGAGTTAACACTAGAGTTTTAGAGTACTGGCTATAACTAGTATCTCAGGAACTCCTATTTGTAGTGATGATGCATCCAGGGGCGGATCTTCTTGGGAGCCCATGGTAGCCATGGCTCCCCCTAGATATCATATTAATACTATATTAGGCATACTCTATCAAGTATTTTCTATGTGTCGTAGTGGAAATTGAAGGCACTTTACATCAAGTGGTAGTGAGTTTGAGTCTTTCTGACTCCTTTTTCTGCATATTTATAATGCATTTTTATTTTTTATTCACAAAAAGAGTCTTAATAGGATTTGAACCATTGCTCATGAGGTAGTATTTAAACACAATGAACCACCACACCACATTACAATTTGTGTCTACTCTATGAAACATCTTATATATATATATATATATATATATATATATATATATATATATATATATATATATATATATATATATATATATATATATATATATATGTTACAAATTTTTGGCACCTCCAACATCTTTAGTCAAGATCCGCCACTGGATGCATCTACAAAACCTATGTTTGATAGAACATTTGAACAATTGGTAGAGCCTTGGTGGATATGGATGTTATTCAAACATTGAGATATAAGGTTTTGCTAGAGAGAAAATGATTTGCTTTAGTTTATATTTGTACTCATTGCAAAAAGATAGGTCACTATCTACAAATTTGCAAAAAATGTGAAGAAAATCAATATGTAGCTAACAAAGAAGAAGATAGTTTGAATCAAGCTCATGAAATGGACAAAACTGGAAACATTAATGATACAAGTTCCATAGGTTCAAAGTTTCTGGAAGCAATACAGGTTAAGGAGGAGGATAAAGCTTATCATCTAAGGAAGTGTATAACAATGAAATTATTCCTGAGAGAGTGTAGAAATATAGGGTTTTTCTAAATGACTCTTGGGCAAATATCGATTCCTATCCATCATGGGATAATAGGGGCACCAAATATTCATTTTTTTTAAATAGGGGGACAAAAAATGCATTTAAGCATTTTTTTTTTTATTATTTGGGTGGCTACGTTATATCACTGATTGAGACCGAAAATACTTACTATTCCTGTAATTAAAATGTGGGAATACTCTTAGATGGTTATAGAATAAGCACAATTTTTGTCCTTTTCTTTTTTCTCTGTTTTATACGATATTTTAAACATAGTTCATCTATAAAATTTATTCAATTTTAGTCCCTATTTTTCTAAAATTAATAACAATGAGTGGTTTTAGTCATTGTTAAACTAAAAAATAGGAGCTAAGATTGAAAAAAAATTATGTTGAGTCTAAACTTGAAAAATTCTGAATTTTTTATAGGCCAAATATATGTTTGTTTTTGAACTTTAGTTTTAAAAGCTTTTTACCAAAGAATATGACTATTTTTAGTTCCTATGAACTAAAAACATAGTCCGTAATAAATGACACATTTCTTTATCCTTTCTAATTAGTTTAGGGTGTGTTTGTTGCATGGTCACAAACATTCCTGGAAAATGACATTAGGAAATAATCATTTTCATGTATGAAACAAGTTTATGAAAATTATTCTCAAGAAAAAAATTTACGCACAACTTAGAGGGTGAATTTTTTTATTCTCGTCACTAAAACACAACAATCAATAACTCCTGATCATTCTTACAAATGAGTAGTGATTTCGGTGCAAAATGACTTGATGACATCCTGTCATTACTCTTTTAGTAGGCATTTTTCATGTAATTTTAGTGTTATGCATTGTAATTCATGGAGTTGCAAGCCACAAAAAGGACAGAAAATGGAGTTTGAAGATTGGGAATTCGGCCACCGAATACTTGGAATTCGGCCACCGAATTTGCTGCTCAAATCACCACAGATTCACGTCAAAAATCGGCCACCGAAGTGAAAAATTCGGCCACCGATGTTCAGGCAATTCGGCCACCGAATTGAGGGATTCGGCCACCGATTTTGACAGGCTTATTTAAGAAACTTGCATTTTCTGAATGAAGGGTTCACGATTTTGGAGACCTAGAGGCATATTTTGGAGCTGAAGCTTTGAAAACTCATAGCCAGTTATCAATACATGTATGAATCCTTTAATTCTTGTTAGTTATCTTGTACTTTAGCTATGAGTAACTAATCTCTTTGTGGTTGAGGCTTAGATGAATTTGATGTAATCCTATGGGAACCCTAATTTGTTGAACTCCTTTGAATATCAATGAAAGTCTAGTTTTTATTCATATTACCTTGTGTTTAATGCTTTTTGTATGTTCATCATCAACTACTAACCCTAGCTTTATGAATATGCAAATTGATCGGAGAGATTGAGTGACCACTAACCCTGGCTCTTGACTCGAATCTAGGTAATAAGTTTAACCTGAGTAATTAAGCTAGAGATAGACAATTATTAGGTTATGACATAGGGATCAACGGACTATTAAAACCTCCAACGGTTTCGAACTCGTTTAAGAGATTAAGGTGTTGTAACCTGTGGGGAGAATTCTAGGTCAAGAGATTGGGTAGAATTACTATGTTAATCTGTCGTTAAACTAGATAGACATTGATTGAATTAGGAGTGCAAATTACCATAGGAGAGCGTCAGAGGAGTCGAAAGCCTTAGTCATTTTTCTCTCTAATTTCTTAAAACCAATCTTTATTGCTTTTTAATCAAATTTGTTTTACAAACTCAATTAAACTGCCTAGGGCAACCCTGAATTTAATACATCCTAATTGATAACAATAATGCTTAGTCGAAATTAACAACGGTCCTCGTGGATACGAATTTTATTATTACTTCGATTGAATTTGGTTCACTTGCCAAATATCTATCAAGTTTTTGGCGCCGTTGCCGGGGACTGTTGAATTATTTCAACAAGGCAATATAGTTATTATTTAGGATTTCTGCAATTTATTTTCTGTCATTTAATTTTTCTTTTTTGTATATAAAAAAAAATTCATTAAATTGAGTTCATATCTATTTTGTATTGTGCAGTGCTACTAAGGTATTCGTTTGCTGTTTATGCGAGGTAGAGTGCAACCCGGTGATTTGTTGCACGATCCGGAGATCGAGAAGACTGCAAAGGCCAATCGGAGAGCTGTCCGGTTGGCTCGATCAGCTGATCCTAGTCCCAGAACACAATACACTGAACCAGAGCTTACTGTGACTGAAACTTTTACCATGGGAGATCACGGAGAAGATCCACCACCACCTCTGAGACCTATGATGGGAGATTATGGGTTGGCTGCCCACCGAGGTCATCTAACTCATGTCTTTCAACCAGCAAACCCAGTCGCTTTTGACATCAAAACATCCGTTCAGAATGGGTTGAAAGAAAAACAATATGATGGGTCAGACAGCATGAGTCCTCATGAACACTTGAGTCGCTTCTATGAAACGTGTGAGTTCTGTGTGCCTCCAGCCAACGTGACAGAGGACCAAAAGAAACTCAGGTTGTTCGCCTTCACCTTAACCGGGAGAGCTAAGGATTGGTTGTTAACCTTACCTAGTGGGACTATTCAAACTTGGGATGAGCTAGAGCTGAAGTTCTTAGAGAGGTTTTTTCCAATGTCCAAATATTGGGAGAAAAAACATGAGATCTCCAATTTTAGACAAGGGGAGAATGAGTCACTATATGATGCTTGGGAGCGATTTAAACTGCTGCTTAAAAGGTGTCCTGCCCATGATTTTTCTGAAAAGGCGTACCTCCAAGTCTTCACTGAAGGGTTGACACATAGCAATAGGATGTTTCTAGATGCTTCAGCGGGTGGAAGTATGAGGGTTAAGACTGACCATGAAGTCCAAACCTTAATAGAAAACATGGCCCAAAATGAGTACCGTGCTGATGCTGATAAAAAGAAAAGGGGTGTCTTTGGGGTGAGCGACAATACTACCATCTTAGCAAACCAAGCAGCCATGAACAAGCAGTTAGAAGCTTTGACGAAGCATGTGCATGGATTAACCATGGGGAAAGCTCATCAGGTAGCAGCTATAAAATGTGATTTCTGTGGTGAGTGTGTACCGGAAGGAGCTAGTGAAGAAGCCAATTACATGGGAAACAATCAAAAGGGAAACCCCTATTCTAACACTTTCAACCCAGGATGGGCAAATCATCCTAATTTGAAGTATACCAACAACAATACTCTGAATCCACTGTTACCTAACCCTCAGCAACAACAGCAAAGAAAGCCTTCAGCTTTTGAAGAAGCCATGACTAGCTTTGTGAAGATGACTCAGACCAACTTTGAAGAAATCAAAGCAAGCCAGGAAGCTGAAAGAAGAAACAATGAGGCATCAAGAAAACTACTGGAGACTCAAATTGGGCAGATAGCTAAACAGTTGGCTGATCAGGCGAAAGGAGGATTCTCAGGCAACACTCAAGACAATCCTAAGAATGAGAGCTGCAAAGCCATTGAGTTGAGGAGTAAAAAGGTTTTAACACCCCTATTACCTAAAGTCACGAAAAATAGTGAAGAATTAGTGGAGGGTGATGAACAAGAAGTAGTCGAAAAAAAAGATGAAGGAGTAGTTGAAAATGAACAGAAGGAAAAAAATAAAGAGGGAGAAAAAAGTAAGAAATTGATTGATGTTGATTCCATTCTGAGAAAAACCAAAAGCCAACTTCTTGAAGAGAGTGGGAAGAAACAAGTTATTCCCTCTTATGTGAAACTGCCATATCCACACTTGTCAAAGAAGAAAAAGAAGCAGGAGAGCCAATTCAAGAAATTCATGGAGCTATTCACCCAATTGCAAGTAAATATTCCTTTTAGTGAGGCGCTTGATCAAATGCCGGTGTATGCAAAATTCATGAAAGATCTTCTAACCGACGGAGGAAGCCAAGAGATGATGAGAATATTGCTTTGTCCGAAAATTGTAGTGCTATTCTTCAAAGGAAACTGCCTCCAAAGCTGAAGGATCCAGGAGCATTTACTATACCGTGCACAATTGGGAAAGTAAATGTGGGAAGAGCTTTATGTGATTTGGGGGCTAGCATTAATCTTATGCCCTTATCAATGATGAAGAAGCTAGGATGTGGGGAGCCTAAGCCTACAAAGATGACTCTTACTCTGGCTGATCGCTCTATTTCCTACCCGTATGGAGTGTTGGAAGATGTTTTAGTGAAAGTGAATGATCTACTTTTCCCAGCTGATTTTGTTATTCTTGACATGGAGGAGGATGTAATATCCTGCTTAGATGCGAATATTAATCGCGTTAGAAGTCATTAAGCAAGCATGGTAATTGGATAATAATAGGCATGGCAAATTGGTAAATAAGAGGAAAAGGAGAGAATGTTTTAAGAAAGAAGTGGGAAGATTTTTATTGTCTTCTACACACTTCCATTCCATTCCAATTTTCAGACTTTCATCTCCCCCTCCTTCCCAATCACACGCCCTCACCCCCTCTCCTTAAACCCATCATTTCCTAATTCAATTCTTGAGAGAAACCTTCACAAGCAAGTTTGGTAGTGAAGCTAGAACAAGAACAAGGAAGATATTGAGAGAAGTTGGTAGCTTGAAGCCAAGGCTTAAGAGAATCAGAAGTAGCAAGCACTAATAGGAGGATTAAGGTGAGCTCCACAGGGTTTTAGAACCCATTGAGTAAGTTTGAAAGTATTATGCAATTTTGAGCTAGTTTAGCAATTTTACCCTAATCTCTTATGCTTACCAATTCCTTGATTAATCATGTTTTAAACTATCAATTTGTGTTAAAAATTCATTCCTTATATTGTATGATGCCTGGATATGATTAGATATGTCAAAATGGTGGAAAAATCACACTTTTATCAGGTTTTGAACTGTCATTTTCGCCAGGCGACCTCGGGGCGAGAAAACAGCGTTTTTCAGCAATTTTCCCTGCCCTGTTTCGCCTAGCTTTCGCCAAGCTTTCGCTCGGCGAAATCAGTGATCTCGCCAACCTTTAGCTGGGCGAAATCAGACAGACAGCACATGTTTGTTCTGGTTCGTTCTGGGTGCTGTAAATGCGTTCGGCGAGGTTTTTGATAACCGTTTTCAATGAAAAACCGTATTTTTCTAAGGTAAACACCATCCTTGACATATCCGAAAGATTATTCAACAATTAAGGAATGAATGGATGAATGAATAAGGAAATTGGTAAGGCAATAGAGATGCAAGAATAAGGCTATTTAAGTTATGAATGTATTGTTTTAAGTTTCATCCTTAAGAATGATTCAAAGCTCAAGAACAAGAACCTTTATAGGTTAAGTATTAGAGATTCAATACTTTAAAGAATGAGAAGTATGAGAGAGATTTAATACTCTAAGTTAAGAACCTTGTATAGGTTAAGAGTTCTAGAATTAGTAAGATTAAGCCGTGGCATTCGCTGTTCACGCCAGTGGGACACGAATGGTCCACGCAAAGCCTAAGTTATAGAAAGTATAGAAGTACTCACAAGTACTTAAGACGAGAATTAGAGAACCTTTTATAGGTTAAGCATTATAAAAATTATTTATTTAAAGAATGCATCGGATACGCATAAGTTATAAGTTATATATATATAAGAATTATTAAGATATTAAGCCGTGGCCTTCGTCGTTCACGCTAGTGGGACACGAATGGTTCATGCAAAGTAAAGACTAAGATTAATATTAATAAGTCGTGACTTTCATCGTTCACGCTAGTGGGACATGAAAGGTTCATGCATAAGTTTAAAGAATATTAATTCGCGTCTTCCGTCGTTCACGCTAGTGGGACCCGGGAGGTATACGCGTAAGTTAAGATTATTTAAGTCGTGTCTTCTGTTGTTCACGCTAGTGGGACACAGGAGGTTCACGCTAGTGGGACGTGTTATTCCGCAAGGATGACCGCACGACGACAAGAGGAGTCCGGTGTTAGCCTGATATGATAGGAATTTTCACCGGTAGAGGGGAGTTGTACTTCGGGGTTACTCCACCCGGATGCACTCCGTAAAATGAACCCAGATAATTATTGTTTGTTCAACGCTAACCTCTAACTTTAAAATATGAAAAGATGAATACGTTTATTTGTATAAGTATTGAGAAATAGGACAATTAGTTCCTAGTAATAAGAAGTGATCATAGTTATTTCCCCCTGATCACTAAGTATGAGATAAGTTAAGTTAGCCTATGATGAGATAAGATAAAGATATGCAGCGATCCTAGTTCTCCCCTTGATCGCGAAATAAGTAAAGATAAGACTTGGCGATCGTAGCTTTTTCCCCAAGATTGCCGAGGTAGGCACGGCGACCCTAGGTTCCCTGTGGTTGCCAACAGTAGGTAGGGTAGGAGCTCACTGAGACATTATGTCTCATCCCTATCCTTCTGGTGCAGGTTTTCAGGTAGCCAAGTGGTTTTCAGATGAAGATCTTCAGGAAGACGCTGGATGAAGTGCAGATGCTCGTCATGGACAAGCTCAGAAGGTTGACAGATCATCTATGTATATGAGAATGTAGTTGTAAATGATATTTGGATATTTGTATAAACGAGCTATTTGTACTCATTCAGTAGTTCTATATTGTATTTATTATTGAAAATTTTAATGTACCCAGTATCAGATTAATACACATGCTAAATATTCTAGATAATTTAGTATGGGTGTTACAATTGGTATCAGAGCAGGTCGATTCAGACCGTGCCTTGGGTCATTAAAGATTCAATAAAAGTAGTGGGACCATTGGGTTCCGGATGTTGTTCTAAAGGTCACATCTAGCTGAGCCTGATCAACTCAGTCTAGTATATGACAGTTAGGATAAATGTCTGAGAGCTGAATGTGACCAAGGAGGAATGAAGTTTGTGAAGGGCGAAGACTAAGGTGGTAGAAATGTTTGACAGAATTCTAAGACGGATTTAACGAAGAAGAAATTAACGCCAAATGGTGGCCATCGAACAGTGAAGTGACTAAGTCTGTTTAGGTCAGAAATATTTAAGGATAAGGTGAAGAGCCTTAACCCAGTCGGACGCATCGTTGGACGATGCCTCGCCTGCGGAAGACATAAGGATTAAGGAATCATGGAATGCTCTAAGGAATGACGTGGAACCTTGACGGAAACCGTAGTTTGAGAAGTTAAAGTGAAGTGTGGATTAAGTAACAGTTCTGAGTACAGCGTTAAGGAATTGCAGTGCCAACCCTAGAGAAATGAAATGAGGAATTGTCGGTCAGTTTCTGAAACCCCTGATTCTCAGCAAAGATTGAGTATTGAAGAGTCGAACTTGAAACGGATGAGATTTTAATGTCCAAACAGTTAATAGGGTTAATTATGGATTAAGTGAGTTAATTGGACAAAAGAAGCTAACCATCTAAGTGTGGTAGTTGAGCATGAATCGCAAGTAAGTTTAACCCCAACAGATCAGCCACGTCTCCTGAATTAGATTTGCGAATTAAGAAGAAGAGATGATATGCAACCTAAGGACTAAGATGGATAAATAAGTGGTGATAATGAGACCCGTTGCATGTCAAAGCGTGAATCATATATTTAGATATGTCCAATTAGTAAGAGGAACGGAAACAAGTTGAGCTTGACTGGAATTTTACTTAATGAAGGGTGGATAATGAATAACAAATTGCTGGAACTTAGTTCACTGATGGAAGGATTAAGTTGAACAACCTTAATTAGATGAATAGTATAGATTTTCCTTGATTGGATGAAGAAGGCAAGTTCAAGATAACCCAAGATTGGAGGAGACCAATTTTGAAGGATAATCGGAATCTTAGCCGAGAATTTTATTGAGATTTTATTATAAGGGAGAGCGTCATATATATATATATATATGAAAGGCTAAGTTTGTGATTATTGCGAAGGTGTTATATGTTTTCAATCGGAGAGTTTTCTCCTGCGAATATTCTAGAAGCTGAAAGGGATCACCCCGTGGGGATAAGTTCTGAGGGTGGTAATAAAGTATAGACTTCGGGTAGTTCAATTATATGCAGAATTACTCAGATGTTGAAGATCGGGATTTGATCTGTGAATCTCCAGAAGTCATAGAATGTTTTGGAATTTGCCACAAGTGATTGTGAGAGAATTTAGATCGCCTCAAGCATGTTTAATCGGGTTTCCCCAATATTTAATGATTGTATATGAAGTACTGGCTAAGAGATAATTACAGAAATTCAGGAAATGGAGAGTTAAGTTGGAACCAGAGTATAATCCGTTTGAAAGGAGCATTGTTGGGCTCGTAACAGTTGCTGAAAACCGTTTACGGGTTTGGCATATCTTCGTAAAAGTAAGTATACGGGTTGAGTTCGAAAGGAAACACAAGTTATTGGACGACCAAACCGTAAGTTAAACAGATGGTTTAAGCCACAAGAGAAACAAACACATCAGACGGAGTTGTTACGGTAATTACAAGTGATAAAGTGAAAGGACTGATCAAGGAAATTTTATTTATCAATAGTGGTGTATTGCTCCAATTCTAACTTGAGTTGTTAAGAATCAGAGTTGCGCAGCGGAGTAGCAATCCAAGAATAAATTAATGAACAATGCTAAGCTGATGCTTAGAGAGCGAGAAGATGTTAAGTGCTTAATTTTTATTATATGGAATAACAGTAAGTATAGACGACCTGAACTTATCACAAGTTCTAATGGAGAATTTTGGATATTAAGTTGAGGAGTGTATCAAACCTCGGAAACCCATGAGAATAGGAATATCGAGATAGTTTAAGAATATGTGGTAAGATATAAGAAAGATGTGTTCCTACCAGGTTAAGTCTTAAGTGAATGAAGACCCTGCTAGTAAGGTAACCCAACTATTTTAGCTCAATAATTTCAAGTAGACTCGAGGAGTAAGTTTAACCAAGAGAGAATTGTTCATGAGCCAACAACGGTATAGGTTACGCTTGCAAGGTAATATATTTGAATCAGAGGCATTGATCAGAAACGATAATGCAGTGGCATATAAGTTATAATACCAGGTTATGTTTAATAAAGCATACTTATGGGACGGAGGTTATGTTACCCAGATAGTGATGTAGCCCATTCCTTTTCAGTAATGTGACCTATATAAGTCACAAAGGTACGAAGCTAGTAACGCTTAAAGTGAAAAGATGCCAAACAGAACAGGTTTGTTGTTATCGAACGCATGTTAGTTAAGAATATTCAAGGATCTTGAACTCGATGTCCAGAATGAGGAATAAGTTTATGATGCCGATAGAATGTAACTATAATTTATGGGTTGTTGTACATTTAAGAAATAAACATGAGTAACATTGGCGGGGCAAACCTGGCAAGCCAGTTGAAAGGCAAATCCTGGATGTTACACAATGAGTTAAGAGTAAGAAAAGATTCCCAATTGAGGTGGTAATGTCTCAAATGTGTTACGTTTAAGAATGACGTCCCGTTAGTCGGACGAAGATGAGGTGATGTATTGTGTACCCGTCAGTAGTGTACACGTGCTCGCTTATGTATGTAAATTATATGCTATGATTTGTGCTATGTGTTAATATGTGAGACGACTTACACCACTCCTCACTTGGGCTAGACTCCTATGAGTTTGGATTATTGGTGTAGAACATATTTATGCTACGGCCAGAACGCAAGAATAAGACGCGATATAAATGTTGGAGGAACATCAAACTCCCAGTAATGAAGATTGATTTCTAAGTCATTAAGATAAGAGACGTCGTAGACCAATTGAACGGAACAGGAGCAATCTGTAAGAATTCCGCAAATCTTTGAGATTTTCATAGTGAAGGTAATGATTGCGATTGTGATAAGTAGCACATCGTGATGTCAGGTGTCCTTCGGTGAAAGGATGATTCTATATGGAATGGTGATATAAGATTGTACGTAATATGTCGTCGTAGGAGGTAAAGGATGAATATAAGAAATCAATGGAAACTAATTGGGGATATTAAAAACGACCCAATGTCGTCAAAGTAAGATTTCGCGGACTACGAAGGAAGTTTATGAAATCCAGTATGAATGTCTAGGGCTTAATGATTTCAATTTGAATTTGCAAGAAGTGTATGTATAAGAGACATAGTCAAGTGAGTCGGGTAAATTGGTTCTGATAACCATATTCCATTACGTAGGGATTATGTAATGTATGCCAAGCCTTTCAGATAAAGAAGAGATTGACGAGTATTATCAACTTACGAAGTTGAAAGACCATGAGATTTCGAAAAGTAAGATGAGTAGAGAATTGTCTAATAGGGAAAGAAGTATTAAGGATTTCTTTTAATATGTGATTTCAAGGGATTTCTAAATTTCGAGGACGAAATTTCTTTAAGGGGGGTAGATTGTAATATCCCGCTTAGATGCGAATATTAATCGCGTTAGAAGTCATTAAGCAAGCATGGTAATTGGATAATAATAGGCATGGCAAATTGGTAAATAAGAGGAAAAGGAGAGAATGTTTTAAGAAAGAAGTGGGAAGATTTTTATTGTCTTCTACACACTTCCATTCCATTCCAATTTTCAGACTTTCATCTCCCCCTCCTTCCCAATAACACGCCCTCACCCCCTCTCCTTAAACCCATCATTTCCTAATTCAATTCTTGAGAGAAACCTTCACAAGCAAGTTTGGTAGTGAAGCTAGAACAAGAACAAGGAAGATATTGAGAGAAGTTGGTAGCTTGAAGCCAAGGCTTAAGAGAATCAGAAGTAGCAAGCACTAATAGGAGGATTAAGGTGAGCTCCACAGGGTTTTAGAACCCATTGAGTAAGTTTGAAAGTATTATGCAATTTTGAGCTAGTTTAGCAATTTTACCCTAATCTCTTATGCTTACCAATTCCTTGATTAATCATGTTTTAAACTATCAATTTGTGTTAAAAATTCATTCCTTATATTGTGTGATGCCTGGATATGATTAGATATGTCAAAATGGTGGAAAAATCACACTTTTATCAGGTTTTGAACTGTCATTTTCGCCAGGCGACCTCGGGGCGAGAAAACAGCGTTTTTCAGCAATTTTCCCTGCCCTGTTTCGCCTAGCTTTCGCCAAGCTTTCGCTCGGCGAAATCAGTGATCTCGCCAACCTTTAGCTGGGCGAAATCAGACAGACAGCACATGTCTGTTCTGGTTCGTTCTGGGTGCTGTAAATGCGTTCGGCGAGGTTTTTGATAACCGTTTTCAATGAAAAACCGTATTTTTCTAAGGTAAACACCATCCTTGACATATCCGAAAGATTATTCAACAATTAAGGAATGAATGGATGAATGAATAAGGAAATTGGTAAGGCAATAGAGATGCAAGAATAAGGCTATTTAAGTTATGAATGTATTGTTTTAAGTTTCATCCTTAAGAATGATTCAAAGCTCAAGAACAAGAACCTTTATAGGTTAAGTATTAGAGATTCAATACTTTAAAGAATGAGAAGTATGAGAGAGATTTAATACTCTAAGTTAAGAACCTTGTATAGGTTAAGAGTTCTAGAATTAGTAAGATTAAGCCGTGGCATTCGCTGTTCACGCCAGTGGGACACGAATGGTCCACGCAAAGCCTAAGTTATAGAAAGTATAGAAGTACTCACAAGTACTTAAGACGAGAATTAGAGAACCTTTTATAGGTTAAGCATTATAAGAATTATTTATTTAAAGAATGCATCGGATACGCATAAGTTATAAGTTATATATATATAAGAATTATTAAGATATTAAGCCGTGGCCTTCGTCGTTCACGCTAGTGGGACACGAATGGTTCATGCAAAGTAAAGACTAAGATTAATATTAATAAGTCATGACTTTCATCGTTCACGCTAGTGGGACATGAAAGGTTCATGCATAAGTTTAAAGAATATTAATTCGCGTCTTCCGTCGTTCACGCTAGTGGGACCCGAGAGGTATACGCGTAAGTTAAGATTATTTAAGTCGTGTCTTCTGTTGTTCACGCTAGTGGGACACAGGAGGTTCACGCTAGTGGGACGTGTTATTCCGCAAGGATGACCGCACGACGACAAGAGGAGTCCGGTGTTAGCCTGATATGATAGGAATTTTCACCGGTAGAGGGGAGTTGTACTTCGGGGTTACTCCACCCGGATGCACTCCGTAAAATGAACCCAGATAATTATTGTTTGTTCAACGCTAACCTCTAACTTTAAAATATGAAAAGATGAATACGTTTATTTGTATAAGTATTGAGAAATAGGACAATTAGTTCCTAGTAATAAGAAGTGATCATAGTTATTTCCCCCTGATCACTAAGTATGAGATAAGTTAAGTTAGCCTATGATGAGATAAGATAAAGATATGCAGCGATCCTAGTTCTCCCCTTGATCGCGAAATAAGTAAAGATAAGACTTGGCGATCGTAGCTTTTTCCCCAAGATTGCCGAGGTAGGCACGGCGACCCTAGGTTCCCTGTGGTTGCCAACAGTAGGTAGGGTAGGAGCTCACTGAGACATTATGTCTCATCCCTATCCTTCTGGTGCAGGTTTTCAGGTAGCCAAGTGGTTTTCAGATGAAGATCTTCAGGAAGACGCTGGATGAAGTGCAGATGCTCGTCATGGACAAGCTCAGAAGGTTGACAGATCATCTATGTATATGAGAATGTAGTTGTAAATGATATTTGGATATTTGTATAAACGAGCTATTTGTACTCATTCAGTAGTTCTATATTGTATTTATTATTGAAAATTTTAATGTACCCAGTATCAGATTAATACACATGCTAAATATTCTAGATAATTTAGTATGGGTGTTACAGAGGATGAAGAGCTTCCCTTGTTACTGGGGAGACCTTTTCTAGCTACTGGTAGAGCCCTTATTGATGTGGAGATGGGACAGTTGATGCTTCGGTTTCAAGATGAGCAAGTGGTGTTCAATATTTTCGAGGCGATGAAGCACAGGAATGAAAATCCACAATGTTACCGGGTTGATGTGGTAGATGATATTGTTGAAGAAATTATCTTGGATGAGTCTCCTGCTCCACCTTTAGAAAGGGTAATTGTAAATTCTATCGCATGTAGTGATGAAGACACGAGTGAAGCGATAAATGAGTGTATCCAGCAACTTGCAGCAGGTAAACAAGAATCAACTTGCACCAAGGTTGAAAGTTTGCACCCACAGAATGAAGAGAGGGCGCCCAAGGAAAACAAAGAGGAAGGGGACCTTGCAAAAATTCCAGAATTAAAAGAGCTACCTTCTCACTTGAAGTATGTTTTTCTAAGCAAGGATGCCTCGAAACCAGTCATCATCAGTAGTACTTTGACACCCCTTGAAGAAGAAAAATTAATGAGGGTGTTGAGGGAAAATCAAGGAGCTTTGGGTTGGCAAATTTCTGATCTGAAAGGTATAAGTCCAGCGTATTGCATGCACAAAATACACTTGGAGGCTGAATTTAAACCAGTAGTGCAACCACAACGCAGACTCAACCCAACTATGAAAGAGGTGGTCAAGAAAGAGGTGCTGAAACTCTTAGATGCTGGCATGATTTACCCTATTTCTGATAGCTCATGGGTTAGCCCGGTGCATGTAGTCCCTAAAAAGGGAGGTATGACGGTGGTTGCAAATGACAAGAATGAGTTGATTCCGACTAGGACAGTTACTGGGTGGAGAATGTGCATAGATTACAGAAGGTTAAATCAAGCAACAAGGAAGGACCACTTCCCATTACCTTTCATGGACCAAATGTTGGAAAGGTTGGCGGGCCAGGCATTTTACTGTTTCTTGGATGGGTACTCAGGGTATAATCAGATTGCGGTGGCTCCGGAAGATCATGAGAAGACTGCCTTTACTTGTCCATTTGGGGTGTTTGCATATAGGAGGATGCCTTTCGGGCTATGTAATGCGCCGGCTACCTTCCAAAGGTGTATGCTCTCCATCTTCTCTGACATGATCGAGAAGAACATTGAGGTATTTATGGACGACTTTTCTGTTTTTGGTAAGTTTTATGATAACTGCTTGTTACACCTAGATGCTGCCCTAAAAAGGTGTACCGACACTAACCTGATTTTAAATTGGGAAAAATGCCATTTCATGGTAACTGAAGGGATAGTGTTGGGACACAAAATAAGTGGGAGAGGCATCCAGGTGGACCAAGCAAAGATAGAGGTTATAGAGAAACTACCACCGCCTGTCAATGTGAAGGGGGTGAGAAGTTTCTTGGGGCATGCTGGTTTTTATCGGCGGTTTATTAAAGATTTTTCAAAAATTGCAAAGCCCCTCTGTAACCTCTTAGTAAAGGAAACTGAGTTTAAATTTGATTCCGAATGTCTTACTGCTTTTACATTGATTAAAAACAAGTTGGTCACTGCACCTGTAATCATCGCCCCCGATTGGGATGCTCATTTTGAGCTAATGTGTGATGCGAGTGACTACGCAGTTGGAGCAGTGTTAGGCCAACGTCGTGAGAAATTTTTCCACGCAATTTATTACGCGAGTAAAGTTCTGAATGATAACCAAGTTAATTATTCCACAACTGAAAAAGAACTACTAGCAGTAATATTCGCGTTGGAAAAATTTCGGTCCTATCTAATTGGCTCCAAAGTTATTGTTTTTACAGATCACGCAGCTTTAAAGTACCTGTTGACAAAAGGAGATTCCAAACCCCGCTTGTTGAGGTGGATTTTGCTTTTGCAAGAGTTTGATCTAGAGATCCGAGACAAAAAAGGAGTTGAAAATGTGGTAGCCGACCACCTTTCTAGGCTGGACAACAGAGAGGTTACTGAAAAAGAAAAGGCCATAGCAGCTGAGTTCCCGGATGAACAACTGTTCAACATCAAAGAAAGGCCATGTTTTGCTAACATGGCAAATTTTAAGGCCGGGAACTTGCTGCCTGATGATTTGAGCTGGCAAGAAAAGAAGAAATTCTTCAAGGATGCAAACCACTACTTGTGGGATGATCCTTATTTGTTTAAGGTAAGCACTGACGGTTTGATCAGACGTTCTGTTGCAGGTGAGGAAGCAAGGAGCATAATGTGGCACTGCCATAACTCAGCTTATGGGGGCCACCATAGCGGTGAAAGAACCGCTGCAAAAATTCTACAGAGTGGGTTTTGGTGGCCCACACTCTTTAAGGACTGCGCTGAATTTGTCCGACACTGTGACAAGTGTCAACGAACAGGTAATATCTCGAAGAGGAATGAGATGCCCCTCAATGGTATTTTAGAAATTGAACCGTTTGACTGTTGGGGCATTGATTTCATGGGACCATTCCCCTCCTCCTACTCTAACTTATATATCCTTGTTTGTGTCGATTAAGTCACCAAGTGGGTCGAAGCGATTGCTTGTGTCGCTAATGATTCCCACACGGTGGTGAATTTCTTGAAAAAGAACATCTTCCCTAGGTTTGGAACCCCTAGAGTTTTGATCAGTGATGGGGGGAAGCACTTTTGCAATAAATATTTGGAAAATGTGCTTGTGAAATACAATGTGAAGCATAAGGTTGCTACTCCCTATCACCCTCAAACTAGTGGGCAAGTAGAGGTGTCGAATAGGCAGTTGAAACAAATTCTTGAAAAAACTGTTGCTGCCTCTAGGAAGGATTGGTCTAGGAAGTTAGATGATGCTTTGTGGGCGTATAGAACTGCGTTTAAGACGCATTTAGGGTTGTCGCCCTATCAGTTAGTTTATGGTAAAGCCTGCCATCTCCCTGTGGAGTTAGAACACAAAGCGTATTGGGCAATTAAAGCCCTCAATTTTGACCAAGCCTCAGCAGGTAGGAAGAGGCTTTTGAAGCTCAATGAGCTGGAGGAAATGAGATTGAGCGCTTATGAAAATGCTGCCATTTATAAAGAGCGAACAAAAAAATATCATGATAAAGGTCTGGTGAGGAGAGAGTTTAACATTGGGCAACAAGTTTTGCTTTTTAATTCCAGGTTGAAGCTGTTTCCTGGCAAGCTCAGATCAAAGTGGTCAGGACCTTTCGTGATAAGAAGTATTTCTCCACATGGAGCAGTGGAGTTGGCAAAAGCTGATGAGGCAAACACCTTCAAGGTAAATGCTCAGAGGCTTAAGCCGTATCTTGGTGGTGACCTACCTACTGAAAGGGTAGGACTTGTGCTGACAGACCTCTAAAGGTTGTCTACGGTCAAGCTAGTGACGATAAAGAAGCGCTGAGTGGGAGGCAACCCACTGTCTGAGGCAGGTATAATTTTATTTTCATTTTCATTTATTCAAAAAAAAAAAGGAAGAAAAAAAAAAGAGTCCAATTCGGTGGCCGATGTAGACAATTCGGTGGCCGAATAATGTCGTATGGAATTGTGTTTCTGCCCGTTGGAGACTTCGGTGGCCGATAGCTACAATTCGGTGGCCGATGTTGTTGAGTTTTGAAAAAATGAAATGACCGTTGGAGCCATTCGGTGGCCGAAGTGACCCATTCGGTGGCCGAATTTTGCCTTCCCTATATATAGAACCATCCTTTTTCATAATCCTCAACTTCCAAAAGTAGTGTTACCATGCCAAAATCATTTTAGGAACCGCACATATACCTTCACACCTCTTCTTCTCCATTCTTAACACTCCCTAACACCAAATTCGTGTTTGATTCTTACCTCCATAACCCTTTGTAGTACCCTAATTTTGTCCTACGCATTTTAAAACAAAAATCAAAAAAAATCAAAGAGGGGAAAAAAGTCAAAAGTCAACAAAAGTCAACAGAAAAGTCAACTTTTCAAAATTGAGGACTTCGCAATGCGAAGCTCACTTCGCACTGCGAAGTCTGCGATTTTTCTGCAGATTTTTGGTTTCTTGGATTTAATTCCAGATTTTGTTGCACATCACTTCCATAATTATTTTAAGTAGCATTCATGGCTAATTGGGCCAAGCAAAGCCAGAGTTGAAGGACTTGCCATTAATGCCAAGGTTGGAAGCTTTTTCTTCCAACCTAGCATGTGACAAGCAAGTGGGCTTGCCCTTGGGCAGCTCTAGTCCCTCCCAGGTGACCTGCTAACCACCACAAGGTTGCCAGCCACCTGCTTGAGGACTTTCCTCCTGCTTGCTGCCCCTAAAACCAGTCAAACCAGCTGGGTTTTTTCACTTGAAAAACCATGATTGCCTACTCTGTTTTGCAGCAGCTTTTCACCCTCTCACACCAGCCATAAGTAGCCTTTTCATCCCTCAATCTCTGCACATTACAGTGCACGTTTTCATTGATCAACCATTGAGATTGCAAGGATTGATCCCCAAGCATTAGCCAATTGCAAATCAGCTTTGTTCTTCATCATTACCTTCTAGAATGTGTTGAATTTGTGGCTGAAATCAAGCTGGATCTTGCCCCTTGATACAAGGCAGGGTTGCCTCTATCCATTGGCATTTAATGCAAAGGGATTCAGCTTAATCTTGGCCACAAATCAGCTGAATTTTGGGATTGTGTAATGATGACAAAGATTTGATTTTGGCCTATAAATAGGAGGCAATGCCCAAGGTTACAAAGACTTGATAAAACACAGAAAACACAACATTTAAAGAGCAGAAACTCTACTCATTTTAGCTCACAAACCTCCACAAATAACCAGAAACAATCCATCCAACACAAAGCTTACAAAAGTTCAAGTTCATCACAAATCTTCAAAACCTTTGTGAAAGCCTTCAACCAAATCAAATCAAGTGCAGCTGGAGCTTTGCTAAGGAGTTCTGTAAGTTACTAAGCTCTTTATCTTGCATTTTTAATTGTGTTTGCATAGCCATTTTGGCTCAAAACCTTTTGATCCTAAAAAACCCCTTTTGAATTTCAAAGAAATCCCAAGGTTTTCAAAACATCAAAATTGGTTTGTCCAACCTTTTTCACCCCAAAAACTCAAAGTCTTTCACCCATCTATAAGGTCTTGAGTGTGTTCAGAAGTTGTTTCTGAACAAAAGTTCAGAAACAGCTTCTGAACCCAAAATTTCGCATGCTTCGCAGTGCGAAGTCATGGTCGCAGTGCGACCATGACAGAACTCAGAACCTGAGTTTTTGTATCAAACCAACCAATTTTTGAGGTTCTAGCCCCAGAGCTCAGAACCTAAGAGTTTTCAAATCCATGTTCTTCAAACCATAACAAGGTTTTTGCATAATTTTGGCAAAATCACAAGTTCGTATAACCATTTTGTGGGTAACTTGCAAAGCAAGTTATGTTCCCAAATTCTCAAAACCACATGAACAAACAAGCTATGTTCATCTTTTCAATCCAAACTTGAACAATAAATATTGTTCATGATGTTCAAAACTCAAAGATGAACATACACCGTTTACGTGCGCATTTTCGCAAAATGAGACGAACTTGCGCGTTTCTAGCAAATTTGCTAAACCTTCCCATTTTTGGATTTTCAAACCAAATGTTTTGACATACCTTGGGATTTCTAAAGAATTCAACCCAAAAACATGAATGAAAAAGGGATGGTGTGACGTATGTCTCTCCATCGCCCCGATTGTACGAATGCGTGACGTATGTCTCGTCGTTCGGACAATCGTCATTCCCTTTTTTTAATATGTACAACCCTAACCAAACCAAATCTTGGCCCCTTGTGGTCAATCCAAACCTTTTGGTCCCCCGTTGGCCATTAGACTCAACCCCTCGACTCGTTAGAGTCCACTCGGTCAATGTTCGACTCGTCCGAGTCCATTGTACCCGTTCTTGATCTCAATGGATCAATCGAACAATCGCCCGACTCGTTAGAGTCCACTCGGTCAATGTTTGACTTATATGAGTCCATTGTACCTCTCTTGGTCCCATAGCGACCAATTCAACCCTCTACCCTAACGGACGTACCTTTTAACAATTCTAATGTGATTCGCGAACGAACGCTTAATAAGTCTCCAAGTGCGAGCATACAAGCTACGTTTAATCGCAAGAATTCGGTTAAAACATCGTCCAATTAAAATCAACCAACACACATACGTTTTTCTACCAAAGAACTACGTATGCTTTGAATTCTCCGACTACCGGGAGATACGTAGGAGCAAGATCGACATCTTGTCAAGCACAATAATAATAAAAACTTTTTCTTCGTTTGTTTTTATCTCTTTCCCCCCTTTTATTATATTTTTAACATAAATGAACATGCACGCAAAGTATTAAAAAACAATTCAAGCTTTAACCAAATAGAAGGTTCCCGTTGAGTACAACGGACGTGAGGGGTGCTAATACCTTCCCCTTGCGTAACCGACTCCCGAACCCGACAATGGTTGCGATGACCTAATCCTTATCCTCATCGTCAAAAGGGTTTTATTATCGTTTCCCTTTACAACAAAAAAAACTTAAGGGTTTATCAACGTTCCCTTTACACAAAAACTTTGGTGGCGGCTTCACAAAGGCACCTCCGAGCGTTCGAGGACGACCTCGGAGGATCTGCGCGTCTTTTTTCCCGAGGAAAAAAAACGAGGTGCGCACACCCTTCACACAAAAACTCAACAACCATGGCCCCCAAAACTAGGAACCAAACCCAAGAGCCTACCACAAAAAGAAGGAGGGGGAAGGAATCCGCCGGTACCTCTTCTCAACCACCACCTAGTCCACCACACACTCAACCACAATCTTACCAAAGGTTTGTATCCGAAGAAGCTAAGGAGAGATTTGAGGTGATCAAGAGGCGTGTCTTCAACAAGGAAAGGGGAATTAATGTTGACAAATTGGAGAAGCATCCTAGCTTTTTGTGGGCAATACAAGCAAAGGGATGGGAGGGACTTGTGAATATGGTAACTGAAGAAAGTAACGCCAGCATTGCTTTGGAATTTTTGGCTAATGCTTTTGCTCAGAAGGAATCAGATTATCACTCCTATGTGAGGGGAAAGAGAGTTGATTACTCCAGGCAAGATATTAATCGAGCGCTTGGTTTGAGGGAGGTAGAAAATTGTGATGTGGAGTATCGTAAGGCGACACATGATGGGATCAGGAGTAGAAGCGGATGGGATGAATTACTTGAAGGATTGATGAGAGAAGGAAAGGGGTGGATAGGAACTGTTCAGAGACCTCAGAGAGTTAACACTGTTGATTTGCTGCCAGAATACAAAGCATGAGCTTCGTTTATTCAGACGGTTATTGATCAAACTTCTGCTACAGCTGAAATGATAAGGGAAAGAGTGTTTATTTTGCTGTCTGTGATTTCTGATGAGGAAATGGATGTGGGAAAGCTGATGGCTAATAGTTTGCACAAGCTGGTTAGGACGGATAAGAACACTTTGGGACATTGCTGTTTGATAAACAAGTTGTGTCAGGAGGCTCAAGTTCCTGTTGAACCTACTGACATTTTTGTGCGATCTTTGAGATTCATATCTGATTCGGTAATAGAAGGTTTTGAAAAGGAACAGGAGAAGTATGACCGAGATCTTCGGGAAGCAAGGGAGAGACAGTAATAGCCACCTCAGATGATGGAGCAGGATCAGCCACCACAGATGCAGCCACAGGGCCTTCCACCCTATTTCGCTGAGTATACATATGCTATGGCAAATTGGGCCCAGGATATCTCGTCTAGGGATCGGATGCCACCACCGTCATTCCCTCAACCTTTCTATGAAGCAGCTGAGCTCTATCGTCAGAGTCCTTATACCAGGACTAATGCTTATGAGAGATTTGCTAGCCCGCATGACATGGAGAACTACTTTGCGGAGGAGAGGCAGAGAGGAGCTGACAGGGAGGAGCGCATCAGAGCAGAGTACTATAGGATTCAGGCTGAGCAGCAGCTTAATGTTGACGATTATCCTCAGATGTACCTGTTTCCACCTTTAGGACCAGGAGGGTCGTCAGGAGCACAACTCTGATCTGGGCACCTTGTCTAGCCCAAACATTTATTGTTTTTCTTTTTTATCGCTGTCAGTTTTTGCTTCTGTTATTTGTTTATGTTATTTCCTTTTGTATGGAGTCAACTTGAAAAGTGTCTAGTGTTTGAATTTTGATTCCCCGGTTTGTAATGCATCTGCACTTGTTTATTATTAATGAATTGACTTTTCTTGAAACTTACCAGTTCAGTAACAAAGATTTCGCCAATGATTTGTCAAAGGTTCAGAGGAGGTAGTGCTTGCATGATTCTATATGGGAAGTGTACGGCAGGAAAGATGCTTAGGTAGCCACAACTTCCAGAAACCTCAGCTTGTAAGGTTATGGCCTAAAGTTATTTTTCAATTTTTTACAAATATGAGTGTTTCCATGTGGATGCTATTTCTGAGATTTGTGATTTTTCTTTGTAATTGATTGGTCACATTTTGTACACACTAAGGCAAATTGCTTGTACCTTGAGCCTTTCCGACCCACCTTTGTTTATATTGAATTATCCTTTGTTTAAACCCAGTTGAGCCGCTAGGATTTAGACCCCTTGTTTCGGTGACTAACCACATTACAAGCCTAGAGACCTTAGGAATGTACACCAAATTTTGATGGAGTTAGGCATGTTTATGTGTGCTATAATTGAAAAGTTCAAGTTTGGGGTTGCTTTTGGAACTAGCAACACTCTAAGTTTGGGGTAGGGGTACTAGAGAAAGAAAAGAGAATCACTTTGTGCTAAAAAAAAAAAGAATAAGCATGAGAAAAATAAGCTGAATTGTTATATTTGCAGCTCAAAAAAATGAAAAAAAAAAAGTGATCAGTTGTTTCATTCAGTAAATGTTATCTTTAGCCCCCAGATTTAATTGTGATAGAATGTTATGGTGCGTGGTGTATTTTAGATCCGTAGGATGATGTCTAACTCCTTTGTTTTTCTTAAACCTACTTTCCAAATGATCCCACCTCTAACCTAAGTCCCGTTACAACCTGAAAAGTCCTTAAATGTGTGTACATGATAATGACTTTGATTGATTCTTAGAAATTTTTCAAGTTTTGGTAATATAGTAGTCCTTCATGTCGACTGAGTGAACCCTGTCATATTCAATATTGTTGCGAGAAGTTGTGGAATGGATGTGTTACCAAGCATGTTAGCTCATCAATTGCTAACAAGGGAGATGAACTTTTGACACGATCATTGGTGGGGTAAGTGTTACTTTACTGTTATTTTTCATTGTAAGTTGGTTCCTTGAGGACAAGTAACGATGCAAGTTTGGGGTTGTGATGACATCCTGTCATTACTCTTTTAGTAGGCATTTTTCATGTAATTTTAGTGTTATGCATTGTAATTCATGGAGTTGCAAGCCACAAAAAGTACAGAAAATGGAGTTTGAAGATTGGGAATTCAGCCACCGAATACTTGGAATTCGGCCACCGAATTTGCTGCTCAAATCACCACAGATTCACGTCAAAAATCGGCCACCGAAGTGAAAAATTCGGCCACCGATGTTCAGGCAATTCGGCCACCGAATTGAGGGATTCGGCCACCGATTTTGACAGGCTTATTTAAGAAACTTGCATTTTCTGAATGAAGGGTTCATGATTTTGGAGACCTAGAGGCATATTTTGGAGCTGAAGCTTTGAAAACTCATAGCCAGTTATCAATACATGTATGAATCCTTTAATTCTTGTTAGTTATCTTGTACTTTAGCTATGAGTAACTAATCTCTTTGTGGTTGAGGCTTAGATGAATTTGATGTAATCCTATGGGAACCCTAATTTGTTGAACTCCTTTGAATATCAATGAAAGTCTAGTTTTTATTCATATTACCTTGTGTTTAATGCTTTTTGTATGTTCATCATCAACTACTAACCCTAGCTTTATGAATATGCAAATTGATCGGAGAGATTGAGTGACCACTAACCCTGGTTCTTGACTCGAATCTAGGTAATAAGTTTAACCTGAGTAATTAAGCTAGAGATAGACAATTATTAGGTTATGACATAGGGATCAACGGACTATTAAAACCTCCAACGGTTTCGAACTCGTTTAAGAGATTAAGGTGTTGTAACCTGTGGGGAGAATTCTAGGTCAAGAGATTGGGTAGAATTACTATGTTAATCTGTCGTTAAACTAGATAGACATTGATTGAATTAGGAGTGCAAATTACCATAGGAGAGCGTCAGAGGAGTCGAAAGTCTTAGTCATTTTTCTCTCTAATTTCTTAAAACCAGTCTTTATTGCTTTTTAATCAAATTTATTTTACAAACTCAATTAAACTGCCTAGGGCAACCCTGAATTTAATACATCCAAATTGATAACAATAATGCTTAGTCGAAATTAACAACGGTCCTCGTGGATACGAATTTTATTATTACTTCGATTGAATTTGGTTCACTTGCCAAATATCTATCATGACTCTTCATCAATCTTGTAAGTTATGTTCCGTGTCGAGGGAATGGTTGTTACATTGTTTCAGAGATTGCAGTGTGGCTATAAATTAGCATATGGTGGCCGTAGACCTTATTCCTGACTCTTTTTGGAGGCAAGACTTTGAAACTTGGCTTGTATGCAATCTTACCAAATCCAAGTATTGTGGTATGAAGAATTTGAATTTCATGTTTGCTGTTTTGTAAGATGTAGTTTGGCATTCTCATATTGAGTGGGTTGTCAAGCAAGGTCATAGTACGAAGCTGGAGGCTTTTGCAATTAGAGGTTAATGCTAATCCAGTAGTGATGTTGATAGTATTAATATGGTGAAGGTATTTTCCTTTTAGGTTGCTCTTATGTCTTACTTAAGAATCCTCTGTGGGAAAGACCAAATGACGAAGTTGCTGGAGAGGAGGTTTTTGTTCGAGGGTGAGGTGATGGTAGGGGGAGAGGAAGTTTTCTTTGGAAAGGGCGAGCACCGTCAAAGCTCAAAGGTGTTAGCATTCTCATGGACAATGCTCTTGAATAGAATACCAACAGGGGTGAATCTAGCAATAAGAAGTGTCTTAGATGTGGAAACTTCCAAGAATTGCGTGTTTTGGGGAAGGCAGAAAAAGACGGTGCTACATCTCTTCTTTCATTGTGAAGTTGTGGCAACGGTGTGGATTGGTGTTAATTTTCGGGACAAATGAGGCGACCTCGAAGAAATGTAGACATGGTCTTTGGATTATTTGGAATGCGACGATTTGGTTGATTTTGAAGAGGTGGAATGGTATAGTTTTTAATAATGGTGTGGTGGATGTGATGGAATTGGTGGATAGTATTAAGTTGCTCTCTTGGTGTTGGAGTATGAACCGGCTTAAAATTGTATCTTGCCTTTACTACGAGTGGTGTTGGAATCCGAGGGAGTGTTTGGTGAGATAGGGGTTTGGTTGTCGGCTGCAACTTTGCATCTGCGTTGTGCGGTTTTTCTATTCAGCAAGCAGTATCCTTTCCTAACTGCATGTTTCTGTTGGCTTCCTGGTTGCTGCTATTTTTCTGTTTTAGGTTGGACAGTTTTTTTTATTTTGCGGTTTCAGCATGTTTCGGTGTGGCTTGTTGCTGCCATTGCGTGGGACTTTTTTGTTTCTGTTTGAGAGCCCTGTTGAAGTTGTATGTAGATATAGGCTCTTGTTTTGATGATATCCACTATATAGTCTTATTTGATGATGTTTTATTATTAGTATAGTCTAGACTCATGTTAAAGCACCTAGCAATTCTTGCCTCTTTGTGTCTGATGATCCCTTGATGTCTTTTGTGTCGTTTATTTGTAAAAAACTTCATTTTTCTTGGCCTAAGTGATTTTCTAGTCAATTGATTCGACTCACACTATTCTGAATCGTATCATCAATTGTTTCTACCTTTTTCCATGTTTGCCTATGCAGTTTGAATCGATTCATGAATTGATGAATTGCATCATCATGAATCGATACAATCCTGTCTTGAATCGCATCACTGTATCCTACTGGTCTTGCTTTTTGCCTTGTTGAATCGAATCACACTTTTTTGAATCGTATCAACCTTCATCTGGGGGCATATGAATCGATTCAAATCTAGCTTGATTCGTATCAATCTTCATGGCTCAGCTTGTTTGTCTTTTGCTGTCTGAATCGAATCACACAATAAGTGAATCGACTCACTATGTTGTTTTTGGCCATATTTTTGCACTTGCCACCCTTTTCTATATATACTCATTGTCCATTTGTTCTTGAGATTAAACACTTTTTCTAAGAATCATTGTGGTCCTTTGAGTCATAGATTGCTAGAGTGCTATAGGGATTGTAAGTTGATTGCTTTCAAGGATATTGATTGGGAATCAAGGATCCAAATTGAGTAATTTCATTCCACCTCCAAAGGTATTGAGGGTTCTTTCTAAAGTTCTTGAGTTGAAGGGGATCCAACCACCGGACGGAGCAAAGAAGAGTTCGAGTGAAGAGCTTCATGGATTGCACGGGTGATTGAGGATTCGAAGACTTCAAGAAGCACCAATTTTAAAGGGTATTTGAAGATTGGGGGAGTAGTTGCATAAGAATTGAAGAGCTAGGGTGGTTTCAAGGAATTCTTGTAATCACATTGTAATCAAACATTCAATTCTAGTGGAAGTCCTTGGTGGAGACGTTTTCCATCAAGAAGAATATACGCACCCCGAAGCGAGGGCGAAAATGGGAACTACTATAAATCTCGGTGTCGTTTATCTTCCCTTTCTTCTTTAATTTCGTTTAATTCTGTATATGCTTGTTTGATAAATTGTTAGAATAGAATTGAATGGGATCTTGTGTTAACTTGTTAAACTTGACTTAATTCATTGAATTAGGTTTTCTCTTAATTCACCTTGATCACATTTGGATTCAATCTAGTGTCAGTTTATCAAACACATATACCTTATGTTCATTAGAATAATTGTTTTAATTGTTCTTAGGTTTGGTTTGAGATTTGTCTAGTTTCGTACATTGTGTCAAAATTATTAATCATAGATTGTATTAAGATTTGACTTTGTATCTCTCAATTCTTAGTGAATCTTATTGATCAGTACATCGTCTTTATATTTTTGTCATTGCTATTGTTTCAAGCATAAATCCAATTAGTCATCTTTGCTTTCAAAACTCGCTTTCGCTAAAAACTCGATAAACTATTAAAACTCTATTCACCCTCACTCTAGCTCTTATTACCTTGCCATATAGACCAACACCTGTCACTACAAGAAAATATGTGATTTGCTACGACGAATTTTGTAGCTAATTCGTAGCTAATTTCAAGCAAACGAAGTTAACTACAGATGTGCTACGGAATACCTATTGAATAGGGTGAAGGTGAGAAAAACACAAGAAGGGGAGGGGGTTGTTGAATTGTGTTGCCATTTTCTGGTTCTTTTCTTGAGTGTTTGATATTGGTCAGAATCTGATGGTACAGAGTCTGAGTGCAGCGGATAAAACAGAAACACAAAGATAAAAGATAGATAGATAGAAAGAGCAGACACACACAATTTATACTGGTTCCTTTCACAATTAAGTTAAATGAGGTTTTTTTTTCTCCCAATGGAGAAACTATAACAACATTTGTTTTTACCACCAAATAAAATCAAACATCGGCAATTACAGAAGAGATCAAAAGAGAATATAGAAATGAGAAGAATTTTGGTGGATGGACATTGTGGTTGATCAATGAAAATGAAATAATCTTCGATATATCCGTTTTATTACATTAGAGTTTAAAAATTAAACCACCTTGACCGAGGAACAATAAGTTGAGAAAAATCACCTAAGTGGAAAATGAAAAGAAAAAATGGTCGAAAATTAAGTGAGTTCATATTGTGTTATATTATAAGCGAAGTGTTTGTCAATTTGATAAAAAAAAAAAGAAAAATTAGTATTTAGTTAAAAAATAGAGCTGGTGTTTGTGCTATTTAAGAAGACCTTAGGAGAGGTTAGTGTAATTTGCCTATGATTTTTTTAAAGAGTAGTTTGCCTGTGATAAAACCATTGAAACAGTAGTTATTAAATATTATGAAGTGCTAAACTAAAAATATGTAAAAATATTAAAAATAATAAAGATTTCATTATTGATAAAGATGTCGTTATGAGTCCCGTGTATGAATTGTACAACTATATTATTTAGTGACTCATTTATCATTTTTTCAATTTTTTTATAGTCATATTTCTAAAAGATATAATAACTAATAATCTACAACAATAAAAAATATTATTTTATAATATGATATGGTGGCCTATGACTTCTTTGATTTTCTGTTGTTTCCAAATATGTTGAGATCTGCAGGTTTCAAGGTGTCTTGTTTGCCAACACTTTAGTTCTTCAAACACAAAAGAGCTTTTATGCTTGCTGATTTGTTCAAGAGTTGTTTGCACTTGATTTTTGATAACGTGTTGACAGTCAATTCATTAATTGGTCTTCGCAGATGTTCACTTTTCATATTTTTTTTAATGTGGTTTCGCGCCCGTATACGGGTTCGCTAGGTTGTGCCCATAATTAATAAAAAAAATTAGGATAGATTAGGGTCGATCCACTTGATCTGATTTATTATGTTGTATCCCCGTTTTGAGTTGTACTTGAGTCAGGTCTAATGCCCCTAGTCTCTTTATCTATTTTTTATTTAATATAATTTTTCTTTTGACTAAAAAAAGATAAAGAAAAAACAAAGGCAAATTATTTCTAGAAAAGAAGCAATCTTGAAAATGTGTAATTTTTTGAAAAGTAGGTATATGCCTTGTAATAAAAATTTTGTAACTTTCTTTAAGTTATGTTATTCTGTGATTATCAATTAGATATAATTGAATATTTTTTTTTTGTTTTTTATTTTCTTAGTAAAAATATTTTTTCAGTGTTTTGTTAGTATCAACGATAATTGTCTCAACCATATTTTGTTATTTTATTAATAAGTAAAATGTATTTATTAATTTTTTTTATTAAAATTTATATTTGTGAATATTTTTTTAGACTAAATATGTAAACAATTGTGATTTTTTTTATTGGATTACCTACAAAAAAAAAACTCATAGGAAGGTAGTTCTGTTGCATCCTAAAAAAGAAAAAATCTTAGGAATGTAGTTATATTGCATCAAATAGACTTAATATGAGATAAAAACACATGAACATCATAAAACTTATTTTTAATAAATGTAAATTAAATATATGGTTCTCTTTTAATAGAATAAAAATATATTTTGATATTCAATCATTTAGAGATTTTTTGAAAAAGCATAATAAATTTGGTATTTGTTTATTGTAATAACAATCACTTCTTTCAAAAAAAAATATTTGTTTGGATACAACTCTATAAAATGGATTTTTTGTTACAAAATTATCTTAATTTTTTGATACTTAATTTCTCCCTCTCTTACATTTTTTGAAAAGTTACTATAATCTCTTATCATTTAAAGTTGATTTTAGATTTTTTTGTTGAACCTAGTTTTTTTTAAAATTATATTAATATAAAATAAATTTTTTGTTACAAAAACACATCAATCTTTTGAAAGTTATTTTCTCTCTCAGCTAAATATAATCTTTTGTTACAAAAGACACAGAAAGGTAAATATATGTTGAGGTGTCAAAATATTAAGATGGAGCAAAATTGTGTTTTTACTTGTCATTAAATTTCATAATTAGAAAAAGATAATAGATTGTAAATTGTTTTTAACTCATTAGATATTTAGAAGTTGAATTATATAAAAAAAAATTTTGTTTGGGATTAAGATGAAGTTTGTTTGTTCTTTAAAAAAAGATTAAGTTAGTGTGTTTTATTGAGTGAGCTTGCTTTAATTTGTTTTTAAGAGAGAAAAGATAGAGTTAGATTGAAACAAAAGCCACAAAAAAATATAATTTTAATGACGTGTCAAAAAATTAAGAGGGAGTAAGATTGTATTTTTGGTAGACATTAAGTTTCATAATTAGAGAAAGATATATAGAATATAAGAGTTTAATTTCCTCTAAAAAAGATTTTTTTTTTATAAGAAATTTAAGAATAAGGGAACCATTGTACCTAAAAATAAGGAACCGCTTCAAAAATAATGATAGCATTAATGAAACCCTAGTATTAATGAAACCCTTTCTGTTAATCAGTGGTAAATGAATATACATGCCACACTCTCTAATCTATTTGGATCGATGAGGTGGCATGCTTAGATGTCGTTGATTGCATTTTATTCAGATTATTGATTACTGAAGGATTTTGATGGCACGGATCGATGACGAAATCAGTAATATATAGTATATAAGTAACCGTGATACGCTCTCACTCAATCTCTATTCAGCAAACCAAACCCTTTCTGCTACGCTCACTTCCTTCGTGAATAAGAATAAGAAAATGTCTTCTTTTGATCATAAACCAGAAACCAATGCCAAATACCCTTCTTTCTCTTTCATTGATTATTCAAACTCAAACTCTTTTCAGAATAAACCCAAAAACCTATCTTCAACAACTAATCATACTGGAAAACAAAAGATCGTGTGGTGTTTTTCTTATTCTATTCCTAATAATAACCATGATGTTGAAAAACAAAACAAACACTCATGTGATGTTTGCAACAAGGTTTTTACTTCTAAAAAAGCATTGAATGGACATATGACTTGTCACACTCAAAAGGATATTACTTACTCACCAATTGCAACACCAGCACCATCTTCCTTTGCTCATAGCTATGATGATCAGTTTCTACCACACAAGAAACGGCAGGCGATCAGGAGAAAAAGATATATGAATATTGATGATGAAGATACAGCTGTTGAAACTCTGTTGCATGTATCTGGCGTGGCTGATGAGGGATCAACTGTCAATATCGATGTGAATCACAGCGGCGCTAAAAGGCAAAAACTTTCCAACAATATGGATACCGAGAAGAACAAGGAAAACAACTTAGTGTTGAGCATCAAGATTTCTCAAAATCACAAGATTGCAAGGAACCTGCGGGCTCTAATCATGATAATGAGGAGAAGAAGATTAATGAAGGTGAAACTGAATTTAGGTCAAAAGTTGTGAAGATTTTCGATTTGAACGAGCTTCCAAGTGATGGTTTTGAAGATGAATCCAATTAGTGTCTCGTCTTGGTTTATATCTTTTTAATGATTTTGAATGATATTATGATTTTTGTATGGGATGAATACCCTTCATGTTATCATGTAATTTTCCTTAATTAGAAGTTTCTTAGTTAAAATATCATCATGAATTATTGAGCAACTTGCTTACAAGATATCTATAAAGTTTAATTAGGTTATCAATTTCCACCTTTTACATTTGCCGTAATCTTCTAACTTTGTTTGAGTAAAATTAACTAGGTTATTTGCACTAAATTAGTATGAAAATAGGATTGAGTTGAGGGTTGAAATTGATAGTGAAGCCGCTAACACTAAATTATTTGCACTAAATTAAGGTTACCAATCCTATTTAGTTTTGTGAATGTAAATAGACTTCAAACACTTGCATTTTTTTATCATGTATTTTGCTGCTTGAACAGGTGTGAATAATTAAAACTTTAGATTTTAGTTAATTCATTTCGAATAGTTTCGGCTTTGTCCGTTAAGTGATTCTGATGACTAATATTTAACATGGCCTTGATATTATTAGTCCAAAATTTAAGGTTTCTTCCTATCAGCTATGAATTAGTAGTTTTTTTATTGGATTGGATTCAGAAGTTAAAAGAGAGCAAGCAGGGTGAGGACATGAACATAATTGATGTTTAGTCAACTTAAATTGCTGATGTGCTGATGTTTCGTCTGCATGTTAAAGCATATAAGGCAGGTGTAGATATTACATAGTCATGCGATCGAGTTTGGATTGGAACGTATGGAACACGACTAACTCTGAAATGTTCATGGTAGAAACCACTTATTGGAACGATAAATTGTAACATAGATTCCAGTTTTGCTCCTAAGTCCAAATAACCAAGGTATAAGAATAGGGGTGAGTGTAAGGTACAAGGAAGAAAATTTCATGGCAGCAAATACCATTTGGCAGAGTCCAATATTGACAATCTTGAAGGGGGAAGTTTATAGATTTTGGCTAAAGATGTTGGGGTTTCAAAATATTTTTCAAAACCGGTGGTGGACAACATTCATTGCCCAAGAGTTGATGTTTCATATTTTGGTGTCATTATTGAAGCTATACTGAGAAAATTTGTTAAAAATATTGTTTCTGATAGGGAATGATGGAGATATGAAAGCTTAAAGAGAAGAATTGTGTAATGTGATTGATTATTTCTCATTAGTTACAGTCATGTATATATATAGAAAATTAAACCTAGAATGGAGTTAGTCAGGTTAACAACTTTCCTACAGACTCTCCACTAATTAGGTGAGTAAATAATGGATCAACAACAGATTTACAAATCATAATAATTAAGGAGAATTAAATTCTAATTATTATTATTGATATCCTCCCGCAAGTTGTATGGTCTGAAAGAGAGATGCAACTTGGATAATAAGTAATCGAACCGAGGACGAAGCAAGGGATTAGTTAGAATATCAGCAAGTTGATCATCGGTGGAAACAAAGGATCGAAACTTGCCATGTTGAACATTTTCTCGGACAAAATGATAGGCTAAGGCTATATGTTTCATCCGAGAGTGAAATACAGGATTAGCACTGAGATGGGTAGCACCGAGATTGTCACAATAGATGACTGAATTGGCTGTTGGAGTGTGACCAAGTTCAGTGAATAGAGAAAGGACCCAAAGCAGCTCACTCGCCGTGTCAGCCAAGGCTTTATATTCTGCTTCTGTGGAGGATCGAGCAACAAATCGTTGTTTTCGAGAACTCCAAGAGATGGGCGTGCTGCCAAGATATAATAGGTAACCAATGGTGGAAATATAATCATCCTTATCGCCCGCCCAATCCGCATCCGAGTAGGCGTGAAGATTGAGTGGGGCGGTCGCTGAGATGAAGACGCCTTTGTCACGTGAACCTGCCAAGTATCTGAGCACTCTTTTGAGTGCAGTCTAATGCGCCGTTCTGGGTTCTGCATGAATTGGGCGAGTTTGTTGGTGCTGAAGGCAATGTCTGGGTGAGTAAGGCTCATGTATTGGAGGCTTCCAACGGTCGCTCAATAGTCGGTTGGGGAGGGTAGGAGATCGCCTGAATCCTTTAGTAACTTATCTGTGGCAGACAGTGGAGTGGTTGCTGTTTTCTTATCTGCCATGCCTGATTTATGTAGTAGGTCAGTGATATATTTCTTTTGTGAAAGAAGTATACCTGCAGTAGAGGGAATAACTTCGACCCCCAAGAAATAGTTTAGACATCCAAGATCTTTCAAAGAAAAGCGAGTGGCGAGTTTGGCGATTGAAAATCTGGCTAGAACTTGAACAATACGAAAAACAGAGCACAATCACACAGTATCAGAAGCAACAATATAAAAGTGCAGAAAGTAAAAGCACACAGATATTTGTTAACCCAGTTCGGTGTAAATACCACCTACGTCTGGAGGATACCAATCCAGGAAGGAAATCCACTAAAGGAATTAATCCTAATACTCAAGACACAGACCCCCTGTTCCTAGTCTTCTGACTTAATCTCTTATAGTTATGATTTCTACCCAACACCTGAGTATAAGCAACCCCCTTCTTATTTCCTATTTGTTGAGTATTTTGATGTTGGCTGCATGTTCTAGTAAAATCAATATGTTCTAGCAATGCGTCTCTTTGTGTTTAAGATTTCTTCAGTAGCAAGAAAGTAGTTTTGAGGGGGTTCAGAAGCATGTATTGATAAAAGCAATGTGTTCAATGGAAACGTCTCCATGTGTTTTACAAGTCTTCAGTTGCAAGAATTCGATTTTGAAGAAGTTCAGAAGCTGTTTTGCCCTTCAGAAGCTGATTGATCCTTCAGACGCAGGAACAGTGCTTCAGACGCGCTACAGTGCATCAGACGCATTATTGCAGCGTTGACCCACATTGACTTCTTCAGAAGCTGGGTATTTTTGCGTTATTTCAATGCGAATCTTTGCAAGATTTATCATGGATTTACTATGGATAAAGGATTCTAGAATGCTGATTGAATTAATGAAGATCTTTGAAGATTTGGCTCGTGTTTTATGAAGTTCTTATTTTTCTGAAGCAATCTTTGCTAGATTCTTTGCAGATATATTTATTTCCTTTTTAGTGATTCATAATTCAGAATTATATCAAATACAGAAGATTGGAATCATTTTTATGTTAGCTGCTGAAGATTATAAAAGGAGTTTGCTGCTGCTGTTATAAAGTAACGAAGAATTTAGAAAAATCAGAGATTTTGAGTCTTAGTGTTTTAAGCTGTTTGCTTTATTTGTACACCACTCAAACTGAGTTGGTTTAGGATTTATTGAGTTGTAATTCATTCTAAGCCTTTAGGTACGAATGAAGTTTTGATGTTTTGAAGTTGTGTTCAGAACTGAGTTTATTTTCAGAAGTAGTTCAGTAACAGGGTTGTTACTTGGGTAGGAAGTTAGCAGTTGTCTAATACTCAAAGAGTTGGGTAGAAATCAGACTAGGAGGAGTTTAATTGCTTAGGCTGGGAACTGGGAGTCAGTGTCTTTTGTCATAAGGATTAAATCCTATAGTGGATTTCCTTCCTGGATTGGTATCCCCTTGAGTAGGAGGTGTTTACTCCGAACTGGGTTAACAAACTTCTATGCCTTTTACTTTCCTGCACTTTATTTTGCTGCTTGTGTTGTGTTTTTGTGTGTGCTTTGTTTTGCAAACTATTGTGCCCTGCTTATTTGTTTTGAACCTTGTCCAGCCAGAATTTCAATTGGTATCACAGCAGGCACCCTGCCTGTGATTGGGTGAGCTCCAGGGAAGTGTTTTCTGGCAAGCATGGATAGAGAGGGAGGTTATGTCAACAGACCACAATTGTTGGATGGCACGAACTATGAGTACTGGAAGTCCAGGATGTGTGCTTTTCTAAAATCAATTGACAGCAGAACTTGGAAGGCTGTGCTCAAAGGTTGGGATCATCCTGTAGTTTTAGACAAAGATGGGAACAAAACTGAGATTCTAAAACCAGAAGAAGAGTGGACTAAAGCTGAAGATGATCTGTTACTAGGAAACTCCAAAGCCCTGAATGCAATTTTCAATGGTGTTGATATGAACATGTTCAGATTGATCAAACAATGTACTGTTGCAAAGGATGCTTGGGAAATTCTGAAAACCACTCATGAAGGAACCTCTAAGGTCAAGATGTCCAGGCTCCAATTGCTGACCACTAAGTTTGAGAACCTGAAGATGATGGAGGATGAAAGCATACAGGATTTCTACATGAATGTGCTGGACATGGCAAATTCCTTTGAGTCTCTTGGTGAAAAGATGTCAGATGAGAAGATAGTGAGAAAGATACTCAGGTCACTCCCTAGAAGATTTGACATGAAGGTCACAGCAATTGAGGAAGCTCATGATATTTCTACTATGAAGGTTGAGGAGCTTATTGGATCTTTGTTGAATTATGAAACTGCTTTCTGCAAACAGCCTGAGAAGAAAGGGAAAGGAATTGCTTTTGCAGTCAATTCAGAAGCTGATGATCAACAAGAGCTTAATGAGGATGATGGTGACTTATCAGAAGCACTTGTATTGGTGGGGAAACAATTCAACAAAATTCTGAAACAGGTGGACAGGAAATCCAAATCCAAAGGTCAGAACCTTAGACTCAACAACAATAAGCAAGAAACTGAAGAAAATAGCAAACAAGCAAAGGGTGTGCAGTGCTTTGAGTGTGAGGGTTATGGACATATCAAATTAGAATGTCCTACTTTTCTCAAGAAGTAGAAGAAAAGCCTAGCTGTTTCTTGGTCAGATGAAGACTCAGAAGGAGAGGTTGAGAGTAAGTCAGTTAAACATGTTGCTGCTCTTATGGTCTCAGAAGCTTGTTCAAAGTCTGTAGCCTATTCAGAGTCTGAAACATCATCAGAAACTGAAACTTCATCAGAATCTGAAGCCTGTGATGAAGAATTGGTTTTTGAGGAACCAGCTGTTTCTTATGAAGAGTTATATCTCAGAAATCAAGAACTGTGCAAGTTATTAGAGAATCAGAAGGAAACTGTGTGTCAGCTGCAGTCTGAAAGGTGTGTTCACTTAGGACAGATTTCTAGTCTTAATGAAGAAGTAACTCAATTGAATTCCCAACTTGATCAGATGAAGAAGCAAGTTAGGATGATGAACTCTGCTACTGATGTGTTGGAGGAGATTTTGGATGCTCAGAAACAAGGAAAACATAAGGGCTTAGGATTTGTGGATGAGAGTCTGAACCTCAAGCAGAAAAATCCTGTTAAAAGGTTTATTCCTGCTACTGAAACCCATGATCCTATGATTGGGACTTCTAAGATGAGACCTCAGAAGCAAGCTAATATGCAAGCTCAGAAGCAAGCTAATAAGCAAGCTCAGAAGCAACCTCAGATGCAACATCAGATTCAACCTCAGAAGTTTAACAGAAACAAGAGAAGAAGTCATACTTGGGTTTTTCATCATTGTGGTAAGAAGGGACATATCAAACCATTTTGTTTCAAACTATATGGTTATCCTGAACACTTTAAATATAGAAGAGTTGAACCTGCTGCAAAAAGAGTCAATGTTAAGAAGGTGTGGAAACCAAAATGTCAAGAACCTGTTGGTCTAATGGCTCATACTTCTCAGAAAGCATCATCTAAGAAAAACTGGTACTTTGACAGTGGCTGCTCTAGACATATGACTGGAATTAGTAAGCTTCTGAAAAATATAAAACCTTGTTCCAGACATTATGTAACATTTGGTGATGGAGCAAAAGGTGAGGTTCTGGGAATTGGTGACTTGGTCTGTGATGGTTTACCAAAATTGAATAATGTGCTATTGGTGAAAGGATTGACATCTAATCTGATCAGTATCAGTCAATTGTGTGATCAAGACTTGGAGGTGAAGTTCAATAAGAAAGAGTGTTTGGTAACTGGTCAAGGAGGTAATGTTCTGATGAGGGGCTGCAGGTCATAAGATAATTGTTATTTGTGGAAATCTGAAGAAGAAGACAGAATCTGTCAGAAGCTTGAGCATTTAATCATGAAGGGTTTGAAGAATGTCAAGTCTGTGCAACCCAATGTCAAGGTTAATGAACAAAGTGTAGCAAAGAAACTTGATTCTAGTGAAGCTGAGGAAAATGCTATCATCAGAAGCATGTATTGATAAAAGCAATGCGTTCATTGGAAACGTCTCCATGTGTTTTACAAGTCTTCAGTTGCAAGAATTCGATTTTGAAGAAGTTCAGAAGCTGTTTTGCCCTTCAGAAGCTGATTGATCCTTCAGACGCAGGAACAGTGCTTCAGACGTGCTACAGTGCATCAGACGCACTATTGCAGCGTTGACCCGCGTTGACTTCTTCAGAAGTTGGGTATTTTTGCGTTATTTCAATGCGAATCTTTGCAAGATTTATCATGGATTTACTATGGATAAAGGATTCTAGAATGCTGATTGAATTAATGAAGATCTTTGAAGATTTGGCTCGTGTTTTATGAAGTTCTTATTTTTCTGAAGCAATCTTTGCCAGATTCTTTGCAGATATATTTGTTTCCTTTTCAGTCATTCATAATTCAGAATTATATCAAATACAGAAGATTGGAATCATTTTTATGTTAGCTGCTGAAGATTATAAAAGGAGTTTGCTGCTGCTGTTATAAAGTAACGAAGAATTTAGAAAAATCAGAGATTTTGAGTCTTAGTGTTTTAAGCTGTTTGCTTTATTTGTACACCACTCAAACTGAGTTGGTTTAGGATTTATTGAGTTGTAATTCATTCTAAGCCTTTAGGTACGAATGAAGTTTTGATGTTTTGAAGTTGTGTTCAGAACTGAGTTTATTTTCAAAAGTAGTTCAGTAACAGGGTTGTTACTTGGGTAGGAAGTTAGCAGTTGTCTAATACTCAAAGAGTTGGGTAGAAATCAGACTAGGAGGAGTTTAATTGCTTAGGCTGGGAACTGGGAGTCAGTGTCTTGAGTCATAAGGATTAAATCCTATAGTGGATTTCCTTCCTGGATTGGTATCCCCCAGAGTAGGAGGTGTTTACTCCGAACTGGGTTAACAAACTTCTATGCCTTTTACTTTCCTGCACTTTATTTTGCTGCTTGTGTTGTGTTTTTGTGTGTGCTCTATTTTGCAAACTATTGTGCCCTGCTTATTTGTTTTGAACCTTGTCCAGCCAGAATTTCACTATTCAAGTAACAACCCAGTTACTAAACAGCTTCTGAATAACTACCTAGTTTGTGAAGAAACACTTTAAACTAACAAAGACTTCATTCGTACTTAATAGCTTAGAATGAATTACAACTCAAAACTTCTAAACCAACTCAGATGAGTGGTGTACAAATAAAACCTAAGTTTAAAAGCACAAAGACTCAAATTCTCTGATTTCTAATACTCTCTTCGTTAACTTCAATAGCAGCAGCACATCTCCTTAAATAGGCTTCAGCAATCATATAATTCTGGAACAAATCTTCTCTGAAATACACTTCTAAAATTCTGCTAGGCTTGAAAAGGAAACAATATAATTCTGACTTCTATCTTGCAATGATTCTTCACAAATATATGCAAACATAAAACACGAAGCCAATCTTCTCAAGATCTTCAGCAAATTAATCAGCCTTTCTAGAAAACTTCAGCCATAATAAATCTTCAGCAAATCTCCATAAGATACGCACAGAATTAATGCAGAAAAACCAGCTTCTGAAGTCCAGCTTCTGAAGGTCAACGATGGTCAATGTCTGAATAGTGCGTCTGAAGGTCATTTCTGCGTCTGAAGCACTGTTCAGCGTCTGAAGACCAAAACTGCGTCTGAAGGTCCAAACTGCTTCTGAAGGCCATTTCAGCTTCTGAACCTCCTCAAATTCAATTTCTTGCTTCTGAAGACTTCTTAAACACATGGAGATGCTTTGTTTGAACACTTTGATTTTACCAAAACATGCAGCCAACATCTAAATACTCAACAATCTCCCCCTTTGGCAAATTTTAGGCTAAAATCAAAATGCAACACATAGAATAAGTTCTTCAATCAACACAAGATAATTAACCTTGAAGAACTCCACATAATTCAAACATAGCACAGAGATAAGCAGTGGATCCAAGATATGTTAACATGATAAACCAACCAGCTTCAGCTTCTGAACAACCTGAAGCACACAACAACTACTGATCATCTTCTGATACTTCTTAGACTCTGATCATCACATGTACACTCCCCCTGAAGCTTCACAAACACACAACCACATGAACACTCCAGCTTCAAAACAACTCTCCCCCTGCAACTCAGCAGATAAACTACACTCCCCCTTAATTCTGAACTGCAGTGAATTTCTGAGAAATACCTTTTGAAACTGAAACAGCAGTAATCACAACACTTCAGCAACACTAAACAACTGAAACACTTCTCAGCACATAACTCTTCAGGAACAGTCAAATCAAATACATCTGGAACAAACAGCTCACAACTCAGGAATTCAACACTAATGCACTCCCCCTGAGTTAGAAACTCCCCCTCAAACAAAACTGCACAGCTCTTGTTGAAACTCTGAATTCTGAATAAAACTGTCATCTGAAAAATAACTTCTGAATTCAAACTCTGAAACATTCTGACCAGCTCCATTCTGAACTCAAACACAAGTTTTTCTCCCCCTTTTTAGCCACAAAATTTTGACAAAACTCAGACTTTATATAGGGAACAAAAACTAAATATGTAACATAGATCCTCAAAACTAAATGAATATCAGACTCTGACTCAGGATCACACTTAGCATTTGCAAATCTGGCAGGTACTCTATCTTCCTCACATCCAGTTTGCTGTAATTGCTATAACTCCTCTTGCAGACAAACACCCAACTTGCTTCTCAGATTCTCAAACTGCTTGGCATCCAAAGCTTTTGTGAAAATATCAGCAATTTGTTCTTCAGTATCCACATGTTCAAGCTGAACAATCTTTTCTTCCACAAGATTTCTGATGAAATGATGTCTGATATCAATGTGTTTAGTTCTGCTGTGTTGTATGGGATTCTGTGAGATTATCACAATATAGGGTCATAACACCTTGTTGCATGTTGTATTCTTCCAGCATCTACTTCATCCATACTAACTGTGAACAACTACTACCAGCTGCTATATATTCAGCTTCAGCTGTAGACAATGAGACACAGTTCTGTTTCTTACTGAACCAAGAAATCAAGTTATTCCCTAGAAAGAAACATCCACCAGAAGTACTCTTCCTGTCATCTGAACTTCCTGCCCAGTCAGCATCACAATACCCAATCAATTCAGAACTTGCACTGTGTGAGTACATGATTCCATAATTACTTGTACTGTTGACATACTTCAGGATCCTCTTTACTTGTGTCAAATGACTCATCTTTGGATCTGCTTGATATCTTGCACACACTCCAACAACAAAAGTAATATCTGGTCTGCTTGCAGTAAGGTACACTAAACTCCCAATCATACTTCTGTATTGGCTTTGATCAACTGCAACTCCTTGTTCATCTTTAGTTAGCTTCAAGTGAGTAGCTGCAGATGTTCTCTTATGGATGGCAGTCTCCATTCCAAATTTCTTCACTATATCCTTGACATATTTACTCTGAGAAATGAAAATAGTATCTTCCATTTGCTTGACTTGCAGTCCAAGAAAATAAGTAAGCTCACCAACTAGACTCATTTCAAATTCTGATTGCATCTGCTGAACAAACAACTGAACCATTTTGTTTACATCCCACCAAACACTATGTCATCAACATAAATTTGTGCTATCATTAAACGTCCATTTTCTTCTTTCACAAACAAAGTCTTATCAGTTCCTCCTTTTCTGTATCCTTGAGTCACAAGAAATTGTGTGAGTCTTTCATACCATGCTCTAGGTGCTTGTTTCAATCCATACAAAGCTTTCTTCAATTTGTAAACATGATTTGGAAAATTATGATCCACAAACCCTTTAGGCTGTTCAACATACACTTCTTCTTGTAAATAACCATTCAGAAAAGCACTCTTCACATCCATCTGAAACAGTTTGAACATAAGAATGCATGCTACTCCCAACAGTAATCTTATGGACTCTAATCTGGCCACATGTGCAAAGGTTTCATCAAAGTCAAGTCCCTCCACTTGAGTATAACCTTGAGCAACTAACCTTGCCTTGTTTCTGACCACAGTTCCATGGTCATCTGTTTTGTTCTTGTAAATCCACTTAGTGCCAATGACATTTAACCCTTCAGGTCTTGGAAAAAGATCCCACACTTCACTTCTTTTGAATTGATTCAACTCATCTTGCATGGCTTCAATCCAGAATTCATCAGTTAAAGCTTCCTTAAGATTTTTGGGTTCAAATTTTGACACAAAACATGAATCAGTAGCAACTGAGTCTGATCTTCTGGTTCTGACACCTTGATCAAGACTCCCAATGATTAAATCTCTAGGATGATCCTTCTGAACTCTAATTGATGGTCCTTTACCAGTAGGAACATAATCTGGATGAATTTCTTCTGCTTTAGACTCTACTTGATTTTCTGCTTGTGATAGTTGTTCTTCTGATGTTTCAGTATCTGGAACTACTTCAGACTCATCTCTTTCTTTCTCAGCAGACAGATCATCAATCACAATATTAATGGACTCCATCACAACCTTGGTTCTGGAATTAAACACTCTATAGGCTCTGCTGTTCACTGAATAACCAAGAAATATTCCCTCATCAGACTTAGGATCCAGCTTTCTTATATTTTCTCTATCAGCCAAAATATAACATTTGCTGCCAAAAACATGAAAATATTTGACTGTAGGCTTTCTACCCTTCCACAGTTCATACAAAGTAGATGTAGTTCCCTTCTTTAAAGTCACCCTATTGTGAATGTAACAAGCTGTATTCATAGCTTCAGCCCATAACATGTAAGGTAGCTTCTTAGCATGTAACATGACTCTTGCAGATTCTACTAATGTTCTGTTCTTCCTCTCAACTACACCATTTTGCTGAGGTGTTATAGGTGCAGAGAACTCATGCTTGATCCCTTCAGATGCACAGAACTCAGAAAATTTCTTGTTTTCAAACTCCTTCCCATGATCACTTCTGATTCTGATAATACCACAGTCCTTCTCTCTTTGTAGCTGAGTGCACAAATCTCTAAAAACTTTAAATGTATCTAATTTATCTCTCACAAAGCTGACCCAAGTAAATCTTGAAAAATCATCAACCATTACAAATGCATATACTACAAGAAAATCTGCTTTTTGCGACAGTTAAAATGAGGCATTGCGACGGTCCTCAACCGACGATGAAATGCGTGTCGCTGAAGCATTTTGCGACGGTTCCTCAAACCGTCGTTACAACCGTCGTAGCAGGTATTGCGACATTTTCTTAACTGTCGCAAAGTGCATTTTAAATTATTTTTGAATGGGTCTTTTAGGCTAGTAGCGACGGTTTAAACCGTCGCAAATGCAAAATTTTGATAATTTTGTTTTTTTAACATTTTTCTTTAAAACAATTTTCACAACTGTTTAAATAACAATTAATCTTAAATTAAAATAAAAACTATAAATCAATAAAACACTTAAAATGCAAGAATATATAAATATAATCGACTAAATTTCATTCATATAAACGATTCAAAAGTAACAATGTTGATCCATACATTAAACTTAATTAAAACTATAAATAAAGTAGCTTAAATATTCAAACACCAAAATAGTAGTGAATTTCAATGGTTGACCATACAAAAAACTACATAATTAGTTCATAATATATATCTAAACATCCCTAGTGACGTTGCTCATTATCTTCAAGGCGGTAACTAGACTCAGAGGAGCGCACACCATCTCTTGGGGATTCTACGTGTGTTGGCTAAAAAAAAAATAAGACAATGATTAGCAATATCAAAGTACTCATTAAAACTCATAACAAAAGAGCAATGACAATCTTCAAAATGGATAGAGTAAAAAAAAACAACCAGGTAAAAACGGCCTTGTAAAAATAACACCAAACAACCAAGTAAAAACATACAAAACCCAAGGTCGAGCTCAAAAGAAGTCGACAAGAACAACCTAACCAGCCCCTAAAATTTATCATCCTAATCCAAACAATAAGAATGCAACTTGTGAGAATATAATTTTACCTGTTTTTCTCTAGAATTTTGCATTTGCAACAAGAATGCAACTTGTTCCTTCAAGATATCAACTTGTGAAGCCTTATCCTTGAGTGAATCAATTTCAGCTTGCATTTTTAACATCTTCTCATTAGCCTCAAAGGAAGATGCCGATCTAGCACGGTGAGAAGTAGAGATTTGAGATGGTGTTATCCCAAGTCCCATAGAACGCACATATCCATGATGTTCTTTTCCAAACACTTTGACAAATGCTTCATTCTCAGAATGAGTGTTTTGCATTTCAATTTGCAATTGTTCCTGCATGTTATCAAATTATCATGACTAAAATGTTTTCATATTATCATGAGAGAAAAAAGAAATGAGTAATCTGATAGGACTTCTATTATAGAACAGTCTCAAAATTAAAAAACTACATAGTTGTGACTCTTGGAATAAGAATATTACAAACCCTACTGCATTCTACTCTGTCTGACCGGCTAATACAGTCGATGATAAGGAAACACAAACTGAATATTTAACTGAGTAAATGTGCAGCAATCAATGACAACCATTTGGCTTCTCTAACACAAGTTTACAAGAAGAATCGTGACAAAAGAGAATTATATATTTACTTTCTTTTTCAATATTGAAATATATGTGAGTGACAATTCAATTAATAAAATCGATATTGGCTTAAAAGTTTGCACATAATGCATGAACCAGGTTAGTTAGACAGTTTCAGCAAGGGACTATTTAATTAGTAACTGATAGGTAGGAATTGGCAATTCAATTAACAAAACTGAAATTGGCTAACAGTTTGCACAGAATGAATAAACCAGGAAGTGAAATTGTTTGGCAAAGAATGTACACAAATCAAAAGATGGTGAACAAGGGAACAAACTTAAAAAAATACAGAAAACTGATTCTATATCTAAAGGTAATAAATTGGCCTATGTGCAAGGAAATGTGGTAAATTAAATAGGTCTATATGACATGCAGGTATAAATTTTTCTTCAAGCAATTCCATTCAGAAACTAGTTAGCAAAAACAAATAATTGTCATTTATGTTCACAAGGAGATTTCATAGAAAACTTAGAATGACTATATACATATAATTCCATTACTATTACTATATGAAAAATATCAATGATCGATTGAATGTTTAAACATATAAATGACTATATACATATAATTGCACTTACAGCTTTTTCCTTGGCCTCTTCATTGACAAATGACCCGTCAGACTTCTTACGAGAAATTGGATACATTTCTCCCCTACTGTATTCTCGACCATCTCTCACTTCCTACAAATAACCACGTGTAATAAGTACTTGTGCAATGATACCTTTAATCAATGACAGATTGAGTGAATCATACCAACTCATCTCTCTTCCTCGCAATAGACTTAGTTCCTAGTGTATGATGGATTGTTAGTTTTTGCCTATTTGATGCATTTTTTTGTGCCTTCTGCTGCGTTTTTGGCGTCCGCCTATATGCTACAAAAACAGCCCAATCGGTTGGGTCAATAGAACGTGGATAATTCGCAAGATTCACTTCTAATGGGAGCTCCCATTTAAAATGTGTATTGAACAATCGACATCTTGCATCCTTCCATTTCCTTCCAAGACTAGTCAGAATATATTTCTTGTTGTCTCCATCATCAACAACAAATTTTGTCTTGAAACATAAACATAAAAAAATAGTTACTAAACAAAAGAAACAATAAATCAAAAAATATGTAGTTGTATATCAATGATACCTTTATTTTCGCATCATAAATGTTAGTTTTTTGTTTCTCTGGAATTTTGTCCCAACTTTCGAACACTATCGGAAAGTCTCTAAACATTCTTGCAAGTCCACCCAAAAAATTCGCTAACAAACCAGCTGCTGCTCCCACTGGTTGACGGTCATTCCATCTTGTTATTATCCTTGTTCCATTAGGAGATTCTTGCAACACATCATACACCATTAAACGCATGTTTGAAACATGACCCGCCACATCTAACACATAAGAAAGTAAGTGAAATATGACATAACTCAACGATGTAAAACAATTAAATTATTTAAAGATAATTTGGAACTAGATTACTTACTTATAACTTCTACATCCCAATATTTAGATTTCTTTTTTTGAGTAATTTCTGGATCATCTTCTAACATGTCATCTTCAGAATCAGGGACTGGTGCAGGTGGTGGTGTCACATTTGTAGGTGGCAGTTCAGTCACCTGGACTATTGCCGGCGGTGTTGTCACCTTGCTAGTTAGTGGATATGTCTCTTGGACTGGTGCAGGTGGTGGTGTCACATGTGTAGGTGGTGGAGGGGCTTGTGGTAAATCATGCGAACGGAGGCGCTTCTTGTTGATTGCCTCAAGAACTCCAGGTTGTACAAACCTTGAACGACCCTTCACAAACTAAATAAGATCACAGTCATAAATATGGAGGGATTTGATTGGTCCAATAAAGAAAAAAAAACTACAGGAATCAAAAGTATAATTAAGATCACAATTTCATGTGCATAATCATAGTATGACATCAACAACATCTGACATCAACAATACATTATGAATATATAGATAATTCTCAAACTATTTGAAACCATTATGAATAAACTACTCACAAACATAGTACTATATCACACTTTAATGAAACCAAGTGGTGTTTGGTTCAATGTACTCCATGTTCTTTCATTCAATGTACTTACCACAAACGGTTGAGAGCCTTAAACAACTTATTTCTGATTTTTATGTATCTCGGTATGTTCTCATTTATTACTACTTTAATTCACTCGTGTCTTAGTTCTTACACCAAGATTTCAAATGCATCACACCCTTTTCTTATGAAAGAAATTTTGTTCATTTTTAGATTATGATGATGTCTTTTAATATAATAATATGTAACCAATCTAACAAGTAACAAACTCTATGTTTATTTTTTTTTTGTTGAATATGAAAATTCTGTTATTTACATATTCTGTGTTCTGTTTTTTCTTTTTATAGCTTATGTTTTTGTTTGTGCTTTCTCTCTATCTCTTTTTATGTATTGGTGATTTACCAAGATGTCAAAATTTGAGGGTGTTATTGTTTCTGATCAATTGCTTCAAAGCCAGTTTACACAGGTTGAACTTCGCAGCCTTAAATCAAAAGTAAGTTCTTTTCTTCTTTCCTTATACAAAGGACATTTTGGTCCAATTTCATGTCTTCTGTGTGCTTTTTTACCTATGTTGCTTTTCTTTGTGGTGGTGTAGTTTATCTCTTTCAAAAATCAGCATGGTAAAGTTACATATGGAGATTTACCATCTTTAATGATGAAGCTAAAAGCATTCATAGATATGTACAGTGAAGATGAGATTAGGGGGATCTTGAATGAATCAGGCAATGATTTTACAACTGATGTTGATTTTGAAGCCTTCTTAATGGTAAGTAAATTTTATGCTTTTCACTTTTATTTTTCAATATTATTAGATACGTGTTTTGTTACAACAAAAAACCCGGCTCTAACTTAAACAGATATGTAAGCGTACACAAGAACACAAACGATTGATTATAGTTCAGTTAATTGTGTCTATGTCTCCGATCGTAGTTTTTCTATCATGTAATGTAATGCTTAGGGTTATAGAGTACAAATGTAATGCTACGTTTAAATACTATGTTCGAGCATCTGGTCATTTATCAGTGAAGGTGGGTGTAGGAACCTTGAAACCGTAAATCATCTCTTTTTATAATTGTCGAATTATCTCGGTGGTGTAGAGCGAAACTTTGAAATGGTTAGGAATTTCGGCAGCTTTTATAGAAGGCGGCTTTGAACATCTGAACCAATTTAAAGGACTAGTGAATGGTGGCAAAATAATTAGAAAAAAGTTGGTTTAATATGGCTTTCTAAATTTGGAAATCCATAAACGCAATGATTTTCACCCAAAAAGGATTTAATTGGGAGAAGGTAATGGAGGAGAAAAAAGTTTTATCTTAAAGGGTGAAAAATGTAAAACTTGTGTTTGGTTTATGAAAAAGTATGGATTTTGATCATTTTGTTTGACCGAGTGAAAAATCGTTCTTGGTTAGATCTACTTAACAATTGAAATCATAAGACCTCCTGACTTTAATTTTTTAATTTTTTGGTGAAACAATTATTAGTTAGATTTTATTATCTATTGGTTGAACTCTAAATTACCATGAATCTTTTTCTTTGAGAGCAGAAAATTACAAACAAACAAAAAAAAACTTACATTTTCACCTTAACATTTGTCTATAGGTAACCGAATGAAAGTATATTAGTCTGAAGCGAGTAGATAAAAAAAGGTTCTAAAGTTTAAGAATCAATAAATCATACCGATGAAGGTTTTTTAGTGGCAGAAGAGGATTCGACAAGGGACTGAGCGAGAATTGGCAGATTGAGAGCGTTAATCCTTTTATTATTATCTTCAATTCTTTTGCTCCGTGCATACTCATATGGTGTCATCTTTTTCACAAGGTTGAGACTCCAAACACACTTACACTGCAAGCATTGATGATAAACAAGTCAAAACGATGCATAAGATAAGTAAAAGCCAAACTAATGCAATTATGCAAGTAACTCAAAAGCCAAACTAGAACAAACTAGCAAGACAACACCCAAAACCAAAACCATAGCCAGAAAAACAAAACTCATTTCACACAGCAAACTCAGGCACAACCCAACAAAATGAGATACGCAAAACAGTATAATATCACGGCAAAGACAGTATATGGTGTAAATAAGCCAAACCTTGAGCAGCACCTAAAGCAATTCCAAATCTCTTAGACCAATCCAACGACTCCACAAACTTTCCCTCATGCAAAACATCACCTAAACTCCCATTTTCCATATACTCATACACCAATATTCTGAAATCATCACAACTACAACAAAACAAAAGCTTCACTATATTAGCATGTCTAATTCTACCCAATGTTTCAATCTCTGACTTAAACACCAATTCAGTATCAGGTTTCTGTGTTCCACCACCCCAAAGCCTTTTCACTGCAACTATTTCACCTGTTTTCACCTTCACCTTATAAACCTGACCTGACCCACCTCTTCCAATCAAATTCTCATTGGTTAAAAAAGGTACTATATCTTCCTCATTGAACCCAACTCTCTGAAAAGCTGTTGTCATAAAAGCCCGTTTGGATTTTCCAACAAAAGTTTGAGACTTTTTCTTCAAGAACCACAAAACAGACACAAAAATCAACAGAACAAGAGCAACTAAAACACCATATGAACTTATAAAACACCATTTGACCAATAAACACAATGTCAACATTCAAACTGCAATGATTGCACAAAACAAAGTAATGTAAAATAATTTTTTTTTATATAAATAAACCAAACAACCAATCTCACATATGTCTAGAGTTGAATTGAAACTTACAGTGAAGAATTGGAGGAAGAGGGCAGAAAAGCTTCTTGATCGCAGAAAAGGGGCGGAGCGCTCCGTTCGCCGGAGGAAGAGGGCGGTTAGTTCGCCGGAGGAAGAGGGCGGAGTAAGGGGCGGAGCGGTTAGTTACCTTACCTTGTGAGAAGTGGTTTGGGATTTGGAAGTGATTTGGGAGTGAAAGGGTTTGGGAGTGAAACGATTTTGTTTTTTATTTATTTTTCTGAAAATAAATATGAGAGGGAGCCATTTTACTGGAAAGAGCGCTTCTATTTTCAATTCGCACCCAAGCATTGCGACAGTTGAGCCAATTGTCGTATGAACCGTCGCAAAAAGCATTAAAAAAGCAACCTTGCGACAGTTGTGCCAAGATGTCACAATCTGAGTGTCGCAAAATGACAATTTTCTTGTAGTGATATCTCTTTCCTCCAATACTCTCAACTTGCATAGGCCCCATTAAATCCATATGTAACAGTTCTAGTACTTTAGTAGTTACCTGGTGTACTAATCTGGGATGAGACTTTCTTGTTTGTTTTCCAATTTGACAATCACCACAAACACTGTCCTCATTGATCTTCAGATTAGGTAGACCTCTGATAGCTTCAGTACTCAGGATTTTCTTCATTCCTTTCAGATGCAGATGACCCAGTTTCTGGTGCCAGAGTCTGACTTCCTCTTCTGAGCTCATGAGACAGGTAGTCAGGCTTCTTTCTTCTTCAGACACCCATAAATAACAGTTATCTTTTGATCTGCAGCCTATCATCAGAACCTTGCCTTCTTCACCAGTTACCAAGCATTCTTCCTTGTTGAAATTCACTCTTAAGTCTTGATCACATAGCTGGCTAATACTGATCAGATTAGATGTCAACTCTTTCACAAGTAACACATCATTAAGTCTTGGTAACCCATCACTGATTAAGTCACCAGTACCAAGAATCTCTCCTTTTGCTCCATCACCAAATGTCACATAGCTTCTGGAATAAGGCTTTAAATTACTCAGCAACTTCTTCACACCAGTCATGTGTCTTGAACAACCACTATCAAAGTACCAGTCTTCTTTAGAGGTGGCTCTCAATGATGTATGAGCTATGAGGCCAACAGTCTTGTCTTTGGGTTTCCACACCTTCTGAACATTGTTTCTGGTTGCAGCAGGTTCCACTCTTCTATACTGAAAATGTTCAGGATAACCATACAGTTTGAAACAGAATGGTTTGATATGCCCCTTCTTTCCACAATGATGACAGACCCATGTATGATTTCTTCTCTTGTTCTTGTTAAACATCTGAGGTTGCTTCTGAGGTTTCATCTTAGATGTTCCAATCATAGGATCATAAGTTTGAGTAGCAGGAACAAACCTTTTAGCAGGATTCTTCTGTTTGAGGTTCTGAGTCTGATCAACAAATCTTAAACCAGTTGGTTTTCCTTGTTTCTGATTCTCCAATATCTTCTCCAGCACATCAGTAGCAGTATTCATCATTCTGACCTGCCTTTTCATATTCTCAAGCTGGGAATTTAGTTGGCTCACTTCTTCTTTGAGATCAGAATTTTGCACTAAAAGTTCACCTTTCTCAGCCTCCAGTTGACAGATTGTCTCCTTCTGATCCAGAATTTGCTTGCAAACTTCTACACTTCTGGTGTATAGCTTTTTGTAATTGTCAGCCAGTTCATCATATGAGGATTTTTCAACTCTGGTTTCAGACACAGATGAAACTTCAGACTCTGAGTCAGATTCTGAAAATGTCTCAGACTCTAAAACTGCTTTAGTCTTTAAAACAGCTCCTGACTTCTGTTTTAACCTTACCATCAGACTTGTATCACACTTAGCAGATTCACTTTCAACATCTTCTTCTGAGTCTTCATCAGACCATGAAACATCCAAGCTCTTCTTCTGCTTCTTAAGAAAAGTGGGACATTCTGATTTGATATGTCCATAACCTTCACACTCAAAGCACTGAACACCCTTTGCTTGATTGCTCTTCTCTTCAGACTTGGTCTTCTTCACATCAGTTTGTTGCTTATTCTTGTTGAATCTGAAGTTATGACCTTTGGTTTTGGATTTCCTGTCAACATGCTTCAGAATTTTATTGAACTGTCTTCCCAGCAACACAAGTGCTTCTGATAAATCACCATCATCCTCATCACACTCTTGTTGAGCTTCATCTTCAGTATTAACAGCAAAAGCAATTCCTTTCCCTTTCTTCTCAGGCTGTTTGCAGAAAGCAGTTTCAAAATTCAGCAGAGATCCAATCAGCTCCTCAACCTTCATAGTGGAGATGTCATGAGCTTCCTCTATTGCAGTCACCTTCATGTCAAACCTTTTGGGAAGTGATCTGAGAATTTTTCTGACTATCTTCTCATCTAACATCTTCTCTCTAAGAGACTCAAAAGAATTTGCCTTATCCAGGACATTTATATAGAAATCTTGAATGTTTTCATCCTCCATCATCTTCAAATTCTCAAACTTAGTGGTAAGTAATTGGAGTCTGGACATCTTCACCTTTGAGGTTCCTTCATGAGTGGTCTTCAGTATTTCCCAGGCATCCTTGGCTATGGTACACTGCTTGATGAGTCTGAACATGTTTTTGTCCACTCCATTGAATAGTGCATTCAAAGCTTTGGAGTTTCCAAGAGCCAGATCATCTTCAGCCTTTGTCCACTCTTCTTCTGGTTTCAGCACCTCAGTCTTGTTCCCATCTTTGTCTAAAACAACTGGATGATCCCAACCTTTTAGCACAACTTTCCAAGTTCTGCTGTCAATGGATTTCAGAAAGGCACACATTTTAGACTTCCAATATTCGTAATTTGTGCCATCCAGCAATGGTGCAGAAAGTAAAAGCACACAGATATTTGTAACCTAGTTCGGTGTAAATACCACCTTCGTCTGAAGGATACCAATCCAGGAAGGAAATCCACTAAAGGAATTAATCCTAAGACTCAAGACACAGACCCCCTGTTCCTAGTCTTCTGACTTAATCTCCTATAGTTCTGATTTCTACCTAACACCTGAGTATAAGAAACCCCCTTCTTACTTCATATTCAAGTAACAACCCAGTTACTAAACAGCTTATGAATAACTACCCAGTTTGTGAAGAAACACTTCAAACTAACAAAGACTTCATTCGTACTTAAAAGCTTAGAATGAATTACAACTCAAAACTTCTAAACCAACTCAGATGAGTGGTGTACAAATAAAACCTAAGTTTAAAAACACAAAGACTTAAATTCTCTGATTTCTAATTCTCTCTTCTTTAACTTCAATAGAAGCAGCACATCTCCTTAAATAGGCTTCAGCAATCATATACTTCTGGAACAAATCTTCTCTGAAATACACTTCTAAAATTCTGCTAGGCTTGAAAAGGAAACAATATAATTCTGACTTCTATCTTGAAAAGATTCTTCACAAATATATGCAAACATAAAACACGAAGCCGATCTTCTCAAGATCTTCAACAAATTAATCAGCCTTTCTCGAAAACTTCAGCCATAATAAATCTTCAGCAAATCTCCATAAGATATGCACATAATTAATGCAGAAAAACCAGCTTCTGAAATCAGCTTCTGAAGGTCAACGCTGGTCAACGTCTGAACAGTGCGTCTGAAGTACTGTTCAGCGTCTGAAGGCCATTTCTGCGTCTGAAGCACTGTTCAGCGTCTGAAGGCCAAAACTGCGTCTGAAGGTCCAAACTGCTTTTGAAGGCCATTTCAGCTTCTGAACCTCCTCAAATTCAATTTCTTGCTTCTGAAGACTTCTTAAACACATGGAGATGCTTTGTTTGAACACTTTGATTCTACCAAAACATGCAGCCAACATCTAAATACTCAACAGCGATGAGTGTGGAGACCTTTGCAGGAGAACTCCCGGTGACAATGATATCACCAACATAATCCAATAAGTACAGTGTAACGCCTGGTTTGTGGTGGATGAATAAAGAGGCATCAACAGTGGAGTTGACGAAGCCAAGGGATAGAAGGAATACCCGAAGCTCTGTATACCAGGAACGAGGTGCTTGCTTTAGCCCATATAGTGTCTTTTTGAGGCGACATATGTGATCAGGGAGGTTTTTATTGACAAATCTAGGTGGCTGTAACATGAAGACTTCCTCTTTTAGTGTACCTTGGAGGAACGCATTGTTATCATCAACCTGACATAGGAACCATCCTTGAAGAACTACAAGTGTAAAGACAATGCGAATAGTCACCGGTTTGACAACTGGACTGAACGTTTCTATGTAGTCACAACTAGGGCGTTGATGAAATCCTTTGGCGAGAAGTCGTGCCTTGTAACGATCAATGGAGCCATCCGGATTGCGTTTGACACGAAAAACCCATTTACACCCAACTAAATTCTGAGTAGAGGATCGGCTAACAATATCCCAGGTGTTATTGTTGTGTAAGGCATCAAGTTCAGCTTGCATAGCCGAGCGCCAATTAGGATCACGAAGGGCTTGAGTGATATTGCTGGGTTCGATGGGACATAGGAGGCGAACATGAAGATTAAGCTTTTGGATGTGCTTAACAATGTTGTTTTGTGAACGGGTGATGATCCCATCGCCGTTGGTCGACTGGTTGTTGTGTGGACGAGCAGTGGGTGGGGGCGGTGGTAGAGGCATTGGCGATGTTGGGGACGGGGGCGAGGACATGTGAATGTTTTGGGCGATCTCATTGGAGTTTGGTGAAGAAGGCGAAGAGGTTTGAGTGGGTTGGGCGAGCTCACTGGAAGATTGTGAGGAGGGCGACTGCTTTTGAGTGGTGTGGGCGAGGTCATTGGGGATTGGTGATGAGGGCGCATGCGGGTGAGTAATGTCGGTGAGGTCATTTGTGTTTGGAGTTGCGGGCTTATGAATGATTTGAGTGAGCTTGTTTTGATTGGGCGAAGCGAGCGTCGAGTCTGGGGCAGGTGCCTGTGTTTGATTGGCAAGGGAGCTAAACAGAAATTCAGATTCGACAAACTTTACAGGGCGAGAGGTGTAAATTTTGCCCGTTGTGGGATCGAGACATAAGTATGCATGTTGATCAGCCGAGTAACCTACAAAAACACACATAGCAGACTTTGGTGCAAGTTTATGGTTAGCATATGGTTTAATCCAGTGAAAACACAAACATCCAAAACATTTTAATTTATGATAGTCCGGACTAATGTTGTGCAATTTGAAATAGGGTGAGTGGTACCCAAGAATGGGAGTGGGAAGGCGATTTATGAGATAGGCTGCAGTAGTCATGGAGTAAGGTCAATAGGTAAGGGATAGGCCTGAGTGATGAAGAAGGACGAGACCAGTCTCGGCAATGTGGCGATTCCGGCGTTCTGAAATACCATTATGTTCAGGTGTGTGGGGTGGAGTGGTGTGATGAGTTATACCATGAGTGCTTAAAAAAGGGCGAAGACCAATGTATTCGCCACCATTATCTGTGTACAAGATTTTTATTTGTTGTTTATGAAAATTTTCAACCAGTGATTAAAATTTGGGAAAGATGACTTGTACATCAGATTTGCGTTTCATTGGATAGAGCCTAATATAACGAGTGAAATGATCAACAAACATGCAGTAGTAGCGAAGACCATCAATAGATAAAATGGGCGAAGTCCATACATCTGAAAAAATTATTTCTAATGGATAAGACGATATAAGATTGGATTCATGGAAAGGAAGTTTGTGACTTTTATTAATTTGGCATGAATTACAATCAGATTGCTGGAATTTATTTGTGCCTAAAGAAAAGTGCTGGGAAATAAATTTGAAAATAGAAGATTAGGGGTGCCCAAGCCTATGGTGCCATGATGTGGACTAGTCCTTGCGAACGGTGTGAACAGATGGTGCGGGGGCGGGCCAACGGTAAAGTCCATCGACACATGAACCTTTATGGGTTGTTTGACTAGTCTTTAAGTCCTTCACATAAAAAGAATGTGGCAAGAAAAGAATAGCAGAATTAGTTTGTTTGGTAAGTTGGGAGACAAAAATGATTTGTTGTTTCATGGAGGGAACACACAAGACATTAGACAAGGATAAATCATTAATTAAAAGTGTTCCAGAGTGAGAGATGTTTAAACCTGTACCATTACCCATGAACAGTGAGTCAGGACCCGTGTATGGATGATGAATTGCCATATTTGCAAGGTCGTTGGTGATGTGATGTGTTGCTCCAGTGTCAACCAAAAAATCAGTTTGTGGGAGATCAGCAGTTGCAGTGTTGACCGAGGGCGAGTTCCGAGGAGGTGGCGGGATACCAGGATGTTGCTGTCTGAAGGTGCGACACTGGGTGAGAACATGTCCTTTGACATTACACCACTGACATCTGCCGAGGAGGGTTTGCGATCACCAGGGCGTTGATTCGGTTGTGTAGAAAGTTGAGCAGGGCGAGGTTTATTGTTGTTGTAGTGGGGTCTTGTTTGAGCATTCAAGGCGGTGAGTGGGGCAGGGATCTGTTGCTAAACAGCGGCGATTGAGAGTTCCTGGATGAGAAGTTCTCAAGAAGGTCATCAAAGGTAATTGAATTATCCTTTGCATTCACGCCGTCAATGACAGCACGATAGCCGTCGTCGAGGCCGCACAAGATATAATCACTCATGTCTTCAATGGAGACAGGTGATCCAAGCGAGGCAAGGAGATCACCTGTTTGTTTTAGGGAGTGCATATAAGCGGTGATGGATTGGGTACCTTTTGAGGAGGGTCCAAAGATCGTGTGAGGTCTTTGTCTGAGACACTAGAGAGGTGACCTCATTTGAGAGGGTGGTGAGGAGGGCGCCATAGATGACGCGGTCTTGTCATCGCCATGTTTGATAGGCGGGATTGGTTTTTGTCACTGGAGTCGCAGCAGTGGTGGTGATCGTTTAGGGCGGCGCCGGTAACGATCCATCCGAGTATTGGAGGAGATCATAGCCACCTGGAGTTGCCAATTAAGGTAATTGGTGGGAAGAATTTTGGTTACACTGCCAAGGGTGATGCAGGCGAGTGGTTTGGATGATTCACAGGGGTTGGGGATTGAGGTATAGCTGTCGGTTGCCATGGCTGGGGTTAGGAACAGTGTCCTGATTTAGCTGGGGCTGGACTGTTTCAGTCTGATACCATATGAAAGCTTAAAGAGAAGAATTGTGTAATGTGATTGATTATTTCTCATTAGTTACAATCTTGTATATATACAGAAAATTAAACCTAGAATGGAGTAAATCAGATTAACAACTTTCCTACAGACTCTCCACTAATTAGGTGAGTAAATAATGGATCAACAGCAGATTTACAAATCATAATAATTAAGGAGAATTAAATTCTAATTATTATTATTGATAGGTGATGTTGGTACAGATTTTATCTTTGGAATACTTTGGACTCAACAGCAGAAGGATTTCAAAATGGTAATCGAAGACATGTTTTTAAACATGGCTAATTTTATCTTATGTTAGAATGGCCAACTATGACTAGAGCATTTTCTTTCTCATGTTAAATTTGCTTATACTAGAATCAAATGTGTTGATTCTATTCACCCTGTTGGAATATTTTATTATATTTTCATATTTTAATTATATTCAAATGTCATTAGGTAGGCAACTATCTTTATAATAACTAGCAAAAAGATAGACACGTGAGTGCTCGTCTTTCCACTCTTTTTATTACGCTAACATTTGAAAATTATGAACGATGTTTTTTTATGAGATTTTGATTTTGATTAAAACTAAAAATATAAATGTTTGTTGCTTTCAAATTATAACAAACCAAACTAACCATAATTATCTATTTCAATGACACCAATAAGATAACAAAAATAAATATAGTCTAAATTCTTATTTTTTTAATGACACCAACAACAATCTTTATGATAGAAAAAGTTGTGTAAGGGTATAATTGAAATAATGAAAAAATAACTAATCTAGTTTGTTACAATTTTTAAAGGATAAAGGAAAAAACTCACTACACCATTTATTGCCTCTGGCAACACCTTTTTAGGCAACATGTAAAAATCGTTGCCTAAAAGTTACTAAGGCAACGATTTATGGTTGTTGCCATAAATATTTTGGCAACCCCTGATAATCGTTCCCTAAAACACTTGTGGGGACGTTTTTGGAGCATTACTCTAATATTTGTTTGGCAACAACTGTCAACTGTCGCCTTAGATGCTTTTGGGGACGTTTTTAATGTGTCATTATACCATTTCTTTGGCAATATTTGATAATCGTCCCCTTAAATACTTTAGGGGACAATTTTAGATTGTTGCATTAGTTCTAACAAAGGCTACATTTCTTCAATGTTGCATAAAAAGTTCACCTCACACAATTTCTTGTGGCAGTCTTCCCTCCAAACATTATGAAATTTTTATTTACCATATCTATATTATATTGTACTAGCAAAAAGACAGACACTCACGTGTCCGTCTTTCCGCTCTTTTTATTGCGCTAACGCGTGTATATTATGAACGGTATTTTATATGAAATTTTGATTTTGATTAAAATTATAAGTACAAATATTTATGACTTTCAAATTGTAACAAACTCAAAAAATTATAAAAAATTCATCCCAAAATTTCAATCCCCCTCATATATAATATTGATAATATTGTTCTTATTGTATTGGGATATTTCCTATTTTAATGGGATCTAATTTTTTTGATTAAAATTTAAAATAATATTATTAAAGGATAAAATAGTAAATAAAATAGTTTAAATGAAGGGTAAAATAGGTAATGAAAAAGTCAGCCCAAACTCATGTATTTTAAGTCTATTTTTTTATTGATTATATATATATAGTGACATATATTTGATCTAGTTTTTTATTTTTTTTAAGGATAAAGAAAAAAAACACATACACTCATATTGTGTTTGTTACACGATATATTTTGTGTGGTAACAAAAATAATATTGTGTTTGTTACATTTTTTTTTATATTTGAATTCACTCTCATCCATTATATTTTTTAAATGATAAGGAAAAAAATCGGACATATACAATTTGTTATATTTTGTTTTAATATTTGAATTTACTTTTATCTATTTGTTATATTTTGTTTGAATATTTGAATTTACAATTTGTTATTTGTATTGAAAGTGAAGGGTAATTTTGGAAGGAGAAAAAACCTGTCTAAAAGAGCCGAAAGAGACTATTTTCTTTATGTATAGTATAGATAATATAGATATGGTATATGTATTATTGTTCCTATTGTAGTGAGATAGTCTTATTTTAATGAGATTTCATATTTTTAATAAAAATTTAAAATATTGATTAGAATTATTTTGATTAAAATTTTAGGTATAGATAATAGATATTTTTCACTTTTATATTGTAACAAGCTATACATATATTTTCCAATGATACCAACAATATAATAAATATAATATAAATTCTTATATGTTTATCCTTCAAACAAAAAATTCTTATATTTTTTAATGATAGTAACAAAATAACATTATTATAGTCAAATTTGTTTAAGGGTATAACTGAAAGAAAAAAAAGTGAGCCAAAAAAGTCACACAATTTATTCATTCTGCTCCTTATTTCTCCAACACTCAGACAACACCATCCCTCTCCTTTCCCTTTTCACCTCACATGGCCTCACTCTCCTCCACCACACTTTCTTTTCTCTCTCGCGGCCAACCTTCAGCCACCCCAATCCTCCGTCTCAGCACTTCATGTCTTAACCTTCCTTCTACTTCTAGTATTTGAGTTGAGGTAAAGTTGATCTCCCTCTCAATTCCTCTTTCTCTTTCTCGGCCAGTCCCAACTTTTCCCCCAAATCTGATTGTTCCTCTCAAATCATGGAATTAGTTACTCAATTCAGTCAATTGGAAGGGTATTGATGCAAGGTAAGTTAGATTTCCCTTCTTCCCTCTCACACGACTCTTTCTCCCTCTCCATTACCTTTGTGAAGCTTTTGCAATATTAAGTTTTTTGTGGGCTGTATGTACGACCTGGATGTTGCTAGTGCGTGTTTGGGTATCAAGGATCAAAAGTTGAGGTGTAGGCTGCAATAAGCTGTTGGTTAAGCTGAGTTTTTGAGGTAAAACCTATTTTGGGAAAATATGTCATAAGTGATTTAATTGTGACTTTAAGTTGCGTATTAAGTGATTTTGGAACTGATTATACACGTGTGACCTGCTGTTTTAGGGTTGGAACGAAATTAAAATGTTCAGAAGTGATTATGCAAATAAGCTGTTTTTGGCAGAATCATTGTTTTGCTCGTATGTGTTCCTCTGTAACTCAGAATTGGGTAATCATTGGATTTTTGGATTCTGCGTTTAATTCCCTTCGATTCGGATATAAGTTTCGCATGATTCAGATTAGAAACGAATTCAGAAAACACAAATTTAAGACGGTCGAATGGTACCAGACTTGAATACACATGCTTGGTGAACTTGGTAGGAGTTTGGGTTGAAACTTGGATCGAAACTGGAACGTTCGAAAGCCATAAGTTGTGAATAAGCTGTTTCTGGAAAAGTGCTTATGGAGGATTGATGATGGCAAAGGTTATGAGCTGTTGATTAAGCTGCTTTGCAAAGTTATCAGAGGTGATTAAGGTGAGTTCCAGTTAGTTTACAAATTTCCATTTGGGCTTATGTTTAAATGAGGAAAATTAACATCAAGATCAATTTATGCTTAGTAGTTGCCCAATTGTTAATGCTTGCCAAATTTTATGATCCTCCATGCTTTTAAATGTCGTGTTTATCATGTATGAACTCCTGGTGTTGTAGAATGGAGAGTATTAACAAACTCCTGGTGTTGCCAAATTTTATGATCCTCGATGTTGTGTTTAAGTTGGGTACTTTGGAATTGTTGATGGTTGAGAAAAAGTTTGAGAGTATTAACAAAGTTATTAGAGGTTTTAGTTGATATCGAATTATTTGACAACTTGTAAATTTTCTTGTAGTAAATATTGGTGGCTACTCCATGGTTTGAAGTTGTAAAAGATACTAGTGTTGATGTGAGTTTGACTCAAGTATCAATAAGATTTGAATCCCAAACTAGTGTTAGAGATTTTATTATGTGAGGATAAGAATAGTTTGAGTATTTGATGAATTAGTTGTTGAGTAATGTTGCTATCTTATTTTGAGTTTAATTTGTAAGTTATTTTGGATGAAGGTTATTATTTGAGAATAAGAATAATTTGAGTATTTGATGGATTTGTTGTTGCTATCTTCATTTGAGTTTAATTTGTAAGTTATTGTGGATGAAAATTGGTTATACTTGACATCAAATAAGTTCAAATAGGATTGGGATAAATATTCTGTTTAGGCATGTTGTCTTTGGCATTGTTTGTAGTTACTAAAAGGTTGTAGAATATTAGCAAACTTATTAGAAAATTTATTTAGTGTAGGGTTGATTCATTTGAGAGATTGTGGACTTATTCTAGTGTTGTTATGCTGACTATTTTATGACTTTGATGTTGTAGGAAATTACTCATGTTAAAGAGGTTTTCTTGTTTACGGTAATACTTTGGGTGTGTTTTACTAACTGTCTTGGTTTTTATTTGTGTTATGTATACCTCTTGATGACTTTCCAATTGTCCAGTGAATCGACACTATCTATGGTTGATGTAATTTGTTTTACTCTTTTTTGCATCAAGGTATCAATGAAGATGATGAAAAAGACAACGTAGATGATGAATTTCAAGATTATGATATAAATGATGAATTTCAAGATGACGACATAGATGTGGGTGAATTTCAAAACAAAGTTGAATGAATTGGATGATTTTTTTATTTAGACTTGCACTTAAAAGCATTAAAATTGACCGAACCATGTATTTTATTAGGTATCAAATAATGTTAAACATTTTCTTTATTATTATGTGTTAACTCATGTATCAAGAATGAATATTTTAACTCATGTTTGTTGTAACACAACCTTTGTGAATGTGGTTAAATTCAATTTTCTACGAGTTATAATTGAATATATTTATACTATTATTGTAAAATCTTTTCTGAGTACTTTAAAAAAAATGTCTCCTATAAGCTATAGCTGCAATTTCACTCTAAGGCAACAATTAATAACTGTAGTAGCCTATGGCAACAGTTAAAAACGTTGTCCAAAATGACATAAAAAAGTGTCCCCTTTTCCAGTATTTTAGGCAACGTTTTCAAAAAGTGTGCCCAAAGAGCATTGAAAAACGTCCCCATAGACAATAGGCAACGCTCGAACAGGAGATGTCTGAAAATCGTCCCCTATTCTTTTTGGCAACAATTTTCACAGTTTTGGCTACACTTTTTAACTGTTGCTAGAGAGGATAAATGGTGTAACTGGACATATATATACTCATTTTCTGTTTGTTACGGTTTTATTTTATGTGTGAATTGAAAAAAGTGGAAGTCCCACAATGGATAGATCACACACATTAGTAGTGTTTATATAGTTGGAGGTGTACCTCTAAGGGTACATAATTATGTGAACGAAGTAAGCACTTGAGAAAAAATATTTATTGATATATATTTTATTATTTGAAAATGTTAATTAAATAATTAATTTAATCATTATTAGAAAGTGTTTTCTTAGTCCCCAAGTTTTAGCTAAAATATTTTGGAACACAATCTGAAACATTTTGGTGCACAATCTGAAATATTTTGGTATACAATCTAATATTTTGTTTAGTACGTGATCTGAAATATATTTTGATACTCAATAATATATTTTTGTACACTTCCTTTAAAAAAAATATTTTTTGTACTTAATATGATATATTTTTGTACTCAATTTGAGATATTTTTGTACTAGATCTAATACTTGATTTACTTGTTCCCAAAGTTTCTCACATATTAGTTGTGAATTTTCTCTATATATAGAGAGCTCACATAGTGCATTCTACACACCGAAAAGTATTCTGAAACTTCGAATCCTTTTCTTCACTCTCCTCCCTTTGACTTGCGCCGACGTGTCTTTTTTCTATTCATCACCTTTTTTCTGTCCCTTAGGAATTAAGAGTGTTCTTAAGATCATAGTCTCTTTCGGTATAATGTCCCTTCGAAATTAAGAATGGTCTTAAGAGCACAGTCTCTCGATAATCTTTCAGAATTAAGAATGATCTTAAAAGTATAGTCCCTTGTAATATCACCGCCTCCACTATCGTTGTTGTTGAGAAAGTGCTGCCATCAATGCTCCAGGTATTCCTAACGCCTACCTTTAATTCCTTAATATCCTAGTAAATCAAACTTGTTGTAGATCCTACTTTATATACATGCTCATATGTTTTCCACACTATTGTTGTAGATCCTACTTTATATACATGCTCATATATTTTCCACACTAAAATTGATTATAATTTTAATATTTATAGAGCATGTTTGTTTTGATGAATTATTAAATTAATTCCAACACACCATTCATTTGAAATAAATCACACTCCGCTTTTATTATCACTTAATTTTACTTTTTTTGTCAATTCCCTTATTTATCTAGCTAGCTCCTAAAGCATGATTAGTTTCAAAATTAACTTATCGTATAATTCTACTACATTAAATATTTTTGATTGAGACTACTCACAAAATATGATACATGGTGTTTTTATTAAAGAAAATAAAAATTACACGTTATTTTGTCGAAAAAGAAAATTACACGTTATTTTTTGTGATGTCAAATGACTTACAACCAAGCATATAGTTTCTTAGTATCATTTTTTCTTTATGATTTTGTAAACATTCTGTTAATTACCTCCATTCCCCTTTCCATATGTAAAAAGGAAATAAAAAATACATTAGTCCCTTCTTAAAAATATTATATATAGTAAGAAGAAAATTACAGAGTTTGATTTAATTAGATTATATTATCATTATATTACATTCCATAAAAAAAGATACTAACATCGGTCTCACGCTTTGTCTACCAAGCTAAGCATATAAATTGTAGCAAGTGAAGTCACAAACCTTTGACTCTGTCTTCTTTCTTTCGCCTTTGATTTTAGGGTGTAGGGTTTCTTTCACACTTGTTATTTTTCGAAACCAAACACAGTACAATGTGAACAATGTTGAAATTGAACATCTCAAACTACACAACACTAACACCACCGAAAACCACATGGATTCTCCCTCATGTAACAAAGAATCTCCATGAAGTCTACACCTTAGGTAAAAAAACTGCGTGAAGGTCAATTCAGTATCACATATCACTGCACACACAACACAACAGGTTGAACCTACGGGTGCAAGTCTATATCAAAGAAACTGTTATGTAAAGAGGATTATAATGATGTTTGCAGACATATTAAGATAATGCACCATTTATCTGAACATCCAGATGTTGTGAGGATCCTTGAAACTTATGAAGATTCGTTTTTTTCCATTTGGTTATGGAACTTTGTGAAGGTGGGGAATTGTTTGATAGGGATGTGCAGAAGGGTCATTATAGTGATAGACAAGCTGCAAAGTTGATTAGGACTATTGTTGAGGTTGTTGAGGCTTATCATTCTCTTGGTGTTATGCATAGAGACCTTAAACCTGAGATTTTTTTTTTTTATTCTGTTGAGGAAGATGCTGTTCACAGAACTATTGATTTTGGACTGTTTGTTTTTTATAAGCCAGGTTTTTTTTTTCTCTTCTATTTCTATTTTGATCAAATTCAATGTGATATGTGAATTGATGAATGATTTTATGATGTTTTCACATCTGGGGCAATGTTCGGATGCGGTGAAGTGATAACAATGACTATATACATCTTCCTCAAATTGATCAATTCCTATATACATAATGAACAAACAACCACAACCAATCGATCCCATTAATACTCCCTTAAATGCATCTATGTCTTGAACCATGTTATTATAATCAGTATTAAAGAATCAGACTGACACAATCATCCCCTCAAAAAGGAAACCTCTGAAAAACAAAACAAAAAACAAGATTGAAATCAAATCCCCCAAAAGTTTCACCAAAATCAATTAACTTTAACAAAAAAATATGGATCATGATAAAAACAAAATATCGATCATGATAAAAACCACCGCATTTGAACATTGCCCTAGATGTGAAAACTTCATAAAATCATAGAAATAGAAAAAAAAAACTGGCTTATAAAAAATAAACAATCCAAGTTTTGAGAAAACATCTTCATCAACAAAATCAAACAAAAAATTTTCAGGTTTAAGGTCTCTATGCATAACACCAAGAGAATGACAAACGTCAACAAGCTCAACAATAGTCCTAATCAACTTAGCAGCTTTTCTCTCACTATAATGACCCTTCTGTACAATCATATCAACCAATTCCCCACCTTCACAAAGCTCCATAACCAAATGAACAAAAAACAAATCCTCATAAGTTTCATGGATCCTGACAACATTTATATGTTCAGATAAATGGCACATTATTTGAATCTCTATCCAAACATCATCATAATCCTCTTTGCATAACAGTTTCTTCTTTGATGTAGACTTGCACACGAAGGTTTGACCTGTTGTGTTGTATGTGCACTGATATGTGATACCGAATTGACCTTCACCCAGTTTTTTTACCTAAGGTGTAGACTTCATGGAGATTCTTTGTTACATGAGGGAGAACCCTTGTAGTTTTCGGTGGTGTTAGTGTTGTGTTGTTTGGGATGTTTTCGACATTGTTCACGTTGTACTGTGTTTCGTTCCGAAAAATAACAAGTGCGAAAGAAACCATAAACCCTAAAATTAAGCGCGAAAGAAAGAAGACAGAGTCAAGTGTTTGTCAGTTCATTTGCTACTATTTATATGCTTTGCTTGGTAGACAAGTAATAAGTGAGACTGATGTTACTTTTTTTTTAATGGAATGTAATAATGATAATATAGTCTAATTAAATCACTGTAATTTCTTCTATATATTTCTTTGGCATTGGTATATAGCCCTTTTGTTGATGAAAATGGAAAGGGGAATGGAGGTAACTAATAGAATGTTTACAAAATCAAAAAAGATAATGATACTTTTAGTATGAAACTATATGCTTGGCTGTACGTAATTTGGCAACATAAAAAATAACGTGTATTTTTTTATAGAAAAAAGGAACCGCTTAAAAAAACTTAGCATTAACTAAAAAGGAAACCCTTTCCGTTAATTAGTGGTAAATGAATATATATGCCACACTCTCCATTTGGATCGATTAGGTGGTATGCATAGATCATAATTTTTAGGGTCTTGTTAACGAGTGCCCCCGGAGCACTCTTTAAGCATTCCACATTAGGAAATTATTCTTTAAAAAAGTCAAATAGTTAAATTTTCAATACATTGAATACACAAGTTTTCATAAAAAGTTACTATTTAAGACCCTTAAAGAGTGCCTCGAAGGCACTTGTTAACATTTCCCTAATTTTTATTATCCATAAATTATACCAAACAAAGTATATATTTAATATTCATAAATTATACCAAACAAAATATATATTTATAGATTATACGATTCCTTTTTTTAATAAATTATACCATTAATTATAAATAAAAAAGTTAAGATTCTTTAATATCCATAAATTATAAGTGTTTTTTATGCGTCAACTTATTTTTTTTTTTTGAAACAGCAAATTATATAAAACAACAGACATGCCACAAATAAGTGGCAAAAGCTCACAATTACAAGAGGAGCGCAAAAGCTTCCCCTAAACCACCAAACAGCGGCTGCTGGGCGCAAAACACACTAGAACCGGCAGACCCAACAGCACACCAACACAGCCCCTAAACCAAAACCTCCCCCTAAAGAAACCTAACTTATCTACCAAACATTCTCTTAGGTTCCAACACCACTCTTAAAACAAACAACATGCCATTATCGACCTATTCATACACCAATGCCAAGATAACACCTTGACTTGATCCACCAACTCATCAACCCCACAAAACTTGTTATTAAAAATCCTATCATTTCTCATTTTCCAAATACACCAAATAACTGCATGCCAAATGACCCAAGCACCTTTTTTCAATTTCTTGGTACGCATATCACTTGACCAACAATTAAAATGAATCATCAAATTCGGGGGAGTTACAAAATTAACTTGCATCCAATTCATCACCTCCCTCCACACTTGAGAAATAACATGACAATGTAAAAACAAATGAACACCCGTTTCGTCAACAATATCACAAAAAACACACCTCTTAGAGTCTTCGGCAACCAAAAGCCTCCTCTTAGCAAGATTCACCTTTGTTGGGATACGATCAAGAAGCAACCTCCAAGAAAAAGCCAACACCTTTGACGGTGCCCTACTCTTCCACATATCACGAAAGACCGCGACTTCCGCCAACGACACTTCTCTATCGACTACTCCCAACTTAAGTAAAATTGTGTAACATGATTTTACCGAAAAAACACCTCCCTCTCCCGACCTCCACACCCAACGATCCGGCTCAACTTATTTTGAAATTGTTTTATACTTTTCAGTTTTAGCACTTGAAATATATATTTCCGTTTGCATTTGACCAAACAAAACTTATTAATTTATCATCTAAAAAAAATCATTAATTTATATTTCACACGATTCTACACTTAATTCTTCACAAACCAAATTATTCAATAATTTTTAGTCAGACAACACCTAATTTTTAATAGATAAATTGTTCAAAACTAATATTCAATTACATTTTTTAGTGGGGGCAGCTGCCCCATATTTGACGCTTTCGAGGCGACGTTCCCACGTCCAAGGGAGTTATCACGCAACACCCATGAAAATTAGACGAATAGGGTTAGGCACTATGGGACATCATGCTATTAATAAATAGTTTTTTTACAAATACTATGTTCATAGATTTTAATTGACACATCCAATTAATCAAACAAGTTTTTTCTAGCAAGTTATCCCTTTATTTTTCTGTTTTTTATGTATTTTTTAGTGTAGTTAAAAAAACCCAAAACAACTTTACTAAACATTCGATTAACTACGAAACCCGTAACTGGGGGACACGCTTGAATTAAAAGAATCATAGTTGAAGAAACTCAGCCGACCTCGGACAATTCAGCTTCCATCTACAAATTTTACACCCCCGTTGGAACAATTAGAGACAAAAAAACGGGTCTATCCGCCCCATCAATAATTAGTCTAAAAAGAGGTGGAACAGAGCAGACCAACTAGATGTAGGGTTTTAAATCGTACTCTCGTCCCGTTTTCTGGTGGACCGCGAGTTGATGGGTTGACCTGTCAATGTGTTTGTTTAAAAATTATTAATTAAAAACTTCACAAAATAATGCAAAACGTATAAAAAATTATAATTGTAAAGTCAATTATGGAAATCTAAGTATATAACTAATGACTCCATTAAAACAATTTAAATTATCATTCAAATAAATAAATTACATCATCTAAAAATTTATAATAAATCAACAAGTCATCAAAGATAAAAACTTCACGAGGTACCAAATGACTCACTATTAAAAACATGATAGTAAAATCATGAAACAAAAGTGATTAAATTAAATGAATTTTTTTTAACTATCTCTACTCTATGGAGGAGAAAAATTGAAAATTGATTGTGACTTATAAATAAAAAGAAGTGAAAAGGAGAGTTTTTTTTTTTAATTTCAACCCAACGGGCCAAGCTACTCCACCATGTCACCACCCCATTTTTAGTGGGCTTTACATGAAGGGTAACCTACTAAAAAGATGGGTTTAACGATTCAACCCGACCGGTACAATCTGTTTTGCCATTCATAGGGACAATATGATACTTACCATTGTAAAACTTAGTTCCTCTGCTCAGATTTACGCTTGGCGTATGTGTCTGAGGTTTGGAAAGCATCTCAACAGTATGGAACAACCGTCATCGTTAACAACCAGAAAGTTAGGACATTCTCGTGAGAATAAACATTTTAAAACGTTGGGAATGCCAACTTCCATTGCTAACTGCATTATCTTTCGAAGAGTTATCCAAAAGGAAATCAATGAATGAAGGTTTAAGTTAGCTGACAAAGGGGTTTCAGAGATGTCTATTAATATCGATCCTTTCCCATCCATGGAGATGGCCAAGGTATCTACTTCTAAGCCAAGTGTGTTCAGATTTGTTGGAGAAGGAAAGAAGGTGATGAATCGGATATGGCAACCAGGATAGATTGGAATCCTAGAAGGGTGTCATTGAGGCTTCACTTTAACTTTGTTCATTGGAAAGAGAGTCTTCACTTAAACTACAAAGTTTAGGCCAAAGTATACGACGCCATTCTGGAAAATGTAGAAAGAGAAGATCAAACACCCGAATTGGATATACCAGAGTCATTGGCTGGCGACAAGAGTAGTTGGACAAACCTCCAATCCTAAATAACAAAACTTAGCTGTTTTTTGGCCAATGAGGAAAAGAGGAAGTTCGTAAACTTAATCAGGCAAATACATGGATTGCTTCGGGTGGGATTAGCACAAAATGCATGGGTTAGCGAGAGAATTGGTTGAACAAAACCTACCCACTAAAGAGGGATATTAGTCCCATAAATAAACCCCTGACGCGATTCAATCAACAGTTAATGCCTCAAATCAAGGGTGAAATACAAAGCCAGTTCACAGATGGAAAATGAGATTATGGAATAAAGATTTTTCTGTTGATACAAGTTTATGAAAATTATTCTTGGGATAAAATTTACGCACAACGTTTAGGGTGGAATTTTTTTATTCTAGTGAATAAAACACAACTATCAAGACTATCCACTTTTCTCTCCTCAAAAAACAAAAAACGATCCACTTTTCTCAATTAGTTTTTCTATTTCTATTTTATATTTTGACACTAAATAAATTTTTTTAAAAAGTTATTAGAAATATAAAGAATTTACTAAACAATCTATGGAAATAACATTCTCAAGAAATAAGATTCCTAAGAAAGCTAATTTATAACCGGCAAAATAGTTGGTTATCACGTTGCACTTAGCTTCCATAATTAACAAGGAATTGAGTGATTGCATTGCCTATGATATCTAATCAGTGCCTATTTAGGATTTTATAGTTTAAAGTTATTTTTAGTGTTAATTAATCATTTTGATCTGGTAATGCTTGTTATGGATGTTTGATGATATAGGATAAGGAATGACTCTGAAGATATGGGAAGCTGCAGCGAGGATCAGGATTGCTTTGCTGAAGATTTGAAAAGATGCAGCTCCCTGGATCGCTAACTGGGTTGTACAACTAGTATGGACCCAAGGGACTATGTCTAGTCATTGCTTAATGAGGAAAAATTATGAGTTGGCGCCAATGATTAGAATCCTAGGAATAAAAGAGAATATGCCTGGACTAGGTAGGATATGATAAGGAAATCTCATGTGTAAAATGACCAAAAGGTACAACTTGTAGTGGTTGACCTTGTACTATAAAATGCCAACCATGTGTTGGTGTCAAGGGTCTGAAAATTTGTTAGTGAATTAGAGTGGCCAAGTTCCAGCTAGGGTTAACAGCTTTTGAGTTCTCACTCCATCTCATATTCACCATAGATGAGCATTAGTGCTAGTTTTTAAAGTTTTAGAATTAGATTACTTGGTGATGCTTTTAGCGATCACCACTTTCCTTCAAGGATTGTAATCTTGTACTAGCTCTATTTAATCTATCAATTTAGTGTTTCATCTTTTCATTTATGTTTATCTTCATCTTCATCTCTGAGGTTCAACTTACCATGAGTTAAACCCCTTCTTGTGGTTTAGACATGGCGTGAGGTTATGATATTCTTTACTTGTGATATATAAAGTTATAGCGTCCAGTGTAACAGCCCGATTTTCGTTATTATTTTATTTAATCATTGTTTTTATTATGTGAATGAATTCGTGAGTTAGTAGATTCTTAGAGGATAAGGGTATTTTGGTAATTTGGTAGTGAAGGGTATTTTTGTGAAGATCCTAGAAATAAGAGAATTAAGGAAATAGAGGTGTAAGAGTAAATGAGAGGTTTAAGTGAAGTAAATGAGTAGTGTTTTATTTATGAGGAATGAATAGAACTAAACCCATTTAGTGTAAGTGAACCAAAGCCCACGACAAGAGAATATAAATAGTTAGTAGTGTTGGTGAAACTACGGTTAGAATTCATTTGTCACAATTGAGAAAGAGGCAAGAGTAGAAGCATAAGGAGAAAAGAAGGAGAGCTAGAGAAAGGGAAGAGGAACTTGAAGAAACAAATAGGAGAGGAGAATCCAAGCTAGGGAAGGCTTAATTGTGAAGACTAAGAGGTGAGGGGGGAGTTTATTGAGCATTGGGAATTATTGGATAAATGGGTAGAATTTTGGTTTTGTGTGATTATTGTTGTTTTCATGCTTTTAAGATGAATTAATGATGAATTGATGTTGGAATTGTGTTTTAGAATATTGTTATGTCTATGGGTACATGTTTAATTGAATATCCATGATGTTATGATGATTGAACTCATGAAGTAATTGTATTGTTGTTGTGTTCTTGAGTACATGAGTTAATTTGGTGAAATTCATGAAGTTGTTGTTAAATCGATACTTGATGTTTTCGTGAGTTGATTTGGTGAATGTTGTTGTTGTGATGAATTTGAAGAAGAAATGTTGTTGTTGTTGTTGTTACCATGTTTGGGGTTGGAATTAACATGTGTAAATTGTGAATAAAGTGAAATATTCTTAAGCAAATGAAGATTGTACTTGCAGTGAGTACAATATCTAGAACTAGGGTTTAGAACTGTATAAGTGATGCTTTGAGAGTACTCTCAAAGGGGTTATTTATAGCCTTTTTTGAGCTAGATTTTCCGTGACTAAAGCCCCAAGTAAATTGGGCCCAAAGTCACGTTTGGAGCGTTCTAGAGGCTTCTAGAAGCTCTTTTAAGGCGGCGCCCTTAGTGGGATCGCCTAGGCCCCTTTTGGCCCTTCTAGAGGGCGTTGTGCCCTTCTGAAGGGGTTTTGTGGCCTAAATGATGAGATGGATAGTCCACAGCCTAACAAGCACGAGTCTTGTGACAAGGCGAAGTGATTAACTGTGAGATTGATGGTCCACAGCCCAACAAGCACGAGTCTTGTGACAAGGCGAAGTGATTAACTGTCGGATTGATGGCGGGCGACGTATAAACTTCGGCGGGATCGTGTAGATATGGCGTGGTCTTTGTGATTCTGATCGTTGAGATATGGTGTGATCTTTGTGATTCTGACAGATTCGGATCTAACGGCTGAGATGGGGTGACATTTCACTTATGCTGACGTGTCCGAATCTAGGCGATCCTCGAGATTCGTGCCCAATCAATGCCTGCTTCTTCGAGTTTCCCTAGGCGTTGGTTCCTTAAATATTGTGTTTGTTCATTTCGTTTTTTTTTATTTCACTCTCTGCGTTTTTCTTCTTCTGTTCTTCGTTCCTAGGTCACTCTGATCTCTGAAGCTTTTCCATTCCCAACTTTTCCAAGCTTTTCGTGGTGTATCCTTTGTTCATTTCCTTACTCTTTGCTTTCTTCTCATTTGTGTTGTAGTGACTATGGTCGTGATTAGGGAGTGTGACGAAATGGGTAGGGTAGTTCCACCTATAAACTTTGAGGAAAAGAGTAGGTTATGGAGGGATAGTATTAACCATGCAAAACGGCAGGATGGGTCGACCGATTGGGTAGTTTTTGAGCAAGCTTATTACGACCACTCTATTCGTGATGTTTTTGAGTAATTCAAAGAGTGACAATGATAGTAGTGGTGATTCCTCTGATTGCATTTTGCTTTATGCTTCCCCAGGGTCTCAATGTCGAAAGGGGATCTATTACTCAATGTCGTCCAGCGAATCAGGTGAGGAAGTGTTCATGGAGGACGTCATTCATTCAAAGACGATATACACGGATCCACAACGTGTCGCTTTTTCTGAAGCAAGCTATTTATCTCATCCACCGGAAATGAGGAGGACGTGGTCCTCGAAGCATGTTGCCCTGGCAAGAAGGTTTGTCTTCGTCGCCCGAAGGGCATGAAAGACGAGCTTTTCCACATGCATGTTGTTGTGTTTAAAGATCTAGGCATGACGTTTACCTTTACCCAATTTGAAGTAGACGTTCTGAAGACTTTAAATGTGGCTCCGTCACAACTGCAACTGAATAATTGGGTGATTATTTGCGCTTTTGAGATTTTGTATGAGGGATTGGGTTTCCAGCCGTCAATCAGCTCATCCTTCACATTTTACGGAACCAAAGGAGTGAATAAGCTTTCTTGCGTGTCTATCAACGCCCATCCTAATAGACGGTTGTTTCCTCCATACACGTCACAATATAAGAATTGGAGGGAGACATTCCTGCGGACAAGGGGAGCCAAGAGGTGTGAGGCGGCCTCCGTGAAGGTAGATGGCGAGCCCAAATTTCCTTTGTGCTGGACAAGTAATCCAGCTTCCATTACAGGGTATGATTATGAGAAGTTGGGCGCCTATGAGAATGACGTGGTCTGCTTTCTTGACAAGATGTTGCCTTTGAATATCCTAGAGCTTTTGAATAAGGAGGGGGTCGCTGTGAGTCTAGAGGCTTATTTGCGTGTGTATTTCATCCTTTTATTGTTTTCTAATTATTGATTACTTATGTATTAATACTGATCATGTTTGCTTTTTCTTTTGGCAGAGCCAATGTCGCCTATGTTAGGAGATGAGAGGAGGAAGTATTTGGAGGAGGCTAAGACGAAACAGGCTGCAGAGGGGCACGTCAGTAGTGACCCTTCTGGCTTCACCCTAAGGAAAACTAAGAGGAAGACGGATACTGTATCGGAGGTGCTATCAGATGTTGAGGTGGCAAAAAAGGCGTCGCCCGAGAAGAAAAAGAAACAGGTTGGAGCCAGTCAAAAATCGTTTGAGGCTGAGACGAGCGAGACTGGAAACTTATTATGGGATCAAAGCTTTGATTATAGCACCTACATGAAGGAGAATATGGGTTTCTATCCTAAGGGACGTCGTGCCCTTCATCATAAGGGACGTGGGCCTCCACTACATTCGTTCTCTAGTAATGTTAGACACCATCAGGCGTAAACATGAGGTTGTTGTGCAGAGTGAAGAGGCGTTGCGGGAGAAGGCGAGGTCCTCTTGGAAAAAGAGTTGAAAGAAGCTAAGGAGGCGAAAGCTAATCACCGATCGTGATGCCAAGCTGGGGGAAGGCGCAAAACAGATAGCAAAACTGGAAGCTAATGTTGAAGAGGCCAAGTAGGAAGCGGCGGAAAGTTTTGATAGACGTTTTGAACGAGCCATGTCCCGTGTGACTTTCTTGTTTTCAAATCTCGATCTCGGCGAATTGGATCCTTTCAAGGTAGTTGAGGACGACAAGTTGGTAGATGAGCCTTGAACAAAAAAATTTTCTATGTGACTTTTGTAGTAATGAGCCATTTATGGCTCCTGGCGCCTTTTGATGTTTTGTAATTTTAATTATGTCTTAGTATTCTAGAACTCTGTACTATTTTAAGTTTAAATATCCCTTTATCCTTCACTCTATAATCGCTAGTTTACTTCTTTCGTTTTGTTTTGTGTACTTGCGTCTATGGCGTTTTCATTTCGTGTTGACCTTGAAGTCATGAGGTTGCTTTTTAAAGAAATTTATTGGGATTTTGTCAAACAAACACTTTGATGTTGTTGTACAATCTTTTTGAACTTGTCATCGTGCTAAACTTAGTAACGTTCCCAGAACTCACGTTCCCAGAACTCGCCCGAGGTTTTAAGGAAAGATTGTGTGTCGAACTTAGAGCCCCTGTGGGGTTTTAGAGATAACCGTATTACGACTCAGAGCCCCTGTAACATCCCAAACTGCTTTCAGAATTGCCGACTGACCCCACAAACCAACACGAGTCTTTTCAGCACGTTTTGTCCTCACTCGTACGCTTTTCGAGTCCCAAAATTGCTCCAAGTCAAGAACGCTTAATTGTGGAGTTCTTATGGTTTGGGCTACCGAAAAGAAGATGCATCTAGTTGATATAGGTAGTACCAAACAATCCTTATAAGCTTTCCTTCAACCATGCAGTCTCATACCTGCATGACTTCAGGATCCCTCTCATTCTGATGTGATTCGGTTTTGCCTAGAAGCTGCCAAGAGCCGGACCACTCCCTGCCCTCATCAGCCTCGAGCGTTACATACCCACCAAACAGAGGCGTTACATGCCCACCGACTTCCGCTTGGTTCATCCTCGAACCACATCGTACTGGGAGAGGTCTGCTCTGATACCACTTGTAACATCCTAGACTGCTTTTAAAATTGCCAACTGACCCCACAAACCAACACGATTCTTTTCAGTGTGTTTTGTCCTCACTTGCACGCTTTCCGAGAAACTTCCCAGAAGGCCACTCACCCCAAAACTGCTCCAAGTCAAGCACGTTTAACTGTGGAGTTCTTATGGTTTGGGCTACCGAAAAGAAGATGCATCTTGTTGATATATGTAGTACCAAACAATCCTTATAAGCATTCCTTTAACCATGCAGTCCCATACCTGCACGACTTCAAAATAGTATGCGGAGTTTGGGGTGTTACATCGAGCTTTTTCTAACAAACTGATTTAACTACAAATCTTTAGAAGTGAGAGTTGATTACTTTTACATCTAATGCTACAACTCCCTAATCCCGACAGGGTATGGGTGTGGAACATGTTTGTTAGATATGAATTTGTCCCTAAGCATCATGAGGTGAAGGGATCAAGAGAGAGAGCTTGAACATAAACTAGATCTTGGAGAAAGGATAGATACTAAGATCTAGATAGGCCTCTTGTTATCGGCCAAAGGCTCGGTAGAATAACACTTTGGTGGCAAATATTGGGATCTAACCTAGCAATGTTGCGTGTTAAGTTTTGCATGTTTGTACTCTGAAAGGTATGTCTTCACGGGCTTAACACGAAGGCTAAGTGCACAACACTCCCAGTGGCAACCAGGTTGCTAGGAAGCCATAGAAAGTTATAGCTCTGTATATCGTAGTAAAGCTCTGTCATAAATTAACTTAGTTTAAACCACATTTTTACTTTGAGAATTTCTAAATCTTTTTAACTGTTCTCCCAACCTTTAACTTTTATATTTACTGTTATGACTGAAGGCGAGAAAAACACACAAGAAGGGGGGGGGGGGGTTGAATTGTGTGTGGGCAGTTTTTCCTTTCTCAAAAATTATGTTAAGTTCAGAATCAGGTTCTGAACTTTTATCAAAGAGTTTATGCAGCGGATTCAAATGTAAAGAGAGAGGGAAAGAGAGACACAAGATATTTTTATACTAGTTCCTTCCACAAGTTGGAAGTAGTCTAGTCCCCTTGTTATTAACAAGAGATTTGAACTATAATCAAACTGATTACAATTACTCAAAACACAAAGTAAAGAGACTTCAATGCTCAAACACCTAGTAAGAGACTTCTAATGCTCAAGACACTAAGTCAAGAGACTTCCAATGCTCAGAACACAAAGTAATGAGACTTCCCTGCTCAGAACACAAAGTAATGAGACTCTAATTGCTCAGAACACTAAGTAATGAGACTTCTGGTTTGCTCAGTATACAGACTGAGACTTTGAGGTCTCAAACAGATTTTACAAATACAGATTGAGTTGAACACTTGATCAAATATCAGAGGTGTTCTCTTAATACAACACATGTATAAGACTCTAACCTTAAGAAATTCTAAGATACAAAGATTGAAAGAATTTCTAAGAGTTTTAGTGAACTATGAATTTTGGACAGCAAAACAGAGCACACTTTCAGTCAGTTGGTTTCAAGAGTCTTAGCAATTTTCTTCTTCAAATCTTCTCCCTTTTATAGAGCAGAAAATAGCTGTTGAGAATTGCTTAGATTTGTAGCAAAGAGCCATTGCAATTGGAAGCTAGGTCAGGCTGAAATTGTGAGCTAAAACTCAGCAGAAAACAGAGCACGCAACCATATTTAAATTTGCTTTCCTTAAAAGCTGGGGAATGTTTTGGCCAGGGAGACAACTGTTCCATTGGAGTTGTTCTGACACTGCAGGCATTAAATGCTGATGGTAACAGTTGCTTTTCTTTCCACGTCAGACTTCAGAAGCTTCTTCAGGAACACAGTACTTCAGAAGCTCACTTCAGACGCACACTTCAGAAGCACTGTTCATCAGACGCTCACTTCAGAAGCACTGTTCATCAGACGCTCCCTTCAGACGTTGACTTTTGTTGACCTTCAGACTCAGCCTTCAGACGTTGACCAACGTTGACCTTTAGACTCAGCCTTTAGAAGCACCCTTCAGACGCAGTCTTCAGACTCAGCCTTCAGAAGCTGCTTCTGACCCAGTTTTACTTCAGACTTGCAACAAAGCTTCTATGCTTTCCTTCTTGCTCTTAGCTTGTTCTTCCAAAACCAATATTAATTATCAAACATTAAGAACATGGTTCTGCACAACTTAGAACAAAGCATTAGCAATACCAATTTTCTTTTTACCACTTTGTTATCATCAAAACCTTAAAGAGAGTTTGTTTATACATTTTGTTTCATCAATCTCCCCCTATCCAAAAGAGAGTTGTTCATACATTTTGTTCCAACAATCTCCCCCTTTTTAATGATGACAAACATAAGTATTAATAGAAAATTGTTGTTAATTTAATTAACAAGTTGACTGCAGGGTTAATTAAATTCAGTTTAAGAACAAACAGGTGAAAATTTCAGAATTGTTGTTAAGCTTAATTAACAGGCTGACTTCAGGAGAGGTTTGCAAGCTCCCCCTAGGTCTGATAATCCTCAAGGTTAGGTTTGCAAGCTCCCCTTGATTCTTATCCAAGTTAATTAAATTTAACTTAAAACAATAAGATGAAATTTTCACTCAGAATTGTAAATAACTTGCTGCTTTAGGTTCTGAGGTTTGTAAGCTCTCCCCCTAAGTCTGATAATCCACAGGATGAGTTTTGTAAGCTCCCTGAGTCTTATCCAAGTTATTTAAAATTCATTTCAACTCATTAAGAGTAATGTATATCTCACAAAATTTTTTTTTTACTCCCCCTTAACAGAGATTAGAAGCAGTTCTCATAAGTTAACTTCAATCAGAACTTAACTTATGTTCAGAGCTCAGGAGCAATTCCTTTTACTTCCTCTCATAAGTTAATTAACTGACATAATTAACTTATGTATTCTGAGCTCAGGAGCCTTAATACTTGTTTCCTTTTTCTCCCCCTTTTGTCATCAACAAAAAGAAAATTTCAGAAAAGAAAACTTTCCAGAATTTTAAGAGAGTTTGAAAACATGTGAGATAATTATGCAATCATATAGGTAATCAAGCAGCAAAGATAAACATCAGAGCAGACTTGATCATACATGAGTATATGACATTGCATTTTTAAAATAGAATGATGTTCAGAAGCATAAAAGTTTGGAGCATTCTGATCAGAGCATTCTTGGTTCAGACACAGTTGTTCAGTATATCTGTTCAGTATCACTGAACTATTTTAGACAAAATTGTTCAGATCATATACCAACTGAGGGTTTTAGCACTACTGAACTCATTTCAGAAAACTGAAAAAGTATAGCATTTGGTTCAGTGCTGCTGAATTCTTTCAGATAAAACTGATACCAATTTTTTAAATAAGTTCTGAAAGACTGAACATGTCTGAAACTAATTTGAGCAGTAAAAAAATGTGTCTGTGTTTGTTAAACATTTCAGAATTGAAAACAGAAAAACACATTTTCATATTGATGACTTTGGGAGGGACAAAGTATAACTTTCAAAGCTTTAAATCATCATTGCCCAGGGTTATAACTTACCAGATTCTGACCAAAAGTTTGATAACTATCAGATTCAGAGGTCAGAAAATCCAGGTTCTGAACCTTCAGACTCTGAAGTTTTTCAGGGCTTAACTTTCTTCAGACTCTCAAAAATGAGTGTCTGATATGTCTTAGCTTCTGATGAACTCAGAATCTTAGTTTTCATTCAGATTCAAGCATATTTTTCAAGAGATAAAGTGCATGTTCAGATTCTTTTTAATAAAGTTAAATCTTTCTTCTGTTATGGGTTTTATGAATATGTCAGCCCATTGATGATCAGTATCAATGAACTGGATATCCAAAACACCATTCTGAACATAATCTCTTATAAAATGATGTTTTATTTATATATGCTTGGCTCTAGAATGCAGAATTGGATTTTTAGACAGACATATTGCAGCAGTATTATCACAATAAATAGGAATGCTATCTGCATGAATCTAATAATCCTCTAAATGATGTTTCATCCAGAGCAGTTGTGTGCTACAACTTGCAGCTGAGATGTATTCTGCTTCTGCTGTTGACAAAGCAATAGTTGCTTGTCATTTGCTGGCCCAGGATATCAGATTTTCACCCAGAAACTGACAGTTTCCACTGGTGGATTTTCTTTCAATCTTGTCCCCAGCATAATCAGCATCACAGAATCCAACTAGCTTATAATCCAAGGATTTCTTATACAGAAGTCCCAGATTAGTTGTTCCTTTCAGATACCTGAAGATTCTCTTGACAGCAGTCATATGAGATTCTCTAGGATCTGGCTGGAATCTAGCACACAGACAGACACTAAACAAAATATCTGGCCTAGAAGCAGTTAAGTATAACAGAGAACCTATCATACCTCTGTAGAGCTTTTGATCTACTTTTGAGCCATTGTCCTCTTTGCTTAAGGTGCAGGTAGGATGCATTGGTGTTGTCATCAGTTTACAGTCATCAAGCTGGAACTTCTTCAGAAGCTCCTTTGTCATCAGTTTCCTTGGACTGTTCTTGTTCCCAATAATCAGCTCTTCAGGATGTGAAGACTTGTACTTAAATGAGGTTCTGGGTGGATTAGCTTCTGAAGAATCACCAGGGACTTGTTCAGAACTATGTTGGTCTTGATTTGCTTCATGAGGAGTGTCATTATCAGAGAGTTTCTCAGTTTCTTCAGTATTTTCAGCTTCTGAACTTTCTTCAGACTCTGAACTCAGTTCAGGTTCTGAAGGTTCTTCTGAGAGTCTGAAATCTGCAAAACTTTCAACCAGCTCTGGTATTTCAGTACCAGGCTTCTTATCATCAAATCTAATGTGTATAGCTTCTTTAACAACATGTGTTTCAGAATTATGCACCCTGTATGCTTTAGATCTCTCTGAGTATCCTAAAAAGATACCCTTTTGAGCCTTAGCATCAAATTTCTTTAGGTAGATCTTATTGTTCAGTATGTAACAAGTACAACCAAACTGATCAAAATAAGAAATGCTTGGTTTTCTTCCTTTAAAATGTTCATATGCTGTTTTATTCAGAATAGGTCTGATATAGTTCTTGTTCTGAATATAACATGTTGTGTTAACAGCTTCTGACCAAAAGTACTTTGCAATTTTGGATTCATGGATCATGGTTCTGGCCATTTCTTGCAAAGATCTGTTCCTTCTCTCTACAACCCCATTTTGTTGTGGAGTTCTAGGAGATGAGAACTCATGGAGAATTCCATAATCTTCACAAAAATTTTCAAAAGGTTCATTTTCAAATTCTCCACCATGATCACTTCTGACTTTTAAAATTTTCAAGTCAGTTTCATTTTGTACTTGTTTGCAGAATTTGTAAAACACATCATATGTTTCATTTTTAGTTCTAAGGAATTTAACCCAAGTCCACCTACTATAATCATCAACAATTACAAGTCTATACTTCTTCCCATTGATTGAAATTGTTCCAACAGGACCAAGCAAATCAATGTGAAGCAGTTCTAAAGGTTTTGAGGTGGAAACAATGTTTTTGGATTTAAAAGAAGTTTTAGAAAATTTTCCAATTTGGCATGCTCCACAAAGAGCATCTGAGTGATAGTCAATGTTTGGAAGTCCTCTAACCAGTTGTTACTTTCTAAGCTTAGAGATGAGTCTCCAGTTAGCATGTCCTAACCTTTTGTGCCATACCCATTTCTCATCACTCACAGACAGAAGGCAAACTACCTTCTGCTGAACCAGTTCTGAAAAATTGATTTTATAAACATTGTTTTTCCTATTTCCTTTGAACACAACATATTTATCATGGTTGTTGATTACAGTATATGTGTTCTTATTAAACAAGACTTCATAATTACTGTCATATAATTGACTTATGCTAAGTAAATTATGTCTAAGTCCATCTACCAGCCAAACATCATCAATGTACAGGGAAGAATTACCTATCTTACAAGTACCAATGATCTTTCCTTTCTGACTTCCTCCAAACCCCACAGTTCCTCCCTCTTTCAGAGTCAGGGTTTGGAACATAGACTTGTCTCCTGTCATATGATGCGAGCATCCACTGTCCAGGTACCAGGACCTTTCCTTTATGGTTAGTTTTGAAGGGTTTAGACTTTTGTTGCACTTTATGTCTGGAGTCATAATGCTCAGACTTGTTCAGATACTTAGGATATGAATCCTTAAATCTTGAATAAGTCTTAGTGTTTGAAACTGAGTTCTTCAGAACCTGAGTTCTCAAGGGTCTGGACTCAGATTTCTTCAGAACCTGAGACTTGAAGGTCTTTGGTTCTGAGTTGATTAGAGTCTGAACCATTGAGCACTTTGGTTCTGATTTCTTCAGGACTCTAATTTTTTTAGCTCCAGACATAAGGCAAGCTTCACTTTGACCTTTCTTAAAGCAGTCAGAAACAGATAACAGATTGGCTTTCATTTGCTTGCTTTGCTTGCTTTGCCTGACATTCTGACATTGAAAATGTTTTGTATAGACTGGTTTAGCAGTTTTTGAAGGTTTTATGACCCCAGTCTTAGTAAAATCTGAGTTTGAATTCTTCATACTCTGAACATTTTCAGTTTTAGAGTCTGATTTTCTCAAACTCTTAGGCTTATGACCTTTTGGTTTAGATTTAGGCAAAGTTTTAACATCTGCCTTCATCTTCCCTTAAGGATCAGAAGCTTTAGAGTCTGAGCAGTTCAGAACTTCAGACTCAGTCTCAGTTTCTGCTAAATTCAGTTTCTCAGAACTGTCAGAAGCAGGCACAAAGCACACCTTAGTGCCTTTTAAAATATTTTCAGAACAAGATGATATTTTTGATTCATTTGAAGAATTGAATGAATCATTTTTAAAACCAATGCCTTCACCTTTGTTTCTGTAAATACTATAAATCATAGAAGCAATCTTACTTCTATTGATTGCAGTTAAAATAAAGTCCTGAAGAGCAATTTCATGTTCATTAGGAATTTCTTCAGGTTTCTTATGAGCCTCATCTCTGAGTTCTCTAACTTCTTCATCAAACTCAATGATTTGATTCTGAAGTTTGAGATTTTCCTCATTTAGCAAGTTATGTTTATTTTTCAAAGATTTTAATTCACCTAAGTTGCTTTTGAGGTGGCTCATAAGATCTTTAACTGTTTCAATCAGTTCGGATCTTGTAAGTTCAGAGTATACCTCATCTTTTTCATCTGAGTCTGAACATGATTCTGCATCAGAAAATGCAGTTGCCATTAAAGCCAGATTTGCTTCCTCTTCATCAGACTCAGACTCATTGTCAAGATCATCCCATGTTGCCATGCGACTCTTCTTAAGTTTGTTTCTGAAGCTGCTGGACTTGGAGCTGGTCTTCTTTGATTTTTCCTTTAACTTGTCCTTCTGAAGTTCAGGACATTCAACAATGAAGTGGCCAGGTTTCTTGCAGTTGTAGCAGTCCTTCTAGTTTTCCCTCTTTGAACCAGATCCTTTAAAGTTACTGCTTCTGTTAGAGAATTTCTTCTTTCTATTCATTAAGTACTGAATTCTTTTGGAAAGCATTGCAAGCTCTTCAGCATCTGAATCTTCTTCAGAATTTCCCTCAGGAAATTCTTCTTCAGATTCAATAGCTTTCAGAGCCTTTACAGACTTTCTTTTGGATTTTAGTGCTATTGATTTAGACTCTCTAACAGAATCATCTTCATTAAGTCCCAGTTCATGCACTTTGAGGGAGCTTATAAGATCCTCAATACTTAAAGTATTTAGATCCTTAGCTTCCTCAATAGCAGTTACTTTGGGTTTCCATTTAGATGGCAGACTTCTTAGGATTTTGTTCACATGATCAGCTGTGGTATAACTCTTCTTCAGAATCTGAATTCCAGAAACCAGAGTCTGAAATCTTGAGAACATTGTCTCAATATTTTCATCCTCTTTCATTCTGAACAGCTCATATTGCTGAACAAGAATATTAGCCTTAGCTTCCCTAACTTTTTTGTTACCTTCATAGTTAGAGCAGAGGGATGTGAAGATGGCTTTTGCTGTTGATTTGTCACTCAGCTTCTGGTACTCAGTGTGAGGTAGGGAATCCACAATGATTCCTCTCACATTCTGATGCTTTTTGTATATCTTTCTTTCTACATCACTCAAGCCTCTTCTGTTGACAGCAACACCTTCTTCATCAACTTGAATAGTGATTCCATCTTCTATTATATCCCATAATGAATCATCAATACCAATGATATGGCTGTATATTTTACTCTTCCACCATGAGAACTTTTCTGGGTCACCAGTAAACATTGGGGGTTTATTGTGTGACCTGGACTTTCTTTCCTCAGTACCATAGTCATATGAATATGATGTAGAAGTGCCAGTACCTCTTTGTGGTCTAGGAGTGGGTGGAGGTGAACCACTTGACATGTTTTTCTCAGGATCTTACTGACTCACTGCTAAGTGATTGAATATCAGAACCGGAGCTCTGATACCAACTGAAGGTGAGAAAAACACACAAGAAGGGGGGGGGGGGGGTTAAATTGTGTGTGGGCAGTTTTTCCTTTCTCAAAAATTATGTTAAGTTCAGAATCAGGTTCTGAACTTTTATCAAAGATTTTATGCAGCGGATTCAAATGTAAAGAGAGAGGGAAAGAGAGACACAAGATATTTTTATACTAGTTCCTTCCACAAGTTGGAAGTAGTCTAGTCCCCTTGTTACTAACAAGAGATTTGAACTATAATCAAACTGATTACAATTGCTTAAAACACAAAGTAATGAGACTTCAATGCTCAAACACGTAGTAAGAGAATTCTAATGCTCAAGACACTAAGTCAAGAGACTTCCAATGCTCAGAACACAAAGTAATGAGACTTCCCTGCTCAGAACACAAAGTAACGAGACTCTAATTGCTCAGAACACTAAGTAATGAGACTTCTGGTTTGCTCAGTATACAGACTGAGACTTTGAGGTTTCAAATAGATTTTACAAATACAATTTGAGTTGAACACTTGATCAAATATCAGAGGTGTTCTCTTAATACAACACATGTATAAGACTCTAACCTTAAGAAATTCTAAGATACAAAGATTGAAAGAATTTCTAAGAGTTTTAGTGAACTACGAATTTTGGACAGCAAAACAGAGCACACTTTCAGTCAGTTGGTTTCAAGAGTCTTAGCAATTTTCTTCTTCAAATCTTCTCCCTTTTATAGAGCAGAAAATAGCTGTTGAGAATTGCTTTGATTTCTAGCAAAGAGCCGTTGCAATTGGAAGCTAGGCCAGGCTGAAATTGTGAGCTAAAACTCAGCAGAAAACAGAGGACGCAGCCATATTTGAATTTGCTTTCCTTAAAAGCTGGGGAATGTTTTGGCCAGGGAGACAACTGTTCCATTGGAGTTGTTCTGACACTGCAGGCATTAAATGCTGATGGTAACAGTTGATTTTCTTTCCACGTCAGACTGCAGAAGCTTCTTCAGGAACACAGTACTTCAGAAGCTCACTTCAGACGCACACTTCAGAAGCACTGTTCATCAGATGCTCATTTCAGAAGCACTGTTCATCAGACGCTCCCTTCAGACATTGACTTTTCTTGACCCTCAGACTCAGCCTTCAGACGTTGACTTTTGTTGACCTTCAGACTCAGCCTTCAGAAGCATCCTTCAGACGCACTCTTCAGACTCATCCTTCAGAAGCTGCTTCTGACCCAGTTTTGCTTCAGACTTGCAACAAAGCTTCTATGCTTTCCTTCTTGCTCTTAGCTTGTTTTTCCAAAACCAATATTAATTATCAAACATTAAGAACATGGTTCTGCACAACTTAGAACAAAGCATTAGCAATACCAATTTTCTGTTTAACACTTTTTTGTCATTAAAACCTTAAAGAGAGCTTGTTCATACATTTTGTTTCAACAATCTCCCCCTATCCAAAAGAGAGTTGTTCATACATTTTGTTCCAACAATGACAAATGAATGATTTTATTTTCTTGCAAACAAGTTTTCTACTGGAAAGCTGTAGAGAGCTATGGCTCCCCAGTCCATGTGGGATCGATATCTTTTTATTTTATAACTTGGACAATGTATACTTGCACTAGGTCTTTTCATTTTAAAATACTCATAGTGTTTTGGAAGACACCACTAATCCCAAAACTAATTTTTGAAACCCTGAAACAAACGAACCCTTAATTTTGAGTGACAAATCTTTTTCCTCTCTCTCATACCTCCGATATACACCATTAACTAAATGATATGAGTAAATTTGTGTGTGTGTGGCAGATGATTGATGGCAAATTTGGATCTTCAAATTGATTGCAATTTGTTGGGATTTGATGCATTATGGTATTTTGGGAAAGTATATTTAAGGTTTTAAATTTAATATTTTTTATTTATGAATTCTGATGGTTTGGAAGGCAGATGGAGTGAAGGTGGGTTTGACTTTGAACGAGTGAGTGATAGTTTTCATAGTATTAATATTTCTTTTCTTCATAATTTTAATAGAATTTTTTAGGTTTTAATGATGATAGAGAAGATGAACAAATAATATTATATAAAACATGTTTTCAATAAGGATAAAACGAACTTTATGAACAACTTCTTGTTTGGAAAATATATACATACAATTTGAAATCTGGATTCCCTGCTCTCAAGACTTCACACATTCGATATATCTATGATCATAGGATCGAAACCAAGTAATTATGATTTAATGTGAATTTTAACTTTTTTTAAAATAAAAAATATCCAAGTTGAAAGTTGAATTCTTCGATCATCTCAGTTCAACGACTACAAATCTATCAAATGCGTGAATGCGTCAAATTTTGAGCGTATGGAATCATGGTCCAAACAATTCTTAGTCGTGCGTTTTCTACTTTTAAAATTTTTTGGTGACGATTTTGCATTTGGTTCAAGGTGATCATTTTTATATTAACCTCACAAGAATGGGAACATATTTTACGGAGAATAATTGCTTTTCTCAATTACAGAGTCAAATCTCATAACTTTTATGACAAATTTAATTATTAATTCTAATGAGTGATTTTTTTTATAGGGTTAAATAAGTAAATGGTCCTCTTAAATATACCAACTGATCTGTCAGATAAGAGACCAATGAAGGCAACAGAAAGTGCTCTGGTACGGTGGCGATGAGTCTCTGCCGTGGAACGAAAGGTGTCTGCAGGCACGTTAGCACTCTGACGATCAAGTCACTAATGGAACTGAGAAAGAATGCGCGAAAAGTGTGTGTAAAGTGAATCGTACCTTGAGGGTGAAGCTACCTCACCCTTATATAGGTGCTATGCGAGAATAACCGTCTCTGGGACGCGTGGCGTGTGATTAGGAGCGGTAGAGGATACCTGTGCGGTCTCAGATGCACGGGGGCACGCTAAGGTGCGATGTTGTGCACAGTTCGTTGATGTGCGCCCTCAGGCGATGCGCCTTGGAATGGTGGACGCTTGGTCCATGTGTCGTCATCTGGTTGGCCTTCTGGCCGGTCTAGAGCAGTTGCCCCCCAAGCCGTTGAAGCCTTTAGGGCGCAATGGCTTAACCCTGTTTGGCGCTCTAATGGGACGTCTTCGAATATCGGGCGCCCTTGAAGCCTTTTTGAGGATCTTTTGCTGCCGTCCGATGTTAGTGGATTCGACGCCCTAGACAGATGAGCGGGGGTAGTTGCGTTAATTACTCGAAGCGGAAACGTTTTGGAGACGATGACTGTCCAGTTTTGCTTCCCACGTGTCAGTATCGTGGCTCTCACACGTTTCGAAGGTTAGGTTCTGATATATCACCGCAAGTATACGGTTATTACCGAGTAGTAAAATATCTATCCACAGAGAGTTTTGTAAGTATCTGTTGGAGTAAGCCCTAATAGCCAATCTATTTTGATTGGATTTGGCTTTGTATCATGACTTATATATATATATATATATATATATATATATATATATATATATATATATATAAGGCATTTATTTATTCTTTTGTTTAGTTTCAAAATAATAAATTCCCTAGAATAATTGGTCTATTTAATGGAGCATTAAGTGTGACTTAATTGTGAGACTGATTAAACGAAAAGGACATTATTCTTAAAGTATCCGTAGTCAAGCTTTATTGTGAAATGGGATAACATTAAAGCATAGAGACTATTATGTGGGTAGACTGATGATCACATCTCACAGATCATAGATAAAGAGTTATCAAGTCTTCACATAGGTATAAATATTAGGAGTAATATTTATACTGGATTGACCCGCCATGAGAATACTACATAGTAAAAGTTATGAAAAGTGTCATAAGATATTCTCATAGTGATAGTGGTGTATTCCACCCTTTGACCTGAAACCACTATGTACCCTAGATGTAGGAGTCGAGTGCTTTATCACCATTCAAACGTTGTCTGTAATAGGATGACTATAAAGTTGGTTGATGGGTACTCCATGAATCATGCTAAGGGACATGAGTGACCTAGATGGAATTTGCCCCTCCTACATAACAAGAGAAATGTCTATGGGCCCAATATTGAACTAGACAAGGATGACACGGTCTATGCCTTGTGTTCAATATAGACATGAGGACAAAAAGGTAATTATACACATGATCATTATCACGGAAAGGTTTCGTCAGATCACATGACATTCTCGTCACTTGGGTAGTAGTGATGTGTTGCTAGATACCGCTCACTGTTGATAATATTAAATAGGTGATTTAATATTATTGCCAACGTTACGAGAACCTATAGGGGTCACACACAAAGGACAGATAGATGAGAGAAATAAATAAGTAAGACTTATTTATAAAATAATAAGTAGGACTTATTAGTAATTAAATAATTAAGTATGACTTATTATTCAATTTATGAAATAGAGAAACGCGGTCCATCGTAAGGTACGGTGTATTTAAGTGCTTGACTTGTTGACCACACAAGTGGTTCTATAAATAGAACCCTTGTGGTGAAGCATTACAGACTTTTGTTGAAATGTTTAACCTAATTCACAAAAGTTGTGAAACCCTAGCCGCCGCTCTCTAAACCCTTTTTTCTCTGAATCTCCGTTGAAATTGGCTAGCACCGGTCATCGGAGAAGGTCTGTTCGTGTGGACTGAATAGAGGCATCGCTACGTTGCTTTGCTCGTGATCAGAAACAATTCTTCCACAGAGGTTCTGCTCTTCAAGAGGTAAACACAAGAATCCTTAAAGTGTTTAAGTATGTGTTTGATTTGTGATTAATGATTTAATCAAGATCCGTTTCAATGGGATTTGTTCCGCTAAGAGGATTAAAATTATTGAAAAACCCCTCTTAAATCCCTTCAGTGGTATCAGAGCCTGGTTTTGATTAAATTATTATATTCAAATCGATTTCATACGATGATGTTAATACCGTGGTTGTTTGTTATTTGAATATGATTCATATGATTTTATGTTAATTTTTTTTTTAACATGTATATGAGATATACATAAGACGTGATTTCAATTACAAGAAGCGTTCTTGTTTTTGAAAAAAATGTTTTGAATTAAAAGTTTTGTCAAATACCATGTTTTTGAAACAAAGACATTATGTATCTAATTTTAATTTTGAAATAAAATCAGAACATATTTTGTATATATGTGATATGTATAAATAAATGTTTCATATTTATTTTGAAATTAATCTTGTGAAATTATTTTACTAAATATTAATTAAAACTGATTGATCGATATCATATATGTGATATATGATTCTGATACGACATCAGTATATGTGATATATTGATTGTAACACCCTAACCCTTAACCGCCGATTATTAACTTTAATAAAACAAAACGTTAAGGACATAGGAAGTTACAACATAATGAAAACGCATCTTCATAAACATCAACAGATCAAAACATGTTTGATTCACATGCAGCGGAAAAAGAATAAACAAAACAGAGATGATACCCCTTCTAACAGGACAACAGGATACCCCTACTAACTCAACAGCAGGATACCCCTTCTAACTCAATGTTCACAAAAACGATTGCATCATTTTGTTTCCGTTTTCAAAACACATTACAACATACCACATGTTCATACCAAAGACCAATCTAAAACAAAGACGAGTGAGAAAGACGTAAAAACATAAATCTGAAAATGCTGTCACAGCACAAATCCACTAAAACCTCCTCTGAGTATTTCCATCATAACTCAAAAACTAAAAGTCATTTTCACGTCAAACCAAAGCCACTGGAAAGCTAACAAAATTATCTAAAACTTTCATGTTTACACCCAAAGCCAATTCTGTACTGATCGGTACCAGTTTTTGTTTCAAAATCGGAAAAGTTGTGCAGAAAACTCTTAAAAATTCACTGTGACATACAGCAGAAATTCAACCATAACTCAAGTTCAATAAATTGTTTTGACATCAAACCAACGGCATTAGAAAACTAACATCCATATCTACAACAGAGATTATTACCAAAGTTATTCATACACGTTCAGATACCCAAAGTGGTGTTACAACTATCAGAGCCCTAAACTCTAACTAGGATACAACCCCTAGTACAAAAAGAGTAAGGATAGCTAAGCTATGCCCTCACCACTACGCAAGCTTCTAAACAGCAAAAGCTAATCCTCGACGATATGCTCGTCTTCCTGAAAATCTGGATCCCCAAAGATCCAGCACATAACACAAAACAGAGAGTGTTAGTATCACAACCAATAAACATGTATAAATAACACATTATTATACATAACTAAAACACAACACGTAATCGACAAAACACAAAACTCATCAACCACACACGAAACTCATCAACCACACACGAAACTCATCAACCACACACGAAACTCATCAACCACACACGAAACTCAGAATTCTCAACCCCACACGAACTCAGGATTCTCAACCCCACACGAACTCAGGATTCTCAACCCCACACGAACTCAGGATTCTCAACCCCACACGAACTCAGGATTCTCAACCCCACACGAACTCAGGATTCTCAACCCCACACGAACTCAGGATTCTCAACCCCACACGAACTCAGGATTCTCAACCCCACACGAACTCAGGATTCTCAACCCCACACGAACTCAGATAATATCACTTAGCAACCATTATGCACACATAATTCTTCAAACACAAAACTCATCAATAACAATTATTACTTAACAACCATTATGCACACATAATGTCACAAAAGATGCATGCCTCAAATGCATTCACTACTGCATGTGGTACCAAATCATTTCAGATAAACTCATATCCTTACCAAGCACTCTTGATAACCAAGCACTCTTGGATTTCGCGGATAAACCTATATCCTTACCAAGCACTCTTGATAACCAAGCACTCTTGGATTTCGCGGATAAACCTATATCCTTACCAAGCACTCTTGATAACCAAGCACTCTTGGATTTCGCGGATAAACCTATATCCTTACCAAGCACTCTTGATAACCAAGCACTCTTGGATTTCGCGGATAAACCTATATCCTTACCAAGCACTCTTGATAACCAAGCACTCTTGGATTTCTCCTTTCATCGACTGCACCTCGGTCGTGCATATGACCAATAATAATTGGATTTCATTCTTTCATCGACTGCACCTCGGTCGTGCATATGACCAATAATAATTGGATTTCATTCTCTCATCGACTGCACCTCGGTCGTGCATATGACCAATAATAATTGGATTTCATTCTCTCATCGACTGCACCTCGGTCGTGCATATGACCAATAATAATTGGATTTCATTCTTTCCCAGGCACTCATGGCCAATCATAATACAAACATGCATAAATCATCAAACATGGTTCACAACATCATCAGCAACATCATACTAAACCAAACTCACAACATCATCAACAACATCATACTAAACCAAACTCACAACATCATCAACAAACACAACCACTAAATTATCAGCACTCTGATAATTATCACAACATCAACAACAAACACAACCACTAAATTATCAGCACTCTGATAATTATCACAACATCAACACCAACAGACACAACCACTAGGCTCTCATGACCAAATCATAAGACACAACATGTATATACTCAACCATGTTCAACAATCTCAAATAAACCAAGCAATCACACCACAATCTCAAACACATAAGGGTTTCAAAGGAACACCCACACACTTCAATAACTTATCCATTTCAACATATTCATCACTTCCCACACCTTAGTCTTTAATATTACTACGTCCAAATCCACTTTCAAAACCTTAGACACACTCTATTAGTTCTTAACAGCCATTTCAAACATTATATAACTCATACTCACACAACATAATGACCTTAACAAAAACCACCATTGTTAGGGTTTTACTCAAGCTTTTCTAGAACAACAACATCATTTTCGAAATACCCAAACATAGATAACCATCATATAACTTCAATTAAACATACCATCAACATCACTAAGCATCAAATGAACATAATATAATCATTAACAGCATTTCTATCAAAACCTAGACAAAGTGAAAGGAAGTTTGGGATGGAGAAATAGACATTCTCCCCTTCTCAATCACTTGTAAATAAGCAATACTACCTCTCTTACCTAGCAATCGATGAACCAACGAAAGTTCCAAGCCTTCACTCTTCTCTTTCTCGTGCCCTAGCTTTCCTTGCTTTCTCCCTTCTCTTTCACGTTTTCCTTCTCTTTTCCTTTCACGTTTTCAGCTTCCCAAAATAACAATGAATAGTGATGACAAAGTCTTTGTGGTTATCTTTATAACCCAATCCAATTAATCATGGCCATCCAATCCTTACTAACTCTCAAAGACCAATCCTAGCCCTTCAATCCAATCTAAGCTTACTACATCTCATCCACTTGATCATTACTACTCATAAACTCAAAAGCCCAATACTATTCACGCCCTAGGCCCAATTTGCTCAAAACCTTAAAAACTCGAGTACGAACTTACGCTCGCGCTAAATAATTATTTATCGATTACGAGAAAATATTTTTAAAAGCCAAACAATAAAATAAAATATATAAAAATATAACATACGAAAATAGGGTCGTTACAACTCTACCCCCCTAAAAAGAATTTTCGCCCTCGAAAATACCCGAAAACAACTCTGGATAGGAGTCTCGCATCTTGCTCTCGGTTCAAACCAACACAAAGGTGTTCTACATCTTCTCCCATACAACGCTTCAAAAGGTGCCATACCAATGCTCGAATGAAAACTGTTGTTATACGTAAACTCAATCAACGGTAAGCAAGCTTCCCAACTTACTCCTTGCTCCAAAATACATGATCTTAGCAAATCCTCCAATGATTGAATCGTCCTCTCCGATTGACCATCCGTCTGCGGTGATAAGCAGAACTCATCTTCAACTTAGCCCCCAATGTCTCTTGCAAACTTTCCCAAAACCTTGAAGTAAAACGGGGATCTCTATCTTCATCCCTTGCCACCAGAACATTTTCCTCAGATCTTGATACATCTTAGTAATACCAGGATGAATACTTAAGTTGCTTCTATGACCTTCCTCCCAAAATCATTCTCTTCAATTCTGGCACATCTGGTACACATAACCTTCCCTGACACCTCATCACACCTTTCTCATCGATCTCAACGTTTACCTTTTTCCCTTGCTCGATGAGCGTCTTAAACTTCATCAATCTCACATCGATCTTTTGTTTCTCCACAACCTCTTCGAGAAAATCATTCGTCAACTTCAACATTCCTAGCTTCACGCTTCTGGTCGTCCTTTCACAAACCAAACTGAGGTCTCTAAACTCTTCAATCAATCTCAGTTCCTTCGCCATCAGAGACGACATATGCAGAGACTTCCTACTCCACTGTGTCAACGGCAACGCCAACTTTGAAAATCCTTCGATGAACCTCCGATAGTAACCGGCCAAACCAAAAAACTTCGGATCTCAGTAACAGACTCCGGCGTCCCCCAATCTTGCACGGCCTCTACCTTAGCAGGATCCACTGCTATACCACTACTTGAAATGACGTGACCCAAAAGGCTAACTTTATGCAACCAAAATTCACACTTAGAAAATTTTGCATAAAGCTTCTTCTCGCGCAACACCTCCAACACAATCCTCAAATGCTCGGCATGTTCCTCTTCCGTCTTCGAGTATACCAAAATATCGTCTATGAAGACCACCACGAATCGATCCAAAAAGGAATGAAATACACGATTCATATATTCCATAAACACTCCAGGTGCATTAGTAACTCCAAAAGGCATAACAGCGTACTCGTAGTGACCATACCTTGTTCTGAACGCAGTCTTCGGTATATCCTCTGCCTTAACTCTTATCTGGTGATATCCCGATCTCAAATCAATCTTGCTGAACACACAGGCTCCCACTAACTGATCCATCAAATCATCTATCCTCGGAAGTGGATACTTGTTCTTGATAGTTGCTTTATTCAACTGACGATAATCGATGCACAGACGCATACTACCATCTTTCTTCTCTTCCACTCTCAACGATGCAAACATAGCAAACACGTCCTCTTGAGCCTTCACTGATCTTACCACTTCTCGACAACACATGAGCTTCGAACACAACTCTGGCTCCGGTCTTGGAAACATAACCGTCCTCTTACCGCAGTTGATATGAACACGATTAAATTCTAACCAGTTCATACCAAAGATAACGTCTATTCCGCTCAACGGAATGCAGACTAAATCCATTCCAAAGTGTCGACCATACATAGTGACTGAACAGTCAACACAGACTTGAGTAGTCGATACCGAACCACTCGCAGGCGTTTCTATAACCATGCGTCCCTTCATATTTCTACTCTAAGACCCAACCTCTTCACGCAATCCACAGAAATAAACGAGTGGGTAGCACCCGTATCAATAATATCAGACAAAGGAGTATTATTGATAAAGCATGTACCTCTGATCAAGTTGTCCGCCTTCGCATCACCACCATCTAAAGCAAACACCTTTCCTCCAGCCGCTCTAGGCTTCTTACATACGTTGCTCTTATGACCCGCTTCTTTGCAGTTGAAGCACACAATACCCTTCTTGCACTGATCAGTTTTGTGGTTAGGATCACCACACTTGAAACATTTTCTATCATTCTTCGGGCACTCATAGAAACGATGTCCCGGTTGTCCACACTTAAAACAATTCTTACCACCTCCAGTTTTACCACCACTGCTTCCACCTCCATCCGGCTTCTTTCCCCGGTTATCATAAGGCTTTCCTCTTCCGAAGGCTCTCCTCCTCTTCTCATTCACAGCCTTGTAGTAGTTAGTCTTGGCTTCCTGTGCTGCTCTATCAGCCGTCCTACTCACAGCCTTCTGAACCATGGCATTCGCCATCAATTCCATCGCATCGGCAAATGCTTTCTGCGCCATAACCTGAACCAACACCACGCTCCACGAGTGAGGATACACTTCGTTTCCTCAAAACAGTATAAACAGTGTTTTCCTAACACATGTTACACAAAGGGTAATCTACACCTAATTGATCCAATGGATCGACCTGCTCTGATACCACCTATTGTAACACCCTAACCCTTAACCGCCGATTATTAACTTTAATAAAACAAAACGTTAAGGACATAGGAAGTTACAACATAATGAAAACGCATCTTCATAAACATCAACAGATCAAAACATGTTTGATTCACATGCAGCGGAAAAAGAATAAACAAAACAGAGATGATACCCCTTCTAACAGGACAACAGGATACCCCTACTAACTCAACAGCAGGATACCCCTTCTAACTCAATGTTCACAAAAACGATTGCATCATTTTGTTTCCGTTTTCAAAACACATTACAACATACCACATGTTCATACCAAAGACCAATCTAAAACAAAGACGAGTGAGAAAGACGTAAAAACATAAATCTGAAAATGCTGTCACAGCACAAATCCACTAAAACCTCCTCTGAGTATTTCCATCATAACTCAAAAACTAAAATGTTTAACCTAATTCACAAAAGTTGTGAAACCCTAGCCACCGCTCTCTAAACCCTGTTTTCTCTGAATCTCCGTTGAAATTGGCTAGCACCGGTCATCGGAGAAGGTCTGTTCGTGTGGACTGAATAGAGGCATCGCTACGTTGCTTTGCTCATGATCAGAAACAATTCTGCCACAGAGGTTCTGCTCTTCAAGAGGTAAACACATGAATCCTTAAAGTGTTTAAGTATGTGTTTGATTTGTGATTAATGATTTAATAAAGATCCGTTTCAATGGGATTTGTTCCGCTAAGAGGATTAAAATTATTGAAAAACTCCTCTTAAATCCCTTCAGTATCGACTTAATTTTCAGAGATCGTTAGCTGAACAGATTAAGTTTTAAGGTTTGGAAAATTTCTTTGGTTTAGTTCTATAAAATAAAAAGCGTTTTGGGATTTATTGGTATATCTAATGCAGAATATAAACAGTCAAACCTATATCTCTATTCTATATTGAATCCATTTTCTAAAGACAAGATTCACTAAGGTAATTCATTTTTCCTTTAGAAATACATGGATGTATCCCAATAACAATCACGACTACTCTCATGGTTGATTGCTATATGAGACCCATTAAGCATGAATCTTATGGCCTCAAGACATCACAAAGCTACTCATTTGGGGTGTTCCCATCAAGCTTTGAGATTCGAATACCAAGCTTCTTCGTTTGATACTTCACTTGATATTTGAAATGATGTAATAGTAGTTGTTGAACTTCTCTGTTTGGTACTTCGTGCAACACTTGCTATTGAGTTTAAAAAAATGAGATTAGATAGGAAAATAGTTTTGAATAAAATAGAGTCTAGGCTTGGTTTGATTAGGATCTAGTCATTATACTTTTCCAACAATCCCAGGACTAGACAAGTCTACTCACGATTGTTCATTGTAGACGCTTGACAAATTATAAATAACATAAATTGTAAATGCATAAAGATAAATGACAAGAATGTAAAGTGCAGAAAAGTAAATAATAGAAAATATAAATTGTAGGAACTTAAAAGTGCAAGAAAATGTAAAGAAATGAACTTAGAGCAATGTAGCAATTGCATTTCACTATAGTAACAATACACCAAGTCTAAGCTCCCTTACAAAGCTGATTGTAGCCCTATTTATAGCTAAAAACCTCAGATAAGGTATTAAACACGGATTACATAGCTATAATGGGCATTTCCAAAGAGTTTTCAATCATTAAAATTGACTGCATAACGCGCACGGTCGTGCCATATGGGCGCACAACCGTGCCATGTTTTAAAACTGCAGAAGCTGAAAATTTGAAGAGGCGCATGACCGTGCCATTTGGGTGCACGCTGTCGCGGTGATTTTCGGAGATCAAGCTATTGATTAGCGTTGACTCACTAATTTTAATTCACGACTGAACTTTTAATTTTTTAAAAGAAAGGTGGAAAAAAGTTCTAAATTACCACATTTTAAAAGATTAGGGTTCGGGGGTTAGTTACGTTTAGGGAAGGTGTTAGCACCCTAAACGTTCGTAGTACTCTACGAGAACCTCTTGATTTTATTTATTTATTTTGGCTATAACTTGCTTATTTTTTTTAGAGACAGAATTAAAGTAGTGAAAAAAGAAAATGTTTTTTTTTTTTGTATTTTTTATGATTTGGAAGGACAAGGTCCTTTGCCTACGTACCCGTGAGGGATCAAAACCTCGTAGTTCGGGGTAAAAATGACGTTTGATTTGTTTTTGTGTTTTTTATTGGTTTTAAAAAAAAGTTTTAAAAATAAAAGCCAAGTGGCAAAATGGGATTGATTTGTGTTTTTTATTTTAAAAATGATTTAAATGTTATTAAAATGGATTAATGGTTATTTAAAGAAAATAAAAGAGAAAAACGGACACTTGATTGAAAATCAAGGTTTATTAAGAAAAGATTTTTTTTTGTGATTTTTTGATATTTGCATGTTTTTTTGTTTTTTTTGTTTTATAATAATTAACTAATACTAAAAACGTAACCAAGAGCTAAAAACAAAGGATTTCCGTGGTGACGTTGGATCACCACGAAACCCTTTTAAAATTAAACTAACCTAACATTTTTTTGTATTTTTTTGATAAAGCGAAGTAAATAAAAAAAAATAAAAGACGTAAAGCAGAATAAATAAAGTGCGAGTGTCAGTGCATATTCTCATTTATGATTTACATTGTACCTAAATACATTCTAATAAAATGGAATAAAAATAACAAATTGATAAACAAAAAAGAAAGAAAAAAAAACAAAATTACAAATAATAAATATGGTAAAAAGAAAAATAAAAATGCATGAAATAAAAGGAAAAATAAAAAAAATGAAAAAATGCATGAAGTACTATAAGATAAATGCAATGAAAGAAAATGCATGAAAATAAGTAAAAAAATTAACAAGATAAAATGCAAGAAAGGATAAGAAAAATAAATAAAATAAAAAATAAAAGGGAAAAGGGGGGTGCAGTAAGCAAAATGGGGGGTGCAGATAGCAGACTGAAAGAGAATGAGGAAGAGAACAGATTGGGCCGTGTGGGCCTTGGCAGGGTCTGGCTATAAAATGTTTTTTTTTTTTTTCTGATTTTCCTCATTTTCTTTCTTTTTGTCCTTCTCTCTTCTTCTTCTTCTCTCAAACTCTTCTCTCTTTTCTCTCTCAAGCCTGGCCGGCCTGCAGGTTTCCGGCACGGTAGTTGGCCGGCGGCGCCACCGCGCCGGAGTAAAAAAACTCCTTTTTTTTTTTTTAAAAAAAAACGTTTTTGAATCCTCTCCTCCTTCTCCTTTCAAAAATCAAACTAATTTTTTCCAAATCTTTTTTTTTTTGGAGTGGATCTAAAAATTAAATTTTGAAAAGAAACACAAAAAAAAAGCTACCTCTTCTCGTGTTTTTTTGGTACGGCTTTGATTATGTTGTGATGGTGTAGGTTGCGACTGGGTTGCGGTTTAGTGGTTAGGTTGCGGCCGGTTTGGGTATGGTGGTTGGAGGGGTGGCCGCGTGTGACTGTTATTGGGAGAGGGGAGGTGGAATTTGTACGGTTGGTTGTGAGGTGGGAGGAGGTTGGCCGTGAGTTAGTGTGTGGTTAGGGAGGGGAGAGTTGGCCGTGTAGTGGCTTTAGGTGTGGTAGTGTGTGCGGCTGGTTAGATAGGGGGGAAGTGTTGTGGTTTTGCGTTGGTATCTTAGATGGTTGTTGCTGTTGATGAGTTTTTGTGTGTTACGGTTTTGTGATAGGCAGGTGGTATCTTACGGTTGGGTTTGGCTTAGGGGGGAGGTGGAGTTTGTTTGTTTTGATTTGTTGGAAGTGTTTCTGATTGAAACTCGTTTTTTGCTTCTGGTTACTTTTCTGTGTTCTTCTCTTTTTTTCTTCAATTCTGAAAATTGGCTCCCCTTTTAATCCTGCACCTTGGTTAATGCACTTGAAAACTATTGATGACCATAATTCTGATCAGTCAACCAAGTTATGTAAGGCAAGAAAATATTGACACTTAAATTAACAATCAAACAAATAATGGGTCAGTGTCAACCCCTTTAAAAAAGAAAAAAAAGGTAAAATAAAAAAACAAAAAAAATCTGAAAATAAAATAAAAAGAAAATAATAATGATAATAATAATAAAAGGAAACAATAAATAAAAAAAGAAAACAAAATAAAAAAACTATAAATAATAAAAAATTGTCGCCTTTGGAACCAAAAATGAGGTATTTTAAAATACCTCCCTGTCGAAATTTGTCTGAATCGACGGACAAATTCCGAACTAAAAAGACAAGTGAAGAAGAAACTTAGGTCAAAATTGGGGTATGACAGATGCCCCTATTTAAGTCTCTTCGTCCAGAGATTTGAAGATAAGATCTTGGATTCGACGGGTCGAAGGGACTTAAATACAGAGTACGCCAATTTTGGACCTAACAAAAAAATATGAAATGCTCGTGATGCAAATGTGAATGCAAGACGGCGAAGATGACCTGGCTGGGGATAAAACAAAAACGAAAGGATACCCGAGTTCGTTAAAGAAAGGGATCCGACTCCACTGGGGAATAACACAGTTTCACTGGGGAAGGGATCAACTATCGTATTGACAGCTGAGAAGGGAAATTTGATATGGGAAAAGACACCGATCACAAGCTGCCCGTTTGTAGAGCTTGCCACTTGAGGTAAAGACGGAAATAAAAGTAACATGCCACCGACGACAAGAAACAAAGGTGAATGTAAACGTTGGATGAAAGGTGAAAGCTGGATGAAATACAAAAGCTGGATGAAAGATAAATGCTGGATGAAATTTAAAAGCTGGATGAAAGATAAATGCTGGATGAAATTTAAAAGCTGGATGAAAGATAAATGCTGGATGAAATTTAAAAGCTGGATGAAAGATAAATGCTGGATGAAATATAAAAGCAGGATGAAAGATAAATGCTGGATGAAATATAAAAGCAGGATGAAATTTAAATGCTGGATGAAATATAAAAGCAGGATGAAATTTAAATGCTGGATGAAATATAAAAGCAGGATGAAATATAAAAACAGGATGAAGGATAAATGTCAGCTGTTCGGGTTATTGCCGATCGAGTCAATTGACGACAAGAAAAAGGATAAATGTCAGCTGTTCGGGTCATTGCCGAACTAGTCAACTGACGACAAGAAAAAGGATAAATGTCAGCTGTTCGGGTTATTGCCGAACTAGTCAACTGACGACAAAAGATTGGATAGGAAAGTGCACAAGCTGTTCGTTAAAGAACTGCCACTTGGCATAAAGAGGGTGACATCTCTGGACCAGACACACTGGGGATGACACTTGGGGAAAAAGAGTCACAAATTGTTCATGATTGATTGACATGAAAAGCAAGACTCAGGGTGGTTAATGCAGCCATGTATTGAATGATGTTATGTGCATGTTGTGTATGCATGAATGTGTATATGCATGAATGCATGAATGTATGTAAGACAATACGACTTGTATGACTGTATGGAGGATTGACTTGTGGGATAGTATAACTGATGGACTTGATGAGACAAGACTGTACAAGTAGGATGGAAAGTGGACTGACGACGCAGTACAAACACTCAGCAATCTTCATTGGGGATGATGCCATTGGGGACATATCAAAACATTGAGGGGGTAAGGCTCGATGTCTGCAACAACTGGTGGGGAGCAAACACTTCCTGGGGAGACGTGTTAATCCATAGACCTGGCAGAAGAACTGGCGTTTCTGTGGTCATGCTTATCTTTTTTCTTTTTTTTGAATCCCTAACTTTTGCCTGGACCGCCCTTTCGGGTTTTCAGTCCACCGGGAATATATTCTTTTTTGTATGCCCCTAATTTTTACCTGGACCGCCTTTTCAGGTTTTTGATCCACCAGGACGCTCATTTTTGCCTAAGCCGCCCTTTCGGGTTTTCGACTTACCGAGCTCTTTTCATTTTCTTTCTTTTTTTCAAGCAATTGACCACGTTTAACCCGCAGAGTTTGTCCGTTCTCAGGATAACCGTTGACGCACACTTCACTTATTCATGAGTTCAGAGAGAATGTGTTTGTTGTTTATGCTTTCCAAAAAATAAAAAGATTTATAATTTTTTTGAAAAAATATTTTACTTCAAGTACTACCATCAAAAATAAAAGAAATTTTATAAACAGAATAAATGGGAATTCCAAATAAGAGGCACAGGCTCAAATTCATTTAACAGAGTGGTGGCCCGCCAATGGCGTGGCTCCACGGATCTCACAAAGTTTGGAAAATGGTAAATATAAGGGGAAGGTACATTGAACACAATAACCGCTATTCTCCCTAACAACTTTGAATTCCACCGTTTAGATGCTTCAGATTCAGAGTCTCTTAGACCGCTAACGTGCCCCAAGTGAGTCATGGCCAACCTGATGCAGTTACTTTGTCTTTTGATCCTTAACTTTTGCATAGACCGCCCTTTCGGGTTTTCGATCTATCAGGATGATTATCTTCTGTTTCATGTCTCTAATTTTTGCCTGGACCGCCCTTTCGGGTTTTCAGTCCACCGAGACGCTCATTTTTGCCTAAGCCGCCCTTACGGGTTTTCGACTTACTGAGCTGTTCTTTTATTTTTTAGACAAAGTATTTCTTGACTGCATCGGCGTTCACAGGACGGGGAAGCTCATTACCATCCATAGTTGTAAGAGTCATTGCACCACCGGAGAACGCTCTTTTGACGACATATGGGCCTTCAAAATTAGGCGTCCATTTGCCCCTGGAGTCTGGTTGAAAGGATAAAATCTTTTTGAGCACAAGGTCTCCTTTTTGAAATTCACGGGGACGAACCTTCTTGTCAAAGGCTTGTTTCATCCTCTTTTGATATAGTTGACCACGACACAAGGCAGCCATGCGTTTTTCTTCAATCAAGTTCAGTTGATCATACCTACTTTGACACCATTCAGCCTCAGACAATTTGGCTTCCATCAGAACTCTCATCGACGGGATTTCGACCTCTACAGGGAGCACTGCTTCCATGCCGTAGACTAAAGAGAAAGGGGTTGCCCCTGTTGAAGTGCGCACTGAGGTACGGTACCCATGCAGAGCGAATGGCAACATCTCATGCCAGTCTTTGTAAGTGATTACCATTTTCTGGACAATCTTCTTGATGTTTTTATTTGCGGCTTCGACAGCACCATTCATCTGGGGTCTGTAAGGAGAAGAATTATGATGTTCAATCTTAAACTCTACGCACAATTCTTTCATCATCTTGTTGTTCAAATTGGTTCCATTATCCGTGATGATTCTATTAGGCACACCGTAACGGCAGATGATATGGTTCTTGATGAAACGGACTACGACTTGCTTGGTTACATTGGCATAAGATGCTGCTTCGACCCATTTAGTGAAGTAATCAATGGCCACTAGAATGAAACGATGTCCGTTTGAATCCTTTGGTTCGATCCTTCCAATCATATCAATGCCCCACATAGAGAAAGGCCACGGAGAGGAAAGGACGCTGAGGGTAGTTGGCGGAACATGAATCTTGTCGGCATAAATCTAACACTTGTGACATCTCCTGGCATGTTTATAACAATCAGATTCCATCGTCATCCAGTAGTAACCCGCTCTCAACAACTTTTTAGCCATTGCATGCCCATTGGGGTGAGTTCCGAAGGAGCCCTCATGTATCTCACTCATCAACATCTCTGCTTCACGTTCGTCTACACATCTGAGTAATACCATGTCAAAGTTCCTCTTGTACAAAATATCTCCATTCAAAAAGAAATTACCAGACAATCTTCTCAAAGTCTTCTTGTCTTTATTGGAGGCTCCAAGTGGGTATTCTTGACTCTGGAGGAAACACTTAATATCATGAAACCACGGCTTATCGTCAACGACCTCTTCAACTGAAAACACATGAGCAGGCCTTTCAAGACGTTGGATTCTGATCGTTGGCAGGTCATTCTGATGGCTTACCTCATACATGGAAGATAAAGTTGCTAAGGCATCTGCCATCTGGTTCTCATCGCGGGGAATGTGGTGCAGCTCAACCTTGTTGAAGAAGGTTAACAAACGCCTTGCATAATCTTTGTAAGGAATCAAGCCGGGGTGGCGAGTTTCCCATTCTCCTTTGATCTGATTGATTACTAGCGCTGAATCCCCATATACATCAAGGTTCTTGATTCTCAAGTCAATAGCTTCTTCAATACCCAGGATACACGCTTCATATTCTGCCATGTTGTTCGTACAATCGAATTGCAGCCTTGCAGCGAAAGGGAGATGGTTGCCTTCAGGAGTGATAATGACTACCCCAATTCCATTACCGTAGACATTCACGGCCCCGTCAAATATCAAACCCCATCTGGACTCGGGATCTGGACCCTCTCCAAGCAATGGTTCATCACAATCTTTCATCTTCAAATACATAATCTCTTCATCGGGAAAGTCAAACTTGATAGGTTGGTAATCTTCAACTGGTTGATGCGCCAAATGATCAGCCAGGACACTGCCTTTGATTGCTTTCTGGGTGCGGTATTCAATATCATACTCGGACAACAACATCTGCCAACGAGCAATTCTTCCTGTTAAGGCCGGCTTCTCAAAGATATACTTGATTGGGTCCATTTTGGATATCAACCAAGTGGTGTGGTTAATCATGTAATGGCGAAGGCGTTTGGCTGCCCAGGCTAGTGCACAACAAGTTTTCTCAAGTAGGGAGTATCGAGACTCACAATCTGTAAACTTCTTGCTCAGGTAATAAATAGCATGTTCCTTCCTTCCGGTTTCATCCTGTTGTCCGAGCACACAACCCATGGAATCTTCTAACACAGTTAAGTACATGATCAGTGGTCTTCCTTCGACTGGAGGGATAAGAATTGGAGGCTCTAGTAGATACTCTTTGATGCTGTCAAAGGCTCCCTGGCAGTCTTCTGTCCAAACAATCCCCTGGTCTTTACGGAGTAGTTTGAATATTGGCCCACAGGTGGCAGTCATGTGAGAGATGAATCTGGAGATGTAGTTCAGACGCCCCAGGAACCCTCTTACTTGTTTTTCTGTTTCTGGAGCAGGCATTTCTCTGATGGCTCTGACTTTATCGGGGTCTACTTCAATACCTTTCTGACTAACAATGAACCCCAAGAGTTTTCCAGATCTAACACCAAATGTACATTTGTTGGGATTCAGACGAAGTTGATACTTTCTCAGCCGTCGAAACATCTTCAGCAGGTACTCAACATGTTCTTCTTCAGTGCCCGACTTAACAATCATATCATCCACGTACACTTCTATCTCTTTGTGCATCATGTCATGAAAGAGAGTGGTCATGCCTCTTTGGTAGGTGGCGCCTGCATTTATCAAACCAAATGGCATTACTTTGTAGCAGAAAGTGCCCCAAGGCGTGATGAAAGACGTCTTTTCTCTGTCTTCGGGTGCCATCTTGATTTGGTTGTAACCGGAGAAACCATCCATGAAGGAGAAAACTTTGGACTTAGCAGTACTATCAACCAATACATCAATGTGAGGTAAAGGGAAATCATCTTTTGGACTGGCCCTATTCAGATCTCGGTAGTCGACGCACATTCTGACCTTACCATCTTTCTTCGGGACCGGAACTATGTTGGCCAACCATTGAGGATACTCAGATGTAACAAGGAAGCCTGCGTCGATTTGCTTTTGCACTTCTTCTTTGATCTTGAGAGCCATATCGGGACGAGTTCTTCTCAACTTCTGCTTGATTGGTGGGCATTCAGGTTTCAAAGGCAAACGGTGCTCCACAATACGGGGGTCTAAGCCTGGCATATCCTGGTATGACCATGCGAACACATCAGTATATTCTCTGAGCAGTTCTATCACCCTCTGTTTGACAGTTGCTTCAAGCAAAGCCCCGATCTTGATTTCCTTCTTAACTTCCTCAGATCCCAAGTTGATCACCTCCACCGCTTCTTCATGAGGCTGAATGGTTTTCTTCTCATGTTCTAGTAACCGGGCAATCTCTTGTGGAATTTCCTCGTCCTCCTCCTCTTCGGCTTCGTAGACGGGGAACTCAAAGTTGGGAGAGAGCATAGGGTTATCGTGTTCAATGGGCTCATTGATGTTTAGTCTGCATATATGATTTATGATTGATTTTAGAGAATGAGTGAAAAATGCAGACCTTTTGAAATTGATTAAAAAAAGACAAAAAATATTTTGGGTTTTTTTGTGTTACCATTTTCCAGAAAAAGCAATATAAAATTGGAATAAGCAACATTTTTCATTGATAGTGAAAGTACTTGAAGCAAAGTAGCCCTACATGATTGCACTTTCGCTCGGGCAAGCCGAAAGGATTTTATTGAAAAGCAAAAACTAGAAACACATTACTTTGACACGTGAATGACTAAAGGCACATCAACAGCATCCCAATTACAAACAAGCCCTCCAGGTGTCACAAAAGCAGGTATCATTTCCTCAGAACCATCTAAGACAGCATTGGCTTCAGGCGGGGTATTGATGAACCCGGCACTATGAAAGGTACCATTGACAGAGTCCAAGCTAACACCGTACTTAGAGATGCTTGCAGAGGAAGCAAAACCCAGTCCTTCACGATTCTTGTTTCCTGGCAGCTGTACTAGCTCTCCCCATCCTGCAGTTGTTCCTTCTTGTACTACTCTTTGTGCATCCTTCAAAGAAGCCATGGATGTCCCACTTTTCTTTGCTTCTTTACTCTCTATAGTCAAACCCTGGAAAGGTGTCCCCTCTGTATCATCAGCGCCAATGAAAGAAAAAGCCGACAGGTGGCTTATCAACATGGCTTCTTCATCGCTTACAGTTATTAGCTTCCCGTTCTTTACGAACTTCAACTTTTGATGCAGTGTAGACGTCACCGCCCCGGCTTCATGGATCCAGGGCTGGCCCAACAAACAACTGTAAGCCACTTGGATATCCATCACTTGAAAGGTAATCTGAAATTGGTGTGGTCCAATTGTTATAGGCAGGTCTACTTCCCCGATCACCGACTTCCTTGAACCATCAAAAGCTTTTACTATTACTCCGCTTCTCCTTATGGGTGTACCCTTGTAGGAAAGTTGATCAAGAGTTGATTTGGCCATCACATTCAGAGACGAACCGGTGTCCACAAGTACATTCGACAGTGCATCAGACTTGCAGTTCACCGATATATGCAATGCCAGGTTGTGATTCCTACCTTCTGCTGGGAGCTCTTCATCACTAAAACTCAGATTGTTACATGCAGTGATATTACCCACTATTCCACCGAACTGATCAATCGTTACATCATGATCCACAAAAGCTTGGTCCAAGACCCTCATCAAGGCGTCTCTATGAGCGTCAGAATTCAGTAGTAATGACATCATTGATATTTTTGACGGAGTTTGCATCAACTGGTCAATCACTTTGTACTCGCTTTTCTTGATCAACTTCAAAATTTCATCTTGATCAGAGTCCCCACCGGCCCCACTAGACTGGCCCCTTTCCTTGTTTCCACTAGGACTAATTACTGGCAGTTGTTCAATCACCGGATCACTTACTTTCTTCGGAAGTGCTGCTGGGATGACACGCCCGTTCCTCAATATCTTGTTATTACTTGCAATGTTGTCGACAGAAGGTAGAGAGGGTAAGGGTACCTCTCGTCCATTTTCCAGCATCGTGGCCTGGTATTTGTATGGGACAGCTTTTTGGGAAGTATACGGCACAGGTCCCGGCAAACAGATCACCAAAGGAATAGTAGTTGACCTTTCACTGTTGTATGCTATCTCCACCCGTTCTGGGATGCTGAACTCAGGTGTAATGACACACACACCTCCTTCTCCTTCTTCGAGATGAATAACTCTCTCCTATCTATCAACCCTTGTATATCACACTGCACTCTCTGACATCCTCTTGGGTCTACAAGGCACACTTCGCACGCTGTATGATCGTGACTAAACAAATTCACCTCGCACATCTTGATATGCATAGGAACCAGTGGGGTCTGAACATGCTGGACATTAAGAATGATACTATCTTTGCAACAGTCTTGTACCATATTAACAGACGGTCCATGATTCGGTAGAGGGTTGGCCTGAACATTTGGATTTTGATCTTTAAAAGATAGTAAATTGGCCTGGACTAACCTTTGCACCTCGGTTTTAAGAGCAAGGCAATGCTCGACATCGTGGCCAGGAGCTCCTTGGTGAAAGGCGCAAGTTAGGTCATGCCGGTACCAAGGAGGTAAAACATCTGGTGTACGGAGAGGTGCCCTGACCTGTGTAGTACCCCAATTTTGTCCTAAGCATTTTAAAACAAAAAATCAAAAAAAATCAAAGAGGGAGAAAAAGTCAAAGTCAACAAAAGTCAACAGAAAAGTCAACATTTCAAAAATGAGGACTTCGCACTGCGAAGTCTGCGATTTTTCTGCAGATTTTTGGTGTTTTTGATTTAATTCCAGATTTTGTTGCATATCATTTCCATATTTATTTTAATCAGCATTCATGGCTAATTGGGCCAAGCAAAACCAGAAATGAAAGACTTGCCATTAATGCCAAGGTTGGAAGCTTTTTCTTCCAACCTAGCATGTGACAAGCAAGTGGGCTTGCCCTTGGGCAGCTCTTGTCCCTCCCATGTGACCTGTTAACCACCCCAAGGTTGCCAGCCACCTGCTTGATGACTTTCCTCCTGCTTGCTCCCCCAAAACCAGTCAAACTAGCTAGATTTTTCACTTGAAAAATCCATGAGTGCCTACCCTGTTTTGCAACAGCTTTTCACCCTCTCACACCAATCAATTGTAGCCTTTTTCATCCCCCAATCTCTGCACATCACAGTGCACGTTTTTATTGATCAACCATTGAGATTGCAAGGATTGATCCCCAAGCTTGGCCAATTGCAATTCAGTCATGTTTCTCATCATTACTATCCTAACACCTTTGATTTTGTGGCTGAAATCAGTCAAAGACTTAACCCTTGGCACAAGGCAGGGTTGCCTCTATCCATTAGCATTAAATGCAAAGCCAAATAGCCTGAATTTAGCCCACAAATCAGCTAGGTTCTAGGATTTTTTCATCATTACTAGAGATTGCATTTTGGCCTATAAATAGAGACCCAAGGCAAGAGGAAATGCAAGGATTGACATAGCAGAAAAAGAGCATTGCATAAGCATAAGATAGAGCAGAAAATAGAGCATTCAGAGAAAAAGAAACACTACCAAACAACCAGAAAAAAACCAAAGAAACACAAAGCCTTACAAAGTTCAAAGTTCATCCAAATTCAAAACCTTGCAAGAACCTTCAACCAATTCAAATCCATTGCAGCTGGAGCTTTGCTAAGGATCTCTGTAAGTATTCTAAGTACTGATCTTGCATTTACAATTGTGTTTGCATAGCAATTTTGGTTCAAAACCTTTTGGTTCTAAAAAACCCCTTTTGAATTTCAAAGAAATCCCAAGGTTTTCAAAACATCAAAACTGGTTTGTCCAGCCCTTTTCATCCCAAAAACTCAAAGCTTTTCACTCACCTAAAAGGTCCTGAGTGTGTTCAGAAGTTGTTTCTGAACAAAAGTTCAGAAACAGCTTCTGAACTCAAAAATTCACATACTTCGCAGTGCGAAGTCATGGTCGCAGAGCGACCATGACAGAACTCAGAATCTGAGTTTAGGTGTCCAAATGACCAATTTTTGAGGTTCTAGCCCAGGAGCTCAGAACCTAAGAGTTTTTAAACCCATGTTTTTCAAACCATAACAAGGATTTTGCACAATATTGGAAAATTCGCAAGTCCGGGTGACATTTTGTGGATAACTTGTAAAACAAGTTATGTTCTTAAACTTCCAAAACAGCATGAACAAACAAGCTATGTTCATCATTTTCAATTAAAAACTTGAACAATAAACATTGTTCATGATTTTCAAAACTCAAGCATGAACATACGCCAAATACGTTCGCTTTTCGCAAAATGAGCCGAACTTGTGCGTTTTCTAACGAATTGCTAAATCTTTCCCATTTTGGGTTTTCAAACCAAATGTTTTGATATACCTTGGGATTTCTAAAAGAATTCTACCCAAAAACTTGAATGAAAAAGGGATGGTGTGACGTATGTCTCTCCATTGCCCCGATTGTACGAATGCGTGACATATGTCTCGTCGTTCGGACAATTGTCATTTCCTTTTCAAACGTATCCAACCATAACCAAACCAAATCTTGGCCCCTTGTGGTCAATCCGAGCCTTTTGGTCCCCCGTGGCCACTAGATTCGATCCCTCGACTCGTTTGAGTCACTCGGTCAATGTTCGACTCGTCCGAGTCCATTGTACCCGTTCTTGATCCCAGTGGATCAATTGAACAATCGCCCGACTCGTTGGAGTCCCCTCGGTCAATGATCGACTCGTTTGAGTCCATTGCACCTCTTTTGGTCCCATAGCGACCAACTCAACCCTTTTACCCAACGGATGTACCTTTTAACAATTCTAACGCGATTCATAAACAAACGCTTAATAAGTCTCCCAAGCGCGAGCATACAAGCTATACGCTTAATAAGTCTCCCGAGCGCGAGCATACAAGCTACGTTTTAATCGCAAGAATTCGGTTAAAACATCGTCCATTTAAAATTAACCAACATATGTACGTTTTTCTACCAAAGAACTACGTACGCTTTGAATTCTCCGACTACCGGGAGATACGTAGGAGCAAGATCGACATCTTGTCAAGCGCAATAATAAAAACTTTTTTTTTCCTTTTCTTTTGTTTGTTTTATCTCTTTTTCCCCCTTTTAGTATATTTATATTTTGACATAGATAAGCATGCGCGCAAAACATTTAAAAACAATTTAAAGCTTTAGCCAAATAGAAGGTTCCCGTTGAGTACAACGGACGTGAGGGGTGCTAATACCTTCCCCTTGCGTAATCGACTCCCGAACCCGACAATGGTTGCGATGACCATCCTTTCCTCATCGTCAAAAGGGTTTTATTATCGTTTCCCTTTTAAACAAAAAAAAACTTAAGGGTTTATCAACGTTCCCTTTACACAAAAACTTTGGTGGCGACTTCACAAGGCCCTCCGAGCGTTTCCGAACGACCTCGGAGGATTTGCGCGTTTTTTAAAACGAGGTGCGCCACAGCTGGCGACTTCACTGGGGACCTTTTCCCACTAGCGAGTCAAGCCTAACCTATTTGGTTTTTAAGCCAATTGTTTTTATTTTCTTCACGCGCCATGCTTTTATATTATTCATCCATGTCATATTTATGCTTTATGTTTATATTTGCTTTATTTGCTTTATATTCATATCATATATATCAAATGCGGGGGTTACTTGAGTGATGTTACTCCACATTGTTCGGGTTAATGCCGGACGTGTGAGGCTCTCTACCCGAGCTTGAGAAAAAAACTAAGTTAGAAGGAGGTTGTGTGCGGAAGCCCGCGTTGACGTATGTCCGTGAGGTAGGATGCCCAACCCCGCTTAGATGAGATTTTCACGTGGGATTAATTGAAGTCATGTCGACGTATGTCCATAGACAACCCTAATTCCATGTGAGATCTATGACTCTAAGGACCTCTTCTTAGGAGATTTCACAATTTAGAGCCTACATGTGAGGATGGGGGGAAGTTCCGAACCTTCATAAACCATACCCTTGCATATCATTTGCATTCACTACCACTATCCTTATGTGGCAGCAGCAACGGCTCAAGGGCCTCACTACCAAATCAAATGCCTCACTACCACTATCCTTATGTGGCAGCAGCAACGGCTCAAGGGCGTTACTCACCTCAAGTAATTCCCACAGCTCCACCTCGACAACCAGTAGTGTTGCCTCAGCAAAATCAGCAGCAACAACAAGGCGGGTACCCATCAAGGAACCAAGTGGGCCCGAGAAACAACTATAACAGTAGGCAATTTGATCCTGTACCTATGCCGTATGGTCAAATCTTGCCATATCTAATCCAAAAGGGTATGGTCGAGACAAGACTACTGCCACCAATGTCGCCACCATATCCACATTGGTACGACACGAATGCCAAATGTGACTACCACGCAGAAACCGTGGGGCACAATGTCGAGAACTGTAGAGTTTTCAAACACAAGGTACAAGACCTTATTGACAAGAAGCTGTTATCCTTCAAAGAGGAAAACCCCAATGTAAAAAATAACCCATTACCGGGGCATGCGGGTCCCTCTGTAAATGCGGTGGAGGAGCAAGAGGACTTTGGTCCAGTCAAAAGGGTAGCCAATGTTAAGACTCCCCTGTCAACCATAAGGGAGCGTCTAACCGGGTTTGGTTTGTTCGAGGAAATGCACGCCAACTGTGAAGCCTGCAAGGTCAACCCGGACAAGTGCGAGGAGTTGAAGAGCTGTCTTCAAGAACTAATGGACCAAGGTTGGATTCAAATTGGCTATGTAAAGGATGGCATGGACGTTGCTACCTTAGAGTCTCACGACCTAAAACCTCTCGAAATCCCATACCAAAGGAGAGAGGTACCAATGCCTATACAAACCATAACATTCCACGTACCTGCACCCTTCTCTTTTGAAAGCACGAAGAGGGTACCATGGAATTACCAACCTGTGGCCTATGTGGAAGGAAAACCACTAGCCAAAATTGAGCCCAGCATCACTAACATCACCGGTGTTGGAGGAATAACCAGAAGTGGTAGAGTCTTCGCTCCGAAAGAACTCGGGAAGACGCCAGCCGTACTACCGAGAGAGCCGCTCAAAGAAAAGAGCGTGGAGGAAGAAGAGAACCAAGCGGGGCCTTCTCAAAAGATAACCCCACAAAAAGAGGCCGAAGAGTTCCTAAGGATAATCCAAAAGAGCGAGTATAAAATCATTGACCAGCTAGGTCAAACTCCCTCCAAGATTTCCATGCTATCCCTACTACTAAGCTCGGAAGCACACCGAGAAGCACTGCTGCGGATCCTCAGTGAGGCACATGTCACCAAGGACATTCCTGTGGACCAATTCGACGGGATAGTCAGAAATATTACCTCAAGTAGGTACTTGGGTTTCAATGGCGATGAGCTACCCGACGAGGGGCACATTCATAACCGCGCCTTACATATCTCCGTGAAATGCATGGACCATATCCTCTCACGAGTGCTAGTGGACACGGGGTCATCATTGAATGTCATGCCCAAGACTACCCTCCTCAAGCTATCATGTGAAGGGACAGTAATGAAGCCCAGCGCCTTGGTCGTAAAAGCTTTCGATGGGTCAAGAAGAGCCGTCGTAGGGGAAATCGACTTACCAGTCCAAATCGGGCCTAAGGTTTTCATCATAACCTTCCAAGTCATGGATATTAATCCAACATACAGTTGTCTTCTCGGACGACCATGGATTCATGCGGCCGGAGCTATTACCTCTACTCTGCACCAGAAACTCAAGTTCATCATTGATAACCAAATGATTGTAGTTTCCGGGCAAGAGGACATGATGGTAAGCCATCTCTCATCATTCCGTTATATAGAAAAGGACGAAGAAGCTGTGGATGTTCCATTCCAGTCTTTGGAAGTGGCGAATGTCATGACTTTGAGCTCAAAGCCCAAGAAAGAGGCTAGGACAACCATGTCATCGTGGAGGGCAATAAGAGAGGCCCTAGAAGAAAGCCGACCTACCGGATGGGGCAAGTTAGTGGACATACCGGAGAAGAAGAATCGCTTCGGGTTGGGGTATCATCCATCAGCCGAAACTTTCTCAAAGCCTCCAAAGCAAGGGATCCTCCCTATTTCGGAAACATTCATCAGTGCGGGATTTATCAATGAAGATCAAGTGGCTCTACTCAAAGACGTAGATGAAGACGTGCCTGATTTGGTGTACCGTTGCGCTTCGGATGAAGCTTTGAACAATTGGAGGGCTATCGCAATTCCCGAGATCATTACCAAGATCAAGTAATAAACCATGTTTGTTTGTATTTTGCTTCTTTTAAAAAAAAATCATTTAGCTCTGCCCAAGGCAAATGATTAGTCGTGTGGGGCCCCCATGTTTTAAAAGTTATTTTCAATCATGAATAAAATCACTCTTTTATGTTCATTTGAGTCTTTTTCTTTTTGCATTTGTTTTAAAAAAAAATTTTCTACAAAAAGCCTAAAAAAAATCATACTCATGCAGATCTACAAATCCACCCTCCAAAAACAACACTACCTTAATCCCTTATGACTTCGATTTCCCGATTAATCAAACGGAAGATGATGAAGAGGACGATTATGAACCGCCTGAAGAACTGTCCAGACTTGCAAATCAAGGGGATAAGATAATACAACCTCACCAAGAATCAGTTGAAAAGGTCAACTTGGGGACCGAAGAGGATAAGAAAGAGGTCAAGATAGGAGCCTCCCTGCACGAGGATGTGAAAGGAAAGTTGATTAAGCTCCTGCAAGAGTACGTGGACGTATTCGCCTGGTCGTATCAAGACATGCCGGGTTTAGACCCTAACATCGTTGTACATAAGCTGCCACTCAAGCCGGAATGCCCGCCAGTGAAGCAGAAATTGAGAAGAACTCGACCTGATATGGCTCTCAAGATCAGAGAAGAGGTCAAAAAGCAATTCGATGCCGGCTTCTTAGCCGTAACCAAGTATTCAACATGGGTTGCCAACATTGTGCCAGTTCCGAAGAAGGACGGCAAAGTTAGAATGTGTGTGGATTATCGGGACTTGAATAGAGCAAGCCCAAAGGATGATTTCCCGCTACCACACATCGACATATTGGTGGACAACACAGCCCAATTCTCAGTCTTTTCCTTTATGGATGGCTTCTCGGGATATAACCAAATCAAGATGGCTCCAGAGGACATGGAGAAAACTACATTCATCACCCCGTGGGGGACATTCTGCTATAAGGTAATGCCTTTCGGATTAACAAATGCCGGGGCAACATACCAAAGAGCAATGGTGACTCTTTTCCATGACATGATCCATAAGGAAATTGAGGTCTACGTCGACGACATGATTGCCAAATCCCAAACGGAGGAGGATCATCTAGTCCATCTACAAAAGCTTTTCGAGCGTCTGAGAAAGTTCAAGCTGCGCTTAAATCCTAACAAGTGCACATTTGGCGTTAGATCCGGGAAGTTATTGGGCTTCATCGTCAGCCAAAGAGGTATCGAAGTGGATCCCGACAAGGTAAAGGCCATCCAAGAAATGCCAGCGCCAAATACCGAGAAAGAAGTCCGGGGTTTCTTAGGAAGATTGAACTACATCGCTAGGTTCATCTCACACATGACATCTACCTGCGAACCAATCTTCAAGTTGCTAAGGAAAAACCAAGCCGTTCATTGGAATGAGGATTGCCAAGAGGCGTTTGACAAGATCAAACAATACCTGCAAGAACCACCAATTTTAATACCTCCGGTTCCGGGTAAACCCCTCATCTTATACCTAACCGTACTTGAAGGATCAATGGGTTGTGTGTTGGAACAACAAGATGAAACAGGAAGAAAAGAGCACACAATCTACTACCTAAGCAAGAAGTTTACCGACTGTGAAACAAGGTATACTTCACTTGAAAAGACTTGCTGCGCTTTAGCATGGGCTGCTCGACGCCTAAGGCAATACATGTTGACCCATACAACTTGGTTGATATCAAAGATGGATCCCATCAAGTACATCTTCGAAAAGCCTGCCCTCACAGGGAAGATAGCCCGTTGGCAAATGCTGCTGTCTAAGTACGACATCCAAAGTTGCTCAAAAAGCCATCAAAGGGAGTATTTTATCCGAGCACCTTGCTCACCAACCATTGGAGGATTATCAGCCCATACAATTCGACTTCCCGGACGAAGATGTCGTAGCTTTGAATGACGAAAAGGTCACAAACGATGATGAAGGGCCAGAACCGAAAGCTCGATGGAAGCTCGCTTTCGACGGCGCCTCAAATGCCATGGGGCACGGAATCGGAGCAGTTTTAATCTCCCCAAGAAATGGATACCAACCCTTCACAGCAAGGTTATGCTTTGACTGCACCAATAACATGGCAGAATATGAAGCATGTATCCTAGGCCTCGAAGCAGCAATTGATCTAAGGATCAAAAACCTTGAAGTGTACGGTGACTCAGCCTTAGTCATCTATCAAGTCAAAGGAGAATGGGAAACAAAGCATCCCAATTTAATCCCCTACCGAGCCCGGGTTGTAGGGTTGATTAAGCATTTTGATGAAATCAACTTCCATCACATACCTCGAGAAGAAAACCAGGTGGCGGATGCTTTGGCTACATTATCATCAATGTACCAAGTAAATTTCCACAATGAAGCACCAATCATAAGGATGGATCGTAGAGACAAACCGGTTGTATGTGCAGCAGTCGAAGAAGGACTTGACGACAGACCTTGGTTCTACGACATCAAGCGATATCTCGAAGAGCAAGAGTATCCAGAAAATGTCTCACACACCGACAAGAGAACCCTCAGAAGATTGGCATCCCAGTTCTTCCTCAGTGGAAATACCCTCTACAAAAGAAACTATGACATGGTCCTGCTCAGATGTGTGGATAAACATGAAGCGGACATGCTCATCAAAGAAATCCACGAGGGATCTTTTGGAACCCATGCCAATGGGCATGCAATGGCAAAGAAAATCCTAAGGGCGGGCTATTATTGGCTAACCATGGAAGCTGACTGTTTCCACTATGCCAAGACTTGTCATAAGTGCCAGATTTACGCCGACAAGGTGCATGTGCTACCAACTCCACTGAACGTCATGACTTCACCTTGGCCATTCTCTATGTGGGGCATAGACATGATTGGAATGATCGAGCCCAAAGCGTCAAATGGACATCGCTTCATCCTCGTTGCCATCGACTACTTCACCAAATGGGTAGAAGCAGCTTCGTATGCAAACGTAACCAAACAAGTGGTAGCCCGATTCATCAAGAAGGAAATCATTTGCCGTTACGGCACTCCCCACAAAATCATCACCGATAACGGGGCAAACCTGAACAACAAGACAATGAAGGAGTTGTGCAAAGATTTCAAGATTGAGCACCATAATTCCTCCCCTTACCGACCAAAGATGAACGGTGCGGTAGAAGTAGCCAATAAGAACATAAAGAAGATCATCCAAAAGATGGTAAAAACATATAAGGATTGGCATGAGATGCTTCCCTTTGCGCTACATGGCTACAGAACAGCCATTCGCACTTCAACTGGGGCAACCCCTTTCTCCTTAGTATACGGTATGGAAGTTGTGCTTCCCGTAGAGGTGGAAATTCCTTCGTTAAGAGTCTTGATGGAAACCAAGCTAGAGGAAGCTGAATGGGTCCAAACAAGGTTCGACCAACTGAATCTCATAGAGGAAAAGCGTCTGACGGCAATATGTCACGGACAACTCTATCAAAGGAGACTCAAGAGAGCATTCGACAAGAAGGTCCGTCCTCGAGAATTCAAAGAAGGAGACCTAGTGCTCAAGAAGATATTACCTATCCACAAAGATCCCCGAGGGAAGTGGACTCCCAGCTATGATGGGCCGTACGTGGTAAAGAAAGCTTTCTCAGGCGGAGCCCTGATCATCACCACTATGGACGGAGAAGAGTTCCCACTCTCAATAAACTCCGATGCAGTCAGGAGGTATTATGCCTAAAAAAAAAAGATAAAAAAAAGAGAAAGAAAAAAGAGCTCGCTAAATCGAAAACCTGAAAGGGCGGTTTAGGCAATAGAGAGCGTCCTGCTAGATCGAAAACCTGAAAAGGCGGTCTAGGCAAAAATTAAGGACATCAAAAAAGGAAATACACCCCGGTGGATTGAAAACTCGAAAGAGCGGTCCAGGCAAAAATTAGGGGGTTAACAAAAGAAGAAAGGCAATGACTGCAGCATCCAAGCTCCGGACAAGATTCAAGAGGAGAAGAATCGGTCTCGTCAGCATCTTCCAAAAACAAAAATCTCGAAGTCATAAGGAAATAGCATGTGTTGTGCCAAAACCAACGAATTTCTTTTTTTGCTTTTTTTCCTTGTCTTTCTCTATCTCACTATTTTTTACCCATTCAAGAAGTCAAATCTGCATTGAATAAATTTCCTTTTGTTATTTTATGTTCTCATTAGCGCATAAAATTTTGTTTTATTCATGATAAAATGCATTAAAACATGGGAAATAAACAAAAGAATTTTCTTCCAAAAAAGAAAAAAAACAAACAAGCGTTGTCTTATTTGAATTTGTGTAAAATTCGAAGGAATTGTGGTAATTCCCACCAAATATTGCACTAAGGGACTTATGCTCTTCAGCAAAGGCAAGTGCGTAGCTCACGACACGCGGAGCGCAAAAGCCCCAAGGGCAAGAGGAACAAATTCCCCAGTAAGCACCCTAAACATCCAAACATCAACCAAGGCTGGATATCGATCATGCTTCCAAAATGATCCTTATATCCCCATAAGCCAAACCTTATTGACATCCCCCAGGGAGTCTCAACCCAAAACAAAAGTCCAATCATCATTGGCAGACAAACACAAATCCCCAGGACAAGCTCGAACTACACCGGTTTTGATCCCATTCGGGTATGTAGGCAAAGGACCTTGTCCTTCCAAACCAACCAAACAAACAAAAGTCCAACCATCATTGGCACAACCACAACCAAGAGCGACCTTGCTCGACACCCAATCAGCATCCCACATATCATGCATAACATAATACACGCATCATGTCATTCATTCATGCATACATATACAAATAATTCATACACATGCATTTCATAAATCATGTCATGCATCCTCAAGAGAGATTCTCCAGTGAGTATCATATATTCACCAGCATCCATCAACAGTTAAGTAAGCGTTCCCCAGTGAACCTCCTTCACCAATTGTCCCCAATTCCCCAGCAGGAATCTTTGATTGGGTCTATCTCATATCATATTGCATTGCATATCATACTGCATAACATGGAGCATAACATGCATCATACAATCATGTTTTCCGGCTCAAAGCTAGGCACCTATTTAGGGTAAGACCATCCCTGTTTAGGAATAGACCTTCCGTGTAAGCGGCTGAATAAGATTGTCTATCCTTAGGTATCGACCTCTAGTGTAAGCGGCTAGATAAGATCACCTCCCTCAGTGTTCGACCTTCAGTGTTAGCAGCTGAATAAGATCACCCTCCCCTGTTTAGGAATCGACCTTCAGTGTAAGCGGCTGAATAAGATTGTCTATCCTTAGGTATCGACCTCTAGTGTAAGCGGCTAGATAAGATCACCTCCCTCAGTGTTCGACCTTCAGTGTTAGCGGCTGAATAAGATCACTTCCCCATTAGGTATCGACCTCTAGTGTAAGCGGCTAGATAAGATCACCTCCCTCAGTGTTCGACCTTCAGTGTTAGCGGCTGAATAAGATCACTCCCCTGTTTAGGAATCGACCTTCAGTGTAAGCGGCTGAATAAGATTACCTATCCTTAGGTATCGACCTCTAGTGTAAGCGGCTAGATAAGATCACCTTCCTCAGTGTTCGACCTTCAGTGTTAGCGGCTGAATAAGATCACTTCCCCATTAGGTATCGACCTCTAGTGTAAGCGGCTTGATAAGATCACCTTTGCCTTTAGGAATCTACCTCCAGTGTAAGCGGCTGGATACGATTACCTTCATCCCCAGTGGATCTACCTCCAGTGTTAGCGGCTGGATACGATCAACCTTTTCAAATCTTTGCATTTGCATATTTTTACTTTCACTGCAATCTTTCCATACCGCGAAGGACAAAATTCGGGTCCTTCTTTTACCTAATTGATCTTCGCAAAGAGTTCATGAGATGCCCTCGGCACTCACACACTCTATGCAAAGACACAATTAAGTAGGGGCAGCTGTAGTACCCCAATTTTGTCCTAAGCATTTTAAAACAAAAAATCAAAAAAGATCAAAGAGGGAGAAAAAGTCAAAGTCAACAAAAGTCAACAGAAAAGTCAACATTTCAAAAATGAGGACTTCGCACTGCGAAGGTCACTTCGCACTGCGAAGTCTGCGATTTTTCTGCAGATTTTTGGTGTTTTTGATTTAATTCCAGATTTTGTTGCATATTATTTCCATATTTATTTTAATCAGCATTCATGGCTAATTGGGCCAAGCAAAACCAGAAATGAAAAACTTGCCATTAATGCCAAGGTTGGAAGCTTTTTCTTCCAACCTAGCATGTGACAAGCAAGTGGGCTTGCCCTTGGGCAGCTCTTGTCCCTCCCATGTGACCTGTTAACCACCCCAAGGTTGCCAGCCACCTGCTTGATGACTTTCCTCCTGCTTGCTCCCCCAAAACCAGTCAAACTAGCTAGATTTTTCACTTGAAAAAGCCATGAGTGCCTATCTTGTTTTGCAACAGCTTTTCACCCTCTCACACAGTCAATTGTAGCCTTTTTCATCCCCCAATCTCTGCACATCATAGTGCACGTTTTTATTGATCAACCATTGAGATTGCAAGGATTGATCCCCAAGCTTGGCCAATTGCAATTCAGCCATGTTTCTCATCATTACTATCCTAACACCTTTGATTTTGTGGCTGAAATCAGTCAAAGACTTAACCCTTGGCACAAGGCAGGGTTGCCTCTATCCATTAGCATTAAATGCAAAGCCAAATAGCCTGAATTTAGCCCACAAATCAGCTAGGTTCTAGGATTTTTTCATCATTACTAGAGATTGCATTTTGGCCTATAAATAGAGACCCAAGGCAAGAGGAAATGCAAGGATTGACATAGCAGAAAAAGAGCATTGCATAAGCATAAGATACAGCAGAAAATAGAGCATTCAGAGAAAAAGAAACACTACCAAACAACCAGAAAAAAACCAAAGAAACACAAAGCATTACAAAGTTCAAAGTTCATCCAAATTCAAAACCTTGAAAGAACCTTCAACCAATTCAAATCCATTGCAGCTGGAGCTTTGCTAAGGATCTCTGTAAGTATTCTAAGTACTGATCTTGCATTTACAATTGTGTTTGCATAGCAATTTTGGTTCAAAACCTTTTGGTTCTAAAAAACCCCTTTTGAATTTCAAAGAAATACCAAGGTTTTCAAAACATCAAAACTGGTTTGTCCAGCCCTTTTCATCCCAAAAAATCAAAGCTTTTCACTCACCTAAAAGGTCCTGAGTGTGTTCAGAAGTTGTTTCTGAACAAAAGTTCAGAAACAGCTTCTGAACTCAAAAATTCGCATACTTCGCAGTGCGAAGTCATGGTCGCAGAGCGACCATGACAGAACTCAGAATCTGAGTTTAGGTGTCCAAATGACCAATTTTTGAGGTTCTAGCCCAGGAGCTCAGAACCTAAGAGTTTTTAAACCCATGTTTTTCAAACCATAACAAGGATTTTGCACAATATTGGAAAATTCGCAAGTCCGGGTGACATTTTGTGGATAACTTATAAAACAAGTTATGTTCTTAAACTTCCAAAACAGCATGAACAAACAAGCTATGCTCATCATTTTCAATTAAAAACTTGAACAATAAACATTGTTCATGATTTTCAAAACTCAAGCATGAACATACGCCAAATACGTTCGCTTTTCGCAAAATGAGCCGAACTTGTGCGTTTTCTAACGAATTGCTAAATCTTTCCCGTTTTGGGTTTTCAAACCAAATGTTTTGATATACCTTGGGATTTCTAAAAGAATTCTACCCAAAAACTTGAATGAAAAAGGGATGGTGTGACGTATGTCTCTCCATTGCCCCGATTGTACGAATGCGTGACGTATGTCTCGTCGTTCGGACAATCGTCATTTCCTTTTCAAACGTATCCAACCATAACCAAACCAAATCTTGGCCCCTTGTGGTCAATCCGAGCCTTTTGGTCCCCCGTGGCCACTAGATTCGATCCCTCGACTCGTTTGAGTCACTCGGTCAATGTTCGACTCGTCCGAGTCCATTGTACCCGTTCTTGATCCCAGTGGATCAATTGAACAATCGCCCGACTCGTTGGAGTCCCCTCGGTCAATGACCGACTCGTTTGAGTCCATTGCACCTCTTTTGGTCCCATAGCGACCAACTCAACCCTTTTACCCAACGGATGTACCTTTTAACAATTCTAACGCGATTCATAAACAAACGCTTAATAAGTCTCCCAAGCGCGAGCATACAAGCTATACGCTTAATAAGTCTCCCGAGCGCGAGCATACAAGCTACGTTTTAATCGCAAGAATTCGGTTAAAACATCGTCCATTTAAAATTAACCAACATATGTACGTTTTTCTACCAAAGAACTACGTACGCTTTGAATTCTCCGACTACCGGGAGATACGTAGGAGCAAGATCGACATCTTGTCAAGCGCAATAATAAAAACTTTTTTTTTCCTTTTCTTTCGTTTGTTTTATCTCTTTTTCCCCCTTTTAGTATATTTATATTTTGACATAGATAAGCATGCGCGCAAAACATTTAAAAACAATTTAAAGCTTTAGCCAAATAGAAGGTTCCCGTTGAGTACAACGGACGTGAGGGGTGCTAATACCTTCCCCTTGCGTAATCGACTCCCGAACCCGACAATGGTTGCGATGACCATCCTTTCCTCATCGTCAAAAGGGTTTTATTATCGTTTCCCTTTTAAACAAAAAAAAACTTAAGGGTTTATCAACGTTTCCTTTACACAAAAACTTTGGTGGCGACTTCACAAGGCCCTCCGAGCGTTTCCGAACGACCTCGGAGGATTTGCGCGTTTTTTAAAACGAGGTGCGCACAACCTGGACAAGGTTTTTGGCAAGTAGAGCAGGGAGCAAGTCAGCATACTTCATCGGGATTGGATCAAAGGTCGTTCTTTGGCGATTTTGTGAGGGATATGGCCGTTGAGGGGTTTGAGGTCGGGGCTGTTGTGGGTAGTACGTTTGTTGGTGAGGTTGCTGATAATGTTGATGGGACTGTTGGTAAGGTGGTTGAGGTTGTTGGTAAGGCCTTTGTGGGGTTTGTAGTTTGTAGTTTAAATTTTGGGCAGTATTGGTGGATGGGGAAATGGCAGCAATGTGTTGGTAGGTTGGGTATCTTTGTTGTGGTCTCCCATGAGCAACCATACTGACCTCCTATTCCTTCTTTCTTGGGAAGTGATTCCCGAACTTCTTCCCACTGTTGGCGGGGGTACTCTCTTTAACCAGACGTCCTTCCCGGACTCCTTCCTCCAGGCTCATACCCATATTTACCATCTCAGTGAAATCACTGGGTGCACTTGCAATCATCCGCTCGTAATAAAATGAACCAAGAGTATTCAGGAAAATCTTGGTCATTTCTTTCTCCTCCAAAGGCGGGTTGATTTGAGCAGCAATTTCTCTCCATCTTTGAGCATACTCTTTGAAAGTGAAATTTCTGGCTTAGCAACTGGTAAGAAGGTTAAACTGGTTCTGATTACACTGGTTCTGAACTAATTGTAACAGATTCAGAACAGAAAATCAGCAGAAATTAAAAGTGCAGAAATAAAAGAACACAAGGTTTGTTAACCCAGTTCGGAGTAAACACCTCCTACTCTGGGGGATACCAATCCAGGAAGGAAATCCACTATTGGAATTAACCCTTAAGACTCAGACACTGACCTCCCAGTTCCTATCCTAAGCAATCAACTTCCACCTAGTCAGACTTCTACCCACGCATGAGTATTAGAGTCCACTAACTTCCTATTTAAGCAACAGCCCAGTTACTTGAACAACTTGAACTAAACCCAGTTCATAAACAAAACTACCCAGTTTTTGAAGAACACACTTCAAAACAAAAACTTCATTCTTGCTTAAAAGCTTTGAATGAATTACAACTCAATTAAACCTAAACCAACTCAAAACATATGAGTGGTGCACAAAACAAAGCTTAAAAAGCTTACACACACTAAGACTCAATTCTCTGATTTTTTTTCTCTCTAAACCATGTCTCTTGAATAGCAGCAAAGCTCTCCTTATATAGTCTTCAGCAAGCAACATTAATCTGAATTAAATCTTCTCAAATAGATATGTTTCTGAATTATGCAAGGCTTAAAAAGGAAACATATAAATCTTCAATGTATCTGCAAAAGATTCCTTCAGGAAATACGATCTTCATAAAATATGAGCCAATCTTCTGAATTAGATTTGTTTATGAATTATGAATGATCCAATAAGGAAACAAATAAACCTGCAATGTATCTTTATAAAGATTCTGCAGAAAAATATGAACTTCATAAAACTGAACCAAATCTTCATAAAATCTACTCCAAATCAACCAGCATTCTAGAAGCAATATGCGAGGATAAATCCTTGATAAATCTCGGCAAGATTCATGCAGAAATATGTTGAAAAAATGCAGCTTCTGAAGAAGTCAACAAAAGTCAACTCTGCTACAGTGCATCTGATGCTTCAGACTCAGGATTCAGCTTCTGAAGAAACTTTCAGCTTCTGAAGGAATTTTCAGCTTCTGAACAGATTCAAATCAAAAACCAACTGAAGACTTGTTCTAAACATGGAGATGCTTCTATTCAACACATTGGATTTGCCAAAATATGCAGCCAACACCAAAATACTCAACAATCTCCCCCTTTGGCAAATTTTTGGCTAAAACCAATGTTCACACATGACAAGCTCTTCAATCTCCCATAAGACTATCTCAGCAATGAAGAACTCCACAAATAAATAACATAGCAAAGAGATTAGCAGCGGATTCAGCTATGTTAAACATTAAAAACCAATCAGTTTCAGCTTCTGAACACTGATACACACAAAACAGCTTCTGATCAACTTGAAGCACACAAAACACAGTCACTGATCAACTCCTGATCATCACAAACACTCCTGAAGCTTCACAATACTCCCCCTGCAACTCAGCATTCAACATTACTCCATAAAAACTCCCCTTTAATTCTGAACTGCAGTAACTTGTGAAACAAGTAACTTCTGAAAAATTCTGGAAAGCTTGAAACACTTCAGGACCACAAACACTTAGGAATATAATACCCTTGTACTCCCCCTGAGACACATACTCCCCCTCAATAATATCTTGACAACTCTTGTTGCATTGGTTCTGAACTCTGAGCTTCACAGATAACTTCTGAATAGCACTGAAAGCTGAACATCTGAAATTTGAACTAATTCTGAGCAGCAACACATCTTCAAATTCTGAACAGCTCAAGCATAAGATTTTCTCCCCCTTTTTAGCCACAAAATTCTGACAAATCTCAGACTTCAAATAGGGAATAAAATCAAAACAAGTAACACAGATCCTTGAAAGAACTTCAGACTCAGATTCAGGATCACACTCAGCATGAGCACAACTGGCAGGTACTCTATCTTCCTCACATCCAGTTTGCAGTAATTGCTATAAATCCTTATGCTGACTAACATTTGAAGAACCACAACCAAAACCATTCCTCCCAGTAATTTGTTTCTCAAAATCAGCCACTCTTTTCTGATCACAAGTCCTAGCAACTTCAGACTTACTAGAAAATATTACCTTCTGAGCAGGAACATGAACTTTGCTCCAGACTTTGGATGGTCCAGCACCAGAATTCTTCTGTGCTATAGGAATTGGCTTGTTGTCATCAGCAACAGCCTTGCCCTTTCCTTTGTTCAGATTTTGAGCAATACCTTCACTCTTAGATCTCCAAACTTTCTTGATTTTGCTCTTGTTCACAGCTGGTTCAACTTTTCTGTGTTGCAAATGTTTGGGATAACCATGCAATTTGTAACAAAAAGGTTTAATGTGACCCTTTTTACCACAATGATGACAGACCCAAGGTTGATTCTTTCTTTTGTTTCTGTTAAACTTCTGGGAATGCATCTGAGCATGCTTCTGAGGCAGCATCTGAACTTGCTTATGAGGTATCGTTTGAGCTGGCTTCTGACCTTGCATCTGTGCTTGTTTCTGAGGTCTCCTCTTTGATGTTCCAACCATAGAATCATGAGTTTGAGTAGCAGGAACAAACTGACTAACAGGATTTTTCTCCTTGAGCTTCAGACTCTGATCAACATAACCTAACCGAGTTTTTCCTTGCTTCTGGACATCTAGAATCTCCTCCAACTTATCAGTAGCAGAGTTCATCATCCTAACTTGCTTTTTCATCTGATCAAGTTGGGAATTCAAAAGTGTTGCTTCTTCATTAAGATCAGCAATCTGTCCTATATGAGCACATCTTTCAGACTGCAGCTGGCACACAGTTTCCTTCTCAGTCTCTAATAACTTGATCAAATCTTGATTTCTGAGATACAATTCTTCATAAGAAATAGCTGGTTTCTCAAAAATCAATTCTTCATTACAGGCTTCAGATTCTGATGAAGTTTCAGACCCTGAATAGACCACAGATTTTGAACAAGCTTCTGAAACAGTAAGAGCAGCAACATGTTTAGCTGACTTACTTTCAATCTCTCCTTCTGAGCTATCCTCATCAGACCAAGATACAGCAAGGCTTTTCTTCTGCTTCTTGAGAAAATTAGGACATTCAGCCTTGATATGTCCAAAGCCTTCACACTCAAGGCACTGCACAGCCTTTGATTGTTTGCTATTTTCTTCAGATTGTTGCTTGTTATTGTTGAGTCTGAGATTCTGACCTTTGGTTCTGGAATTTCTGTCAATATTCTTCAGAATCTTATTGAACTGTTTTCCCATTAACACTACAGCTTCTGATAACTCATCTTCATCTTCATCAAGCTCTTGTTGATCATCAGCTTCAGACTTATTAGCAAAAGCTATTCCTTTCCCTTTCTTATCTGGCTGTTTACAAAAGGCAGTTTCAAAATTGAGCAATGACCCAATCAGCTCCTCAAGCTTCATAGTGGTAATATCATGAGCCTCCTCTATGGCTGTAACCTTCATATCAAATCTTCTGGGCAGGGACCTGAGGATTTTTCTCACTAACTTCTCATCTGTCATCTTTTCCCCAAGAGAATCAAAGGAATTGGCCATGTCCAGCACATTCATGTAGAAATCCTGAATAGATTCATCTTCCATCATCTTCAGGTTCTCAAACTTCGTTGTGAGAAGTTGAAGTCTGGATAGCTTAACCTTAGGGGTTCCTTCATGAGTGGTTTTCAGAATTTCCCAAGCATCTTTTGCCATAGTACACTGCTTGATGAGTCTGAACATGTTCTGATCCACACCATTGAAAATTGCATTCAGGGCCTTTGAGTTCCCATGAGACAGGTCATCCTCAGCTTTGGTCCATTCTTCTTCAGGTTTCAAAACATCAGTTTTATTACCATCTTTGTCTATAACCACAGGATGATCCCAGCCTTTAATCACAGCTTTCCAAGTTCTGCTGTCAATGGATTTCAGGAATGCACACATCCTGGATTTCCAGTACTCATAATTGGTGCCATCAAGTAGGGGTGGTCTGTTGACAGGGCCTCCTTCTCTCTCCATAAAGCCAGACATAAATACCTCTGGATCTCACCCAAATTACAGGCAGGGTGCCTGCTCAGATGCCAATTGAAATTTCTGGCTTAGCAACTGGTAAGAAGGTTAAACTGGTTCTGATTACACTGGTTCTGAACTAATTGTAACAGATTCAGAACAGAAAATCAGCAGAAATTAAAAGCGCAGAAATAAAAGAACACAAGGTTTGTTAACCCAGTTCGGAGTAAACACCTCCAACTCTGGGGGATACCAATCCAGGAAGGAAATCCACTATTGGAATTAACCCTTAAGACTCAGACACTGACCTCCCAGTTCCTATCCCAAGCAATCAACTTCCACCTAGTCAGACTTCTACCCACGCATGAGTATTAGAGTCCACTAACTTCCTATTTAAGCAACAGCCCAGTTACTTGAACAACTTGAACTAAACCCAGTTCTTAAACAAAACTACCCAGTTTTTGAAGAACACACTTCAAAACAAAAACTTCATTCTTGCTTAAAAGCTTTGAATGAATTACAACTCAATTAACCTAAACCAACTCAAAACATATGAGTGGTGCACAAAACAAAGCTTAAAAAGCTTACACACACTAAGACTCAATTCTCTGATTTTTTTCTCTCTAAATCATGTCTCTTGAATAGCAGCAAAGCTCTCCTTATATAGTCTTCAGCAAGCAACATTAATCTGAATTAAATCTTCTCAAATAGATATGTTTCTGAATTATGCAAGGCTTAAAAAGGAAACATATAAATCTTCAATGTATCTGCAAAAGATTCCTTCAGGAAATACGATCTTCATAAAATATGAGCCAATCTTCTGAATTAGATTTGTTTATGAATTATGAATGATCCAATAAGGAAACAAATAAACCTGCAATGTATCTTTATAAAGATTCTGCAGAAAAATATGAAATTCATAAAACTGAACCAAATCTTCATAAAATCTACTCCAAATCAACCAGCATTCTAGAAGCAATATGCGAGGATAAATCCTTGATAAATCTCGCCAAGATTCATGCAGAAATATCTTGAAAAAATGCAGTTTCTGAAGAAGTCAACAAAAGTCAACTCCGCTACAGTGCGTCTGATGCTTCAGACTCAGGATTCAGCTTCTGAAGAAACTTTCAGCTTCTGAAGGAATTTTCAGCTTCTGAACAGATTCAAATCAAAAACCTTGCAACTGAAGACTTGTTCTAAACATGGAGATGCTTCTATTCAACACATTGGATTTGCCAAAATATGCAGCCAACACCAAAATACTCAACAATCTCCCCCTTTGGCAAATTTTTGGCTAAAACCAATGTTCACACATGACAAGCTCTTCAATCTCCCATAAGACTATCTCAGCAATGAAGAACTCCACAAATAAATAACATAGCAAAGAGATTAGCAGCGGATTCAGCTATGTTAAACATTAAAAACCAATCAGTTTCAGCTTCTGAACACTGATACACACAAAACAGCTTCTGATCAACTTGAAGCACACAAAACACAGTCACTGATCAACTCCTGATCATCACAAACACTCCTGAAGCTTCACAATACTCCCCCTGCAACTCAGCATTCAACATTACTCCATAAAAACTCCCCTTTAATTCTGAACTGCAGTAACTTGTGAAACAAGTAACTTCTGAAAAATTCTGGAAAGCTTGAAACACTTCAGGACCACAAACACTTAGGAATATAATACCCTTGTACTCCCCCTGAGACACATACTCCCCCTCAATAATATCTTGACAACTCTTGTTGCATTGGTTCTGAACTCTGAGCTTCACAGATAACTTCTGAATAGCACTGAAAGCTGAACATCTGAAATTTGAACTAATTCTGAGCAGCAACACATCTTCAAATTCTGAACAGCTCAAGCATAAGATTTTCTCCCCCTTTTTAGCCACAAAATTCTGACAAATCTCAGACTTCAAATAGGGAATAAAATCAAAACAAGTAACACAGATCCTTGAAAGAACTTCAGACTCAGATTCAGGATCACACTCAGCATGAGCACAACTGGCAGGTACTCTATCTTCCTCACATCCAGTTTGCAGTAATTGCTATAAATCCTTATGCTGACTAACATTTGAAGAACCACAACCAAAACCATTCCTCCCAGTAATTTGTTTCTCAAAATCAGCCACTCTTTTCTGATCACAAGTCCTAGCAACTTCAGACTTACTAGAAAATATTACCTTCTGAGCAGGAACATGAACTTTGCTCCAGACTTTGGATGGTCCAGCACCAGAATTCTTCTGTGCTATAGGAATTGGCTTGTTGTCATCAGCAACAGCCTTGCCCTTTCCTTTGTTCAGATTTTGAGCAATACCTTCACTCTTAGATCTCCAAACTTTCTTGATTTTGCTCTTGTTCACAGCTGGTTCAACTTTTCTGTGTTGCAAATGTTTGGGATAACCATGCAATTTGTAACAAAAAGGTTTAATGTGACCCTTTTTACCACAATGATGACAGACCCAAGGTTGATTCTTTCTTTTGTTTCTGTTAAACTTCTGGGAATGCATCTGAGCATGCTTCTGAGGCAGCATCTGAACTTGCTTATGAGGTATCGTTTGAGCTGGCTTCTGACCTTGCATCTGTGCTTGTTTCTGAGGTCTCCTCTTTGATGTTCCAACCATAGAATCATGAGTTTGAGTAGCAGGAACAAACTGACTAACAGGATTTTTCTCCTTGAGCTTCAGACTCTGATCAACATAACCTAACCGAGTTTTTCCTTGCTTCTGGACATCTAGAATCTCCTCCAACTTATCAGTAGCAGAGTTCATCATCCTAACTTGCTTTTTCATCTGATCAAGTTGGGAATTCAAAAGTGTTGCTTCTTCATTAAGATCAGCAATCTGTCCTATATGAGCACATCTTTCAGACTGCAGCTGGCACACAGTTTCCTTCTCAGTCTCTAATAACTTGATCAAATCTTGATTTCTGAGATACAATTCTTCATAAGAAATAGCTGGTTTCTCAAAAATCAATTCTTCATTACAGGCTTCAGATTCTGATGAAGTTTCAGACCCTGAATAGACCACAGATTTTGAACAAGCTTCTGAAACAGTAAGAGCAGCAACATGTTTAGCTGACTTACTTTCAATCTCTCCTTCTGAGCTATCCTCATCAGACCAAGATACAGCAAGGCTTTTCTTCTGCTTCTTGAGAAAATTAGGACATTCAGCCTTGATATGTCCAAAGCCTTCACACTCAAGGCACTGCACAGCCTTTGATTGTTTGCTATTTTCTTCAGATTGTTGCTTGTTATTGTTGAGTCTGAGATTCTGACCTTTGGTTCTGGAATTTCTGTCAATATTCTTCAGAATCTTATTGAACTGTTTTCCCATTAACACTACAGCTTCTGATAACTCATCTTCATCTTCATCAAGCTCTTGTTGATCATCAGCTTCAGACTTATTAGCAAAAGCTATTCCTTTCCCTTTCTTATCTGGCTGTTTACAAAAGGCAGTTTCAAAATTGAGCAATGACCCAATCAGCTCCTCAAGCTTCATAGTGGTAATATCATGAGCCTCCTCTATGGCTGTAACCTTCATATCAAATCTTCTGGGCAGGGACCTGAGGATTTTTCTCACTAACTTCTCATCTGTCATCTTTTCCCCAAGAGAATCAAAGGAATTGGCCATGTCCAGCACATTCATGTAGAAATCCTGAATAGATTCATCTTCCATCATCTTCAGGTTCTCAAACTTCGTTGTGAGAAGTTGAAGTCTGGATAGCTTAACCTTAGGGGTTCCTTCATGAGTGGTTTTCAGAATTTCCCAAGCATCTTTTGCCATAGTACACTGCTTGATGAGTCTGAACATGTTCTGATCCACACCATTGAAAATTGCATTCAGGGCCTTTGAGTTCCCATGAGACAGGTCATCCTCAGCTTTGGTCCATTCTTCTTCAGGTTTCAAAACATCAGTTTTATTACCATCTTTGTCTATAACCACAGGATGATCCCAGCCTTTAATCACAGCTTTCCAAGTTCTGCTGTCAATGGATTTCAGGAATGCACACATCCTGGATTTCCAGTACTCATAATTGGTGCCATCAAGTAGGGGTGGTCTGTTGACAGGGCCTCCTTCTCTCTCCATAAAGCCAGACATAAATACCTCTGGATCTCACCCAAATTACAGGCAGGGTGCCTGCTCAGATGCCAATTGAAATTTCTGGCTTAGCAACTGGTAAGAAGGTTAAACTGGTTCTGATTACACTGGTTCTGAACTAATTGTAACAGATTCAGAACAGAAAATCAGCAGAAATTAAAAGTGCAGAAATAAAAGAACACAAGGTTTGTTAACCCAGTTCGGAGTAAACACCTCCAACTCTGGGGGATACCAATCCAGGAAGGAAATCCACTATTGGAATTAACCCTTAAGACTCAGACACTGACCTCCCAGTTCCTATCCCAAGCAATCAACTTCCACCTAGTCAGACTTCTACCCACGCATGAGTATTAGAGTCCACTAACTTCCTATTTAAGCAACAGCCCAGTTACTTGAACAACTTGAACTAAACCCAGTTCTTAAACAAAACTACCCAGTTTTTGAAGAACACACTTCAAAACAAAAACTTCATTCTTGCTTAAAAGCTTTGAATGAATTACAACTCAATTAAACCTAAACCAACTCAAAACATATGAGTGGTGCACAAAACAAAGCTTAAAAAGCTTACACACACTAAGACTCAATTCTCTGATTTTTTTCTCTCTAAATCATGTCTCTTGAATAGCAGCAAAGCTCTCCTTATATAGTCTTCAGCAAGCAACATTAATCTGAATTAAATCTTCTCAAATAGATATGTTTCTGAATTATGCAAGGCTTAAAAAGGAAACATATAAATTTTCAATGTATCTGCAAAAGATTCCTTCAGGAAATACGATCTTCATAAAATATGAGCCAATCTTCTGAATTAGATTTGTTTATGAATTATGAATGATCCAATAAGGAAACAAATAAACCTGCAATGTATCTTTATAAAGATTCTGCAGAAAAATATGAAATTCATAAAACTGAACCAAATCTTCATAAAATCTACTCCAAATCAACCAGCATTCTAGAAGCAATATGCGAGGATAAATCCTTGATAAATCTCGCCAAGATTCATGCAGAAATATCTTGAAAAAATGCAGTTTCTGAAGAAGTCAACAAAAGTCAACTCCGCTACAGTGCGTCTGATGCTTCAGACTCAGGATTCAGCTTCTGAAGAAACTTTCAGCTTCTGAAGGAATTTTCAGCTTCTGAACAGATTCAAATCAAAAACCTTGCAACTGAAGACTTGTTCTAAACATGGAGATGCTTCTATTCAACACATTGGATTTGCCAAAATATGCAGCCAACACCAAAATACTCAACAATCTCCCCCTTTGGCAAATTTTTGGCTAAAACCAATGTTCACACATGACAAGCTCTTCAATCTCCCATAAGACTATCTCAGCAATGAAGAACTCCACAAATAAATAACATAGCAAAGAGATTAGCAGCGGATTCAGCTATGTTAAACATTAAAAACCAATCAGTTTCAGCTTCTGAACACTGATACACACAAAACAGCTTCTGATCAACTTGAAGCACACAAAACACAGTCACTGATCAACTCCTGATCATCACAAACACTCCTGAAGCTTCACAATACTCCCCCTGCAACTCAGCATTCAACATTACTCCATAAAAACTCCCCTTTAATTCTGAACTGCAGTAACTTGTGAAACAAGTAACTTCTGAAAAATTCTGGAAAGCTTGAAACACTTCAGGACCACAAACACTTAGGAATATAATACCCTTGTACTCCCCCTGAGACACATACTCCCCCTCAATAATATCTTGACAACTCTTGTTGCATTGGTTCTGAACTCTGAGCTTCACAGATAACTTCTGAATAGCACTGAAAGCTGAACATCTGAAATTTGAACTAATTCTGAGCAGCAACACATCTTCAAATTCTGAACAGCTCAAGCATAAGATTTTCTCCCCCTTTTTAGCCACAAAATTCTGACAAATCTCAGACTTCAAATAGGGAATAAAATCAAAACAAGTAACCCAGATCCTTGAAAGAACTTCAGACTCAGATTCAGGATCACACTCAGCATGAGCACAACTGGCAGGTACTCTATCTTCCTCACATCCAGTTTGCAGTAATTGCTATAAATCCTTATGCTGACTAACATTTGAAGAACCACAACCAAAACCATTCCTCCCAGCAATTTGTTTCTCAAAATCAGCCACTCTTTTCTGATCACAAGTCCTAGCAACTTCAGACTTACTAGAAAATATTACCTTCTGAGCAGGAACATGAACTTTGCTCCAGACTTTGGATGGTCCAGCACCAGAATTCTTCTGTGCTATAGGAATTGGCTTGTTGTCATCAGCAACAGCCATGCCCTTTCCTTTGTTCAGATTTTGAGCAATACCTTCACTCTTAGATCTCCAAACTTTCTTGATTTTGCTCTTGTTCACAGCTGGTTCAACTTTTCTGTGTTGCAAATGTTTGGGATAACCATGCAATTTGTAACAAAAAGGTTTAATGTGACCCTTTTTACCACAATGATGACAGACCCAAGGTTGATTCTTTCTTTTGTTTCTGTTAAACTTCTGGGAATGCATCTGAGCATGCTTCTGAGGCAGCATCTGAACTTGCTTATGAGGTATCGTTTGAGCTGGCTTCTGACCTTGCATCTGTGCTTGTTTCTGAGGTCTCCTCTTTGATGTTCCAACCATAGAATCATGAGTTTGAGTAGCAGGAACAAACTGACTAACAGGATTTTTCTCCTTGAGCTTCAGACTCTGATCAACATAACCTAACCCAATTTTTCCTTGCTTCTGGACATCTAGAATCTCCTCCAACTTATCAGTAGCAGAGTTCATCATCCTAACTTGCTTTTTCATCTGATCAAGTTGGGAATTCAAAAGTGTTGCTTCTTCATTAAGATCAGCAATCTGTCCTATATGAGCACATCTTTCAGACTGCAGCTGGCACACAGTTTCCTTCTCAGTCTCTAATAACTTGATCAAATCTTGATTTCTGAGATACAATTCTTCATAAGAAATAGCTGGTTTCTCAAAAATCAATTCTTCATTACAGGCTTCAGATTCTGATGAAGTTTCAGACTCTGAATAGACCACAGATTTTGAACAAGCTTCTGAAACAGTAAGAGCAGCAACATGTTTAGCTGACTTACTTTCAATCTCTCCTTCTGAGCTATCCTCATCAGACCAAGATACAGCAAGGCTTTTCTTCTGCTTCTTGAGAAAATTAGGACATTCAGCCTTGATATGTCCAAAGCCTTCACACTCAAGGCACTGCACAGCCTTTGATTGTTTGTTATTTTCTTCAGATTGTTGCTTGTTATTGTTGAGTCTGAGATTCTGACCTTTGGTTCTGGAATTTCTGTCAATATTCTTCAGAATCTTATTGAACTGTTTTCCCATTAACACTACAGCTTCTGATAACTCATCTTCATCTTCATCAAGCTCTTGTTGATCATCAGCTTCAGACTTATTAGCAAAAGCTATTCCTTTCCCTTTCTTATCTGGCTGTTTACAAAAGGCAGTTTCAAAATTGAGCAATGACCCAATCAGCTCCTCAAGCTTCATAGTGGTAATATCATGAGCCTCCTCTATGGCTGTAACCTTCATATCAAATCTTCTGGGCAGGGACCTGAGGATTTTTCTCACTAACTTCTCATCTGTCATCTTTTCCCCAAGAGAATCAAAGGAATTGGCCATGTCCAGCACATTCATGTAGAAATCCTGAATAGATTCATCTTCCATCATCTTCAGGTTCTCAAACTTCGTTGTGAGAAGTTGAAGTCTGGATAGCTTAACCTTAGGGGTTCCTTCATGAGTGGTTTTCAGAATTTCCCAAGCATCTTTTGCCATAGTACACTGCTTGATGAGTCTGAACATGTTCTGATCCACACCATTGAAAATTGCATTCAGGGCCTTTGAGTTCCCATGAGACAGGTCATCCTCAGCTTTGGTCCATTCTTCTTCAGGTTTCAAAACATCAGTTTTATTACCATCTTTGTCTATAACCACAGGATGATCCCAGCCTTTAATCACAGCTTTCCAAGTTCTGCTGTCAATGGATTTCAGGAATGCACACATCCTGGATTTCCAGTACTCATAATTGGTGCCATCAAGTAGGGGTGGTCTGTTGACAGGGCCTCCTTCTCTCTCCATAAAGCCAGACATAAATACCTCTGGATCTCACCCAAATTACAGGCAGGGTGCCTGCTCAGATGCCAATTGAAATTTCTGGCTTAGCAACTGGTAAGAAGGTTAAACTGGTTCTGATTACACTGGTTCTGAACTAATTGTAACAGATTCAGAACAGAAAATCAGCAGAAATTAAAAGTGCAGAAATAAAAGAACACAAGGTTTGTTAACCCAGTTCGGAGTAAACACCTCCTACTCTGGGGGATACCAATCCAGGAAGGAAATCCACTATTGGAATTAACCCTTAAGACTCAGACACTGACCTCCCAGTTCCTATCCCAAGCAATCAACTTCCACCTAGTCAGACTTCTACCCACGCATGAGTATTAGAGTCCACTAACTTCCTATTTAAGCAACAGCCCAGTTACTTGAACAACTTGAACTAAACCCAGTTCTTAAACAAAACTACCCAGTTTTTGAAGAACACACTTCAAAACAAAAACTTCATTCTTGCTTAAAAGCTTTGAATGAATTACAACTCAATTAAACCTAAACCAACTCAAAACATATGAGTGGTGCACAAAACAAAGCTTAAAAAGCTTACACACACTAAGACTCAATTCTCTGATTTTTTTCTCTCTAAATCATGTCTCTTGAATAGCAGCAAAGCTCTCCTTATATAGTCTTCAGCAAGCAACATTAATCTGAATTAAATCTTCTCAAATAGATATGTTTCTGAATTATGCAAGGCTTAAAAAGGAAACATATAAATCTTCAATGTATCTGCAAAAGATTCCTTCAGGAAATACGATCTTCATAAAATATGAGCCAATCTTCTGAATTAGATTTGTTTATGAATTATGAATGATCCAATAAGGAAACAAATAAACCTGCAATGTATCTTTATAAAGATTCTGCAGAAAAATATGAAATTCATAAAACTGAACCAAATCTTCATAAAATCTACTCCAAATCAACCAGCATTCTAGAAGCAATATGCGAGGATAAATCCTTGATAAATCTCGCCAAGATTCATGCAGAAATATCTTGAAAAAATGCAGTTTCTGAAGAAGTCAACAAAAGTCAACTCCGCTACAGTGCGTCTGATGCTTCAGACTCAGGATTCAGCTTCTGAAGAAACTTTCAGCTTCTGAAGGAATTTTCAGCTTCTGAACAGATTCAAATCAAAAACCTTGCAACTGAAGACTTGTTCTAAACATGGAGATGCTTCTATTCAACACATTGGATTTGCCAAAATATGCAGCCAACACCAAAATACTCAACAATCTCCCCCTTTGGCAAATTTTTGGCTAAAACCAATGTTCACACATGACAAGCTCTTCAATCTCCCATAAGACTATCTCAGCAATGAAGAACTCCACAAATAAATAACATAGCAAAGAGATTAGCAGCGGATTCAGCTATGTTAAACATTAAAAACCAATCAGTTTCAGCTTCTGAACACTGATACACACAAAACAGCTTCTGATCAACTTGAAGCACACAAAACACAGTCACTGATCAACTCCTGATCATCACAAACACTCCTGAAGCTTCACAATACTCCCCCTGCAACTCAGCATTCAACATTACTCCATAAAAACTCCCCTTTAATTCTGAACTGCAGTAACTTGTGAAACAAGTAACTTCTGAAAAATTCTGGAAAGCTTGAAACACTTCAGGACCACAAACACTTAGGAATATAATACCCTTGTACTCCCCCTGAGACACATACTCCCCCTCAATAATATCTTGACAACTCTTGTTGCATTGGTTCTGAACTCTGAGCTTCACAGATAACTTCTGAATAGCACTGAAAGCTGAACATCTGAAATTTGAACTAATTCTGAGCAGCAACACATCTTCAAATTCTGAACAGCTCAAGCATAAGATTTTCTCCCCCTTTTTAGCCACAAAATTCTGACAAATCTCAGACTTCAAATAGGGAATAAAATCAAAACAAGTAACACAGATCCTTGAAAGAACTTCAGACTCAGATTCAGGATCACACTCAGCATGAGCACAACTGGCAGGTACTCTATCTTCCTCACATCCAGTTTGCAGTAATTGCTATAAATCCTTATGCTGACTAACATTTGAAGAACCACAACCAAAACCATTCCTCCCAGCAATTTGTTTCTCAAAATCAGCCACTCTTTTCTGATCACAAGTCCTAGCAACTTCAGACTTACTAGAAAATATTACCTTCTGAGCAGGAACATGAACTTTGCTCCAGACTTTGGATGGTCCAGCACCAGAATTCTTCTGTGCTATAGGAATTGGCTTGTTGTCATCAGCAACAGCCATGCCCTTTCCTTTGTTCAGATTTTGAGCAATACCTTCACTCTTAGATCTCCAAACTTTCTTGATTTTGCTCTTGTTCACAGCTGGTTCAACTTTTCTGTGTTGCAAATGTTTGGGATAACCATGCAATTTGTAACAAAAAGGTTTAATGTGACCCTTTTTACCACAATGATGACAGACCCAAGGTTGATTCTTTCTTTTGTTTCTGTTAAACTTCTGGGAATGCATCTGAGCATGCTTCTGAGGCAGCATCTGAACTTGCTTATGAGGTATCGTTTGAGCTGGCTTCTGACCTTGCATCTGTGCTTGTTTCTGAGGTCTCCTCTTTGATGTTCCAACCATAGAATCATGAGTTTGAGTAGCAGGAACAAACTGACTAACAGGATTTTTCTCCTTGAGCTTCAGACTCTGATCAACATAACCTAACCCAATTTTTCCTTGCTTCTGGACATCTAGAATCTCCTCCAACTTATCAGTAGCAGAGTTCATCATCCTAACTTGCTTTTTCATCTGATCAAGTTGGGAATTCAAAAGTGTTGCTTCTTCATTAAGATCAGCAATCTGTCCTATATGAGCACATCTTTCAGACTGCAGCTGGCACACAGTTTCCTTCTCAGTCTCTAATAACTTGATCAAATCTTGATTTCTGAGATACAATTCTTCATAAGAAATAGCTGGTTTCTCAAAAATCAATTCTTCATTACAGGCTTCAGATTCTGATGAAGTTTCAGACTCTGAATAGACCACAGATTTTGAACAAGCTTCTGAAACAGTAAGAGCAGCAACATGTTTAGCTGACTTACTTTCAATCTCTCCTTCTGAGCTATCCTCATCAGACCAAGATACAGCAAGGCTTTTCTTCTGCTTCTTGAGAAAATTAGGACATTCAGCCTTGATATGTCCAAAGCCTTCACACTCAAGGCACTGCACAGCCTTTGATTGTTTGTTATTTTCTTCAGATTGTTGCTTGTTATTGTTGAGTCTGAGATTCTGACCTTTGGTTCTGGAATTTCTGTCAATATTCTTCAGAATCTTATTGAACTGTTTTCCCATTAACACTACAGCTTCTGATAACTCATCTTCATCTTCATCAAGCTCTTGTTGATCATCAGCTTCAGACTTATTAGCAAAAGCTATTCCTTTCCCTTTCTTATCTGGCTGTTTACAAAAGGCAGTTTCAAAATTGAGCAATGACCCAATCAGCTCCTCAAGCTTCATAGTGGTAATATCATGAGCCTCCTCTATGGCTGTAACCTTCATATCAAATCTTCTGGGCAGGGACCTGAGGATTTTTCTCACTAACTTCTCATCTGTCATCTTTTCCCCAAGAGAATCAAAGGAATTGGCCATGTCCAGCACATTCATGTAGAAATCCTGAATAGATTCATCTTCCATCATCTTCAGGTTCTCAAACTTCGTTGTGAGAAGTTGAAGTCTGGATAGCTTAACCTTAGGGGTTCCTTCATGAGTGGTTTTCAGAATTTCCCAAGCATCTTTTGCCATAGTACACTGCTTGATGAGTCTGAACATGTTCTGATCCACACCATTGAAAATTGCATTCAGGGCCTTTGAGTTCCCATGAGACAGGTCATCCTCAGCTTTGGTCCATTCTTCTTCAGGTTTCAAAACATCAGTTTTATTACCATCTTTGTCTATAACCACAGGATGATCCCAGCCTTTAATCACAGCTTTCCAAGTTCTGCTGTCAATGGATTTCAGGAATGCACACATCCTGGATTTCCAGTACTCATAATTGGTGCCATCAAGTAGGGGTGGTCTGTTGACAGGGCCTCCTTCTCTCTCCATAAAGCCAGACATAAATACCTCTGGATCTCACCCAAATTACAGGCAGGGTGCCTGCTCAGATGCCAATTGAAATTTCTGGCTTAGCAACTGGTAAGAAGGTTAAACTGGTTCTGATTACACTGGTTCTGAACTAATTGTAACAGATTCAGAACAGAAAATCAGCAGAAATTAAAAGTGCAGAAATAAAAGAACACAAGGTTTGTTAACCCAGTTCGGAGTAAACACCTCCTACTCTGGGGGATACCAATCCAGGAAGGAAATCCACTATTGGAATTAACCCTTAAGACTCAGACACTGACCTCCCAGTTCCTATCCCAAGCAATCAACTTCCACCTAGTCAGACTTCTACCCACGCATGAGTATTAGAGTCCACTAACTTCCTATTTAAGCAACAGCCCAGTTACTTGAACAACTTGAACTAAACCCAGTTCTTAAACAAAACTACCCAGTTTTTGAAGAACACACTTCAAAACAAAAACTTCATTCTTGCTTAAAAGCTTTGAATGAATTACAACTCAATTAAACCTAAACCAACTCAAAACATATGAGTGGTGCACAAAACAAAGCTTAAAAAGCTTACACACACTAAGACTCAATTCTCTGATTTTTTTCTCTCTAAATCATGTCTCTTGAATAGCAGCAAAGCTCTCCTTATATAGTCTTCAGCAAGCAACATTAATCTGAATTAAATCTTCTCAAATAGATATGTTTCTGAATTATGCAAGGCTTAAAAAGGAAACATATAAATCTTCAATGTATCTGCAAAAGATTCCTTCAGGAAATACGATCTTCATAAAATATGAGCCAATCTTCTGAATTAGATTTGTTTATGAATTATGAATGATCCAATAAGGAAACAAATAAACCTGCAATGTATCTTTATAAAGATTCTGCAGAAAAATATGAAATTCATAAAACTGAACCAAATCTTCATAAAATCTACTCCAAATCAACCAGCATTCTAGAAGCAATATGCGAGGATAAATCCTTGATAAATCTCACCAAGATTCATGCAGAAATATCTTGAAAAAATGCAGTTTCTGAAGAAGTCAACAAAAGTCAACTCCGCTACAGTGCGTCTGATGCTTCAGACTCAGGATTCAGCTTCTGAAGAAACTTTCAGCTTCTGAAGGAATTTTCAGCTTCTGAACAGATTCAAATCAAAAACCTTGCAACTGAAGACTTGTTCTAAACATGGAGATGCTTCTATTCAACACATTGGATTTGCCAAAATATGCAGCCAACACCAAAATACTCAACAATCTCCCCCTTTGGCAAATTTTTGGCTAAAACCAATGTTCACACATGACAAGCTCTTCAATCTCCCATAAGACTATCTCAGCAATGAAGAACTCCACAAATAAATAACATAGCAAAGAGATTAGCAGCGGATTCAGCTATGTTAAACATTAAAAACCAATCAGTTTCAGCTTCTGAACACTGATACACACAAAACAGCTTCTGATCAACTTGAAGCACACAAAACACAGTCACTGATCAACTCCTGATCATCACAAACACTCCTGAAGCTTCACAATACTCCCCCTGCAACTCAGCATTCAACATTACTCCATAAAAACTCCCCTTTAATTCTGAACTGCAGTAACTTGTGAAACAAGTAACTTCTGAAAAATTCTGGAAAGCTTGAAACACTTCAGGACCACAAACACTTAGGAATATAATACCCTTGTACTCCCCCTGAGACACATACTCCCCCTCAATAATATCTTGACAACTCTTGTTGCATTGGTTCTGAACTCTGAGCTTCACAGATAACTTCTGAATAGCACTGAAAGCTGAACATCTGAAATTTGAACTAATTCTGAGCAGCAACACATCTTCAAATTCTGAACAGCTCAAGCATAAGATTTTCTCCCCCTTTTTAGCCACAAAATTCTGACAAATCTCAGACTTCAAATAGGGAATAAAATCAAAACAAGTAACACAGATCCTTGAAAGAACTTCAGACTCAGATTCAGGATCACACTCAGCATGAGCACAACTGGCAGGTACTCTATCTTCCTCACATCCAGTTTGCAGTAATTGCTATAAATCCTTATGCTGACTAACATTTGAAGAACCACAACCAAAACCATTCCTCCCAGCAATTTGTTTCTCAAAATCAGCCACTCTTTTCTGATCACAAGTCCTAGCAACTTCAAACTTACTAGAAAATATTACCTTCTGAGCAGGAACATGAACTTTGCTCCAGACTTTGGATGGTCCAGCACCAGAATTCTTCTGTGCTATAGGAATTGGCTTGTTGTCATCAGCAACAGCCTTGCCCTTTCCTTTGTTCAGATTTTGAGCAATACCTTCACTCTTAGATCTCCAAACTTTCTTGATTTTGCTCTTGTTCACAGCTGGTTCAACTTTTCTGTGTTGCAAATGTTTGGGATAACCATGCAATTTGTAACAAAAAGGTTTAATGTGACCCTTTTTACCACAATGATGACAGACCCAAGGTTGATTCTTTCTTTTGTTTCTGTTAAACTTCTGGGAATGCATCTGAGCATGCTTCTGAGGCAGCATCTGAACTTGCTTATGAGGTATCGTTTGAGCTGGCTTCTGACCTTGCATCTGTGCTTGTTTCTGAGGTCTCCTCTTTGATGTTCCAACCATAGAATCATGAGTTTGAGTAGCAGGAACAAACTGACTAACAGGATTTTTCTCCTTGAGCTTCAGACTCTGATCAACATAACCTAACCCAGTTTTTCCTTGCTTCTGGACATCTAGAATCTCCTCCAACTTATCAGTAGCAGAGTTCATCATCCTAACTTGCTTTTTCATCTGATCAAGTTGGGAATTCAAAAGTGTTGCTTCTTCATTAAGATCAGCAATCTGTCCTATATGAGCACATCTTTCAGACTGCAGCTGGCACACAGTTTCCTTCTCAGTCTCTAATAACTTGATCAAATCTTGATTTCTGAGATACAATTCTTCATAAGAAATAGCTGGTTTCTCAAAAATCAATTCTTCATTACAGGCTTCAGATTCTGATGAAGTTTCAGACTCTGAATAGACCACAGATTTTGAACAAGCTTCTGAAACAGTAAGAGCAGCAACATGTTTAGCTGACTTACTTTCAATCTCTCCTTCTGAGCTATCCTCATCAGACCAAGATACAGCAAGGCTTTTCTTCTGCTTCTTGAGAAAATTAGGACATTCAGCCTTGATATGTCCAAAGCCTTCACACTCAAGGCACTGCACAGCCTTTGATTGTTTGCTATTTTCTTCAGATTGTTGCTTGTTATTGTTGAGTCTGAGATTCTGACCTTTGGTTCTGGAATTTCTGTCAATATTCTTCAGAATCTTATTGAACTGTTTTCCCATTAACACTACAGCTTCTGATAACTCATCTTCATCTTCATCAAGCTCTTGTTGATCATCAGCTTCAGACTTATTAGCAAAAGCTATTCCTTTCCCTTTCTTATCTGGCTGTTTACAAAAGGCAGTTTCAAAATTGAGCAATGACCCAATCAGCTCCTCAAGCTTCATAGTGGTAATATCATGAGCCTCCTCTATGGCTGTAACCTTCATATCAAATCTTCTGGGCAGGGACCTGAGGATTTTTCTCACTAACTTCTCATCTGTCATCTTTTCCCCAAGAGAATCAAAGGAATTGGCCATGTCCAGCACATTCATGTAGAAATCCTGAATAGATTCATCTTCCATCATCTTCAGGTTCTCAAACTTCGTTGTGAGAAGTTGAAGTCTGGATAGCTTAACCTTAGGGGTTCCTTCATGAGTGGTTTTCAGAATTTCCCAAGCATCTTTTGCCATAGTACACTGCTTGATGAGTCTGAACATGTTCTGATCCACACCATTGAAAATTGCATTCAGGGCCTTTGAGTTCCCATGAGACAGGTCATCCTCAGCTTTGGTCCATTCTTCTTCAGGTTTCAAAACATCAGTTTTATTACCATCTTTGTCTATAACCACAGGATGATCCCAGCCTTTAATCACAGCTTTCCAAGTTCTGCTGTCAATGGATTTCAGGAATGCACACATCCTGGATTTCCAGTACTCATAATTGGTGCCATCAAGTAGGGGTGGTCTGTTGACAGGGCCTCCTTCTCTCTCCATAAAGCCAGACATAAATACCTCTGGATCTCACCCAAATTACAGGCAGGGTGCCTGCTCAGATGCCAATTGAAATTTCTGGCTTAGCAACTGGTAAGAAGGTTAAACTGGTTCTGATTACACTGGTTCTGAACTAATTGTAACAGATTCAGAACAGAAAATCAGCAGAAATTAAAAGTGCAGAAATAAAAGAACACAAGGTTTGTTAACCCAGTTCGGAGTAAACACCTCCTACTCTGGGGGATACCAATCCAGGAAGGAAATCCACTATTGGAATTAACCCTTAAGACTCAGACACTGACCTCCCAGTTCCTATCCCAAGCAATCAACTTCCACCTAGTCAGACTTCTACCCACGCATGAGTATTAGAGTCCACTAACTTCCTATTTAAGCAACAGCCCAGTTACTTGAACAACTTGAACTAAACCCAGTTCTTAAACAAAACTACCCAGTTTTTGAAGAACACACTTCAAAACAAAAACTTCATTCTTGCTTAAAAGCTTTGAATGAATTACAACTCAATTAAACCTAAACCAACTCAAAACATATGAGTGGTGCACAAAACAAAGCTTAAAAAGCTTACACACACTAAGACTCAATTCTCTGATTTTTTTCTCTCTAAATCATGTCTCTTGAATAGCAGCAAAGCTCTCCTTATATAGTCTTCAGCAAGCAACATTAATCTGAATTAAATCTTCTCAAATAGATATGTTTCTGAATTATGCAAGGCTTAAAAAGGAAACATATAAATCTTCAATGTATCTGCAAAAGATTCCTTCAGGAAATATGATCTTCATAAAATATGAGCCAATCTTCTGAATTAGATTTGTTTATGAATTATGAATGATCCAATAAGGAAACAAATAAACCTGCAATGTATCTTTATAAAGATTCTGCAGAAAAATATGAACTTCATAAAACTGAACCAAATCTTCATAAAATCTACTCCAAATCAACCAGCATTCTAGAAGCAATATGCGAGGATAAATCCTTGATAAATCTCGCCAAGATTCATGCAGAAATATCTTGAAAAAATGCAGTTTCTGAAGAAGTCAACAAAAGTCAACTCCGCTACAGTGCGTCTGATGCTTCAGACTCAGGATTCAGCTTCTGAAGAAACTTTCAGCTTCTGAAGGAATTTTCAGCTTCTGAACAGATTCAAATCAAAAACCTTGCAACTGAAGACTTGTTCTAAACATGGAGATGCTTCTATTCAACACATTGGATTTGCCAAAATATGCAGCCAACACCAAAATACTCAACAATCTCCCCCTTTGGCAAATTTTTGGCTAAAACCAATGTTCACACATGACAAGCTCTTCAATCTCCCATAAGACTATCTCAGCAATGAAGAACTCCACAAATAAATAACATAGCAAAGAGATTAGCAGCGGATTCAGCTATGTTAAACATTAAAAACCAATCAGTTTCAGCTTCTGAACACTGATACACACAAAACAGCTTCTGATCAACTTGAAGCACACAAAACACAGTCACTGATCAACTCCTGATCATCACAAACACTCCTGAAGCTTCACAATACTCCCCCTGCAACTCAGCATTCAACATTACTCCATAAAAACTTCCCTTTAATTCTGAACTGCAGTAACTTGTGAAACAAGTAACTTCTGAAAAATTCTGGAAAGCTTGAAACACTTCAGGACCACAAACACTTAGGAATATAATACCCTTGTACTCCCCCTGAGACACATACTCCCCCTCAATAATATCTTGACAACTCTTGTTGCATTGGTTCTGAACTCTGAGCTTCACAGATAACTTCTGAATAGCACTGAAAGCTGAACATCTGAAATTTGAACTAATTCTGAGCAGCAACACATCTTCAAATTCTGAACAGCTCAAGCATAAGATTTTCTCCCCCTTTTTAGCCACAAAATTCTGACAAATCTCAGACTTCAAATAGGGAATAAAATCAAAACAAGTAACACAGATCCTTGAAAGAACTTCAGACTCAGATTCAGGATCACACTCAGCATGAGCACAACTGGCAGGTACTCTATCTTCCTCACATCCAGTTTGCAGTAATTGCTATAAATCCTTATGCTGACTAACATTTGAAGAACCACAACCAAAACCATTCCTCCCAGCAATTTGTTTCTCAAAATCAGCCACTCTTTTCTGATCACAAGTCCTAGCAACTTCATACTTACTAGAAAATATTACCTTCTGAGCAGGAACATGAACTTTGCTCCAGACTTTGGATGGTCCAGCACCAGAATTCTTCTGTGCTATAGGAATTGGCTTGTTGTCATCAGCAACAGCCTTGCCCTTTCCTTTGTTCAGATTTTGAGCAATACCTTCACTCTTAGATCTCCAAACTTTCTTGATTTTGCTCTTGTTCACAGCTGGTTCAACTTTTCTGTGTTGCAAATGTTTGGGATAACCATGCAATTTGTAACAAAAAGGTTTAATGTGACCCTTTTTACCACAATGATGACAGACCCAAGGTTGATTCTTTCTTTTGTTTCTGTTAAACTTCTGGGAATGCATCTGAGCATGCTTCTGAGGCAGCATCTGAACTTGCTTATGAGGTATCGTTTGAGCTGGCTTCTGACCTTGCATCTGTGCTTGTTTCTGAGGTCTCCTCTTTGATGTTCCAACCATAGAATCATGAGTTTGAGTAGCAGGAACAAACTGACTAACAGGATTTTTCTCCTTGAGCTTCAGACTCTGATCAACATAACCTAACCCAGTTTTTCCTTGCTTCTGGACATCTAGAATCTCCTCCAACTTATCAGTAGCAGAGTTCATCATCCTAACTTGCTTTTTCATCTGATCAAGTTGGGAATTCAAAAGTGTTGCTTCTTCATTAAGATCAGCAATCTGTCCTATATGAGCACATCTTTCAGACTGCAGCTGGCACACAGTTTCCTTCTCAGTCTCTAATAACTTGATCAAATCTTGATTTCTGAGATACAATTCTTCATAAGAAATAGCTGGTTTCTCAAAAATCAATTCTTCATTACAGGCTTCAGATTCTGATGAAGTTTCAGACTCTGAATAGACCACAGATTTTGAACAAGCTTCTGAAACAGTAAGAGCAGCAACATGTTTAGCTGACTTACTTTCAATCTCTCCTTCTGAGCTATCCTCATCAGTCCAAGATACAGCAAGGCTTTTCTTCTGCTTCTTGAGAAAATTAGGACATTCAGCCTTGATATGTCCAAAGCTTTCACACTCAAGGCACTGCACAGCCTTTGATTGTTTGCTATTTTCTTCAGATTGTTGCTTGTTATTGTTGAGTCTGAGATTCTGACCTTTGGTTCTGGAATTTCTGTCAATATTCTTCAGAATCTTATTGAACTGTTTTCCCATTAACACTACAGCTTCTGATAACTCATCTTCATCTTCATCAAGCTCTTGTTGATCATCAGCTTCAGACTTATTAGCAAAAGCTATTCCTTTCCCTTTCTTATCTGGCTGTTTACAAAAGGCAGTTTCAAAATTGAGCAATGACCCAATCAGCTCCTCAAGCTTCATAGTGGTAATATCATGAGCCTCCTCTATGGCTGTAACCTTCATATCAAATCTTCTGGGCAGGGACCTGAGGATTTTTCTCACTAACTTCTCATCTGTCATCTTTTCCCCAAGAGATTCAAAGGAATTGGCCATGTCCAGCACATTCATGTAGAAATCCTGAATAGATTCATCTTCCATCATCTTCAGGTTCTCAAACTTCGTTGTGAGAAGTTGAAGTCTGGATAGCTTAACCTTAGGGGTTCCTTCATGAGTGGTTTTCAGAATTTCCCAAGCATCTTTTGCCATAGTACACTGCTTGATGAGTCTGAACATGTTCTGATCCACACCATTGAAAATTGCATTCAGGGCCTTTGAGTTCCCATGAGACAGGTCATCCTCAGCTTTGGTCCATTCTTCTTCAGGTTTCAAAACATCAGTTTTATTACCATCTTTGTCTATAACCACAGGATGATCCCAGCCTTTAATCACAGCTTTCCAAGTTCTGCTGTCAATGGATTTCAGGAATGCACACATCCTGGATTTCCAGTACTCATAATTGGTGCCATCAAGTAGGGGTGGTCTGTTGACAGGGCCTCCTTCTCTCTCCATAAAGCCAGACATAAATACCTCTGGATCTCACCCAAATTACAGGCAGGGTGCCTGCTCAGATGCCAATTGAAATTTCTGGCTTAGCAACTGGTAAGAAGGTTAAACTGGTTCTGATTACACTGGTTCTGAACTAATTGTAACAGATTCAGAACAGAAAATCAGCAGAAATTAAAAGTGCAGAAATAAAAGAACACAAGGTTTGTTAACCCAGTTCGGAGTAAACACCTCCTACTCTGGGGGATACCAATCCAGGAAGGAAATCCACTATTGGAATTAACCCTTAAGACTCAGACACTGACCTCCCATTTCCTATCCCAAGCAATCAACTTCCACCTAGTCAGACTTCTACCCACGCATGAGTATTAGAGTCCACTAACTTCCTATTTAAGCAACAGCCCAGTTACTTGAACAACTTGAACTAAACCCAGTTCTTAAACAAAACTACCCAGTTTTTGAAGAACACACTTCAAAACAAAAACTTCATTCTTGCTTAAAAGCTTTGAATGAATTACAACTCAATTAAACCTAAACCAACTCAAAACATATGAGTGGTGCACAAAACAAAGCTTAAAAAGCTTACACACACTAAGACTCAATTCTCTGATTTTTTTCTCTCTAAATCATGTCTCTTGAATAGCAGCAAAGCTCTCCTTATATAGTCTTCAGCAAGCAACATTAATCTGAATTAAATCTTCTCAAATAGATATGTTTCTGAATTATGCAAGGCTTAAAAAGGAAACATATAAATCTTCAATGTATCTGCAAAAGATTCCTTCAGGAAATACGATCTTCATAAAATATGAGCCAATCTTCTGAATTAGATTTGTTTATGAATTATGAATGATCCAATAAGGAAACAAATAAACCTGCAATGTATCTTTATAAAGATTCTGCAGAAAAATATGAAATTCATAAAACTGAACCAAATCTTCATAAAATCTACTCCAAATCAACCAGCATTCTAGAAGCAATATGCGAGGATAAATCCTTGATAAATCTCGCCAAGATTCATGCAGAAATATCTTGAAAAAATGCAGTTTCTGAAGAAGTCAACAAAAGTCAACTCTGCTACAGTGCGTCTGATGCTTCAGACTCAGGATTCAGCTTCTGAAGAAACTTTCAGCTTCTGAAGGAATTTTCAGCTTCTGAACAGATTCAAATCAAAAACCTTGCAACTGAAGACTTGTTCTAAACATGGAGATGCTTCTATTCAACACATTGGATTTGCCAAAATATGCAGCCAACACCAAAATACTCAACAATCTCCCCCTTTGGCAAATTTTTGGCTAAAACCAATGTTCACACATGACAAGCTCTTCAATCTCCCATAAGACTATCTCAGCAATGAAGAACTCCACAAATAAATAACATAGCAAAGAGATTAGCAGCGGATTCAGCTATGTTAAACATTAAAAACCAATCAGTTTCAGCTTCTGAACACTGATACACACAAAACAGCTTCTGATCAACTTGAAGCACACAAAACACAGTCACTGATCAACTCCTGATCATCACAAACACTCCTGAAGCTTCACAATACTCCCCCTGCAACTCAGCATTCAACATTACTCCATAAAAACTCCCCTTTAATTCTGAACTGCAGTAATTTGTGAAACAAGTAACTTCTGAAAAATTCTGGAAAGCTTGAAACACTTCAGGACCACAAACACTTAGGAATATAATACCCTTGTACTCCCCCTGAGACACATACTCCCCCTCAATATTATCTTGACAACTCTTGTTGCATTGGTTCTGAACTCTGAGCTTCACAGATAACTTCTGAATAGCACTGAAAGCTGAACATCTGAAATTTGAACTAATTCTGAGCAGCAACACATCTTCAAATTCTGAACAGCTCAAGCATAAGATTTTCTCCCCCTTTTTAGCCACAAAACTCTGACAAATCTCAGACTTCAAATAGGGAATAAAATCAAAACAAGTAACACAGATCCTTGAAAGAACTTCAGACTCAGATTCAGGATCACACTCAGCATGAGCACAACTGGCAGGTACTCTATCTTCCTCACATCCAGTTTGCAGTAATTGCTATAAATCCTTATGCTGACTAACATTTGAAGAACCACAACCAAAACCATTCCTCCCAGCAATTTGTTTCTCAAAATCAGCCACTCTTTTCTGATCACAAGTCCTAGCAACTTCAGACTTACAAGAAAATATTACCTTCTGAGCAGGAACATGAACTTTGCTCCAGACTTTGGATGGTCCAGCACCAGAATTCTTCTGTGCTATAGGAATTGGCTTGTTGTCATCAGCAACAGCCTTGCCCTTTCCTTTGTTCAGATTTTGAGCAATACCTTCACTCTTAGATCTCCAAACTTTCTTGATTTTGCTCTTGTTCACAGCTGGTTCAACTTTTCTGTGTTGCAAATGTTTGGGATAACCATGCAATTTGTAACAAAAAGGTTTAATGTGACCCTTTTTACCACAATGATGACAGACCCAAGGTTGATTCTTTCTTTTGTTTCTGTTAAACTTCTGGGAATGCATCTGAGCATGCTTCTGAGGCAGCATCTGAACTTGCTTATGAGGTATCGTTTGAGCTGGCTTCTGACCTTGCATCTGTGCTTGTTTCTGAGGTCTCCTCTTTGATGTTCCAACCATAGAATCATGAGTTTGAGTAGCAGGAACAAACTGACTAACATGATTTTTCTCCTTGAGCTTCAGACTCTGATCAACATAACCTAACCCAGTTTTTCCTTGCTTCTGGACATCTAGAATCTCCTCCAACTTATCAGTAGCAGAGTTCATCATCCTAACTTGATTTTTCATCTGATCAAGTTGGGAATTCAAAAGTGTTACTTCTTCATTAAGTTCAGCAATCTGTCCTATATGAGCACATCTTTCAGACTGCAGCTGGCACACAGTTTCCTTCTCAGTCTCTAATAACTTGATCAAATCTTGATTTCTGAGATACAATTCTTCATAAGAAATAGCTGGTTTCTCAAAAATTAATTCTTCATTACAGGCTTCAGATTCTGATGAAGTTTCAGACTCTGAATAGACCACAGATTTTGAACAAGCTTCTGAAACAGTAAGAGCAGCAACATGTTTAGCTGACTTACTTTCAATCTCTCCTTCTGAGCTATCCTCATCAGACCAAGATACAGCAAGGCTTTTCTTCTGCTTCTTGAGAAAATTAGGACATTCAGCCTTGATATGTCCAAAGCTTTCACACTCAAGGCACTGCACAGCCTTTGATTGTTTGCTATTTTCTACAGATTGTTGCTTGTTATTGTTGAGTCTGAGATTCTGACCTTTGGTTCTGGAATTTCTGTCAATATTCTTCAGAATCTTATTGAACTGTTTTCCCATTAACACTACAGCTTCTGATAACTCATCTTCATCTTCATCAAGCTCTTGTTGATCATCAGCTTCAGACTTATCAGCAAAAGTTATTCCTTTCCCTTTCTTATCTGGCTGTTTACAAAAGGCAGTTTCAAAATTGAGCAATGACCCAATCAGCTCCTCAAGCTTCATAGTGGTAATATCATGAGCCTCCTCTATGGCTGTAACCTTCATATCAAATCTTCTGGGCAGGGACCTGAGGATTTTTCTCACTAACTTCTCATCTGTCATCTTTTCCCCAAGAGAATCATAGGAATTGGCCATGTCCAGCACATTCATGTAGAAATCCTGAATAGATTCATCTTCCATCATCTTCAGGTTCTCAAACTTCGTTGTGAGAAGTTGAAGTCTGGATAGCTTAACCTTAGGGGTTCCTTCATGAGTGGTTTTCAGAATTTCCCAAGCATCTTTTGCCATAGTACACTGCTTGATGAGTCTGAACATGTTCTGATCCACACCATTGAAAATTGCATTCAGGGCCTTTGAGTTCCCATGAGACAGGTCATCCTCAGCTTTGGTCCATTCTTCTTCAGGTTTCAAAACATCAGTTTTATTACCATCTTTGTCTATAACCACAGGATGATCCCAGCCTTTAATCACAGCTTTCCAAGTTCTGCTGTCAATGGATTTCAGGAATGCACACATCCTGGATTTCCAGTACTCATAATTGGTGCCATCAAGTAGGGGTGGTCTGTTGACAGGGCCTCCTTCTCTCTCCATAAAGCCAGACATAAATACCTCTGGATCTCACCCAAATTACAGGCAGGGTGCCTGCTCAGATGCCAATTGAAATTTCTGGCTTAGCAACTGGTAAGAAGGTTAAACTGGTTCTGATTACACTGGTTCTGAACTAATTGTAACAGATTCAGAACAGAAAATCAGCAGAAATTAAAAGTGCAGAAATAAAAGAACACAAGGTTTGTTAACCCAGTTCGGAGTAAACACCTCCTACTCTGGGGGATACCAATCCAGGAAGGAAATCCACTATTGGAATTAACCCTTAAGACTCAGACACTGACCTCCCAGTTCCTATCCCAAGCAATCAACTTCCACCTAGTCAGACTTCTACCCACGCATGAGTATTAGAGTCCACTAACTTCCTATTTAAGCAACAGCCCAGTTACTTGAACAACTTGAACTAAACCCAGTTCTTAAACAAAACTACCCAGTTTTTGAAGAACACACTTCAAAACAAAAACTTCATTCTTGCTTAAAAGCTTTGAATGAATTACAACTCAATTAAACCTAAACCAACTCAAAACATATGAGTGGTGCACAAAACAAAGCTTAAAAAGCTTACACACACTAAGACTCAATTCTCTGATTTTTTTCTCTCTAAATCATGTCTCTTGAATAGCAGCAAAGCTCTCCTTATATAGTCTTCAGCAAGCAACATTAATCTGAATTAAATCTTCTCAAATAGATATGTTTCTGAATTATGCAAGGCTTAAAAAGGAAACATATAAATCTTCAATGTATCTGCAAAAGATTCCTTCAGGAAATATGATCTTCATAAAATATGAGCCAATCTTCTGAATTAGATTTGTTTATGAATTATGAATGATCCAATAAGGAAACAAATAAACCTGCAATGTATCTTTATAAAGATTCTGCAGAAAAATATGAACTTCATAAAACTGAACCAAATCTTCATAAAATCTACTCCAAATCAACCAGCATTCTAGAAGCAATATGCGAGGATAAATCCTTGATAAATCTCGCCAAGATTCATGCAGATATATCTTGAAAAAATGCAGCTTCTGAAGAAGTCAACAAAAGTCAACTCTGCTACAGTGCGTCTGATGCTTCAGACTCAGGATTCAGCTTCTGAAGAAACTTTCAGCTTCTGAAGGAATTTTCAGCTTCTGAACAGATTCAAATCAAAAACCTTGCAACTGAAGACTTGTTCTAAACATGGAGATGCTTCTATTCAACACATTGGATTTGCCAAAATATGCAGCCAACACCAAAATACTCAACAATCTCCCCCTTTGGCAAATTTTTGGCTAAAACCAATGTTCACACATGACAAGCTCTTCAATCTCCCATAAGACTATCTCAGCAATGAAGAACTCCACAAATAAATAACATAGCAAAGAGATTAGCAGCGGATTCAGCTATTTTAAACATTAAAAACCAATCAGATTCAGCTTCTGAACACTGATACACACAAAACAGCTTCTGATCAACTTGAAGTACACAAAACACAGTCACTGATCAACTCCTGATCATCACAAACACTCCTGAAGCTTCACAATACTCCCCCTGCAACTCAGCATTCAACATTACTCCATAAAAACTCCCCTTTAATTCTGAACTGCAGTAACTTGTGAAACAAGTAACTTCTGAAAAATTCTGGAAAGCTTGAAACACTTCAGGACCACAAACACTTAGGAATATAATACCCTTGTACTCCCCCTGAGACACATACTCCCCCTCAATAATATCTTGACAACTCTTGTTGCATTGGTTCTGAACTCTGAGCTTCACAGATAACTTCTGAATAGCACTGAAAGCTGAACATCTGAAATTTGAACTAATTCTGAGCAGCAACACATCTTCAAATTCTGAACAGCTCAAGCATAAGATTTTCTCCCCCTTTTTAGCCACAAAATTCTGACAAATCTCAGACTTCAAATAGGGAATAAAATCAAAACAAGTAACACAGATCCTTGAAAGAACTTCAGACTCAGATTCAGGATCACACTCAGCATGAGCACAACTGGCAGGTACTCTATCTTCCTCACATCCAGTTTGCAGTAATTGCTATAAATCCTTATGCTGACTAACATTTGAAGAACCACAACCAAAACCATTCCTCCCAGCAATTTGTTTCTCAAAATCAGCCACTCTTTTCTGATCACAAGTCCTAGCAACTTCAGACTTACAAGAAAATATTACCTTCTGAGCAGGAACATGAACTTTGCTCCAGACTTTGGATGGTCCAGCACCAGAATTCTTCTGTGCTATAGGAATTGGCTTGTTGTCATCAGCAACAGCCTTGCCCTTTCCTTTGTTCAGATTTTGAGCAATACCTTCACTCTTAGATCTCCAAACTTTCTTGATTTTCCTCTTGTTAACAGCTGGTTCAACTTTTCTGTGTTGCAAATGTTTGGGATAACCATGCAATTTGTAACAAAAAGGTTTAATGTGACCCTTTTTACCACAATGATGACAGACCCAAGGTTGATTCTTTCTTTTGTTTCTGTTAAACTTCTGGGAATGCATCTGAGCATGCTTCTGAGGCAGCATCTGAACTTGCTTATGAGGTATCGTTTGAGCTGGCTTCTGACCTTGCATCTGTGCTTGTTTCTGAGGTCTCCTCTTTGATGTTCCAACCATAGAATCATGAGTTTGAGTAGCAGGAACAAACTGACTAACAGGATTTTTCTCCTTGAGCTTCAGACTCTGATCAACATAACCTAACCCAGTTTTTCCTTGCTTCTGGACATCTAGAATCTCCTCCAACTTATCAGTAGCAGAGTTCATCATCCTAACTTGCTTTTTCATCTGATCAAGTTGGGAATTCAAAAGTGTTACTTCTTCATTAAGATCAGCAATCTGTCCTATATGAGCACATCTTTCAGACTGCAGCTGGCACACAGTTTCCTTCTCAGTCTCTAATAACTTGATCAAATCTTGATTTCTGAGATACAATTCTTCATAAGAAATAGCTGGTTTCTCAAAAATCAATTCTTCATTACAGGCTTCAGATTCTGATGAAGTTTCAGACTCTGAATAGACCACAGATTTTGAACAAGCTTCTGAAACAGTAAGAGCAGCAACATGTTTAGCTGACTTACTTTCAATCTCTCCTTCTGAGCTATCCTCATCAGACCAAGATACAGCAAGGCTTTTCTTCTGCTTCTTGAGAAAATTAGGACATTCAGCCTTGATATGTCCAAAGCCTTCACACTCAAGGCACTGCACAACCTTTGATTGTTTGCTATTTTCTTCAGATTGTTGCTTGTTATTGTTGAGTCTGAGATTCTGACCTTTGGTTCTGGAATTTCTGTCAATATTCTTCAGAATCTTATTGAACTGTTTTCCCATTAACACTACAGCTTCTGATAACTCATCTTCATCTTCATCAAGCTCTTGTTGATCATCAGCTTCAGACTTATCAGCAAAAGCTATTCCTTTCCCTTTCTTATCTGGCTGTTTACAAAAGGCAGTTTCAAAATTGAGCAATGACCCAATCAGCTCCTCAAGCTTCATAGTGGTAATATCATGAGCCTCCTCTATGGCTGTAACCTTCATATCAAATCTTCTGGGCAGGGACCTGAGGATTTTTCTCACTAACTTCTCATCTGTCAACTTTTCCCCAAGAGAATCAAAGGAATTGGCCATGTCCAGCACATTCATGTAGAAATCCTGAATAGATTCATCTTCCATCATCTTCAGGTTCTCAAACTTTGTTGTGAGAAGTTGAAGTCTGGATAGCTTAACCTTAGGGGTTCCTTCATGAGTGGTTTTCAGAATTTCCCAAGCATCTTTTGCCATAGTACACTGCTTGATGAGTCTGAACATGTTCTGATCCACACCATTGAAAATTGCATTCAGGGCCTTTGAGTTCCCATGAGACAGGTAATCCTCAGCTTTGGTCCATTCTTCTTCAGGTTTCAAAACATCAGTTTTATTACCATCTTTGTCTATAACCACATGATGATCCCAGCCTTTAATCACAGCTTTCCAAGTTCTGCTGTCAATGGATTTCAGGAATGCACACATCCTGGATTTCCAGTATTCATAATTGGTGCCATCAAGTAGGGGTGGTCTGTTGACAGGGCCTCCTTCTCTCTCCATAAAGCCAGACATAAATACCTCTGGATCTCACCCAAATTACAGGCAGGGTGCCTGCTCAGATGCCAATTGAAATTTCTGGCTTAGCAACTGGTAAGAAGGTTAAACTGGTTCTGATTACACTGGTTTTGAACTAATTGTAACAGATTCAGAACAGAAAATCAGCAGAAATTAAAAGTGCAGAAATAAAAGAACACAAGGTTTGTTAACCCAGTTCGGAGTAAACACCTCCTACTCTGGGGGATACCAATCCAGGAAGGAAATCCACTATTGGAATTAACCCTTAAGACTCAGACACTGACCTCCCAGTTCCTATCCTAAGCAATCAACTTCCACCTAGTCAGACTTCTACCCACGCATGAGTATTAGAGTCCACTAACTTCCTATTTAAGCAACAGCCCAGTTACTTGAACAACTTGAACTAAACCCAGTTCTTAAACAAAACTACCCAGTTTTTGAAGAACACACTTCAAAACAAAAACTTCATTCTTGCTTAAAAGCTTAGAATGAATTACAACTCAATTAAACCTAAACCAACTCAAAACATATGAGTGGTGCACAAAACAAAGCTTAAAAAGCTTACACACACTAAGACTCAATTCTCTGATTTTTTTCTCTCTAAATCATGTCTCTTGAATAGCAGCAAAGCTCTCCTTATATAGTCTTCAGCAAGCAATATTAATCTGAATTAAATCTTCTCAAATAGACATGTTTCTGAATTATGCAAGGCTTAAAAAGGAAACATATAAATCTTCAATGTATCTGCAAAAGATTCCTTCAGGAAATACGATCTTCATAAAATATGAGCCAATCTTCTGAATTAGATTTGTTTATGAATTATGAATGATCCAATAAGGAAACAAATAAACCTGCAACGTATCTTTATAAAGATTCTGCAGAAAAATATGAACTTCGTAAAACTAAACCAAATCTTCATAAAATCTACTCCAAATCAACCAGCATTCTAGAAGCAATATGTGAGGATAAATCCTTGATAAATCTCGCCAAGATTCATGCAGAAATATCTTGAAAAAATGCAGCTTCTGAAGAAGTCAACAAAAGTCAACTCTGCTACAGTGCGTCTGATGCTTCAGACTCAGGATTCAGCTTCTGAAGAAACTTTCAGCTTCTGAAGGAATTTTCAGCTTCTGAACAGATTCAAATCAAAAACCTTGCAACTGAAGACTTGTTCTAAACATGGAGATGCTTCTATTCAACACATTGGATTTGCCAAATTATGCAGCCAACACCAAAATACTCAACAGAAGGTCTCCTTGTCCTTTTGAGCCATGGCCCGGAGTTGATCTCTGTCTGGGGCCATGTCCAGGTTGTACTTGTATTGGCGGACGAAGGCTTCTCCCAAATCATTGAAAGTTTGGATCTTGGTGCTGTCCAAACTCATGTACCATTTTAAAGCTGCGCCAGTTAGAGAGTCCTGGAAGTAGTGGATGAGTAACTGATGGTTATCTGTCTGGGTAGACATCTTCCTAGCATACATCACCAAGTGGCTTTGAGGACAAGTGTTCCCCTTATACTTTTCGAATTCAGGGACCTTAAACTTGGGCGGGATCTTGACATTTGGCACCAAGCAGAGGTCGTGGGCATTTTTCCCAAAAAGAACCTTCCCCCGGAGGGCCTTGATCTCCCGTTGCATCTCGTCAAACTTTTCCTAGAAATCATCCATCCGATCCTGAGCCCCTACACTTTCTGTGTGAAAGATAGGTTCATTGCCGTATTGGGTCGTATGAATCACTGGAGCTGAAAAGGCCATAGTAGCCTGAGGAAAAGTAACACCGGTTTGAGGAGCAGAAGTTGCAACAGGAATAGGGATGAATCTTTCTCCGGAGCTAAGAGGCATGCCCCATGGATATCCGTCAGGCATTGTGTATTGTGGAGCACTGGTGTGCGCTGTCGGAGCCGAAGTGGTTGCAGTCGTCGGCTGAGCTAGAGAGCTAGGGGACGGAGACGGTGGATGAACTTGTGCGGCTGCCAGCAGCTTTACCAACTCTGTCAATTCTTTGATCTTGGTCCGTATGGATGTCATTTCCTCCCGAAGTACTTGGTTTTCTTGTTCCAGATGGTCCATTCTTTTTCTCTGATGTGCTCTAGTGTTGTACGTGTAAGTTGGTTTCTGCTGAGGACGACGGGCCACTTTCTTGGACTAGGCAGATGGACCTTTGGAAAAAACAAGACGTGAGACTCGGCTTGAGAAACTATGAATGCGATATGATGCATGATTATGCGTATGCAAAAAAGAAAGATATTTTATCGAAGGACTATGTTGAAGTAACTGTAAACATCATGATTTGGACATTTTGTTTAAGCATTAAGATATTACAAAATAGTTCTTTTTGACAGATTACAAGACTTTGGAAGCTAGAATCTAAGCATAAAACTCTAAAGACTTCAACTCAAGTTCCTGGAGTAGATGAATCCTCGGAATCTGAATGTGCACCAAAGAACGAATCCGTAAACCTCCGCTTCCTTTTAGAATCCTGGTTGAGCAAAGCATCTTTTTGCTGAAGCAAATCATCCTTCTCGATCATCCGTTGGTTCTGAATGAAAAGCTCATGATTCTTCTGCGCTAACTTCCCTTTCAAGGTTTCATGCTCACGTTCAAGTTCCTGGTACCTTCTCTTCCAAGTTTCTTTTTCAAGCCTTTCCTGGGTCAGTTGCTCCTGAAATTCTTCCTTGGTGTCAAAGGGTAGGGGTAATGATGGTGGGGGAATGGTGGAGGACAGATATCTAGGTAGATGGTAGGGTAGGCCAAAGCTCATGGTCCTATCAATAACCCACTGAGTGTAAGATTCATGCACATAATCTGATTTCTTCCCCAACTGACTTCTGTTGAGTCTGCGGATAGCGCTCCAAGCTTGTGTGAATCTCTCTCTTTTGTTTAAGGGGTCTCCATGGTTAAGATAGAACTCATTAGTCAAGGTAAGGTTGTTTGGTTTTGACTTCATTGGGTACCCAAATTGTCGTCGAGCGAGAGATGGGTTGTAGCTAATTCCGCCACGCATACCCAAAAGAGGTACGTTGGGGTATTCACCACAACTCACAATAACCTCTCCAACGTCACTAGCTGCCTGGTACCACACAATGTCTGATGGGTCGAGGGTCATGATTCGGTGAGGCCAAGAAAGTTTGTCAACATTGGTCTTGAAGGCACGGGATTGAGGTAAGTGGAAGGTAAACCATTGATAGAATAAGGGTGCACAGCAAGAGATGGTTCCACGGCCAGCTTGGGTACGGTCATGGATGGAGTGGTAAGTATCGGCTAGTAGAGTGGGTACAGGGTTCTTGGAGAGGAAGATTTTGACGGCATTAATGTCGACAAAGTTGTCGATATTTGGGAAAAGTACGAGGCCATATACGAGTAGGGCTAGGGTGGAATGGAAAGCAAAAGTACTGGCTACCTCGGCGAAGGTGAAGGCTTGTTGGTAGAGGAAATGGGTGGGTAGACCTTGGAGGCCTCCTTTAAAGGCGAGGTTTGCTTGGATAAGGGAAGTTTCGAGGTGAAGGGCAGCTGCAATATCTGAGGGTCTAGGTACGGGTTCAAGACCGTGGAATGGTATCTTGTCAGGTACGGGTAAACCAACTAGGTATGAATATTCCTCAAGTGTAGGGACGAGCTGGTAGTCAGGAAACGTGAAGCAATGATAAAGAGGGTCGTAGAATTGGACCAAGGTTTCCAGACATCCTTCCTCAACATCTACTCTAAGGATATTGAGTAGCTTTCCATGATGAGCTCGAAAATCCATTGGATCGCTTACCAAAGACCCTAGCTCCCTTAATTTTGACCAATCTGTTTTTTTGAAAAGGTACTTCTTAGTGCTTCTTTTTGGAATGTCCATATCTACGATGTTTACGAAAAAACTTTGTTTTAGTCCTTCAATAAATTAGATGAAAAAAAATTTTATGCATGGATGCATGGATGCATGATTATGTTAAAGAAACGGAGAAAACATGGTGAGGTTAAGTCCAAAATGTTGGAGTCAAAGGGTAAACACGCCATTTTGTAAGGACTATGGTTTCATATGTACCTGTATCACGGGTTCTACCAAGTTCCCAAAGTCATCGACCACTTCCGAATATTGTCGGATTTCGGGACTGACTCCCGGTCCAACGACGTTCGTAGGAAAGTCTCGTTTGAGTGTAGTATCGCGTATCAACCAATTCAAGACTACTCTTGATTAGCCACCGCACTACGTCCTAAAAGGCCAAGATGGGTTAAAGGTAACTAAAGGTCCTCAACTTCATAGGTCACTTGAAAATAACAATGCCGAACACGACTACTCATGTCAACATAGTGATACTTCCAAGATTCCTCCATTGAGTGGGGTTATCACATGTGCCACATCCGAAACTCACTCTCGGAAAGACACTTTGATTATACCACCATCCTATCTTATATTTCCCTCAAGTCCAGGTGTAGGACTTATCTCACCACTCACGTAAAAGAAAAGAAACACATAGGCACGTATTTACCTCCTTATTATTTATTTTTTTTTTTAAGCAAGTTATAGCACAAAATAATTAAATAAATTCAAGTTAGGCTCAACCCTCTTAGGGAATCCCCAGTGAAGTCGCCATTTCTGTCGCGGTGATTTCCGGAGACCAAGCTATTGATTAGCGTTGACTCACTAATTTTAATTCACGACTGAACTTTTAATTTTTTAAAAGAAAGGTGGAAAAAAGTTCTAAATTACCACATTTTAAAAGATTAGGGTTCGGGGGTTAGTTACGTTTAGGGAAGGTGTTAGCACCCTAAACGTTCGTAGTACTCTACGAGAACCTCTTGATTTTATTTATTTATTTTGGCTATAACTTGCTTATTTTTTTTAGAGACAGAATTAAAGTAGTGAAAAAAGAAAATGTTTTTTTTTTTGTATTTTTTATGATTTGGAAGGACAAGGTCCTTTGCCTACGTACCCGTGAGGGATCAAAACCTCGTAGTTCGGGGTAAAAATGACGTTTGATTTGTTTTTGTGTTTTTTATTGGTTTTAAAAAAAGTTTTAAAAATAAAAGCCAAGTGGCAAAATGGGATTGGTTTGTGTTTTTTATTTTGAAAATGATTTAAATGTTATTAAAATGGATTAATGGTTATTTAAAGAAAATAAAAGAGAAAAACGGACACTTGATTGAAAATCAAGGTTTATTAAGAAAAGATTTTTTTTGTGATTTTTTGATATTTGCATGTTTTTTTGTTTTTTTTTGTTTTATAATAATTAACTAATACTAAAAACGTAACCAAGAGCTAAAAACGAGGGATTTCCGTGGTGACGTTGGATCACCACGAAACCCTTTTAAAATTAAACTAACCTAACATTTTTTTGTATTTTTTTGATAAAGCGAAGTAAATAAAAAAAATAAAAGACGTAAAGCAGAATAAATAAAGTGCGAGTGTCAGTGCATATTCTCATTTATGATTTACATTGTACCTAAATACATTCTAATAAAATGGAATAAAAATAACAAAATGATAAACAAAAAAGAAAGAAAAAAAAACAAAATTACAAATAATAAATATGGTAAAAAGAAAAATAAAAATGCATGAAATAAAAGGAAAAATAAAAAAAATGAAAAAATGCATGAAGTACTATAAGATAAATGCAATGAAATAAAATGCATGAAAATAAGTAAAAAAATTAACAAGATAAAATGCAAGAAAGGATAAGAAAAATAAATAAAAAAAAATAAAAGGGAAAAAGGGGGTGCAGTAAGCAAAATGCGGGGTGCAGATAACAGACTGAAAGAGAATGAGGAGGAGAACAGATTGGGCCGTGTGGGCCTTGGCTGGGTCTGGCTATAAAATGTTTTTTTTTTTTTTTCTGATTTTCCTCATTTTCTTTCTTTTTGTCCTTCTCTCTTCTTCTTCTTCTCTCAAACTCTTCTCTCTTTTCTCTCTCAAGCCTGGCCGGCCTGCAGGTTTCCGGCGCGGTGGTTGGCCGGCGGCGCCACCGCACCGGAGTAAAAAAACTCCTTTTTTTTAAAAAAAAAAACGTTTTTGAATCCTCTCCTCCTTCTCCTTTCAAAAATCAAACTAATTTTTTCCAAATTTTTTTTTTTGGAGTGGATCTAAAAATTAAATTTTGAAAAGAAACACAAAAAAAAAAGCTACCTCTTCTCGTGTTTTTTTTGGTACGGCTTTGATTATGTTGTGATGGTGTAGGTTGCGACAGGGTTGCGGTTTAGTGGTTAGGTTGCGGCCGGTTTGGGTATGGTGGTTGGAGGGGTGGCCGCGTGTGACTGTTATTGGGAGAGGGGAGGTGGAATTTGTACGGCTGGTTGTGAGGTGGGAGGAGGTTGGCCGTGAGTTAGTGTGTGGTTAGGGAGGGGAGAGTTGGCCGTGTAGTGGCTTTAGGTGTGGTAGTGTGTGCGGCTGGTTAGATAGGGGGGAAGTGTTGTGGTTTTGCGTTGGTATCTTAGATGGTTGTTGCTGTTGATGAGTTTTTGTGTGTTACGATTTTGTGATAGGCAGGTGGTATCTTACGGTTGGGTTTGGCTTAGGGGGGAGGTGGAGTTTGTTTGTTTTGATTTGTTGGAAGTGTTTCTGATTGAAACTCGTTTTTTGCTTCTGGTTACTTTTCTGTGTTCTTCTCTTTTTTTCTTCAATTCTGAAAATTGGCTCCCCTTTTAATCCTGCACCTTGGTTAATGCACTTGAAAACTATTGATGACCATAATTCTGATCAGTCAACCAAGTTATGTAAGGCAAGAAAATATTGACACTTAAATTAACAATCAAACAAATAATGGGTCAGTGTCAACCCCTTTAAAAAAGAAAAAAAAAGGTAAAATAAAAAAACAAAAAAAAATCTGAAAATAAAATAAAAAGAAAATAATAATGATAATAATAATAAAAGGAAACAATAAATAAAAAAAGAAAACAAAATAAAAAAACTATAAATAATAAAAAATTGTCGCCTTTGAACCAAAAATGAGGTATTTTAAAATACCTCCCTGTCGAAATTTTGTCTGAATCGACGGACAAATTCCGAACTAAAAAGACAAATGAAGAAGAAACTTAGGTCAAAAATTGGGGTATGACACACGCCGTGCGTGAAGAATCTGCCTTGGTTGGCACGATTTGCTCAAAAGAGGCGCACGACCAGTTCAAAAGGTGGCACGACCATGCCACCTAAGAATTGCCTTGAAACTTTATTTTTCTTGCTTGGCTCTTCATGTTTTTGCTTGGCACGACCATGATGCTTGCTCTTCATTATTTTTACCTAGAAAGAAAAACAAGTGTTTCTAAGTAAAATAATTCAAGAAAATAAAGTAAAACGACTAAAATTGATCTGAAAGAAACCCTTAAAAACCCTATGAAATACAACTTATCAAACTTCCCCAAGCTTGAATCTTTGCTTGTCCTCAAGCAAAAGGCAAAGGACTTTAGCCACACAAGTCAAAGTAAAACAATTTTTTTTTGCAAGTTTTTGTTCTTTTAAAGGCTTTGTTGTCATAGTGCTTATTATTACTACCCCAATGCTCAATTAAGATTTTTCAACCCAACAACAAGCTTCATGTGAGTGTGTGTGTGGAGTCCAGCTTTTTATTGCTCTTGTGCAAAGAGGTATTATGAGGAACACAGGTTCTAACTTTAAAAGTAAACAAATCGACAAAATTTCACTTCCATTTCATATATGCTAGGTGGGAATTTTTCTAGGTCGTTTTGTCACTTTGGTGTTTATTTGATTTTTGGGGAACTGCAGAAGCGTTTTTATTCATTTTGAGGTTAACCATATCATTCCCGGTAAGTTAGTGATGGTGAGTCATACCAACCCAAGTCAATGCCTCTTATTTTTGTGATGTGACCCCTTTTTATTTATTTACACCTTATTTTTGACCTTTTTATTCCCCACACCAACTTATACTACTTTTTGGTCGAAATTTTGAGGACAAAGTTACCATTTAAAGTTAGCCGGCTGTTCCTTAAAATACCACTTCGCACACTTACTCAAAGACTGCAACTTTGTGCGTTTCTCAAAGCGAAAAATTTCACAATGAAACAAGTATGTGTTTAGTCAATGATTTTGAAGTAAAAAGTGTTTATTTACAAGCACAACACAAGAACTTAGCCTTTTTAAAATGATTTTTTTACATACACTAATACTTTGTCGCTTCAATGCCTTTCACTTAACAACAAACAACTATTCAAACAAAGGGAAATTGAAAAACAAACTAATTTATTTAACCCCCCCCCCCCCCCCCCCCCCCCCCCATGCTTGAATCAAGCATTGTCCTCAATAATTCAAAATTAAATAAGACAAAAGAGAAGGGGTTAGGAAAGCTTACATTGGTACTTTTTGTTGAATCTGGAATTTATCCTTCATGTGGCTTTTCTTTTATTAACCTGCAAAACACAAAAAAAAAGAAAATGCTTGTAAAGTGTGGGTTTCTTCTCCTCTCTTTCGTTGAGCCATAGAAGCTAGAAGCTCAAGCAAATAAAAACATGTGTTTGCCATCACAGCCCACAACAGGAGAAATTCCCGAATTTTTATTTGCTTGACAATCCCGCTTATCTGGCTTTTGAAAGTTATTGCTCAAATTGATCAAATTGGGTTTGAATTAATTTGATGTGGAAAAGGTTGTTTTTGGTGTTGGTCACTGAGGTTTATTCTTGATTTTGTTGTTTGGGTAGGGTTTTATGGAATTTTTGAAGGTTTTTAGTGTTTCGGTTAGGGTTTGGTTTAATTTTAGGGTTTTATGGTTGATTGATGATTTTTGAATTTTTGATAGTTGGAATGTGTTAAGGATGATGAGAATTGGTGGATTTGGGTTGTATTTGGTTAATTTTCGTGAAGTTTTGATGGGTTTATGGAGTTTGGGAGTTTTAGGTTATAGAAGATGAAGGTTTTGAATGTTGAGAATGGTAGAAAAGGGAAAAATTTCTGTTTTATGATGGCTGGGCAATGCGCACGGTCGTGTGCTCAACTGGCACGATCGTGCATGTTTATTTTGTTTGGGAAAGTGATTTGAGTTCTGGAAGGGCGCACAGTCGTGCACTTTTATGGCACGACCGTGCGTGTTTTGCTGGGTTATGGAAAACGCAGTTTTTTTTCTTCAACTTTTTGCAATTACTCGTGGATTAGAACTTTCCCACACTCTAGCCATGTCTCTTTCAAACATTTTTAGACATTTATGTCTACCTTAACCTGCATAAAACAAACAAAGCATATAAACTCATGGGTTGTCTCCTACGCATCGCTCTTTTAACATCACTAGCTTGACGAATAAAAGTAACAATTCCCTTAAACGAGACTGCTGAGAGTTAGAATGGTTTCGTGCTCAATACTCTCATTTGCATTATAGATTTTCAGCCTCTGACCATTCACTTTGAATATCCCGGTCTTTTCGGACCAAATTTCAATCATCCTAAATGGATAAACCTTGTGGATTTAAAACGGTCCAGATCATCTTGATTTTAGTTTTCCCAGAAAAAGTTTTAATCTGGAATTAAAATGTAAAAAAAAGATCTCCACTCTTGAAATCCCTTCAGATGATACGCTTATCATGCCAATTTTTAGTTCTTTCTTTGTAAATTTTGGCATTCTCATAAGTGTCCATCCTAAGTTCTTCCAATTCACTCAATTGAAACTTTCTCTTCTGACCGGCTGATTTCATATCCAAGTTGAGGCTTTTGATCGCCCAATAAGCTTTATGCTCGAGTTCTACCGGAAGATGACAAGACTTCCCATAAATCAGTTTAAAAGGAGTCATTCTGACGGGAGTCTTGTATGCAGTCCGGTAAGCCCATAGAGCATCATCGAGCTTCATTGACCAATCTTTTCGAGAGGTTGAAACAGTTTTTTCTAAAATTGATTTGATCGCTCTATTTGAGACCTCAACTTGGCCACTTGTTTGGGGGTGGTAAGGTGTCGCAACTTTGTGCCTCACTCCAAACTTTTCTTGAAGTTTTTCAAAATGTTTAGATATGAAGTGAGACCCTTCATCGCTTATAACCACCCTTGGTACCCCAAACCTCAGAAAAATAACCTTTTTAAAAAGCTTGATAACAACATGTGCATCGTTCGTAGGAGAGGTAATGGCCTCTGAAATTCTGGCTGGACAGACTAAGAATACAATGCAGGGCACAACAACTTGCTAAAACAGAGCACACACAAACACAATGCACAAGCAAGAAAATAAAGTGCAGGAAAGTAAAAATGCACAAGGTTTGTTAACCCAGTTCGGAGTAAACACCTCCTACTCTGGGGGATACCAATCCAGGAAGGAATTCCACTATAGGAATTAATCCTTATGACTCAAGACACTGACTCCCAGTTCCCAGGCTAAGCAAATAACTTCCTCCTAGTCTTGAATTCTACCCAACACGTTGAGTATTAGAAAACCTCTAACTTCCTATCCTAGTAACACACCTGTTACTGAACAACCCTTGAACTAAACCCAGTTCTGAAAACTACCCTGTTTTTAAGAACAACTTCAATAACAAAACTTCATTCATACCTAAAGGCTTAGAATGAATTACAACTCTATCAAACTCTAAACCAACTCAAACAATGAGTGGTGCACAAATAAAACTTAACAGCTTAAAACTCTAAGACTCTTTTTCTCTGAATTTCTTCAATTATGCGTATGTCTTGAAAGCAGCAGCACTCCTCCTTTTATAACCTCCAACAATCAGAATTAAACAAGTTCAAATCTTCTGAATTGATATGTTTCTAATTTATGCAAGGCTTAACTAGGAAACATATAATTCTACAATGTATCTCATCAAAGATTTCTTCTGAAAATATGATCTTCATAAATACGCGCCAAATCTTCATTAGATCTTCCACAAATCAATCAGCATTCTAGAAGCATTAATCCATAATAAAACCTTAACATATCTCTCAAAGATTCACGAAGAAATAACTTGAAAAAGATCAGCTTCTGATGAAGTCAACCAAAGTCAATGCTGGCATCAGACTCTGAATTCAGATTCTGAACAGCTACAGTGCTTCTGAAGTAACTTTCAGCTTCTGATGGAATTTTCAGCTTCTGAACAGCTTCAAAATGAAAAACATGCAACTGAAGATTTGTTCTACATATGGAGATGCTACTATTCAACACATTGGATTTGCCAAAATATGCAGTCAACACCAAAATACTCAACAATCTCCCCCTTTGGCAAATTTTTGGCTAAAACCAATGTTCACACACCCAAGTTCTTCAATCTCCCATAACACTATCTCATCAATGAAGAACTTCACAGCAATATAACATAGCACACATATTAGGCAGCGGACATAACACTTTCTGAGCTATGTTAAACAACAGCTTCAGCTTCTGAACTCCTGAAGCACACATAAAAGCTACTGATCAACTCCTGATCATCACAAACACTCCTGAAGCTTCACAAACATACAAACATCTGAACAAACACTCCAGCATCTGAACTTTCCCCCTGCAACTTACTAAAACATAAAAACTCCCCCTCACTTCTGAACTGCAGTGAAAAATGGTATCAGAGCACAATTGTTCTTCAGGACCACACTTCAGGACCACATCATCACTCAGGTATATAACAATCTTATACTCCCCCTGAGACACATATTGACAACTCTTGTTGCATTGGTTCTGAACTCTGAGCTTCACTGTAACACCCTAACCCTTAACCGCCGATTATTAACTTTAATAAAGAAAACGTTAAGGACATAGGAAGTTACAACATGATGAAAACTTATTTTCATAAACATCAACATTGATCAAAATATATTTGATTCACAAACACAGCAGCGGAAAAATAACAAACAGCTTTTAACCAAGTATGCATATATATTACACAAAAATATATACATAAGATTTTCAAAAGAGGCAATCTACAACAAAGACCATTGCCAAATCTATACATAACGTTCAGATACCCAAAATAGTGTTACAAATATCAGAGCCCTAGACTCTAACTAGGATACAACACCTAGTACCAAAAATGTAAGGATAGCTAAGCTATGCCCTCACCACTACGAAAGCTCCTAAACAGCAAAGGGCTATTCCTCAACGATAGCCTCGCCAACCTGATAATCTGGATCCCCAAAGATCCAGCAAACAACACATAACAGAGAGTGTTAGTATCACAAACAATAAACATGTATAAATAACACATAATTGTACATAACCGAAACACAACACATAATTGACAAACAACAAAACTCATCAATAACAATTATCACTTAACAGCCATTATGCACACATAATCCCTAAATGAACACTAATGTCACAAAGGATGTATGTTCCTAAAATGCATTCACTAATGCATGTGGTACCAATTCTTGCTCAGCTTTAGAGTCATGGCGGACTGATGGATAAACTTATATCCCTTGTGTACCTCTCATTCGCCATATAAGGACAGTCGTACACTTGACCAATAATAATTGGATTTCATTCTTTCATCGACTGCACCTCTCATTCGCCATAAAAGGACGGTCGTGCATATGACCAATAATAATTGGATTTCATCTTACTCATAAAGAGCATACATACCATCATGAAATGCATGTATGTTCACTTAGCAATTATTGATATTTACACCTACATATGCTCAAATATGTGTGTACACTACCAATACTCATGCTAACTTCAACAAGTAGGCACTCATGGCCAATCATAATACAAACATGTATATACTCAACCATGTTCACAATCTCAAATAAACCAATCAAATCATATCAAAATCTCACACATAAGGGTTTCAAAGGAAGACCCACACACTTTGATAATCCCACCCACATGCTAGGGTTTTACTCAAGCTTTTCTTGAAAACAAATAATCTTTAGAAAACATTAAGAATAAGTTAAAATGGTGGGCAAGGTTTCCAAAACATATAATGAGAATGCAGTAGCAAAAAGCCATCCCCGCGCGTACCAGGACTTTCAAAACAGCTCAACAAAGTTGGCATGTCCAGGGTTGGTCGCTACAAGCGAGCCCTTGGTCGCTACAAGCGAGCCTGGTCGCTACAAGCGCCAGTGTGGTCGCTACAAGCGCAGATAGGCAGGGAATTATCCTGTCTGGTCGCTACAAGCGACGGTCCGTCGCTACAGCGACCGTATCAGTACAAAATCATGTAAAAATGTGATTTTTCCACCATTTTAGCCCATTCAAGGTTACCCAACTTCCAGAACATGTTAAAAACAATTTTCCATCATAAAACATCATTCAAAAACAATCACAAACAAGGATTGCATCTAGCAAAGAAATTAGGGTTTAAAACACTAATTTTCCATAACTTTTCCTTTGCATTCAAAACACTATAACTTCAACAAAAACATGCTAGCAACATCACTTAGCATTCAAGCAAGCAAAACATAATCATTAACAACTTTAAAACCATAAAAACTTTCTATCCAAAACCTAGACAAAGTGAAGGAGAAGTTTGGGATGGAGAAATAGACATTCTCCCCTTCTCTTAATCACTTGCCATCAAGTAATACTAACTCTCTTACCTTGAAATCAAAGTTCTCTAGCAACTCAAGCTTCAAATCACTTGCCCAAGGTTTTCTCTTGTTTTTCTCCTCTTCTTCCACGTTTTCTTCTTCTTCACAAAGCAATGAATAGTGATATTCAAAAGTCTTTGTGATTATCTTATAATCCAAGCAAAACAATCTTGGCCATCCATTCCTTACTAACTCTCAAGGACTAATCCTAGCCTTTCAATCCAATCCAAGCTCACTACTATCATATCCACTTGATCATTACTACTCATAAACCCCAAAAGCCCAATACTATTCATCCTCTTGGCCCAAATTCGCCCAAAACCCTAAAAACTCGATTACGAACTTATCTTCGCGCTAAATAATTATTCCTCGATTACTAGAAAATATTTTTAAATACAAATCCATAAAATAAAATATATAAAAATATAACGTACGAAAATAGGGTCGTTACAACTCTACCCCCCTAAAAAGAATTTTCGCCCTCGAAAATACCTGAAAACAACTCTGGATAGGAGTCCCGCATCTTGCTCTCGAGCTCCCACGTAGCATATTCACCGGCTGGGCCTCCCCAAACGACTTTCACCGATGAAATCTCTTTGTTCCTGAGCCTCTTCATCTCTTGTCCTTCAATCCTTAAGGGTACAGTTACAACCGTTAGATTCTCTCTCACTTGTATCTCGTCCGACTCAATCACATGTGACGGATCCGATACGTATTTCCTTAATTGAGACACGTGAAAAACATCATGTAGATTTGACAACGACGGCGGTAACGCAATCCTATACGCCACCTTCCCAATCCTCTTCAAAATCTGATACGGACCAATGAACCTCGATGCTAACTTCTTCGATTTCAAAGCTCTTCCAATACCCGTAGTCGATGTAACTCTTAGAAACACATGATCTCCTTCTTGAAATTCTATATCCTTTCTTCTCTTGTCGGCATAGCTTTTCTGGCGACTCTGCGACGCTCTCATTTTCTCTTGGATCATCTTGATCTTCTCGGTCGTTTGTTGCACAATCTCAGGTCCAAGCACCACACTTTCTCCCATTCAAACCAACACAAAGGTGTTCTACATCTTCTCCTATACAACGCTTCAAAAGGTGCCATACCAATGCTCGAATGAAAACTGTTGTTATACGTAAACTCAATCAATGGTAAGCAAGCTTCCCAACTCACTCCTTGTTCCAAAATGCACGATCTTAACAAATCCTCCAATGATTGAATCGTCCTCTCCGACTGACCATCCGTCTGCGGGTGATAAGCAGAACTCATCCGCAACTTAGTCCCCAACGCCTCTTGCAAACTCTCCCAAAACCTTGAAGTAAAACGGGGATCTCGATCTGATACAATACTCGACGGAATTCCATGCAATCTCACGATTTGCTCAACATAAATCTCAGCCAACTTCGGTACTAGCATACCGGTCTTGATAGCTATGAAATGAGCAGACTTTGTTAACCTGTCGACAACTACCCAAATCATATTGTTACCTTTCGACGTCTTCGGCAAACCGCTTACAAAATCCATCGCAATACTATCCCATTTCCACTCTGGAATAAACATAGGTTGCAATAGCCCCGACGGCTTCTGATGCTCCACCTTGGACTTCTGACAAGTCAAACACGCGAAAACAAACTCGGCGATCTCTTTCTTCATCCCTTGCCACCAAAACATTTTCCTCAGATCTTGATACATCTTAGTAACACCAGGATGAATACTTAAGTTGCTTCGGTGACCTTCCTCCAAGATCATCCGCTTCAATTCAGGCACATCAGGTACACATAACCTTCCTTGACACCTCATCACGCCTTTCTCATCGATCTCGACGTTTACCTTTTTCCCTTGCTCGATGAGCGTCTTAAGCTTCATCAATTTCACATCAGACTTTTGCTTTTCCACAACCTCCTCAAGAAAATCATTCGTCAATCTCAACATCCCTAGCTTCACGCTTCTGGTTGTCCTTTCACAAACCAAACTGAGGTCTCTAAACTCTTCAATCAATCTCAGTTCCTTCGCCATTAGAGAAGACATATGCAGTGACTTCCTACTCAACGCATCGGCTACCACATTAGCCTTACCCGGGTGATAGTTCAACTCGAAATCATAATCCTTAAGAAACTCTAACCATCTTCTTTGCCTCATATTGAGCTCCTTCTGATCAAACAAGTATTTCAGACTCTTGTGATCGCTGAAAACCTCGAATCTTGACCCATACAAGTAGTGCCTCCAAATCTTGAGAACAAACACGACAGCAGCTAGCTCCAAATCATGCGTAGGATAGTTCCTCTCATGAATCTTCAGCTGTCTTGATGCATAAGCAACGACTTGTCCCCTCTGCATCAACACACCACCTAGACCCATCTTCGACGCATCACAATAAACCACGAACGGTTCCTTCGGATTTGGCAGAATTAGCACAGGTGCAGATGTTAACCTCCTCTTCAGCTCTTGGAAACTCTGCTCACACTTGTCATCCCAAATAAAAGCTTGACCCTTCCTAGTCAACTGCGTTAACGGCAACGCCAACTTTGAAAATCCTTCGATGAACCTCCGATAGTAACCGGCCAAACCAAGAAAACTTCGGATCTCAGTAACAGACTCCGGCGTTCCCCAATCTTGCACGGCTTCCACCTTAGCAGGATCCACTGCTATACCACCACTTGAAATGACGTGACCCAAAAAGCTAACTTTATGCAACCAAAATTCACACTTAGAAAATTTTGCATAAAGCTTCTTCTCGCGCAACACCTCTAACACAATCCTCAAATGCTCGGCATGTTCCTCTTCCGTCTTCGAGTATACCAAAATATCGTCTATGAAGACCACCACGAATCGATCCAAAAAGGAATGAAATATACGATTCATATATTCCATAAACACTCCAGGTGCATTAGTAACTCCAAAAGGCATAACAGCGTACTCGTAGTGACCATACCTTGTCCTGAAAGCAGTCTTCGGTATATCCTCCGCCTTAACTCTTATCTGGTGATATCCCGATCTCAAATCAATCTTGCTGAACACACAGGCTCCCACTAACTGATCCATCAAATCATCTATCCTCGGAAGTGGATACTTATTCTTGATAGTTGCTTTATTCAACTGACGATAATCGATGCACAAACGCATACTACCATCTTTCTTCTTTACCAACAGAACCGGCGCACCCCATGGCGATACACTCGGTCTTACAAACCTTTTCTCTAACAATTCTTCCAATTGTTCCTTCAACTTTTCTAGCTCAGCAGCTGACATACGATACGGTGCCATTGATATTGGACTAGTACCAGGTACTACGTCAATTGCGAATTCAACCTCTCTCTCGGGTGGTAAATCCAAAATGTCATCTGGAAATACATCTGCAAAATCACGCACCACTGGCAATGCATCAATCTCATCCTTCACTTCCACTCTCAACGAAGCAAACATAGCAAACACGTCCTCTTGAGCCTTCACTGATCTTACCACTTCTCGACAACACATGAGCTTCGAACACAACTCAGGCTCCAGTCTTGGAAACATAACCGTCTTCTTACCACAGTTGATATGAACCCGATTAAATTCTAACCAGTTCATACCAAAGATAACGTCTATTCCGCTCAACGGAATGCAGACTAAATCCATACCAAAGTGTCGACCATACATAGTGACTGAACAGTCAACACAGACTAGCGTAGTCGATACTGAACCACTTGCAGGCGTTTCAATAACCATGCGTCCCATCATATTTTCTACTCTAAGACCCAACCTCTCAACACAATCCACAGAAATAAACGAGTGGGTAGCACCCGTATCAATAATAGCAGACAAAGGAGTATTATTGATAAAGCATGTACCTCTGATCAAGTTGTCCGCCTTCGCATCACCACCATCTAAAGCAAACACCTTTCCTCCAGCCGCTCTAGGCTTCTTACACACGTTGCTTTTATGACCCGCTTCTTTGCAATTGAAGCACACAATACCCTTCTTGCACTGATCAGCTTTGTGGTTAGGATCACCACACTTGAAACATTTCCCATCATACTTCGGGCATTCAAAGAAACGATGTCCCGGTTGTCCACACTTAAAGCAATTCCTATTACCTCCAAACTTACCACCACTACTCCCACCTTCATCTGGTTTCTTTCCACCTCTGCCATACGGTTTACCTCTAGCCATGTCCTTTCCCCTCTTCTCATTCACGGCTTTGTAGTAATTAGCTTTAGCTTTACCATCCTTATCACATATTCGGCTCTTATTCACCAACATCGGAAAATTCCTGATCTCGCTAAACCCAATCAACTGCTTGATGTCTGGCCTCAGCCCATTTTCAAACTTTACACACTTGTCTTCCTCAGCTTCCACCGTGTTGTAATGAGGAGCAAAACGACACAAATCTTCAAACTTGGCCGCATATTCAGAAACAGATAAACTTCCTTGCTTGAGCTCCATGAACTCAATCACCTTACGGTTCCTCTCGTCTGCCGGAAAATACTTGGTTAAAAACTCTCTCCGGAAACGAGCCCAAGTAACTAAAGCTCCACCAGCTCCTAACCTCTGACTAGCGTTTCCCCACCAATGATCGGCCTCATCATGGAGAACATACGCTCCTAGCAATACCTTATGCGCATCCAGACAACGCATAGCCCCGAAAATTCTCTCAATTCCTTCCAACCAAGTCTGAGCTCCATCTGGATCGTATCCTCCCTTGAAGATAGGCGGTTTGTTGTTCATAAACCTCTCGAGTCTCAGCTCATCTTCTCCGCCTCCTCTAGCTTGTTGTGCGGCTCTATCCGCAGTCCTACTAGCAGCATCCTGAGCCATGGCATCCGCCATCCGCTCCATCGCGTCCGCAAGTGCTCGTTGCGTCATATCTACACACTACCAATCACCACATAACACAAGTGAGAACACAGTGTTTAAGGAAACACATGTTACACAAAGGGTATACTAAACTTAATTGATCCAATGGATCGACCTGCTCTGATACCAACTATTGTAACACCCTAACCCTTAACCGCCGATTATTAACTTTAATAAAGAAAACGTTAAGGACATAGGAAGTTACAACATGATGAAAACTTATTTTCATAAACATCAACATTGATCAAAATATATTTGATTCACAAACACAGCAGCGGAAAAATAACAAACAGCTTTTAACCAAGTATGCATATATATTACACAAAAATATATACATAAGATTTTCAAAAGAGGCAATCTACAACAAAGACCATTGCCAAATCTATACATAACGTTCAGATACCCAAAATAGTGTTACAAATATCAGAGCCCTAGACTCTAACTAGGATACAACACCTAGTACCAAAAATGTAAGGATAGCTAAGCTATGCCCTCACCACTACGAAAGCTCCTAAACAGCAAAGGGCTATTCCTCAACGATAGCCTCGCCAACCTGATAATCTGGATCCCCAAAGATCCAGCAAACAACACATAACAGAGAGTGTTAGTATCACAAACAATAAACATGTATAAATAACACATAATTGTACATAACCGAAACACAACACATAATTGACAAACAACAAAACTCATCAATAACAATTATCACTTAACAGCCATTATGCACACATAATCCCTAAATGAACACTAATGTCACAAAGGATGTATGTTCCTAAAATGCATTCACTAATGCATGTGGTACCAATTCTTGCTCAGCTTTAGAGTCATGGCGGACTGATGGATAAACTTATATCCCTTGTGTACCTCTCATTCGCCATATAAGGACAGTCGTACACTTGACCAATAATAATTGGATTTCATTCTTTCATCGACTGCACCTCTCATTCGCCATAAAAGGACGGTCGTGCATATGACCAATAATAATTGGATTTCATCTTACTCATAAAGAGCATACATACCATCATGAAATGCATGTATGTTCACTTAGCAATTATTGATATTTACACCTACATATGCTCAAATATGTGTGTACACTACCAATACTCATGCTAACTTCAACAAGTAGGCACTCATGGCCAATCATAATACAAACATGTATATACTCAACCATGTTCACAATCTCAAATAAACCAATCAAATCATATCAAAATCTCACACATAAGGGTTTCAAAGGAAGACCCACACACTTTGATAATCCCACCCACATGCTAGGGTTTTACTCAAGCTTTTCTTGAAAACAAATAATCTTTAGAAAACATTAAGAATAAGTTAAAATGGTGGGCAAGGTTTCCAAAACATATAATGAGAATGCAGTAGCAAAAAGCCATCCCCGCGCGTACCAGGACTCTCAAAACAGCTCAACAAAGTTGGCATGTCCAGGGTTGGTCGCTACAAGCGAGCCCTTGGTCGCTACAAGCGAGCCTGGTCGCTACAAGCGCCAGTGTGGTCGCTACAAGCGCAGATAGGCAGGGAATTATCCTGTCTGGTCGCTACAAGCGACGGTCCGTCGCTACAGCGACCGTATCAGTACAAAATCATGTAAAAATGTGATTTTTCCACCATTTTAGCCCATTCAAGGTTACCCAACTTCCAGAACATGTTAAAAACAATTTTCCATCATAAAACATCATTCAAAAACAATCACAAACAAGGATTGCATCTAGCAAAGAAATTAGGGTTTAAAACACTAATTTTCCATAACTTTTCCTTTGAATTCAAAACACTATAACTTCAACAAAAACATGCTAGCAACATCACTTAGCATTCAAGCAAGCAAAACATAATCATTAACAACTTTAAAACCATAAAAACTTTCTATCCAAAACCTAGACAAAGTGAAGGAGAAGTTTGGGATGGAGAAATAGACATTCTCCCCTTCTCTTAATCACTTGCCATCAAGTAATACTAACTCTCTTACCTTGAAATCAAAGTTCTCTAGCAACTCAAGCTTCAAATCACTTGCCCAAGGTTTTCTCTTGTTTTTCTCCTCTTCTTCCACGTTTTCTTCTTCTTCACAAAGCAATGAATAGTGATATTCAAAAGTCTTTGTGATTATCTTATAATCCAAGCAAAACAATCTTGGCCATCCATTCCTTACTAACTCTCAAGGACTAATCCTAGCCTTTCAATCCAATCCAAGCTCACTACTATCATATCCACTTGATCATTACTACTCATAAACCCCAAAAGCCCAATACTATTCATCCTCTTGGCCCAAATTCGCCCAAAACCCTAAAAACTCGATTACGAACTTATCTTCGCGCTAAATAATTATTCCTCGATTACTAGAAAATATTTTTAAATACAAATCCATAAAATAAAATATATAAAAATATAACGTACGAAAATAGGGTCGTTACATTCACAAATAACTTCTGAATAGCACTGAAAGCTGAACATCTGAAATTTGAACTAATTGTGAGTAGCAACACATCTTCTAATTTTGAATAGCTCAAGCATAAGATTTTCTCCCCCTTTTTAGCCACAAAATTCTGACAATTCTCAGACCTCAAATAGGGAATAAAAACTAAATATCCAGAAAAAGTAGTCTCAGACTCTGACTTAGGAACAAACTCAGCATAGGCACAACTGGCAGGTACTCTATCTTCCTCACATCCAGTTTGCATTAATTGCTATAATTCCTCATGTAAACACACACCTAACTTGCTCCTCAGATTCTCAAACTGTTTAGCATCTAAGGCCTTTGTGAATATGTCAGCAATTTGATCTTCAGTGTCCACATGTTCCAGCTGAACAATCTTGTCCTCCACAAGGTTTCTGATAAAATGGTGTCTGATGTCTATGTGTTTAGTTCTGTTGTGCTGTATGGGGTTCTTAGAGATGTTAATTGCACTCAAGTTGTCACAAAATAATGTCATAACACCTTGTTGAATATTATATTCTTCAAGTATTTGTTTCATCCACACCAGTTGTGAGCAACTACTCCCAGCAGCAATATACTCAGCTTCAGCAGTTGACAATGAAACACAGTTTTGTTTCTTGCTGAACCAAGAAATTAAATTATTTCCTAAAAAGAAACAACCTCCTGAGGTGCTCTTCCTGTCATCAGCACTTCCAGCCCAGTCAACATCACAAAATCCCATTAAATCAGAACTTGAACTATGCGAGTACATGATTCCATAATCACTTGTGCTGTTCACATACTTCAGGATCCTTTTAACTTGTGTCAGATGACTCATCTTAGGATCAGCTTGATATCTTGCACATACTCCAACAGCAAATGTGATATCAGGTCTGCTTGCAGTTAAGTACAATAGACTCCCAATCATACTTCTGTATTAGCTTTGATCAACTGATACTCCATGTTCATCTTTAGTCAGCTTCAGATGAGTAGTAGCTGGTGTTCTCTTATGAGTAGCAGATTCCATACCAAACTTCTTCACAATGTTCTTAGCATATTTACTCTGAGAAATGAAGATTGTATCTTCCATTTGCTTGACTTGCAGTCCAAGAAAATATGTCAACTCACCAACCAAACTCATTTCAAATTCTGACTGCATTTGCTGAACAAACAATTTGACCATCTTCTGAGACATACCACCAAATACTATGTCATCAACATAGATCTGAGCAATCATCAGACTTCCATGTTCATTCTTCACAAACAATGTCTTATCAGAACCTCCTTTTCTGTAACCTTGTGTCTCAAGAAATTGAGTAAGCCTTTCATACCATGCTCTTGGTGCTTGCTTTAATCCATACAAGGCCTTCTTCAGTTTGTAAACATGATTAGGAAATTGATGATCCACAAAACCCTTAGGCTGTTCTACATAAACTTCTTCTTGCAGATATCCATTCAGAAATGCACTCTTCACATCCATCTGAAATAGCTTAAACTTGAGAATGCAGGACACACCCAACAGCAATCTTATGGACTCTAGTCTGGCCACAGGTGCAAAGGTTTCATCAAAATCAAGACCTTCTACTTGAGTATAACCCTGAGCAACCAACCTTGCCTTGTTTCTGACTACAGTACCATTTTCATCTGTTTTATTCTTGTATATCCACTTAGTGCCAATCACATTCATCCCTTCAGGTCTTGGAACAAGATCCCACACTTCACTCCTTTTGAATTGATTCAACTCATCTTGCATTGCTTCAATCCAAAATTCATCAGTTAGGGCTTCTTTCACATTTTTAGGTTCAAACTTAGACACAAAACAAGAATCAGTAGCAGCTGGGTCTGATCTCCTGGTTCTGACCCCCTGATCCAAACTCCCAATGATAAGCTCCTTAGGATGATCCTTCTGAACTCTAATTGATGGCCCTTTATTGGTAGGATCATGATCTGGATGCACTTCTGCTTCTTCAGACTCTGGATGCTTTTCTGCTTCTGAAGTTTGTTCTTTTGAAGCTTCAGACTCTGGAATAACTTCAGATTCATTCTTTTCATTCTCAGCAGACATATCATCAATAACCACATTTATGCTCTCCATCACAACTTTGGTTCTTGAGTTAAACACCATATAAGCTCTGCTGTTTACTGAATATCCCAAAAATATGCCCTCATCAGACTTAGGATCCAATTTTCTTCTATTTTCCCTATCAGCCAAGATGTAACATCTGCTCCCAAACACATGAAAATATTTCACAGTAGGCTTCCTTCCTTTCCATAGTTCATACAAAGTAGATACTGTTCCCTTTTTCAAAGTGACTCTATTGTGTATGTAACATGCTGTGTTCATTGCTTCAGCCCAGAACATATATGGAAGTTTCTTAGCTTGCAACATTACTCTTGCACATTCTGCTAAAGTCCTATTCTTCCTCTCAACTACACCATTTTGCTGAGGTGTGATAGGTGCAGAGAATTCATGTTTTATACCTTCAGAGGCACAAAATTCTGTAAAACTCTTGTTTTCAAACTCTTTGCCATGATCACTCCTGATTCTGATAATACCACAGTCCTTCTCTCTTTGTAATTGAATGCATAAGTCTTTAAACACTTCAAAAGTATCAGACTTCTCTCTAACAAAGTTAACCCATGTGAATCTTGAGTAGTCATCTACCATTACAAATCTCATAGGCCCCATTAAATCCATATGAACAAGTTCTAGTACTTTAGTAGTTACCTGATGAACTATTCTGGGATGAGACTTTCTTGTTTGTTTCCCAATTTGACAATCACCACAAACATTGTCCTCATTGATCTTTAGATTAGGTACACCTCTGATAGCTTCAGTACTTAGGATTTTTTTCATGCCTTTCAGATGCAGATGACCCAATTTCTGGTGCCAGAGCTTGACTTCCTCTTCTGAGCTCATGAGACAAGAGGTCAGGCTTCTTTCTTCTTCAAACACCCACAAATAACAATTGTCTTTGGATCTGCAGCCCCTCATCTGAGTTTTACCTTCCTAATCAGTAACAATACACTCTAGCTTGTTGAAATTCACTTTTAAATCTTGATCACATAGTTGGCTAATACTGATCAGATTAGAGGTTAAACCTTTCACTAACAGCACATCATTCAGTCTTGGTAAGCCTTCGCTGATTAAATCACCAATACCCAGTATCTCACCTTTTGCTCCATCTCCAAATGTCACATAACTTTTGGAATAAGGTTTGATATTGCTCAGCAGCTTCTTCACACTAGTCATGTGCCTTGAGCAACCACTATCAAAATACCAGTCCTCTCTAGAAGTGGCTCTCAATGAGGTATGAGCAATCAGGCCAACATTCTGAACCTTGGGCTTCCACACCTTCTGAACATTGTGTCTGATAGCAGCTGGTTCCACTCTTCTATACTGAAAATGTTCAGGATAGCCATAAAGTTTGAAGCAGAATGGTTTGATATGCCCTTTCTTTCCACAATGATGACTGATCCAGGTATGATTCCTCCTTCTTCTGTTGAACTTCTGGGGTTGCATCTGAACATACCTCTGAGGTCTCATCTGAGTATGCTTCTGAGGTCTCATCTGCGTATGCTTTTGAGGTCTCATCTGTATATGCTTTTGACCTTGAATCTGGGCTACCTTCTGAGGTCTCATCTGAGAAGTTCCTATCACAGGATCATGAGTTTGAGTAGTAGGAACAAACTGACTAACAGGATTTTTCTCCTTGAGCTTCAGACTCTGATCAACATAACCTAACCCAGTTTTTCCTTGCTTCTGGACATCTAGAATCTCCTCCAACTTATCAGTAGTAGAGTTCATCATCCTAACTTGCTTTTTCATCTGATCAAGTTGGGAATTTAGCAGATTCACTTCTTCTTTTAATTCTAAATTCTGCACTAGAAGTTCTCCTTTCTCAGCCTCCAGTTGAAAAATAGCCTCCTTCTGATCCAGAACTTCCTTGCAGACTTCTGCACTTCTACTGTATAGCTTTCTATAAGTGTCAGCCAGTTCATCATAAGAGAGTTTCTGAGCTCTGACTTCAGACACTAGTGAACCCTCAGACTCTGAGTCAGACACAGACAAGGTTTCAGTCTCTAAATACTCTTCAGACTTTGTAAGAACTTCTGATTTCTGAGACTGCAGCTTAACCATCAGACTTGTGTCACCCTTAGCAGATTCATTCTCAAAATCTTCTTCTGAATCTTCATCAGACCATGACACAGCTAGGCTTTTCTTCTGCTTCTTAAGAAAAGTAGGACATTCAGATTTGATATGTCCATACCCCTCACACTCAAAGCACTGCACACCTTTGGCTTGGTTACTTTTCTCCTCAGACTTGGTCTTCTTCTCATCAGTTTGTTGCTTCTTGAATCTGAAATTCTGACCTTAGGTCTTGGATTTTCTGTCAACCTTCTTCAGAATTCTATTGAATTGTTTTCCAAGGAACACTAGAGCTTCTGATAAATCATCCTCATCAGACTCTTGTTGATCATCAGTTTCAGAATTCACAGTAAAAGCTACACCTTTTCCTTTCTTCTCAGTCTGTTTACAAAAAGCAGTCTCAAAGTTCAACAAAGAACCAATGAGCTCTTCAACCTTCATAGCAGAAATATCATGAGCCTCCTCGATTGCTGTGACCTTCATGTAAAATCTTCTAGGCAGGGACCTGAAGATTTTTCTTACTATCTTTTCATCAGACATCTTTTCACCAAGAGAATCAAAAGAATTTGCCATGTCCAGCACATTCATGTAGTAATCTTGTATGCATTCATCCTCCTTCATCTTCAGGTTCTCAAACTTGGTGGTCAGCAACTGCAGTCTGGACATCTTCACCTTAGAAGTTCCTTCATGAGTTGTTTTCAAAATTTCCCAGGCCTCCTTTGCAACTGTACATTGCTTGATGAGTCTGAACATATTCTGGTCCACACCATTAAAGATTGCATTCAAAGCTTTTGAATTTCCCAGTGACAGATCATCTTCAGCTTTGGTCCATTCTTCTTCAGGCTTCAGAACCTCAGTCTTGTTCCCATCTTTGTCCAAAACTACTGGATGATCCCAGCCCATAATCACAGCTTTCCAAGTCCTGCTGTCAATAGACTTTAGAAAAGCACACATCCTAGACTTCCAATACTCATAGTTTGTGCCATCTAGTAGGGGTGGTCTATTGACATATCCTCCTTCTCTATCCATGCTTTCCAGAAATTAACTCCTCTGGATCTCACCCAAAACACAGGCAGGGTGCCTGCTCTGATGCAAATTGAAATTCTGGCTGGACAGACTAAGAATACGATGCAGGGCACAACAACTTGCTAAAACAGAGCACACACAAACACAATGCAAAAGCAAGAAAATAAAGTGCAGTAAAGTAAAAAGGCACAAGGTTTGTTAACCCAGTTCGGAGTAAACACCTCCTACTCTGGGGGATACCAATCCAGGAAGGAATTCCACTATAGGAATTAATCCTTATGACTCAAGACACTGACTCCCAGTTCCCAGCCTAAGCAAATAACTTCCTCCTAGTCTTGAATTCTACTCAACACGTTGAGTATTAGAAAACCTCTAACTTCCTATCCTAGTAACACACCTGTTACTGAACAACCCTTGAACTAAACCCAGTTCTGAAAACTACCCTGTTTTTAAGAACAACTTCAATAACAAAACTTCGTTCGTACCTAAAGGCTTAGAATGAATTACAACTCTATAAAACTCTAAACCAACTCAAACAATGAGTGGTGCACAAATAAAACTTAACAGCTTAAAACTCTAAGACTCTTTTTCTCTGAATTTCTTCAATTATGCGTATGTCTTGAAAGCAGCAGCACTCCTCCTTTTATAACCTCCAACAATCAGAATTAAACTGGTTCAAATCTTCTGAATTGATATGTTTCTAATTTATGCAAGGCTTAACTAGGAAACATATAATTCTGCAATGTATCTCATCAAAGATTTCTTCTGAAAATATGATCTTCATAAATACGAGCCAAATCTTCATTAGATCTTCCACAAATCAATCAGCATTCTAGAAGCATTAATCCATAATAAAACCTTAACATATCTCTCAAAGATTCGCGAAGAAATAACTTGAAAAAGATCAGCTTCTGATGAAGTCAACCAAAGTCAACGCTGGCATCAGAGTCTGAATTCAGCTTCTGAACAGCTACAGTGCTTCTGAAGTAACTTTCAGCTTCTGATGGAATTTTCAGCTTCTGAACAGCTTCAAAATGAAAAACATGCAACTGAAGATTTGTTCTACATATGGAGATGCTACTATTCAACACATTGGATTTGCCAAAATATGCAGCCAACACCAAAATACTCAACAGTCTCGATCCATTTGGACACATAGTCAACTGCCACCAAAATATATTGATTTTTGAAAGAAGAGTGAAATGGTCCCATGAAATCAACACCCCACACGTCAAAAATTTTGACTTCTAGGATGTTGTTCATGGGCATTTCATCCTTTTTGTTATATTACCGGTGCGTTGACATTGGTCACACATAGAAACAAACTTATGCACATATTTAAACAATGATGGCCACTAGAAACCAGATTGAAGAATTTTAAAGGATCTCTTTTGAAAACTGGCGTGGCCACCATAAGAAGAAGAGTGACAATGGTTAAGAATGTCACTTACCTCATTTTCTGGAATGCACCTTCTGAATACCTGATATGATCCTCTTTTGAAGAGGAAAGGCTCATCCCAATAGCAGTGCTTGAGGTCATGTTAGAACTTCTTCTTTTGTTGATAATTGAAATTCAGGGGTAACACCCCTGCTGCAAGGTAGTTCACAAAATCTGCATACCAAGGTGCGTCAGTTTGCACCAATGAAGAGATGATCATCCATAAAGGAATCATCAAGCGGTAACTCATTCTCATTGGGCTCCCTAAGACGGGACAAATGATCAGCCACAACATTTTTTGTACCTTTTTTATCTCTTATTTCAAGGTCAAATTCTTGTAGGAGTAAAATCCATCGGATCAACCTCAGTTTGGCATCTTTTTTATTCAACAAATATTTTATTGCCGAGTGCTCTGTGTAAACGATGATTTTAGATCCTACAAGATATTGCTGAAATTTGTCAATTGCATAAACTACAGCTATCAACTCTTTCTCTGTTGTGGCATAATTCATTTGTGCCTCATCTAAGGTCTTACTAGCATAGTAAATATCATGCATCTTCTTCTCCCTTCCTTGACCTAGAACTGCCCCAACCGCATAGTCACTAGCATCACACATTATTTCGAATGGAAGATTCCAATCTAGTGGTTGCATGATTGGGGCAGTGGTCAAGGCTTTCTTTAACCTGCAAAATGCTTCATGACACAAATCATCAAAAACAAAAGATGCATCCTTAATGTTGAGTATTTTGGTGTTGGCTGCATTGTTTGGCAAAACCAAGGTATTGAATAGAAGCATCTCCATATGTAGAACATTTCTTCAGTTGGAAGTCTTTCATTTTGAAGCTGTTCAGAAGCTCAAAATTACATCAGAAGCTGAATGCTCATCAGAAGCACTGTAGCACTTCAGAAGCTGATTCAGGTTCTGAAGTCCAGCGTTGACTTTTGTTGACCTCATCAGAAGCTGGGTTTTCAGAATTGTTTTGGCATGAATCTTTGCAAGATTGATCAAAGAATTATTCACGCGTATTGCTTCTAGAATGCTGATTTATTTGAAGAAGATTTTATTGAAGATTTGGTTCAAAGATATGAAATTCATATTTTCCTGTTATAATCTTTAAAAGATTCAGTACAGTTTTATTTGTTACATCATTGGACCAATCTTATTTCAGTAACAAATCAAATCAGAAGATTAGTTTTATTTTGCAAGACTGAAGGCTATATAAGGAGGAGGGCTGCTGCTATTCAAGAGATACGAATTTAGAGTTTAAGATCAGAGAATTGAGTCTTAGTGGTTTTTAAGCTTTTGCTTTATTTTTGTACGCCACTCATATGCTTTGAGTTGGTTTAGGATTGTTATTGAGTTGTAATTCATTCTAAGCCTCTAGGTACGAATGAAGTTGTGTTTTTGAAGTTTTCTGAAAAACAGAGTGTTTTTGATTAAGGGTTTCAGTAACAGGCTTGTTACTTGAATAGGAAGTTAGTGGTCTCTAATACTCAACGTGTTGGGTAGAATTCAAGACTAGGAGGAAGTTAATTGCTTAGGCTGGGAACTGGGAGTCAGTGTCTTGAGTCATAAGGATTAATTCCTATAGTGGAATTCCTTCCTGGATTGGTATCCCCCAGAGTAGGAGGTGTTTACTCCGAACTGGGTTAACAAATTTCTGTGCCTTTTTACTTTCCTGCACTTTAAATTTGCTGCCTGTGTGTGTTTGTGTTTGTGCTCTGTTTTGCAAACTAGTGTGTCCTGCGTGCTGTTCAGAACCTGTTAGGTTCAGAACCTGATTACTCTGTTAGTTTCTGTTCATTGCCTGGCCAGAATTTCAATTGGCATCAGAGCAGGCACCCTGCCTGTAAATTGGGTGAGATCCAGAGGACTTAAAATCTGGTAAGCATGGATAGAGAAGGAGGATATGTCAATAGACCACCCCTACTAGATGGCATAAACTATGAGTATTGGAAGTCAAGGATGTGTGCTTTTCTAAAGTCTATTGACAGCAGGACTTGGAAAGCTGTGATAAAAGGCTGGGATCATCCTGTGTATACAGACAAAGATGGTAACAAGACTGAGGTTCTGAAGCCTGAGGAGGAATGGACCAAAGCTGAAGATGATCTGTCACTGGGAAATTCAAAAGCTTTGAATGCTATCTTTAATGGTGTTGATCAGAATATGTTCAGACTTATCAAACAATGTACTGTGGCTAAGGATGCGTGGGAAATTCTGAAAACCACTCATGAAGGAACTTCTAAAGTCAAGTTGTCCAAATTGCAGCTGCTGACCACCAAATTTGAGAACCTGAAGATGAAGGAAGATGAATCCATTCAGGATTTTTACATGAATGTGCTGGATATGGCTAATTCCTTTGATTCTCTTGGGGAGAAGATGTCTGATGAGAAACTAGTGAGAAAAATCCTCAGGTCCCTGCCCAGAAGGTTTGATATAAAGGTGACAGCTATTGAGGAGGCTCATGATATTCCTGCTATGAAGGTTGAAGAGCTCATTGGTTCTTTGTTAAATTTTGAGACTGCATTCTGCAAACAGCCTGATAAGAAAGGGAAAGGTATAGCTTTTACTGTGAATGCTGAAGCTGATGATCAACAAGATTCTGAGGAGGATGACTTATCAGAAGCTCTAGTGTTGCTGGGAAAACAATTCAACAAAATTCTGAAGAATGTTAACAGAAAAGCCAAAGCCAAAGGTCAGAATTTCAGATTCAATAACAAAAAGCAACAAACTGATGAGAAGAAGACCAAGACTGAGGAGAAAAGTAACCAAGCTAAAGGTGTGCAGTGCTATGAGTGTGAGGGTTATGGACACATCAAATCTGAATGTCCTACTTTCCTTAAGAAACAGAAGAAGAGCCTAGCTGTTGCATGGTCTGATGATTGTTCTGAAGATGATGATGTTTGTGAATCTGATATGTGTGATACTGGTCTGGTTGTGAGGTCAGGAGCTATCTTGAAGAAGGAACCTGCTTTAGAGTCTGAGACTTTTTCAGAGTCTGACTCAGAGTCTGAAGGTTCATCTGTGTCTGAAGCTGTTAAAACTTCATATGATGAACTAGCTGATAACTATAGGAAGCTGTATACCAGAAGTACTGAGGTTTGCAAACTGTTGTGCTAAGTTCTGTTCAGAACCTGTTGGTTCAGAACCTGCTAATTTCTCTAAGGTATTGCCTGGCCAGAATTTCAATTGGTATCAGAGCAAAACTAGTCACCTTCTGAATTAATGACACACATATGCTGAGGTTATGCTGCATGCTAAGAAGTTGCCATATATGTTCTGGGCTGAAGCAATGAACACTGCATGTTACATACACAACAGAGTCACTTTGAAGAAGGGTACTACATCAACTCTGTATGAATTGTGGAAAGGGAGAAAGCCTACAGTCAAATATTTCCATGTTTTTGGGAGCAGATGCTATATTTTGGCTGATAGAGAAAATAGGAGAAAGCTGGATCCTAAGTCTGATGAGGGCATATTCCTGGGTTATTCAGTGAACAGCAGAGCTTACAGGGTGTTTAATTCCAGAACCAAGGTTGTGATGGAGTCCATTAATGTGGTAATTGATGATCTGACTGCTGAGAAAAATAGAAGTGAGCCTGAAGTTGTTCCAGAGTCTGAAGCTTCAGAAGAACAAACTTCAGAAGCAGAAAAGCATTCAGAGTCTGAAGAAGCAGAAGATCAACCAGATCAAGTTCCTAATGGTAAAGGGCCATCTATTAGAATTCAGAAGGATCATCCTAAGGAGCTTATCATTGGGAGTTTGGATCAAGGGGTCAGAACCAGGAGATCAGATGCTGCGGCTACTGATTCATGCTTTGTGTCAAAGCTTGAACCTAAAAATGTGAAAGAAGCCCTGACTGATGAATTTTGGATTGAAGCAATGCAAGATGAGTTGAATCAATTCAAAAGGAGTGAAGTATGGGATCTGGTTCCAAGACCTGAGGGGTTGAATGTGATTGGCACTAAGTGGATATTCAAGAATAAAACAGATGAAAGTGGTACTGTAGTCAGAAACAAGGCAAGGTTGGTTGCTCAAGGCTATACTCAAGTTGAGGGACTTGATTTTGATGAGACCTTTGCACCTGTGGCCAGACTAGAGTCCATAAGACTACTATTGGGAGTTTCATGCATTCTCAAGTTCAAATTATTCCAGATGGATGTGAAGAGTGCATTTCTGAATGGATATTTGCAAGAAGAGGTATATGTTGAACAGCCTAAGGGTTTTGTGGATCCTAAGCTTCCAGAACATGTGTACAAGTTAAAGAAGGCTTTATATGGATTGAAGCAAGCACCAAGGGCATGGTATGACAGGCTGACTCAGTTTCTTGTGGCTCAAGGTTACAGAAAAGGAGGTTCTGATAAGACATTGTTTGTGAAAGATGAAAATGGGAGTCTGATGATTGCTCAGATTTATGTGGATGATATAGTGTTTGGAGGGATGTCTCAGAAGATGGTCAAACTGTTTGTTCAGCAGATGCAGTCAGAATTTGAAATGAGCTTAGTTGGTGAACTGACATACTTTCTTGGGTTACAAGTCAAACAAATGGAAGATACAATCTTCATTTCTCAAAGTAAGTATGCCAAGAACATAGTGAAGAAGTTTGGAATGGAATCTGCTGCTCACAAGAGGACACCAGCTGCTACTCACCTGAAGTTAACTAAGGATGAACATGGAGTTTCAGTAGACCAAAGTCAGTACAGGAGCATGATAGGAAGCTTATTGTATTTAACTGCAAGCAGACCTGATATTGTAACGACCCTATTTTCGTATATTATATTTTTATATATTTTATTTTATGGATTTACATTTAAAAATATTTTCTAATAATCGAGGAATAATTATTTAGCGCGAAGATAAGTTCGTAACCGAGTTTTTAAGGTTTTGGGCCTAGAGGGTGAATAGTGTTGGGCTTTTAAGTTTATGAGTAGTAATGATCAAGTGGTTATGATAGTAGTAAGCTTGGATTGGATTGAAGGGCTAGGATTAGTCCTTGAGAGTTAGTAAAGATGGATGGCTAGGATCTATTGCTAGGGATATAAGATTTTGTGTGAACATGAATAGTGCCATTCCTCTTTTCTTTGTGAGAAAGACGTCGGAGAAGAGAAGAGAAGGAGAGCAAGAGGAAAGCTAGGGCTTGTGATTTGAAGCTTGAGTTTGCTAGAGAACTTTGATTTCAAGGTAAGAGAGTTAGTATTACTTGATTACAAGTGATTGAGAAGGGGAGAATGTCTATTTCTCCATCCCAAACTTCTCCTCACTTTGTCTAGGTTTTGTTAGAAAGTTTTTATGGTTTAAAGTTGTTAATGATTATGTTGTGCTTGCTTGAATGCTAAGTGATGTTGCTAGCATGATTTGTTGAAGTTATAGTGTTTTGAATGCAAAGGGAAAGTTTTGGAAAAATAGTGTTTTGAACCCTAATTTCTATGCTAGATGCAATCCTTGTTTGTGATGGGTTATAAATGATGTTTTATGATGGAAAGTTGTTTTTAACAAGTTCTGGAAGTTGGGTAACCTTGAATGGGTTAAAATGGTGGAAAAATCACATTTTTATGACTGTGTACTGATACGGTCGCTTGTAGCGACGGAACATCGCTTGTAGCGACCAGGCAGGATGATTCCCTGCCTATCCGCGCTTGAAGCGACCACACGGGCGCTTGTAGCGACCAGGCTCGCTTGTAGCGACCAATGGTTCGCTTGTAGCGACCAAGCAGGATAATTCCCTGCCTATGCTCGCTTGTAGCGACCAAGGGCTCGCTTGTAGCGACCAACCCTGGACAGGCCAACTTTGTTGAGTTGTTCTGGAGGTCCTGGTGCGCGCGGGGATGGCTTTTTGCTACTGTATTCTTAAAATATGTTTTGGAAACCTTGCCCACCATTTTAACTTATTCTTAGTGCTTCCTAAAGAGTAATTGTTCAAGTAAAGTTGAGATTGTTGAACTTGGTGAGTATATTCATGTTGTGTCTTATGATTTGGCCACGAGAGCCTAGTAGTGGTGTTTGTTGTTGTTGTTGATGTTGTGATAATTATCAGAGAGCTGATAATTAGTTGTGTTGTTTGTGTTTGTTATTGTTGTGATCATTATCAGAGAGCTGATAATTAGTTGTGTTAGTAAGTATAGTGATAAGAGTATCATATATTTGCTAAGTGAAACATCATGCATTTCATTATTTGATGATATCCGGAGCGGATATGAAATCCATGAGAGCGTGGTTATCAAGAGAGCTTGATAAGGATATAAGTTTATCCGAAATGATTGGGTACCACATGCATTAGAGAATGCATTTTGAGGCATGCATCCTAATTGACATTAGTGTGCATTTTAGACATTATGTGTGCATAATGGTTGTGAGTGGTATTTGTATTAGATGAGTTTGGTGTGTTGTCAATTACGTGTTGAGTTTTGGTTATGTATAATTATATGATATTTATACATGTTTATTGTTTGTGATACTAACACTCTCTGTTATGTGTTATTTGCTGGATCTTTGGGGATCCAGATTATCAGGTTGGCGAGGCTATCGTTGAGGAATAGTCCTTTGCTGTTTTGGAGCTTTTGTAGTGGTGAGGGCATAGCTTAGCTATCCTTACATTTTTGGTACTAGGTGTTGTATCCTAGTTAGAGTCTAGGGCTCTAATATTTGTAACACCATTTTGGGGTATCTGAACGTTTGTGTATAGTTTGGGCAATAGTCTCTGTTGTTGAATTGCCTCTTTTGAAAATATTATGTACATATTCTTGTGCAATATATGCAGTACTTTGTTATAAGCAATTGTTTGTTATTTTTCCGCTGCTGTTTGAGAATCAAATATATTTTGATTATTTGTTGATGTTTATGAAAATGAGATTTCATCATGTTGTAACTTCCTATGTCCTTAACGTTTTCTTTATTAAAGTTAATAATCGGCGGTTAAGGGTTAGGGTGTTACAATAGTTGGTATCAGAGCAGGTCGATCCATTGGATCAATTAAGTTTAGTATACCCTTTGTGTAACATGTGTTTTCTTAAACACTTTGTTCTCACTTGTGTTATGTGATGTTTGGTAGTGTGTGGATATGACGCAACGAGCACTTGCGGACGCGATGGAGCGGATGGCTGATGCCATGGCTCAGGATGCTGCTAGTAGGACTGCGGATAGAGCCGCACAACAAGCTAGAGGAGGCGGAGAAGATGAGTTGAGACTCGAGAGGTTTATGAACAACAAACCACCTATCTTCAAGGGAGGATACGATCCAGATGGAGCTCAGACTTGGTTGGAAGGGATTGAGAGAATTTTTGGGGCTATGCGTTGTCTGGATGCGCATAAGGTATTGCTGGGAGCGTATGTTCTCCATGATGAGGCTGATCATTGGTGGGGAAATGCTAGTCAGAGGTTGGGAGCTGGTGGAGCTTTAGTTACTTGGGCTCGTTTCCGGAGAGAGTTTTTAACCAAGTATTTTCCGGCAGACGAGAGGAACCGTAAGGTGATTGAGTTCATGGAGCTCAAGCAGGGGAGTTTATCTGTTTCTGAATATGCGGCCAAGTTTGAAGATTTGTGTCGTTTTGCTCCTCATTACAACACGGTGGAAGCTGAGGAAGACAAGTGTGTGAAGTTTGAAAATGGGCTGAGGCCGGATATCAAGCAACTAATTGGGTTTAGCGAGATCAGAAATTTTCCGATGTTGGTGAATAAGAGCCGAATATGTGATAAGGATGGTAAAGCTAAAGCTAATTACTACAAAGCCGCGAATGAGAAGAGGGGAAAGGACATGGCTAGAGGTAAACCGTATGGCAGAGGTGGAAAGAAAACAGATGAAGGTGGGAGTAGTGGTAACAAGTTTGGAGTTAATAGGAATTGTTTTAAGTGTGGACAACCGGGACATCGTTTCTTTGAGTGCCCGAAAAGTGATGGAAAATGTTTCAAGTGTGGAGATCCTGGCCACATGGCTGATCAATGCAAGAAAGGTCTAGTTTGCTTCAACTGCAAAGAAGCGGGTCATAAGAGCAACGTGTGCAAGTAGCCTAGAGCGGCTGGAGGAAAAGTGTTTGCTTTAGATGGTGGTGATGCGAAGGCGGACAACTTGATCAGAGGTACATGCTTTATCAATAATACTCCTTTGTCTGCTATTATTGATACGGGTGCTACCCATTCGTTTATTTCTATGGATTGTGTTAAGAGGTTGGGTCTTAAAGTAGAAAATATGATGGGACGCATGGTTATTGAAACGCCTGCGAGTGGTTCAGTATCGACTACTCTAGTTTGTGTTGATTGTTCAGTCATTATGTATGATCGACTCTTTGGTATGGATTTAGTCTGCATTCCGTTGAGCGGAATAGACGTTATCTTTGGTATGAACTGGTTAGAATTTAATCGGGTTCATATAAACTGCGGTGAGAGGACAGTTAAGTTTCCAAGACCGGAGCCAGAGTTGTGTTCGAAGCTCATGTGTTGTCGAGAAGTGGTAAGATCAGTGAAGGCTCAAGAGGACGTGTTTGCCATGTTTGCTTCGTTGAGAGTGGAAGAGAAGATTGAGGTTGATGCGTTGCCGGTGGTGCGTGATTTCCCAGATGTTTTTCCAGATGACATTTTGGATTTACCACCCGAGAGAGAGGTTGAATTCGCAATTGACATCGTACCTGGCACTAGTCCAATTTCAATGGCGCCGTATCGTATGTCAGCTGCTGAGCTAGAAAAGTTGAAGGAACAATTGGAGGAATTGTTAGAGAAGAAGTTTGTAAGACCGAGTGTATCGCTATGGGGTGCGCCGGTTCTGTTGGTAAAGAAGAAGGATGGTAGTATGCGTCTGTGCATTGGTTATCGTCAGTTGAATAAAGCAACTATCAAGAACAAGTATCCACTTCCGAGGATAGATGATTTGATGGATCAGTTAGTAGGAGCCTGTGTGTTCAGCAAGATTGATTTGAGATCGGGATATCACCAGATAAGAGTTAAGGCGGAGGATATACCAAAGACTGCTTTCAGGACAAGGTATGGTCATTACGAGTACGCCGTTATGCCTTTTGGAGTTACGAATGCACCTGGAGTGTTTATGGAATATATGAATCGTATATTTCATTCCTTTTTGGATCGATTCGTGGTGGTCTTCATAGACGATATTTTAGTATACTCAAAGACGGAAGAAGAACATGCCGAGCATTTGAGGATTGTGTTGGGGGTGTTGCGCGAGAAGAAGCTTTATGCAAAATTTTCTAAGTGTGAATTTTGGTTGCATGAAGTTAGCTTTTTGGGTCACGTCATTTCAAGTGGTGGTATAGCAGTGGATCCTGCTAAGGTGGAGGCAGTGCAAGATTGGGGAACGCCGGAGTCTGTTACTGAGATCCGAAGTTTTCTTGGTTTGGCTGGTTACTATCGGAGGTTCATTGAAGGATTTTCAACGTTGGCGTTGCCGTTGACGCAGTTGACTAGGAAGGGTCAAGCTTTCATTTGGGATGACAGGTGTGAGCAGAGTTTCCAAGAGCTGAAGAGGAGGTTGACATCTGCACCTGTGCTAATTCTGCCACATCCGAGGGAACCGTTCGTGGTTTATTGTGATGCGTCGAAGATGGGTCTAGGTGGTGTGTTGATGCAGAGGGGACAAGTTGTTGCTTATGCATCAAGACAGCTGAAGATTCATGAGAGGAACTATCCTACGCATGATTTAGAGCTAGCTGCTGTCGTGTTTGTTCTCAAGATTTGGAGGCACTACTTGTATGGGTCAAGATTCGAGGTTTTCAGCGATCACAAGAGTCTGAAGTACTTGTTTGATCAGAAGGAGCTCAACATGAGGCAAAGAAGATGGTTAGAGTTTCTTAAGGATTATGATTTCGAGTTGAGTTATCACCCGGGTAAGGCTAATGTGGTAGCCGATGCGTTGAGTAGGAAATCACTGCACATGTCTTCTCTGATGGCGAAGGAACTGATATTGATTGAAGAGTTTAGAGACCTCAGTTTGGTTTGTGAAAGGACAACCAGAAGCGTGAAGCTAGGAATGTTAAAGTTGACAAATGATTTTCTTGAGGAGGTTGTGGAAAAGCAAAAGTATGATGTGAGATTGATGAAGCTTAAGACGCTCATCGAGCAAGGGAAAAAGGTAAATGTCGAGATCGATGAGAAAGGTGTGATGAGGTGTCAAGGAAGGTTATGTGTGCCTGATGTGCCTGAATTGAAGCGGATGATCTTGGAGGAAGGTCACAGAAGCAACTTAAGTATTCATCCTGGTGTTACTAAGATGTATCAAGATCTGAGGAAAATGTTTTGGTGGCAAGGGATGAAGAAAGAGATCGCCGAGTTTGTTTTCGCTTGTTTGACTTGTCAGAAGTCCAAGGTAGAGCATCAGAAGCCGTCGGGGCTATTGCAACCTATGTTTATTCCAGAATGGAAGTGGGATAGTATTGCGATGGATTTTGTAAGCGGTTTGCCAAAGACGTCGAAAGGTAACAATATGATTTGGGTAGTTGTCGACAGGTTAACAAAGTCTGCTCATTTCATAGCTATCAAGACCGGTATGCTAGTACCGAAGTTGGCTGAGATTTATGTCGAGCAAATCGTGAGATTACATGGAATACCGTCGAGTATTGTATCAGATCGAGATCCCCGTTTTACTTCAAGGTTTTGGGAGAGTTTGCAAGAAGCGTTGGGGACTAAGTTGCGGATGAGTTCTGCTTATCACCCGCAGACGGATGGTCAGTCTGAGAGGACAATTCAATCATTGGAGGATTTGTTAAGATCGTGTATTTTGGAACAAGGAGTGAGTTGGGAAGCTTGCTTACCATTGATTGAGTTTACGTATAACAACAGTTTTCATTCGAGCATTGGTATGGCACCTTTCGAAGCGTTGTATGGGAGAAGATGTAGAACACCTTTGTGTTGGTTTGAATCGGGAGAAAGTGTGATGCTTGGACCTGAGATTGTGCAACAAACGACCGAGAAGATCAAGATGATCCAAGAAAAGATGAGAGCGTCGCAGAGTCGCCAGAAAAGCTATGCCGACAAGAGAAGGAAGGATATAGAATTTCAGGAAGGAGATCATGTGTTTCTAAGAGTTACATCGACTACGGGTATTGGACGGGCTTTGAAATCGAAGAAGTTAGCATCGAGATTCATTGGTCCATATCAAGTTTTGAAGAGGATTGGGAAAGTGGCGTATAGGATTGCGTTACCGCCATCGTTGTCAAATCTACATGATGTTTTTCACGTGTCTCAATTAAGGAAATACGTATCGGATCCGTCACATGTGATTGAGTCGGACGAGATACAAGTGAGAGAGAATTTGACGGTTACAACGGTACCCTTAAGGATTGAAGGACAAGAGATGAAGAGGCTCAGGAATAAAGAGATTTCATCGGTGAAAGTCGTTTGGGGAGGCCCAGCCGGTGAATATGCGACGTGGGAGCTCGAGAACAAGATGCGGGATTCCTATCCAGAGTTGTTTTCAGGTATTTTCGAGGGCGAAAATTCTTTTTAGGGGGGTAGAGTTGTAACGACCCTATTTTCGTATATTATATTTTTATATATTTTATTTTATGGATTTACATTTAAAAATATTTTCTAATAATCGAGGAATAATTATTTAGCGCGAAGATAAGTTCGTAACCGAGTTTTTAAGGTTTTGGGCCTAGAGGGTGAATAGTGTTGGGCTTTTAAGTTTATGAGTAGTAATGATCAAGTGGTTATGATAGTAGTAAGCTTGGATTGGATTGAAGGGCTAGGATTAGTCCTTGAGAGTTAGTAAAGATGGATGGCTAGGATCTATTGCTAGGGATATAAGATTTTGTGTGAACATGAAAAGTGCCATTCCTCTTTTCTTTGTGAGAAAGACGTGGGAGAAGAGAAGAGAAGGAGAGCAAGAGGAAAGCTAGGGCTTGTGATTTGAAGCTTGAGTTTGCTAGAGAACTTTGATTTCAAGGTAAGAGAGTTAGTATTACTTGATTACAAGTGATTGAGAAGGGGAGAATGTCTATTTCTCCATCCCAAACTTCTCCTCACTTTGTCTAGGTTTTGTTAGAAAGTTTTTATGGTTTAAAGTTGTTAATGATTATGTTGTGCTTGCTTGAATGCTAAGTGATGTTGCTAGCATGATTTGTTGAAGTTATAGTGTTTTGAATGCAAAGGGAAAGTTTTGGAAAAATAGTGTTTTGAACCCTAATTTCTATGCTAGATGCAATCCTTGTTTGTGATGGGTTATAAATGATGTTTTATGATGGAAAGTTGTTTTTAACAAGTTCTGGAAGTTGGGTAACCTTGAATGGGTTAAAATGGTGGAAAAATCACATTTTTATGACTGTGTACTGATACGGTCGCTTGTAGCGACGGAACATCGCTTGTAGCGACCAGGCAGGATGATTCCCTGCCTATCCGCGCTTGAAGCGACCACACGGGCGCTTGTAGCGACCAGGCTCGCTTGTAGCGACCAATGGTTCGCTTGTAGCGACCAAGCAGGATAATTCCCTGCCTATGCTCGCTTGTAGCGACCAAGGGCTCGCTTGTAGCGACCAACCCTGGACAGGCCAACTTTGTTGAGTTGTTCTGGAGGTCCTGGTGCGCGCGGGGATGGCTTTTTGCTACTGTATTCTTAAAATATGTTTTGGAAACCTTGCCCACCATTTTAACTTATTCTTAGTGCTTCCTAAAGAGTAATTGTTCAAGTAAAGTTGAGATTGTTGAACTTGGTGAGTATATTCATGTTGTGTCTTATGATTTGGCCACGAGAGCCTAGTAGTGGTGTTTGTTGTTGTTGTTGATGTTGTGATAATTATCAGAGAGCTGATAATTAGTTGTGTTGTTTGTGTTTGTTATTGTTGTGATCATTATCAGAGAGCTGATAATTAGTTGTGTTAGTAAGTATAGTGATAAGAGTATCATATATTTGCTAAGTGAAACATCATGCATTTCATTATTTGATGATATCCGGAGCGGATATGAAATCCATGAGAGCGTGGTTATCAAGAGAGCTTGATAAGGATATAAGTTTATCCGAAATGATTGGGTACCACATGCATTAGAGAATGCATTTTGAGGCATGCATCCTAATTGACATTAGTGTGCATTTTAGACATTATGTGTGCATAATGGTTGTGAGTGGTATTTGTATTAGATGAGTTTGGTGTGTTGTCAATTACGTGTTGAGTTTTGGTTATGTATAATTATATGATATTTATACATGTTTATTGTTTGTGATACTAACACTCTCTGTTATGTGTTATTTGCTGGATCTTTGGGGATCCAGATTATCAGGTTGGCGAGGCTATCGTTGAGGAATAGTCCTTTGCTGTTTTGGAGCTTTTGTAGTGGTGAGGGCATAGCTTAGCTATCCTTACATTTTTGGTACTAGGTGTTGTATCCTAGTTAGAGTCTAGGGCTCTGATATTTGTAACACCATTTTGGGGTATCTGAACGTTTGTGTATAGTTTGGGCAATAGTCTCTGTTGTTGAATTGCCTCTTTTGAAAATATTATGTACATATTCTTGTGCAATATATGCAGTACTTTGTTATAAGCAATTGTTTGTTATTTTTCCGCTGCTGTTTGAGAATCAAATATATTTTGATTATTTGTTGATGTTTATGAAAATGAGATTTCATCATGTTGTAACTTCCTATGTCCTTAACGTTTTCTTTATTAAAGTTAATAATCGGCGGTTAAGGGTTAGGGTGTTACAGATATCACTTATGCTGTTCGAGTTTGTGCAAGATATCAAGCTGATCCTAAGATGAGTCATCTGACACAAGTTAAAAGGATCCTGAAGTATGTGAACAGCACAAGTGACTATGGAATCATGTACTCACATAGTTCAAGTTCTGAACTGATGGGGTTTTGTGATGCTGACTGGGCTGGAAGTGCTGATGACAGAAAGAGTACCTCAGGAGGTTGTTTCTTCTTAGGAAATAACTTGATTTCATGGTTCAGCAAGAAACAGAACTGTGTGTCATTGTCAACTGCTGAGGCTGAGTATATTGCTGCTGGAAGTAGTTGCTCACAATTGGTGTGGATGAAGCAGATGCTGGAGGAGTACAACATTGAACAAGGAACTATGACATTGTTTTGTGACAATTTGAGTGCCATCAACATCTCTAAGAATCCAATTCAGCACAGTAGAACCAAACACATAGACATCAGACATCATTTTATCAGAAACCTTGTGGAGGACAAGATTGTTCAGCTGGAACATGTAGCTACTGAAGAACAAGTTGCTGACATTTTCACAAAGGCCTTGGATGCTAAGCAGTTTGAAAACTTAAGGAGCAAGTTAGGTGTGTGCTTATATGAAGAATTCTAGCAATTAAAGCAAACTGGATGTGAGGAAGGTAGAGTACCTGCCAGCTTTGTTAGTGCTAAGTGTGATGTTGTCTCTGATACTAAGTCTGAAGTTCAAACTGGGACAGTAGTTGAAGATGTTTGTGCAGTTTCCCTTCCCTATTTGAAGACTATGATTTGTCAGAATTTTATGGCTAAAAAGGGGGAGAAAATCTTATGCAATGTGTTGGCCTTGTTGGCTCTGATACCAAAAGTCTTATGCAAAGTGTTGCTGTCAAGAGCTGTCAAGAAGTTATTAAGGGGGAGTATGTGTCTCAGGGGGAGTACAAGTTTGGTATATTCCTGAAGTGTAGTGATCCTGAAGTGTAGTGGTTTTGAAGAAGAGTGATCCTGAAGAAGATTTGTGCTCAGCTCCTGAAGTGTGCTCTGATACCTTTTGGTAGTAAGGGGGAGTTTGGTTGTGAAGCTTCAGGGGGAGTATTATGTTGACCAGGAGTTGATCAGTAGCTATGATACCTTGGAGTAGCTCTGATACCTTGTTTGTGATGATCAGGAGTTGATCAGTAGGTTATGTGTGCTTCAGTAGCTGATATGAACTGAAGCTGGTTTGTGTTTCTCATGATAGTCATAAATGAATCCGCTGCCAATTACTATGTTATGATTGATCATTGTGGAGTTCTTCATTGCTGAGTTGTTTATAAGGGAGATTGAAGAACTTGGATGGTTTTAGCCAAAAATTTGCCAAAGGGGGAGATTGTTGAGTATTTTGGTGTTGGCTGCATTGTTTGGCAAAACCAAGGTATTGAATAGAAGCATCTCCATATGTAGAACATTTCTTCAGTTGGAAGTCTTTCATTTTGAAGCTGTTCAGAAGCTCAAAATTACATCAGAAGCTGAATGCTCATCAGAAGCACTGTAGCACTTCAGAAGCTGATTCAGGTTCTGAAGTCCAGCGTTGACTTTTGTTGACCTCATCAGAAGCTGGGTTTTCAGAATTGTTTTGGCATGAATCTTTGCAAGATTGATCAAAGAATTATTCACGCGTATTGCTTCTAGAATGCTGATTTATTTGAAGAAGATTTTATTGAAGATTTGGTTCAAAGATATGAAATTCATATTTTCCTGTTATAATCTTTAAAAGATTCAGTACAGTTTTATTTGTTACATCATTGGACCAATCTTATTTCAGTAACAAATCAAATCAGAAGATTAGTTTTATTTTGCAAGACTGAAGGCTATATAAGGAGGAGGGCTGCTGCTATTCAAGAGATACGAATTTAGAGTTTAAGATCAGAGAATTGAGTCTTAGTGGTTTTTAAGCTTTTGCTTTATTTTTGTACGCCACTCATATGCTTTGAGTTGGTTTAGGATTGTTATTGAGTTGTAATTCATTCTAAGCCTCTAGGTACGAATGAAGTTGTGTTTTTGAAGTTTTCTGAAAAACAGAGTGTTTTTGATTAAGGGTTTCAGTAACAGGCTTATTACTTGAATAGGAAGTTAGTGGTCTCTAATACTCAACGTGTTGGGTAGAATTCAAGACTAGGAGGAAGTTAATTGCTTAGGCTGGGAACTGGGAGTCAGTGTCTTGAGTCATAAGGATTAATTCCTATAGTGGAATTCCTTCCTGGATTGGTATCCCCCAGAGTAGGAGGTGTTTACTCCGAACTGGGTTAACAAATTTCTGTGCCTTTTTACTTTCCTGCACTTTAAATTTGCTGCCTGTGTGTGTTTGTGTTTGTGCTCTGTTTTGCAAACTAGTGTGTCCTGCGTGCTGTTCAGAACCTGTTAGGTTCAGAACCTGATTACTCTGTTAGTTTCTGTTCATTGCCTGGCCAGAATTTCACTTAAGGAGCAAGCTTGTTAGTGGCTTAGTAATTATGGAAAAATCTTTTATAAACCGGCAGTGAAAACCCGCATGTCCTAGGAAACTTTTTACTTCTTTGACCGAGGTACGAGGTAGCATTTTTTCAATAATTTCAAATTTTGCTTTATCAACTTCAATACCTCATTCAAAGACTAAGTGTCATAGCACAATACCTTCTCTCACCATAACGTGACATTTTTCCCAATTCAGAACTAGGTTCACTTTCTCACATCTCTCCAAGACTTTTTCTAAGTTAGCCAAATAGTTATCAAAACTTGATCCATGCACAGAGAAATCATCCATTAAAACTTCCATTATATTTTCAACCAAATCAAAAAATTTGACATCATGCATCTTTGAAAGGTAGCTGGAGCATTACAAAGACCAAAAGGCATCCTTCTACAGGCATAAGTGCCAAAAGGACAAGTAAAAGTTGTTTTCTCTTGGTCATTAGGATGAATAGGTATTTGGAAAAATCCAGAATACCCATCCAAATAGCAAAACTGTGAATGCTTGGCCAACCTTTCTAGCATTTGATCAATAAAAGGGAGTGGGAAGTGATCTTTACGGGTTGCTTTGTTAAGCTTCCTATAATCGATACACATTCTCCAACCCTGATAGTTCTAGTGGCAATGGATTCATTTTTCTTATTTTTAATAATTGTGAGACCACCTTTTTTAGGTACTACTTGAACTGGACTAACCCATTTACTATCAAAAATTGGATAAATAACCCCAACTTCTAGGAGTTTTAAAACTTCTTTTTCACAACTTATTTCATGTTAGGATTTAATCTTCTTTGATGTTCAATGGAGGGTTTATAGTCCTCTTCAAGCAGTATCCTATGCATACACAATGAGGGGTTTATTCCCTTAATATCCTGAATAGTATACCTTATTGCTTTGTGATATTTCTTGAGAATATTAAACAATTTTTCAGTTTTACCCTCATTCAAGTTTGCATTGACAATAACAGGATAAGTGGAGTTTAAGCCCATAAATTCATACCTCAAACTTGATGGAATGTGCTTCAATTCCACCTTTGGTGCTTCCATTGGAGGAGGATCAGATTTTTCCCCAACCAAGTCTTCTATGCTCAAGCCTTTTATGTGGTGAATTTCATCCAATAAATTAACATAGACTTGGACATCTCTGGCCATCTTTGTACCTGCATTATTCAACAAACATTCTTCCAAACCATTGTGTGCAGGTGATGCTAAAGAGCACTCTTTCACACAACGGTCAATCACATCTATCATGCAACAAGAGTGCTTAACAGAGGGACCCTTCATGAGATTAGCAAACTCAAATTCAACTTTTTCTTTGCCAACATTAAATGCCAACTTACCATGTTTGACATCAATTATGGCCCCTGCGGTAGCAAGGAAAGGTCTTCCCAAAAGAATTGGTACTTGAAAGTCTTCTTCCATTTCCATCACAACAAAATCAAATGGGATATAAATCCCTCCCACTTTGACTGGGATATCCTCAATTATTCCGGATGGGTACTTAACGGAGCGGTCTTCTAATTGTAAGGTCATTCTTGTTGGCTTTAGTTCACCTATTCATAACCTTTCATACAAGGACAACGGCATCAAAGTCACATTCGCTCCCAAGTCACACATAGCTTTTTCTATTGTTTTGGGCCCTATGACACATGGAATGGAGAAACTTCCCGGATCTTTAAGTTTGGGTGGCAGTTTGTTTTGAATGATCGCACTACATTCTACCGTAAGGTTGATTGTCGTTTCCTCTACAATTTTTCTTTTATTTGATAAAATTTCTTTTAAAGTTTTTGCATATGAGGGCATTTGAGACAAGGCATCCGAAAATGGAATGTCAATATGGAGCTTTTTTAGCATCTCAACATATTTCTTAAACTGTTCATCCAACTTAGTGTTGGCAAAACCTTTGGGGGAATGTTATCTTTGGTTTATATGGTGGTGGTGCTTTGGGTGTTTCTGTTTCCACTTCGGCTTCCTCACTATGTGGATTATCACTCACTTTTTCACCCTCATTGGTTTTGCTTTTTATTTGAGGATCCTCTAATTATCTACCATTCCTAACGGTAATAGCATTAAGTTAGACCTTAGGATTGGTTTCGGAAAATTTTGAGGAAGAAACCACTTGTTGCGCTACTTGAGAAATCTGGGTCTCAAGCATTTTGTTGTGTGTAGAAATGAAATCCACTTTTGAGGTCAATTTTATAAGAGAGTCGTTCAAAAATCCAGTTTGATTTTTCAATTCTTGGTTTTGCTTTGTTTGAGATAAAACGAAATTTTCGAGCAAAAGTTCCAAGTTGGATTTTTGAGGGACTCTATTATTGTTTGCAAAACTAGGTGGTGTTGCTTGCTGTCCAAAAGGATTTCTAAAAGCAAAGTTTTGATTGTTCCTTTGATTATATTGAGCATAATTAATTAGCTCTGAACTTTCAGCAGCCACACCTAGTTGGCATTTAACACCAACATGACCCATGACACCACATATTTCACAAGGAGGACTAGAAGGAGAAGGTGTGACAACACTTACACTTAACTTATCAAACTTGTTAAAAAGTGCGTCCACCTTAGTAGCTAAATGATCAAGGGCGAAGATTTTGTACATACTTGCCTTTTTTTTAAAGGGAGACAGAGCAACAGTGGTGATGACTCTTTCACTCGTCCACTGATAGTGGTTTTGAGCCATGTCATCGATGAGATTGTATGCTTTCGTGTAGTTTTTGTTCATAAGAGCTCCCCTTGCAGCTGCATCAATAGTCAATTTGGTAGCATACAAAAGAATGTTAAAAAAGGTATGGAAGATCAACCATTTCTCCAAACCTTGGTGGGGGCAAAGCCTAAGCATTTCTTTGAAACGCTCCCACGCATCGTATAGAGATTCCCCATCTTTTTGAGTGAATCTAGTAATTTGATCCCTAAATTGAGCTGTTTTGCTCGGAGGGAAAAATCGGGCAAGGAAAGCTGCCCTTAATTGATCCCATGTTGTTATAGAAGCATTAAGCAAGGAGTGAAGCCAAGAGCTTGCTCGATCCCTTAGTGAAAAAGGAAAGAGATGCAGCCTTATGGCTTCCTGGGTCACTCCATTGTTTTTCAAAGTTCCACTGAGTCTTAAAAAGTTTGAAAGATGCAGATTCGGATCCTCAGTGGGTGATCCGGAAAACTGATTATGCTGCACCAAGTAGTGCAGGTTTTATTTCAAAATTATTTGCTTAAATAGTTGGATACACGATGACAACATGGGGCTCATCTGTAGATGGCGTAGCATACTCTTTAAGAGTACGTTCCGCAACCATGTTGTTACCATGTGCATCTCTTCTTCTTTGGTGGATGAACCTTTCGATCTCGGGAATGAATTCACCAAGACTTGTAGTTCTTCGCATTCAAAGAACAAGAGAATCCGAACAATTGAAAATTAAAAAGAAAAAGAAAAAGAAAAATTTCAGTCTAGTTGTTACTGAAAAGTTAATCAATATTACGACAACTCCCCGACAACGGCGCCAAAAACTTGATACATCACCGCAAGTATACGGTTATTATCGAGTAGTAAAATATCGATTCACAGAAAGTTGTGTAAGTACCGACTTAATTTTCAGAGATTGTTAGCTGAACAGATTAAGTTTTAAGGTTTGGAAAATTTCTTTGGTTTCGTTCTATAAAATAAAAAGCGCCTTGGGATTTATTGGTATATCTAATGACAAAATATAAACAGTCAAGCCTATATCTCTATTATATATTGAATCCATTTTCCAAAGACAAGATTCACTACGGTAATTCGTGTTTCCTTTCGAAATACATGAATGTATCACAACAACAATCACGCCTATTCTCATGGTTGATTGCTATATGAGACCCATTAAGCACGAATCTTATGGCCTCAAGACATCACAAAGCTACTCATTTAGGGTGTTCCCATCAAGCTTTGAGATGCCTTGTCTAATATCATTTGTTCCAATATCAAGCTTCTTCGTTTGGTACTTCACTTGATATTTGAAATGATGAAATAGTAGTTGTTGAACTTCTCTGTTCGGTACTTCGTTCAACACTTTCTATTGAGTTTAAAAACAATGAGATTAGTTAGGAAAATAGTTTTGAATAAAATAGATTCTAGGCTTGGTTTGATTAGGATCTAGTCATTAGACTTTTCCAACAATCCCATGGCTAGACAAGTCTACTCAGGATTGTTCATCGTAGACTCTTTGCAAATTATAAATAACATGAATTGTAAATGCATAAAGATAAATGACAAGAATTTAAAGTGCAGAAAAGTAAATAACATAAAATATATATTGCAGGAACTTAAAAGTGCAAGAAAATGTAAAGAAATGAACTTAGAGCAATGTAGCAATTGGATTTCACTATAGTAACAATACACTAAGTCTATGCTCTCTTGCAAAGCTGATTGTAGCCCTATTTATAGCTAAAAACCTCAGACAAGGTATTAAACACGGATTACATAGCAATAATGGGCATTTCCCAAGAGTTTTCAATCATTAAAATTGACTGCATAATGCGCACGGTCGTGCCATATGGGCGCACGACCGTGCCATGTTTTAAAACTACAGAAGCTGAAAATTTGAAGAGGCGCACGACCGTGCCATTTGGTCGCACGGCCATGCGTGAAGAATCTGCCTTGGTTGGCACGGTTTGCTCAAAAGGGGCGCACAACCAGTTCAAAAGGTGGCACGACTGTGCCATCTAAGAATTGCCTTGAGACTTGATTTTTCTTGCTTGGCTCTCCATGTTTTTGTTCCAAGATGCTTGCTCTTCATTATTTTTACCTAGAAAGAAAAACAACTGCTTTGAAGTAGAATAGTTCAAGAAAATAAAGTAAAACTACTAAAATTGAATTAAAAGAAACCCTTAAAAACCCTATTAAATACTACTTATCAGGTTCCACGCGCGCACTACTCGAGTCCTTCTCGTGGCTCGACGAGGTCTCTCAGCCGTTGTATTAGGGTCTTTTGGGCTCTTCTTAGTCTGAGTCATTGTTCTGATCATTTCGGAGCCTATAAAATGAAGGAAACTCTCCATTTCTCATTCTTTACGCATTCGAATTTACTGTTCTAGAAACCTCTTTTCGTTGTTACCTGCAAATCTTCCCTGATTGTCTCTTTACTTCGTTTCACCTTTCTCGAGTGAAGAATCCTTCTCCTTCAGTCTTCAGTTCAGCGATTATTGCGATTTCTCTGAGCCTCCTCTTCTTCTATTCAAAAAACCGTTAGACGTTCGAGTATTTCCGTCCTTCTCCCTGTAATTTGTTTGTTTTTCCTTCGTTTATCGCTATCCCCTTTCTTTTGAGTTTGGGGGTGAAAGATATAACACCCTGATCCCCGAGACTACTATTTAAATAATAAATCACGCAATTTTAACAACATCGAGGTATTATAATTCTTTAAAAACTCATTAATTTTTGGTAATAAAAATTTCATCAAAATATACTCTGATCACAGCGGAATAAACATCTCAACAAATATCATCTCGGGTCACATCAGAAAAATCTCAACATAAGTACATCAACAGTATGATCATAAAGATCCATCAATAATAATTCAACAAATAAGGTAGATACAATCCCCAAAACTCCTAGATCAGAGCACCTTCTTTAGACATCCTCAAAACATAGATAAAAGGAGTAGGCATGAAGCCATCCTCAGCAAAAACTCACAAAAGCAAGCTACTCCTCAACCTATAAGTCTACACCACGAGGATGCAGGCGACAAAAAGCCACTGGAGGGTAAGATATACGTTCAACACAAAGGATCAATACACGCATGTAAGTTTCAGGTAAAACATTAACGACATATAAGCAATCAACATAACAAGCCTGGTTACAAACACCAACATTTATATCACATTTATATTCCATTAACAACTTAATTACATCATCATTTTAAACAAGACTCACAAAGCATACATATCATAATCACATCAACGGATAATTATCAACTCACTATGCATCTTCAACAATAATCATCAAACCAAATATAAGTCATCAATAGATAATTATCATCTCAACTTTACATCATTTACATTTCGTCATCAATCAATTATAAGATATTCACAATCTTAACAACATCATCAATTAGACATTTACCACATAAATGCACAAGTTCACACTAAAACATTACCACGTATGACTCATGTTCATGCAATGCGCCTATCACAACTCTACATGCATGTGGTACCAAAATTTGGATATCAGAGGTCTATTACTGAGTGATCCCTTGGCATGTTGGATTATCAAATCCCTCGGCGTGCTGGCTTGTTTAAAAGTATGTTACTGAACTACCCTCGGCATGGTGGTGACTCTTAAAGTCCCTCGACATGGTGGTGATTATAAAAATCCCGACTCGACAGACCATGTATGCATGGACACCATATATAGACTAGTCAATGCACTCATCATGCTTGTTATATAATTCACTCCATCATATGACATATCTCTACCATTGAATTATCAAATCAATACATTCCATACATCACAAGTCATGTTATCATCACAACATCATTCATCATGTTTAATCATCACATCATCATTTCATCACCTTCATTATGCTTAATCATTATAGTAACATCTTGCTTTCATTCAATATCAACCACATAGTTCATAAACCACGATTATTCAATACAAGGTTCCATTAACCTACCACTAACTAACTCATCATCATCTCATATATTTAATCATGATTCATCATCATTCATGCATCATTAGTCAATTAACAAGTTCACATGCAACTTACGTCTCAATTGAAGATAATTTACAAGTTCATTTCACATCTTTCCAATCTTAAGTTACCTTTAATCATACACCAAGTTAGTCAACCATAATCATCATAATTAAACACTCCTCAATCAAGTTTAGGGGTTTGGGAACCATTCACATGCATTGGATACCTCAAAAGTCACAAAAATTGAAGTTCCCCTACACATACAGGGCGCATAGTAATGCCATATAGGCGCATGGTCGTGCGTCCCAATGTCGAGACACACGCACGGTCCGTGCCCCAGGGGCGCACGGTCGTGCATGTCTATCAGGAAGGGAAAATCTATTTTTTCCCCGTTTTTTGCGAAAATACCGTTTTCAACATCATTTTTCGATCCAATTTGCACCAAACACGTCCCAAAGCCTTAAAACAATTTTATCCAATCATTAACAACTTAACTCAGCTTAAACAACTTATTCATAATCACTTTACATCAATAATTACCATGTTTTCCAATTAATTCAAACATCATCTCAAAAACTCATTTTCACCCACAACTTAACAACCAAACATGGCATAACAACAACAACACTTCATTATATTCCACACAATCATAATCACTTATTTCAATCATCATAACAAAAACTTATTCAATTTAACAACAACTTAATCAATTTCATCCAATTAATCATTTTCACCAATACACAACAACAACTTAATTCTTAACGAAAACACATAATCTCATGATTTATGTTGGTTATTTGAAGTGTTGGCTTCATTGTTTGGTAAAATCAAATCAAAATGTGCAAGCATGCATTTTCCATATGTTAAAGATGACTTCAGAAGCAAGGAACTAGTTTAAAGAGGTTCAGAAGCTGAAAATTGCAATTCTGGACCTTCAGAAGCTGAAATGGACCTTCAGACTCTAAAACAGTGCTTCAGACTCTGAAACAGTGCTTCAGACGCAGAATGTGCCTTCAGACGCTGAACAGTACTTCAGACGCACTGTTCAGACGTTGACCAGCGTTGGCTCTTTCAGACGCACTACAGTACTTCAGATGCACTGTTCACCAGTTGACCAGCGTTGACCTTCAGAAGCTGAGCTTCAGAAGCAGATTTCAGAAGATGGTTTTCTGCATTCTTTTGGATTAATTGTGTGCGTATCTCTTGGATATTTTCTGAAGTTTTATTCATGCTAAAGTTTCCAGAAGACTGAATATTTTTCGTGAAGATCTTGTGAAGATTTGATTCGTGTTTTATGAATGAATATATTGCAAAAGGATCTTTGCTTGATTTGATTCAGATTTATATGTTTCCTTTTTTGAGCTTCAAAGTATTTCAGAACTATATCTATTGAAGATTGTATTCAGAATTATGAGAGCTGACTGAAGTCTATATATTGAGGACGTGCTGCATTGTGGAATTTGATTGAGTCTACAACAGTTTATTTTAAAAGAGTCTGTGTAAGCTTAGGCTTTGTTTTTTGTACACCACTCATCTGTTTGAGTTGGTTTAGTCTGTTTGAGTTGTAATTCATTCAAAGCTTTTAAGCACGAATGATGTCTTTGCTTTGAAGAATGTCTTCATTGTTTTGAGTTGTTTGTTTGAGTTGCTGATCACTGGGTTGTGATCAAGTATTTGGGAAGTTAGTAGTTCTAATACTTAGGTGGGTTCCTGAATAGAAGTCTAGACTAAGTGGAGATTGATTGCTAAGGCTGGGAACAGGGGGGTCTGTGTCTGAGTCTTTGAGTTGATTCCTTTAGTAGATTTCCTTCCTGGATTGGTATCCCCCAGAGTAGGTGAAGTTTGCACCGAACTGGGTTAACAAACTCATTGTGTTTTTATCTTTCTGCACTTTATTTTTTTTTTCTGCTTCTGAACTTAATTTCTCATACTCTGTTTTTAGTTCAGAACCGGTTCTAGCTAGGAATTACAATTGGCATCAGAGCAGGCACCCAGCCTGTATTTGGGTGAGCTCCAGGGTAGTTTTTTTCTGGCTTTATGGAGAAAGAAGGAGGTTTTGTTAACAGGCCACCCCTGCTGGATGGAACAAATTATGATTATTGGAAATCACGCATGAGTGCTTTCCTAAAATCTATGGATAGCAAGACCTGGAAAGCTGTTCTGAAGGGTTGGGAACATCCAGTTGTGACTGATAAAGATGGTAAGAAGACAACAATTTTAAAACCAGAAGAAGATTGGATGAAGGATGAAGATGATCTATCTCATGCAAATTCCAAAGCCCTGAATGCTATATTCAATGGAGTGGATAAGAATGTATTCAGAATGATCAAGCAGTGCATAATTGCTAAGGATGACTGGGAAATTCTCAAGACCACTTGAAATTCTGGATGGACAGACTAAGAACACGATGCAGGGCACAACAACTTGCTAAAAACAGAGCACACACAAACACAATGCAAAAGCAAGAAAATAAAGTGCAAGAAAGCTAAAGAAGGCACAAGGTTTGTTAACCCAGTTCGAAGTAAACACCTTCTACTCTGGGGGATACCAATCCAGGAAGGAATTCCACTATAGGAATTAATCCTTATGACTCAAGACACTGACTCCCAGTTTCCAGCCTAAGCAATTAACTTCCTCCTAGTCTTGAATTCTACCCAACACGTTGAGTATTAGAGACCACTAACTTCCTATTCAAGTAACAAACCTGTTACTGAACCCCTTAACAAAAACACACTGTTTTGAAGGAACACTTCAATAACAAAACTTCATTCGTACCTAAAGGCTTAGAATGAATTTACAACTCAATAAAACTCCTAAACCAACTCAAACAATGAGTGGTGCACAAATAAAACTCTAAGTTAAAAACACAGACTCAATTTCTGAATTATAACTCTAAAAACGTAAGTCTTGAAAGCAGCAGCACTCCTCCTTTTATAACCTTCAACAAGCAGCATAAAACCCAATCCAATCTTCCAAATTGATTTGTTTCTGAATTATGATTGGTCCAATAAGGAAACAAATAAACCAGGAAAGAATCTTAATAAGATTGTAACAGAAAAATACGAAGTTCATGAAACTGAACCAAATCTTCAATAAGATCTTCTCCAAAACAAACAACATTCTAGAAGCAATATACGAGGATAATTCCTGTTTAAATCTTGCCAAGATTCGCGCAGAAACAACTTGAAAAAGATCAGCTTCTGATGAAGTCAACCAAAGTCAACACTGGCACCAGACTCTGAATTCAGCTTCTGAAGTGCTATAGTGCTTCTGAAGATACATTCAGCTTCTTAACAGCTTCAAAATGAAAAACTTGCAACTGAAGATTTGTTCTAGACATAAAGATGCTACTATTCAACACATTGGATTTGCCAAAATATGCAGCCAACACCAAAATACTCAACAATCTCCCCCTTTGGCAAATTTTTGGCTAAAACCAATGTTCACACATCCAAGTTCTTCAATCTCCCATAAGACTATCTCAGCAATGAAGAACTCCACATAAAAATAACATAGCAACATAGATTATCACAGACCAGCAGCGGATTTTAAGCTATGTTTATACTAAAAACCAAACAGTTTCAGTATCAGACCACTGAAACACACATAACAGCTTCTGAACAACTTGAAGCACACATAACATAGTTACTGATCAACTCCTGATCATCACAAACACTCCTGAAGCTTCACAACACTCCCCCTGCAACTCAGCATTCAATATTAAAAAAAACTCCCCCTTAATTCTGAACTGCAGTAACACTTTAGGATCACAAAAACCACATAAAACACTCCCCCTGAAGCTTCACAATTGTGCAAACACATGAACAACCACTCCAACAACTTAATTATCCCCCTTACTTCTGAACTATGTAAAAACATGATAAACCAGCTTCTGAAACTCTGAACAAAATGTATGACTGCTGACCAAAACAAACAATAACTCCAGTTTGAACTCAGGTTTTTCTCCCCCTTTTTAGCCACAAAATTATGACAAAACACATGCATCACATAGGGATTGAAAACTGCAGAAATATCTTCACAATCTGTTCCAGATTTAACTTTAGACTTAGGATCAGACACATCATAACACTTAGCATTAACAAAGCTGGCAGGTACTCTATCCTCCTCACATCCAGTTTGCTTTAATTGCTATAATTCTTCATGTAAACAAACACCTAACTTGCTCCTCAGATTTTCAAACTGTTTAGCATCCAAAGCCTTTGTGAAAATGTCAGCAACTTGTTCTTCAGTAGCCACATGTTCCAGCTGAATGACTTTATCCTCCACAAGATTTCTGATAAAATGATGTCTGATATCTATATGTTTAGTTCTGTTGTGCTGTATAGGGTTCTTAGATATGTTAATTGCACTCAAATTGTCACAAAATAGGGTCATAGTTCCTTGTTGAATGTTGTATTCCTCAAGCATTTGTTTCATCCACACCAGCTGTGAACAACTACTCCCAGCAGCAATATATTCAGCCTCAGCAGTTGACAAACATCCTCCTGAAGTCCTCTTCCTGTCATCAGCACTTCCAGCCCAGTCAGCATCACAATAACCAATCAGTTCAGAACTTGAACTGTGTGAATACATGATTCCATAATCACTTGTGCTATTTACATATTTTAAGATCCTTTTAACTTGTGTTAGATGACTCATCTTAGGATCAGCTTGATATCTTGCACAAACTCGAACAGCAAATGTGATATCAGGTCTGCTTGCAGTCAAGTACAATATGCTTCCTATCATGCTCCTATATTGACTTTGATCTACAGAGATTCCATGTTCATCCTTAGACAGCTTCAGATGAGTAGCAGCTGGTGTCCTCTTATGAGCAGCAGATTCCATACCAAACTTTTTCACAATGTTTTTAGCATATTTACTCTGAGAAATAAAGATGGTGTTTTCCATTTGCTTGACTTGCAATCCAAGAAAGTATGTCAGCTCACCAACCAAACTCATTTCAAATTCAGACTGCATTTGCTGAACAAACAGTTTGACCATCTTCTGAGACATTCCACCAAATACTATGTCATCAACATAGATCTGAGCAATCATCAGACTTCCATGTTCATTCTTCACAAATAACGTCTTATCAGAACCACCTTTTCTGTATCCTTGAGCCACAAGAAACTGAGTAAGCCTTTCATACCATGCTCTTAGTGCTTGCTTGAGTCCATATAAGGCTTTCTTCAGTTTGTAAACATGATCTGGAAATTGATGATCCACAAAACCCTTAGGCTGTTCTACATAAACTTCTTCTTGCAGATATCCATTCAGAAATGCACTCTTCACATCCATCTGAAATAGCTTGAACTTAAGAATGCAGGATACACCCAACAGTAACCTTATGGACTCTAGTCTGGCCACAGGTGCAAAGGTTTCATCAAAATCAAGACCCTCTACTTGAGTATAACCCTGAGCAACCAACCTTGCCTTGTTTCTGACTACAATACCATTTTCATCTGTTTTATTCTTGTATATCCATTTAGTGCCAATCACATTCATCCCTTCAGGTCTTTGAACCAGATCCCACACTTCACTCCTTTAGAATTGATTCAACTCATCTTGCATAGCTTCAATCCAAAATTTATCAGTTAGGGCTTCTTTCACATTTTTGGGTTCAAACTTTGACACAAAACAAGAATCAGTAGCAGCTGGATCTGATCTCCTAGTTCTGTCACCTTGATCGAAGCTCCCAATGATAAGCTCCTTAGGATGATCCTTCTGAACTCTAATTGATGGCCCTTTATTGGTAGGATCATGATCTGGATGCACTTCTGCTTCTTCAGACTCTGGATGCCTTTCTGCTTCTGAAGTTTGTTCTTCTGAGGCTTCAGACTCTGGAATAACTTCAGATTTATCCTTTTCATTCTCAGCAGACAGATCATCAATAACAACATTTATGCTCTCCATCACAACTTTAGTTCTTGAGTTAAACACCCTATAGGCTCTGCTGTTTACTGAATATCCCAAAAATATACCTTCATCAGACTTAGGATCCAGTTTTCTTCTATTTTCCCTGTCAGCCAAAATGTAACATCTGCTCCCAAACACATGAAAGTATTTCACAGTTGGCTTTCTCCCTTTCCATAATTCATATAAAGTACAGGTTGTTCCCTTCTTCAAAGTAACTCTGTTATGGATATAGCAGGCAGTATTCATGGCTTCAGCCCAAAACATATAAGGTAGTTTCTTAGCATGCAGCATGACCCTTGCACATTCTGCTACTGTCTTATTCTTCCTCTCAACTACACCATTTTGCTGAGGTGTGATAGGTGTAGAGAATTCATGTTTTATACCTTCAGAAGCACAGAATTCTGTAAAACTCTTGTTTTCAAACTCTTTGCCATGATCACTCCTGATTCTGATAATACCACAGTCCTTCTCTCTTTGTAATTGAATGCATAAGTCTTTAAACACTTCAAAAGTATCAGACTTTTCTCTAACAAAACTAACCCATGTGAATCTTGAGTAGTCATCTACCATTACAAATGCATACCTTTTTCCTCCAATACTTTCTACTTGCATAGGCCCCATTAAATCCATATGAACAAGTTCTAGTACTTTAGTAGTTACCTGGTGAACTAATCTGGGATGAGACTTTCTTGTTTGTTTCCCAATTTGACAATCACCACAAACATTGTCCTCATTGATCTTCAGATTAGGTACACCTCTGATAGCTTCAGTACTTAGGATTTTCTTCATGCCTTTCAGGTGCAAATGTCCCAGTTTCTGGTGCCAGAGCTTGACTTCCTCTTCTGAGCTCATGAGACAAGAAGTCAGGCTTCTTTCTTCTTTAGACACCCATAAATAGCAGTTATCTTTGGATCTGCAGCCCCTCATCTGAACTTTACCTTCTTGATCAGTTACAAAACACTCTTGCTTGTTGAAATTAACCTTTAAGTCTTGATCACAAAGTTGGCTAATACTGATCAGATTAGAAGTTAATCCTTCCACCAGTAGCACATCATTAAGTCTGGCAAACCTTCACTGATCAAATCACCAATACCCAGAATCTGACCTTTTACTCCATCTCCAAATGTCACATAGCTTTTGGAATAAGGTCTTATATTACTCAGCAGCTTCTTAACACCAGTCATGTGTCTTGAACACCCACTATCAAAATACCAGTCTTCTTTTGAGGTGGCTCTCAATGAAGTATGAGCTATAAGGCCAACATTTTGAACTTTAGGCTTCCACACCTTCTGAACATTGTTTATGGTTGCAGCTGGTTGCACTCTTCTATATTGAAAATGTTCAGGATAGCCATATAACTTAAAGCAAAAAGGTTTAATATGTCCCTTCTTACCACAATGATGACATATCCAGGTATGGTTTCTCCTCCTTCTGTTGAACTTCTGGGGTTGCTTCTGAGCATGCTTACAAGCTTGCATCTGGGCTTGCTTCTGACCTTGCATCTGAGGTCTCATCTGAGTTTGTTCTGGCTGTGTATCTGGGCTACCTTCTGAGGTCTCATCTTAGATGTTCCAATCATAGGATCATGAGTCTGAGTAGCAGGAACAAACTGTTTAACTGGACTTTTCTGCTTGAGGTTCAGACTCTCATCCACAAATCCTAAACCAGTTTTTCCTTGTTTCTGAGCACCTAAAATTTCCTCCAACACATCAGTAGCAGTATTCATCATTCTAACCTGCTTTTTCATATGCTCAAGTTGGGAATTTAGCTGGTTCACTTCTTCTTTTAATTCTGAATTCTGCACTAGAAGTTCTCCTTTTTCAGCCTCCAGTTGAAAAATAGTCTCCTTCTGATCCAGAACTTGTTTGCAAACCTCAACACTTCTGGTATAAAGCTTCCTGTAGTTGTCAGCTAGTTCATCATATGAGGTTTTAGCAGCTTCAGACACAGATGAAGCTTCAGACTCTAAGTCAGACTCTGAAAATGTTTCAGACTCTAAAACAGCTTCCTTCTTTAAGATAGCTCCTGACCTTACCATCAAACTAGTGTCACCCTTAGCAGATTCATTCTTAAAATCTTCTTCTGAATCTTCATCAGACCATGAAACAGTTAGGCTTTTCTTCTGCTTCTTAAGAAAAGTAGGACATTCAGTTTTGATATGTCCATAACCCTCACACTCATAGCACTGCACGCCTTTAGCTTGATTACTTTTCTCCTCAGTCTTGGTCTTTTTCACATCAGTTTGTTGCTTCTTGTTGTTGAATCTGAAGTTCTGTCCTTTGGCTTTGGCTCTTCTGTCAACATTCTTCAGAATCTTGTTGAATTGTTTTCCCAGCAACACTAGAGCTTCTGATAAGTCATCCTCATCAGACTCTTGTTGATCATCAGCTTCAGAATTCACAGTAAAAGCTACACCTTTTCCTTTCTTCTCAGCCTGTTTACAAAAAGCAGTCTCAAAGTTCAACAAAGAACAAATGAGCTCTTCAACCTTCATAGTAGAAATATCATGAGCCTCCTCAATTGCTGTGACCTTCATATCAAATCTTCTGGGCAGGGACCTGAGAATTTTTCTTACTATCTTTTCATCAGACATCTTTTCCCCAAGTGAATCAAAGGAATTTGCCATGTCTAGCACATTCATGTAGAAGTCCTGAATAGTTTCATCTTCCATCATCTTCAGGTTCTCAAATTTGGTGGTCAGCAACTGCAATCTGGACATCTTCACCTTAGAAGTACCTTCATGAGTTGTTTTTAAAATTTCCCAGGCCTCCTTTGCAACTGTACATTGCTTCATGAGTCTGAACATATTCTGGTCCACACCATTAAAAATTGCATTCAAAGCTTTTGAATTTCCCAGTGACAGATCATCTTCAGCTTTGGTCCATTCCTCTTCTGGCTTCAAAACCTCAGTCTTCTTACCATCATTGTCTGTAAACACAGGATGATCCCAGCCTTTAATCACAGCTTTCCAAGTCCTGCTGTCAATAGACTTTAGAAAAGCACACATCCTAGACTTCCAATACTCATAGTTTGTGCCATCTAGTAGGGGTGGTCTATTGACATAGCCTCCTTCTCTATCCATGCTTGCCAGATATTAACTCATCTGGATCTCACCCAAAACCCAGGCAGGGTGCCTGCTCTGATGCCAATTGAAATTCTGGCTGGACAGACTAAGAACACGATGTAGGGCACAACAACTTGCTAAAAACAGAGCACACACAAACACAATGCAAAAGCAAGAAAATAAAGTGCAAGAAAGCTAAAGAAGGCAGAAGGTTTGTTAACCCAGTTCGGAGTAAACACCTCCTACTCTGGGGGATACCAATCCAGGAAGGAATTCCACTATAGGAATTAATCCTTTATGACTCAAGACACTGACTCCCAGTTTCCAGCCTAAGCAATTAACTTCCTCCTAGTCTTGAATTCTACCCAACACGTTGAGTATTAGAGACCACTAACTTCCTATTCAAGTAACAAACCTGTTACTGAACCCCTTAACAAAAACACCATGTTTTGAAGAAACACTTCAATAACAAAACTTCATTCGTACCTAAAGGCTTAGAATGAATTTACAACTCAATAAAACTCCTAAACCAACTCAAACAATGAGTGGTGCACAAATAAAACTCTAAGTTAAAAAACAGACTCAATTTCTGAATTATAACTCTAAAAACGTAAGTCTTGAAAGCAGCAGCACTCCTCCTTTTATAACCTTCAACAAACAGCATAAAACCCAATCCAATCTTCCAAATTGATTTGTTTCTGAATTATGATTGGTCCAATAAGGAAACAAATAAACCAGGAAAGAATCTTAATAAGATTGTAACAGAAAAATATGAAGTTCATGAAACTGAACCAAATCTTCAATAAGATCTTCTCCAAAACAAACAGCATTCTAGAAGCAATATACGAGGATAATTCCTGTTTAAATCTTGCCAAGATTCGCGCAGAAACAACTTGAAAAAGATCAGCTTCTGATGAAGTCAACCAAAGTCAACGCTGGCACCAGACTCTGAATTCAGCTTCTGAAGTGCTACAGTGCTTCTGAAGATACATTCAGCTTCTAATGGAATTTTCAGCTTCTAAACAGCTTCAAAATGAAAAACTTGCAACTGAAGATTTGTTCTAGACATGAAGATGCTACTATTCAACACATTGGATTTGCCAAAATATGCAGCCAACACTAAAATACTCAACACCACTCATGAAGGAACCTCAAAGGTAAAGTTGTCCAGACTTCAGCTTCTGACAACAAAGTTTGAAAATCTCAGAATGCTGGAGGATGAGAACATACAAAGCTTTTACATGAACATTCTGGACATGGCTAATTCTTTTGAATCTCTTGGAGAAAAAGTTTCAGATGAGAAACTTGTTAGAAAAATTCTCAGATCCCTACCCAAGAGGTTTGATATGAAAGTGACTGTTATAGAAGAAGCACATGATATATCTAGCATGAAGGTTGAAGAATTGATAGGTTCTCTTCAGAACTTTGAATTAAGCAGAACTGATCAGAAGGGTAAAAGTGTTGCATTTGTTGTTGATTCTGAGTGTGTGGATGATGATAGCTCATCAAAAGCTCTTGTGCTGCTGAGTAAACAATTCAAGAAGTTCCTGAAGCAGAAGACAAGAACTGATGACAAGAGAAATCAATCTAAAAGGGTTCAGTGCTTTGAGTGTGAAGGCTATGGACATGTCAAGTCAGAATGTCCTAATTATCTTAAGAAGCAGAAGAAGAGTCTGACTGTTTCCTGGTCCGATGATGACTCAGAAGGAGAAGAGAATAAGCCTGTCACTGCTTTAACTGGTAAATTCTGGGCTGATGATAAAGTTATGGGTTCAGAAATTTCTTCAGAATCAGAATCAAGTGATGAAGAATCATCCTGTGAAGTTCTGGTCACATATCACAAAAATCCTGCTGAGTTTTGCAAGAAGATGCAATGTCAATTTGATGAAGTGTGCAAGCAGATGGAAGAACAGAAGAAAATTAATATTCAACTTCAGATTGAGAGGGGTGAACACTTAGAGAAGATTTCTGTTCTCAGTAATGAGGTAATCCAACTCAATTCACAACTTGATCAGATGAAAAAGCAAGTTAGAATGTTGAATTTTGCTACCGATGTGTTGGAAGAGATTCTGGAGAATCAGAATCAGGGAAAGCCAAATGGAATTGGGTTTAATAATCAGAACCTGAACATCAAAAATCAAAAACCTGCTAAGAGGTTCACACCTGCTGCTGCTCATGTTCCACTGATAAGAAAACCTAAGAACAAACCTCAGGATTTCAAAGATAAGAAGGCTACTCAACCTTGGGTTTGTCATCATTGTGGTAAAAAGGGTCACATTAAACCTTTTTGTTACAAGTTGCATGGTTATCCCAAGTATTTGCAACACATAAAAGTTGAACCAGCTGTGAACAAAAGCAAGATCAAGAAGTTTTGGAGACCAAAGTATGAAGGTGTTGCTCAGAGTCTGAACAAAGGAAAAGGAAAGGTTGTTGCTGATGACAGCAAGCCAATTCCTGTAGCACAAAAGAATTCTGGTGCTGAACCATCCAAAGTCTGGAGCAAAGTTCCTGTTCCTGATCAGAAGGCTTTTGTTTCTTGTGAGTCTGAAGATGTTATGACCTATGTTCAAAAAAAGAGTTGCTGATTTTGAGAAGCAGATTGCTAGGAAGAGGGTTTTAAATGTGCCTGAGGCACATATCAATTAAGCAGCATCTGTTGTTTGTGTCTGATGAAGACTAAGTATTTTCTGGTGCTGAGTCTGAAGACTGGCTTGTTTGTGACTGTTGTGAATTTCTGCTTGTGTTTCTGGTATGCTGTACTCTGCAGTTGTGCTGTTCTCTACATTTTTGTGTTTGGTTGTTCTTCTGCTGGGTGGATTCTTTGTGATTCTGATCTTTGCAAGTGTGTTGTGCTGGGTTATGTGTGTTCTGAGTTGTGTTTCTTCTCCTGATGTTTTGCTGGTGCTTTGTCAAAATTGTTTGGCTAAAAAGGGGGAGAAGTATGTGTCATTGGTGATTGCTGATCTGTTTGTTCAGGGGGAGTGTTCCTGAGTTTGTGAGCTTCTTGTCAGAAGTTGAGCTGTTCAGGGGGAGTACCTGAGTGCTGTGTTTCAGGAGGAGAAGAGTTGTTTCTCAGAAACTGATGTTGTGAGTATTTTGAAGTTGTTTTGTGTTACTGAGTTGTTAATCCGCTGCTGACTCTGATGACTTGTGATGAATAAAGGACTTGTGTTTATGAAGCATTTGATTTTAGCCAAAAATTTGCCAAAGGGGGGATTGTTGGTTATTTGAAGTGTTGGCTTCATTGTTTGGTAACATCAAATCAAAATGTGCAAGCATCCATTTTCCATATGTTAAAGATGACTTCAGAAGCAAGGAACTGGTTTAAAGAGGTTCATAAGCTGAAAATTGCAATTCTGGACCTTCAGAAGCTGAAATGGACCTTCAGACTCTGAAACAGTGCTTCAGACGCAGAATGTGCCTTCAGACACTGAACAGCACTTCAGACGCACTGTTCAGACGTTGACTAGCGTTGACTCCTTCAGACGCACTACAATACTTCAGACGCACTGTTCACCAGTTGACCAGCGTTGACCTTCAGAAGCTGAGCTTCAGAAGCTGATTTCAGAAGCTGGTTTTTTGCATTCTTTTGGATTAATTGTGTGCGTATCTCTTGGAGATTTTCTGAAGTTTTATTCATGCTAATGTTTCCAGAAGGCTGAATATTTTTGGTGAAGATCTTGTGAAGATTTGCTTCGTGTTTTATGAATGAATATATTGTGAAAGGATCTTTGCTTGATTTGATTCAGATGTATATGTTTCCTTTTTTGAGCTTCAAAAGGATCTTGTCAAGTAATTGGGAAGTTAGTAGTTCTAATACTTAGGTGGGTTCCTGAGTAGAAGTCTAGACTAAGTGGAGATTGATTGCTAAGGCTGGGAACAGGGGGGGTCTGTGTGTGAGTCTTTGAGTTGATTCCTTTAGTAGATTTCCTTCCTGGATTGGTATCCCCTAGAGTAGGTGAAGTTTGCACCGAACTGGGTTAACAAACTCATTGTGTTTTTATCTTTTTGCACTTTATTTTTTTTTCTGCTTCTGAACTTAATTTCTCATACTCTGTTTTTAGTTTAGAACCGGTTCTAGCTAGGAATTTCAATTTCTAAAAGTAAACACATAACCATGCTCAAAATCAACTTAATAAACCACAAACAACATCAATTATCATGTTCTGCACCAAATTCATCAAAATTCACAAAGTTACCAATTAACTATGACCAAACATGAATTTTGTCATAAACAAAACTTAATTTCATTATTTTTAACATACTCAAATTAAATAATAAGAGCACAAATTTCACATAATAAACATCAAATATCATGAAATTAACATAATCAAAAACACCCAAACTACCCAATTGCTTATTAACTCTAATTGGTGAAAATAATCTTCCCCCTAACCTCAATTCTTCACAAAATAAGCTGTCCTAGGTGATTCCTCGTTTTTCCCTTGTGTTCTAGAGCTTTCCTCCAACTTTCTCTCCAAGCCTCTTTTATTCTCTCTCTCTCTCTCTCTCTCTCTCTCTCTCTCTCTCTCTCTCTCTCTCTCTCTCTTGCCTCTCTCAAAATTTTGGTGCAAATGAGTTAACCTAATTTCACTAACACATACTCTTCTCTTTAAATATTACGAGTTAGGGTCACTCTCACTAATGAGCTTAGTCACATCCAATTCTCATAAATAATTGGCTTAATTGCACTTTTCCCCCCTATCTTTTGCCAATTGTGCGATTTTGCACCCCATCCTTTTTTTTGAGCGATTTTGCACCCTATCATTTACCCCCTTTCTGATTTTGTAGCCCCTCGTGTGTTTTTTTGCACCCTATCGCAGAGCAAAGTCAAGGCGAAGGCAAAAAAATACACGAGGGGGCTACAAAATCAGAAAGGGGGTAAATGATAGGGTGCAAAATCGCTCAAAAAAAAGGATGGAGTGCAATATCGCACAATTGGCAAAAGATAGGGGGGAAAAGTGCAATTAAGCCTAAATAATTCTCTACACTTTTACTTCACTTAAACTTCCCCATCTTACTATTACACCAATATTCTCTAAATTCAAATTTCTAATTCTAACTTATTTACAAAAATGCTATCACCCTAAAATGACTAAAATACCCTCAATCACTAAAAATCCACTAATCTACCCATCACACATATATTAAAAGCAATAATTAAATAAAACAAACAATTAACAAACATAACAATATTAAATAAATCTATTACTGAAAAGCGGGTTGTTACAAGAGATGACTGCTTGTTCTGGGAACTCGATAGATCCTTCGTCTAGTGGTTATGGGGGCGAGGCTCTGGAGCAACTTAGGGTAGGAGTTGGTTTTTCGTTTCCCTCGATAGGCTTAGCGAATCCGGTTATGGTGACCGGTTTTGAAGGGGATGAACTGTACTGTGAGATGAGGTAATCTCTTATTGTGCATTTCGAGTGCTGGCCCTCTCACAAGGAAATTGTCTGGTGGTTGGAGGAATGTTCTAGAGCCCGTGTTCAAGGTTTCCATTATCTTTTCAGGAAGGACAGAGCCTGGCGGACTACAGCTGGGTTCACGAGGACGTCATATATGTTGTTTCTTACTACCAATCGAATGAGTTTCTCGACGAGATTAACTGGTGTTTCGAGCGGATATCTGGCAAGTGGCAGCTCGAGGCCCCAAATCTCAAGAGGAGGGCGAGAAACCGGTTCAAGGGGTGTTGTTTCACTACCTCAGTCTGTTTTAGTTTCTTCGAACTGTGCATGCTTCATCCTCTTTCCTGGGCCCTTGTGAAGATCTTCCAGTTCTAGTGCAAGTACAAGGGCCAGCAGCCCTCTCTGGGCCTTTTCTTCATGCTGGTTGGGGTCCAGCGTACACGCAGGGCAAGGGTTCATGGTTGGGTGAAGCTTTACCAGAGGACGAAGCTGTTTGAGGATTATGCAGACTCCCTTGAGCCTTGGAGGCACAAATTTCTAGTGTTGCGCCTTATGAGTCGCCATGCTCATGAGTGCATTTTCTGGGTCCTTTCTACTCATCCGGAAGATGAGGTTGATTCTATTGACATGGCTTCCGCCTGTGGCGATCTGTCCTCCATGCTGGTGCCCTACGAGGAAGTTGTTCAGCGACCTCTTTTTCCTCATTTGTTGTCTCGGGACCACTTTGACAAACCTGTCGCCGCCTATTCTTTTGAAAAAGCGGTCTTTAACAACACGGGGAGGCTCCTGAAGTCTGACTTAGAGTGCTTTATCGCCTCTTTTGAGAAAGAACAAGTTCCTAATCCTAAGTACCGATGTGAACCTTCAAAAATGATTCCTAAGCCAAGGTTTGTGGACATTAGGTTAGTCATCCGCGGGAAGGATGCCGCCCATCACCGGAAGATTTTTAGTGAGTGAAAGGGGATCCATGGTTTTTTACTTGTTTGCTTTTGTCGTGTTCTTTTTCTCTAGATATTTTGGTTATCGGCTTTCTTTCTTTTGCAGGTTCAATGGCCAGCCGGGAAGCATTTCAAGCTTTGCAATGGGGCGGCCCACCTTCTACTGCTATGGGCGGAGCCCCTCAAACCCAAGTCGTGGTGGTAGTTTTCCCTTCGAAAGCTGTTGCGACAGAGGCAGAGCCTCCTTCTCAAAGTAAGTCTCAGTGCAGCGTGAAGGATGCTCTGAAGTCCCTAATAAAGTTCGGCCCTCCAAGTGACACTCAGGTAGATTCCTAGAAGAGTTCCAAAGACCTCTTTAAGCCTTCCTCGAGCTCCCCTAGTCATCACGAGAGGGGTTCAAAAAGGGATGCCTCTCGTAATGACGGGGGAGAGAAGACCGGCAGCCGAGAGCAGAGCAAAAATCTCTGAAACGAAGATGAGGGGCCTTCCCGTACTGAGCGCCAGATAATGGGCGAGAGCAATCCTAACGCTAGCCTCCCAGTGGTCACTACGACGTCGACCGTTCCAGCAGGCTCGAAGCCTTTCTTACAACTCCCCAACATTTACGTCGGCCCTCTTCCCTGCTCTCAAGAGGACTTTGCGCGTGCTTTGACGCCCTTGGATCGAGGTTACCTTAATCAAATGGACACTCGTGAACGGCGAAAGTTGGTTGCAGATAGTGCCATTAGATCCTATAAAGTCGCCAGCTTGTGTACGTTGTTGGCCGGTTCCGATGCTATCCCCGGCTTGAATCATGAGTCTTTGACGGGGTCTAATGATGGGGCTCGTACCTTTGAGGAGGCCGAGCAGAGGCTTCGTGACCTGGAGGGCACCCATATGGAGGCTTTAAGGCTAGCAAAAAAAGAGGCGGATGGGAAGCTGGAAATGGTTAACAAAAAGCTTGAGGACTTATGGATCGGGGCAAGAATTGTCAAACCTTCAAAAGAAGGAAAAGAGGTGGAAATTAAGTCATCAGTAATCGGGATTGAGATTACCATCACTCAATCCACCATAGCCAAGCTAACAAGGCTGGAGAATACTGGATTCTTCATGACTGAACAGGATAATATAACTTCAAAGTTTGGAGAAGACATCAAGAAAACTCTCTTCAAGGAGATACCATAAGAAGAGAAGGCTGCAGAAGAAAAGAAGGAAGACGACAAGGAAATCAAGGAGAACAAAAGAGAAAGGGCCACCAACATGCATGACAAGGAAATGATCATGCTCAAATTCATCGTTCAATGCATAATTCCCAGAGCAAGAGGAACATATCAACCAAGTCTGATTCATAAGTTGATAATTCTGCAACTAAACAGCAATGTAAGGCTGAACTTGGCTGGATACATATTCCATCACCTATGCACAACAGTTGACAATTCCTGGAGGAAGAAATCAAAGATGATTGCTTATCTAAGACTTCTCTTAGAACTGTTTCAACAGAGCAGAATAATACATAAGATACAAAGTCTGGGGTATATTGATATTGGGACAGAAATGTCTCAAGTTATGACAGCTGACCTTCTAGGATATATGAAGATGATAGATCTAAAATTTGTAGTGAAATCAACTGGATTCTCAGTCAGAGGAAGTTGCAGACCCTTCATTAAAGACTTCCCTTGAATCATCAAGAATGAGAACACCAAGGAGTTGGCAAATTTAGCATCACCGGCCAAGAAGGATCTGAGAATATTAATTAACCTGGAAGATATTCCTAATGCTCTAGAAGCTGTAAATGGAAAGAAAAATAAGAGAAAGGCTTCTGACAAATCTACAACATCATCACCTGCCATGAAGAAGAAGAAAATTGAAGTGCAAAAGGAGGAGAAGACATCTACCACTACTGCAGGAAAGAGGAAAAGTACTAAAACAGATCCTCAAGCATCAAAGAAACCTAGACAATCTGTGGAAGAATCAGAAGCTGAATTTGATAATCTGGCTCTATCAACTTTCTACAAGATCAAAACATCAGATATTACAAAGAAAGATCCTGAACCAGTGAAGGAAACTGAATGAGCGAAAAAATTCAGTATGCAAGTCCCAGAAACTGGCAACCAAGGACCTTCATCTAAGGACAAAGCAAAAGGCACTCAGAATCTATATAATATCATTCATGCTCTTAACACATATTATTTTGATGCTTTTTCATTAAAATTCTCCACCATCATTACCCCATGCTCTCCCCAATCCACCCATCAGGAGACTGACTCAGATGTCCTAGACAATCTGATCAGACATACTGATGGTGATCTGTTCTACTCTCTCAAACCATCCTCATCTCAAACCAATCAGAAAGCCACACAAATTCTTCAAGAAACCCCACAAATTGTCCACCCTTATCACCATCAAATCCAAACTTAACCATCTCTTACCTTGATGCATGTGCATCAAATGTAGTGAGCATTAACAACTTTGTTGAGGATGCTCATGTTATCTTAGAAAAGCCCAGTCATATTGTGATTGACACCATCGAGCCAAACAAAAACATCCAGTTTTTCTCAAGCTAAAACAAATGCTCTACCAGAGGCATCTGAAGGTGATCAATTCCTGGTACCATTCTGTGTGCATGAAAATGTCCAACAAATTCTTGGTAGAGTGAGTATCCCATGCCAATACTTCCCCTACCTCCACCAAAGACATTGGCGAAATATTCAACAGAATCTGTGCAAGGGCCAGGATGGTATTTTCCAGAAGCCTATGAACTATCTATTCTGGATTGATAAATTACCATTGGGAGCTTCTGTGTGACTATGTTCATGCAACTACTGACCACTTGAAGCATCAACTTGATGACAATCTGAGAAGGGATAAGCTGAAGTGGTTGAAAGCTGGTAGGAATGTGATGGAAGTTGTGGATCATAGACGAAACATCTACAGATAGCTAGAAGCTATGCCTGTAGAAATACTGGAAGCTGCACCTGAAGAAGAACCAGCTGAAGTGCCTACTGAACTCCCTCTCACCACAACTCAAACTCTGCAATCTGTTATGGAGATTTAGCAACCTAGTATTAAGATTCAGTTGTGAGTGACAGAAGCAATTTGACTAGAGAAGAAAGGCTGTAAAGACTAGAGGAAAGGGAAGAGCAGATGATGAGTGATATAACATCTTTGAAGGAAACACATGAGGGATTAAACACAAAAATGGAGAATCTGACTAGAGCACAGTTGAAGGTGGAAGCATCTTCAGCGGAAAGAAATGAGAATGTCAAGAAACTAATTCAGATGTTGGCTGCCAAAGAACTATGATTAGGATTTTTTTTTGTGTTTTGCACTTTCCTTAAAAGATCTGTGTTATACTCTTAATTCTGCACTCCTAATTTTGCTTGACTCTATGTTTTATGCATATTTTGGTCATTAACTTGCTTGATCTACTATACATCCTTGCATTCATTGATAAATCTGTTGCATAACTTTTTTTTGTTGATGACAAAAGGGGGAGTAGAATAGAAGTATTTGAACACTGAGCCTTATCAGAAGTTAAGGAAACCTTCTTGTTTTTTGTTTAATGTTATAAAAATAAAAATAAAAATAATATTGCGCTTAATGTTAATCTTATCAGAACTGATGGGATATCAGACTGGTCTTAATCGGAGGTTGCAAACCTCTATGTGATCAAATGTCTGATGTCTTGAGAGGTATCAGATTGGACTTAATCGGAGCTTACAAACATATGTATGATCAACTTGATATCTTGTTGATGTTCTAATATGCTTTATTGATTATTTGTTCTGATGCACTCAAGAGTGATTAAAAATGAATTCAATTAACTAGGTATAGGACTTAAGGGGAGCTTGCAAACCTTAGAACCTAAGGCTGTTAGACTCAGGGAGAGCTTGCAAACCTCATACCATGAAGTCTAACTGTTAATTAAAATAACAAAAATTGTTCAAAATACTTGCGTTTTTCATCATAAAAAAGGGGGAGATTGTTGGAACAAGAAGAGTCTTGGACAATTCCTTTAAGGTTTTGATGATAAAATGGAATACTAACATATGTTCAAGTGTGCAGAATCAAGGAAGAATCTATCTATCAAGGATGAACATAGGAAGAGAATCAGAAGGACCAAGAGAAGCTAAGAAGACTATAATAGAAGACCAAAAGGAAGGTCAACCAGATGCCAACGTCCTAAGAAGACGGGTACCACACAGATTCTGGTGAGGTAACTCAACAGACTTGGGTTACCCTCAAACTTGAGAAATTCATGAGGGACCCAAAATCCACGTAGGTTTTGTCCTATTCTGTGAACTATCACTATCAAGGTTCTGATAGGTGGATTTCTTTTGTCTTCTTCTGTCTTCATGCACAATCAGACAAAGGACATCAAGAACAAAGTGAATGCAACAGATAATTCTTCTTTCTGCAAAGGAAAATTCAAAGACCATCCAACATGATTATTCATATCAGACAATGGGCCAACGTTCTTGATTGAAGCTTCGCAACGACTCTATTTGCGCTGGCACTCTTCTCCAACGTCTCTTAAATCCCTGCCTATAAAAGGAGCTGAAGACCATGAAGAAGATTAACAAGACTCTGCTATTAAACTGTGCCATTACTCTTTCAAAATCATATAGCGCAAAACACTTAGGATTTTTGTATTCAAGTTATATCTTAGAAATCCTAGAGTTGTAGAGAGTCTGTTCATTTGTTCATATACACTAAACATTGTTAAATCAAGTGTAGAACAAATTAAAAGTCTTTAGCTTGTGAAGCTAAAGAGTATAAGTCTCTAGGTGAAACCTTGAGCAACTAGAAGTCTCTTAGGTTTGACCTAAGAGCATTGGAAGTCTTTTGCCTACGTGCTTGAGCACTTGTAAGTCTCTTGGAGTTATCCTTACGCAATGAAGTCTTTAGGAGAGTCCTAGAGCAGGAAGTCTTAAGTAGGTGTGATTAAGCAAGGAAGTCTTTAGGAAGAATCCTAGAGCAGGAAGTCTTGAGCAGTTGTGCTTGAGCAATTTGTAATCCTCAGTGATTATAGTGAAATCCCTTGGAAGTGCAAGGGAACTAGACTACTCATGGGTTGTAGGAGGAACCAGTATAAAATTGCTTTGTGTTTCTGTACTATATTCGCTGCACTCAGACTATGTATCAGAATCTGTATTGTCAGATTCTGAACAACATTTTAACACCAAGAAAAAAAAACCAGAAAAAGCCAACACAATTCTGAAGGAAAATCGACATGTAAAAGGCAGCAGAAGTTTAAAATTTTTTGATTTTTCTTTCCTTGGATCATTACGAATATCACATGAATCAGTTATAGAATTGTTACCTCTTGTATTGAAGAAACAGTTTCTTTGATCACAGCTAAGCAAGAAAGCAAAGCCTCAACTCGTCCACATGAACGGTTTCCTCTGGTTCCCTGTTCTAGCCAAGCGATCAGAGGTTAGGGAGAGATGTAGGGATTTCGGTTTTGCCTTTTAGGGTTACACGAAAAAGCACTACTGATTTCAGCATTAGAGCTCTATTTATAGAGCTCATTGCTACACGAAAATCAGCCATCATGTTGAGCTTCCATAAGCCCATTAACCCATTAGCTTCCGCTAACTAATTAGCGTCAATTGCTAAACTCACCCCATCATATAAGTATTACTTATATTTCTCCTTTTTGACCGTTCTATTGTGTGTGACCCTATAGGTTCTTGTAACGTTGGCAATAATATTAAATCTTATATTTAACATTACAAATAGTGAGTGGTATCTAGCAACACATCACTGCTACCCAAGTGACAAGAATGTCAAGTGATCTGACGAAACCTCTTCCACGATAATGTCTATGTGTATGATTACTCCTTTGTCCTAATATCTTTATTGAACACAAGGCATAGATTACGTCACCCTTGTTTAGCTCAATATTTATATTTCTTGATTCCGAAATATACTGAATAACGAATAAGTCCAATATCTCATATTGACTTAATTCGGCATGGCCATGCATTTTTCCAGTCATATTTCATCAAGAGGCCTAAAGATATATCTCCTGTTATGAAGGAGGGACAAATCCCATCTAGGACACTCATGTCCCTGAGCATGATTCGTCGAGTGCCCATTAACCAACGTTATAGTTATCTTGTTACAGATAACGTTTGAATGGCAATAAAACACTTGAGTCCACATCTAGGGATCACAGTGGTTTCAGGTCTAAGAGTGATATACATTATTATCATTATGAGAATAACTTATGACGATTTCATAACATACTATGTAGTATTCTCACGATGGGTCAATCCAGTATAAATATTACTCCTAATACTCATACCTATGTATAGACTTAATATCTCATATTCATGACCCATGAGATATGGTCATCAGTCTACATACATAATAGTCTCCATGCTTTATTATTATCCCAGTTCATATTAAAGCTTGACTACGGATACTTTTAAGAATAGTGTTCTTTCTGTTGATGTAATCTCATGATTAAGTCACACTTAATATTCCATCACATGAACCAACTATTCTAGGGACTTTATTAATCTCATATCAAGTGTAATAAAGAACGCCATATTTTATTTAATAATAAAAGTCATGATACATGTGAAAAGTTTAACATAAACTATTGGCCTCTAGGGCTTACACCAACAAATTCAACCCTCCCTTCTTGTATTTTTCTCACCTTCAGTTGTTCCTTCAGATACCTGAAGATTCTATTAACAGCTGTTAAAAGAGATTCTCTAGGATCTGACTGAAATCTTGCACACATACAAACACTAAATAAAACATCTGGCCTAGATATTGTTAGGTAAAGTAAGGAACCTATTGTTAGCCTGTATTTTTTGACAAAGGATATTAAATACAGTCACTAAGGTTTGATTGGACATGTGGAAGAAAGATGGAATTTTTAGCTTAAAGGATTTCTGAAGTTGCAGGTGTTCGTTCGACAGAATCGAAGCATTAGAGTTGGTCGAAACACATATCGACAACACGAAGGTTGGTTATGTTTCGAAGAGTTTCTTCGACAAACTGTCAAAGTTCACAGCTGTCAAAAGAGCAAGATTTGAATTTCAAATAGGTTGTTTTTCTCTGTTATTAGACGTTATTAGCAGTTAGAAGTGTGGATATGATTGTGCAGTTATTTCCTTTAGTATAAATAAGAGTTTTCCATGAGGAAAACGGGGTCACAAAATCACTTACATAATATTCTACACACTCGAAGTATCCAAGTTACAGCGAGAAAAGAGTTACGAATCATGTATGATCCTTGTGAACAACATTTATTTCGAATCATTGCAATTTGTTTTACTCTAAGTTAATTTATGCAATCTACTTTCATACTGTAATTCCTTTTCGACAAGTTCAAGCAATCAAATCTTAAAGATTTGTTGTTTTCTTTTTGCATTCGAAACATACAAAAATACATAAGAACATGCAAAGATCTTAAAATAAATCTGACACACATTGCTCTGAGATTATTGGTTGATCTCGCAAGTAATAAATCTATAACCAGCGGTTGTTTACCGAAAACCAAGGTAAACAAATTGGCACGCCCGGTGGGTCCTTGTGTGTCTAAGAACAACATTGTTGGAGTTTTTCTTTTTGTGTTCTGTTCTTTTAAAATAAACTCTTGTGATCTTACTTTGTATGCGATTGAGAGGAGGTAAGTGTCTTCCTGAAATGGTGCGTCCAAGTTCAACATCCGCTTCCTCGTCTAGCATTCAAGCCAGTGCGCAAATTTCACAAGAAATACCCGCTAGTAGCCAAACCCAATCAAATGTGACTAGTGTTACAGCCTCTATGCCATCATCTACGTCGATACCGACATCGACTAGTCCTGCAGTTATCGAGGCCGCCATTCCATCGACGCAAGCGAGCCCAGCGGTATCTAGACTGTTGATATAACAGGTGGATAGGAATACTTTGGCGGGGCCCTTTGGTGCCTCGATTCCACAGTTTTTGCTCGCAACGACAATGAGGGATCCGCCTTATGGCATGCCGACAACTCTAATGGAAGGCCTTGGGACGAATGCGTCTATAATTGCAGATAACACAAATACCATATTGACACCAGTTCATGGATCTGCAATGAGCATCCCTGGTCGGAACGCCCCTCTAGCGCTGACTAATACGTCTTTGGCGTTGATTAGACAACAAATGGACGAAAGTAATCATGATAGGGTAATCATGTTAACCCAACAGATTGGGACGGTATTTAACCCGATGATCCAGGCTACTAACCATAGTTACCAAATGTTGGATGCTCAAATGGAGAGGTTGTCAATTTCTTTAACCCAGTTCAACCACCGAATCCTGGACCGCTTCGAATTGGCGGAAGAGGAGACAATGTAGTGAATCAAGGGCCACAACCCGCGCCCCAAGAGGTTGAAGAGCCAATTGTAGGGACATCAGAACAAGCCTCTGAAGTCGTTTTGGTAAATAGAAATCAAAATGTAGACGAAGTGGTTAGACAAGTCCGACAGAATAATCTGGGAGGACAAGATAACATAGCCCATCTCGTCGAAACAATTTTGGTCCAGAATGGCCTTAATGTAGGCCTACACAGGCCAAATTTTGTTTCAGCCTTGTCTGAATATGTAATGCAAACTGAACTCCCTAGGGGATGGAAGATCCCCAAGTTCACAAAGTTTGTTGGAGAAACGAATGAATCTACTGTTGAACATATTGCCCATTATTTAAAGGAGGCAGGGGACATTGCAAATAATGAAAACTTAAGAATGAAATATTTCCCCAATTCCTTGACGAAGAACGCTTTCACATGGTTCACTACCCCCTCTCCTCATTAAATACATAATTGGAACCAATTGGAGAGAGTGTTCCATGAACAATTTTACATGGGCCAATCTAAGATAAGTTGGAAAGAATTGGCTAGTGTTAGGCAAAAAACGCCCAAATCTGTTGATAATTATCTCAATAGATTTAGACTATTGAAGGCGAGGTGTTTCACCCAAGTGCCCGAACATGAGTTAGTCGAAATGGCCGCTGGATGCCTAGATTACGCTGTCCGAAAGAAATTGGACACCCAACATTTGAGAGATATGGCCCAGTTGGCCGATAGAGTTCGACAAGTGGAAAGATTAAAAGCTGAAAAGGCTAGGTCTAATAGGTTCCACAAGAAAGTGAAGGTTGCATATGTCGATGATAACGGCAGCGACCAAGAATTCGATGTTGAATATGCTTCCATCGAAGAGAATGAGGTCGATGTGGCCGAATTAAAACATAGACCTCAATATGTTTGTAAGTTGTTGAAACCATCAGACGGAAAGACTCCCGTCGAACCAAAAAATGATAAATTCGTTGCAAAAACATATGCCTTTGATGTTACTAAATGTGACGAAATTTTCGACTTGTTGGTCTTTAATGGTCAAATCGTGGTGCCTAAAGGTTTAAAATTGCCACCAGTAGACAAAAGGAAGAAAAGAGGATTTTACAAATTTCATAATTTTTTGGGTCATAATACTTCCCGTTGTGTTCTTTTCAGGGAATTGGTGCAGAAAGCACTCAATGAGGGAAGATTGAAATTTGGCGACAAGTCAAAATCGCCAATGCAGGTAGACACTGATCTTCTCCCAGTCACCAATGCAATGTACGCCGAGCCGTTAGACGTAAACGTTGTCGAGGTTATGGAAGAGACGCCAGGGGAAAATTCTAGCAATCCCAAAGAGGGTAATAAAAGCCTCATGATAGCACCTACAATGATCACTGAAGATCAGTACAAGAAACAATTGAAGGTTGTGTACCCTGATGCTGAAGAGGGTCTGGTTGGTTTCCTGAACCGTTGCAAGATAAGAAACTCAGAGGTCACGATCTGCCCAAAATGCAGTTCAGTGTTCGAAAAAAAAAGCAGCAAGAGGCCTCGAAGGGAAACAATTAGTGTCGAAGAGGAAGGGAAAATGGGTCGACAATAGGCCCAAGTTTAGTTTCAATCAGAGGGGGGGGTCCCATATTGGGTGGTGCCTCCGGCAAAAACATATGTCCCATCCTCGGAAACTCTTGTGGGTAAATGGATACAAAGGAAAGAACCCCATGACAAAGACTCAATGGTATAGGATGGTGTCGAAAATCCCGCAAAAGGAAAGGAATTAGTGGTCACCAAAGTCAGGAAGCCAGCAACGGAGAGACTCTTTCCTCCACTGCCTCCCGTCAGAGAAAACCTTCCTGCCAAGGATGAAGAAATGGAGTCAAATTTTTCCGATTCTGAACCAGACTTTAATGTGATATGCAACGTCGTTTCGATTCTACCAATCGAATTTGATGTAGTCTCAGAAATCAGTGAGGGGGAAGAAGATTTTACAAAGGATATGGCTAAACATAAGCCAGTTTGTTACTATGTGATGAACAATGGCTGTGTCGAAGAACAACAGGCCATTTTCGAAAGGCCTAGTCGAGACATGAGGAACCACCTTAAACCTCTGTTTGTTCAGGCCAAGGTCAATAACATTGGGATAAATAAAGTCGTAGTAGATGGGAGTGCAGCGGTGAATCTGATGCCGTTATGCTTGCTAAAGAAAATTTGAAAGAAAGAATCCGACCTGACATCCCATAACGTGGTGCTCTCAAATTATGAGGGTAAATCCGGCCATTCTTATGGGGCAATTGAAGTTGAATTAATTGTCGGAAGTGTCAAGAGGTCAACGTTGTTCTTGGTAATCCCATCCAAAGCCAATTACAATCTGTTACTTGGCAGAGAGTGGATACATGGTGTCGGAGCGGTCCCGTCGACTATGCATCAGAGAATATCCATCTGGAGGGAAGATGTATTGTTAGAAAATATTGAAGCCGACCAAAGCTATTTCATAGCTGAAGTCGACGATATTAACAAAAAGACCTTTGATAAGCATTTGGCGTATATTTCGCCATGTCGATCCTCAGATTTTGGTCTAGTTAGACCAGAGCTTGTGAAGAGTTCTGTTAAACTCCACCCATACCGTGGTTTCTTTTGGGAAAGGGAGTTAGTCGAAGACGCTAATTCTTCTGAGGATGAAGCCCCACTAGCTGGGTAGGACGACGAACATTAATCATGTCCATTCCCAGTTCATGGGAGAGAATTACGACCTATATGGCCGAAAATAAACAAAACGCGGCTTTGGAAGCTGTCATGCAACAAGAAATGGTCCTCGAAACCATTGAAGATCGTCAAGAAGACAGGCTGCTCGAAGACTAGAGGTTGGATTGCATATATGATGAGGATCCTTTAGGGTTTGAGAAAGATCCAATGGGTCCCACCAAGAAAATTGTGGCATAGGATCCTCTGGAAGAAGTCGACCTGGGAGATGGCTCTGTAAAGAGGCCAACTTATATTAGCGCCAAAATTGATGAGGCATTCAAAGTTCGAATCATTAAACTCTTGAAGGAATATAAAGACTGTTTGGCTTGGGACTATAATGAAATGCCAGGTCTAAGTCGGGAAATGGTGGAATTAAAACTACCAATCCGACCAGGAAAGAAGCCAGTAAAGCAGACTCCAAGGAGGTTTACGCCACATATCCTGTTAAAAATCAAAGAAGAGATTGAAAGACTCTTACGAAGCAAGTTCATCAGTTGGCTAACATAGTCCCTGTAGTAAAAAAGATTGCATTGAATTTAGGAATTTAAACAATGCCACACCTAAGGATGAATACCCTATGCCAGTGGCATAAATGTTGGTCGATTCGGCATCAGGTTTTGATTACTTAAGTATGTTAGACGGCTAAGCTGGTTATAATAAAATTTTTATTGCCGAAAAAGATGTGTCGAAGACAACTTTTAGATGCCCTAGGGCCATAGGCGTGTATGAATGGATAGTCATGTCTTTCGATTTGAAGAACGCCGGCGCCACATACCAAAGGGCAATGAATTCTATGTTCCATGATTTTACAGAAAAATTTATGCAAGTGTACGTAGATGATATTGTTGTGAAATCTTCAATAGAGGACAACTATCTAGACCATCTTCGACAATCGTTCGAAAGAATAAGAAAATATGGTTTAAAGATGAACCCCTTGAAGTGTGCCTTTTGTGTTCATGCAGGTGACTTCTTGGGTTTCGTGGTCCACAAAAAGAGCATTGAAATAAACCAAAACAAGACAAAAGCCATCTTGGAAACGAAGGCTCCTTCGACCAAGAAAGAACTGCAATCTCTTATAGGCAAGATCAACTTTCTGAGAAGGTTCATTTCGAACTTAAGTGGAAAGACTCAAGCTTTCTCGCAATTACTTAGACTAAAGAAAGAAGATACATTTAGATGGGAACCCGAGCACCAGAAGGCTTTTGAAGAAATCAAGTCATATTTGACAAAACCACCTGTTCTTTTACCTCCCATTAAGAATAGGATGATGAAATTGTACATAGCAGCGTTAGAGTCATCCATAGGTAGCATGTTAGCCCAAGAGGATGAAAATGGTGTCGAAAGAGCCATATACTACCTCAGTAGGATTTTAAATGATGATGAGACAAGGTATCATCCAACTGAAAAGTTATGCCTTTGTTTGTATTTCTCTTGTACAAAGTTAAAACAATATATAAAACCAGTCGACGTTTGTGTTTATTCTCATTTTGATATTATTAAGCACATGTTGTCGAAACCTATTTTACATAGTAGAATTGGTAAATGGGCTATAGCCCTCACAGAATATTCGTTGATCTACAAGCCCTTAAAAGCTATTAAAGGGCAAATTGTGGCTGATTTCATAGTTGATCATTCTGCAGTCGAAGCTACAGCGCATCTAGTAGAGACTCGACCCTGGAAATTATATTTCGACAATTCCAGTCATAAAAATGGCACTGGGATTGGTATTTTAATTGTGTCTCCTACTAACATTCCAACGAGCTTTAAGTTTAGGGTTAATGAACGGTGCTCAAATAATGAGGCTGAATATGAAGCCTTAATAGCAGGACATGAGATCTTGTTAGAACTGGGGGCAAAAGAGATCGAGATAAAAGGGGACTCTGAACTGGTCATAAATCAGTTGACGAAAGAATATAGATGCATCAAAGAAAATCTAATTATGTATTTTGTTCTAGCCAACATGTTGTTACAATGTTTCCAGCATGTGAATATTTAGCATGTGCCTCGAATGAATAATCAAGAGGCGAATGAGCTAGCACAAATCGCTTCGGGCTATAAGGTTCCCAAAGCGAAATTAAAGGAGTTAATAGAGACAAGAGACAAAATTACTTTGGTTTCCCTTCCCCAAACGGAATTGTCAATAACAAAAACTGAGGGGGCAGAGGAAATAGAAAATCTTTCAGCCGAAAATTTTTCAGAAAATTTTTCGAAATTTCAATTTGAAGTTTTTGCCATTGACAATATGGCAGACAACGATTGGTGGAGACAGATTGTCGAATACCTGAAAAATCCTTCCGGAAACATCGGTTGGAAAATTAAATATAGGGCCTTAAGCTATGTGGTGATAGGAAATGAATTGTTCAAGAAAACGCTTGAACAAGTTTTACTAAAATGCCTCGGAGAAAATAAGGCATATTTGGCCATTTCCAACACCCATAGTGGAATATGCGGTTCTCATCAAGTAGGCCACAAAATGAAATGGCTTTTGTTTCGACAAGGTGTTTATTGGCCTACGATGTTAAATGATTGTATAGAGTTCGCCAAAGGCTGTCAGTAATGTCAGAAGCATGCAAGAATACAACATGTACCAGCGAGCAAACTTCATGCAATAGTAAACCATGGCCATTTAGATGATGGGCTTTGGATTTGATCGGAGAAGTAAAACCTACTTCGTCGAAATGCCACCGTTATATAATAGTCGGGATAGATTACTTCACCAAATGGGTTGAGGCCATCCCTTTACCAAATGTGGATCAGGAAGCAGTTATCAAGTTTATTCAAGACCACATTTTGTACAGGTTTGGAATCCCAGAGACTATCACCACAGATCAAGGATCGGTCTTCACGGGACGAAAGATGGTAGAGTTTGCCTCCGAAATCGGTTTTAAATTGTTAACTTCGACACCCTACTACGCGCAAGCAAATGGTCAGGTCAAAGCCACCAATAAAGTTATCATTAATTTGATAAAGAAACATGTGGGTAGTAAACCAAGAAATTGGCATAATACTTTGAACCAGGCTTTATGGGCTTATCGGAATTCGCCAAAAGAATCGACTAACACTACCACATTTAGGCTCATATTCGGTCATGATGTGGTCCTACCCGTCGAAGTCTGTTTACAATCGACTAGAATTCAAAGACAGTGCGGGATTCCAACAACCCATTATTGGGACATGATGTTAGATGAATTGGTCGATCTAGACGAAGAAAGGATACATGCATTAGATGTCCTCATGAGGCAGAAAGAAAGAGTGGCTAAAGCCTACAACAAAAAGGTAAAGTCTCAATCTTTTGTTTCAGGAGATTTAGTTTGGAAAGTAATTCTGCCTATGGATAGAAAGGATAGATTCTTAGGCAAATGGTCGCCGAATTGGGAGGGACCGTTCGAAGTCACGCAGGTCTTCTCCAATGGTGCATACGAGATAGAAGAGATCGGCATAGATATTCGAATTCTACGAGTAAATGGAAATTATTTTAAGAGATATAAGCCAATGCTGCAAGAAGTTAAAATTACATACAAATAAAAAGATAACAACAAATTTGTAATCATGGCATATGCTGCCAGTACATTGTCAAGAGCTTCAAAAGAGGTTATGCTAGTGCATATTACAATTTGAGTAGAGAATTAGAAAGCTCAAAAAGTAAGGCTAGCTGTCAGACTCTCCAAAGCCATTTTGGCATGATCCAGTATAGCTTGGGTCCGCGAGCCATTGTCAATCAACCTGTTGATTTTGTTGTCACTCGATTTGGGCCTGTTGAAATTTTCAATGGCTAGTTTGGCCTCTCGGCGCAGTTCGATCTCCGAAGGACCTAGTGTTTTCTGGAATTCAGCTAACTTCTTCTCCTATTCTTTAATCTTCGACTCCAAGACTGCCATTTGCTCTTTGTAAGTAGCAATGGTTGACTTACATACCTTCACCCCGCCGAAACATTGGCACTCTCAAGCTCTAAGGAAGAAACTTTAGCTTTAGATGCTTCAACTAACCTTAGGTTTTCTGTGTGCTGATGGCGCTGTTTTGTTAGCAAAGCATTGTTTTCGAATTTGCGCCGGAGTTCTGTGGCTATTCGATCTAGGAGAGGCTCGAAGTCGACCAGGAAAGCTAACAAAGATTGGTTACGGGTCAACTTTAGCAACTTGTGAACCAAACCTTTGAGTCTGAAAGTGAGGTTCGAGTTCAATTTGATGGCTTGAAGGAGGTCCACCCCAATTAACTTTGCCCACAACTCTTGATTAAATCTTCCTCAGATGCTTCAGAACTGACTCCGATGGATGCAGTTGAGGTGTTTTGAGTATCTTCACTACTTAGCAGAAGTTTAAAAGCTTCAAGGGAATCGCTTTCCTCAAGATTTGCTATTTCATCCAGGCTTGGAGTGGTGTTGGGGCATGCATTTTCTTTGGAGGAGACTCATCCATGCCACCTTCGTCTTCGTCAAGGTACTCACTACTCACATTGTCACCGGGAGTGTCATCCTCGTCCGTTTCAGCTGCTTCGATAGGGTTTGGATTCTGAAGTGGCTCAGTCCGGGTGGTTTCTCTGCCAGTAGGATCAGAAGTTTGGTTTCCTGTAACAGGAGTGAGAAGATCACCCTTTGGCGAACTCACATTATGTTCGACTTCAACTTCAGCCTGTTTGGGTTCGGGAGGAGTGGTAACAAGTACATCTTCAAACCAGTCAACAGACGGCCCTCCGCCACTGTTTTGTTCTGTTATTATGTCCTCATGTCCTCATTTGTTTCTTCGATTATCTTTGAAATGGGACGATCATGTGACGAGGTAGGCGTTGTCTGTCCCCCGATCTCGACGTTACCAGTTTCTGACACCTGTAATGGACAATTAACATCATGCTTGGAGAAAACTAATCAATAACTTGATTGGCGAGTAGTCAAGGTTTGACATGTACCTCGGTATTGAATTTCCCGACACCAGAACCTTCACTCGGGATTTTCTTTGCTTAATGGAGTTTCTTCTTGGGGGGTTCGACATTTGAATCCGGTTCAGGTTTCTGTGGTTTCTCTTTCGCGACCATGATCCAGAGACTTTTAGCAGCGTCAGCATGTGGAGATGACCCATCATCCTAAAAAAAATGCATATATATGACGATGATGATGATGATGATTAAGTAAACTCAAAAAAAAGAAGAGAAATGTTGCAAGAACTGCTGGTACGTTTCCGCTTCTGGAAAGTCACTTTCATTATCAGGAAATGGTCAAAGAAGAAATATATTGCCATTAAAAAATAGGAAGCAGTTACCTCAACAGCTTTCAGCTTAGAAGATCTTGCCTTTTTCTTGGTTTCTTCCTTGTCGGGCTCATCATCCGATGTTGGTTTGGAAATAAGAGGTACAGCTGTGGAATATATGAAATCGTTAAGTGTAGAAGCGAATAAAGCTATACTTTACCTCTGAGTCGAAGGTTGTCACTTGTTTTAATTTCTGATGTAATTCGAACATGTCGAATGTTAAGGTACAAATGACCTCCAAAACTATGTATGTCGTGCTTAGTCAGAGTTAATCTATCAGGCATTTTAGCTAAAAGGTTTTTGAAGGCTAATTTCGAACCACAAAAGAACCAATGAGGAAGAGGTGGTCGAAAGGCCAAAGCAAGTTTGCTGGTTGGCAAAGCTAGAAATCGTGTTTTGAAATGCAAAACATAAGTGTATTTGTCTTTCACATGATGAGGGGCTTTCACCATGTAAAGTTTTTCATTTATTTTTTCCTTTAAAGTTTTTACTGCCTGAGCAACGGTCCGACTAAGATGCCTCGGGTCATACACAGTTTCAAAATATTTTTGAAATGCTTGAATTTCTCGAATATGCGTACCTTTGCTCTTCGCTTCTTTATTCTGCACAGAAGGAAAAGTGGATATCAGCTGCTCGAGTAAAAAGTTTTCATCAACATTAGCACTTTGTGTTTTATAATAATCTCTCCACCAAGTAAAAAATTCTTGGGTGCATAAGAAGGATGTTTTGAAAACTATGGGCTCAAAGCTGGGGGCAGCTTGATCGAATTTGGCAAGGCGCTCTCGCCAATCTTTCTCGGTCTTAGGATGGGGCAGGTACTTCTTGCTGGAAAAGAGAGATCTAGGTCGAAGCTGGCAAAGGCCAAATTGTCTAGCTACCAAATTTGGTTGATAGCAACTTACTCCGAAGAGTTCTTTCCCTTCCCAGTTGAGATTCTGAATGAAAGCAGATTGGGAGTCAAGTAAGTTCTCCAGATCTCAAAATGTTCCCCCTTGCGGTCGGATGAAGGTTCTGGAAATTCTTTGGTTAACCAATCTGGTCCATGAGTTCTATTTACAAAAGAAGCCATTGAAGGTACCAAAGTGTTACAGCTTAGGAACACGTTGAAGGCCATCGAAAATAAGGCTTCATTGGTTTGGCCTATTTCTCAGAGTTTCAGCTCAGCTAGGAGAGTGCCTTCGATTCTTCGCTGCTCGACCATGCTCTTGTGTTCATCAGGAATGAAGAGTTGGAATCTTGATTCAAAAGTGGCTAACAACCACAGTTGGAAAAGCCAAATGGGCCCAGACACAGACAAAGTTTTTCTTTCCTCACTTGCATTTCTCAAGTCGAAAGATCCATTGCCAAGACCATCATAGAGGGCACCCAAGATGAGTCGACTCAGGCTAACTTCCTTACCTTCATGTATTTGGATGGCGAGCTAAATGTACATCTTCGCCACTTGCAACGAAGGAGTGCAAAAAATGAAGACGGATAGCCAGAGGGTCATGAACGCTACATTTTCCACATCATAAACATCATCACTGGTGGTGTCGTAATGGTCCTCGATGTAAGACGAGAAGGCAGCTCATTGAAAATTGAAGTAAAAATTTGTCGAAACGGCACTAGGGTCGAATGTTCTTCCAGTGGGTTTCAGGCCAGTAATTGCACCTACATCTAGAAGTGTTGGGGTTAACATTCCACATTTGAGTTAGAGACTGCTAATAGAATGGTCCCAAAAATGAAATACTGCGATCAGCATGTTGGGTTGGTATTTTGGCCCAAGTCTTGACAATTGGATAAGGTCGAAGATGCCAGACGCTTTCCAGAAATCCTTTTTCTTCGACTCGACTTTGTTCAGCCATTTCAGGTATATGTTACTTTCGACCTGAGGAGCAGACCTAAACACTCTAGTGGGTGCATCCATGAAATTCATAAAGTATGGTCCTTTTTTCAAAACCCTAGGGGTAAAATTGTGATAGGTGGGAAAAATTTCCTTGATTTGGTCATTATCATCTTGTTCTCTGGATAAAGGACCCAAGAATGCTAAAGGGCCCAAATATACATGAGAATCTGGGCAAGGGATCATTACCTGAGATTTCCAAATCTGGGCTTGTTCGTTCTTCAGGTCAGGTGCAGGAACGAATTTGAAGTTCCCCGGTTGAAGCTGGACGAAGAAGTTCGCCGTAGCCGCCGTGTTAGACGGTTGAGTTTTGGATCAAGACGCCATTGATGTTTTCAAAGGATGGACATGAGAAGAAAAAGTTTTTGTGTTGTTAGTGAAGCTGGTTCTGAGAGATTGTTGTTTTCAGAGAAATATGGGAGAATGTTGTTTCAAAGAAAACAGGCCAAGAGAGAAGATGAACAGTTCCTATGTTTTCTATCAATCAGTTTGGAAAAGTGTGTGGAAGAAGTTAAGGAAGTACTTTTTATACTCCCCAAGGTATAACTTTATATTGCTTCCTACTTTAAATCTTGACAGATGTCAACATCCTACGTTGACAATCCAAAAGTTGGCCACTGGCTCTTGCAAAAGTGGCGCCATAGGTTTGTTTTCAAACAAAAAGAAAACTATCGTTTCAGTTTCCACAAAGTCGAAATGTAGGAGTTTTCACTCGACATAAGAATTTAGGTGAAGATTTTCTATCGTTCAGATCTAATTCGAAAATCAAAAGAAAGCTGCAATAGGAAATAGAAATGGCATTTGATTAGATCAGAATTCGAAGCCAAGCATTGGGCAGATTACATAAAATGTCGAAGCAAAGTGACATTAGAAACATTGTTCGACATGAAAAGTACATCAAAATGGCTTCGAGGCCTTGTAAAAAAAAAAACTTAAAGCCTAAAACCTAAAAGATTTCGTCTTCAAGGAAGCAAAACTCGTTTAGGAACCACATAACTTCCAGGTCAAGGCGGCAATAGAGGCAAAGTTCAGTCCTTGAATATTCATCGTCCGAACCTGGTAAAGGCCAGAAGATTCCTGATCTTCTCCCATGTCCCTTGCATGTTCCTTGAGCAGAACAAGTGAGTCGGAAGACCAGGCTTTAAGGCAATGGCCTGATACCACAATGAGGCATGTAAGGCAGAAAGTAAGGAAAACCTTGTCCTCCACAGGTAGAACTACTACATTCTTCTAGTACTTTTCAGAGGATTATGAAGAGGTATTTGAAGGTAGGAAAAACCTCCTTCATCGAAAACCCATCTTTTGAGAGGATTCTGAAGATCTTTAGTAAGTATTTGGCTCCATCCACGCCATGAGAGGCTGGTTTACGCAAAATACGGTAAATGTTGTCCAGATTGTTGGGTTCATCATGGAGGAGCCTTGCTGTTTCCACCAGGCTGAATGATTCAAGGCCACTTTGGATCATCCTTTGCATGAAAGCACGTTTTGACGCAGAAGGGAAGTTATCAAAGAAATACCATAGGCAGTTGCGTGGTAAGGCCCTAAAAACTGTTTTCTTGTCTGCCAGTCGACGGTGAGTGGTGGAGGTTGCCCTGAAGTTGAGCAAATTCTGGGTACCTGTAGCAGCTATTTTTTGGGTGATTTTGATTAGAAGATCTTCTGGAAGTCTGTCCATGGTGGAAAGAAAAAGGAAGATGGCTTTCTAGGGAAGTTTTTCTGGAAAAGAAGGTGATAATGAAAGGAGTAAAAGGTATATTTTTATACTCATTACTGAGAGGAAACCGAAAAGACTATTGATTTGAAGAGTTGAAAAGTCTAGCCACGTGGCGAAAGAAGTCTGAAAGATTTCTGAACCCAGCCGTCGGTTACTTCTCCTATGAGCTAAAAATCTCAGAAAATAGTGCAGTAATGATAACTGGTTTGGGGAACTGCTCGAGGCAAATGACGTCATCAACCAAGAAGACGTAAAGATTTCTCCAGAAAAGGAGTCTTTTCAAAAATGTCAGTTTTCTTCTACAGTATCTTCCGTTGAACCTAACATTTTTGGGGGGCAATTTGTTAGCCTGTATTTTTTGACAAAGGATATTAAATAAGTCACTAAGGTTTGATTGAACATGTGGAAGAAAGATGGAATTTTTAGCTTAAAGGATTTCTTAAGTTGCACGTGTTCGTTCGATAGAATCGAAGCATTAGAGTTGGTCGAAACACATATCGACAACGCGAAGGTTGGTTATGTTTCAAAGAGTTTCTTTGACAAACTGTCAAAGTTCACAGCTGTCGAAAGAGCAAGATTTGAATTTCAAATAGGTTGTTTTTCTCTATTATTAGACGTTATTAGCAGTTAGAAGTGTGGATAGGATTGTGCAGTTATTTCCTTTAGTATAAATAAGAGTTTTCCATGAGGAAAACGGGGTCACAAAATCACTTACATAATATTCTACACACTAGAAGTATCTAAGTTACAGCGAGAAAAGAGTTACGAATCATGTATGATCCTTGTGAACAACCTTTATTCCGAATCAATGCAATTTGTTTTATTCTAAGTTAATTTCTGCAATCTACTTTCATACTGTAATTCCTTTTCGACAAATTCAAGCAATCGAACTTGAAGATGTGTTGTTTTCTTTTTGCATTCGAAAAATACAAAAATACATAAGAACTTGCAAAGATCTTCAAATAAATCTAACACACATTGCTCTGACATTACTGGTTGATCTCGCAAGTAATAAATCTATAACCAGCGGTTGTTTACCAAAAACCAAGGTAAACACCTATCATACCTCTATACAACTTTTGATCCACCTTACTGCTAGATTCTTCTTTGCTCAAGTTGCAGTTTGGATGCATTAGAGTGGCCATTAGTTTACAATCTTCAAGATTGAACTTCTTCAGAAGTTCCGTTGCATATTTAGATTGATGAACATATACTCCATCCTTGCATTTGTTGATTTGAATACCAAGAAAGAACTTTATTCTCCCATCATACTCACTTCAAATTCATCCTACATAGTCTTAGAAAATTCCTTACAAAGAGCAGCATTAGTGGATCCAAAGATGATATCATCAACATATATCTGGAAAATTAGAATGTATTTCTTTAATGTCTTTCTAAAGAGAGTAGTATCAATTTGTCCTCTTTTAAAACCTTTTTCAAGCAAGAAATTACTTATTTTATCATACCATGCTCTGGGAGCTTGTTTCAAACCATATAGTGATTTCTTGAGTTTAAAAACATATTCTGGGTGTTTTAAATCTTTAAACCAAGGAGGTTGTTTTACATAGACCTCTTCAGAAATAACACCATTCAGAAAGGCACTCTTAACATCCATTTGATATAGAATGATACCATGTTTGACAGCATACGACAAAAGTAATCTTATTGCTTCCAGCCTGGCAACATGTGCAAAGGTTTCTGTATAATCAATCTCTTCCTGCTGACTGTAGCCTTGTGCTACCAATCTAGCTTTGTTCCTGATTACTTCTCCTTGTTCGTTGAGTTTATTCCTGAAGACCCACTTTGTTCAAATGATGTTCTTCTGAGGTGGTTTAACAACTAGGTCTTAAACATCATTTCTTTGAAACTGATTCAGCTCTTCTTGGATAGCCACAATCCATCCATCATCTACAAGTGCTTCATCAATTGAGGTAGGCTCAACTAGAGAGATTAGTCCCAACATAGATTCATTTCAGAATGCTGATCTTGTTCTTAGAGGACTATCTTTGCTTCCAATTATGAGCTTCTCTGGATGTGATGATTTGTATTTGAAGGTTCTTCTGGATTAGGTGGCTTCTTCTATTATCATGGGCTTCTTCTTCAAACTCGTTACCATCTGGATTTGCTTCTGGGATTGCATCTGTCTTTGGTACTTTAGATGTATCAATAGATTCTGGGACATTTATGGCAGGTTCAAACACTTGAGTAGATTCTGGTAAGTCTTCTGATACCTGTATTTCTGCAAAACTTTCAACCAACTCTGAAATTTTATTATCAGGCTTTTTGTCGTCAAATTTGATGTGTATTGATTCCTCTATCACATTGGTTTCAGAATTATACACTATGTTTGCTTTTGACCTTTCAGAGTATCCTAAAATGATACACTTCTAAGCCTTGGCATCAAATTTAGTCAGATAGACTTTATTATTCAGAATATAATATGTACATCCAAATTGGTGTAAGTGAGCAATACTTGGTTTTCTTCCCTTGAATAACTCATATGTTGTTTTGTTTAGAATAGGTCTTATGTAGATTATGTTATGTACATAATATGCTATGTTTACAGCTTCTGCCCAGAAGTACTTAGCCATGTCAGTTTCATTGAGCATTGTTCTAGCCATTTCTTGGAAAGATATGTTCTTTTTATTTCTACAACCTCATTTTGTTGTGGAGTTCTAGGGGATGAGAACTCATGGAGAATTCCATGTGTTTCACATAATTTTTCAAATGGCTCATTCTCAAACTCTCCTCCATGATCATTTATGACCTTAAGAATTTTTAGTTCTTTCTCAGCTTGTACTTGAGTGCATAAGGTGTTGAACACATCATATGCTTCATTCTAAATTCTGAGAATTTTTACCCAAGTCCACCTACTGTAGTCATCAACTATGACTAACCCATATTTCTTCCCACTGATTGATGTTGTTCCAACTGGTCCAAACATATCAATGTGAAGTAGTTCCAAGGGTCTGGAGGTAGAGACACTATTTTTAGGTTTGACAGCAGTTTTGACAATCTTCCTTTTTTGGCATGTTCCACGAAGAGCAACTGAATGATAGTGTAGCTTTGGCAGTCCATTGACCAGATTCAACTTGCTAAGCTTAGAAATTAATCTCTAGTTAGCATGTCCTAATCTTTTGTGCCAGAGCCACTTTTCATCATTCACTAATAGAAGGCAAACGACATTCTGATCAACCAATTTAGAAAAATTTATTTTCTAAATATTGCCTTTCCTCTGACCTACGAACACTGTGGATTGGTCATATTCACTGGTGATTGTACATGTGTTTTTGTCAAATACTCCTCTATAACCATTGTCACAAAAGGTTGTGTCTGACTCCATTAATATACAGACATTATTGATAGAGATAGAGGAGTTACCAATAGTACCGATTCCAACAATCTTTCCTTGTTGGCTTCCTCCAAATCCTGCAATACCTCCTTCTTTCATGATAAGGTCTTTGAATAGATGTCTTTCTCCTGTCATGTGTCAAGAGCAGCCATTGTCCAGATACCATGAGTGATGTTTTGATTTTCCTACGAAGCAGACCTGAAACAAAGACAATATTATTCTTAGGTACCCATGTCTTACAGGGTCCTTTGGGGTTAGTTATGAAGGCCTTTTCTTTCCTCAAAACCTTGGACTTTAGGCTTTGTTGCTTAGACTTATTCAAGATTTTGGAAATTTTGGTCTTGAATACTTTTTGGCATTATATTTTGAATCCCATTTGGCCATAAATCGGATAACCCTTCGTTTTGATTTGATCAAGACTTTAGGTTCTAAGCTTTTTGGCCTTGATATGTTCAGAATCTTAGCTGTCTCAGCCTTTGGCCCCAAGTTGAAAAGCAAACCCTTCTGAATGCATCCAGAACAAGAAGATTTCTTTGTCTTTACATAATTATGCGTCTTCTTAATAGATGGTTATGTGAAGTCAATTCCTTTTTCTTTGTTCTTACTAACATTACATTTTATGGAAGCTAATTTACTTATGTCAATGTTACCACTGCTAAATTCCTCAGAAGCACTGTTGAATTTAGTAAAGATATGTCAGTTCTATTGAGATCTGAAAATTGCTTTTATTTCAAAATTTCATTTTTCATTTTAAGATATTTGTTTCGTGCTTTTATTATCAGGCTTTTTGTCGTCAAATTTGATGTGTATTGATTCCTCTATCACATTGGTTTCAGAATTATACACTATGTTTGCTTTTGACCTTTCAGAGTATCCTAAAATGATACACTTCTGAGCCTTGGCATCAAATTTAGTCAGATAGACTTTATTATTCAGAATATAATATGTACATCCAAATTGGTGTAAGTGAGCAATACTTGGTTTTCTTCCCTTGAATAACTCATATGTTGTTTTGTTTAGAATAGGTCTTATGTAGATTATGTTATGTACATAATATGCTATGTTTACAGCTTCTGCCCATAAGTACTTAGCCATGTCAGTTTCATTGAGCATTGTTCTAGCCATTTCTTGGAAAGATCTGTTCTTTTTATTTCTACAACCTCATTTTGTTGTGGAGTTCTAGGGGATGAGAACTCATGGAGAATTCCATGTGTTTCACATAATTTTTCAAATGGCTCATTCTTAAACTCTCCTCCATGATCATTTATGACCTTAAGAATTTTTAGTTCTTTCTCAGCTTGTACTTGAGTGCATAAGGTGTTGAACACATCATATGCTTCATTCTTAATTCTGAGAATTTTTACCCAAGTCCACCTACTGTAGTCATCAACTATGACTAACCCATATTTCTTCCCACTGATTGATGTTGTTCCAACTGGTCCAAACATATCAATGTGAAGTAGTTCCAAGGGTCTGGAGGTAGAGACACTATTTTTAGGTTTGAAAGCAGTTTTGACAATCTTCCTTTTTTGGCATGTTCCACGAAGAGCAACTGAATGATAGTGTAGCTTTGGCAGTCCATTGACCAGATTCAACTTGCTAAGCTTAGAAATTAATCTCTAGTTAGCATGTCCTAATCTTTTGTGCCAGAGCCACTTTTCATCATTCACTAATAGAAGGCAAACGACATTCTGATCAACCAATTTAGAAAAATTTATTTTCTAAATATTGCCTTTCCTCTGACCTACGAACACTGTGGATTGGTCATATTCACTGGTGATTGTACATGTGTTTTTGTCAAATACTGCTCTATAACCATTGTCACAAAAGGTTGTGTCTGACTCCATTAATATACAGACATTATTGATAGAGATAGAGGAGTTACCAATAGTACCGATTCCAACAATCTTTCCTTGTTGGCTTCCTCCAAATCCTGCAATACCTCCTTCTTTCATGATAAGGTCTTTGAACAGATGTCTTTCTCCTGTCATGTGTCAAGAGCAGCCATTGTCCAGATACCATGAGTGATGTTTTGATTTTCCTACGAAGCAGACCTGAAACAAAGACAATATTATTCTTAGGTACCCATGTCTTACAGGGTCCTTTGGGGTTAGTTATGAAGGCCTTTTCTTTCCTCAAAACCTTGGACTTTAGGCTTTGTTGCTTAGACTTATTCAAGATTTTGGAAATTTTGGTCTTGAATACTTTTTGGCATTATATTTTGAATCCCATTTGGCCATAAATCGGATAACCCTTCGTTTTGATTTGATCAAGACTTTAGGTTCTAAGCTTTTTGGCCTTGATATGTTCAGAATCTTAGCTGTCTCAGCCTTTGGCCCCAAGTTGAAAAGCAAACCCTTCTGAATGCATCCAGAACAAGATGATTTCTTTGTCTTTACATAATTATGCGTCTTCTTAATAGATGGTTATGTGAAGTCAATTCCTTTTTCTTTGTTCTTACTAACATTACATTTTATGGAAGCTAATTTACTTATGTCAATGTTACCACTGCTAAATTCCTCAGAAGCACTGTTGAATTTAGTAAAGATCTGTCAGTTCTATTGAGATCTGAAAATTGCTTTTATTTCAAAATTTCATTTTTCATTTTAAGATATTTGTTTCGTGCTTTTATTTTGCAGTTCCTTTAGAAATCTTGATTTGTCCAGATAGCGTCTTGTTGGTCTACATGGCATCGAGATATTCTCTAGAGGGGGGTGAATATTGCCTTTCTAAAATTGCTTTTTAAAGTCGAGGAAAACGTAGCGAAAGTGGTTTAAAACAATTGACTATTCGAAATTACTTGAAACGTGAAATAATGAAAAAAAAAAATTATAAAGACTATGCTCAAGGATTTACAAATTGAATTGAGCAATTCAATTAAGGTAAATCACAATACAGTCTAATATTGATCCAAGCTACAAGTTGCAAAACTAGACAACTAAAACCAAACCTAATAACAATACAACACACTACACTAATGAAAATCACAACGATATGAACTTTTTAATTGAGACTTAACTGAATTACAATGTGATCAAATATGTTTTGAATAAGTTTGATTCAAGGAATCAAGCCAAAGCTTAAGATAAAATTCAATCACACTCAATTCAATCACTATTCAATTAACACAATTTATATACGAATTTAATGAAATTAAAAGAGTAAGGGAAAGAGAGAAAACACCAGGTTTTTATAGTAGTTCCCCCTTTCGTCCTCACTTTGGGGTACATATACTCTTCTTGATGGAAAACGTCTCCACCAAGGACCTCCACTATGATTATGAATGTGAATTAAAATGATTACAAGAGTTCCTTCAAACTATCCTAGCTTTTCAACCCTTATGCAATCACAACCCCAATCTTCAAATACCCTTTTAAATTGGTGCTTCTTGTATCTTCGAATCCTCAAACACCCGTGTAACCCTTCAAGCTCTTCACTCGAACTCTTCGATGCTCCGTCCGGTGACTGGATCCCCTTGAACACAAGAACAATTAGAAATAAGCCCCAAACCCTTGGAGGTGGAATGCGATCATTCAATTCGCTTTGGATCCTTGATTCCCAACCAATATCCTTGAAAGTAATCAACTTACAAAACCTATAGCACTCTAGCAATCCATGACTCAATGAAACAAAATGATTCTTAGAAAAAGTGTTTAATCTCAAGAACACAATGAACAATGAAGTATGAGGACTCTAGAGAGAATAGATGTAATTGATTCAGTAGTTTTGGGGCTTTGGGCGATATGAGTATATATAGGAAAGGGTAGCAAGTGAAATATTTTGGCCAAAAACAACGTGTTGATTCGATTCACTAAATGGGTGATTCGAATCAGACAACTAAAAGACAAGCAAGAAAACTATGAAGATTGATACGATTCATACATAGTTGAATCGAATCAAGTTGCCCAGAAAGAGGGTTGATACGATTCACACTACATGTGATTCAAATCACTATGCCTAAAACAAAACACAAAGAGTTCACATGATACGATTCACCAAAACATGATTCAAATCAAAATGATACGAATCAAGAAATCATGAATCGAACCATGGACATAACCTTTTCATGATACGATTCAGACATATGTGATACGATTCAAGAACTTGTGATTTAAATCACAAGGCTTAAAAAACCAATTTTGATCAAAACAAAAAGGTTTAGTTCAGGCTTAAGACAAGCTAGACTACCAGAGATCATAGGAGACATGAGACAAGATTGCTAGATATGCTATAACACTATATCTAATCAACATTTAATAAAAGATAATCAAATAGAAAGACATCATCAAAACATAATCTTCACGTCTCATAAGCTTATTGGCAGTATTCACATATTCATTGCAAGTTAGTTTAAAAATTACCTCAGCATCTTCATCGGAATCTGAACTTGGTCCAGCTTCAGAAGCAGCAGTGACTACTAGACCCAAATTAGCTTCCTCCTTGTTGTCTTCAGAGTCTGATTCTTCATCAAGCATTTCCTAGGTTGCCATAAAACTCTCCTTGACTTTTCTTCTGTAAGCATCCTTCCTGGAGATTTCCCTTCTCTTTGGTACTTCTATACATTCGGCTTTGAAGTGACCCATTTTTCAACAATTGAAGCATCCTTTATGAGTATCTTTATTGTCTTTAAAACTGGAAGCCTTGGAACCACTGCTTCTACCATGGAATATTTTTTTCTTAGTCAGGTATTGGAACCTCTTAGTTTTGTAAGCCATCTCCTTAAGATCTGTATCATCACCAGATTCATCATCTGGATTTTTGTCTTCTGGTTTAACAGATTGTAGAACTATGGCTGACTGTTCCTTAGAGGTTAGAGCAATAGACCTAGACTACTTAGTTGGTTCATCTCCTTCAAGCTCAAACTCATGACTTTTGAGAGAACTTATCAAGTTTTATAGGCTTAGCTTATCTAGGTCCTTTGCCTCTTGTATGGCAGTGACCTTTGGCCTGAACCTTGCAGGAAGACTCCTAAGATTCTTTTTTACATGGTGTGGTACAACATAGCTTTTCTTCAGGACCTAAAGACCAGATACAAGTGTTTGAAACCTGGAATACATTGTTTCAATGTCTTCATCTTCCTTCATCTTGAATAGCTCATACTGATTGTTGAGTATTTTGGTGTTGGCTGCATGTTTTGGCAAATCCAATGTGTTGAATAGAAGAATCTCAATGTCTAGAACAAGTCTTCAGTTGCAAGAAATCCATTTTGAAGCTGTTCAGAAGCACTTTTGGCCTTCAGAAGCTGAAAGCACCTTCAGATGCACTGTAGCACTTCAGAAGCTGAAATGTGAGTCTGATGCCCGCGTTGACTTTTGTTGACTTTATCAGAAGTTGGTTTTTCTGAATTTTTTTGGCGCGAATCTTTGCGAGATTTAACAAGGATTTATTCAAGCATGTTGATTCTAGAAGGCCTAATTAAATTGGAGAAGATCTTTTGAAGATTGGCTCGTGTTTTATGATTATTCATATTTTCTAAATGAATCTTTTAGAAGATACATTGCTGGTTTGTTGAGTCTTTAAGTGTTGGCTGCATTGTTTGGCAAAACCAAAGTATGGAATTGAAGCTTTTCCTTATGATGAACATTTCTTCAGTTGCAAGCTTTTTGTTTTGAAGCCATTCAGTAGCAGAAAAAATCATCAGAAGCTGAATGCACTGTAGCAGTTCAGAAGCTGATTTCAGGTTCTGAAGCCAGCGTTGACTTTTGTTGACCACATCAGAAGCTGGGTTTTCAGAGTTGTTTTTGCGCGTATCTTGGGAGATTTAGCAAGGAATTATCTTTGTATAATTGCTTCTAGAAGGCTGGTTTAATTGGAGAAGATATCTTTGAAGATTTGGTTCAAAGTTATGAAAATTCATATTTTCTGTTTTAAATCTTTCAAAGATTGGATGCAGATTTATTTGTTACATTATTGGTTCAATCTTATTCCTGTAACAAATCAATTCAGAAGATTTGGAGCATAATTAAGAGGCTTGCTGAAGATTATAAAAGGAGGAGCTTGGCTATTGAAGACTTACGATTAAGAGTGTCAAAATTTCAGAGAATTGAGTCTTTGTTATTTTTTAAGCTTTTAGCTTTGTTGTGCACCACTCTGTTAGAGTTGGTTTAGGTTTGTTATTGAGTTGTAATTCATTCTAAGCCTTTAGGTACGAATGAAGTTTTGTCTTTGAAGTCTTTCTGAAAAACAGGGTAGTTGTGTTTCAGAACTTGTTAAGTTCAAAGGGTAGTTCAAGTAGCTGGGTTGTAGTTACTTGAATAGGAAGTTAGAGGTTTTCTAATACTCAACGTGTTGGGTAGAATTCAAGACTAGGTGGAGATTAATTGCTTGGGATAGGAACTGGGAGTCAGTGTCTGAGTCTTAAGGGTTAATTCCAATAGTGGAATTCCTTCCTGGATTGGTATCCCCCAGAGTAGGAGGTGTTTACTCCGAACTGGGTTAACAAACCTTGTGTGTTCTTTAGCTTTCCTGCACTTTAATTTGCTGCTTGTGTGTGTTTGTGTTTGTGCTCTGTTTTAAGCAATTTAGTGTGCCCTGCATATTGTTCAGAACCTGTTGGTTCAGAACCTGATTTCTCTTTAGTATTGCCTGGCCAGAATTTCAATTGGCATCAGAGCAGGCACCCTGCCTGTAATTTGGGTGAGATCCAGAGGTCTTAATATCTGGCAAGCATGGATAGAGAAGGAGGCTATGTCAATAGACCACCCCTACTAGATGGCACAAACTATGAATATTGGAAGTCAAGGATGTGTGCTTTTCTAAAGTCTATTGACAGCAGGACTTGGAAAGCTGTGATTAAAGGCTGGGACCATCCTGTGTATACAGACAAAGATGGTAACAAGACTGAGGTTCTGAAGCCTGAGGAGGAATGGACCAAAGCTGAAGATGACTTGTCTCTGGGAAATTCAAAAGCTTTGAATGCTATCTTTAATGGTGTTGATCAGAACATGTTCAGACTCATCAAACAATGTACTGTGGCTAAGGATGCTTGGGAAATTCTGAAGACCACTCATGAAGGAACTTCTAAGGTGAAGATGTCCAGATTGCAGCTGCTGACCACCAAGTTTGAGAACCTGAAGATGAAGGAGGATGAAAATATCCAGGATTTTTATATGAATGTGCTTGACATGGCAAATTCTTTTGATTCTCTTGGTGAAAAGATGTCTGATGAGAAGTTGGTAAGAAAAATCCTCAGGTCCCTGCCCAGAAGGTTTAACATGAAGGTTACAGCAATTGAAGAGGCTCATGATATCACCACTATGAAGCTTGAGGAGCTGATTGGGTCTTTGCTCAACTTTGAAACTGCCTTTTGTAAACAGACTGAGAAGAAAGGAAAAGGTGTAGCTTTTAGTGTGAATTCTGAAGCTGATGATCAACAAGAGTCTGAAGAAGATGACTTATCAGAAGCTCTTGTGTTGCTGGGAAAACAATTCAACAAGATTCTGAAGAATGTTAACAGAAAAGCCAAAGCCAAAGGTCAGAACTTCAGATTCAATAACAAAAAGCAACAAACTGATGAGAAGAAGACCAAGTCTGAGGAGAAAAGTAACCAAGCCAAAGGTGTGCAGTGCTATGAATGTGAAGGTTATGGACATATCAAAACTGAGTGTCCTACTTTTCTTAAGAAGCAGAAGAAAAGCCTAGCTGTGTCATGGTCTGATGATGGTTCTGAAGAAGATGATGTTAGTGAATCTGATATGTGTGATACTGGTCTGGTTGTGAGGTCAGGAGCTATCTTGAAGAAGGAAGCTGGTTTAGAGTCTGAGACTTTTTCAGAGTCTGACTCAGAGTCTGAAGCCTCATCTGTGTCTGAAGTTGCTAAAACCTCATATGATGAGCTAGCTGACAACTATAGGAAGCTGTATAACAGAAGTGCTGAGGTTTGCAAACAAGTTTTGGATCAGAAGGAGACTATTCTTCAACTGGAGGCTGAAAAAGGAGAACTTCTTGTGCAGAATTCAGATTTGAAAGAAGAAGTGAACCAGTTAAATTCCCAACTTGAACATATGAAAAAGCAGGTTAGAATGATGAATACTGCTACTGATAAGTTGGAGGACATTTTGGGGAATCAGCAACAAGGAAAAACTGGTTTAGGTTTTGTTGATCTGACTCAGATTCCTAAACAGATGAGTTTTGTTCCTGCTACTCAAGCTCATGATTCTATGGCTGGAATATCAAAGAAGAAACCTCAGAAGCAAGCCCAGATGAAATGTCAGAATCACAAGCAAGCTCAGAAGAGACCTCAGATGCTACCTCAGAAGCAACCCCAGAAGTACAACAGAAGAAGGAGGAATCATACCTGGACCTGTCATCATTGTGGTAAGAAGGGACATATCAAACCTTTTTGCTTTAAACTGTATGGCTATCCTGAACACTTTCAATATAGAAGAGTGCAACCAGCTGCACCCAAACACAGTGTTCAGAAGGTGTGGAAACCTAAGGTTCAGAATGTAGGCCTTATAGCTCATACTTCTTTGAGAGCCACTTCAAAAGAAGATTGGTATTTTGATAGTGGGTGTTCAAGGCACATGACTGGTGTGAAGAAGCTGCTGAACAATATCAGATCTTACTCCAGAAGCTATGTAACATTTGGAGATGGTGTAAAAGGTCAGATTCTGGGTATTGGTGATTTAATCAGAGAAGGTTTGCCCAGACTTAATGATGTGCTACTGGTGGAAGGATTAACTTCAAATCTGATCAGCATTAGCCAACTTTGTGATCAAGAATTGAAGGTTAATTTTAACAAACTAGAGTGTATTGTCACTGATCAGGAAGATAAGATTCAGATGAGAGGCTGCAGATCCAAAGACAATTGTTACTTGTGGATTTCTGAAGAAGAAAGAAGTTTGACTTCTTGTCTTATGAGCTCAGAAGAGGAAGTCAAGCTCTGGCACCAGAAGTTAGGTCATCTGCATCTGAAAGGCATGAAGAAAATCCTAAGTACTGAAGCTATCAGAGGTGTGCCTAATCTGAAGATCAATGAGGACAGTGTTTGTGGTGATTGTCAGATTGGTAAACAAACAAGAAAGTCTCATCCCAGATTAGTTCACCAGGTAACTACCAAAGTACTAGAACTTGTTCATATGGATTTAATGGGGCCTATGCAAGTAGAGAGTATTGGAGGAAAGAGGTATGCGTTTGTAATGGTAGATGACTACTCAAGATTCACATGGATCAACTTTGTTAGAGAGAAGTCTGATACTTTTGAAGTGTTTAAAGACTTATGTACCCAATTGCAAAGAGAGAAGGACTGTGGTATTGTCAGAATCAGAAGTGATCATGGCAAAGAATTTGAAAACAAGAGCTTTTCAGAATTCTGTGCTTCTGAAGGTATAAAACATGAGTTTTCTGCACCTATCACACCTCAGCAAAATGGTGTAGTTGAAAGGAAGAATAGGACATTAGCAGAATGTGCAAGGGTTATGCTGCATGCTAAGAAGTTGCCATATATGTTCTGGGCTGAAGCAATGAACACTGCATGTTACATACACAACAGAGTCACTTTGAAGAAGGGTACTACATCAACTCTGTATGAATTGTGGAAAGGGAGAAAGCCTACTGTGAAATATTTCCATGTTTTTGGGAGCAGATGCTATATCTTGGCTGACAGAGAAAATAGGAGAAAACTGGATCCTAAGTCTGATGAGGGTATATTTTTGGGATATTCAGTAAACAGCAGAGCTTATAGGGTGTTTAATTCAAGAACTAAAGTTGTGATGGAGTCCATTAATGTGGTAATTGATGATCTGACTGCTGAGAAAGATAGAAGTGAGTCTGAAGTTGTTCCAGAGTCTGAACCATCAGAAGAACAAACTTCAGAAGCTGAAATTCATCCAGAGTCTGAAGAAGCAGATGTACATCTAGAACATAATTCTACCAATAAAGGGCCATCTATTAGAATTCAGAAGGATCATCCTAAGGAGCTTATCATTGGGAGCTTAGATCAAGGTGTCAGAACCAGGAGATCAGATGCTGTTGCTACTGATTCATGTTTTGTGTCCAAATTTGAACCCAAGAATGTGAAAGAAGCCCTGACTGATGAATTTTGGATTGAAGCAATGCAAGATGAGTTGAATCAATTCAAAAGGAGTGAAGTGTGGGATCTAGTTCCAAGACCAGAAGGACTGAATGTGATTGGTACTAAATGGATTTACAAGAATAAAACAGATGAGAATGGTACTGTAGTCAGAAACAAGGCTAGGTTGGTTGCTCAGGGTTATACTCAAGTGGAGGGATTGGACTTTGATGAGACCTTTGCACCTGTGGCCAGACTAGAGTCCATAAGATTACTGTTGGGTGTATCCTGCATTCTCAAGTTCAAGCTATTTCAGATGGATGTGAAGAGTGCATTTCTGAATGGATATCTGCAAGAAGAAGTGTATGTTGAACAGCCTAAAGGATTTGTGGATCATAATTTTCCTAATCATGTTTACAAACTGAAGAAGGCCTTGTATGGATTGAAGCAAGCACCAAGAGCATGGTATGAAAGATTAACTCAGTTTCTTGTGGCTCAAGGTTACAGAAAAGGAGGTTCTGATAAGACCTTGTTTGTTAAAGATGATAATGGGAGTCTGATGATTGCTCAGATTTATGTGGATGATATAGTGTTTGGAGGGATGTCTCAGAAGATGGTCAAATTGTTTGTTCAGCAGATGCAGTCAGAATTTGAAATGAGCTTAGTTGGTGAACTGACATACTTTCTTGGGTTACAAGTCAAGCAAATGGAAGATACAATCTTCATTTCTCAGAGTAAATATGCCAAGAACATAGTGAAGAAGTTTGGTATGGAATCTGCTGCTCATAAGAAGACACCAGCTGCTACTCATCTGAAGCTAACCAAAGATGAACATGGAATTTCAGTAGACCAAAGTCAGTACAGAAGCATGATAGGGAGCCTATTGTATTTAACTGCAAGCAGACCTGATATCACTTATGCTGTTGGAGTATGTGCAAGATACCAAGCAGATCCTAAGATGAGTCATCTGACACAAGTCAAAAGGATCCTAAAGTATGTAAATGGCACAAGTGACTATGGAATCATGTACTCTCATAGTTCAAGTTCTGAACTGATGGGATATTGTGATGCTGACTGGGCTGGAAGTGCTGATGACAGGAAGAGCACTTCAGGAGGTTGTTTCTTCTTAGGGAATAACTTGATTTCATGGTTCAGCAAGAAACAAAACTGTGTATCATTATCAACTGCTGAAGCTGAGTACATTGCTGCTGGGAGTAGTTGCTCACAACTGGTGTGGATGAAACAAATGCTGGAGGAATACAACATTGAACAGGGAACCATGACCCTATTTTGTGACAATCTGAGTGCTATTAACATTTCTAAGAACCCAATACAGCACAGCAGAACTAAACACATTGATATCAGACATCATTTTATCAGAAACCTTGTGGAGGACAAGATTGTTCAGCTGGAACATGTAGCTACTGAAGAACAAGTTGCTGACATTTTTACAAAGGCTTTGGATGCTAAGCAGTTTGAAAACTTAAGGAGCAAGTTAGGTGTGTGTTTACATGAAGACTTATAGCAATTACTGCAAACTGGATGTGAGGAAGATAGAGTACCTGCCAGTTGTGCCTGTGCTAAATATGATCCTGAACTTAAGTTTGAGTCTAATATGCCTTCCAGGATCTGTGTTACATGTTTTGATTTTATTCCCTATTTGAAGTTTGAGATTTGTCAGAATTTTGTGGCTAAAAAGGGGGAGAAAATCTTATGTAATGTGTTGGCTCTGATACCAAAAGTCTTATGCAAAGTGTTGCTGCTCAGAAGTTCAAATTTCAGATGTTCAGTTTTCAGTGTGGTTCAGGAGTTGTTTGTGAAGCTCAGAGTTCAGAACAAATATAACAAGAGCTGTCAAGATGTCATTGAGGGGGAGTATATGTCATTGAGGGGGAGCTCCTGAAGTGTTGGCTCTAATATGCTCTGATACCATAAATTCAGAAGTATGGGGGAGTTTGATGTATGCTGAGTGTATGCTGAGTTGCAGGGGGAGTCTGTGTGATGATCAGGAGTTGATCAGTAGCTCTGATACCTTGGAGTAGCTCTGATACCTTGTTTGTGATGATCAAGTGTTGATCAGTAGGTTATGTGTGCTTCAGGAGTCAGAAGCTGAAGATGTTGTTTAACATAGCTCAGAAAGTGTTTTGTCCGCTGCCTAAACTGATTGCTATGACATGTTATTGTGGAGTTCTTCATTGCTGAGCTGATTATAATGAAGATTGAAGAACTTGGATGGTTTTAGCCAAAAATTTGCCAAAGGGGGAGATTGTTGAGTCTTTAAGTGTTGGCTGCATTGTTTGGCAAAACCAAAGTATGGAATTGAAGCTTTTCCTTATGATGAACATTTCTTCAGTTGCAAGCTTTTTGTTTTGAAGCCATTCAGTAGCAGAAAAAATCATCAGAAGCTGAATGCACTGTAGCAGTTCAGAAGCTGATTTCAGGTTCTGAAGCCAGCGTTGACTTTTGTTGACCACATCAGAAGCTGGGTTTTCAGAGTTGTTTTTGCGCGTATCTTGGGAGATTTAGCAAGGAATTATCTTTGTATAATTGCTTCTAGAAGGCTGGTTTAATTGGAGAAGATATCTTTGAAGATTTGGTTCAAAGTTATGAAAATTCATATTTTCTGTTTTAAATCTTTCAAAGATTGGATGCAGATTTATTTGTTACATTATTGGTTCAATCTTATTCCTGTAACAAATCAATTCAGAAGATTTGGAGCATAATTAAGAGGCTTGCTGAAGATTATAAAAGGAGGAGCTTGGCTATTGAAGACTTACGATTAAGAGTGTCAAAATTTCAGAGAATTGAGTCTTTGTTATTTTTTAAGCTTTTAGCTTTGTTGTGCACCACTCTGTTAGAGTTGGTTTAGGTTTGTTATTGAGTTGTAATTCATTCTAAGCCTTTAGGTACGAATGAAGTTTTGTCTTTGAAGTCTTTCTGAAAAACAGGGTAGTTGTGTTTCAGAACTTGTTAAGTTCAAAGGGTAGTTCAAGTAGCTGGGTTGTAGTTACTTGAATAGGAAGTTAGAGGTTTTCTAATACTCAACGTGTTGGGTAGAATTCAAGACTAGGTGGAGATTAATTGCTTGGGATAGGAACTGGGAGTCAGTGTCTGAGTCTTAAGGGTTAATTCCAATAGTGGAATTCCTTCCTGGATTGGTATCCCCCAGAGTAGGAGGTGTTTACTCCGAACTGGGTTAACAAACCTTGTGTGTTCTTTAGCTTTCCTGCACTTTAATTTGCTGCTTGTGTGTGTTTGTGTTTGTGCTCTGTTTTAAGCAATTTAGTGTGCCCTGCATATTGTTCAGAACCTGTTGGTTCAGAACCTGATTTCTCTTTAGTATTGCCTGGCCAGAATTTCATGGTTTATTTGTTTCCTTATTGGATCATTCATTATTCAGAATCATATCAATTCAGAAGATTTGTTTTAGATTAATGTTGCTTGCTGAAGATTATAAAAGGAGAGTTGCTGCCATTATTCAAGACACACGAATTATTGAAGAAAATCAGAGAAATAGAGTCTTAGTGTTTGTAAGCCTTAAGCTTTGTTTGTGCACCACTCTATTGAGTTGGTATAGTGTTTTTAATTGAGTTGTAATCACTCTAAGCATGTAGGTACGAGTGCAGTCAGATGTATTGAAGTTGTTCTTCAAAACAGAGTAGTTTTTGTTAAGGGGTTCAGTAACAGGTTTGTTACTTGAATAGGAAGTTAGTGGTCTCTAATACTCAACGTGTTGGGTAGAATTCAAGACTAGGAGGAAGTTAATTGCTTAGGCTGGGAACTGGGAGTCAGTGTCTTGAGTCATAAGGATTAATTCCTATAGTGGAATTCCTTCCTGGATTGGTATCCCCCAGAGTAGGAGGTGTTTACTCCAAACTGGGTTAACAAACCTTGTGCCTTCTTTAGCTTTCCTGCACTTTTAATTTCTGCTGATTATCTGTTGTTAATTGTGCTAAGTTTAGTTCAGAACCTGTTTGGTTCAGAACCTGTTTACTCTTTGTTATTGCCTGGCCAGAATTTCAATTGGCATCAGAGCAGGCTCCCTGCCTGTGTTTTGGGTGAGATCCAGAGGAGTTAATTTCTGGCAAGCATGGATAGAGAAGGAGGCTATGTCAACAGACCACCCCTACTTGATGGCACAAATTATGAGTACTGGAAATCCAGAATGTGTGCATTCCTGAAATCCATTGACAGCAGAACTTGGAAAGCTGTGCTTAAAGGCTGGGATCATCCTGAGGTTTTGGACAAAGATGGTAACAAAACTGGAGTTTTGAAGCCTGAAGAGGAGTGGACCAAAGCTGAAGATGACTTGTCTCATGGGAATTCAAAAGCCCTGAATGCAATTTTCAATGGTGTTGACAAAAACATGTTCAGACTCATCAAGCAACGTATAGTTGCAAAGGATGCCTGGGAAATCTTAAAAACAACTCATGAAGGAACCTCTAAAGTGAAGATGTCCAGACTCCAGTTGCTGACCACCAAATTTGAGAACCTGAAGATGTTGGAAGATGAAACTATTCAGGATTTCTACATGAATGTGCTGGACATGGCAAATTCCTTTGATTCACTTGGGGAAAAGATGTCTGATGAAAAGATAGTAAGAAAAATCCTCAGGTCCCTGCCCAGAAGATTTGATATGAAGGTCACAGCAATTGAGGAGGCTCATGATATTTCTGCTATGAAGGTTGAAGAGCTCATTGGTTCTTTGTTGAACTTTGAGACTGCTTTTTGTAAACAGCCTGAGAAGAAAGGAAAAGGTGTAGCTTTTACTGTGAATTCTGAAGCTGATGATCAACAAGAGTCTGATGAGGATGACTTATCAGAAGCTCTAGTGTTGCTTGGAAAACAATTTAACAAAATTCTGAAGAAGGTTGACAGAAAATCCAAGACCAAAGGTCAGAATTTTAGATTCAACAATAAGAAGCAACAACCTGAAGAGAAAAGTCACCAAGCCAAAGGTGTGCAGTGCTTTGAGTGTGAGGGTTATGGACATATCAAAACTGAATGTCTCACTTTTCTTAAGAAGCAGAAGAAGAAGAGTCTAGCTGTGTCATGGTCTGATGATGATTCTGAAGAAGATGCTGCAAGTGAATCTGGTAGGTATGATACAAGCTTGGTAGTAAGGTCAGGAGCTATCTTGAACAAGGAAGCTGTTTTAGAATCTGAGACCTTTTCAGAGTCTGACTCAGAGTCTGAAGCTTCATCTGTGTCTGAAGTTGCAAAGTCCTTATATGATGAACTAGCTGACAACTACAGGAAGCTGTATACCAGAAGTGCTGAAGTGTGCAAACAAGTCCTGGATCAGAAGGAGACGATATGTTCACTAGAGCCTGAAAAAGGTGAACTGTTGGTTCAGAATTCAGAATTGAAAGAAGAAGTAAACCAACTTAATTCCCAACTTGAGCATATGAAAAAGCAGGTTAGAATGATCAATACTGCTACTGATGTGTTGGAGGAAATTTTGGATGCCCAGAAACAAGGAAAAACTGGTTTAGGATTTGTGGATGAGAGTCTGAACCTCAAGCAGAAAAATCCAGTTAAACAGTTTGTTCCTGCTACTCAAAATTTTAATCCTATGATTGGAACATCCAAGATGAGACCTCAGAAACAAGCCCAGATGCAAGGTCAGAAGCAGACTCAGAAGAGACCTCAGAAGCAAGTCCAGAAGCATGTTCAAATGCAACCACAGAAGTTCAACAGAAGAAGGAGGAATCATACCTAGACCTGTCATCATTGTGGTAAGAAGGGGTATATTAAACCTTTTTGCATTAAACTGTATGGTTATCCTGAACACTTTCAATATAGAAGAGTGAAACCAGCTGCACCTAGACACAATGTTCAGAAGGTGTGGAAACCTAAGGTTCAGAATGTTGGCCTGATTGCTCATACTTCATTGAGAGCCACCTCAAAAGAAGACTGGTACTTTGATAGTGGGTGTTCAAGACACATGACTGGTGTTAAGAAGCTGCTGAGTAATATAAGACCTAATTCCAGAAGCTATGTGACATTTGGAGATGGAGTAAAAGGTCAGATTCTGGGTATTGGTGATTTGATCAGTGAAGGATTGCCTAGACTTAATGATGTGTTACTGGTGGAAGGATTAACCTCTAATCTGATCAGTATTAGCCAACTTTGTGATCAAGAATTGAAGGTTAATTTCAACAAGCAAGAGTGTTTTGTGACTGATCAAGAAGGTAAGGTTCAGATGAGGGGCTGCAGATCCAAAGATAACTGCTATTTGTGGGTGTCTGAAGAAGAAAGAAGCCTGACTTCTTGTCTCATGAGCTCAGAAGAGGAAGTCAAGCTCTGGCACCAGAAACAGGGACATCTGCATCTGAAAGGCATGAAGAAAATCCTAAGTACTGAAGCTATCAGAGGTGTACCTAATCTGAAGATCAATGAGGACAGTGTTTGTGGTGATTGTCAAATTGGTAAACAAATAAGAAAGTCTCATCCCAGATTAGTTCATCAGGTAACTACTAAAGTACTAGAAGTTTTACATATGGATTTAATGGGGCCTATGCAAGTAGAAAGTATTGGAGGTAAAAGGTATGCATTTGTTATGGTTGATGACTACTCAAGATTCACATGGGTCAGTTTTGTTAGAGAGAAGTCTGATACTTTTTAAGTGTTCAAAGATTTATGCATTCAATTACAAAGAGAGAAGGACTGTGGTATTGTCAGAATCAGAAGTGATCATGGCAAAGAGTTTGAAAACAAGAGTTTTTCAGAATTCTGTGCTTCTGAAGGTATAAAACATGAGTTTTCTGCACCTATAACACCTCAGCAAAATGGGGTAGTTGAAAGGAAGAATGGGACATTAGCAGAATGTGCAAGGGTTATGCTACATGCAAAGTAGCTGCCTTATATGTTTTGGGCTGAAGCTATGAACACTGCCTGCTATATCCATAACAGAGTTACTTTGAAGAAGGGAACAACTTGTACCTTATATGAATTATGGAAAGGGAGAAAGCCAGCTGTGAAATACTTTCATGTGTTTGGGAGCAGATGTTACATTTTGGCTGACAGGGAAAATAGAAGAAAACTGGATCCTAAGTCTGATGAGGGCATATTTTTGGGATATTCCGTAAACAGCAGAGCCTATACGGTGTTTAACTCAAGAAATAAAGTTGTGATGGAGAGCATAAATGTGGTTATTGATGATCTGTCTGCTGAGAATGAAAAGAATGAATCTGAAGTTATTCCAGAGTCTGAAGCCTCAGAAGAACAAACTTCAGAAGCAGAAAATCATCCAGAGTCTGAAGAAGCAGAAGGGCATCCAGATCATGATCCTACCAATAAAGGGCCATCAATTAGAGTTCAGAAGGATCATCCTAAGGAGCTTATCATTGGGAGTTTGGATCAAGGGGTCAGAACCAGGAGATCAGACACAGCTGCTACTGATTCTTGTTTTGTGTCTAAGTTTCAACCTAAAAATGTGAAAGAAGCCCTAACTGATGAATTTTGGATTGAAGCAATGCAAGATGAGTTGAATCAATTCAAAAGGAGTGAAGTGTGGGATCTAGTTCCAAGACCTGAAGGTCTGAATGTGATTGGCACTAAATGGATATACAAGAATAAAACAGATGAAAATGGTACTGTAGTCAGAAACAAGGCAAGGTTGGTTGCTCAGGGTTATACTCAAGTAGAGGGATTGGATTTTGATGAAACCTTTGCACCTGTGGCCAGACTAGAGTCCATAAGATTGCTGTTGGGTGTTTCCTGTATTCTCAAGTTTAAGCTATTTTCTGATGGATGTGAAGAGTGCATTTCTGAATGGATATTTGCAAGAAGAAGTATATGTTGAACAGCCTAAGGGTTTTGTGGATCATCAGTTTCCAGATCATGTGTACAAATTGAAGAAAGCCTTATATGGATTGAAGCAAGCACCTAGAGCATGGTATGAAAGACTGACTCAATTTCTTGTTGCTCAAGGATACAGAAAAGGTGGTTCTGATAAGACATTATTTGTGAAGAATGAACATGGAAGTCTGATGATTGCTCAGATCTATGTTGATGACATAGTGTTTGGTGGAATGTCAGATAAAATGGTTAAGTTATTTGTTCAGCAGATGCAGTCAGAATTTGAAATGAGTTTGGTTGGTGAGCTGACTTACTTTCTTGGATTGCAAGTCAAGCAAATGGAAGATACCATCTTTATTTCTCAGAGTAAGTATGCTAAAAACATTGTGAAAAAGTTTGGTATGGAATCTGCTGCTCATAAAAGGACACTAGCTGCTACTCACCTGAAGTTGACTAGGGATGAACATGGAATCTCAGTAGATCAAAGTCAATATAGGAGCATGATAAGAAGCCTATTGTACTTGACTGCAAGCAGACCTGATATCACATTTGCTGTTGGAGTTTGTGCTAGATATCAAGCTGATCCTAAAATGAGTCATCTAACTCAAGTGAAGAGAATTCTGAAATATGTGAATAGCACAAGTGATTATGGGATCATGTATTCTCATAGTTCAAGTTCAGAATTGATGGGATATTGTGATGCTGACTGGGCTGGAAGTGCTGATGACAGGAAGAGCACATCAGGAGGTTGTTTCTTTTTAGGAAATAAGTTAATTTCTTGGTTCAGCAAGAAACAAAATTGTGTTTCATTGTCAACTGCTGAAGCTGAGTATATTGCTGCTGGGAGTAGTTGTTCACAACTGGTGTGGATGAAGCAAATGCTTGAAGAATACAACATTGCACAAGGAACTATGACCCTATTTTGTGACAATTTAAGTGCAATTAATATCTCTAAAAACCCCATACAGCACAGCAGAACTAAACATATAGATATCAGACACCACTTTATCAGAAATCTTGTGGAAGATAAAATCATTTAGCTGGAACATGTGGTTACTGAAGAACAAGTTGCTGACATTTTCACAAAGGCTTTAGATGCTAAACAGTTTGAAAATCTGAGGAGCAAGTTAGGTGTGTGTTTGCATGAAGAATTATAGCAATTAATGCAAACTGGATGTGAGGAAGATAGAGTACCTGCCAGTTTTGCTAATGCTGAGTGTATGCCTGAATCTGAGTCGGAAGTTCTTTCAAGGATCTGTGTTACTTGTTTTGTTTTTAAACCCTATGTTAAGTCTGTAGTTTGTCATAATTTTATGGCTAAAAAGGGGGAGAAAAACCTGTGTTGGTGTTCATAATGTATTCAGAAGTGTTTGATCAGAACTCAGTTATTTCAAAAGCTAACTAGATTGGTTCAGAAGTTGCATGTTTTGTTCTGAATTCATAACCAATGCAACATGAGATGTGCTGATGATATTGAGGAACAATGTGTGTCTCAGGGGGAGTACAAGGGTATTATATTCATGAGTGTTGGTGTATTCCTAAAGTATGTTACTTGTCTCACAAGTTACTGCAGTTCAGAATTAAGGGGGAGTTTTTTTTTTGGAGTAATGTTGAATGCTGAGTTGCAGGGGGAGTATTGTGAAGCTTCAGGAGTGTTTGTGATGATCAGGAGTTGATCAGTAACTGTGTTTTGTGAGCTTCAAGTGTATCAGAAGTTGTTATGTGTGTATCAGTGTTCAGAAGCTGAAACTGATTGGTTTATAATGTTTAACATAGCTCAGAGAGTGTTGTGTCCGCTGCCTATCTCTTTGATATGTTATATAATTGTGGAGTTCTTCATTGCTGAGTTAATTTGAGGGGAGATTGAAGAACTTGAGTGTGTGAACATTGGTTTTAGCCAAAAATTTTCCAAAGGGGGAGATTGTTGAGTATTTTGGTGTTGGCTGCATGTTTTGGCAAATCCAATGTGTTGAAAAGAAGCATCTCAATGTCTAGAACAAGTCTTCAGTTGCAAGAAATCCATTTTGAAGCTGTTCAGAAGCACTTTTGGCCTTCAGAAGCTGAAAGCACCTTCAGACGCACTGTAGCACTTCAGAAGCTGAAATGTGAGTCTGATGCCCACGTTGACTTTCGTTGACTTCATCAGAAGCTGGTTTTTCTGAATGGTTTTGGCGCGAATCTTTGCGAGATTTAACAAGGATTTATTCAACCATGTTGATTCTAGAAGGCCTGATTAAATTGGAGAAGATATTTTGAAGATTGGCTCGTGTTTTATGATTATTCATATTTTCTAAATGAATCTTTTAGAAGATACATTGCTGGTTTATTTGTTTCCTTATTGGATCATTCATTATTCAGAATCATATCAATTCAGAAGATTTGTTTCAGATTAATGTTGCTTGCTGAAGATTATAAAAGGAGAGTTGCTGCCATTATTCAAGACACACGAATTATTGAAGAAAATCAGAGAAATAGAGTCTTAGTGTTTGTAAGCTTTAAGCTTTGTTTGTGCACCACTCTATTGAGTTGGTTTAGTGTTTTTAATTGAGTTGTAATCACTCTAAGCCTGTAGGTACGAGTGCAGTCAGATGTATTGAAGTTGTTCTTCAAAAAGAGTAGTTTTTGTTAAGGGGTTCGGTAACAGGTTTGTTACTTGAATAGGAAGTTAGTGGTCTCTAATACTCAACGTGTTGGGTAGAATTCAAGACTAGGAGGAAGTTAATTTCTTAGGCTGGGAACTGGGAGTCAGTGTCTTGAGTCATAAGGATTAATTCCTATAGTGGAATTCCTTCCTGGATTGGTATCCCTCAGAGTAGGAGGTGTTTACTTCGAACTAGGTTAACAAACCTTGTGCCTTCTTTAGCTTTCCTGCACTTTTAATTTTTGCTGATTATCTGTTGTTAATTGTGCTAAGTTTAGTTCAGAACCTGTTTGGTTCAGAACCTGTTTACTCTTTGTTATTGCCTGGCCTGAATTTCACTGATGAACCAGTTGGTTTGCCTTAGTATCCTTTACCTGTTGATTCCCTTCAAAGGTAGAGCACAATGATTCGAAGATGGCTTTGGCAGTTGATATGTCTACAATCTTCATATACTCTACATGAGGCAAAGCATCCACCAGAATCCTTTTTACCCTATGGTGCTTCTGGTAGACCTTCTTCTGAATGGTTGTCAGCTTCTTCCTGTCTGCCACCATTCTTCTTCATCAACTTCAAAGCTGATTCCATCTTCAATAATATCCCAGAGTTCATCATATACTACTATGATGTGGCTATACATTTTGCTCTTCCACCATGAAAATTATGTAGCATCTCCATTGAAAGATGGAAGTTTGACAGAATAATTGTTTTTATCACTGGTGGAGGTGTTGTTGACATCAGGAGTAGAGATTTCACTAGTGGAAGACATGTTTTTTCTCTCTGGATCTTTTTTTGTGCCACGGTTAAGTGACAGAGCACAGACCGTGCTCTGATACCAACTGAAGTGGGGGTTGAATTGTGTTGGCTTTTTCTGGTTTTCTTTTTCTAAGTGTTAAAAGCTGTTCAGAATCTAAGGTGTACAGATTCTGATACAGAGTCTGAGTGCAGCGAATAAAGTACAGAAACACAAAGATAAAGATCTATATATATATATATAGAGAGAGAGAGAGAGAGAGAGAGAAAGCAGACACAAAGCAATTTTATACTGGTTCCTCCTACAACCCATGAGTAGTCCAGTCCCCTTGCACTTCCAAGGGATTTCACTATAATAACTCAGGATTACAAATTGCTCAAGCACGACTGCTAAAGACTTCTTGCTCTAGGACTCATCATAAAGACTTCCTTGCTTAAGCACACCAGCTTAAGACTTCCTGCTCTAGGACTCTCCTAAAGACTTCCTTGCTCAAGGACAACTCCAAGAGACTTACAAATGCTCAAGCACGCAGGAAAGAGAATTCCAATGCTCTAAGGACACATCTACGAGAATTCTAGTTGCTCAATGTTTCACCAAGAGACTTATACACTCAAGCTTCACAAGCTGAGACTTCTAATTTGTTCTACACTTGATTTAACAATGTTTAGTGTATATGAACAAATGAACAGACTCTCTTACAACTCTAGGATTTCTAAGATATAAACCTGAATACAAAAATCCAAAGTGTTTTGCACTATATGATTTTGACAGAGTAATGGCACAGTTTAATAACAGAGTCTTGTTAATCTTCTTCATGGTCTTCCACTCCTTTTATAGGCTGGGATTTGAGAGACGTTGGAGAAGAGTGCCAGCGCAAATAGAGTCGTTGAGAATCTTCGATCAAGAACGTTGAACCTTTGCCTAATATGGATAATCCCGTTGAGTGGTCTTTGAATTTTCCTTTGCTGAAAGTAGAATTATCTGTTGAATTCTCTTTGTTCTTGATGTCCTATGTCTGATTGTGCATGCAGACAGAAGAGGAAAAAAGAACTGCATATATCAGAACCTTGATAGTGATAATTCACAGAATAAGACAAAACCTACGTGGATTCTGGGTCCCTTAGGATTTTCTCAAATCTGAGGGTAATCCAGGTATGTAGTGTCTGCTTCTGAGTCTGATGACCATCATAGAGTCTGTTGAAGTAACGAACCATAATATGTGTGGTACTTGTCTCCTTAGGACGTTGTCTTCTAGTTGACCTACCTTTTGGTCTTCTACCATAGTCTTCTTAGCTTCTCTTGGTCCTTCTTATGCTCTTCATATGTTCATCCTTGAATGATAGATTCTTCCTTAATTACGCACAATTGAACATATGTTAGTATTCCAATTGTTCTTCAATACTTTGTTATCATCAAAACCTTAGAGGAATTGTACAAGACTCTTCTTGTTCCAACACATGGGTAATTTGGATATTTAAACCTTAAAACAGGGTCAGTTTTGTAAATACATCACACCCCTATTCTTCCTCTCTTCTCTTTGAGCGCTTTTATTTCTCCATTCTTCCACCATACTCCTCACTCCCAACATTATCCACCGCCGTCGTCCTCACCACCATCTTCCCCCACCTCCTTCATCACAACCACCATCGTTATCAACAACGACCACCACTGTCTCAGCAACTCGGCTGACACCAGTTCTCCTTTTCCCTCCGCATTTGTCATGGCTAATGTTTACTGTCGTTGTCGCTAAACTCGCAGTCGCCGAGAACGAACGCAAATCAGATAAAAACAAATGGAATCAAACAAAGACAAATGAACACGAGATCCGGAATGAAAGAATGAATGAAAGAAAACGACGACAGGAAGTGGTGGTGAGGATGTCCCGGCGGTGGAGGTCCAGATCTGAACTAAAGATGAAGGGGTGGCCGCTAATTAGGACGATGGTGGTTGTGAGGATGGAGGGTGTGGTGCTGAGGTTGATGGTGAGGTCGACGATTGTGAGGGTGGAGTTTGGTCTAGATATGATGAAATTGTGTTCAGTTATCATTTCTTATGGATAAAATAGGTAATGAAAAAGTCAGTCCAAACTCATGTATTTTAAGCTTATTTTATTTATATATAGTATAGAAGTATAGATATATAAGTTCTTAAGTCTCCTAGGAAATTATTTGAACCAGAAAGGTTGTTGCAAATTTTCTTCCTGATTTAGTGTGTGCTTTTTGTTTTTAGAAAATGATCTCATACCTTATATATAAACGTTCTTAAGTTTGTTAAGCACATTTTAGAGCCAAAAAATTTGTAGCAGATTTCCTAATATTTTTAGCTTTTTTTTCTTTTCTGAAAAAAATATCTGACACATCTTATACATAAAAGTTGTTAAATCTTCTAATCAAATTTTTAGAGCAAAAAAAGTTGTTACAAATTTCCAAATTTTTTTTGCCAATTTTTATTATTTTGTTATGCATAATGTTGTAAATTATTTTTATAGGATGATAACTTTTTAAAAAATTATTTGACATATCTAATACATAAGATTTGTTAAGTCTTCTAATAAAAAATTTTGAGCAAAAAAAGTTGTTACAAATTTCCTAATTTATTTGCCTTTTTTTATGATTTTATCATGCATAATATTGTAAATTATTCTTTATAGGATGATAATATTAGTAGATGTTTTATTTTTCAGAGGTATTTGGTTGTTTTTATTAATATGCATTTTTATTTTATTACAAGTTTTGGAATCAAGAAACAAATAATTTAAATATTTTCTTTCAACAATTTATTTGATTTGAAAATGAGAAGTCAAAATTATTTAAGGTTTTGGTTCTTTATTTTTGGAAGCAATAATTCATGCTCAATGGCCACTCTGATTTGGGCATGGCAACAAAACCCGTACCCGCTACTACCCTCTTGAACCCACTCCGATTTGACGGGTTTGGAGTGGGTTTGATGCTATAAAAACTTATTTTTTATTAAAAAAAAAGATTTCATTGTGGGGATGAGGCAGGGATACCCGAACCCATCGGAGACAGGGATGAAGTTCAAATCCTCATCCCTGTCGGAGATTGTATAAGGTAACATTTAATATATGGAATTCTAGGATGGGAACGTGGATTGTGAAATCTTCCCTACCCTGCCCCATTGTCATACCTACTCTCATTTATACCGTGTTTGAAAGCTTAACATATTATTATAAAATTTGTTCATGAGCATATCCACGATGCTCCTTCACTTGCTACTGCATATATGAATTTTATTTCATTGTTAGTTAATAAGTATTATATGTCAAAATTAATTTAAAGATGTGATAGATTAGTCATTTTTATTTAAATATATATGATAATGCATGTTTATAAAAATTAGTCATTAATTAAGATAATTAACTTCCCGTGCATCTTGTCAAAAAAAAAAAAAAAACTTCACGTGCATCGCACGAGTCCAAGTACTAGTGTGTGTGTGTGTGTGTCTATATATATATATATATATATATATATATATATCCATTATAAAAAAAAGGGAAAGCACACGTGAGAAGAAAGGGTATTTCTAAATTGTATATTGCTAATTGGTTTTACCTCTCAGGCATATGTCTAACATAGACTCAAGTCCAAATGTGATCCTTATTATTTTTGATAAATTTTAATAAAACATTATATTTGTTTTTCATTCATAACTACAAAAAATATTTTATACTAAAAATGAAAATGGTCAACTTTTGACTATTTTTTAGAGGTCAAACACACCTATTATTTTATGTTAAATTTCTATAATTAGTCACTGACTTCCATGTATGTCTAGAATAAATTCTCTTTTGAAAAAGAGGAATGAAAGAAAAGTTTACTTATTCAATTTTTTTAATGAACTTATTCAATTTTTTATAATAGCTTCTAATTGAAACGTTTACCATGAATATTAATATTACTTTTAAATTATTTTAAAAAATAAAAAAATAATTATCTTATAGGTAACATAAAAAAGTTTATCTATGATGAAATAAACATTTTTAACTTCAAATTGTATGATGAAACACTTTATTCAACACTTATGTTATTTTCTCCTTTGTCTCTCTTTAACTTGATGATACATGCACAGCAAGGTTTCAAAGAGAAAAGGGAACATAAGGGAACTTAAATTAAAATTATGTATCATGCTGCAAATCATCAATTTTTTCTTCCAACCACTGGATCCTGAGCTAGAAGCATCATGCATTCTGATATCTCGATATCACTAAGACGCAATTTTATACAATCTTGAAGCTCTTTATATGAATCTCTCAATTCTTTAAGCTCATAGAGTTTTGTCACATCATTTTGCTTCAGAATCTCATCATGAGTCTCAGCCTTCTTTTCACCTTCTCGGATTTGTGCCAACACCTCAGAAAGTTCTAGATTCAATTTTTCTATATTGGGAGAATCAAAAGAGGGGTTTCCTAGGGAATTCCTACGTTTAGGCTTTAGTTCAAGATACTTGGCAGCAACAACATCAACTCTTGGGTGACCAAAAGAGTAAGGATTGTCCCCTGGAGAGAACACAACAATAGCGACTTCTGCTCCGCACAAAATGGACAATTCATTTGCTTTCTTGAATAAGCCTGCCCGACGCTTTGAGAATGTGACCTGCCTCGTGTTGGAGTCTTTCACCCTCTCTATCTTAATTTTGCGACGACCCATGATTCTGCAACTATTTCATACAACGACCTACTAAAAAATAAACAAAAGTTTAGAAATAAAGATGATTGTAAAAGTTGTGTGTATATGTTACACCATCTTCGGTATTTATGTAAACATTTTAGAAGAAGGTTCATTGTATCTAACAATAATTTTAAAATATCTCATTTTTAGTTATGCATATAATAATAATAATAATAATTATTATTATTATTATTATTATTATTACATAATTGCCCCTAAAGTTTTAGTATATTATAATATTTTATTAATTTTTAATTCAATTGTACTAATACCAAAAATGCAGACATATCAGATATATTAGAAAACAAGAAATCTAAATCTTCTCTTTATTTGATATTAGAGGAGTGCTATTGTCAAACGCTCAAACACACTCTCTTGGTCAAAAAATATTTTTTTTATATTAACAATATATATATTTTCTTTGATGAATGGAGAAGTTTGGAATTGGGGGTTGATAACATGTATCATTAATGAGCAAGATAGATAGGCGCTATTGAGCCTGTATATGCATTCAAAATCAGCATGGCCACTTTATAAAATTTTCTGGCATAAAGGCAGTCCTCCTCCTCAAGAAGCGGAAGTGGTGGGTTTACATGACGCCATTTTGTGGCTTGGATAGTTGGGATTTCAAATGTGCACATTGAACTTGATTGTAGACTAGTGGTTGACAACATATGTGTTGGTCTATATGGCAAGATAGAATACGCGCGAGAGGGGGGGTGAATAGCGTTTTACAAAAAATTTGGAGTTTTTAGCGAAAGCGTGTTTGAAAACAATTTGACTTATTGGATTTGTTCTCGAAACGATAACTATGACAAAGAGATTAAGACAATGTAAAGCACAATAAGATTTACTATTGAATTGAGAGATTCAAATGCTAAATCTTAATACAATCAATAATTCTCAACACAATATACAAAACAAGACACTTCGCAAACCAAACTAAGGGCAATAAAATGAGCTATAACTAATGAACACATGTATATGAGTTGATGAATTGAGACTTGATTGAATTCAAATGTGATCAATATGAATTAGAGAGAAAACCTAATTCAATGAATTAAGTTCCGATTATCAAATTGAAACTTAGATCACATTCAAATCAATTGGAAACAATCATCAAAGAATCATACACAAATTAAACAAAGTAAAAGAGGAAAGGGAAGAGAAACGACACCGATATTTATAGTAGTTACCCCTTTCGTCCTCGCATCGGGGTACGTCTACTCTTCTTTATAGAAAACGTCTCTATCAAGGACTTCCACTAAAATTGTGAACGTGAGAAAAACACAAGAAGGGGGGTTGAATTGTGTTGGCTTTTTCTTGTTTTCTTTTTCTTGGTGTTCAAAAGATGTTCAGAATCTGAGGTATACCGATTCTAATACAAAGTCTGAGTGCAGCAGATAGTACAGAAACACAAAGATAAAGATAATGACAGAGAGAGAGAGAGAGAGAGAGAGAGAGAGAGAGAGAAAGCAAACACAAGGCAATTTTATACTGGTTCCTTGTACAACCTAGGTGTAACACCCCGTTTTCTTAAACTCAAAAAGGGGTATTATTTTTTTTTTCAAATAAAACAAGCTTTGAAATCATTTTAGTTTCGATCAGAGTGCGCATAAAACATTTAATTGAGCCGGCATTTAAATGTACAAAGAAAACTGATATATAAATATCATAGGGCTTCACAAAGCAAGTGTACACCTGAATATATTACAGTCCAAAATAAAAAGGTGCATCAAGCACAAGTATCTCAAAATAAAACTAGCATCTATGCCTATACACAAAAGCACGGTGTACACTAACACCGGCGCATAGTCTAGCTAACGAGACTCCAACTCCCTCCTAACTCTGATGGCCACTGCAACCACCACCCTCATCTCCAAGCGTCTCAGACGGATCCCTAACACCTGGGGTGGGATAATCCCATTCATACAAATATGCAAGGGTCACCACAAAATACAAGTATATATATATATATATATCCGGTGCGAGAGATTTATACACATACCACATCAAAGCTCATTTACCAATAGAGAAAACTCATTATAAACACATAATACTCCCCACCAACAGGTTCCTTAAATCAAGGCACAACACATAGCAATTGCGATACTCAAGCATATTATAAGCAATGCACACATAGCCTATAATGCGGACTCTAAAATGTTCGTGGTCATCCAGCTCTCTCTGGACTCCACATGCATGACTTTTTCCGGAAAACCTCTCTATAGAAGGTCGTAGGTCTTAGGTGGGATAACACCTCCTACTAGTGGTGGGATAACACCAGGTATAGCTCTTCTATACCAACTCAATAACGGTGGGATAACACCGGGTATAGCTCTTCTATACCAACTCAATCAGGTGGGATAACACCGGGTATAGCTCTTCTATACCAACTCAATCAGGTGGGATAACACCGGGCGCAGCCCTCTTGGCGAAACGCATAACCATGAATGCATGAGCATATGCCCTCTCTACATATACTAATGCAACAAAACACATATTCTCTTAATATGTAATTACCACATCGACAAGTCTACACATACATTCCACTAGACATGTGTAAAGCAATTAACTCAAGCATATGTATCAACTCAATATGCATACATATTTCTCCCAATTTATATGTAAACCGCACATATAATTCTAAACACGTTCTCATCACGAGAATACACGAAATTAGACATGTAATTCACTCAAGAATACATCACAACAAAATAATTCAAGCATGTCCAATTTCAGTGAAAGACGGAAATAAATAGTGGAGCCCTTACCTTGGCAAGCTCTAACAACAATCAAATCGTTCCACACTACAAGTTCGCGTTTCCTAATAAACAACGTACGAAATCAATAAACACTTCCATATGATATATCCAACAAATGGCGATACCCCTTCTAGCTAGGATACCCCTTCTAGCTCATACCCCTTCTATATTGATCAATGTTCACGAAATCGATTGCGTCATTTTTTTTTTTTCGTTTTCAAAACACATTGCAACATTTCACATGTTTATACCAAAGACCAATTTAAAACAGAGACGTGTGAAAAAGACGCAAAAAACATGAAACAGAGAATGCTGTCACCGTACAATTTCACTAAGACCTCCTTGGAGTATTTTCATCATAACTCAAAAACTAAAAGTCATTTTCACGTCAAACCAAAGCCACTGGAAAGCTAACAAAATTATCTAAAACCTTCATGTTTACACCCAAGGCCAATTCTGTACCGATCAATACCAGTTTTCGTTTCAAATTCGGAAAAGTTGTGCAGAAAGTCCATAAAAATTCACTGTGACCTACGTGCAGTAATTTGACCATAACTCAAGTTCTATAAATCGTTTTGACGTCAGACCAACGGCATTAGAAAACTAACATCCATACCTACAACTTTTGTGTTTATACCAATAGCTCAAAATTCTTGCACCAATTGATCACTAATTAAGCCTTTGAAAACAAGCATTAACAAGGTTTTAGCAAATGGAAATCACACACCATAAACACATGTTACAAAAATTTCTTTCCCAATCAAAACAACATTAAAGCAAAACTCAAGGACTTTCTTCAAAATTTTTTCTAAGTCCACAAGGTAAAATTTTTCACATCCTTGAAACAAAACTTTTTTCTATACAATCCCACTTCCTCATAACCTCAAAAACCATTTTTATTTTCTCAAATACAAATCAAAACATGTTCTTGATCAATATGACTTTTCCTCAAAAACCCTAACTATCCAAAACTCATGAAACTTAATGAAACTAAAACAACTAGTCACAAACATGATGACTACTCACTCATGAATCATCCTCATGGCCTAGGACATAGTATAGCCATATTCTACCAATTTCCTCAACAAATAAAATTCCAAAAATACATCAAACCTTAATGGTTTGGCCAGCTAAAGTAAAGGAAGAAGTTATTTACCTTGCAATGGTTTTTCTACTAATTCCTCAAGAATTTTCCAAGCTCCAAATGGTCAACAATGGTAGAAAAGAAAATTTTTATGAAACTCTAGAAAGGGAAATGGAACTCACGTGGAGAAGAAGAAGATAGAGTGTTGGGAAAATGAATTTTCTCTCTGTCCCCAAAAGTCTACTACTCTTTACTAACTATTTCCTCTTGTTCAATCTCACCCATTGGATCAAAAAACACTTTCCATGGCTAATCCCTAGCCCTCTAGATCAAGTCCTCATAACACACACCTCTAGATATTTTTCCCTCTTGGAAAAACACCCTCGTACTCAGCTCTCGCGCGTCGCGACAAGCAAAACATACAAAAATAACAGTATACGGAATAAACGTCCACATTATTCCGTTTCCAAAAATTATCGCTAAAACAGTTTCTCCGACTGAACTTTCAAACCGTACCTTCTAAAATTTTTCTGAAAGTATTTTCCGACTCGCGTCGATATATAAAACTCATCTCTAAATTTTCACAAAATTCGGAGTCTGCAAAATTTTAAACGACTGATAAAAATCTTCTCTTCGTTTATCAAAAACTCAAATAAAGTCGAACCTCCGAAAACTATTTTCATGGAAAACTTCCTATTTATAAAAGAAACTCATAAACCAAATCTCATTCCTTTTCGGCGTACAAGCGCGAAACAGGCTCAAAAACAGCAAAAACAGTTATATTACACAAAATATAACACAAAACACTAACATTAAAACTCTAAGACACGTAGCCACCGCTAACGCTCTACAAACCACTACACAAAATCTAGGGTCTTACACTAGGAGTAGTCCAGTCCCATGGCACTTTCAAAGGATTTCACTATAATCACACACGATTACAAATTGCTCAAGGACAAATCCAAGAGACTTTCCTATGCTCAAGCACACCTGCTTAAGACTTCCTGCTATAGGATTCTTCCTAAAGACTTCTTTGCTTAAGCACACAACTTAAGACTTCCTTGCTTAAGCACACAGCTTAAGACTTCCTGCTCTAGGACTCTTCCTAAAGACTTCCTTGCTTAAGCACACAACTTAAGACTTTCTTGCTTAAGACTTCCTTGCTCAAGGACTACTCCAAGAGACTTACAAGTGCTAAAGCACGCAGGCAAGGGACTTCTAATGCTCTAAGGACTCACCTAAGACACTTCTAGTTGCTCAAGGTTTCACTAAGAGACTTATACGCTGTAGCTTTGCAATTAAAGACTTCTAATTTGTTCAACACCTGATTTAACAATGTTTGGTGTATATGAACAAATGAACAAGCTCTCTACAACTCTAGGATTTCTAAGATATAAGCTTGAATACAAAAATCCTAAGTGTTTTGCACTATTTGATTTTGACAGAACAGAGTCTTGTTAATCTTCTTTGTGGTCTTCAGCTCCTTTTATAGCCAGGGATTTGAGAGACGTTGGAGAAGAGTGACAGCGCAAATAGAGACGATAAGGGGGGGTTGAATTGTGTTGACTTTTTCTTTTCTTTCTCTAAAACTATGGTTAGTTCAGAATCAGAGTTGTTTGCAGCGGGTAAAAAGAGTAAATGAGAGAGAGAGGGAGAGAGAGAGAGAGAGAGAGAGAGAGAGAGAGAGAGAGAGAGAGAGAGAGAGAGAGAGACAGCAGTTTATCCTGGTTCCTCCCACAATCTGGAAGTAGTCCAGTCCCCTTGTCACTTACAAGAGATTTTCACTATAATCACAAAGATTACAATTTGCTCAAGCACAAAGCAAGAGACTTCCTATGCTCAAACACAAAGTAAGAGACTTCCTATGCTCAAATACAAAGTAAGAGACTTCCAGTTGCTCAAACACTAAGTAAGAGACTTCCTATGCTTAGACACACAGTCTAAGACTTTGAATCAAACAGATTTTACAAGAGAATAAGTTTGAGTTTGAACACTTGATATACTATCAGTGGTGTTCACAAAATACAACACAGATTTAATACTCTATTACTTAAGAAATTCTAAGATAGAAGTTTGTAAGAATTTCTAAGTTATTTTGACAGTTTTCAGATTTGGCAAAAATGTTTCTCAGAAAACAAAGTATCACGTTTTCAGTCTTATGAGTTTTAAACTTCTTTTTCAAATCTTCAATCCTTTATAGAGGAATTAAGAGCTGTTGGAAGGAGCCAGTTTTAGCAAAAGAGCCGTTGCACTTGAAGCTACATCCAGCATTTAATTCATCCCTGTCATTGTGTGTGCAAACCAGAAAACAGAGCACACCAAATTTGAATTGTTTCCTTAAAAGCTGGCTGCGGGTTTCTTCCAAGGAGGCAACTGTTGCATTGAGCTGTTCTGACTGTATAGTGCTTTACTGATGACAGTGATAATTGATTTTACTTAAAACTCAGACTTCAGAAGCTTCTCTTTAAAACTGGCTTCAGACACTGTTCATCAAAAGCTGTCTTCAGAAGCAGTTCTTCAGAAGCTGGCTTTCAGACGTACGGATCAGAAGCTGGTCTTCAGACGTATGGATCAGAAGCTGGTCTTCAGAACCTGGTCTTCAGAACCTACCCATCAGAAGCTGCTTCCAGAAGCTGCTCTTCAGACGCACTTCAGAAGCTGCCTTCAAATGCTACTTCAGACGCTGATTCTCTTCAGACTTGCAACACAAGCTTCTATATTTTCTTCTTGCTCTTAGCTTGTTCTTTCATAACCACAGTTAGATACCAATCTTTAAGTACATGGTTCTGCACACTTAGAATCAAGCATTAGCATATCCAATTTTCTTTTTAACACTTTGTTATCATCAAAACCCATAAGAGAGTTGTTCATACATTTTGTTTCAACAATCTCCCCCTTTTTGATGATGACAAACACAAGTATTAATAGAAAATTGTTGTTAATTTAATTAACAAGTTGACTGCAGGGTATAAGGTTTGTAAGCTCCTCCTGAGTCTTATAATCCACAAGAAGACGTTTGTAAGCTCCCCCTGAGTCTTATCCAGGTTAATTAAATTCCATTTAAATCAAACAGATGAAAAATCAAAGTGTAAATACATTCAGAATTTAAATAACAAACTAACTTCAGGGTTTGAGGTTTGTAAGCTCCCCCTAAGTCTGATAATTCACAAGGTGAGGTTTGTAAGCTCCCCTTGAGTTTTATCCAAGTTATTTAAATTCAGTTTAATTCACAGAATTGAAAATTCAGTTTATCTCACAGAATTTAATTCAGAGGCTAAGAGATTAAAAGCTGTTCTCATAAGTTAATTAATTATCAGAAATTAACTTATATTCTGAGCTCAGATCCTAAGGCTCTCTGGAAGGCTTTCCAAAAATGAGAGGTAAAGATTGGGTCTCTATCTGAGACAATACTAGTTAGAACACCATTAAGTTTCACAATCTTTGCGATAAAAAATTCTGCATACTGAGAAGCCCTGAATGTAGTTTTAACCAGAAATAAATAAGCAGACTTAGTTAACCAGTCCACAATTACCCCAATCGAGTCATGCCCTCACTGAGTTCGAGGTAATCCACTCACAAAGTCCATAGTTATCTCTTCCCATTTCCACTGAGGAATTTCCAATAGTACAAGCATTCATGCTGGCCTTTGGTGTTCAATCTTCACCTATTGACACACAATACACCGGGATACAAATTCTGCAATGTCGGTTTTCATACCGGGCCACCAATAATCTCTTTTCAAATCTTGGTACATCTTAGTGGCACCCGGATGAATACTAAAACTACTCTTATGTGCTTCATCCAAGACCAGCCTCTTCAATTCTGCATCGTATGGAAGGCAAATCCTACCTTCAAACAGCAGTGTGCCATCTGATGCCTTAGAAAACTCTAATTGACCAACCCTCCTCTGGAGGTCCATATCCATACCTTGATCTTGGGGGATTCTAGACCGCAGGTCACATGTGATCTCTAGCTTATGCAACATAACGCCATTATCCACCTCGATGATGTTGAGATTAAGGTCTCTGAACTTCTCATACAGACCCAAGTATGCATCATCACTTCCTCTCTAATCAAGGCCTTCCTACTTAAGGCATCAGCTACCACGTTCACCTTTCCTGGGTGGTACTTTATATCAAAATCAAAATCCTTCAAATATTCCATCCATCTCCTTTGCCTGATGTTCAGTTCCCGTTGGTCAAATAAATACTTCAAGCTCTTATGGTCACTGAACAAGTCAAACTACGCACCATATAAATGATGCCTCCACACTTTCAATGCAAAGACTATAGCTGCTAATTCAAGATCATGAGTAGGGTAATTCTCCTCATGAGATTTAAGTTGTCGCGAGGCATAGGCTATTATATTACCTTCTTGCATGAGCACACTACCAAGTCCCTTAGAGGACACATCGCAGAATAGAACGTATCTCTTGTCGGGATCCGGTATCACTAACATTGGGGCCTTAGATAATTTCTTCGTCAAAGTCCTAAAACTCTTCTCGCACTCTTCGTCCTATACAAAGGGTACATCCTTCCTAGTGAGACGTGTCAAGGGCAAGGCAATATGAGAAAACTTCATAATGAATCTTCGATAGTAACCTGCTAAGCCCAAGAAACTTCTAACTTCAGCCACATTATTGGGTCTAACCCAATTAAGAACGGCTTCCACTTTCGACAAATCTACAGTTACTCCTCCTTTAGAAATGACATAACCCAAAAACTTAACTTCAGACAACCAAAATTCACACTTACTGAATTTGGCATATAACTTCTTCTCCCTGAGAATATTCAAAACAATCCTAATATGTTGGGCATGTTCCTAAGGGTCCTTAGAATAGATCAAGATATCATCAATGAAAATTACTACAAACTGATCCAGATAAGGCTGAAAAATTAAGTTCATGTAATCCATAAATACTGCTAGGTATTAGTTGCTCCAAAAGGCATAACTAGGAATTCGTAATGTCCATAACGTGTTCTGAACGCCGTCTTGGACACATCCGAGGACTTGATGCGAATATGGTGGCAACCGGATCTAAGGTCAATCTTAGAGGATACTGCCACTCCCTTGAGCTGATCTAGAAGTTCATCAATCCTTGGAAGGGGATACTTGTTCTTGATAGTTACCTTATTTAGTTGGCGCTAGTCTATACACAATCTCATACTACCATCCTTCTTTTTAACTAGCAAAATTGGTGCACCCAAGGTGATACACTAGGTCTGATGAAATGTTTCTGGATCAATTCCTCTAGCTGGGATTTCAACTTCTTAAGTTCTGAAGGTGACATTCTATAAGGTGTCACATACATTGGTTCCGCTCCTAGAATAAGATCAATGGAGAATTCAACTTCACGTTCTGGAGGTAGACTGGTTATCTCGGAAGGAAAAACATCTAGATATTCATTAACAACTGGAATGTCACTGGGACTTAGCTCTGGTTCTGAAGTCACGGTGAACATAACATAGAAACCCCTATCCTCAGCACAAACAAACTGAATTAACTGGTAAGTGTGATTAACCAGTTTAGATAAAGCCACACCTTCGGTCGTATCACTTGTAGGCATATAGATACTCTTCTCGGAACATCCAATATACACATGGTTAGCGGAGAGCCAATCCATTCCTAAAATTACGTCAAGTTGTTCCATGGGGAGACACACTAAATCTATATAGTATGTCTTACTGGAAACGGTGATAGGACAATTTTCACATACATAACTTGCTATGATTCCGCCTTCCGTAGAGGTGGATACCGTCATTGGAGGAATCAATGGAGACAAAGGTAACTGCAGTGTTTCTACACACTTATATGAAATAAATGAGCAAGTTGCGACACAATCAAAAAGAACTTTAATTGGGTTCTGGCCAAGATAACAGATACCAGCAATCAAATCTTTATTAGCTAGAGCCTTCTGGCCATCTAGGGAATACACCTCAGATGTTCCCTTACCTCGCCGATTGGGGCATTCTCGTAAAAAGTGTCCAGGTTGCTTGCACCCGTAACACACATTGTCACCCTTCATGCATACTCCTTTGTGAGCTCTCCCACAGGTCTTACAAGTAGGATTAGACCCTGGAGAGTCAGATTGCTTTCCTCTCTGAGGGGAACCCTTCGGCTTCAGTTTATCATGATACTTATCTTGAAATTTACCCTTCCTCTTCTCAAATGCTGCTACTTTCTCTCTGGTGGTCTTAGCGAAACCCGCTTCAACAACCAAAATGTCATGAACCAATTCATCATAGCTTGTATTTTTCTGAAGGCTCACTGCAGTGTGAATCTTACCCTCAACCCACGCTTGTACTGATTCATCTTCAAATTCCTATGTCCTGCATATTCATTGTGGGTGGAGTAATACGATAACTCCTCAAACCTTTTAGTAAACTCCGTGACCGACATGCTACCTTGCTTCAATCTAAGAAACTCTTTCTCTTTCTTTACTTTGTACGACAGGGTTAAATACTTTTCTAACATCGCTTCCTTGAAGTTTGCTGAATTCACCTCCACATCATTCTCTAACATTCTGCGTTGGGTAGATTCCCACCAATCTTCTGCTGGGGCCTCTGTACTGGTTTGTGGCATACACTACCTTATCAACATCCGAGCACTCATCCATCCGAAAAATTTTCTCCATCTACTTTAGCCACCTCTTGGCTTCCTAAGGATCGCCCTCTCCATTTAACTCAGGAGTGTGGTTCCTGTTAAACTCCCGGAAGGCCGGATTACCAACAGTTGGAGGCGGTGGGGGCTGCTAATGGAAACCTTGTCCCTGATGCATCATTTCCATCCACTGATGCTGAGATTGGGCCTGCTGTTGCACTTATTGTTGCATCATCTGCATCATCTGCTGATGCTGTAATACGTTCTGAGCTTGCTGCTCCTGATATTGTTGTAGCAATACTTCTTGCTGCTGCTACATCATCTGAGCCCAGAAATTCACATTAGGATCTCCTTCTTTCTCATTAGCCTGATTTACTCTAGGCCTTCCTGGTCCACTTCCTCTCCCAGACATCTTATCCTTGCTGTCATACATAAGTTAAAGTGATCAAGTTTAACCAGATATAACATTTAGAATAATGTCCTGGATCCAAATGGTCCATATACTTGGATTGTATTTTAATGACCCAAGGCACGATCTGAATCGACCTGCTCTGATACCAAATTGTAACACCCATATTAAGATTGCCTAGGATCTCATACAAGAGTTAAAATTTTGTATTGGATACATTAATTTACAATACAGAAAGTTTAACTGATAAAGATACATAAGCATAGAGTATCAATACAACTGCCTCCTAATACAAAATATCTCTGATACAGTACAACAGAATACAATGTCTGGATACATAACATTCTAGAATGTAACTTAGAACCAGCACGATCAGTCAGTAGCCTTCTCCTTACCCTTGCTGCGTGCAACCTATGAACTTGCAATCAGAAGGATTGGGATGAGACATAATGTCTCAGTGAGCTCCACCCATCCTAACTGTTGGCAACCTCGGGGAAGCCTATGATCGCCATACACTAAACTCAACCTATATCGGGTTTAAACTAACATGTGTCTACTATAATGTGTAGTCGTGAAAACTAGACTACGTTCTGCTACCTTAGTGATCAAGGGGAATCTAGGATCACTGTCTGGTAACTGATATCTGCCTGAACATATAAAAGTATTTTTCTGATATTAAACTGTTAGTATGTTAGCGTGTAACAAACATTTATTATTTGAGTTGATTTTACGGAATGCCTCCGAGTGGAGTAACCCCGAAATACATTCCCCTGATAACCGGTGAAAATTCCTATCTGAGGCTAATCACCGGACTCCTCTTCATGTATGTGTGGTTATCCTCGTGGAAAATTCCTGCCTGTTCCAGCTGTATCCAGAATCCTATGTGCTCTCGATCTGACGAGAACACAGAAGACACACAATTTAACCTTTTAATTAATTATTCCTGATATTTTATCCTGAACTACTATGTGTACCCTCAGTGTCACTCTGACGTGAACGACCGAGGCACGTCCTGGTGTACATGTAAATGTACCTGTAACTGGGAAAGCCTTGTACCACTGTCTAAGGTACACTCTAATTTGCCTGGTTAAGGATATCCTGCAAATCTAAACCCTTAACTTATCTGATACCTATGGATAAATCTACCCATCAGTCTTAAAGACGTCTGCGTTCGATTAAAACTAATCCCTGTTTGTATTTTGAAACACCGTTTATCACTCATGCATTAATACAAGGTACGTTCATGACCCTTTCTTCCATTATTGTATTCACAAAGACATTCTAGCGTCGCGAAGACGGTTTTCTAGCCATAAAAACACGATTCTTAAGAGGGTGGCTCACTGCCATTCTCATGGTACAATGTGCATCTGTCGTGGCACGATGGTGCCCAGATTCATATGATCGTGGCACTATGCATATGATCGTGGCACGAGGATCTCATTGAGGCCAAGCCCTGTAGCTATTCCAGAAAATACCAACATGAATTATAACCAATTCTCAACACCAGCAAGTCTATATACATCAAAATTTAGGGTTTTTGGCTAGAAAAGTCATAACATATCAAGTATTAACAAAGGGGAACTAACAAACAAGAATTTAAACCTAATAATTCAAGTTTTCCTCACCTCACAAAAACCTCAAAAACTACCCAAGAAGGGTTCTAATCTAAAGGAACTCGCCTTGATTCTTGATTAATGTTTTGCCAAGCTTTCCACTACAAAACCCTAGCTTGATTCCCTTCCTTCTAACTTGGTTTCCTTAAGCTTCTCTTGCTACAAGTTTTTTCCCAAAAATGAGCTTGCTTGAGATACAAGAGATTGCAAAGAAAATTGATGAATTATGGGTTGGTGAAGGTGAGGGCCGAAATTTGTAGAGAGAGAGAGGATTCTGAATTTTAGAGAGAGAAGGGAGATGAGGAAATGAAGAAAAAGTCTTGGTCACCTTATATATATATATATATATATATATATCCCTTCTAGTGCGAAATTACAACTTCGCCCTTACTTACTCGTAATTTATCTTATACTGATGAAGGTTGCATCTACGCTGGATATTACAATGATCAAACCTTTTGGTAGTGAACATAAGGATTTAGTTCTTTAAATTTTGAGAAATATTGATTCTCTAGTTTTCTTCGTTTATTTATAAATACAAATATAAAGTATGTTTCCTTAATTAGGAAATAATTGAGTTTAGAGTTATTCATTAGTTTATTTAAAGAATCATTATATATATGTGAATCAATTGTGGCATGATTACTTTTGGTATATATAAGATTCAATTTTCTTTTGATTTGAAATTGAATATTTTGCTTATAGCATGATTATGATGTTTGTGTTTTTTGTTATTAAGTTTACTACAATAATATTTTCTTAATCATGCATTTTGGATATATTTCATGATATGTCTCTTGTTGTTGCTTTTATGCGATATTTGTAAATGCATTGTCATACACACATTGGTGTGAACTTTGACTTGCATCTTCATTTGAATTCTTGTGAGTTTGTCTCACACTTAAGGGTTGTTGAGTGGCCTTATGGTTACTTAGCGACATAATGGTCAAATTTGGCCTACATTAAGTTAGTAGTGCTTTCTAAATTTAAGACCATTCCCATTTAATTTATTGTGAAATGTCTAGTAATTGCAGTTGTTTTGGTTGAAACAACATGTTGCCAAAGTAACCTCTGTTGCGTAGATTTGATTCAACTAAACTTACAAAAGGACGTAGCATGGAATTATTCATGCGAGTTGTCGTCGGCCCTAAGGAAAGCACAACTTGACTGGATAATTGCATGCTTGTGATAATAAATGTGTGGTGATTATAAAGTAATTTTCCATGTAAATAATAGGATACCCGAAGGTGACTATTATTTGACAGGACTTATCACCCCATTTGATATATATTAAAATTGTAACACCCATATAGAGATTGCCTAGGATCTCATACGAGTATTAAAATTTCGTACTGGATACATTAAATACAATACAGAAAGTTTGCTTATAGATAATACAATACATGAGTCGTTAATACAATCCGAAATCTGATACAAAACATCCTTAGTAATTTACATCATAATACATCATCTATGTACAAACATCCATGTATAAAAAAAAGCAGCACGATCAATCCAAAGCTTTCTCTTTACCTTTACGTCGTGCTTCCTGTGAACCTGCACCAGAAGGAAAGGGATGAGACATAATGTCTCAGTGAGCTCCGGCCCTACCTACTGTTGGCAACCTCGGGGAGTCCTAGGGTCGCCATGCACTAACTTTGGCAATCTCGGGGATTCCTAGTGTCATACCCCATTTTTTGACTCATATTTTTCTTTGTTTTATATTTTATTATTTCATCATTTATTACTTTTCATCATTTCATTGGATTTTATTTGCATTTTCCTCACCAAAAGCATTACTACCTTTATTTAACATTATCATTATTAATACCATTACTCTTGTATTTTATTATTATTATCTTTTTATTATTATGTTTTATTATTATTATTTATTATCTTTATTTTTTATTAATTACTAATATGATTAACTTTTTCATTTTTATTATTATCTTTATTATTATTGCCATTATTATTTTTTTACATTATCACTTTCATTATTACACTTGCCATTATCCTTATTTCATTTTCATTTTTATTTTATTTTTATTTTTATTTTGTTTTATTTTAAAAAAATACAAAAAATCAAAAAAAGGGGAGTTCGCAGTGCGAAGTGACCTTCGCACTGCGACCTCTGCGATTTTTCTGCAGAATTTTTATTTCTTTGATTTATCTGTTTTGTTTTCATTTGTAGTTATTATTATTTGTATTGTTATTATTGTTATTGCTATTTGTGGCTGAAATGATGCAGCAAGGCAAGATTTAATGTGTGACCTTAAAGGTAAAGGTAGGAAGGATTTTCTTCCAACCTAACATGTGCTCAATCAAATTGGCTCCCCTTGGTCAGCTCTTGTCCCTCCCAATTGACCTATCATCCAACCTGAGCTTGCCAGCCAGCTGCTTGATCCCTTTCCTTCCTTCTTTCTTCACCAAAACCAGTCAAACACAAGTGGTTTTGCTTGCAAAAAAGCTGTTTGTGATGCCCTGTTTTCAGCTGGATTTCTCCTCCCACACACCAGCCCACATGCTCATTTTGCTTCCCCCAATCCCTCTGTATATGGCAGTACACGTTTTCATTGCTTGGCCTTCCAAGATTGCAAGGATTGATCCCAAGAATCACACAATTTCAAGCTGCCCTGTTTTTCAGTTTTTTTCATCATTGCCTTCTAGAATCAGCTGGATTTTGTGGCTGAAATCAGTCAAGGTCTTGACCCTTGGCACAAGGCAAGTAACTTCTATCCTATAGCATTTAATGCAAAGCCATTTAGCCTGGATTTAGCCCACAAACCAGCTGGTATCTAGAGATTTGCCATCACTGCATAGATTTGATTTTTGGCCTATAAAAGGGAAGGCAAGGCATAAGGATCAGAAGAGAGGAATTCACACATTGATACACCAGAAAAAACACACACAATACACACGAAATTCACACCAAAATCCATCACATTGCAGCATCAAAACAGTTCATACACAAAGCAAAATCCAATTAGAGTCATTGTCCATAACCTCTAACCAATCAAGCAAGCCACTTCCAACCTCTTGCACAAGAATTGCTAGGAGTTCTGTAAGTCTCCTATAATCTTTATCTTTCATTTTGCTTGCTGTTTGCATCATTTATCTTGTTCAATTTCATTTTGTGCACAAAAAAACCCTTTTGAAACTCAAAAGGGATCTCAAAGTGACCAAGCACTAAAACTGAGTTTTTACACTCCTTTTCTCCCAATTTTGCAAAGCTTTTTAACCCCCTTTAGGTTCTGAAGCTTGCTTAGAAGCAGTTTCTGAACTTTTGTTCAGAAACAGCTTCTGAGTTCAAAATTTCGCATACTTCGCAGAGCAAAGTATGTTCGCAGTGCAACCACATCAGAACCTGACTTCGCAGAGCCAAGTTCTGGTTGCTCTGCGAAATATGTGAAATTCAGAATGTGAATCAGGCTTCCAAATGCCAAATTTTTGGGGTTCCAGCCCTTGATTCAGAACCTAAAGAGGGTTAAAATCATTTTTGTTCAAACCACATCAAGAATCATGCACAACTTTGGAAATTTTTACAAGTTCGTGCAATAATTTTGAGTAACTTGTGAAACAAGTTATGTTCCTAATTTTTCAAAACCAAGTTTGAGCAATAAGCTAAGTTCTCTATTTTCAAAACCAAACTTGATCAACCATGTTGTTCATGATTTTCAATCAAAACACGAACTTAAGCCGAGCTTGCTCACTCCTTTTAAACCAAACTCGAATTGAGCCGAACTTGTGCATTTTCCAAATTTTTGCATGTTTCCATGTTTTATTCATCTTTCAAACTTGAACAAACACTTGTTCTTGAGTTTCAATAACTTAAGCAACAAATGATGTTCATGATTTTCAATAAACTCGAACAACAACTTGTTCGTGATTTCTTTTCTTTAAGTTTCCTAACCAAGTGCTTTGGTTCCCTTTGAGATTTCTCCGAGTTCCAAAAACAAAACTTGAATGAAACGGGAATGGCTTGACGTATGTCTCCCCAAACCTCGGTTGCACGAATGCGTGACGTATGTCTCGTCGCTCGGGCAATCGTCATTCCACCTTTGACGCGTCTAAAACGCTCAACCTTCCTTTGGTCCCTCGTGGCCATTTTTACCCCTTTTCTTGGCCCTCGTGGTCAATCCGAACCTTTCGCGCCTTTGCGCGTTTATTTTCAACCATTTACGCCTTGCGCGAGTTTATCGCCTCCGTGCGTCTGTCTTTTATTTTCAAACTTTTTACGCCTCCGTGCGTTTGTCTTTATCTTCAAACTTTTTACGCCTCTGCGCGTCCGTCTTTAAACTTTTTACGCCTCTGTGCGTCTGTCTTTTTATTTTAAAACATTTACGCCTTGCGCGAGTTTATCGCCTCCGCGCGTTTGTCCTTATCATTTAAACATTTTACGCCTCTGTGCGTCGTCAAATCTTTTTTTAATTAAAACGAACCAACATACAAACTTTTTCTACCAAAGAACTACGTACGCTTTGAATTCTCCGACTACCGGGAGATACGTAGGAGCAAGATCGACATCTTGTCAAGCCCATTAATAAAATATTTTTTTTTACCTTTCGTTTGTTTTTATCTCTTTTTTTCCACTTCACATTATATCTTCTTTTTTCCTTTTTATATATTTAAACACGCAAGTAAAACTCTGAAACATTTTAAGCCTAAGCCGACTAAGAGGTTCCCGTTCAGTACAACGGAAGTGAGGGGTGCTAATACCTTCCCCTCGCATAATCGACTTTCGAACCTAAAATCTTTCAAAGATTTTAGGTTCGAAAGTCGATTATGCGAGGGGAAGGTATTAGCACCCCTCACTTCCGTTGTACTGAACGGGAACCTCTTAGTCGGCTTAGGCTTAAAATGTTTCAGAGTTTTACTTGCGTGTTTAAATATATAAAAAGGAAAAAAGAAGATATAATGTGAAGTGAAAAAAAAGAGATAAAAACAAACGAAAGGTAAAAAAAAAAAAATTTATTAATGGGCTTGACAAGATGTCGATCTTGCTCCTACGTATCTCCCGGTAGTCGGAGAATTCAAAGCGTATGTAGTTCTTTGGTAGAAAAAGTTTGTATGTTGGTTCGTTTTAATTAAAAAAAGATTTGACGACGCACAGAGGCGTAAAATGTTTAAATGATAAGGACAAACGCGCGGAGGCGATAAACTCGCGCAAGGCGTAAATGTTTTAAAATAAAAAGACAGACGCACAGAGGCGTAAAAAGTTTAAAGACGGACGCGCAGAGGCGTAAAAAGTTTGAAGATAAAGACAAACGCACGGAGGCGTAAAAAGTTTGAAAATAAAAGACAGACGCACGGAGGCGATAAACTCGCGCAAGGCGTAAATGGTTGAAAATAAACGCGCAAAGGCGCGAAAGGTTCGGATTGACCACGAGGGCCAAGAAAAGGGGTAAAAATGGCCACGAGGGACCAAAGGAAGGTTGAGCGTTTTACACGCGTCAAAGGTGGAATGACGATTGCCCGAGCGACGAGACATACGTCACGCATTCGTGCAACCGAGGTTTGGGGAGACATACGTCAAGCCATTCCCGTTTCATTCAAGTTTTGTTTTTGGAACTCGGAGAAATCTCAAAGGGAACCAAAGCACTTGGTTAGGAAACTTAAAGAAAAGAAATCACGAACAAGTTGTTGTTCGAGTTTATTGAAAATCATGAACATCATTTGTTGCTTAAGTTATTGAAACTCAAGAACAAGTGTTTGTTCAAGTTTGAAAGATGAATAAAACATGGAAACATGCAAAAATTTGGAAAATGCACAAGTTCGGCTCAATTCGAGTTTGGTTTAAAAGGAGTGAGCAAGCTCGGCTTAAGTTCGTGTTTTGATTGAAAATCATGAACAACATGGTTGTTCAAGTTTGGTTTTGAAAATAGAGAACTTAGCTTATTGCTCAAACTTGGTTTTGAAAAATTAGGAACATAACTTGTTTCACAAGTTACTCAAAATTATTGCACGAACTTGTAAAAATTTCCAAAGTTGTGCATGATTCTTGATGTGGTTTGAACAAAAATGATTTTAACCCTCTTTAGGTTCTGAATCAAGGGCTGGAACCCCAAAAATTTGGCATTTGGAAGCCTGATTCACATTCTGAATTTCACATACTTCGCAGAGAAACCAGAACTTGGCTCTGCGAAGTCAGGTTCTGATGTGGTCGCACTGCGAACATACTTTGCTCTGCGAAGTATGCGAAATTTTGAACTCAGAAGCTGTTTCTGAACAAAAGTTCAGAAACTGCTTCTAAGCAAGCTTCAGAACCTAAATGGGGTTAAAAAGCTTTGCAAAATTGGGAGAAAAGGAGTGTAAAAACTCAGTTTTAGTGCTTGGTCACTTTGAGATCCCTTTTGAGTTTCAAAAGGGTTTTTTTGTGCACAAAATGAAATTGAACAAGATAAATGATGCAAACAGCAAGCAAAATGAAAGATAAAGATTATAGGAGACTTACAGAACTCCTAGCAATGCTTGTGCAAGAGGTTGGAAGTGGCTTGCTTGATTGGTTAGAGGTTATGGACAATGACTCTAATTGGATTTTTCTTTGTGTATGAACTGTTTTGATGCTGCAATGTGATGGATTTTGGTGTGAATTTCGTGTGTATTGTGTGTGTTTTTTCTGGTGTATCAATGTGTGAATTCCTCTCTTCTGATCCTTATGCCTTGCCTTCCCTTTTATAGGCCAAAAATCAAATCTATGCAATGATGGCAAATCTCTAGATCCTAGCTGGTTTGTGGGCTGAATCCAGACTAAATGGCTTTGCATTAAATGTTAAAGGATAGAAGTTACTTGCCTTGTGCCAAGGGTCAAGACCTTGACTGATTTCAGCCACAAAATCCAGCTGATTCTAGAAGGCAATGATGAAAAAAACTGAAAAACAGGGCAGCTTGAAATTGTGTGATTCTTGGGATCAATCCTTGCAATCTTGGAAGGCCAAGCAATGAAAACGTGTACTGCCATATACAGAGGGATTGGGGGAAGCAAAATGAGCATGTGGGCTGGTGTGTGGGAGGAGAAATCCAGCTGAAAACAGGGCATCACAAACAGCTTTTTTGCAAGCAAAACCACTTGTGTTTGACTGGTTTTGGTGAAGAAAGAAGGAAGGAAAGGGATCAAGCAGCTGACTGGCAAGCTCAGGTTGGATGATAGGTCAATTGGGAGGGACAAGAGCTGACCAAGGGCAGCCAATTTGATTGAGCACATGTTAGGTTGGAAGAAAATCCTTCCTACCTTTACCTTTAATGTCACACATTAAATCTTGTCTTGCTGCATCATTTCAGCCACAAATAGCAATAACAATAATAATAATAATACAAATAATAATAACTACAAATGAAAACAAAACAGATAAAATCAAAGAAATAAAAATTCTGCAGAAAAATCGCAGAGGTCGCAGTGCGAAGGTCACTTCGCACTGCGAACTCCCCTTTTTTTGATTTTTTGTATTTTCTTAAAATAAAACAAAATAAAAATAAAAATAAAATAAAAATGAAAATGAAATAAGGATAATGGCAAGTGTAATAATGAAAGTGATAATGTAAAAAAATAATAATGGCAATAATAATAAAGATAATAATAAAAATGAAAAAGTTAATAATATTAGTAATTAATAAAAAATAAAGATAATAAATAATAATAATAAAACATTAATAATAAAAAGATAATAATAATAAAATACAAGAGTAATGGTATTAATAATGATAATGTTAAATAAAGGTAGTAATGCTTATGGTGAGGAAAATGCAAATAAAATCCAATGAAATGATGAAAAGTAATAAATGATGAAATAATAAAATATAAAACAAAGAAAAATATGAGTCAAAAAATGGGGTATGACAGATGCCCCTATTTAAGTTTCTTCGCCCCGGAGATTGAAAGTGAAATTTTAAAATTGACGGGTCGAAGAGACTTAAATATAGAGTACACCATTTTTGACTAAATATTTTTTCTTGAATTGTAAATGTTATGAATGCATGTATGCGAATGTTATGAATACTTGTAATGTAAATATGAATGCAAAGATGATAAAAATGACCACTTGGGGATAAAAAGAGAAAAAGGGATACCCGGGTTCGTTGAAGAAACGAGATCCGACTTTATTGGGGAACATGGTTCCACTGGGATAAATGTCAGCTGTTCGGGTTCATGCCGAACTGGCCACTGACGACAAGGAATCAAAAGGTAAATGTCAGCTGTTTGGGTTGTTGCCAAACTTGCCACTGACGACATGAAATGAAAAGTAAATGTCAGATGTTCGGGTTGTTGCCGAACTTGCCACTGACGACATGAAACGAAAAGTAAATGTCAGCTGCTCGGGTTGTTGCCGAACTTGCCACTAACGACATGAAACGAAAAGTAAATGTCAGCTGCTTGGGTTGTTGCCGAACTTGCCACTGACGACATGAAACGAAAAGTAAATGTCAGCTGCTCGGGTTGTTGCCGAACTTGCCACTGACGACATGAAACGAAAAGTAAATGTCAGCTGCTCGGGTTGTTGCCGAACTTGCCACTGACGACAGGAAATAAAATGGAATGTCAACTGTTCGGGTTGTTGCCGAACTTGCCATTGACGACAGGAAATAAAAAGAATGTCAACTGTTCGGGTTGTTGCCGAACTTGCCATTGACGACAGGAAATAAAAAGAATGTCAACTGTTCGGGTTGTTGCCGAACTTGCCATTGACGACAGGAAATAAAAAGAATGTCAACTGTTCGGGTTGTTGCCGAACTTGCCATTGACGACACTGGGGATGCGGCTGACAAGCCGTTCCTTACAGAATTGCCCCTTCAATTGGGGAGAAGGGATGCTCAAGCTGTTCATTAAAGAACTTGCCACTTGGCACAACACTGGGGAATATGCACAAGCTGTTCATTAAAGAACTGCCACTTGGCATAAAGACATGATAAAAAGATGCGCAAGCTGCTCGTTTGAACTGCCACTTGGCGTAAAAGGTGACATCTCAGGACCAGACAGACTGGGGATGACCCTTGGGAAAAAGGAGTTCACAAATTTTTCATGATTGATTGGTGAGACTCAAGGTGGTTAGAGCAACCATGTATGAATGATGTTGTAACACCCATATAGAGATTGCCTAGGATCTCTTACGAGTATTAAAATTTCGTACTGGATACATTAAATACAATACAGAAAAGTTGTTTATTAAATTCACAATACATAAGTTCATGATACAACTCAAGATCCAATACATAACTTTTCTTATAATATACATCATATACAACAATCTTTTACAACATCCACATGATAAAACATAATACGGCACGATCAATCCGTAGCTTTCTCTTTACCTTTGCGTCGTGCCATCTGAGAAGAACCTGCACCAGAAGGAAAGGGATGAGACATAAAGTCTCAGTGAGCTCCTACCCTACCTACTGTTTGGCAACCTCAGGGAACCTAGGGTCGCCGTGCCTACCTCGGCGATCTTGGGGATACCTATGATCGCCAAGTCTTACTTTGCCCATAGAGGGTCAACTGACTGATTCTGCTGAATTGGTGATCAAGGGAAAACCTAGGATCACCGTCTGATACTGCTAACTGAAGTCTGATATTTGTCTGAGTAAATATTTCCTGACTGATAATATAATAAAATATTAACTGATACTTTAAGTTAGCTGTTAGCGTTGAACAAACATTATTATCTGGGTTCATTTTACGGAATGCCCCCGGGTGGAGTAACCCCGAAGCACATTCCCCTGATAACCGGTGAAAATTCCTATCATATCAGGCTAACACCGGACTCCTCTTGTCGTCGTGCGGTTACCCTTGCGGAATAACACGTCCCACTGGCGTGAACCTCCTGTGTCCCACTGGCGTGAACAACAGAAGACACGACTTAATATAAGTTTTAACTGATGCGTATACCTCCCGTGTCCCACTGGCGTGAACGACGGAAGACGCGAATAAATAATCTGTAAACTGAAACGTGAACATTTCATGTCCCACTGGCGTGAACGATGAAAGTCACGACTTAAATGTACTAATCTTTAGTCTATTCTCTATGTGAACCATTCGTGTCCCACTGGCGTGAACATCGAAGGCCACAGCTTAATCTTACTAATTCTGAACTCTTAACCTATATAAGGTTCTAATCTTGAAACTTGGTAATATTCTTATTAACCTATCAAGGTTCTTGACCCATCGTTCTCATAAGCCATTCCTAGGGCTTACTTAAGCCTGCAACTTAATTCATGAATTTCCAAGCTTTGTATAACCTTTGCTCAAGTAATATTTTAAATCTTTGGAAACATATGAAATGAACTAAAATGGTGGTTTAAGTTTCTAAAAATGTATTATAGAAAATCAGTTGCCAAAAGCCATGCACGCGCGAACCAGAACCCCCAGAACAGCTCAACTAGGTTGGACTGTTCAAGGCTGGTCGCTACAGCGCCCTTCTGGTCGCTACAAGCGACAGCAGGCAGAACTTGGTCGCTACAGCGCCCAGTTCCTCGCTACAAGCGAAAACCGTCGCTACAAGCTCCTGCGTGGTCGCTACAAGCGCGGCTAGGCAGGGATAATCCCAGTTTGGTCGCTACAAGCGACCGTCCGTCGCTACAGCGACCGTATCAGTAAAAACCTGTGTAAAAACGTGATTTCCACCATTTTTGCCCATTTAATGGTACCCATGCTTCTTAAACATGATAAATATGTTTTTCTTTCATAAATTAACAATTATAACCACTCTTGAGCAAGGATTAAACAAACAAGGAAAAATTAGGGTAAACTTGAAACTTTCTAAAACTTGTAAAACTTGTCAAAAACACTCTAATTAGGTTCTATAATCTGAAATGAGCTCACCTATGCCTTAATTGGTGCTGGTTCAACTTGTTTCTTGCAAACCCTAGCTTGTTCCTTCCTTATTCTTCCTATTACTCTAGCTTCCAACTCAAGTTTGCTTGCAATACTTCTCACTAGGATTGGGATGAAAGCTTGAAGGATTAGAGTGGGAGGGAGTGGCGTGTGGATGAGAGAAAGGAGGGAGAGAAACTGATTTTGAGGGAGAGTGGTAGAGGAGAAGAAAACACAATGAAAAATATCTTGCCAATACCATAACCTTATAATCCCACCTTTCGAATTAATTACCAATATGCCATTGCTACTTATTACTAAATTGCCATGCTTATTACTTGCTTCTAACACTGATAACGGATACTAATAAGCGGGATATTACAATCTACCCCCCTTAAAGAAATTTCGTCCTCGAAATTTAGAATTTACCTGAAAATAGATGGGGATAATTCTCTTGCATCTCTGATTCTAACTCCCACGTTGCTTCGCCGTCGGGAGAACCCTTCCACACAACTTTGACAATAGGGATTTCCTTGTTTCGCAAGGTCTTAACATCGCGATCAATTATCTGGTCTGGCTCAGGTTGAAAAGTCAAGTCTGATCTCAAATCAATACTGTCCAATTCCACTGGTTGAAAAGGATCAGGGATGAACTTCCTCAGCTGGGAGACGTGAAATACATCATGCAAACCCGACATAGCCGGTGGCAGCGCTAACTGATAAGCTGCTGGACCGACCCGTCTAAGTATCTGAAAAGGTCCTACATATCTTGGACAAAGTTTCTTGGTTCGGAATGCTCCTCTTAAACCCAACTTGGGTGTAACCTTAAGAAACACATGATCTCCTTCATCAAACTCTAAGGGTCTTCGCCTCCTGTCAGCATAACTTTTCTGGCGACTCTGTGCTGTTCTCATCTTATCTTGAATGGACTTAATCTTCAGAGTCGTCTCCTGAATGATCTCTGGACCCAAAATGCTCTTATCTCCAACCTCAGCCCAACAAAGCGGGGTTCTACACTTCCTACCATACAGGGCTTCATAAGGTGCCATTCCAATGCTAGAATGGTAGCTGTTGTTGTAAGAAAATTCAATCAAGGGTAGGTGGTCGTTCCAACTTCCTCCATCTTCTAGAATACATGCACGTAACATATCCTCTAACGTCTGAATAGTTCTTTCTGATTGTCCATCTGTCTGAGGATGATGGGACGTGCTCATCTTTAATCTTGTCCCCAAAGCTTTCTGAAAAGCTTTCCAAAAGTGAGATGTGAAGATAGGGTCTCTGTCAGATACTATACTAGCTGGTACACCATGGAGTTTCACTATTTCTGAAATAAACAACTCAGCATACTGAGAGGCTCGGTAAGTGGTCTTAACCGGCAAGAAATGTGCTGACTTGGTTAACCGGTCCACTATTACCCATATGGAGTCATGTCCTCGTTGCGTTCGAGGCAATCCACTCACAAAATCCATGGTTATATCTTCCCATTTCCATTGTGGAATTTCCAACGGTACTAACATTCCCGCAGGCCTTTGATGTTCAATCTTCACCTGCTGACAGACAATGCATCGCGCTACAAATTCCGCAATATCCCTTTTCATGCTCGGCCACCAATAATCTCTTTTCAAATCTTGATACATCTTGGTGGTGCCTGGATGAATGCTGAAACTGCTCTTATGCGCCTCTTCTAAAATCAACCTTTTCAATTCCTCATCGTTCGGAACATAAACTCTTCCCTCAAACAGTAATGTTCCATCAGGTGCAAAAGAAAACTCCGGTTGGCTAGCTTTTCTTTGAAGATCCATGTCCATACATTGCACTTGTGCAATCCTAGATCGTAGGTCGCACGAAATCTCTAACTTGTTTATCAAGATACCACCATCCAAATCGGTAACATGAAGATTAAGGTCTCTAAACTTTTCATACAACCCACACATGTGCATCATCACCTCAGCTTTAACCAAAGCCTTTCGACTTAAGGCGTCTGCTACCACATTTGCCTTTCCTGGATGGTATTTCAGATCAAAATCAAAATCCTTCAAATACTCCATCCATCGCCTTTGCCTCATATTCAGATCCCGTTGATCAAACAAATACTTCAAACTCTTATGGTCGCTGAACAAATCAAATTGCGCACCATACAAATGATGTCTCCATATTTTCAATGCAAAAACTATGGCTGCTAACTCAAGATCATGAGTGGGGTAATTCTCCTCATGAGTCTTGAGCTGTCTAGAGGCATAAGCTATTACATTTTCTCCTTGCATGAGGACACTTCCCAGTCCCTTGGAAGATGCATCGCAGAAAATGGTGTATCTCCTTTCAGGATCTGGTATTGCCAACACAGGGGCCTTAGTCAATTTCTTCTTTAAAACTCTGAAACTTTCTTCACATTCATCATCCCAATTAAAGGGTACATCTTTTCTGGTGAGGCGTGACAGGGGTAAAGCAATCTGAGAAAACTTCATGATAAATCTTCGATAATAACCTGCCAAGCCTAGAAAGCTCCTGACTTCAGCTACATTCTTTGGTCTTTCCAAATTGAGAACAGCCTCAACCTTAGATGGATCAACAGCTACTCCTCCTTGAGAAATAACATGACCCAAAAACTTAATCTCGGATAACCAGAACTCACACTTGCTAAACTTAGCATACAGCTGCTTGTCTCTAAGGACATCCAATACAATTCTCAAATGCTGAGCATGCTCTTGAGGATCCTTAGAATAAATCAAAATGTCATCAATGAAAATCACCACAAATTGATCGAGATAGGGCTGGAATATCCTGTTCATGTAATCCATAAACACTGCTGGAGCATTAGTTACACCGAAAGGCATAACCAAAAACTCATAGTGTCCGTAACGCGTTCGAAACGCCGTCTTAGACACATCTGAAGATTTAATACGAATCTGATGATAACCCGATCGAAGATCAATCTTGGAAAATACTGTTGCTCCCTTGAGCTGATCTAGAAGATCATCAATCCTTGGAAGAGGATACCTGTTCTTGATAGTCACTTTGTTAAGTTGACGGTAGTCAATACATAGCCTCATGCTTCCATCCTTTTTCTTGACTAACAAAACTGGAGCACCCCAAGGTGATACACTAGGTCTGATGAAATGCTTCTGGATTAAATCCTCGAGTTGAGATTTCAACTCTTTCAACTCTGTTGGTGACATTCTGTACGGTGCCACAGACACTGGCTCCGCTCCTGGAATCAAATCAATTGAAAACTCCACCTCACGCTCTGGAGGTAAACTCGTGACTTCTGAAGGAAAAACATCTAGGTATTCATTCACAACAGGAATGTCACTGGGACTTAACTCTGACTCTGAAGCCACAGTGAGCATTACATAAAATCCTTTGTCTTGAGCACAAATAAACTGGATTAACTGATGGGTGCGGTTAATCAATTCTGATAAAGCCACACCTTCTGTCGTATCACTGGTAGGCATATAAATACTCTTCTCTGAACATCCTATATAGACATGATTAGCAGAGAGCCAATCCATGCCTAAAATTACATCCAGTTGCTCCATCGGAAGGCAAACTAAATCAACATAGTAAGTCTTGCTAGACACAGTGATAGGACAGCTTTCACAAACATACTTAGCCTCAATTCCGCCTTCAGTAGCGGTTGATACTAACATTGGAGGGTTCAACGGAGACAAAGGTAATTGCAACGTCTCCACACATTTATAAGAAATAAAAGAACATGTAGCGCCGCAATCGAAAAGAACCTTTACTGGATTTGTACCCAAATAACACATACCGGCAATTAAATCTTCATTGGCCGAAGCCTTGGCGCCGTCAAGAGAGTACACTCTGCCCCTACTAGTAGTTGTTCCTTCAGCTGATCCTTTACCACGTCTGTTTGGACACTCTGATATGAAATGCCCTGGCTGTTTACATCCATAACAAATTCCAGCTCCAACCAAGCACTCTCCTTTATGCATTCTACCACATGTCTTGCAAGTAGGATTAGTCCTCAAAGGATTATGTTGTGGAGAGTAGGTCTGTTTTCCTCTCTGAGGAGATCCTTTCGGCTTAAGCTTATCGTGATACTTATCTGACATCCTGCTTTTCTTCTTCTCATAAGCTGCTGCTCTTTCCTTCGAGGCCTTTGCAAGTCCTGCCTCAACCACTAAGCTATCATGCACCAACTCATCATAACTCGCAGTCCTCTGAAGGCTAACTGCTGTATCAATCTCACCCCTTAATCCTCTTTTATACTGATTCATCTTCCACACTTCATTCTCGGCATATTCATTGTGTGTAGAATAGTAGGACAACTCCTCAAACTTCTTTGTGAACTCAGCAACCGACATATTACCTTGTTTCAACTCTAAGAACTCTTGTTCTTTCTTTACCTTGTAGGACAAAGGTAAATACTTTTCTAACATCACTCCTTTAAAGTTCTCCCAATTCACTTCTACACCATTGGCTTCCATCCTGCGCTGAGCAGATTCCCACCAATCTTCTGCTGCGCCTCTGAGTTGGTTTGTAGCGTAGACCACTTTATCTTCCTCTAAACATTCAGCCATTCTAAAGATCTTCTCCATCTGCTTAATCCACTTTCTTGCTTCTTGTGGTTCACCTTCTCCATTGAACTCCGGAGGGTGATGCCTGTTGTACTCCCGGAACACTGGATTACCAATTACTGGAGGGGGTGGTGGCTGTGGTTGGAAACCTTGACCCTGTTGCATCATTTCCATCCATTGCTGTTGAGCCTGGGCTTGTTGCTGAGACTGTTGTTGCATCATCAGCATCATTTGCTGATACTGTAATGCATTCTGAGCTTGCTGCTCCTGGTACTGCTGCTGCCAGGCCTGTTGTTGTTGAATCATTTGTTCCCAAGAATTCATGCTGGGTCCTCCACTTTCGTCACTAGCTTGATTAGTACGAGGTCTACCTCTTCTTCTCCCAGACATCTTATCCTAGCTGTCATATACAAGTCAAAGTGATCAGTTTTAACTGAACATAACATCTAGAATAATGTCCTGGATCCAAGAGGTCCATAAACTTGGATTGTACTTTAATGACCCAAGGCACGGTCTGAATCGACCTGCTCTGATACCAAATTGTAACACCCATATAGAGATTGCTTAGGATCTCTTACGAGTATTAAAATTTCGTACTGGATACATTAAATACAATACAGAAAAGTTGTTTATTAAATTCACAATACATAAGTTCATGATACAACTCAAGATCCAATACATAACTTTTCTTATAATATACATCATATACAACAATCTTTTACAACATCCACATGATAAAACATAATACGGCACGATCAATCCGTAGCTTTCTCTTTACCTTTGCGTCGTGCCACCTGAGAAGAACCTGCACCAGAAGGAAAGGGATGAGACATAAAGTCTCAGTGAGCTCCTACCCTACCTACTGTTTGGCAACCTCAGGGAACCTAGGGTCGCCGTGCCTACCTCGGCGATCTTGGGGATACCTATGATCGCCAAGTCTTACTTTGCCCATAGAGGGTCAACTGACTGATTCTGCTGAATTGGTGATCAAGGGAAAACCTAGGATCACCGTCTGATACTGCTAACTGAAGTCTGATATTTATCTGAGTAAATATTTCCTGACTGATAATATAATAAAATATTAACTGATACTTTAAGTTAGCTGTTAGCGTTGAACAAACATTATTATCTGGGTTCATTTTACGGAATGCCCCCGGGTGGAGTAACCCCGAAGCACATTCCCCTGATAACCGGTGAAAATTCCTATCATATCAGGCTAACACCGGACTCCTCTTGTCGTCGTGCGGTTACCCTTGCGGAATAACACGTCCCACTGGCGTGAACCTCCTGTGTCCCACTGGCGTGAACAACAGAAGACACGACTTAATATAAGTTTTAACTGATGCGTATACCTCCCGTGTCCCACTGGCGTGAACGACGGAAGACGCGAATAAATAATCTGTAAACTGAAACGTGAACATTTCATGTCCCACTGGCGTGAACGATGAAAGTCACGACTTAAATGTACTAATCTTTAGTCTATTCTCTATGTGAACCATTCGTGTCCCACTGGCGTGAACATCGAAGACCACAGCTTAATCTTACTAATTCTGAACTCTTAACCTATATAAGGTTCTAATCTTGAAACTTGGTAATATTCTTATTAACCTATCAAGGTTCTTGACCCATCGTTCTCATGAGCCATTCCTAGGGCTTACTTAAGCCTGCAACTTAATTCATGAATTTCCAAGCTTTGTATAACCTTTGCTCAAGTAATATTTTAAATCTTTGGAAACATATGAAATGAACTAAAATGGTGGTTTAAGTTTCTAAAAATGTATTATAGAAAATCAGTTGCCAAAAGCCATGCACGCGCGAACCAGAACCCCCAGAACAGCTCAACTAGGTTGGACTGTTCAAGGCTGGTCGCTACAGCGCCCTTCTGGTCGCTACAAGCGACAGCAGGCAGAACTTGGTCGCTACAGCGCCCAGTTCCTCGCTACAAGCGACAACCGTCGCTACAAGCGCCTGCGTGGTCGCTACAAGCGCGGCTAGGCAGGGATAATCCCAGTTTGGTCGCTACAAGCGACCGTCCGTCGCTACAGCGACCGTATCAGTAAAAACCTGTGTAAAAACGTGATTTCCACCATTTTTGCCCATTTAATGGTACCCATGCTTCTTAAACATGATAAATATGTTTTTCTTTCATAAATTAACAATTATAACCACTCTTGAGCAAGGATTAAACAAACAAGGAAAAATTAGGGTAAACTTGAAACTTTCTAAAACTTGTAAAACTTGTCAAAAACACTCTAATTAGGTTCTATAATCTGAAATGAGCTCACCTATGCCTTAATTGGTGCTGGTTCAACTTGTTTCTTGCAAACCCTAGCTTGTTCCTTCCTTATTCTTCCTATTACTCTAGCTTCCAACTCAAGTTTGCTTGCATAAGCTTCTCACTAGGATTGGGATGAAAGCTTGAAGGATTAGAGTGGGAGGGAGTGGCGTGTGGATGAGAGAAAGGAGGGAGAGAAACTGATTTTGAGGGAGAGTGGTAGAGGAGAAGAAAACACAATGAAAAATATCTTGCCAATACCATAACCTTATAATCCCACCTTTTGAATTAATTACCAATATGCCATTGCTACTTATTACTAAATTGCCATGCTTATTACTTGCTTCTAACACTGATAACGGATACTAATAAGCGGGATATTATAGATGTTGTAGTATGTTGCATGCATAAATGTACGTATGCATGAATGTATGAATGCACAAACACCTGAATGTACGAATGTACAAATGTATGAATGTATAAATGTATGAATGTATGAATGCATGACTCTCACTGGGGATGCTGTGTGAAAGATTGATTTGTACTAGGGATACACAAACTGATTGTTAAGTAACTGCCCCTTGATATAAGAATACAATGAAAGGCGCACAAGTTGTTCGTTAAAGAACTACCGCTTGGCGAAAAGGAGATTGACATCCCTAGACCAGACAGACTGGGGATGACACTCGACTGCTTGCTGGGGGAAAATAAATTGTGGGGGATGCATGATATGAATATGAGATGCATGCTAATGAATGAGTTTGATATGATGCATGAATTATGCTGACATGTGGGATAACAGACGTCATGTTGGACGCTGGGGGTTATGATTTGGGTGCCGAGCAAGGTCGGGTTTTGGTGAGATACCGTGCGAGGTCGGGCTTTGGTACGGTGGTTGTGCCAATGATGGTTGGGCTTTTGGGGTGGCGACTTCACTGGGGACATGCATAAAACACTTTGTTTGTGCATGACGAGTCAAGCCTATCTTAGTCAGCTTTTTGGCTAATTTGTTTCATTTTACTTGCGTGTTTATATCTTCTTATCGTTATTTGTTTTTATTCTTTTGCTCTACATTTACATATGTCATTTTGCTTCATATCCATGTATATCAATTGTGGGGTTACTTGAGCGATGTTACTCCACATTGTTCGGGTTAATGCCGGACGTGTGAGGCTCTCTACCCGAGCTCGAGAGAAAACTAAGTTAGAATGGTGGTTGTGAGTGGAAGCCCACGTTGACGTATGTCCGTGAGGTAGGATGCCAAACCCCGCTTAGAGGAGATTTTCACGTAGAATGAATTGAAGTCACGTGACGTATGTCCGTCGACGACCTTAATTCCGTGTGAGATCTATGACTCTAGGGACCCTTTTTAGGAAATCTCATCTTTTAGAGCCTACACGTGAGGATGGGGGGAAATTTTGAACATACATATCATACCTATGCATACCATACATTTGCATTCATAAAAATGATTTTTGCATATGCATTTTAAAAAAGAAGGGGCATATTTTGTCATATACATCGCATACATGCATTAACATCATGCACAACATGCATACATTCGTTTTCGAGTCCAAAACTCGTTTCCCTTCTCATCACAAGGATTTCTTACAATCCGAATTGAGTCATCAGTGTTCGCATTTCATTCGCAACACTACATCCCTGTCAAGGAAAGTGGCTCGTCGTCCCAGAGCAACCCACTCATATAACACTAAACCCCCTGGTTGTACATGGGGCATGCCATTCGACTTTGGTGAGGAATTCATCCATATTCCCACTACTCTTCAAGAGATTCCGGTTCCTCAACCCGAGGTTACCTTCCCCCAGGCTACTGCGGCCTTTTCCCCAATTAACAAAAGCCCAATAATCATTGGCACTCCCCCACATTTCCATCTAAAGCCCGACCTCGCTCGGCATTCAATCAGACAAAGCCCGACCTTGCTCGGCATTCAATCAAAAAGCCCAATTTTCATTGGCATTCACAAATACAATTTCAACAAAAGCCCAATTCTCATTGGCACCCTCATGTACTTAGCACAAAAGTTATATCATACAGTTTGCATTTTTAATATGTTTATTCTGTGAACCATTTAGAACCAGCCAAAATGTGAGGAATCCTCAAAATCATCATTATACATATGCAGGAGACCGGCATTTTTTGTTTAACTCGATTTTGTTATGTTAAATCTGAACGTTGTTTTAAATTGTACGAAAGCATTGATAGGATCAAGGCATTTTTTTTAAAATGAGTGAAAACACTTGACCACAAATAGCCCGCCCTGTGAGCAGTGAGTATTTGTTAAACCCCTTTGAGCCTAATGAATCAGAATCATTAACTATGAACTGCCAACTTTCATAAGCTCAATTGCTTAATGAGATTGCTGGAGTTTGTAAATTTTTTTTTCAGTTCATGGTTAAATCATCACTGAATTCTGATAATTTTCTTTCATTTTTGAACCCCTAACCATCATGATTATTTGTCCCTTGCCAAAAGAAGAAGGAAAATTCAATTAGGGTATCATTGTGACTAATTTGAAAAAAAGGGGAGTTTGTGAAAGTCAAGTGACGGTGAATTTTGTAAATGATCTTGACAACAAGAAAAAGAAAAAGAAAAGAAAAAAAGAAAGAAAAACAAATCAAGAAATCTCAAAGAGAAGAGGAAAAAATCAATAAATCAAAAAAGAGTTGTCAAGATCAGAGGAAAATAATTGTAAATCACCAAAAGTCGTGATTGAATAAGGAGGAAAGGTTGTAAATTAGAAAGAATGTTCCTTCTCGCTTGGCCTTTTGAATTCAATTTCCCCACATATGACATTTCTTTTGTAACCAAGCCAAATTACAACCCTCAAAGACCTTGTGATCAATGCTTTCGTGTTTTTAGAAACGATGATTAGATGGACACATAACTTGATCGGAATGTTAGAAAACTTGCCGGATGAGTGTTCATTACCCCCACAATTAATATTCAATTTATTCATTTACTTAACAAAAATGTGTGTTAGGTTGGTTCATTGATAAACATGTTTTTAACTTAAGTTGTATGATATAAATTTTGTGTTTAGTGCAATCTTGGATAAATGGGAATATCAAATTGCCTGTACAAACCAAAGCCCGACCTCGCTCGGCAACCAATCATACAAAGCCCGGCCTTGTTCGGCAACCAATAATCAAAGCCCGACCTCGCTCGGCATCCCAAACACAATTTCCTACAAAAAACCCAAAAGCCCAATATTCATTGGCACACCCTAAGCCCAATTTTCATTGGCACCTAACCAAACAAAGCCCAACCATGCTTGGCACCTAATCACAAACCAAAGCCCAATTGTCATTGGCAATCACAACTACAATTTCACATTAAGCCCAATCGTCATTGGCATTCCTCACAATCTCCCACCAAAAAGCCCAATTGTCATTGGCACTCCCAAAAGCAATTCACAAAGCCTAACCATGCTTGGCACCCAATCATAGCAAAAGCCCAATTTTCATTGGCACATACAAATACAATTTCCATCCAAAGCCCAATTTTCATTGCCATTCCCACTCACAATTCACAATCAAAGCCCGACCTCGCTCGGCAACCAATCAAACCCCGACCTCGCTCGGCAACCAATCAAAGCCCGACCTCGCTCGGCATCCAACCATAAAAGCCCGACCTCGCTCGGCATCCAAACAAAACTAAAGCCCAATATTCATGAGCATCCCAACAATAAAGCCCAATTGTCATTGGCACCTACTCACAAAAAGCCCAATTGTCATTGGCACCTACTCACAAAAAGCCCAATTGTCATTGGCACCTACTCACAAAAGCCCAACCACCATTGGCATCTAAGGCTGGATATCGATCATGCTTCCAAAATGATCCTTATATCCCCAGCGAAGTCACAAACAAAGCCCAATTTTATTGGCATCCCCCAGTGGAGTCTCAACCCCAAAAGCCCAACCATCATTGGCACAACCACCGTACCAAAGCCCGACCTCGCTCGGTATCTCACCAAAGCCCGACCTTGCTCGGCACCCAAATCATAACCCCCAGCGTCCAACATGACGTCTGTTATCCCAAATGTCAGCATAATTCATGCATCATATCAAACTCATTCATTAGCATGCATCTCATATTCATATCATGCATCCCCCACAATTTATTTTCCCCCAGCAAGCAGTCGAGTGTCATCCCCAGTCTGTCTGGTCTAGGGATGTCAATCTCCTTTTCGCCAAGCGGTAGTTCTTTAACGAACAACTTGTGCGCCTTTCATTGTATTCTTATATCAAGGGGCAGTTACTTAACAATCAGTTTGTGTATCCCCAGTACAAATCAATCTTTCACACAGCATCCCCAGTGAGAGTCATGCATTCATACATTCATACATTTATACATTCATACATTTGTACATTCGTACATTCAGGTGTTTGTGCATTCATACATTCATGCATACGTACATTTATGCATGCAACATACTACAACATCATTCATACATGGTTGCTCTAACCACCTTGAGTCTCACCAATCAATCATGAAAAATTCGTGAACTCCTTTTTCCCCAAGTGTCATCCCTAGTCTGTCTGGTCCAGAGATGTCACCTTTTACGCCAAGTGGTAGTTCAAACGAGCAGCTTGCGCATCTTTTTATCATGTCTTTATGCCAAGTGGCAGTTCTTTAATGAACAGCTTGTGCATATTCCCCAGTGTTGTGCCAAGTGGCAAGTTCTTTAATGAACAGCTTGTGCATCCCTTCTCCCCAATTGAAGGGGCAATTCTGTAAGGAACGGCTTGTCAGCCGCATCCCCAGTGTCGTCAATGGCAAGTTCGGCAACAACCCGAACAGTTGACATTCTTTTTATTTCCTGTCGTCAATGGCAAGTTCGGCAACAACCCGAACAGTTGACATTCTTTTTATTTCCTGTCGTCAATGGCAAGTTCGGCAACAACCCGAACAGTTGACATTCCATTTTATTTCCTGTCGTTAGTGGCAAGTTCGGCAACAACCCGAGCAGCTGACATTTACTTTTCGTTTCATGTCGTCAGTGGCAAGTTCGGCAACAACCCGAGCAGCTGACATTTACTTTTCGTTTCATGTCGTCAGTGGCAAGTTCGGCAACAACCCGAGCAGCTGACATTTACTTTTCGTTTCATGTCGTCAGTGGCAAGTTCGGCAACAACCCGAACAGCTGACATTTACTTTTCGTTTCATGTCGTCAGTGGCAAGTTCGGCAACAACCCGAACAGCTGACATTTACTTTTCGTTTCATGTCGTCAGAAGCAAGTTCGGCAACAACCCGATCAGCTGACATTTACTTTTCGTTTCATGTCGTCAGTGGCAAGTTTGGCAACAACCCAAACAGCTGACATTTACCTTTTGATTCCTTGTCGTCAGTGGCCAGTTCGGCATGAACCCGAACAGCTGACATTTATCCCAGTGGAGCCATGTTCCCCAATAAAGTCGGATCCCGTTTCTTCAACGAACCCGGGTATCCCTTTGTCTCTTTTTATCCCCAATGTGGTCATTTTTATCATCTTTGCATTCATATTTACATTACAAGTATTCATAACAATCGCATACATGCATTCATAACATTTACAATTCAAGAAAAAATATTTAGTCAAAAAATGGTGTACTCTATATTTAAGTCTCTTCGACCCGTCAATTTCAAAATTTCACTTTCAATCACCGGGGCGAAGAAACTTAAATAGGGGCATCTGTCATACCCCATTTTTTGACTCATATTTTTCTTTGTTTTATATTTTATTATTTCATCATTTATTACTTTTCATCATTTCATTGGATTTTATTTGCATTTTCCTCACCATAAGCATTACTACCTTTATTTAACATTATCATTATTAATACCATTACTCTTGTATTTTATTATTATTATCTTTTTATTATTAATGTTTTATTATTATTATTTATTATCTTTATTTTTTATTAATTACTAATATTATTAACTTTTTCATTTTTATTATTATCTTTATTATTATTGCCATTATTATTTTTTTACATTATCACTTTCATTATTACACTTGCCATTATCCTTATTTCATTTTCATTTTTATTTTATTTTTATTTTTATTTTGTTTTATTTTAAGAAAATACAAAAAATCAAAAAAAGGGGAGTTCGCAGCTGACATTTACTTTTCGTTTCATGTCGTCAGTGGCAAGTTCGGCAACAACCCGAGCAGCTGACATTTACTTTTCGTTTCATGTCGTCAGTGGCAAGTTCGGCAACAACCCGAGCAGCTGACATTTACTTTTCGTTTCATGTCGTCGGTGGCAAGTTCGGCAACAACCCGAGCAGCTGACATTTACTTTTCGTTTCATGTCGTCAGTGGCAAGTTCGGCAACAACCCGAACATCTGACATTTACTTTTCGTTTCATGTCGTCAGTGGCAAGTTCGGCAACAACCCGAGCAGCTGACATTTACTTTTCGTTTCATGTCGTCAGTGGCAAGTTCGGCAACAACCCGAACATCTGACATTTACTTTTCATTTCATGTCGTCAGTGGCAAGTTTGGCAACAACCCAAACAGCTGACGTTTACCTTTTGATTCCTTGTCATCAGTGGCCAGTTCGGCATGAACCCGAACAGCTGACATTTATCCCAGTGGAACCATGTTCCCCAATAAAGTCGGATCTCGTTTCTTCAACGAACCCGGGTATCCCTTTTTATCTTTTTATCCCCAAGTGGTCATTTTTATCATCTTTGCATTCATATTTACATTACAAGTATTCATAACATTCGCATACATGCATTCATAACATTTACAATTCAAGAAAAAATATTTAGTCAAAAAATGGTGTACTCTATATTTAAGTCTCTTCGACCCGTCAATTTTAAAATTTCACTTTCAATCTCCGGGGCGAAGAAACTTAAATAGGGGCATCTGTCATACCCCATTTTTCGACTCATATTTTTCTTTGTTTTATATTTTATTATTTCATCATTTATTACTTTTCATCATTTCATTGGATTTTATTTGCATTTTCCTCACCATAAGCATTACTACCTTTATTTAACATTATCATTATTAATGCCATTACTCTTGTATTTTATTATTATTATCTTTTTATTATTAATGTTTTATTATTATTATTTATTATCTTTATTTTTTATTAATTACTAATATTATTAACTTTTTCATTTTTATTATTATCTTTATTATTATTGCCATTATTATTTTTTTACATTATCACTTTCATTATTACACTTGCCATTATCCTTATTTCATTTTCATTTTTATTTTATTTTTATTTTTATTTTTATTTTTATTTTGTTTTATTTTATGAAAATACAAAAAATCAAAAAAAGGGGAGTTCGCAGTGCGAAGTGACCTTCGCACTGCGACCTCTGCGATTTTTCTGCAGAATTTTTATTTCTTTGATTTATCTGTTTTGTTTTCATTTGTAGTTATTATTATTTGTATTATTATTATTGTTATTGCTATTTGTGGCTGAAATGATGCAGCAAGGCAAGATTTAATGTGTGACATTAAAGGTAAAGGTAAGAAGGATTTTCTTCCAACCTAACATGTGCTCAATCAAATTGGCTGCCCTTGGTCAGCTCTTGTCCCTCCCAATTGACCTATCATCCAACCTGAGCTTGCCAGCCAGCTGCTTGATCCCTTTCCTTCCTTCTTTCTTCACCAAAACCAGTCAAACACAAGTGGTTTTGCTTGCAAAAAAGCTGTTTGTGCTGCCCTGTTTTCAGCTGGATTTCTCCTCCCACACACCAGCCCACATGCTCATTTTGCTTCCCCCAATCGCTCTGTACATGGCAGTACACGTTTTCATTGCTTGGCCTTCCAAGATTGCAAGGATTGATCCCAAGAATCACACAATTTCAGGCTGCCCTGTTTTTCAGTTTTTTTTATCATTGCCTTCTAGAATCAGCTGGATTTTGTGGCTGAAATCAGTCAAGGTCTTGACCCTTGGCACAAGGCAAGTAACTTCTATCCTTTAGCATTTAATGCAAAGCCATTTAGCCTGGATTTAGCCCACAAACCAGCTAGGATCTTGAGATTTGCCATCATTGGATAGATTTGATTTTTGGCCTATAAAAGGGAAGGCAAGGCATAAGGATCAAAAGAGAGGAATTCACACATTGATACACCAGAAAAAACACACACAATACACACGAAATTCACACCAAAATCCATCACATTGCAGCATCAAAATAGTTCATACACAAAGCAAAATCCAATTAGAGTCATTGTCCATAACCTCTAACCAATCAAGCAAGCCACTTCCAACCTCTTGCACAAGCATTGCTAGGAGTTCTGTAAGTCTCCTATAATCTTTATCTTTCATTTTGCTTGCTGTTTGCATCATTTATCTTGTTCAATTTCATTTTGTGCACAAAAAAACCCTTTTGAAACTCAAAAGGGATCTCAAAGTGACCAAGCACTAAAACTGAGTTTTTACACTCCTTTTCTCCCAATTTTGCAAAGCTTTTTAACCCCCTTTAGGTTCTGAAGCTTGCTTAGAAGCAGTTTCTGAACTTTTGTTCAGAAACAGCTTCTGAGTTCAAAATTTCGCATACTTCGCAGAGCAAAGTATGTTCGCAGTGCGACTACATCAGAATCTGACTTCGCAGAGCCAAGTTCTGGTTGCTCTGCGAAGTATGTGAAATTCAGAATGTGAATCAGGCTTCCAAATGCCAAATTTTTGGGGTTCAAGCCCTTGATTCAGAACCTAAAGAGGGTTAAAATCATTTTTGTTCAAACCACATCAAGAATCATGCACAACTTTGGAAATTTTTACAAGTTCGTGCAATAATTTTGAGTAACTTGTGAAACAAGTTATGTTCCTAGTTTTTCAAAACCAAGTTTGAGCAATAAGCTAAGTTCTCTATTTTCAAAACCAAACTTGAACAACCATGTTGTTCATGATTTTCAATCAAAACACGAACTTAAGCCGAGCTTGCTCACTCCTTTTAAACCAAACTCGAATTGAGCCGAACTTGTGCATTTTCCAAATTTTTGCATGTTTCCATGATTTATTCATCTTTCAAACTTGAACAAACACTTGTTCTTGAGTTTCAATAACTTAAGCAACAAATGATGTTCATGATTTTCAATAAACTCGAACAACAACTTGTTCGTGATTTCTTTTCTTTAAGTTTCCTAACCAAGTGCTTTGGTTCCCTTTGAGATTTCTCCGAGTCCCAAAAACAAAACTTGAATGAAACGGGAATGGCTTGACGTATGTCTCCCCAAACCTCGGTTGCACGAATGCGTGACGTATGTCTCGTCGCTCAGGCAATCGTCATTCCACCTTTGACGCGTCTAAAACGCTTAACCTTCCTTTGGTCCCTCGTGGCCATTTTTACCCCTTTTCTTGGCCCTCGTGGTCAATCCGAACCTTTCTTGCCTTTGCGCGTTTATTTTCAACCATTTACGCCTTGCGCGAGTTTATCGCCTCCATGCGTCTGTCTTTTATTTTCAAACTTTTTACGCCTCCGTGCGTTTGTCTTTATCTTCAAACTTTTTACGCCTCTGCGCGTCCGTCTTTAAACTTTTTACGCCTCTGTGCGTCTGTCTTTTTATTTTAAAACATTTACGCCTTGCGCGAGTTTATCGCCTCCGCGCGTTTGTCCTTATCATTTAAACATTTTACGCCTCTGTGCATCGTCAAATCTTTTTTTAATTAAAATGAACCAACATACAAACTTTTTCTACCAAAGAACTACGTACGCTTTGAATTCTCCGACTACCGGGAGATACGTAGGAGCAAGATCGACATCTTGTCAATCCCATTAATAAAAACTTTCTTTTTTCCCTTTCGTTTGTTTTTATCTCTTTTTTTCACTTCACATTATATCTTCTTTTTTCCTTTTTATATATTTAAACACGCAAGTAAAACTTTGAAACATTTTAAGCCTAAGCCGACTAAGAGGTTCCCGTTGAGTACAACGGATGTGAGGGGTGCTAATACCTTCCCCTCGCATAATCGACTTTCGAACCTAAAATCTTTTTCAAAGGTAATTTCGAACTTTTTTCCTTTTCTCCCCGAAAAATTAAAAGTTCAGTCGTGATTTAAAATTAGTGATTCAACGCTTCCCAATAGCTTGATATCCGAAATTCGACGCGACACCTAGGATCGCCGTCTTTCTTTACATACTTTGCGATCAAGGGTAATAAACTAGGATCACTATAAGTCTTCATCTTAGTTAGAACTTATGTTTAAATCTCATACTCAGTGATCTGGGAACATCCTATGATCACTTTCTGTTCACCGGGAACTAATTGTCATATTTCTCAATATAATAAATATACATATTTATCTTTTCATATCATTAAGTTAGAAGTTAGCGTTGAACAAACAATACTTATCTTGGTTTATTTTACGGAGTGCATCCGGGTGAGTAACCCCGAAGTACATCTCCCTTCTTACCGGTGAAATTCCTATCGTATCAGGCTAACACCAGACTCCTCTTTCTTTTGTGTGGCTGCCCTCGCGAGCGGTTACTTCACCGTTCCAGCTGCCATTTAAGGCGGTACTTCACCGGAACCCCCTATATTCTAACTAACGAGAATATAGGAGACACATTAAGTTTTCTTGACTATGATGCGTAGCTGCCCTCACGGACGGTACTTCACCATTCTAGCTTAATTTGGAACCCCCTGTATACTAACTAACGAGCATACAAGAGACACATCAAGTCCTTTAATTAATTTATTTCTCGTTCTTTAAATAATTATTCTTGAAACATTTAACCTATAAAAAGGTTCATAACTTAGAACATTGGATCATTCTCATTAATTCTCATCTTAAGTACTTGTAAGTATTTCTATTACTTTACTATAGTTTTGGCACATTTAATGCATTTCTTAGGGAAGACAACCTCCCAATACTTAACATATGAACCTATGGTCATAGGCTTATCGTTCTCATAAGCCACTGCTTGGTTATTGGAAACATTCCCATAACCGTCTAAACTTGATCTCACAGTTCTAAGTTATTGTACAAACCTTGTTCCTTATAATTACATCCATTTGGGAGCTTCTTGAACGAGTTAGAATGGTAGTTATTGTTTCTAAAATGTTTTTGGAGAAAACGGATGCGAAAAACCACGCCTATGCGCACCAGAACACCCAAAACAGCTAAGCTGTCATGGGCTGTCCTGATGTGGTCGCCATAGCCACGGCCTGGTCGCTGTAGCGACCGTAGGCAGAACCCAAAATGCTGTCTGGTCGCTATAGCGATGGGCTGGTCGCTGTAGCGACCATGACAGTTCAGAAAACTCAGAAAATGCATTTTTTCATCATTTCAAACCATTCCAACTTACCCAAGCTTCCCAAAGGTAATAAAAAAGGATTTTCTTTAGCATTTAAACAATTTAAACATACTAGAACAAGGAATTTGCACATAACAAAGATTAGGTCATATTTCTAAACTTTTCTCAAAATTATAATTACACTCAAACTTACTCAAACTGGTTCTAAAACCCTAGGGAGCTCACCTAAGCCTTGATTGGTGCTTGCTAAGTTCTGAATTCCAAAACCCTAGCTTGTTCTCTTGATCCTTCCTTGTTTCTCCTTCTACTTTCTCTTGTTCTAAACTCCCAAAATTAAGCTTGTTTGCATAAATTTTCACAAGATTGAGGATGAAGGTTTGATGGGTGATGGCAAGAGTGATGAGGGCATGAGTTAGAGGGGGAGGGATGAGAGAAATCTGATTTGGAGAGAGTGAGGGGAGAGAAGAAATGAAGGAAAATATCTTGCCTCCCTTTTAAATAATTCTTCCTTCCCAATAATTACAAAATTGCCATGCTTTCGTATTAAACTTCTAAGACTGATAACAGTTACATCTAAGCGCGATATTACAATCTACCCCCCTTAAAGAAATTTCGTCCTCGAAATTTAGAATTTACTTGAAAATAGATGCGGATAGTTCTGTTGCATCTTTGACTCTAGCTCCCACGTAGCTTTGCCATCGGGAAAACCTTTCCAAACAACCTTAACAATTGGAATCTCTTTGTTCCGCAAAGACTTAACATCATGATCAATAATTTGATCTGGTTCAGGTTGAAATGTTAAATCTGATCTCAAGTCAATACTGTCCAACTCTACTGGTTGAAAAGGATCGGGAATGAATTTCCTCAGTTGAGAGACATGGAAGACATCGTGTAAACCTGACATGGCCAGTGGCAGAGCTAACTGATAAGCTGTTGGACCGACACGCTTGAGTATCTGAAATGGTCCAATATACCTTGGACAAAGTTTCTTGGTTCTGAATGCTCCTCTTAGGCCCAACTTAGGTGCAACTTTAAGGAATACATGATCTCCCACTTCAAACTCTAAAGGCCTTCGTCTTTTGTCTGCATAGCTTTTCTGGCGACTTTGGGCTATTCTCATCTTATCCTGAATGGATTTAATTTTCAAAGTAGTCTCCTGAATGATCTCTGGTCCCAAAATGCTCTTATCTCCGACCTCAGCCCAACAAAGTGGTGTCCTGCATTTCCTACCATACAACGCTTCATAAGGTGCCATTCCGATACTAGAATGGTAACTGTTGTTGTAAGAAAATTCAATCAAAGGTAGGTGATAATTCCAGCTTCCCCCATCTTCTAAAATGCATGCACGTAACATATCCTCTAATGTCTGAATAGTCCTCTCGGATTGACCGTCTGTTTGAGGATGATGGGACGTGCTCATCTTTAATCTCGTTCCTAAAGGTCTCTGAAAAGCTTTCCAAAAATGGGACGTGAAGATCGGATCTCTATCAGATACAATACTAACAGGAACACCATGGAGTTTTACAATTTCTGAGATGAACAGTTCGACATACTGAGAGGCTCGGTAAGTAGTCTTAACTGGCAAGAAATGAGCAGACTTGGTTAGTCGGTCTACTATTACCTAAATAGAGTCATGTCCTCGCTGAGTTCGAGGTAAACCACTCACAAAATCCATTGTTATCTCTTCCCTTTCCGTTGAGGAATTTCCAAGGGTACTAACATTCCTGCAGGCCTCTGATGTTCAATCTTTACCTGCTGACACACAATACACTGTGATACAAATTCCGCGATGTCCGTCTTAATACCAGGCCACCAATAATCTCTCTTCAAATCTTGATACATTTTGGTGGTACCCGGATGAATGCTAAAACTGCTCTTATGGGCCTCCTCTAAAATCAACCTTTTCAACTCCGCATTATTCGGAACATAAATTCTTCCTTCAAACAGTAGCGTGCCATCTGGCGCCAAAGAAAACTCTGATTGACCAACTCTCCTTTGAAGGTTCATATCCATAGTTTCTGCTTGTGCAATCCTAGACCGTAGGTCGCACGAAATCTCTAATTTGTTCAACAGGATGCCACCTTCCAACTCGGTGACATGGAGATCAAGATTCCGGAACTTCACATAAAGACCACACACATGCATCATCACTTCAGCCTTAACTAAGGCCTTTCGACTTAAAGCATCTGCTACCATATTCACCTTTCTTGGGTGGTATTTCAAATCAAAATCAAAATCTTTCAGATATTCCATCCACCTTCTCTACCTCATATTTAGTTCCCGTTGATCAAACAAGTATTTCAAACTTTTGTGGTCACTGAACAAATCAAACTGTGCACCATACAAATGATGCCTCCACACTTTCAATGCAAAAACTATAGCTGCTAACTCAAGATCATGGGTGGGGTAATTCTCTTCATGAGTCTTGAGCTGTCTAGACGCATATGCTATCACATTCTCTCCTTGCATAAGTACACTACCCAGTCCTTTAGAGGATGCATCGCAGTAAACGGTGTATCTCCTGTCAGGATCTGGTATTGCCAACACTGGTGCTTTAGTCAATTTCCGTTTTAAGATTCTGAAGCTTTCTTCACATTCTTCGTCCCAAATAAAGGGCACATCCTTTCTGGTGAGGCATGACAAGGGTAAGGCAATCTGAGAAAACTTCATAATAAACCTTCGATAATAACCAGCCAAGCCTAAGAAACTCCTGACTTCGGCCACATTCTTGGGTCTGTCCCAATTGAGAACGGCTTCAACTTTGGACGGATCTACGGCTACTCCTCCTTGAGAAATAACGTGACCCAAAAACTTAATCTCAGACAACCAGAACTCACACTTGCTGAATTTAGCATACAACTGTTTGTCTCTTAGGACATTCAAAACAATTCTCAAGTGTTGAGCATGTTCCTGAGGATCCTTGGAGTAGATCAAGATAGCATCTATAAAAATCACCACAAATTGGTCCAGATAAGGCTGAAATATCCTGATCATATAATCCATGAACACCGCTAGAGCATTAGTTACACCGAAAGGCATAACCAGAAATTCATAGTGCCCGTAACGCGTTCGAAACGCCGTTTTGGACACATCTGAAGACTTGATGCGGATCTGATGATAACCTGACCGAAGATCAATCTTAGAAAATATCATCGCTCCTTTGAGCTGATCTAGGAGATCATCAATCCTTGGAAGAGGATACTTGTTCTTGATGGTCACTTTATTCAATTGGCGGTAATCTATACACAACCTCATACTTCCATCTTTCTTCTTGACCAACAGAACTGGAGCACCCCAAGGTGACACACTGGGCCTGATGAAATGCTTCTGAATTAACTCTTCTAGCTGCGATTTCAGCTCTTTAAGCTCTGTTGGTGACATCCTATACGGTGCCACAGATACTGGCTCCGCTCCCGGAATTAAATCAATAGAGAATTCCACCTCACGCTCCGGAGGTCGACTAGTTACTTCAGAAGGAAAAACATCTAAGTACTCATTCACAATAGGGATATCACTGGGACGTAACTCTGGTTCTGAAGCCACAGTGATCATAACATAAAATCCTTTATCTTGAGTACAAATAAATTGAATTAACTGATGGGTACGGTTAATCAATTCAGACAGAGCTACACCTTCTGTCGTGTCACTGGTTGGCATATAAATACTCTTCTCGGAACATCCAATGTATACATGGTTAGCGGAGAGCCAATCCATGCCTAAGATCACATCAAGTTGCTCCATCGAGAGACACACTAAATCAACATAGTATGTCTTACTAGACACAGTGGCAGGACAGTTTTCACAAACATAACTTGCCACAATTCCGCCTTCAGTAGCGGTAGATACTATCATTGGAAGATTCAATGGGGACAAAGTTAATTGCAGCGTCTCTACACACTTATATGAAATAAAAGAACAAGTAACGCCACAATCAAAAAGAACTTTTACTGGATTTGAACCAAGATAGCACATACCAGCAATCAAATCTTCATTGGCCAGAGCCTTAGCGCCATCAAGGGAGTACACCCTGCCTTTACTAGTGGTAGTTCCTTCAGCTGTCCCTTTACCACGCTTGTTAGGACAATCATACATGAGATGTCCAGGTTGTTTACACCCATAACAGACACCCATGCCTAACATGCATTCCCCTTTGTGAGTTTTCCCACATTTCTTGCAGGCAGAGAAATTTATAGGTGAACTAAATTGTTTTCCTCTCTGCGGGGATCCTTTTGGCTTAAGCTTATCATGATACTTATCCGGCATCCTACTCTTCCTTCTCTTTCTTTCGAGGTCTTAGCAAGTCCTGCTTCAACAACTAAACTATCATGTACCAGTTCATCATAACTTGCAGTTCTCTGGAGGCTCACTGCAGTGTCGATTTCACCTCTTAAACCTTGTTTGTATTGGTTCATCTTCCAGACTTCATTCTCAGCATACTCATTATGTGTGGAATAATAGGACAACTCTTCAAACTTCTTGGTGAATTCAACAACCGACATACTACCCTGTTTCAACTCCAAGAACTCTTGTTCTTTCTTCACTCGGTAAGAGAGGGGCAAGTACTTTTCTAACATTACCTCCTTCAAGTTCTCCCAATTTACTTCCACATCATTGGCCAGCATTCTACGTTGAGTGGACTCCGACTAGTCTTCCGCTGCGCCTCTGAAATGGTTCGTGGCATACACCACTTTGTCAATTTCCGAACATTCAGCCATCCGAAAGATCTTTTCCATTTGCTTAAGCCACCTCTTGGCTTCCTGTGGATCACCTTCACCATTAAACTCGGGAGGATGATGCCTATTAAATTCCCGGAAAACCGGATTACCAATTACGGGAGGAGGTGGTGGCTGCTGATGGAATCCTTGCCCTTGATTCATCATTAGCATCATCTGCTGATACTGTAATGCATTTTGAGCTTGCTGCTCCTGGTACTGTTGCTGCCAGGCCTGCTGCTGTTGCAGCATCTGTTCCCAAAAGTTCATATCAGGTTCCCCACTATCATCACTAGCCTGATTAGTTCGAGGTCTCCTTGGTCCTCTTCTTCTCCCATACATCTTATCCTAGCTGTCATATACAAGTCAAAGTGATCAGTTTTAACTGAATATAACATTTAGAATAATGTCCTGGATCCAAGAGGTCCACATATTTGGATTGTATTTTAATGACCCAAGGCACGATCTGAATCGACCTGCTCTGATACCAAATTGTAACACCCATATAGAGATTGCCTAGGATCTCATACGAGTATTAAAATTTCGTACTGGATACATTAAATACAATACAAAAAGTTTGCTTATAGATAATACAATACATGAGTCGTTAATACAATCCGAAATCTGATACAAAACATCCTTAGTAATTTACATCATAATACATCATCTATGTACAAACATCCATGTATAAAAAAAAGCAGCACTATTAATCCAAAGCTTTCTCTTTACCTTTACGTCATGCTTCCTGTGAACCTGCACCAGAAGGAAATGGATGAGACATAATGTCTCAGTGAGCTCCGGCCTTACCTACTGTTGGCAACCTCGGGGAGTCTTAGGGTCGCCATGCACTAACTTTGGCAATCTCGAAAATTCCTAGGATCGCCATCTTTCTTTACATACTTTGCGATCAAGGGTAATAAACTAGGATCGCTATAAGTCTTCATCTTAGGTTGAACTTATGTTTAAATCTCATACTCAGTGATCTGGGAACATCCTATGATCACTTTCTGTTCACCGGGAACTAATTGTCATATTTCTCAATATAATAAATATACATATTTATCTTTTCATATCATTAAGTTAGAAGTTAGCGTTGAACAAACAATACTTATCTTGGTTCATTTTACGGAGTGCATCCGGGTGGAGTAACCCCGAAGTACATCTCCCTTCTTACCGGTGAAATTCCTATCGTATCAGGCTACCACCGGACTCCTCTTTCTTTTGTGTGGCTGCCCTCGCGAGCGGTTACTTCACCGTTCCAGCTGCCATTTAAGGCGGTACTTCACCGGAACCCCCTATATTCTAACTAACGAGAATATAGGAGACACATTAAGTTTTCTTGACTATGATGCGTAGCTGCCCTCACGGACGGTACTTCACCATTCCAGGTTAATCTGGAACCCCCTGTATACTAACTAACGAGCATACAAGAGACACATCAAGTCCTTTAATTAATTTATTTCTCGTTCTTTAAATAATTATTCTTGAAACACTTAACCTATAAAAAGGTTCATAACTTAGAACATTGGATCATTCTCATTAATTCTCATCTTAAGTACTTGTAAGTATTTCTATTACTTTACTATAGTTTTGGCACATTTAATGCATTTCTTAGGGAAGACAACCTCCCAATACTTAACATATGAACCTATGGTCATAGGCTTATCGTTCTCATAAGCCACTGCTTGGTTATTGGAAACATTCCCATAACCGTCTAAACTTGATCTCACAGTTCTAAGTTATTGTACAAACCTTGTTCCTTATAATTACATCCATTTGGGAGCTTCTTGAACGAGTTAGAATGGTAGTTATTGTTTCTAAAATGTTTATGGAGAAAACGGATGCGAAAAACCATGCCTATGCGCACCAGAACACCCAAAACAGCTAAGCTGTCATGGGCTGTCCTGATGTGGTCGCTATAGCCATGGCCTGGTCGCTGTAGCGACCGTAGGCAGAACCCAAAATGCTGTCTGGTGGCTATAGCGACGGGCGGTCGCTGTAGCGACCATGACAGTTCAGAAAACTCAGAAAATGCATTTTTTCATCATTTCAAACCATTCCAACTTACCCAAGCTTCCCAAAGGTAATAAAAAAGGATTTTCTTTAGCATTTAAACAATTTAAACATACTAGAACAAGGAATTTGCACATAACAAAGATTAGGGCATATTTCTAAACTTTTCTCAAAATTATAATTACACTTAAACTTACTCAAACGGGTTCTAAAACCCTAGGGAGCTCACCTAAGCCTTGATTGGTGCTTGCTAAGTTCTGAATTCCAAAACCCTAGCTTGTTCTCTTGATCCTTCCTTGTTTCTCCTTCTACTTTCTCTTGTTCTAAACTCCCAAAATTAAGCTTGTTTGCATAAATTTTCACAAGATTGAGGATGAAGGTTTGATAGGTGATGGCAAGAGTGATGAGGGCGTGAGTTAGAGGGGGAGGGATGAGAGAAATCTGATTTGGAGAGAGTGAGGGGAGAGAAGAAATGAAGGAAAATATCTTGCCTACCTTTTAAATAATTCTTCCTTCCCAATAATTACAAAATTGCCATGCTTTCGTATTAAACTTCTAACACTGATAACAGTTACATTTAAGCGGGATATTACAATCTACCCCCCTTAAAGAAATTCCGTCCTCGAAATTTAGAATTTACCTGAAAATAGATGCGGATAGTTCTGTTGCTTCTCTGACTCTAGCTCCCACGTAGCTTCGCCATCGGGAGAACCTTCCCAAACAACCTTAACAATTGGAATCTCTTTGTTCCGCAAAGACTTAACATCATGATCAATAATTTGATCTGGTTCATGTTGAAATGTTAAATCTGATCTCAAGTCAATACTGTTCAACTCTACTGGTTGAAAAGGATCGGGAATGAATTTCCTCAGTTGAGAGACATGGAAGACATCGTGTAAACCTAACATGGCCGGTGGCAGAGCTAACTGATAAGTTGTTGGACCGACACGCTTGAGTATCTGAAATGGTCCAATATACCTTGGACAAAGTTTCTTGGTTCTGAATGCTCCTCTTATGCCCAACTTAGGTGCAACTTTAAGGAATACATGATCTCCCACTTCAAACTCTAAAGGCCTTCGTCTTTTGTATGCATAGCTTTTCTGGCGACTTTGGGCTGTTCTCATCTTATCCTGAATGGATTTAATTTTCAAAGTAGTCTCCTGAATGATCTCTGGTCCCAAAATGCTCTTATCTCCGACCTCAGCCCAACAAAGTGGTGTCCTGCATTTCCTACCATACAACGCTTCATAAGGTGCCATTCCGATACTAGAATGGTAACTGTTGTTGTAAGAAAATTCAATCAAAGGTAGGTGATTATTCCAGCTTCCCCCATCTTCTAAAATGCATGCACGTAACATATCCTCTAATGTCTGAATAGTCCTCTCGGATTGACCGTCTGTTTGAGGATGATGGGACGTGCTCATCTTTAATCTCGTTCCTAAAGCTCTCTGAAAAGCTTTCCAAAAATGGGACGTGAAGATCGAATCTCTATCAGATACAATACTAACAGGAACACCATGGAGTTTTACAATTTCTGAGATGAACAGTTCGGCATACTGAGAGGCTCGGTAAGTAGCTTAACTAGCAAGAAATGAGCAGACTTGGTTAGTCAGTCTACTATTACCCAAATAGAGTCATGTCCTCGCTGAGTTCGAGGTAAACCACTCACAAAATCCATAGTTATCTCTTCCCATTTCCATTGAGGAATTTCCAAGGGTACTAACATTCCTGCAGGCCTCTGATGTTCAATCTTTACCTGCTGACACACAATACATCGTGATACAAATTCCGCGATGTCCGTCTTCATACCAGGCTACCAATAATCTCTCTTCAAATCTTGATACATTTTGGTGGTACCCGGATGAATGCTAAAACTGCTCTTATGTGCCTCCTCTAAAATCAACCTTTTCAACTCCGCATTATTCGGAACATAAATTCTTCCTTCAAACAGTAGTGTGCCATCTGGCGCCAAAGAAAACTCTGATTGACCAACTCTCCTTTGAAGGTCCATATTCATAGTTTGTGCTTGTGCAATCCTAGACCGTAGGTCGCACGAAATCTCTAATTTGTTCAACAGGATGCCACCTTCCAACTCGGTGACATGGAGATCAAGATTCCGGAACTTCACATAAAGACCACACACATGCATCATCACTTCAGCCTTAACTAAGGCCTTTCGACTTAAAGCATCTGCTACCACATTCGCCTTTCCTGGGTGGTATTTCAAATCAAAATCAAAATCTTTCAGATATTCCATCCACCTTCTCTACCTCATATTTAGTTCCCGTTGATCACACAAGTATTTCAAACTTTTGTGGTCACTGAACAAATCAAACTGTGCACCATACAAATGATGCCTCCACACTTTCAATGCAAAAACTATAGCTGCTAACTCAAGATCATGGGTGGGGTAATTCTCTTCATGAGTCTTGAGCTATCTAGACACATATGCTATCACATTCTCTCCTTGCATAAGTACACTACCCAGTCCTTTAGAGGATGCATCACAGTAAACGGTGTATCTCCTGTCAGGATCTGGTATTGCCAACACTGGTGCTTTAGTCAATTTCCTTTTTAAGATTCTGAAGCTTTCTTCACATTCTTCGTCCTAAATAAAGGGCACATCCTTTCTGGTGAGGCATGACAAGGGTAAGGCAATATGAGAAAACTTCATAAGAAACCTTCCATAATAACCAGCCAAGCCTAAGAAACTCCTAACTTCAGCCACATTCTTGGGTCTGTCCCAATTGAGAACGACTTCAACTTTGGACGGATCTACGGCTACTCCTCCTTGAGAAATAACGTGACCCAAAAACTTAATCTCAGACAACCAGAACTCACACTTGCTGAATTTAGCATACAACTGTTTGTCTCTTAGGACATTCAAAACAATTCTCAAGTGTTGAGCATGTTCCTGAGGATCCTTGGAGTAGATCAAGATATCATCTATAAAAATCACCACAAATTGGTCCAGATAAGGCTGAAATATCTTGCTCATATAATCCATGAACACCGCTGGAGCATTAGTTACACCGAAAGGCATAACCAGAAATTCATAGTGCCCGTAACGCGTTCGAAACGCCGTTTTGGACACATCTGAAGACTTGACGCGGATCTGATGATAACCTGACCGAAGATCAATCTTAGAAAATATCGTCGCTCCTTTGAGCTGATCTAGGAGATCATCAATCCTTGGAAGAGGATACTTGTTCTTGATGGTCACTTTATTCAATTGGCGGTAATCTATACACAGCCTCATACTTCCATCTTTCTTCTTGACCAACAGAACTGGAGCACCCCAAGGTGACACACTGGGCCTGATGAAATGCTTCTGAATTAACTCTTCTAGCTGCGATTTCAGCTCTTTAAGCTCTGTTGGTGACATCCTATACGGTGCCACAGATACTGGCTCTGCTCCCGGAATTAAATCAATAGAGAATTCCACCTCACGCTCCGGAGGTCGACTAGTTACTTCAGAAGGAAAAACATCAAAGTACTCATTCACAATAGGGATATCACTGGGACGTAACTCTGGTTCTGAAGCCACAGTGATCATAACATAAAATCCTTTATCTTGAGTACAAATAAATTGAATTAACTGATGGGTACGGTTAATCAATTCAGACAGAGCTACACCTTCTGTCGTGATACTGGTTGGCATATAAATACTCTTCTCGGAACATCCAATGTATACATGGTTGGCGGAGAGCCAATCCATGCCTAAGATCACATCAAGTTGCTCCATCGAGAGACACACTAAATCAACATAGTATGTCTTACTAGACACAGTGACAGGACAGTTTTCACAAACATAACTTGCCACAATTCCGCCTTCAGTAGCGGTAGATACTATCATTGGAGGATTCAATTGGGACAAAGTTAATTGCAGCGTCTCTACACACTTATATGAAATAAAAGAACAAGTAGCGCCACAATCAAAAAGAACTTTTACTGGATTTGAACCAAGATAGCACATACCGGCAATCAAATCTTCATTGGCCAGAGCCTTAGTGCCATCAAGGGAGTACACCCTGCCTTTTCTAGTGGTAGTTCCTTCAGCTGTCCCTTTACCACGCTTGTTAGGACAATCATACATGAGATGTCCAGGTTGTTTACACCCATAACAGACACCCATGCCTAACATGCATTCCCCTTTGTGAGTTTTCCCACATTTCTTGCAGGCAGAGAAATTTATAGGTGAACTAAATTATTTTCCTCTCTGCGGGGATCCTTTTGGCTTAAGCTTATCATGATACTTATCCGGCATCCTACTCTTCCTTCTTTCAAAAGCTGCCGCTCTTTCTTTCGAGGTCTTAGCAAGTCCTGCTTCAACAACTAAACTATCATGTACCATTTCATCATAACTTGCAGTTCTCTGGAGGCTCACTGCAGTGTCGATTTCACCTCTTGAACCTCGTTTGTATTGGTTCATCTTCCAGACTTCATTCTCAGCATACTCATTATGTGTGGAATAATAGGACAGCTCTTCAAACTTCTTGGTGAATTCAGCAACCGACATACTACCCTATTTCAACTCCAAGAACTCTTGTTCTTTCTTCACTCGGTAAGAGAGGGGAAAGTACTTTTCTAACATTACCTCCTTGAAGTTCTCCCAATTTACTTCCACATCATTGGCCAGCATTCTACGTTGAGTGGACTCCCACTAGTCTTCCGATGCGCCTCTGAAATGGTTCGTGGCATACACCACTTTGTCAGTTTCCGAACATTCAGCCATCCGGAAGATCTTTTCCATTTGCTTAAGCCACCTCTTGGCTTCCTGTGGATCACCTTCACCATTAAACTCAGGAGGATGATGCCTATTAAATTCCCAGAAAACCGGATTACCAATTACGGGAGGAGATGGTGGCTGCTGATGGAATCCATGCCCTTGATTCATCATTAGCATCATCTGCTGATAGTGTAATGCATTTTGAGCTTGCTGCTCCTGGTATTGTTGCTGCCAGGCCTGCTGCTGTTGCAGCATCTGTTCCCAAAAGTTCATATCAGGTTCCCCACTATCATCACTAGCCTGATTAGTTCGAGGTCTCCTTGGTCCTCTTCTTCTCCTAGACATCTTATCCTAGCTGTCATATACAAGTCAAAGTGATTAGTTTTAACTGAATATAACATTTAGAATAATGTCCTGGATCCAAGAGGTCCACATACTTGGATTGTATTTTAATGACCCAAGGCACGATCTGAATCGACCTGCTCTGATACCAAATTGTAACACCCATATAGAGATTGCCTAGGATCTCATACGAGTATTAAAATTTCGTACTGGATACATTAAATACAATACAGAAAGTTTGCTTATAGATAATACAATACATGAGTCGTTAATACAATCTGAAATCTGATACAAAACATCCTTAGTAATTTACATCATAATACATCATCTATGTACAAATATCCATGTATAAAAAAAAGCAGCACGATCAATCCAAAGCTTTCTCTTTACCTTTACGTCGTGCTTCCTGTGAACCTGCACCAGAAGGAAAGGGATGAGACATAATGTCTCAGTGAGCTCCGGCCCTACCTACTGTTGGCAACCTCGGGGAGTCTTAGGGTCGCCATGCACTAACTTTGGCAATCTCAGGGATTCCTAGGATCGCCGTCTTTCTTTACATACTTTGCGATCAAGGGTAATAAACTAGGATCACTATAAGTCTTCATCTTAGGTTGAACTTATGTTTAAATCTCATACTCAGTGATCTGGGAACATCCTATGATCACTTTCTGTTCACCGGGAACTAATTGTCATATTTCTCAATATAATAAATATACATATTTATCTTTTCATATCATTAAGTTAGAAGTTAGCGTTGAACAAACAATACTTATCTTGGTTCATTTTACGGAGTGCATCCGGGTGGAGTAACCCCGAAGTACATCTCCCTTCTTACCGGTGAAATTCCTATCGTATCAGGCTAACACCGGACTCCTCTTTCTTTTGTGTGGCTGCCCTCGCGAGCGGTTACTTCACCGTTCCAGCTGCCATTTAAGGCGGTACTTCACTGGAACCCCCTATATTCTAACTAACGAGAATATAGGAGACACATTAAGTTTTCTTGACTATGATGCGTAGCTGCCCTCACGGACGGTACTTCACCATTCCAGCTTAATCTGGAACCCCCTGTATACTAACTAACGAGCATACAAGAGACACATCAAGTCCTTTAATTAATTTATTTCTCATTCTTTAAATAATTATTCTTGAAACACTTATCCTATAAAAAGGTTCATAACTTAGAACATTGGATCATTCTCATTAATTCTCATCTTAAGTGTTGAGTATTTTAGTGTTGGCTGCATATTTTGACAAAACCAATGTGTTGAATAGTAGCACCTCCATGGCTGGAACAAATCTTTAGTTGCAAGGTTTTCATTTTGAAGCCATTCAGAAGCTGGAAATTCCATCAGAAGCTGAAAGTTCTTCAGAAGCACTGTAGCTGTTCAGAAGCTGTATTCAGAGTCTGATGCCAGCGTTGACTTTGGTTGACTTCATCAGAAGCTGATCTTTTTCAAGTTATTTCTACGCGAATCTTTGAGAGATATGTTAAGGTTTTATTATGGATTAATGCTTCTAGAATGCTGATTGATTTGTGGAAGATCTAATGAAGATTTGGCTCGTATTTATGAAGATCATATTTTCAGAAGAAATCTTTGATGAGATACATTGCAGAATTATATGTTTCCTAATTGAGCCTTGCATAAATTAGAAACATATCAATTCAGAAGATTTGAATCAGTTTAATTCTGCTTGCTGAAGGTTATAAAAGGAGGAGTGTTGCTGCTTTCAAGACTTACGAATTTAGAGTATTATTCAGAGAATAGAGTCTTTGTTTTAAACTTAGAGTTTTTATTTGTGCACCACTCATTGTTTGAGTTGGTTTAGAGTTTTTATAGAGTTGTAATTCATTCTAAGCCTTTAGGTACGAATGAAGTTTTTGTATTGAAGTTTTATTCAAAAACAGGGTAGTTTTCAGAACTGGGTTTAGTTCAGGGTTGTTCAAGTAGCTGGGTTTAGTTACTTGAATAGGAAGTTAGAGGTTTTCTAATACTCAACGTGTTGGGTAGAAATCAGACTAGGAGGAGTTTAATTGCTTAGGCTGGGAACTGGGAGTCAGTGTCTTGAGTCTTATGGGTTAAATCCTATAGTGGATTTCCTTCCTGGATTGGTATCCCCCAGAGTAGGAGGTGTTTACTCCGAACTGGGTTAACAAACCTCTGTGCCTTTTACTTTCCTGCACTTGTTATTTTGCTGCTTCTGATTGTTTTTGCTTGTGCTCTGTTTTTGCAATCTATTGTGCCCTGCGTATTGTTCAGAACCTGTTTGGTTCAGAACCTGGTAACTCTGTCTTATAGCCTGGCCAGAATTTCATTAAGTACTTGTAAGTATTTCTATTACTTTACTATAGTTTTGGCACATTTAATGCATTTCTTAGGGAAGACAACCTCCCAATACTTAACATATGAACCTATGGTCATAGGCTTATCGTTCTCATAAGCCACTGCTTGGTTATTGGAAACATTCCCATAACCGTCTAAACTTGATCTCACAGTTCTAAGTTATTGTACAAACCTTGTTCCTTATAATTACATCCATTTGGGAGCTTCTTGAACGAGTTAGAATGGTAGTTATTGTTTCTAAAATGTTTATGGAGAAAACGGATGCGAAAAACCACGCCTATGTGCACCAGAACACCCAAAACAGCTAAGCTGTCATGGGCTGTCCTGATGTGGTCGCTATAGCCACGGCCTGGTCGCTGTAGCGACCGTAGGCAGAACCCAAAATGCTGTCTGGTCGCTATAGCGACGGGCAGGTCGCTGTAGCGACCATGACAGTTCAGAAAACTCAGAAAATGCATTTTTTCATCATTTCAAACCATTTCAACTTACCCAAGCTTCCCAAAGGTAATAAAAAAGGATTTTCTTTAGCATTTAAACAATTTAAACATACTAGAACAAGGAATTTGCACATAACAAAGATTAGGGCATATTTCTAAACTTTTCTCAAAATTATAATTACACTCAAACTTACTCAAACGGGTTCTAAAACCCTAGGGAGCTCACCTAAGCCTTGATTGGTGCTTGCTAAGTTCTGAATTCCAAAACCCTAGCTTGTTCTCTTGATCCTTCCTTGTTTCTCCTTCTACTTTCTCTTGTTCTAAACTCCCAAAATTAAGCTTGTTTGCATAAATTTTCACAAGATTGAGGATGAAGGTTTGATGGGTGATGGCAAGAGTGATGAGGGCGTGAGTTAGAGGGAGAGGGATGAGAGAAATCTGATTTGGAGAGAGTGAGGGGAGAGAAGAAATGAAGGAAAATATCTTGCCTCCCTTTTAAATAATTCTTCCTTCCCAATAATTACAAAATTGCCATGCTTTCGTATTAAACTTCTAACACTGATAACAGTTACATCTAAGCGGGATATTACAAAGATTATCTAGTAACTGCGGTTAAGTCGGTTGAAACAATAATGTTGCCCAAGTAACCTATGTTGCGTAGATTCAACTCAATTGAAGTTACAAAAGATGTAGTGTGTAATTATTTATGCGAGTTGTCGTCGACCCCAAGGAAGGCACAACTTGGCCGGATAGTTACATACCTGTGATGGTAAATATGTGGTGATTATAAAGTATTTTTCCATGTGGATAATAGGATGCCCGAAGGCGACTATTATTTGATGGGACTTATCACCAATGTTTGATCATTGCGTTGAAAGTACCGCTTGCAATTAATTTTTTACAATCCGAAGATTGGGAATTAATGGTGTGTTTGGTATCTTGTTAAGGTCTTTTATTTACAAATAAAGATGCATGTTTCTATAATATTTTATTGACATGTGTGACAATGTTCTGTGAGTGTAAACTTATTTATATATTTAAGAGTTTACATTCATACCAATATAATGGTAAACATATGACAATTATAAGAATTTATTCTTTGTCAAAGTAAATTGTCATTGTTTGATCATTGCTGTAAAATATCACTAGCAATTGATATCATTGTTTAAAGACTTGATATTAACGGTGCACTAGGTATTTTGGTGAGTGTTTTTGCTACTCTTGTTCTCTTTAAACTAATATAGTTTATGTACCTGTTAATTTGAGTTAAATTTTTAACTCTTAAAAGTTTTAACTTTTAGGAATTAAATAATAATATTAACATTGTTCTTAGATCTAGATCTTATATAAGGGTGGTGAAACTCACATTCTCTCACAAATTCAACATTTAATGTGAGCATCAAGTTTGACAAGTAAGTATACACCAAATCTTATATGTCTTATGTGATCATAAAGTTAAAAGATCAGAGATCCTACCAATATTATTTAAGATGACAAATTTTTTGTTATATTTTATTTGCTTAAACTAAGGTGCTTTTAAAAGTAATATAGAGAAAGACAAGTCAAAATACATGAATCAATTTTCCAAACTACTATTCAAGGTCGTATTGGGTCTTATTCAACCAAGGGAGTCCAGCACTAATCAAATCAGTTGGGACCATTGGCATGAGGACAATCCCTTATGTGTGATAGCATCAGATAATTCAAGAAGAAACACAAGAAGACAATCCATTATGGCAGACTGCTCTCAGAACTGTTCTATGAAAGCAAGCTGATAACAAGTCTGAACGAAGTAGGAGCAAATTTTAAACTGGACATAAAGTATCGCAAGAATCTGAGCAACATGTACTTTTTGAAGGCAAATGAGCTGGTTGATTAAGGGATACCCTTCAATATCAAGGAAACCAACTTTGTGTACATAGACAACTTCCCTCTGATATCACAACCAGACAATAAAAAAGTGATTTAGAGTTTCATTCAACTAGCTAAGGAGGAAAGAGTCACCATAATAGAAGAAGATATTCCTCCACCACCTAAAAATCAATACAAAGCCCCAAAGAAAGGGAAAAAAACAGTAGTTACCCAGAAGCCAACAAAGAAGAAAGTTGATTCTGCAGTTCAAAAGGAAGTTAAGGAGGTATTAGAATCTACAACTCTGATGCCATCTAAGACAAGGAGTGGGGCATCTGTCAAGACATCTGAAACAGCTACAACATCAGCTCCTAAGATAGGAAATAAGAGACTCTCAGGAAGCTGAAGGTGATTGATGAAGAGGAAGAAGCTGAAGAGGATACTCAGCCGCTGCTAAGGAGAGCCAGAAATGTTCAGACTCTAGTTAAAGAGGTGAAGACAAAGACTATCAAGGAAGGAGCTTGGCTGATTGATGCTCCTTTGAAGAATAAGGAAAAAGAGGGGTCATTAGATGTTAAGGTGTTGATAGCACAGGCTGTAGAAGTTGAAGCCAAAGTTGCTGAGTTGATTCCTGAATCAGAAGCTAGAGGTTCAGGAGATACTACTAATGATACTGATGTTATTCCATTTCCCCCTCCTAAACCTTCACTAAAAGCTCCTTCACCTAAACTGCCTACACCACCCTCTTCAACAAACCTCTCACCCTCCTCTGAACATAGCCATAACTCTTCAAAACATACACTTTCCCCAATTAAACCTCCATCTCCAATCAACCTGTATCAACCCTAAATGTAGTTCACCCAGATTCACCTATTCAGGTGGCTAATGGTTCATCTCATAGTGAACCAGATGAAGTTATGGATGAAGAGATTAAATAATCTGCTGCTAATGTTGAAAATCTTCACAAGCTCTATCAAGAAAAGGAATCTACTTTAAACGAGCTCGAGAAGCAACTTTCGGGTGAACTACCAACCCAAACTCCATCAAAACCTTACCATGCATTAGAAGTTAATCCCCTTAACTATATTGCACCCCAACCTCTGACCACAAGTTATTCCAGTAAGTGTTGTCTTTGAAACACCTCTAAACCAAGTCTTATATGCAGAGAAATCGACCGATAAAGATTCTACTACTGCATCAAACTCTCCACAACCTTAACCAAAACCACCCAGACAACTAAAACTGTTTTAGATATTAGTATAGAAGTCACCCCTCAACTAGGCTCTGAACTAACTATTCATACATCAGAAGCTATACATGAAACCATAATTGAAGCACTATCAGAGGCCATCCATCAAACAAACTCTGAAACTGTTACCAATCCATCTGAACCCTCCTTTAAACCATCACTTGAACCAACCTCTAAGGGTGACAAAGAACAATCTGCTAAGTCAGATTCTCACTCTGAAACAGTGGTTCTATCATTCTCATAAGCCTTAACCTAACATAAGTCTCCAACCAGACAATCAGCCTTCAACCTGAACCCAACTCCATATCACCCTAAACGAATGGAAATAAGCAATATTATCTATAGTAGAGTTCAGGAACTCTTTGAAGAAAGGATGACAACTTATAGGATCCTAGAGTATGTTGAGAAATGGGATGCCCTAAAGGCTCAAGTAGATGAGGCTTTAGAGAATCTAAAAGCTGTTGGAGCAGACTTTGTGGAAGCTAACAGAAATGCATTGAGAAGGTGGTTCTATGAGATTCTACATAAGATGAACATGGTTGAGACAAGAAGGAATTCAAGTAGACAGATAGAAGGTTCCATGAAACAACTGATATAAAACTTGCCAAACTTCCATGCCTTACCTCCTCTCCCTAATTTCTCAAGAATAAGACCTGAAGAGTTTTTTGCCAAGAGAGACCTATATAAGAGTCCAGCCTTGGAAGTTCTGAAGGAAGAAATCAGAGAAAAACTGACAGCTCAGAGGCTTAAGAAAAAAGCTTTGGAACCTCATATGGGGAGCAGAGTGGTTAATCAAGAAGCCATGCAAAATCAGATAACAGAAGTTAGAGCAAGACAAGAATCAATGGAAGACAAATCAGAATGAAATGAGCTCAGACATCAAGACTATTCTACAACTGCTTATGCAAAAAACCTCAGGATTTCCTTGTTTTTATTTCTAGTTTTATTTTGCACATTAATTGGTTTTGTAATATTACATTATTCTCTCAATCTGATTTTCTTTTATGCATGTTTACTCAGTATCTTTTCTTACTTTTAATTATTTATTTTTGTTGATGACAAAAGGGGGAGTAAGATAGATAGTATTTAAGTCAGTGTCTGAACGTATAGAACCTAGAAAATTTAACTGTTTTCTAAATTGGATTTAAAATGTGGAAAATTCAACCTGGTTCTTAAACCTAACTCGGAAAGTCTTTTAGACTTTAAGGCAAATAACTAGGCTCTAAAAGTTTCTAAACTTTAATTAACTAGGCTCTTTAAATTGTGCTTAAAATAAATTTAATCGACCTTGATAAGACTTAGGGGGAGCTTAATAACTTCACCTTCTGGACTACCAGACTCACGGGGAGCTTGCAAACCTCAAACCTTGAAGTCAACTCATTAACTAGATTAATAACAATTTTCTTTAAACACTTGTGTTTGTCATCATCAAAAAGGGGGAGTTGTTGAAACAAAATGGGTTTTGTACATTGCCTCTTGAGTTTTGTTGAGAACAAGATACTAAATTAAAAGAACAATTGGATACACTGATGTATGTTCAAGTGTGCAGGACCATAGACTAAAATTCAATGTATTAAATCAAGTTTTGGTAGGGAAAGAACATATACGAGAGCACTTGGAATTTCAAGAGAAATTGAAGTTATGGATCAGACACTGAAGAATTTAGCCTCTGAAGGTCATTAGACTCTTAAGAAGTTAGAGGACTCTGAAGAATTTTGAAGATTCTGAAGGACACGTACGACTTTGTCGTCTTCCGAAGATGTCACTATTAGACTCAGATAGTATACTTTGTCTTCTTCTGATCATGTGCAGAAACAAACAAAGAACTTCAAGGACAATTGGAATGAAATGGATAATTCCTTTTGAAGCAAAGAAATTTCAAATGTCTTTTCAACGACATTAACCAAATCAAGTAACATTCCAACGTCCATGATCAAGCTTCTCAAAGACTCTGATTTATGCGCTAACACCTCTCCAACGTCTCTCATTTCCTTCTATATGAGGATACGAAGACTTGAAGAAAGGAACAAGACTCTGGAGTTTTTAATAGTGCCATTACACTGTCAAATTAAAATGCGCAAAAACACTTAAAATTTCTTAGCAATTTATTATCTTAGAAATTCTAAAGTCTTATAAGTCTTACTCTGTTTTGTAATTGAATACACATCCAATTGTATATCAAGTGTAAAACCAAACAATCTTCTATTTGATTAAGTTAGATTGTCACAAGTCTCTTTCGGTTCTGATTGAGCATTAGAAGTCTCTTGCTTGCGTGCTTTAGCATTGAAAGTCTATTGCTTATGTGCTTAAGCATTTGTAATCTTAGTGATTATAGTGAAAATCCCTTGGAAGTGCAAGGGGATTAGACTACTCTCGGTTTGTAAGACGAACTAATATAAATTTCTTTGTGTTTCTCTTTCTCCCTCTCCCTTTTTGGTTTGATCTTTAGCCGTTGCATTCAAAAATCTACATCAGACTCTGAACATTACCTTCAAACTCTGATCGGTGAAACATTTAGAAAAAGTTTGACAAAGCCAACACAATTCAACCCTCCCCCCCCCCCTCCTGTGTTTTTCTCACCTTCATCTACATTATTCTAAAAATCAAATAAATTAGACATCATATATTGGACTAAATTTGGGGCGTTACATCGATGATCTTTTGGCTTTCTCGTCCAAAGAGTATTTGCGGGGACCTGGATCTCTCTAGACTTAAACTTGTTCCATTCCTGTAATGTTGGGAAGTAGGAGATCGCATTGCTCGCATTAGATCGGGATTCTTCCATATCCCTGATGTGTCAATTTGCTCATCAATCACCTTTGTTTGGTAATGCAGGGTCGGAATGATGTTGTTGAGCAACACGTTTGCAGAGGAAATGTTGCTCGTTCCTTCAGTAGGACGAGGTGGACAAACCATCACAGCCTTGCAGAAAAGAACCACCAACTGTGATATTGGATGTTGGGTTTCAACCCTAGGGGTGTCGAGCATAGATAGACTGGCAGATAGTCTATCGCGGTTGATGCGGCGAACCTCGCTTCTTAGTTGAGTGGATGCACCGTCATCCATTCGGTAAGTATGATTTTTTGTTTAATTTGAGTAGTTTTGATCTTTGGTGAGCAAAAATATGGTGAGGAATTGGTTTCCCACAAACGCCGCCACCAATCTTACCTGATCATTAGAACGGCGTTTGGTGTGGTGAGATTGTTGTTCTTGTAAGCTTGGAACGGATGGGGGTGGTGTATCTGCAGAAACTTCAACTATCAAGTCAATATATGAGCAAGAAAATGGGTTAAGGGTAGAAAAACATCGTACCTTTGGGGAAAGTGTAAAGTCCCATTTTATTGAATTGTAGGTTGTCGTGTGGTTTACGTCGTTCATAGTCGTGTGGTTGTGATCGTAAGAATCGTAACAGTCAAGAGTTACAAAATCAATAGTTATATGGAGCGGTTACAATTCGATGGTTTTTAATCGTCGCTTCGTCTTGTTCTGAGCACCCTCTTGCGGGGAGGTGTGAAATGTAAGTGATTGGTCTAATGTTTAAATTATGCTTATGTTGTTAGGCCTTAGACTGCCGTGAGCATAGACTTTTGCGCAGTCCAAAACAGTAACATTGATGTAACATCTTGTTCAAAAACATCGGTGTCACATTACATTGGTGTAATTCGATCCTTGCTATATATATATATATATATTGCCATTAAAAAACAGAGGGAAAAGCACGTGTGAGAAGAAAGAGAAATACACTTAATTCTAAATTGTATATTGCTAATTGATTTTAACTCTTAGGCATATGTCTAATATGGACTCAGGTCCAAATGTGATCCTTATTATTTTTCATAAATTTTAATAAAACATTAAATTTGCTTTTCATTTAAAGCTACATTAAACTTTATTTTTTTTACTAAAAACGGAAATGGTCAACCTTTTGACCATTTTTTAAAGGTCAAACATACTCATTATTTTATGTTAAATTTGTATAATTATTCGGTGACTTCCTTGTATGTCTAGAAGAAATTCCCTTTTGAAAATGAGGAATGGAAAAAATATATAATTAAAAAATTTACTTATTCTAATATTTATAATTAGCTTCTAATTTAACTGTTTACTATGAATAATTATATTATTTTTAAAACTATTTTAAAAAAAATAAAAACTAATTATCTTAAAAGTAATAAGACACAAGTTTATCTTTTTGGATTATTCAATACAGCAAAAATGTTTACAGATATCTACGATAAAAGAAAAACATTTTTAGCATCAAAATTATAAGACTACATGATGAAACACTTTATTCAACACTCATATTATTTTCTCTCTTGTCTCTCTTTAACTTGGTGGTACATGCACAACAAGGTTTTAAAGACACAAGGATACATTAACTATTCATAAAAAAAAAAAAAGGGAACATAAATTTAAATTTGGTTTCATGCTACAAATAATAAAAATTTTCTTCTTTTCTTTTTTGGCGATTACTCTTTTATTCCTACAACTGGATCCTGAGCTAGAAGCATCAAACATTCTGATATCTCGATATCACTAAGACGCAATTTTATGCAATCTTGAAGCTCTTTATATGAATTTCTCAATTCTTTCAGCTCAAAGAGTTTTGCCACGTCGTTTTGCTTTGGAATCTCATCATGAGTCTCAACCTGCTTTTCACCATCTTGAACTTGTGCCAACACCTCAACAAGTTCTAGATTCAATTTTTCCATATTGTGAGAATCAGAAGAGGGGTTTCCTAGAGAATTCTTTCGTTTAGGCTTTAGTTTCAAATACTTGGCAGCAACAACATCAACTCCTGGGTGACCAAAAGAATAAGGATTGTTCCCAGGAGAGAACACAACAATAGCGACTTCGGCTCCGCACAAAATGGACAATTCACTTGCTTTCTTGAATAAGCCCGTCCGACGCTTTGAGAATGTGACCTGCCTCGTGTTGTTGTCTTTCACCCTCTCTATTTTAATTTTGCGACGACCCATGATTCTGCAACTTGTTTCATACAACGACCTACTAAAAAATAAACAAAAGTTTAGAAATGAAGAATGGTTGTAAAAGTTTTTTGTATATGTTACAACAACTTAACTATTTATGTACACATTTTAGAAGAAGGTTCATTGTATCTAATAGTAATTTTAAAATATGTCATTATTATTATTATTATTATTATTATTATTATTATAGAAATATTTTATTATCATTTTAACTTTACATAATTTCCCCTAAAATTATAGTATATTGTAATATTTTATTTATTTTTAATTCAATTGTACTAATATTGAAAATGCAGACATATCTGATATACTGGAAAACGATAAATCTAAGGGTTAAATAAGTAAATGATCCCCCTAAATATACCAACATTTGATTTTAGTCCCCCTAAAATATTCCTTAGGCTATTGATCCCTCCAAAATTTTTCATTTATTAAATTAGTCCTTGTTCTCAATGTAGAGTAGGGACTAATTTCATGGATGAAAAATTTTGGAGGGACCAAAAGCCTAAGGAATATTTTAGGGGGACTAAAATCAAATGTTGGTATATTTATGGGGACTATTTACTTATTTAACCCTAAATCTAAATCTTATCTTTATTTGATGTTAGAGGAGTGCTATTGTCAAACGCTCAAACACATTATTTTTGTCAAACAATATTTTTTTTATTAACACTATACATATAGAACCATCATTGGGAAGAGTACTAGTTCTATTGGCTAAACAAACAACAAAACAAAAAGTAGGAATGAGATCAAACGGTCAACACCAAATCTCGGAATAATCAGCGTGAGAAATCAAAGGTTCTGTAAATAAGACTAGAAGACATAAAATAAATCCCAACGGTCATAAATCATAGAAATACTAATGCTAGACTCTAAAAGAAAGTGGTAAAGAAACGAGTAGGCTCCAAAGCCATCATCGAAAAACACACATCAACTGATCTTCCTCGACCTGCAAGTCTACACCACAAGGGCCTATGCAGAAACCCACAAAACGGTAAGAAATATTCAACATATGAAAAAATACGAACGCATGTATAGTTGAAGGGTAAAACAAACATGTCAACTATAAATTCAACATATACTCATCATGAATAAGCAGCAAATCACACACACACACACACACACACACACACACACACACACATATATATATATATATATATATATATATATATACATGTCTTGAAGTCAACTATACTCAGGCAACATCCAAGTAAATTAAAGACATCAAGATAAACACCATTTGCACATTGGTATAGTAAGCTCAGCATCCAATATCGCGTATTCAAATGAACACATTTCCACATAGCACATATTCATGTTTCATGTCTTCAAATAGCACATCATCACACATAGTCAAATCAAAACATCTTCCACGTAGACTCATAGTGATGTATGCAATGCGCCTAACTCGACTCTATATGCCTGTGGTACCAGGTTTTGGATATCAGAGTTATGTTACTGATTTCTCCCACAACGTAAAATATTGGATAGTCAGAGGTATATTACTGATTTCTCCCACAACGTCAAGATTCACAGCGTCAAATAGGATTGACCATGATGCATGGATACCAAGTATAGACTCGACAATACACGACATCATATAGTTCATCGTTATATAATCACTGCATCATATAACATATCAACACACCATTGCATCATCAAATCGATACATCCACACATCATCAAATCATCTCATCACCACAACAACATTTAATCACATCAACAAATCAACGTTATCATAGTATTCCTTATATAATCAACTCATCCCATTAATCATATCAACATGTAATCACACCATTACATAATCACGTCACCTCATCGTATACTCATAGCACATCAGTCTACATCATCAAGCATACTTCATTAATCACATCATCTTCGTTAATCGTCTAATAAGTTCAAAAATCAAATCATAATTCAATTAACATCAACTTACAAGTCTATTATTAATCATTACAAACACTAAGTTTATAGTCATCGTTAGCTTAAGCAATTACCCCTAAAAGGCCAAATTATACTCCTATTAATCATGTTTAAGGGGTTGGGATCTAATCATGCGTATTGGTTTCACTTAAAAAGTAAAAAAAATAAAGTTTGGTAACCTAGGGAAAAACACACGGTCTGTGCGTTATGGGCGCACGACCGTGTGTTTTTCACATACAACTCTAGAAGAAAATGCATGGTCCGTGCATTTTGAACACACGACCGTACGTTTTGCCCAGGTGTGCAAAACAACAATTTTCTTCGTTTTTCGACGAGGGAGAACCTCTTTCGACACCATTTTTCGATCTCAAACACACCAAACTCGACCCAAATCATCACACTAATGTTATCCAATCAATTATACACTAATTTCATCTTAACCAACTTAATTCTACTCATTTGAACATGATTAACATAATTCTCATTGTCACATAAAATTTCACTACCACACAAAATTAACATGTTAATGCTAAACTCAACATGGTAATAACAACATTATCATCTCTTCTTCAAATTCAATCACAACAACAACATTTCACCAAATCCAATTGTAACAACATCACAACAACAATCTAGCAACAACTTCCATGAACTTCACCAATTTCACATAAAATTCAAGAACACAACAACAACACAATCAATTCATGGATTTAACATCATAACATCGTGGATTTCTCAAATAATCATATACCCATAATCATAACAACATACTAGAACACAATTTCATCATCAATTTATCATTGGAACATGAATTTAACAAAAATCACACAACACCTTAATCTACCCATTTGCTCATAAATTTCCAAATGAGAATAGAACTCACACCCTTACCTCTTAACCTTCAATTCTAGCCCTCCTCTAGCTTGGGTCTCCCTTTACTCTTAGCTTCCTAGAGCTCTCCTCTTCTTTCTCCATCTTCTCTCCACTCCTCTTTGCCTCTACTCTTGCCTCTTTCTCAAATGTGTGTGTTATGAGTCTAACCCTTGTTCCCCAACACTACCACATATTTATATTCTCTAGTTTCGGGATTTGGTTCTCTCAACACTAAATGAGCTTAGTTTCTATTCATTCTCCACAAATAAAACAATACTCATTTAATTCACTTAAACCTCATATTTACTCATACACCTCTATTTCCTTACTTTATCAAAATTACCCTTCACTCCAATGCTCTAATAAATCAACTAACCCATCAATTTAATCACATAATAAACAAATAACAAATAAATAAATAAACTAATATTAATAAACTATTAATGAAAAAATCGGGCTGTTACAACTCTCCCCCACTTAAAGAATTTTCGTCCTAGAAAATTTACTGAAGGAAACAACTCATGATATGATTCCTTCATCCGACTCTCCAACTCCCAAGTTATGCTCTCTCTAGTAGGTCCTCCCCAAATCACTTTCACCAAGAAAATTTCCTTTCCCCTCAACCGCTTAACCTTTCGTTCTTCAATTCCCAACGGCACAGTCTCAACGGTCAAGGTATGTGTCACGGTGATTTTTGGATATCAAGCTATTAATTAGCGATGACTCGCAATTTTAAGATTCAGCACCGATCTTTTATTTTTCCGAGGAAAAGGGAGAAAGTTCGAAAAACCCTATTTTTTAGAGAGATCAAAGGTTCGGGGGTTGGTTACGCAAAGGGAAGGTATTAACACCTTAAACATCTATAGTACTCTATAGGAACCTCTTGTTTTTATTTATCTTTATGCTAAATTGTAAATTTGTTTGTAAATAAATGCTTAAGTGTTGAAGAGACTAAAGTGATGAGATTAAAAGAAAGGAAAATGTTTTCGTTATTTTGTTGATTTGGAAAGACAAAGTCTTTTGCCTACGTACCCGAGCGGGATCAAAATCACGTAGTTCGGGGTAAAAAGCCGAATGATTGGTTTTGATTGATTTTAAAGTTTGAAAAATGTTTTGAGGAAGATAAGAGGCCGAAAAGGCATAGAAGAATAAAAATGTGAGTTTGATTGATTTTAATTGAAGAAAGAGTTTGATTGATTAAAGATTGATTAAAAATTTGATTAAAAAAAAGGAAAGTTCAAAGTTTGACTTTTTTTTGAGATTTTGATTATATGAAATGTTTTTGGGTTTTGACTATTTGACTTTTTTTGTGAAAATTTTGATTAAGTCTTAAGGTCCAGAGACTAAGTTATGCAGAGATAGTCCAAACGCGCCGGATCCCTCAAAATGACGTTGGATCAAGTGAGGGTACTTTTCCTCGGATACGGTCATTATTACATTATCGTCCTCGACATAAAGCAGAATAAATAAATGTGGTGTCGGTGCGATATTCTCATTTATATTTACATTGGACCTAGATACATTCTAATGGAAATAAAATAAATGACAAAAATAATAAAATAAAATTACAAATGCATTAAAATAAATATGCTAAAAAGAAATAAAAATGCATGAAAAGCAAGACAATAAATAAATATAGTGCATAAAATAAATAAAGAAAATAAAAAGGCAAGACATAAAATAAATAAAGAAAATAAAAATGCAAGACATAAAATAAATATGATGCATAAAATAAATAAAGAAAAAAAAATGGAAGACATAAAATAAATATGGTGCATAAAATAAATAAAGAAAATAAAAATGCAAGACATAAAATAAATATGGTGCATAAAATAAATAAAGAAAATAAAAATGCAAGACATAAAATAAATATGGTACAAGAATTAAAAAATGCATGAGGTACTGAAAATTAAATGCCATAAAATAAAATGCATGATAAACAAAGAAAATAATAAAAATAAAAAATGAGTAAATAACTAAAAAGAAAAGAAAGAAAAAAGAATAGGAAAGATAGAAGGGGGGTGCAGTAAGGAGAAAGGGGGTGCAGAAAGTAACAGAAAAGAGGAGGAAGAAGAGAGATCAGGCTGAGTTAAGCCCGTTGGGCTAAAAGGAAAAACTCAGACCGATTTGGTTAAAAAAAACCGAACCGGTTTAAGCTTTCTATAAAAGGCCAAGGGCTGGTTTTTTTGTTATTCCTTTCCCTTCTTCCTCTCTCTTCCTTCTCTCTTCTCTCTTTTCTTTTCCTCTCTTCTTCGGAAACAGTACTCCGACGCGGCGGCTGGCCAGCCCAAGGGGCGGCGCCACCGCGCCGGAGAGGCAACTGGCACCTTTTTTCAAAACTTTTTCGCTTTTTAGATATCCATTTTCTTGCTCTTTATGAATCCAAACCTTATTTTTTCAAAATCTTTTTGAAAAGAGCTAGATCTACATTTAAGTTTTCGAAAATCACCTTGGTTTGAACTTTGGTTTTGGTTCGGATTTAGGCTTGGATTTGTGATTTTGGTTCGGTTTTAGGCCGGATTTGTGTTTGATGTTGGTTATGTGGCTGAGATCGTTTTTTGATGTTGGTTTTGTGGCTGAGATCGTTTTTTGATGTTGGTTCTATGGTTGATGATCGTTTTTTGATGTTGGTTCTGTGGTTGATGATTCTGTTTGTGGTAATTTTGGATTCAGATTCGTGAAAAAAAAACGGTTCTGGAAAAGAAAAGAGGAAAAAAAACAATTTAGGGTTTTTTCTTTACTGTGTTGGTGGTTTGTGGTGGTCTGAGAGTTTTTTTTTATGGTGGTTGTTGGTGGTTCAGGATGGTTGTTGCTCTGACTGATTCTGACTATACTTGGGATTTTGGGACTCTCCAAACTGTACACTCAGTGTACTATTTATAGTAAAAAAAAAGGACTGTGGACCAAATGGACAAAAATGCCCCTCCTGGGGTCTGAACCAAAAATGACTGAAAAATAAAATAAAATAAAAAACAGTAAAAAAAATAAAAACAATAATAATAAAAAACGAAAATAAAAGAAAACACTTAATAAAAAGAATTTAAAAAAGAAATATAGAAAATAATAAATAATAATAAAAATAATAAAATGATAAAAAAAAAAAAAAAAGTTGCCTTCGGAGCAAGAATGAGGTATTTTAAAATACCTCCCTTCCGAAATTCCGTCTGAAACGACGAAAATTTTCGGCTTAAAAAGACGAGAAAAGCGAATTGAAAATGGGTCAAAAATGGGGTATGACAGATGCCCCTATTTAAGTTTCTTCGTTACGAAGATTTAAAAGTGAAACTTTTAATTCAACGGGTCGAAGAGACTTAAATATAGAATACACCATTTTTGACCAATTTCGACTGTAAAATGCTATGGATGCAATGCTATGTATGCAATGTAATGAATGCTCGCGATGCAAGTACGAATGCAAGACAGCGAAGATGGCTCGACTGGGGATAACAAAACAAAATGATACCCGAGTCTATTAAAGAACGAGGTCCGACTCCACTGGGGGATAACATGGTTCCACTGGGGATAAATGTCAGCTGTTCGGGTTAATGCCGAACTGCCACTGATGACAAGAAAACAAAGATAAATGTCAGCTGTTCGGGTTAATGCCGAACTGCCACTGACGACAAGAAACAAAGGTAAATGTCAGCTGTTCGGGTTAATGCCGAACTGCCACTCACGACAAGAAACAAAGGTAAATGTCAGCTGTTCGGGTTAATGCCGAACTGCCACTCACGACAAGAAACAAAGGTAAATGTCAGCTGTTCGGGTTAAGGCCGAACTGCCACTGACGACAAGAAACAAAGGCAAATGTCAGTTGTACGGGTTAATGCCGAACTGCCACTGACGACAAGAAACAAAGGCAAATGTCAGCTGTTCGGGTTAATGCCGAACTGCCATTGACGACAAGAAACAAAGGCAAATGTCAGCTGTTCGGGTTAATGCCGAACTGCCACTGACGACAAGAAACAAAGGTAAATGTCAGCTGTTCGGGTTAATGCCGAACTGCCACTGACGACAAGAAACAAAGGTAAATGTCAGCTGTCCGGGTTAATGCCGAACTGCCACTGACGACAAGAAATAAAGGTAAATGTCAGTTGTTCGGGTTAATGCCGAACTGCCACTGACGTCAAGAAATAAAGGTAAATATCAGTTGTTCGGGTTAATGTCGAACTGCCACTGACGACGAAAGACTTAGATAAAAAAATGCACAAGTTGTTCGTTAAGGAACTGCCACTTGGCATAAAGAAGGTGACATCTCTGGTCTCGACACACTGGGGATGACACTTGAGGAAAGGGAGGGTTACAAATTATTCATGATTGATTGATAATGAAAAGATAATCAAAGCAAGACTAATGGTGGTTAATGCAACCATGTATGAATGATATTGTTTGTATGTTGTATATGCATGAATGTGTATATGCATGAATGACGATACAACTTGTATGACTGGCATGACTAATTAACTTGTGTAACTGCATAACTGGTGAACTTGATGAGACAAGATTGAACAGGTAAGATGGAAAGTGACCCGACGTCGCATCACAAACACTCGGCAATCTTCAAAGGGGATGATACCACTGGGGACATATCAAAACATTGACGGGGTAAGGCCCGGCATATGCAACAACTGATGGGGAGTAAACACTTCCTGGGGAGAGCGTACCAATCCAAAAACCATGGTAGAAGAACTGGTGCTTCTGTGGTCATGCTTATTTTTATGTTTTGTTTATTTTTTTGGAATCCCTAACTTTTGCCTGGACCGCCTTTTCAGGTTTTCAGCCCACCGGGAAAATATTCTTTTGTATGCCCCTAATTTTTGCCTGGACCGCCCTTTCGGGTTTTCGATCCACCAGGACGCTCATTTTTGCCTAAGCCGCCCTTTCGGGTTTTCGACTTACCGAGCCCTTTTCTTTTCTCTTTTTTCTTTTTTTTTATATATTTCTTTTTCTTAAAAAGCAATTGACCAAGTTCAACCTGCAGAGTTTACCCGTTCTCAGGATAGCTGTTGACGCACCCTTCACTTATTCATGAATTCAGAGAAAATGTATTTGTTGTTTGTGCTTTTCAAAAAGACATGAAAAATATTTATGATTTTGAAAAATATTTTGTTTCAAATACTACCATAAAAAATAGAAGAAGTTTTTATAAACTGAATAAATGGGAATTCCAAATGAAAGGCAATAGGCTCAAATTTATTTAAAAGAGTGGTGACCCGCCAATGGCATGGCTCCACGGATCTTACAAAGTTTGGAAAATGGTAAATATAAGGGGAAGGTACATTGAACACAATAACGCTGTTCTCCCTAACAACTTCAAATTCCACTGTTTGGAAGCTTCAGATTCAGAGTCTATTTGACAGCTAAGGTGCCCTAAGTGAGTAAAGGCCAGCTCAATGCAGTTACTTTGTCTTTTGATCCTTAACTTTTGCATAGATCGCCCTTTCGGGTTTTCGACCTATCAGGCTGATTATTTTTCTGTTTGATGTCTCTAATTTTTGCCTGGACCGCCCTTTCAGGTTTTCGATCCACCGAGACGCTTATTTTTGCCTAAACCGCCCTTTCAGGTTTTCGACTTACCGAGCTGTTCTTTTATTTTTTAGACAAAGTATTTCTTGACTGCATCGGCATTCACAGGACGAGGAAGCTCGTCACCATCCATAGTCGTAAGAGTCAATGCGCCACTAGAGAAAGCACTCTTGACGACATAGTTAAGCGTCCACTTGCCACTGGAATCGGGTTGGAAAGATAAAACCTTCCTGAGCACAAGATCTCCTTCTTGAAATACACGGGGACGAACCTTCTTGTCAAAAGCCTGCTTCATTCTCTTTCGATATAACTGTCCATGACATAAGGTATTCATACGCTTCTCTTCAATAAAATTCAACTGATCGTATCTGTTTTGGCACCATTCAGCCTCTGACAACTTGGCCTCCATTAGAACTCTCATTGATGGAATCTCAACCTCCACAGGGAGTACTGCTTCCATGCCATATACCAAAGAAAAGGGGGTTGCCCCTGTTGAGGTACGCACTGAAGTACGATATCCATGTAAAGCATATGGTAACATCTCATGCCAGTCCTTGTAGGTGACCACCATCTTCTGTACTATCTTCTTGATGTTCTTGTTTGCAGCCTCAACTGCGCCATTCATCTGAGGTCTGTAAGGAGAAGAATTATGATGCTCAATCTTGAACTCTTCACACAGTTCTTTCATCATCTTGTTGTTCAAGTTTGTTCCATTATCTGTAATGATTCTATTGGGCACACTATAACGGCAGATGATCTGATTCTTGATAAAACGGACCACCACCTGCTTGGTCACATTTGCATAGGATGTTGCTTCAACCCACTTGGTGAAGTAATCAATAGCCACTAGTATGAAGCGATGCCCATTTGAAGCCTTCGGTTCGATTCTACCAATCATGTTGATGCCCCACATAGAGAAAAGCCATGTAGAAGAAAGAACATTAAGCGTAGTTGGCGGTACATGAATCTTGTCAGCATAAATCTGACATTTGTGACATTTCCTAGCATGCTTGTAACAATCTGTCTCCATTGTCATCCGGTAATAACCTGCTCTCAATAACTTCTTAGCCATTGCATGTCCGTTAGAGTGAGTTCCAAAGGATCCTTCATGTATCTCGTGCATCAATAGCTCTGCTTCCTATTTGTCTACACACCTGAGTAATACCATATCGAAGTTTCTTTTGTACAAGACATCACCATTCAAAAAGAAATTACCAGACAACCTTCTTAAAGTCTTCTTGTCTTTGTTGGACGCTCCGGGTGGATACTCTTGACTTTAGAGGAAACACTTGATATCATGAAACCATGGCTTATCATCCACAACTTCTTCGACTGCAAACACATGAGCAGGCCTCTCGAGACGTTGAATTCTGATCATAGGCATGTTATTCTGGTGACTCACTTCATACATGGAAGACAAAGTTTTTAACGCATCCGCCATTTGGTTCTCATCACGAGGGATGTGGTGAAGCTCCACTTTGTTGAAGAAGGTCAACAAACGCCTTGCGTAGTCTTTGTAAGGAATCAAGCCGGGATAGCGAGTTTCCCATTCTCCTTTGATCTGATTGATTACGAGTGCTGAATCCCCGTAGATGTCAAGGTTCTTGATTCTCAAGTCAATGGCTTCTTCAATACCCAGGATACACGCTTCATACTCTGCCATATTATTTGTGCAATCGAACTGCAGCCTTGCAGCGAAAGGGAGATGATTGCCTTCAGGAGTGACAATAACTGCCCCAATTCCATTACCAAAGACATTCACTGCTCCATCAAATATCAAACCCCATCTAGACTCGGGATCTGGGCCTTCTTGGGGAAACGGTTCATCACAATCCTTCATCTTCAAATACATGATCTCTTCATCAGGAAAGTCGAACTTGATAGGTTGGTAATCTTCAATTGGTTGGTGAACCAAATCAGCAAGAACACTACCCTTGATTGCCTTCTGAGTGCGGTATCATACTCGGACAACAACATCTGTCAACGAGCAATTCTTCCTGTTAAAGCAGGTTTCTCAAAGATATACTTGATTGGGTCCATTTTGGATATCAACTAAGTGGTGTGGTTAATCATGTAATGACGAAGACGCTTAGCAGCCCAGGCTAGTGCACAACAAGTTTTCTCAAGTAGGGAGTATCTGGACTCACAATCTGTAAACTTCTTGCTCAAGTAGTAAATAGCATGCTCTTTCCTTCCGGTCTCATCCTGCTGTCCGAGGACACAACCCATGGAGTCTTCTAAAACAGTCAAGTACATAATCAGAGGTCTTCCTTCAACTGGAGGGATAAGAATTGAAGGTTCTAGCAGATAATCCTTGATACTATCGAAGGCCTTTTGAAAGTCTTCGGTCCAAACAACACCTTGATCCTTTCGAAGCAACTTGAATATGGGCCCGCACGTGGCTGTCATGTGTGAGATGAAACGGGAGATGTAATTCAAGCGTCCAAGAAATCCTCTCATTTGTTTCTCTGTTTGCGGAACCGGCATTTCTCTAATAGCTCTGACCTTGTCAGGATCTACTTCGATACCTTTCTGACTAACAATGAATCCCAAGAGTTTTCCAGATCTAACGCCAAAAGTACATTTGTTGGGATTCAGACGAAGTTGATATTTTCTCAGCCGTTGAAACATCTTCAGCAAATACTCAACATGTTCTTCTTCAGTGCCTGATTTGACAATCATATCATCCACATACACTTCTATCTCCTTGTGCATCATGTCATGAAAGAGAGTGGTCATGCCTCTTTGGTAAGTGGCACTTGCATTTATCAACCCGAAAGGCATTACCCTGTAACAAAAAGTGCCCCAAGGCGTGATGAAAGAGGTATTTTCTCTATCTTCAACTACCATCTTGATCTGATTGTATCCCGAGAAGCCGTCCATGAAAGAGAAAACTTTGGACTTAGCAGTACTGTCAACCAATACATCGATGTGAAGTAAAGGGAAATCATCTTTCGGACTAGCCTTGTTCAAATCTCGGTAATCAACACACATCCTGACTTTGCCATCTTTCTTTGCAACAGGCATTATGTTGGCCAACCATTGAGGATACTCCGATGTGACAAGAAAACCTACGTCAATTTGCTTCTGTACTTCCTCCTTGATCTTGAGAGCCATGTAGGGGCGAGTTCTTCTCAGTTTATGCTTGACTGGTGGACATTCGGGTTTCAAAGGAAAACGGTGCTCCACAATACGGGGATCTAAGCCAGGAATATCCTGGTATGACTATGCGAACACGTCAGCATATTCTTTGAGTAGTTCGATCACCCTTAGTTTGACAGTCGCTTCAAGCAATGCCCCAATCTTGATTTCCTTCTTATCTTCCTCAGTTCCCAAGTTGATCACCTCTACTACCTCTTCATGAGGCTGAATGGTTTTCTTCTCGTATTCCAGTAACCGAGCAATTTCATCTGGAATTTCCTCATCCTCCTCCTCTTCGGCTTCGTAGACAGGAAATTTGAAGTTGTGAGAGAGCACATGGTTATTATGTTCAACGGGCTCATTGATGATTAGTCTGCATATGATTGATGATTGATTTTAGAAAATGAGTGAAAAATGCAGACTTTTTGAAACTGGTTAAAAATAATAAAAAATAAAATATTTTTGGGTTTTTTGTGTTACCATTCTCCAGAAAAGAACAATAAATAGAGATATTGGGATAAACCACATTTTGCATTAATAAAGATAGTGCTTGAAACAAAATAGCCCTACATGATTGCACTTTCATCCTGGGCAAGACGAAAGGTTCTTTTTGAAAAAACAGAAAAAACAAAAACATATTACTTTGACGCATGAATTACGGAAGGGATGTCAACCGCGTCCCAATTACGAACAAGTCCTCCAGGGGTAACAAATGTAGGTACTATCTCTTCAGAAACATCTTCTAAGACAGCATTGGCTTCAGGCGGGGCGTTGATGAACCCAGCGCTATAAAAGGTACTATTGTTGCAGCTCGAACCAACACTGCTCTTAGAGGAACCTGCGAATGAAGCAAAGCCCAGTCCTTCACGATTCTTGCTTTCTGGCAACTGCACTACCTTTCCCCATCCTGCAGCCGTTCCCTCTTGCAGCACCTTCTGTGCATCCTTCAAGGAGGCGAAGGACACTCCACTCTTCTTTGGCTCCTTGCTTTCTACAGTCAGACCTTGGAAAGGTGTTCCTTCTGTATCATCAGCGCCAATGAAAGAAAAAGCCGACAAGTGACTTACCAACAGAGCTTCTTCTCCACACACAATGATTAACTTTCCGTTCTTGACGAACTTCAGCTTTTGATGTAGTGTTGATGTAACAGCCCTAGCCTCATGGATCCATGGCCTTCCCAAAAGACAACTGTATGCAGCCCGGATATCCATCACTTGGAATGTAATCTGTGTTGAGTATTTTGAAGTTGGCTGCATGTTTTGGCAAATCCAATGTGTTGAATAGAAGCATCTCTTTGTCTAGAACAAATCTTCAGTTGCAAGTTTTTCATTTTGAAGTCATTCAGAAGCTGAAATCACCTTCAGAAGCTGAAAGTTACTTCAGAAGCTGAAATGTGCTTCTGAAGCATCAGACGCACTGTAGCAGAGTTGACTTTCATTGACTTCTTCAGAAGCTGGTTATTTTCAATTTATTGATGCGCGAATCTTTGCAAGATTTAACAAGGAATTATCCTCGCATATTGCTTCTAGAATGCTGGTTAATTTGGAGAAGATTTAATGAAGATTTGGTTCAGTTTTATGAAATTCGTATTTTTCTGCAGAATCTTTATGAAGATACTTTCCTAGTTTATTTGTTTCCTTATTGGTTCACTCATAATTCAGAAACAAATCATGTGCAGAAGATTGGATTGAGTTGTATGCTGCTGGACTGAAGGCTATATAAAGAGTGCTTTGCTGCTATTCTTAAAAACACGAATTAGAGAGAAAAATTCAGAGAATTGAGTCTTAGTGTTTGTAAGCTTTAAGCTTTGTTTGTGCACCACTCTATTGAGTTGGTTTAGTGTTTTTAATTGAGTTGTAATCACTCTAAGCCTGTAGGTACGAGTGCAGCCAGATGTATTGAAGTTGTTCTTCAAAACAGAGTAGTTTTTGTTAAGGGGTTCAGTAACAGGTTTGTTACTTGAATAGGAAGTCAGTGGTCTCTAATACTCAACGTGTTGGGTAGAATTCAAGACTAGGAGGAAGTTAATTGCTTAGGCTGGGAACTGGGAGTCAGTGTCTTGAGTCATAAGGATTAATTCCTATAGTGGAATTCCTTCCTGGATTGGTATCCCCCAGAGTAAGAGGTGTTTACTCCGAACTGGGTTAACAAACCTTGTGTTCTTTAGCTTTCCTGCACTTTTAATTTCTGCTGATTATCTGTTGTTAATTGTGCTAAGTCTGTGTTCAAAACCTATTGGTTCAGAACCTGTTAAATATTGCTGGCCAGAATTTCAATCTGGAAAACGGATGGTCCGATTGTAATAGGCAAGTCCACTTCCCAAATGACAGACTTCCTTGAGCCATCGAAAGCTTTAACAACCACTCCGCTTCTTCTCATGGGGGTCCCGTGGTAGGAGAGTTGCCCGAGAGGAGGCACCCTGCCTGTGTTTTGGTTGAGATCCAGAGGAGTTAATTTCTGGCAAGCATGGATAGAGAAGGAGGCTATGTCAACAGACCACCCCTACTTGATGGCACAAATTATGAGTACTGGAAATCCAGGATGTGTGCATTCCTGAAATCCATTGACAGCAGAACTTGGAAAGTTGTGCTTAAAGGCTGGGATCATCCTGTGGTTTTGGACAAAGATGGTAACAAAACTGAGGTTCTGAAGCTTGAAGAAGAGTGGACCAAAGCTGAAGATGATCTGTCACATGGAAACTCAAAGGCCTTAAATGCTATATTCAATGGTGTTGACAAAAACATCAAGCAATGTACAGTTGCAAAGGATGCCTGGGAAATCTTAAAAACAACTCATGAAGGAACCTCTAAAGTGAAGATGTCCAGACTCCAGTTGCTGACTACTAAGTTTGAGAACCTGAAGATGATGGAAGTTGAAACTATTCAGGATTTCTACATGAATGTGCTGGACATGGCAAATTCCTTTGATTCACTTGGGGAAAAGATGTCTGATGAAAAGATAGTAAGAAAAATCCTCAGATCCCTGCCTAGAAGATTTGACATGAAGGTCACAACAATTGAGGAGGCTCATGATATTTCTGCTATGAAGGTTGAAGAGCTCATTGGTTCTTTGTTGAACTTTGAGACTGCTTTTTGTAAACAGCCTGAGAAGAAAGGAAAAGGTGTGGCTTTTACTGTGAAATCTGAAGCTGATGATCAACAAGAGTCTGATGAGGAGGATAGTGATTTATCAGAAGCTCTAGTGTTGCTTGGAAAACAATTCAACAAAATTCTGAAGAAGGTTGACAGAAAATCCAAGACCAAAGGTCAGAATTTCAGATTCAATAACAAGAAGCAACAAACTGATGAGAAGAAGACCAAGTCTAAGGAGAAATGTAACCAAGCCAAAGGTGTGCAGTGCTTTGAGTGTGAGGGGTATGGACATATCAAGTCTGAATGTCCTACTTTTCTTAAAAAGCAGAAGAAAAGCCTAGCTGTTTCATGGTCTGATGAAGATTCAGAAGAAGACTTTGAGAATGAATCTGCTAAGGGTGACACAAGTCTCATGGTTAAGTTACAGTCTCAGAAGTCAGAAGCTCTTACAAAGTCTGAACCAGTTTTAGAGTCCGAAACCTTTTCTGAGTCTGACTCAGAGTCTGAAGCTTCATCTATGTCTGAAGTTGCAAAGTCCTCATATGATGAACTAGCTGACAACTACAGGAAGCTGTATACCAGAAGTGCTGAAGTCTGCAAACAAGTCCTGGATCAGAAGGAGACCATATGTCAACTAGAGGCTGAAAAAGGTGAACTGTTGGTTCAGAATTCAGAATTGAAAGAAGAAGTAAACCAACTTAATTCCCAACTTGAGCATATGAAAAAGCAGGTCAGGATGATGAATACTGCTAGTGATGTGTTGGAGGAAATTCTAGATGCTCAGAAACAAGGAAAAACTGGTTTAGGATTTGTGGATGAGAGTCTGAACCTCAAGCAGAAAAATCCAGTTAAACAGTTTGTTCCTGCTACTCAGACTCATGATCCTATGATTGGAACATCTAAGATGAGACCTCAGAAGGTAGCCCAGATGCAAGGTCAGAAGCAGACTCAGATGAGACCTCAAAAGCAAGTCCAGAAGCATGTTCAAATGCAACCACAGAAGTTCAACAGAAGAAGGAGGAATCATACCTGGACCTTTCATCATTGTGGTAAGAAGGGACATATTAAACCTTTTTGCTTTAAACTGTATGGTTATCCTGAACACTTTCAATATAGAAGAGTGCAACCAGCTGCACCCAGACACAATATTCAGAAGGTGTGGAAACCTAAGGTTCAGAATGTAGGCTTGATTGCTCATACCTCATTGAGAGCCACTTCTAGAGAGGACTGGTATTTTGATAGTGGTTGCTCAAGGCACATGACTGGTGTGAAGAAGCTGCTGAGCAATATCAAACCTTATTCCAGAAGTTATGTGACATTTGGAGATGGAGCAAAAGGTGAGATACTGGGTATTGGTGATTTAATCAGTGAAGGCTTACCTAGATTGAATGATGTGCTGTTGGTGAAAGGTTTAACCTCTAATCTGATCAGTATTAGCCAACTTTGTGATCAAGACTTGAAGGTTAATTTCAACAAGCAAGAGTGTATTGTAACTGATCAGGAAGGTAAAGTTCAGATGAGGGGCTGCAGATCCAAAGATAACTGTTATTTATGGGTGTCTGAAGAAGAAAGAAGCCTGACTTCTTGTCTCATGAGCTCAGAAGAAGAAGTCAGACTCTGGCACCAGAAATTGGGTCATCTGCATCTGAAAGGCGTGAAAAAAATCCTAAGTACTGAAGCTATCAGAGGTGTACCTAATCTAAAGATCAATAAGGACAGTGTTTGAGGTGATTGTCAAATTGGGAAACAAACAAGAAAGTCACATCCCAGATTAGTTCACTAGGTAACTACTAAAGTACTAGAACTTGTTCATATGGATTTAATGGGGCCAATGCAGGTGGAGAGTATAAGAGGTAAAAGGTATGCATTTGTTATGGTTGATGACTGCTCAAGATTCACATGGATTAACTTTATTAGAGAGAAGTCTGATACTTTTGAAGTGTTTAAAGAGCTGTGCATTCAATTACAAAGAGAAAAGGACTGTGGTATAATCAGAATCAGAAGTGATCATGGCAAAGAATTTGAAAACAAGAGTTTTTCAGAATTCTGTGCTTTTGAAGGTATAAAACATGAGTTTTCTGCACCTATAACACCCCAGCAAAATGGTGTAGTTGAGAGGAAGAATAGGACATTAGCAGAATGTGCTAGAGTTATGCTGCATGCTAAGAAGCTACCCTATATGTTTTGGGTTGAAGCCATGTATACTGCCTGCTATATCCATAACAAAGTTACTTTGAAGAAGGGAACAGCCTGTACCTTATATGAATTGTGGAAAGGGAGAAAGCCAACTGTGAAATACTTTCATGTGTTTGGGAGCAGATGTTACATTTTGACTGACAGGGAAAATACAAGGAAACTGGATCCTAAGTCTGATGAAGGCATATTTTTGGGATATTCAGTAAACACCAGATCCTATAGGGTGTTTAACTCAAGAACTAAAGTTGTAATGGAGAGCATCAATGTTGTTATTGATGATCTGTCTGCTGAGAATGAAAAGAATGAATCTGAAGTTATTCCAGAGTCTGAAGCCTCAGAAGAACAAACTTCAGAAGCAGAAAATCATCCAAAGTCTGAAGAAGCAGAAGTGCATCCAGATCATGATTCTGTTGCTAAAGGGCCATCAATTAGAGTTCAAAAGGATCATCCTAAGGAGCTTATCATTGGAAGTTTGGATCAGGGGGTCAGAACCAGGAGGTCAGACTCAGCTGCTACTGATTCTTGTTTTGTGTCAAAATTTGAACCCAAAAATGTAAAAGAAGCCCTAACTGATGAATTTTGGATTGAAGCAATGCAAGATGAGTTGAATCAATTCAAAAGGAGTGAAGTGTGGGATCTAGTTCCAAGACCTGAAGGGCTGAATGTGATTGGCACTAAGTGGATATTCAAGAATAAAACAGATGAAGATGGTACTGTGGTCAGAAACAAGGCAAGGTTGGTTGCTCATGGTTATACTCAAGTAGAGGGATTGGATTTTGATGAGGCCTTTGCACCTGTGACCAGACTAGAGTCCATAAGATTACTGTTGGGTGTATCCTGCATTCTAAAATTCAAGCTATTCCAGATGGATGTAAAGAGTGCATTTCTGAATGGATATCTGCAAGAAGAAGTTTATGTAGAACAACCTAAGGGTTTTGTGGATCATCAGTTTCCAGATCATGTGTACAAATTGAAGAAAGCTTTATATGGATTGAAACAAGCACCAAGAGCTTGGTATGAAAGACTGACTCAGTTTCTTGTGGCTCAAGGGTACAGAAAATGTGGTTCTGATAAGACCTTATTTGTGAAAGATCAAGATGGAAGTCTGATGATTGGTCAGATCTATGTGGATGACATTGTATTTGGTGGAATGTCAGACAAAATGGTTAAGTTATTTGTCCAGCAAATGCAGTCAGAGTTTGAAATGAGTTTGGTTGGTGAGCTGACTTATTTTCTTGGACTGCAAGTCAAGCAAATGGAGAACACTATCTTCATTTCTCAGAGTAAATATGCTAAAATCATTGTGAAAAAGTTTGGTATAGAATCTGCTGCTCATAAAAGGACACCAGCTGCTACTCACCTGAAGTTGACTAAAGATGAACATGGAGTATTAGTTGATCAAAGCCAATACAGAAGCATGATTGGGAGCCTATTGTACTTGACTGCAAGCAGACCTGATATCACATTTGCTGTTGGAGTTTGTGCAAGATATCAAGCTGATCCTAAAATGAGTCATCTAACTCAAGTGAAGAGAATTGTGAAATATGTGAATAGCACAAGTGATTATGGAATCATGTATTCTCATAGCTCAAGTTCTGAACTGATGGGATATTGTGATGCTGACTGGGCTGGAAGTGCTGATGACAGGAAGAGCACTTCAGGATGATGTTTCTTTCTAAGAAATAATTTAATTTCTTGGTTCAGCAAGAAACAAAACTGTGTCTCATTATCAACTGCTGAAGCTGAGTATATTGTTGCTGGTAGTAGTTGTTCACAACTGGTTTGGATGAAGCAGATGCTTGAAGAGTATAACATTGAACAAAGAACTATGACACTTTATTGTGATAACCTCAGTGCAATTAACATTTCTAAGAACCCCATACAGCACAACAGAACTAAACACATAGATATCAGACATCATTTTATCAGAAATCTTGTTGAAGATAAGATCATTCAGCTGGAACATGTGGTTACTGAAGACCAAGTTGCTGACATTTTCACAAAGGCCTTGGATGCTAAACAGTTTGAGAATCTGAGGAGCAAGTTAGGTGTTTGTTTACATGAAGAATTATAGCAATTACTGCAAACTGGATGTGAGGAAGATAGAGTACCTGCCAGATTTGCTAATGCTGTGTGTGTGTCTGATCCTGAGTCTGAAGTTAATGCTAGAACAGATTTTGTAGATTGTTGTTCAGTGTTAAATCCCTATGTGAAACCTGTGTGTTGTCATAATTTTGTGGCTAAAAAGGGGGAGAATGTACTGTGTTTCAGAAGCAGCTGATTATGCAGCTGATTATTTTGCTCAAAGTTCAGAACCAATGTAACAAGAGCTGTTCTGAATCTGATGATATGATTGAGGGGGAGTATGTGTCTCAGGGGGAGTACAAGGTCATTAAAGTCTTGAGTATGGTGTGTTCCAGAAGGTTTCAGAAGCCTATCTCTGTAGTTCTCTATAGTTCAGAAGTAAGGGGGAGTTTTATGAGTTGCAGGGGGAGAGGTCAGATGCTGGAGTGGTTGTGCATGTGTTTATTTAGGTGTGAAGCTTCAGGGGGAGTGTTTTTATGTGGTTTTAGTTATCTTGAAGTGATGCTGAATGTGTTCAGAAGCTGCATTGTGTGTATCAATATTCAGAAGCTGAAACTGATTGGTTTTTAATGTGAACAAAGCTGGAATCCGCTGCTAATCTCTTTGCTATGTTATATATTTGTGGAGTTCTTCATTGCTGAGGTTGTCTTATGTGTGCTTGAAGAACTTGGGTGTGTGAACATTGGTTTTACCCAAAAATTTGCCAAATGGGGAGATTGTTGAGTATTTTGAAGTTGGCTGCATGTTTTGGCAAATCCAATGTGTTGAATAGAAGCATCTCTTTGCCTAGAACAAATCTTCAGTTGCAAGTTTTTCATTTTGAAGTAATTCAGAAGCTGAAATCACCTTCAGAAGCTGAAAGTTACTTCAGAAGCTGAAATGTGCTTCTGAAGCATCAGACGCATTGTAGCAGAGTTGACTTTCGTTGACTTCTTCAGAAGCTGGTTATTTTCAAGTTATTGATGCGCGAATCTTTGCAAGATTTAACCAGGAATTATCCTAGCATATTGCTTCTAGAATGCTGGTTAATTTGGAGAAGATTTAATGAAGATTTGGTTCAGTTTTATGAAATTCGTATTTTTCTGCAGAATCTTTATGAAGATACTTTCCTGGTTTATTTGTTTCCTTATTGGTTCACTCATAATTCAGAAACAAATCATGTGCAGAAGATTGGATTGAGTTGTATGCTGCTGGACTGAAGGCTATATAAAGAGTGCTTTGCTGCTATTCTTAAAAACACGAATTAGAGAGAAAAATTCAGAGAATTGAGTCTTAGTGTTTGTAAGCTTTAAGCTTTGTTTGTGCACCACTCTATTGAGTTGGTTTAGTGTTTTTAATTGAGTTGTAATCACTCTAAGCCTGTAGGTACGAGTGCAGTAAGATGTATTGAAGTTGTTCTTCAAAACAGAGTAGTTTTTGTTAAGGGGTTCAGTAACAGGTTTGTTACTTGAATAGGAAGTTAGTGGTCTCTAATACTCAACGTGTTGGGTAGAATTCAAGACTAGGAGGAAGTTAATTGCTTAGGCTGGGAACTGGGAGTCAGTGTCTTGAGTCATAAGGATTAATTCCTATAGTGGAATTCCTTCCTGGATTGGTATCCCCCAGAGTAGGAGGTGTTTACTCCGAACTGGGTTAACAAACCTTGTGTTCTTTAGCTTTCCTGCACTTTTAATTTCTGCTGATTATCTGTTGTTAATTGTGCTAAGTCTGTGTTCAGAACCTGTTGGTTCAGAACCTGTTAAATATTGCCTGGCCAGAATTTCAATCTGGAAAACGGATGGTCCGATTGTAATAGGCAAGTCCACTTCCCAAATGACAGACTTCCTTGAGCCATCGAAAGCTTTAACAACCACTCCGCTTCTTCTCATGGGGGTCCCTTGGTAGGAGAGTTGCCCGAGAGTTGTCTTGGCCATTACATTCAAGAAAGAACCAGTGTCCACAAGTACATTTGATAGAGCATCGGACTTGCAATTCAACGATATGTGTAATGCCACATTGTGATTTCTTCCCTCCTCCAGGAGTTCTTCGTCACTGAAACTTAGATTGTTGCAAGCGGTGATGTTTCCCACTATCCCATCCAATTGATTAACTGTTACATCCTTCTCCACACACGCTTAGTCCAACACCCTCATCAAAGCCTCACGATGCGCTTCAGAGTTCAACAGCAAAGACAGAATGGATATCTTGGAGGGGGTTTGTAGCAACTGGTCCACTACCTTGTACTCACTCTTCTTGATCAATTTCAGTACTTCATCGTGATCAGAATTCCAGCTGGCCCCACTAGATTGGCCCACCTCCTTGTTCGCACTAGGATCATTCATTGTCACTTGTTCAACTACTGGATCATTCACTTTCTTCGGAAACACTGTTGGGATAACACGCCCGTTCCTCAGTACCCTGCTGTCACTGGCAATATTATCCACAGAAGTTACAGAAGTTAGAGAGGGCAAAACTACCTCCTATCCATCTTCCAACATCGTGGCATTGTATTTGTACGGGACCGCTTTCTGAGAGGTATACGGCACAGGTCCTGGCAAACAGATCACCAGAGGAGTAATGGCTGGCTTCTCATTGTTATAGGCTATCTCCAACCGTTTGAACTCAGGAGTGATGACACATACCTCCTTGTCTTTCCTTGTGATGATTAACTCCCTGCTATCCATTAGTCCTTGTATATCATCTTGCACTTTTCGACATCCTTTTAAATCCACGAGACACACCTCACATGCTGCATGATTGTGATCAAACAAAGCTACCTCACACATCTTAATGTGTATCGGAACAAGGGGGTCCGAACATGCTGGACATTAAGGATGACACCATCTTCACAACAGTCTTGTATCATATTAACAGCTGGTCTAAGGTTCGGCAGAGGGTTTGCCTGAACGTTTGGGTTCTGGTCTTTGAAAGATAGTAGGTTGGCTCGAACCAACCTCTGCACCTCACTCTTCAAAGAATAGCAGTTCTCAACATCATGGCCTGGGGCCCCTTGGTGAAAAGCATAGGTAAGCTTGGGTCGAAACCAGGCTGGTGGTGTTGCTGGCATAGGAGGAGGAGGTTTTGTCTTTATTAGGTCTTTAGCGAGCAGGGCTGGTAGTAATTCTGCATACTTCATGGGAATGGGATCGAAGGTTGTCCTTTGGCGATATTGTGGGTTGAATCGTTGTTGAGGATTTTGTGGACGGTTTTGTTGTTGTGGATGGTATTGTTGTGGAGGTTGTTGGTATGGGTATTGTGGTCTTTGTTGTTGAAAGTGTGGTTGATATCCTGGGTTTGGGATGGTCGATGCGACATTTGCAACTTGGCGGTATGGGGTGTAACCTTGCTGGGGCCTGCCATGAGCTACCATTCCCACCTCTTGCTCCTTCTTCTTTGCAAAATGGTTCCTGAACTTCTTAGTACCACTTGCAGCAGGAATACTCTCCATGGTCAATCGTCCTTCTCGGACACCTTCCTCCAAACGTACTCCCATGTTAACCATTTCAGTAAAGTCTGTCGGTGCACTCGCGACCATTTTCTCATAATAGAATTGACCAAGGGTCTTCAAGAAGATTTTGGTCATCTCTTTTTCTTCTAAAGGCGAGACAATCTGAGCTGCCACCTCCCTTCAGCGTTGGGCATACTTTTTGAATGTTTCTTTGTCCTTCTGAGTCATAGCACGAAGCTGGTCCCGATCTGGGGCCATGTCCAAGTTATACTTATATTGGCGGATAAAAGCCTCGCCAAGATCGTTGAAAGTGCGGATGCTAGCACTGTCAAGGTTCATATACCATTTTAAAGCAGCACCAGTCAGATTGTCCTGAAAGAAGTGGATAAGAAGCTTGTGGTTGTCAGTGTACAGGGACATCTTTCTCGCCTACATCACCAGATGGCTGCGTGGACATGTATTTCCCTTATACTTTTCAAAGTCAGGGACCTTGAGTTTGTGTGGTATTGTGACGTTAGGAACCAAGCAGAGTTTGCGAGCATCTCTCCCAAACAAGTCTTTTCCCTGGAGAGCTTCAACTTCCCGTTGCATCCCGTCAAATTTCTCCTGAAGTTCATCCATCTTGTCAAAAACTCCAACACTTTCAGCATGAAAGATAGGCTCAGCCTCTTGTTGAACGGTGTGGATAAGTGGTGTTGAGTAAGTCATCGCAGCTTGCGAAAAAGACGGGCCGGGTTGTGAAACCGGTGTTGATTGTTGAGCAAAGGGGAGTGGAACTTCGGACAAAGCGGGTTGGAAACTTCCACTAACTGCGGGTGGCATTCCCCATGTGCAACCTGGAGGCATAAACAAAGGTGGAGAAGGCACCGTGGATAGTGGAGTAGTGCTTATGAAAGGTTGTTCCACAACGGCAGCGGCAGATTGAGAACCCTGAGCCGACAAAAGTGCACTCATCATAGCTGTTAATCTATCCATCCCCTCTCACAGACTAGCAACCTCCTCTCGAAGATTCTGATTTTCTTGCTCGACAAGATCCATCTTCTTCTTCTGATTAGCTCTAGTGTTGTAAACAAGGGTAGGCTTGCGAAGAATTCGCTGGGCCACTTTCTTTGACGGCGGTGGATTAACCTTTTATTGGTGAACAAAGTGTGAGACTCGATTTGGAAACTATGAATGCAGGATGATGCATGATTATGCTTATGCAAAAAAAGGACAATTTATTATCGAAGGGCTTGTTGAAGTAATTGTAAACATCATAATTTAAACACTTCACTTAAGCATTGAAACATTACAAAAATAGATTTTTTTTTGTTTACAAGTCAAAAGATTTTGGAAGCTAAAATCTAAACATAAGGTCCTAAGAACTTCAACTCAAACTACTGGAGTAGATGGATCCTCGAAATCTGGATGTGCACTAGAGAACGAATCTATAAACCTCTTCTTTCTCCTAGAATCCTAGTTGAGCAAATCGTCCTTTTGCCGAAGTAAGTCATCTTTCTCAATCATCCTCTGATTTTGGACGAAAAGCTCATGGTCTTGCTGTGCTAGATTTCCCTTCAAGGTCTCATACTCACGCTCAAGCTCTTGGTATCTCCTCTTCCAAGTCTCCTTTTCTTGCCTTTCCTTGGTTAGTTGCTCATGAAACTCTTCCTTGGTGTCGAAGGGTATAGGCAAGGCTGATGGTGGGATGGTGAGGATAGGTATCTGGGTAAATGGTAAGGTAGGCCAAAGCTCATGGTCCTATCAATAACCCACTGAGTATAAGATTCGTGCACATAATCCAATTTCTTCCCCAACTGGCTTCTGTTGAGTCTCCAGATAGCACTCCAAGCTTGTACGAATCTTTCTCTTCTGTTTGAGTGGTCTTCATGTTTAAGATAGAACTCACTAGTCAAGGCAAGATTGTTTAGTTTGGTTCTCACAGGGTAACCAAACTGTCGTCGGGCTAGGAAAGGGTTGTAGCTAATCCCGCCACGCATACCAAGAAGAGGTACGTTGGGGTATTCACCACAACTAACAATAACCTTCCCCACATCACAGGCTGCCTGGTACCAAACTATGTTAGAGGGATGGAGGGCCATGACACTGTGAGACCAAGGAAGATCTTCAAGGTTGGCTTTGAAAGCATGGGTTTGAGGTAGGTGGGAGATAAACCATTTGTAGAGCAGTGGTGCACAACAAAGGATAGTTCCACGGCCGGCTTGGGTTCGGTCATGGATGGAGTGGTAGGTATCGGCTAGTAGTGTGGGTACATGGTTTTTGGCGAGGAAGATTTTGATGGCAATGATGTCAACAAAATTGTCAACATTTGGGAAAAGTATGAGGCCATATATGAGTAGGGCTAGGGTGGAATGGAAAGCACGTGTACTAGCTGCCTCAGCAAATGTGGTGGCTTGTTGGTAGAGGAAATGGGTGGATAGACCCTGAAGGCCTCCTTTAGTGGTGAGGTTTGCTTGGATGAGGGAAGTTTCGAGATGGAGAGCGGCTGCGATGTCGGAGGGTCTAGGGATAGGCTTAAGGCCGTGGAACGGTATCTAGTCTGGCACGGGTAAACCAACCAAGTTTGAATACTCTTCAAGTGTAGGGACAAGCTGATAGTCAGGAAATGTGAAGCAATGGTAGAGAGGGTCATAGAATTGGACCAAAGTTTCCAAGCATCCTTCCTCAACATCTACTCTAAGGATAGTAAGCAGCTTCCCATGATGAGTTCGAAAATCTATTGGATCACTTACTAAAGACCCTAGCTCCCTTAACTTTGACAAGTCTGGTTTCTTGAAAAGATACTTTTTATTACTTCTCCGTGGAATGTCCATATCTACAATGTTTACAAAAAGTTTGTTTACGTCCTTCAATGATTTGGATGAAAAAAGAAAAGAGTTTATGCATGGATGCATGTATGCATGATTAGGTTAAAGAGCGGAGAAAACATGGTGACTTTAGGTCCACAATGTTGGAGTCAAGGGTAAACATGCCATTTGGAAAGGACTATGGTTTCATATGTACCTGTATCACGGGTTCTACCATGTTCCCAAAGTCCTCAACCCCTTCCAAATATCATTGGGTTACGAGATTGACTCTCGGTCCAAGAATATTTGTAAGAAAGTCTTGTTTGAGTGTAGTATCGCGTATCAACTAATTCAAGATTACTCTTGGTTAGCCACCGCACTACGTCCTAAAAGGCCAAGATGGATTAAAGGTAACTAAAGGTCCTCAACTTCATAGGTCACTTGAAAATAACGACGCCAAACACGACTACTCATGTCGACATAGTAATACTTCCAAGATTCCTCCATTGAGTGGGGTTATCACATGTGCCACATCCGAAATTTACTCTCAGAAAGACACTTTGATTATACCACCGTCCTATCATATGTTTCCCTCAAGTCCGGGTGTAGGACTTATCTCACCACTCACGTAAAAAGATAAACACTTAAGCACGTATTTACAATTACAAATAATAATGAAGCATAAAGATAAAGAAAAGCAAGATAGGTTTAACCCACTTAGGATTTTGGTCCCCAGTGAAGTCGCCATTTTTCTGTCGCGGTGATTTTTGGATATCAAGCTATTAATTAGCGTTGACTCGCAATTTTAAGTTCACCACCGATCTTTTATTTTTCTGAGGAAAAGGGAGAAAGTTCGAAAAACCCTATTTTTTAGAGAGATCAAAGGTCCGGGGGTTGGTTACGCAAAGGGAAGGTATTAGCACCCTAAACGTCTACAGTACTCTATAGGAACCTCTTGTTTTTATTTATCTTTATGCTAAATTGTAAATTTGTTTGTAAATAAATGCTTAAGTGTAGAAGAGACTAAAGTGATGAGATTAAAAGAAAGGAAAATGTTTTCGTTATTTTGTTGATTTGGAAAGACAAAGTCTTTTTGCCTACGTACCCGAGCGGGATCAAAATCACGTAGTTCGGGGTAAAAAGCCAAGTGATTGGTTTTGATTGATTTTAAAGTTCGAAAAATGTTTTGAGGAAGATAAGAGGCCGAAAAGGCATAGAAGAATAAAAATGTGAGTTTGATTGATTTTAATTGAAGAAAGAGTTTGATTGATTAAAGATTGATTAAAAATTTGATTAAAAAAAAGGAAAGTTCAAAGTTTGACTTTTTTTTGAGATTTTGATTATATGAAATGTTTTTGGGTTTTGACTATTTGACTTTTTTGTGAAAATTTTGATTAAGTCTTAAGGTCCAGAGACTAAGTTATGCAGAGATAGTCCAAACGCGCCGGATCCCTCAAAATGACGTTGGATCAAGTGAGGGTCCTTTTCCTCGGATACGGTCATTATTACATTATCGTCCTCGACATAAAGCAGAAAAAATAAATGTGGTGTCGGTGCGATATTCTCATTTATATTTACATTGGACCTAGATACTTTCTAATGGAAATAAAATAAATGACAAAAATAATAAAATAAAATTGCAAATGCATTAAAATAAATATGCTAGAAAGAAATAAAAATGCATGAAATGCAAGACAATAAATAAATATGGTGCATAAAATAAATAAAGAAAATAAAAATGCAAGACATAAAATAAATATGGTGCATAAAATAAATAAAGAAAATAAAAATGCAAGACATAAATTAAATATGATGCATAAAATAAATAAATAAAATAAAAATGCAAGACATAAAATAAATATGGTGCATAAAATAAATAAAGAAAATAAAAATGCAAGACATAAAATAAATATGGTGCATAAAATAAATAAAGAAAATAAAAATGCAAGACATAAATTAAATATGATGCATAAAATAAATAAATAAAATAAAAATGCAAGACATAAAATAAATATGGTGCATAAAATAAATAAAGAAAATAAAAATGCAAGACATAAAATAAATATGGTGCATAAAATAAATAAAGAAAATAAAAATGCAAGACATAAAATAAATATGGTGGAAGAATTAAAAAATGCATGAGGTACTGAAAATTAATGGCCATAAAATAAAATGCATGATAAACAAAGAAAATAATAAAAATAAAAAATGAGTAAATAACTAAAAAGAAAAGAAAGAAAAAAGAATAGGAAAGATAGAAGGGGGTGCAGTAAGGAGAAAGCGGGGTGCAGAAAGTAACAGAAAAGAGGAGGAAGAAGAGAGATTGGGCTGAGTTAAGCCCGTTGGGCTAAACGGAAAAACTCAGACCGGTTTGGTTCAAAAAAAAAACTGAACCGGTTTAAGCTTTCTATAAAAGGCCAAGGGCCGGTTTTTTTGTTATTTCTTTCCCTTCTTCCTCTCTCTTCTCTCTTTTCTTTTCCTCTCTTCTTCTCTCTAAAAGAAACACCGGAAACAGTACTCCGACGCTGCGGCCGGCCAGCCCAAGGGGCGGCGCCACCGCGCCGGAGAGGCAACTAGCACCTTTTTTCAAAACTTTTTCGCTTTTTAGAAATCCATTTTCTTGCTCTTTATGAATCCAAACCTTGTTTTTTCAAAATCTTTTTGAAAAGAGCTAGATCTACATTTAAGTTTTCGAAAATCACCTTGGTTTGAACTTTGGTTTTGGTTCGGATTTAGGCTTGGATTTGTGCTTTTGGTTCGGTTTTAGGCCGGATTTGTGTTTGATGTTGGTTATGTGGCTGAGATCGTTTTTTGATGTTGGTTTTGTGGCTGAGATCGTTTTTTGATGTTGGTTCTGTGGTTGATGATCGTTTTTTGATGTTGGTTTTGTGGTTGATGATTTTGTTTTTCGTAATTTTCGATTCGGATTCGTGAAAAAAAAAATGGTTCTAGAAAAGAAAAGAGGAAAAAAAAACAATTTAGGGTTTTTTCTTTACTCTGTTGGTGGTTTGTGGTGGTTTGCGAGTTTTTTTTATGGTGGTTGTTGGTGGTCCAGGATGGTTGTTGCTCTGACTGATTCTGACTGTACTTGGGATTTTGGGACTCTCCGAACATTACACTCGGTGTACTATTTATAGTAAAAAAAAGGACTGTGGACGAAATGGACAAAAATGCCCCTCCTGGGGTCTGAACCAAAAATGACTGAAAAATAAAATAAAATAAAAAACAGTAAAAAAAATAAAAACAATAATAATAAAAAACGAAAATAAAAGAAAACACTTAATAAAAATAATTTAAAAAAGAAATAAAGAAAATACTAAATAACAATAAAAATAATAAAATGATAAAAAAAAAAATTGCCTTCGGAGCAAAAATGAGGTATTTTAAAATACCTCCCTGCCGAAATTCCGTCTGAAACGACGAATATTTCCGGCTTAAAAAGACGAGAAAAGCGAATTGAAAATTGGTCAAAAATGGGGTATGACAGTATGCCTTACTTGCAAGTCATCCACCTGAATCACCTGAAACACACTATGAAGATTCGACAACGGCGGCGGTAACACAATCCGATAAGCTACTTCTCTTACCCTTTCCACAATCTGATACAGACCAATAAAATGGGGTGCCAACTTCTTAGACTTCAAAGCACAACTAACACCAGTCACCAGATTAACTTTCAAGCACACAAGATCTCCGGTCTAAAACTCAATATCTTTCCTTCTCTTATCATGGTAACTCTTCTGTCTACTCTACGATGCTTTCATCTTTTCCTGAATCATCTTAACCTTCTCAGTAGTCTGCTGAATAACTTCCGGACCAAACATATCACTCACTCCCGACTCATGCCAACACAAAGGCATCCTACATCTCCTTCCATACAACGCTTCAAAAGGTGTTATACCAATACTCGAATGAAAACTGTTGTTGTAAATGAACTCAATCAACAGCAAATATTCGCACCAACTCACTCCTTGTTCCATAACACACGCCCTCAACAAATCTTCTAAGGACTAGATGGTCCTCTCCGTCTGATCGTCAGTTTGAGGATGGTAAGCAGAACTGAACCTCAACTTTGTTCCCAAAGCTTCTTGCAAACTCTCCCAGAACTTCGACGTAAACCTCGGATCTCTATCTGACACAATGCTAGATGGAATACCATGTAAACTGATAATCTGCAGAATGTAGATCGCCGCCAACTTCACTAAAGACATACCGGTCTTGGTAGAAATAAAATGCGTTGACTTCGTAAACCTGTCAACAATCACCAAAATCGAATCACTTCCCTTCACAATCTTCGACAAACCATTTACAAAAATCCATCGAAATACTATCTCACTTCCATTTGGGAAAAAACAACGGTTGCATCACTCCAGATGGCTTCTGATGCTCAATCTTAGACTTCTGAGAAACCAAACAAGCATACACAAACTCTGCAATATCTCTCTTTATTCCTTGTGACCAAAACAACTTCTTAAGATCTTGATACATCTTCGTCGCTTCGGGATGAATACTCAAACTAATCATGTGACCTTTGTAACACCCCGATTTTAATATTAATTATCGGTATTATTTATAGATAGTATTAAGATTATTATTGGTTGAAAATAATAGGATGGAGAATGAGATAATGAGATGATAGAGGTGGGGGTGTGAACTAGAAGTAATCAAATAAGTGGGGGAAGAGAAAGTAAAATTATGATGAGTGGGGAAAGAAAAATAATAGTATGATGAATAGCCCAATTCCCAAGTATAAATAGAAAAATAGAAAGAAAAAAAATCTGAATAGACAGTTTTGCTGAACGTAGAAACAGAGAGAAGAGCAGCAGTCAGAGAAAGGAAAACCTAGCTACAACGAAGTCAAGCCAAATCGGAGATTTCTGAAGATTCAAGGTAAGGGGGAGAATCCTTTCTTTCTAGGGTGTTTTAATCTTAATGATGAGGGTTGTCTAATCTTAAAATTGTTGTTATGATAGAAATTATGATGAAGGAATGACGAAGTACATACGTAATAAGAATTGATGATGATGTAGGAAAATTAGAATGGTGAAAACAGATGGCTAGGTTTTGGGTATAGAATTTAACATGTGAAGAGTTGTTGTAATTAATGGATGGTGTGAAAAATTAGTGTTTGGATGATAGGGTAACCCTAGGTATTGTTCCCTAGCAATTTATGATCATAAGGGGTCAGAAACAGGGATTTTTAGCCAAGTTAGGAGCAATTTCGAGGGCAAAAACGTTTTTCTCGGTTTTGGAATTGTCCGATCGTGCCACGTTGGAGGGCCATCGTACCACGATATTTCCAGTGGCAAAACTCCTTTTTCAAGGTGTCCCATCGTGCCACGATGGAGTGCTATCGTGCCACGATTTGTAGAATCGTGGCACGATCTTGGACCAACATTTTGACCACTTTATTTTCGGAATTAAGCTTAGGTGTCTTCATGAAAGTTGTAGATATGGATGTTAGCGTTGGTGTGTCTTTCGAGTGACCACATTTAGACATCCACAACTTACGTTATGGTCAAATGACTACACAGGGGTCAGCACGGTCGTGCACTCTGCCCAGGTTTAGGAAAAGAAACATTTCCAGCCCTCTCTGTCCCGAAATGGACTTAGGTCCCTTCATGAAAGTTGTATATATAGATGTCAGCTTTTTTTTTCCCTTTGGTTTGAATCCATATAGATCTCTATAACTTGAGTTATGATTAAAATACTGGACTTGTGTCATGCTGTGTACTTCATGAAACTTCAGCACAATCCTTTCAGAGAACTCTAAAACATCTTTGAAAGAAATAGTAGGTTTAAGAAGGTCGTTAGCATGAAAAGTAGGAGTATAATAAGATCCCAAACCAATAATCTTAGAGGAGGGAAAAGTATAAGTGTTGTAATAGAAGCCTTCTAAGTCTTGACGATAACAACATAAATAATCAAAAGATGTAGTAATGGAAAGAACGAATGAGGAGAGTAGATTAAAAACTGTAGTATTGATTAACGAAGGAATGAAAAATATATGTATGCTCATATAAGATGTTCATGAATGACGAGAAGTTACTGTTATATGATGATGATTTATGACGAGATAGTAATTGTTGAATGACGATGATGAATGATGCTTGTGAATGACAAGTAATGAAGATGACATACCTTGTTTAAGATGACGAGTAAACGATGAAGCGGATTACGTCGTAAGTAGAAGTTAAAGCAATGTGTAAGGTCGGAGATGGTAATAATAGTGAGAGAAGACATCAAGTTAATTAAGATTAATAAGATGAGACATTAATAGTGTAGATGGTGAGGTTACACAATGAGTTTACACTACAAGAAAACAACGTTTTAGCGTCGGCCGAAAACCCACTCTAACAGGGGAAAAACCGACACTAACACTCAATTAGCGTTGGATTAGCGTCGGGGTCGGGGGCTGGCTAAAAAAATTGAAGCTACTGGGTAGAGTGGGCTATCTGTCCTAAGACGCTAAAATAGTGTCGGTTTAGCCGAGTTTAAAATCGACTCTTCGCGCAACCGAGTCTATTAAATTCAAAATCAAAATGTCAACAAATTAATTTAGAGTTTGCCAGATCGACGCTAACTAAAAAATATAGACTCGATTGCACTAATGCTAAAGTCAACTTCAAACCAGTCAACTAAATCTTTTAGAGTCGGCCAACCAACTCTACAGTCATACAAGTCAACTAAATCTTAGAGTCAGTTTGGCCGACTCTAAAGTCAAATTCTAAAGTAAAGATCATAATAGTCAAAAGAACTTGTAGAGTCGGTACGGCGGACGCTAGATTTTTTTTTTTGCTAATTTTTACTGTGTACCCTGCGAAGGTGAGAAAAACACACAAGAAGGGGGTTGAATTTTGTGGGCTATTTCTTTTCTATCTCAAAAACTTATGTTAGTTCAGATTCTGATATTGATCAGATCTGAACTATTTTCAGAGTGTTATATGCAGCGGATATAAAGTAAATGAGAGAGGGAAAGAGAGACACAACAGTTTATCCTGGTTCCTTCCACAACCCGGAAGTAGTCCAGTCCACTTGTCACTACAAGAGATTTTTCACTATAATCAAACGATTACAATTGCTCAAGCACAAAGCATAGAGACTTCCTTGCTCACACACACAGTATGAGACTTCCTTGCTCAAACACCTAGTAAGAGACTTCCAGTTGCTCAAACACTTAGTAAGAGACTTCCCTGCTTAAACACAAAGTCTAAGACTTTCTATGCTCAATACACAAAGTTATGAGACTTCTGGTTGCTCAAGCACGCAGGCTAGAGGCTTTGAATCAAACAGATTTACAACAGAAATTGGTTTGAGTTGAACACTTGATATACTATCAGTGGTGTTCACAAAATACAACTCAGGTTGAGACTCTCTACTTAAGAAATTCTAAGATAATAAGTTTGTAAGAATTTCTAAGTGTTTTGATGACTGTCACGTAAAACAGAGCATGTGTTTTTCTGGAACAGAGTCTTTTTTTCTTCATCTTCAATCCTTCAATCCTTTATAGAAGCTTCAGCTAGCATTCATTATGTTCTGGTGTGCGCACAGAAAACAGAGCATGGCAGATTTGAATTGTTTCCTTAAAACATGGAGAATGTTTTGGCCAAGGAGACAACTGTTGCATAGAGTTGTTATGACAGTACAGTACTTCACTGTTGATAGTTGTAAACGTTGACTGCTGATTCAGACTTCAGAAGCTTCTCTTCAGAAGCTGGCTTCAGGAACTGTTCATCAGAAGCTCCCTTCAGGCACAGTACTTCAGAAGCTAGTCATCAGATACTGTTCATCAAACACACTTCTTCAGAAGCAGACTTCAGACGCACTGTTCATCAGACGCACTTCTTCAGAAGCAGACTTCAGATGCACTGTTCATCAGACGCACCCTTCAGAAGCTGGTCTTCAGACGCACTTCTTCAGAAGCAGACTTCAGACGCACTGTTCATCAGACGCACCCTTCAGAAGCTGGTCTTCAGACGCACCCTTCAGATACACTCTTCAGACGCTGATTTTCTTCAGCCTTGCAACACAAGCTTCTATGCTTTCCTTCTTGCTCTTAGCTTGTTCTTTCATAACCAATGTTAGATACCAATCTTTAAGTACATGGTTCTGCACACTTAGAATCAAGCATTAGCAATTCCAATTTTCTTTTCAACACTTTGTTATCATCAAAACCCAAAAGAGAGTAATTCATACATTTTGTTCCAATAATCTCCCCCTTTTTGATGATCACAAACACAAATATTAAAAGGAAAATTGTTGTTAATTTAATTAACAAGTTGACTTCAGGTATGAGGTTTGCAAGCTCCCCCTGAGTCTGATCCAGGTTAATTAAATTCAGTTTAGATCAAAAAGGTGAGAATTTCAGAATTGTTGTTAACTTTAATTAACAAGTTGACTTCAGGGTATGAGGTTTGCAAGCTCCCCCTGAGTCTGATAATCCACAAGGTGAGGTTTGCAAGCTCCCCTTGATTCTTATCCAAGTTAATTAAATTCAACTTAAAACAATAAGGTGAAATTATCACTCAGAATTATAAATAACAAGCTGACTTCAGGGTATGAGGTTTGTAAGCTCTCCCTAAGTCTGATAATTCACAGGATGGGGTTTGTAAGCTCCCTGAGTCTTCTCCAAGTTATTTAAATTCAATTTAACTCAATAAAGAGTAATTTATCTCACAGAATTTCAAAACAGAGGCTAAGAGATTAAAAGTTGTTCTCATAAGTTAATTAATTATGAGTAATTAACTTATATTCTAAGCTCAGAGCCTGAAATACTTGTTACTTTTACTCCCCCTTTTGTCATCAACAAAAAGAAAATTCAAGAATTTTAAGAGAGTGAAAATGTGAGATAAAATTTTCAGAACATTTTGTTCAGTACCACTGAACTGATTTCAGACACAACTGTCCAGAACATATGGTTTAGTACTACTGAAATTTTTCAGACAGATTTGAAAGTTTAAAACTGGGTCTGAAAACTGAACATATAAGATGAAAGATTGAAAGTGTGATTGTGTTTTGGGTGTTTAAAACATTTCAGAATATGAAAACAGAAGAACATTAAACACAGTGATGACTTTAGGAGGGACAAAGTACAGCTTTCAAGGCTTAATTCATTACAGCCCAACTGTTATTACTTATCAGATTTTGACCAAGTGCTGAACAACTATTCAGATTCACTCTCATTAGTGGGCCACGTGTAAAGTGTCCACTTAAGATGAGTTTTATCAGAAGTCACAAAAAAATCAGATTCTGAAACTCAGACTCTGATGTTTTCAGAAGCTGAACTATCTTCAGACTCTCAAAGTGAGTGTCTGTTAAGTCTTAGCTTCTGATGAACTTCAGGTTCTCAGTTTCTATTCAGAGTCAAGCAATTTTTCAAGAGATGAAATGCAAGTTCAGATTCTTTTTAATAAAATCTGTCTAAAATGAGGGGTTTCGTAAATATATCAGCCCATTGATGATTGATAATTAGAATCAATGAATTGAAAATCCAAAACACCCTTCTGAACATAATCTCTAATAAAATGAAGTTTAAGTTCAAAAATGCTTGGCTCTTGAATGTATAATTGGAATTTTTAGACAAACAGATTACAGTAGTATTATCACAAATAAGGTTATGATGTTTTCATGAATCTGATAGTTTTCCAACTGATGTAGAATCTATTAAGTATAACAGAGAACAATCATACCTCTGTCGAGCTTTCGATCTACCTCTCCTTGTTCAATCAGGCTGTTTCTGAACACCCATTTTTGTTCCAACAATGTTCTAGATTGTCTTCAGGAGAAGTGTCAGCTAGCTCAGCACCAATGATCCAGTCTTTGTGGTTTCCTCCAGATTCCACAGTACCTCCCTCTTTCATGGTCAGGGTTTGGAACATAGACTTTCCTTCTGTCATGTAATGCCAGCAGCCATTGCCCAGGTACCAGGATTTCTCCTTTTCTTTGGCTGTTCAGCATATATGCAACAGAATTAATCTCAGACCTAGGTACCCATATGGGTCCTCTTGGGCTAGTTCTGAAAGGTTTAGTCTTTTGCACCTTATGTCTGGAGTTATAGAACTCAGACTTGTTCAGATACCTTGGATATGAATCCTTTAATCTTGAATAAGTCTTAGTATCAGACACTGAGTTCTTCAGAACCTGAGCTTTCAAAGGTCTTGACTCAGATTTCTTCAGAACCTGAGACTTGAAGGTCTTTGGTTCTGAGTCTTTTAGTGTCTAAACCTTTGAAGACTTGGGTTCTGTTTTCTTCAGAACTTTGGACTTAAGAGTCTTTGATTCTGTTTTGTTCAGAATCTTGGATTCAGAAGTACAATGTTCTGATTTGTTAAGAACTTCAGTTTTGTCTGCTCCTGACACAAAGCAACCTTTCTGACCTTTCTTAATACAATAAGAATCAGATGACAGATTGGCTTTCTTTTGTATCCTTTGTCTGACATTCTGGGATTTAAAAGGTTTTGTATAAACTGGTTTATTATTCCTTGAAGGTTTCATAAACACAGCCTTTTGAAAATTTGAGTCTAAATTTTTCAGAGTTTGAGACTTGCTAGTCTTAGGTTCTAAACTCTTCAGACTTTGAACCTTTTCAGATTTAAAGTCTGTTTTCCTCATAGTCTTAGACTTAGAACCTTTTGGTTTAGACTTTGGCAAAGTTTTAAATTCAGCCTTCATCTTTCCCTTAGGTTCAGAAGTTTTAGATTCTGAGCAGTTCAGAACTTCAGACTTAGCAGTCTCAGTTTCTGTTCAATTCTGTTTCTCATAATTGTCAGATGCAGGTACAAAATACACCTTAGTGACTTTATACTATCTTCAGAATAGGATGGAAGGTTTGTTTCATTAAAAATTAAATGAATCATTTTTGAAACCAATTCCTTCTCCTTTGTTTCTGTTGATATTATAAATCATAGAAGCAACTTTGCTTCTGTTGATTCCAGTCAAAATAAAATCTTGAAGAGCAATTTCTTCTTCACTTAAAGGCTTATCAACTTTCTTATCAGTCAGTTTTACAAGAAGAGCATTGTTCTCATCTTCTAATTCAGAGATGTGGCTTTGAGCTTCTTCTTGTTTTCTTTCAAGCAGTTCAAGTTCCTTTTTCAAAGTTTTAAATTGTTTTGACTTGTTTAGATAATGACTGATAAGATCTTTGACAGTTTCAATAAGTTCAGATCTAGTGAGTTTAGAGTATACCTCATCTTCATCATCTGAGTCTAAATCTGACTCTGTATCAGAAGATACAGTTGCAACCAAAGCCAAATTGGCTTCTTCTTCATCTTCATTGTCAAAGTCTGATTCTTTGTCAAGATCATTCCAAGTTTCCATCAGCCTTTTCCTGATCTTGTTTATGAATTTGCTTGACTTGGAGTTAGTGCTCTTTGACTTCTCCTTTGATTTGTCCTTTTGAAGTTCTGGACAGTCAACAATGAAGTGACCCACTTTCTTGCAATTGTAGCAGCCCTTCTGATCTTCCATCCTAGAACCTGATCCTTTGAAGCCACTGCTTTTGTTTGAGAACTTCTTGCTTCGATTAGCCAAGTACTGAAGTCTTTTGGAAAGCATTAGTATCTCTTCAGTTTCTGAGTCTTCTTCGGAGCCTTCATCTGAAAGTTCTTCTTCAGACTCATAAACTTTCAGAGCCTTTGCAAACTTTCCTTTGGACTTCAATGCTTTGGACTTAACTTTCTTAGCAGGTTCATCCTCATTGAGTCCCAGTTCATGCAGTAGTGTAGCTTTTCTTCGGAATCTGAAGTCATGAAACCAGAGTCTAAAATCTTGAGTACATAGTCTCAATGTTTTCATCTTCCTTCATTCTGAACAGCTCATACTGCTGAACCAGAAGGTTTGCCTTTTCTTCTCTAACCTTCTTGTTTCCTTCATGGTTAGAGCATAGAGAGGTGAAGATGGCTTTTGCTGTTGATTTATCACTCAGCTTCAAGTACTCATTATGAGGTAGAGAATCCATAATGATACCTCTTACATTGTGATGCTTTCTGTAGATCTTCCTTTGAGCATCAGTAAGGCCTCTTCTGTTTATGGCTACTCCTTCTTCATCAACTGCAATGGATATTCCATCTTCTATGATATCCCATAAGGAATCATCAATTCCAATGATATGGCTGTACATTTTGCTTTTCCACCATGAAAATTTCTCTGGATCACCAGTAAACATAGGAGGTTTATGGTGTGAATGAGATTGCCATTTATCTGTACCATAGTCATGTGATACAGTAGCATGATTTCTAGGAGAGGGTGGAGGGGAACTGCTGGATGACATGTTTTTCTCAGGATCTTATACTGACTCACTGTTAAGTGATTGAATATCAGATCCAGGGGCTCAGATACCAACTGAAGGTGAGAAAAACACACAAGAAGGGGGGGTTGAATTGTGTGTGCTATTTCTTTTCTATCTCAAAAACTTATGTTAGTTCAGATTCTGATATTGATCAGATATGAACTATTTTCATAGTGTTTTATGCAGCAGATATAAAGTAAATGAGAGAGGGAAAGAGAGACACAACAGTTTATCCTGGTTCCTTCCACAACCTGGAAGTAGTCCAGTCCCCTTGTCACTACAAAAGATTTTTCACTATAATCAAACGATTACAATTGCTCAAGAACAAAGCATAGAGACTTCCTTGCTCACACACACAGTATGAGACTTCCTTGCTCAACCACAAAGGATGAGACTTCCTTGCTCAAACACCTAGTAAGAGACTTCTAGTTACTCAAACACTTAGTAAGAGACTTCCCTACTTAGACACACAGTCTAAGACTTTCTATGCTCAATACACAAAGTTATGAGACTTCTGGTTGCTCAAGCACGCAGGCTAGAGGCTTTGAATCAAACTTATTTACAACAGAAATAGGTTTAAGTTGAACACTTGATATACTATCAGTGGTGTTCACAAAATACAACTCAGGTTGAGACTCTCTACTTAAGAAATTCTAAGATAATAAGTTTGTAAGAATTTATAAGTGTTTTGATGACTGTCACGTAAAACAGAGCATGTGTTTTTCTGGAACAGAGTCTTTTTTTCTTCATCTTCAATCCTTTAATCCTTTATAGAAGATTAAAGAGCTGTTGAGAAGAGCCATGTCATCAAAAGAGCCATTGCAAATAGAGCTTCCGCCAACATTCATTCTGTTCTGGTGTGCGCACAGGAAACAGTGCATGGCAGATTTGAATTGTTTCCTTAAAACATGGAGAATGTTTTGGCCAAGGAGACAACTGTTGCATAGAGCTGTTCTGACAGTACAGTACTTCACTATTGATAGTTGCAAACGTTGACTGCTGATTCAGACTTCAGAAGCTTCTCTTCAGAAGCTGGCTTCAGGAACTGTTCATCAGAAGCTCCCTACAGGCACAGTACTTCAGAAGCTAGTCATCATATATTGTTCATCAGACGCACTTCTTCAGAAGCAGACATCAGACGCATTGTTCATCAGACGCACCCTTCAGAAGCTGGTCTTCAGACGCACTGTTCATCAGACGCACTGTTCATCAGACGCACTTCTTCAGAAGCAAACTTCAGACGCACCCTTCAGAAGCTTGTCTTCAGACGCACCCTTCAAACACACTCTTCAGACGCTAATTTTCTTCAGCCTTGCAACACAAGCTTCTATGCTTTCCTTCTTGCTCTTAGCTTGTTCTTTCATAACCAATGTTAGATACCAATCTTTAAGTACATGGTTCTGCACACTTAGAATCAAGCATTAGCAATTCCAATTTTCTTTTTAACATTTTGTTATCATCAAAACCCAAAAGAGAGTTGTTCATACATTTTGTTCCAATACCCTGTTCTAGAAAAGTGAACCAGAAATCTACAAATCATTTCGTTTCATACCCTGTTTTGCAAAACAATACCACAAATCTGCTAAATATTTCACTTTATATCATGTTTTCCCGTAATGCCAATAAACTAGTCAACACATCAAATAAGCTACAAAAAGTAATATTATGCTAACATAAGAAACACATTCAGTTTAACTGCTGTTGTGATAATATATTACCAACAAAATAAGCACGTCCAAAAAATGTCGTTCTAGTACTAAAAACTAGTCTAAAACAACTAAAGTCAGGTGTCACTATGCAATGATTGGTCGTCCAAGTTATCATCATAATGAGGATGTGAAAGAGGCTGGGTGGCACTACATGATCCGTGAAATTCTAGCAATTCTGGTTCAGAACCAGTAAAACAGAGTATGAAAACTAAAGTTCAGAAGCAGAAAATAAAGTGCAGAAAGATAAAGAACACAATGAATTTGTTAACCCAGTTCGGTGCAAACTTCACCTACTCTGCGGGATACCAATCCAGGAAGGAAATCCACTAAGTAGAATTAATTCTAAGACTCAGACACAACCCTTGTTCCAGTCTTGTCACTTAATCTCTACCTGTCTAGACTTCTACCCAGGAACACCACCTAGGTATAAGAACCCCCTCTTACTTCCTAACCACGTAATCACAGCCCAGTGATTAACAAACTCAAATAAAACACAAATACGATGAAGACACTCTTCAACAAAACAAAAACATCACTTGTGCTTAAAAGCTTTAAGTGATTTACAACTCAAAACACCTAAACCAACTCAAACAGATGAGTGGTGTACGAAGGAAAGCCTAAAGCTTACACAAAGACTCTTATGACAATATCAGTTTTTTTTTCAATTCCAATTCAAATTCTACAAAGTAGCACTTCCTCCTTATATAGGCTTCAGCAGCTCTCATAATTCTGAATCATATAATCTTCAAAGATTCAATGCTGAAATTATTTAGAAGCTCATAGAAGAAACATATTTCTGAATTATATTTTGCAAAGATACTTTGAAAATATATTCATCAAAAAAAAATTAACAAATCTGCACGCAAGTCTTCACACTAAATATTCAGCCTTCTGGAAACATAAGCCTTGATAAATCTTCAACAAATCTTCAAAAGATACGCAGAAGGAATTAACAAAAAAGAACACAAAAACTCAGCTTCTGAAAGGCAGCTTCTGAAGGCCAACAGAAGTCAACATCTGAACAGTGCGTCTGAAGACCTGTTCAACGTCTGATGAATAGTTCTGCGTCTGAAGGCCAGTTCTGCGTCTGAAGGCCAGTTTTGCTTCTGATGAACAGTAAAACCAATTTTCAGCTTCTGAAACCTGTCAAAACCAATTTCCAGCTTTTGAAGACACAAAATAACATCTGAGGACATTTTGCTTGCACAATTTGATTTTACCAAACATTTAGCCAACCTTCAAATAACCAACAATCCGTTACCTGAACGATGCTCGCGCTCCATAAACAATTTTTTTAATTCAACCATTTGCATCATCTATTCCTTGTTTAGGTCTATAGCCACTTGAGATTGAGCCAATGTGTTGAGTCTGTTGGTGTTGGCTGCATTGTTTGGCAAAACCAAAGTATGGAATAGAAGCATTTCCTTATGTTGAACGTTTCTTCAGTTACAAGTTTTCTCATTTGAAGCCATTCAGAAGCTAAAATCTACATCAGAAGCTGAAATGCTCATCAGGAGCACTGTAGCACTTCAGAAGCAGTTTCAGGTCCTGAAGCCAGCGTTGACTTCTGTTGACCACATCAGAAGCTGGGTTTGCTGGATTGTTTTTGCACGTATCTTGGGAGATTTAGCAAGGAATTATGGTTGTATAATTGCTTCTAGAATGCTGGGTTAATTGGAGAAGATATCTTTGAAGATTTGGTTCAAAATTATGAAAATTCGTATTTTCTGTTTTAAATCTTTCAAAGATTGAATGCAGTTTTATTTGTTACTTTATTGGAACAATCTTATTCCAGTAACAAATCAATTCAGAAGATTTGGAGCATAATTAAGAGGCTTGCTGAAGATTATAAAAGGAGGAGCTTTGCTATTGAAGACTTACGATTTTAGAGAGTTTTAATTCAGAAAAAGAGTCTGTGTTAGTTTTAAGCTTGTTAGCTTTGTTTTGTGCACCACTCATATGTTTTGAGTTGGTTTAGAGTTTTATAGAGTTGTAATTCATTCTAAGCCTTTAGGTATGAATGAAGTCTTTGTGTTTTTGAAGTTTTCTGAAAAACAGAGTGTTTTTGATTAAGGGTTTCAGTAACTGGGTTTAGTTACTTGAATAGGAAGATAGTGGATTCTATTACTCAGAGTTGGGTAGAAGTCTTACTAGGTGGAGGTTAATTGCTTGGGATAAGAACTGGGAGTCAGTGTCTGAGTCTTAAGGATTAAATCCAATAGTGGATTTCCTTCCTGGATTGGTATCCCCCAGAGTAGGAGGTGTTTACTCCGAACTGGGTTAACAAACTTCTGTGCCTTTTTACTTTCCTGCACTTTAATTTGCTGTCTGTGTGTGTTTTTGTTTGTGCTCTGTTTTGCAAACTATTGTGCTAAGTTCTGTTCAGAACCTGTTGGTTCAGAACCTGCGTTCATCTCTTAAGTATTGCCTGGCCAGAATTTCAATTGGCATCAGAGCAGGCACCCTGCCTGTAATTTGGGTGAGATCCAGAGGAGTTTATTACTGGCAAGCATGGATAGAGAAGGAGGCTATGTCAATAGACCACCCCTACTAGATGGCACAAACTATGAGTATTGGAAGTCAAGGATGTGTGCTTTTCTAAAGTCTATTGACAGCAGGACTTGGAAAGCTGTGATTAAAGGCTGGGATCATCCTGAGGTTTTGGACAAAGATGGTAACAAAACTGGAGTATTGAAGCCTGAAGAGGAGTGGACCAAAGCTGAAGATGACTTGTCTCTGGGAAATTCAAAAGCTTTGAATGCTATTTTCAATGGTGTTGACCAGAACATGTTCAGACTTATCAAACAGTGTACTGTTGCAAAGGAGGCCTGGGAAATTTTAAAGACAACTCATGAAGGAACTTCTAAGGTGAAGATGTCCAGACTTCAGTTACTGACCACCAAGTTTGAGAACCTGAAGATGAAGGAGGATGAATCCATTCAGGATTTTTACATGAATGTGCTGGACATGGCAAATTCTTTTGATTCACTTGGGGAGAAGATGTCTGATGAGAAGTTGGTGAGAAAAATCCTCAGGTCCCTGCCTAGAAGATTTGACATGAAGGTCACGGCAATTGAGGAGGCTCATGATATTTCTACCATGAAGGTGGAGGAGCTGATTGGGTCATTGCTCAATTTTGAAACAGCCTTTTGCAAACAGACTGAGAAGAAAGGAAAAGGTGTAGCCTTCAGTGTGAACTCTAAAGCTGATGATCAACAAGAGTCTGAAGAGGATGACTTATCAGAAGCTCTTGTGTTGCTGGGAAAACAATTCAACAAGATTCTGAAGAATGTTAACAGAAAAGCCAAAGCCAAAGGTCAGAACTTTAGATTCAATAACAAAAAGCAACAAACTGATGAGAAGAAGACCAAGTCTGAGGAGAAAAGTAACCAAGCCAAAGGTGTGCAGTGCTATGAGTGTGAAGGTTATGGACATATCAAAACTGAGTGTCCTACTTTTCTTAAGAAGCAGAAGAAAAGCCTAGCTGTTGCATGGTCTGATGATGGTTCTGAAGAAGATGATGATAGTGAATCTGGTATGTGTGATACTGGTCTGGTAGTGAGGTCAGGAGCTATCTTGAAGAAGGAACCTGCTTTAGAGTCTGAGACTTTTTCAGAGTCTGACTCAGAGTCTGAAGGTTCATCTGTGTCTGAAGCTGTTAAAACTTCATATGATGAACTAGCTGACAACTACAGGAAGCTGTATACCAGAAGTGCTGAGGTTTGCAAACAAGTGCTGGATCAGAAGGAGACTATTTTTCAACTGGAGGCTGAAAAAGAAGAACTTCTTGTGCAGAATTCAGATTTGAAAGAAGAAGTGAACCAGTTAAATTCCCAACTTGAACATATGAAAAAGCAGGTTAGAATGATGAATACTGCTACTAATGTGTTGGATGAAATTTTGGGTGCTCAGCAACAAGGAAAAACTGGATTAGGCTTTGATGATCAGACTCAGAACTCCAAACAGAAGATTCTTGTTAAAGAGTTTGTTCCTGCCACTAAAACTGATAATCCTATGATTGGAGCATCTCAGATGAGACCTCAGAAACAATCCCAGATGCAAGCTCAGAAGCAAGCTCAGAAAAGACCTCAGATGCAAGGTCAGAAGCAAGTCCAGATGCTACCTCAGAAGCTGTCCCAGAAATTTTTCAGAAACAGAAGGAGGAGAAATCATCCATGGATTTGTCATCATTGTGGAAAGAAAGGGCATATCAAACCATTATGCTTCAAACTTTATGGCTATCCTGAGCATTTTCAGTATAGAAGAGTGCAACCAGCTGCCCCCAGACACAATGTTCAGAAGGTGTGGAAGCCCAAAGTTTAGAATGTAGGCCTTATAGCTCACACTTCTTTGAGAGCAACTTCAAAAGAAGACTGATATTTTGATAGTGGGTGTTCAAGGCACATGACTGGTGTGAAGAAGCTACTGAGCAATATCAGATCATACTCCAGAAGTTATGTGACATTTGGAGATGGTGTAAAAGGTCAGATTCTGGGTATTGGAGATTTGATCAGAGAAGGTTTGCCCAGACTTAATGATGTGCTACTAGTGGAAGGATTAACTTCAAATCTGATCAGTATTAGCCAACTTTGTGATCAGGACTTGAAGGTTAATTTTAACAAACTAGAGTGTATTGTTACTGATCAGGAAGATAAGATTCAGATGAGAGGCTGCAGATCCAAAGACAATTGTTACTTGTGGGTTTCTGAAGAAGAAAGAAGTTTGACTTCTTGTCTTATGAGATCAGAAGAGGAAGTCAAGCTCTGGCACCAGAAGTTAGGTCATCTGCATCTGAAAGGCATGAAGAAAATCCTAAGTACTGAAGCTATCAGAGGTGTACCAAATCTGAAGATCAATGAGGACAATGTTTGTGGTGATTGTCAAATTGGGAAACAAACAAGAAAGTCTCATCCCAGATTAGTTCACCAGGTAACTACTAAAGTACTAGAACTTGTTCATATGGATTTGATGGGGCCTATGCAAGTAGAGAGTATTGGAGGCAAGAGGTATGCTTTTGTAATGGTAGATGACTACTCAAGATACACATGGATCAACTTTGTTAGAGAGAAGTCTGATACTTTTGAAGTGTTTAAAGACTTATGTACTCAATTACAAAGAGAGAAGGATTGTGATATTGTCAGAATCAGAAGTGATCATGGCAAGGAATTTGAAAACAAGAGTTTTTCAGAATTCTGTGCTTATGAAGGAATAAAACATGAATTCTCTGCACCTATCACACCTCAGCAAAATGGTGTAGTGGAGAGGAAGAATAGGACATTAGCAGAATGTGCAAGAGTTATGCTGCATGCTAAGAAGTTGCCATATATGTTTTGGGCTGAAGCCATGAACACTGCATGTTATATCCATAATAGAGTCACTCTGAAGAAGGGAACAACTTGTACCTTATATGAACTATGGAAAGGAAGGAAGCCTACAGTCAAATACTTCCATGTTTTTGGAAGCAGATGCTATATTTTGGCTGATAGAGAAAATAGAAGAAAACTGGATCCTAAGTCTGATGAGGGCATATTCCTGGGTTATTCAGTGAACAGCAGAGCTTACAGGGTGTTTAATTCCAGAACCAAGGTTGTGATGGAGTCCATAAATGTGGTTATTGATGATTTGTCTGCTGAGAATGAAAAGAATGAGCCTGAAGTTGTTCCAGAGTCTGAAGCCTCAGAAGAACAAACTTCAGAAGCAGAAAAGCATTCAGAGTCTGAAGAAGCAGAAGATCAACCAGAACAAGTTCCAAATGGTAAAGGGCCATCAATTAGAGTTCAGAAGGATCATCCTAAAGACTTAATCATTGGAAGCTTAGATCAAGGTGTCAGAACCAGGAGATCAGATGCTGCTGCTACTGACTCATGCTTTATGTCAAAGGTTGAGCCTAAAAATGTGAAAGAAGCCCTAACTGATGAATTTTGGATTGAAGCAATGCAAGATGAGTTGAATCAATTCAAAAGGAGTGAAGTGTGGGATCTAGTTCCAAGACCAGAAGGGCTGAATGTGATTGGCACTAAGTGGATATTCAAGAATAAAACAGATGAAAATGGTACTGTAGTCAGAAACAAGGCAAGGTTAGTTGCTCAGGGTTATACTCAAGTTGAGGGACTTGATTTTGATGAGACCTTTGCACCTGTGGCCAGACTAGAGTCCATAAGACTACTGTTGGGTGTATCCTGCATTCTCAAGTTCAAATTATTCCAGATGGATGTGAAGAGTGCATTTCTGAATGGATATTTGCAAGAAGAGGTATATGTTGAACAGCCTAAGGGTTTTATGGATCCTAAGTTTTCAGAACACGTGTACAAGTTGAAGAAGGCCTTGTATGGATTGAAACAAGCACCAAGAGCATGGTATGACAGGCTGACTCAGTTTCTTGTGGCTCAAGGTTACAGAAAAGGAGGTTCTGATAAGACTTTGTTTGTGAAAGATGAAAATGGGAGTCTGATGATAGCTCAGATTTATGTGGATGACATAGTGTTTGGAGGGATGTCTCAGAAGATGGTCAAATTGTTTGTTCAGCAGATGCAGTCAGAATTTGAAATGAGCCTAGTTGGTGAGCTGACATACTTTCTTGGGTTACAAGTCAAACAAATGGAAGATACAATCTTCATTTCTCAAAGTAAGTATGCCAAGAACATAGTGAAGAAGTTTGGAATGGAGTCTGCTGCTCATAAGAGGACACCAGCTGCTACTCATCTGAAGCTAACCAAAGATGAACATGGAGTATCAGTTGATCAAAGTCAATACAGAAGCATGATTGGGAGCCTATTGTACTTGACTGCAAGCAGACCAGACATTACTTTTGCTGTTGGAGTATGTGCAAGATATCAAGCTGATCCTAAGATGAGTCATCTGACTCAGGTGAAGAGGATTCTGAAGTATGTGAATAGCACAAGTGACTATGGAATCATGTATTCTCATAGTTCAAGTTTTGATTTGATGGGATTTTGTGATGCTGACTGGGCTGGTAGTGCTGATGACAGAAAGAGCACTTCAGGAGGTTGTTTCTTCTTAGGAAATAACTTGATTTCATGGTTCAGCAAGAAACAAAACTGTGTTTCATTGTCAACTGCTGAAGCTGAGTACATTGCTGCTGGGAGTAGTTGCTCACAACTAGTGTGGATGAAACAAATGCTGGAGGAGTACAACATTGAACAAAGGACTATGACATTGTTTTGTGACAATTTGAGTGCCATCAACATCTCTAAGAATCCAATTCAGCACAGCAGAACCAAACACATAGACATCAGACATCATTTTATCAGAAACCTTGTGGAGGATAAAGTCATTCAGCTGGAACATATAGCTACTGAAGAACAAGTTGCTGACATTTTCACAAAGGCCTTGGATGCTAAACAGTTTGAAAACTTAAGGAGCAAGTTAGGTGTGTGTTTGCATGAAGAGTTATAGCAATTACTGCAAACTGGATGTGAGGAAGATAGAGTACCTGCCAGTTGGGTCTATGCTAAGTGTGGTCCTAAACCTGAGTCTGAATCTGATATGTTTTCAAGAATCAGTGTTACCTGTTTTGATTTTATTCCCTATTTGAAGTCTGAGATGTGTCAGAATTTTGTGGCTAAAAAGGGGGAGAAAATTATGTATTGTGTTGGCTCTGATACTAAAAATCTTATGCAAAGTATTGCTACTCAGGAGTTTTGTGTGAAGTTCAGTGTTCAGATTCAACATAAGAAGAGCTGTCAAGATGATATTGAGGGGGAGTATGTGTCTCAGGGGGAGTACAAGTTTGCTATGAACCTGAGTGTTTCTGTGTTGAAGAATGGTCCTGAAGATCAAGTGTGCTCTGATATGCTCTGATACCATAAATTCAGAAGTAAGGGGGAGTTTGATGTATGCTGAGTGTATGCTGAGTTGCAGGGGGAGTGTGTGTGATGATCAGGAGTTGATCAGTAGCTCTGATACCTTGGAGTAGCTCTGATACCTTGTTTGTGATGATCAGGAGTTGATCAGTAGGTTATGTGTACTTCAGTAGCTGATATGAACTGAAGCTGGTTTGTGTTTCTCATGATAGTCATAAATGAATCCGCTGCTAATTACTATGTTATGATTGATCATTGTGGAGTTCTTTATTGCTGAGCTGATTATAATGAAGATTGAAGAACTTGGATGGTTTTTGCCAAAAATTTGCCAAAGGGGGAGATTGTTGAGTCTGTTGGTGTTGGCTGCATTGTTTGGCAAAACCAAAGTATGGAATAGAAGCATTTCCTTATGTTGAACGTTTCTTCAGTTACAAGTTTTCTCATTTGAAGCCATTCAGAAGCTAAAATCTACATCAGAAGCTGAAATGCTCATCAGGAGCACTGTAGCACTTCAGAAGCAGTTTCAGGTTCTGAAGCCAGCGTTGACTTCTGTTGACCACATCAGAAGCTGGGTTTGCTGGATTGTTTTTGCACGTATCTTGGGAGATTTAGCAAGGAATTATGGTTGTATAATTGCTTCTAGAATGCTGGGTTAATTGGAGAAGATATCTTTGAAGATTTGGTTCAAAATTATGAAAATTCGTATTTTCTGTTTTAAATCTTTCAAAGATTGAATGCAGTTTTATTTGTTACTTTATTGGAACAATCTTATTCCAGTAACAAATCAATTCAGAAGATTTGGAGCATAATTAAGAGGCTTGCTGAAGATTATAAAAGGAGGAGCTTTGCTATTGAAGACTTACGATTTTAGAGAGTTTTAATTCAGAAAAAGAGTCTGTGTTAGTTTTAAGCTTGTTAGCTTTGTTTTGTGCACCACTCATATGTTTTGAGTTGGTTTAGAGTTTTATAGAGTTGTAATTCATTCTAAGCCTTTAGGTATGAATGAAGTCTTTGTGTTTTTGAAGTTTTCTGAAAAACAGAGTGTTTTTGATTAAGGGTTTCAGTAACTGGGTTTAGTTACTTGAATAGGAAGATAGTGGATTCTATTACTCAGAGTTGGGTAGAAGTCTTACTAGGTGGAGGTTAATTGCTTGGGATAAGAACTGGGAGTCAGTGTCTGAGTCTTAAGGATTAAATCCAATAGTGGATTTCCTTCCTGGATTGGTATCCCCCAGAGTAGGAGGTGTTTACTCCGAACTGGGTTAACAAACTTCTGTGCCTTTTTACTTTCCTGCACTTTAATTTGCTGTCTGTGTGTGTTTTTGTTTGTGCTCTGTTTTGCAAACTATTGTGCTAAGTTCTGTTCAGAACCTGTTGGTTCAGAACCTGCGTTCATCTCTTAAGTATTGCCTGGCCAGAATTTCACAATGCATTATCAGCCTTCTCCTCAGCTCTAACTCTTGCGACCCTCTCCGCCTCCAAAGATATCTCATACATGGAACCATGATGATTTTTAGAATTTTGAGTAAGTGACGTGCACCCACGCCAAAGGTTGACAAACAAGTCTGCTCTACCATAAACTCGACCACGAGTACGACCCCCTGCAGACTCGGTCCACAACTTAAGTATTGTTCCTCCATCAACCTCTTGCACACTATCTCCAGTTGTTTCATCAATATGGGATTGTACTGTACTCAATTTCTTTTTAAATGACTCCTGCTCAATAGAGAAATATAATAAAAATATTTCATGGTATTCATTAACAATAAAACATGTCATGAGATTGTCCCACTTGAAAACAAACCAACAACAAAAAGATATCCCAATTTGTCAGCAAATAGAGTCAAACGAACTATGCAAAAATTCTCGCACAACATCTCTAACAAATGGGTGGCTCTATTGTTGGTGTCTAATTGATCATGGAAAACAGAAATTAAACCTGTTGGTAATTAAATCATATAGAGCCCATAATAGGTTAATTAGCTACATGAAGAGCTTGAAGCAAGTAAAATATATTGAACATTTTGAAGCTGAAATCTAAACAATCAGAAAGTAAAAAAAAAAAAAGAAATGACAACCAGAATTATCTTGATATAAGATTCGGCCAGAATTTTGCAGCATATATCTCATGGGAATTTTCTAAACATATTCCGACAAGAATCTAGAAAATCCATATATGTACGCCTATGTTTTGATTGTGTCTTTCCCATCATAATACTCTTCATTATCGTAATCCCAAGGTATGATAGAAAGACACTAGCAGTAGTCAAATGAATGTCAAAAAAAATATACAGTCAATAACTTACATATGTCGACTCTGATCTACTATCAACCCATTCACCAGTCTTCCTCTTATGAGTTTGTAGAAATAATTCATCGGGGCGCAAATCCCTTTGAAGATTATTGGACTACAAAACATAATAGATTGAAATAATCAATATAGAAATAATTAGTATAAACGATTCAAGAGTCGGTTTTCGTTAATAAAAGTGCAATAGGTTTTATTAACATCAATATACAACTTAGATACAAGACTTCAAATTCAGAGTGTCATTTTCACTTACGAGCTCAAGTGCCACATCAATATGAGCCTTGCGGCCTGAGGTGTGGACTGCTCCACCTCTTGCTGAAGCTCAATTTGTCTTGTTTTGATTGGAGGATTTCAAGAAATCAGGGTTTGTTTTCCAGTAGGTTTCAAGACCAGTCCAAGCATCTACACTTATCCATCCAGGCCTCCCTTTCTTCCTTGCCTTTGTAAGCATGTATGTTAGTCGTTTAGCTCCTTTTTGTTCAAACACGCGATAGACAAAACCTTGATCACGAGGATCCCAAGATACCTTCTCCTGCAAATATCATTGCTTAAGTAGTTGTTCATATATAGGAAAATCCAACAAGCAAACATTCACCCAAATATTGACAATTTTCATTTTCATACACATCCATTTTTATATCATCTTTTCATGTTTCAATCAACAGATTCAACACCAACTTAACCCAACCAAGAAACAATCTCAAACTCCATTGGTTTTTATATAAGTCGAGTTTAATAATATTTTACTGGATGATAAAGAACAACGATAAACTCGAAAAGCAATAAGCAAGGTTCACACTAAACAAAGTTAAACTTAACTTTATCCAAATTTTTTATTTGATTTGATAAGAAATTCAAAGTTGGTGGATTCAATTTTAAGAGTTAATTACTAAATAAGTGAAATGGTGAGACCTACATCTTGAAAATCCTAGAAGGTAACAAAGCAAGGTGCCAAAAATACCAAGTTATCATCTTGAAGGCATAACGATTTGAAAATTTTGATACATGGTAGTTGTTCATCTCTAATTTGTGTGTTCTTGGATTTCTATATTGTTTGATTTTATTATTATTGAATTGAGGTCTTCTTATAAGAAATGAAACCAATGAAGTCAATCACAGATCCAATACTAAACGTATAAAAGGTAAATGTTAAACAGAGATTTAGAACAAAACAATCTTTAAAGTTCATACTACAAAAAGAATGAGCTATTTTTTTACCGTTCAATCAACTACACTACTGTAATGCAGAAGTAAATGGTTAAACACTCATGATTTTAACTTTGGCAGGTTAAACAGTTCAAAATTGTAAGGAACACTATTAAATGAGTTCAAAACTTCATGAGATAACTGTCAGAAGATGTTATTCCATCTAGCTCCCCCCCCCCCCCCCCACTTTTTTTTTTCTTTTCATCTACCTCTTCAAAATCATCTTTTTCAAAATATTAATTTAGTACAAAATCGTCCTGTCACATAACAATAACAAAACCAGAAGCAGAGAACAAATCAATCCAGATATCTCCTTTGTCTTGGTTTATATGCAATTCGACGAACTTCTCCGCAAGAACAATTCGACTAACTTCATGAGATAACTGTCAGAATATGTTATTCCATCTAGCCCCCCCCCCCCCAATCCCCCATTTAACATGGTCAAATAGGCCCAGTCCATCATTCAAACACTACTAATCTAAAGAAATCCCCATATAAACTGTTGTGGCCACTAAATCAGATATTTTCCTTCAAAGATTAACCAAAATCACGAGCTTTTCAATTAATAAAACTGTGCCACTTTCTCTCAAAACCCAATAAAGAGACAACACAATTGGAATTCTCAATACACTATAACAAGCAGGGATTAATAAATTATATATAAAAAAATCATAATTTGTCAAAGGTCACATACCTTTGTTGTTATAAGCTGAAAAAATAAGAAAGCACATCTTGACCCATCCCTTCTTTTACATTTACTCAGCAAAAACAAACATCAATATCAAATTTTGAGTTGAATTTGTAAAAGGGTATGGTGACTGATGAAAGGAACAGATTATCAAAAAAAAAAAAGAAGGGTTAACGATTGAAGGTTGAATCAGATGCAAATTCACAGAGGAAGAAGAAGTTGAACAGTAAGGTTGAATCAGACTGTGAGATTTTTGATTGAAGGAGAGGAGAAACCGAGTGTTGAAAGAGAAGCTGAGCGATTAAGGATGAAGGGTTAATCGTGAACTTGAATGATTAAGTTGTTAAGAGCATTGTGAACGATTAAGAAAGGCATGGTGAAAGATTAAGATGAATTAGGGATTATTAAGGGGGAAGGAAGTGAACAGTGTGCATGGTGTGAAGTCACGATGAAGGAAGTGAAAAGTCTGATGAAAAAAGAGTTGAGATGGATAAGGAAGTGAAAAAAGAGTTGAGATTAAATGAGTGGTGTGGATTATTTTGATAAGTGATTTAATTTTTTTGGTGAGTAAGTGTGAAAAAAAGAGAGGGAAAAGATTTTGGGATTTTTTTTTACTGAGTGAAAAGAGGGAAAAAAAGTGTGGGAAAAAATTTAGGGTAAAATTTTTGTTGACTTGAATAAATAAAAAATTAAACTTTTATTAGCAAAAAGAATAGAGTCGGCTAGGCCGACTCTAATGCTCTTTTAAAAAGTCATGTGTGGGTCCTAACGTGTTGCCTCGGTTAGGCCCACTCTAATATTATTAAAAAAAAAAAAGAAAAATCATAAATACATGTAAAGTGTGTTTGACCGACTCTAAGTGGACGCAATTAGTGTCGGTGTCGATGGCCGACGCTAAAATCTGAGGCTAAATTCAAGTTTTCTTGTAGTGTTAAAACATGAATTGGTTGTGTAGTACCCTAATTTTGTCCTAAGCATTTTAAAACAAAAAATCAAAAAAATCAAAGAGGGGGAAAAAAGTCAAAAGTCAACAAAAGTCAACAGAAAAGTCAACATTTCAAAAATGCTGACTTCGCACTGCGAAACTCACTTCGCACTGCGAAGTCTGCGATTTTTCTGCAGATTTTTGATGTTTTTGATTTAATTCCAGTTTTTGTTGCATATCATTTCCATATTTATTTTAATCAGCATTCATGGCTATTTGGGCCAAGCAAAATCAGAATTGAAAGACTTGTCATTAATGCCAAGGTTGGAAGCTTTTTCTTCCAACCTAGCATGTGACAAGCAAGTGGGCTTGCCCTTGGGCAGCTCTTGTCCCTCCCAAGTGACCTGTTAACCACCACAAGGTTGCCAGCCACCTGCTTGATGACTTTCCTCCTGCTTGCTTCCCCCAAAACCAGTCAAACCAGCTGGATTTTCTCACTTGAAAAGCCATGAGTGCCTACCCTGTTTTTGCAGCAGCTTTTCACCCCTCACACCAGCCATAGGTAGCCTTTCTCATCCCTCAATCTCTGCACATCACAGTGCACGTTTTTATTGATCAACCATTGAGATTGCAAGGATTGATCCCCAAGCTTAGCCAATTGCAATTCAGCCCTATTCCATCATCATTACTATCCTAAAACCTTTGAATTTGTGGCTGAAATCAGGCTGAGTCTTGCCCCTTGGCACAAGGCAAGGTTGCCTCTATCCATTAGCATTTAATGCAAAGGGATTCAGCCTGATCCTAGCCACAAATCAGCTGGATTTTGGGATTTTCTAATGATGAAATAGATTTGGTTTTGGCCTATAAATAGAAGGCATTGCCCAAGGTTTCAAGCACTTCTGAAACACTACCAATAATAGCATTTCAAGAGCAGAAACACTACTCATTCTAGCTTACAAACACTCACAAACAACCAGAAAAAAACCAATCCAACACAAAGCATCACAAAGTTAAAAACCTTCACCAACATTCAAAACCTTGCAAGAACCTTCAACCAATTCAAATCCATTGCAGCTGGAGCTTTGCTAAGGAGTTCTGTAAGTTTCCAAGCTTTGTTTTTGCATTTACAATTGTGTTTGCATAGCAATTTTGGTTCAAAACCATTTGGTTCTAAAAAACCCCTTTTGAATTTCAAAGAAATCCCAAGGTTTTCAAAACATCAAAACTGGTTTGTCCAGCCTTTTTCATCCCAAAAACTCAAAGCTTTTCACTCACCTAAAAGGTCCTGAGTGTGTTCAGAAGTTGTTTCTGAACAAAAGTTCAGAAACAGCTTCTGAACTCAAAAATTCGCATGCTTCGCAGTGCGAAGTCATGGTCGCAGTGCGACCATGACAGAACTCAGAATCTGAGTTCAGGTGTTAAAATGACCAATTTTTGAGGTTCTAGCCCAGGAGCTCAGAACCTAAGAGTTTTTAAACCCATGTTTTTCAAACCATAACAAGGATTTTGCACAATTTTGGCAAATTCACAAGTTCGGATGACCATTTGTGGATAACTTGCAAAACAAGTTATGTTCTCAAACTTTCGAAACAACATGAACAAATCAGCTATGTTCATCATTTCAATCAAAACTTGAACAATAAATATTGTTCATGATGTTCAAAACCCAAACATGAACATACGCCGAATAACGTTCGCATTTTCGCAAGATGAGCCGAACTTGGGCGTTTTCTAGCAAAATTGCTAAATCTTTCCAATTTGGGTTTTCAAACCAAATGTTTTGATATACCTTGGGATTTCTAAAAGAATTCTACCCAAAAACTTGAATGAAAAAGGGATGGTGTGACGTATGTCTCTCCATTGCCCCGATTGTACGAATGCGTGACGTATGTCTCGTCGTTCGGACAATCGTCATTCCCTTTTCAAACATATCCAACCATAACCAAACCAAACCTTGGCCCCTTGTGGTCAATCCAAACCTTTTGGTCCCCCGTGGCCATTAGATTCAATCCCTCGACTCGTTTGAGTCACTCGGTCAATGTTCGACTCGTCCGAGTCCATTGTACCCGTTCTTGATCTCAGTGGATCAATCGAACAATCGCCCGACTAGTTGGAGTCCACTCGGTCAATGATTGACTTGTATAAGTCCATTGCACCTCTCTTGGTCCCATAGCGACCAATTCGAACCCTTTTACCCTAACGGACGTACCTTTTAACAATTCTAGTGCGATTCACGAACAAACGCTTAATAAGTCTCCCAAGCGCGAGCATACAAGCTACGTTTTAATCGCAAGAATTCGGTTAAAACATCGTCCATTTAAAATTAACCAACATATGTACGTTTTTCTACCAAAGAACTACGTACGCTTTGAATTCTCCGACTACCGGGAGATACGTAGGAGCAAGATCGACATCTTGTCAAGCGCAATAATAAAAACTTTTTTTCCTTTTCTTTCGTTTGTTTTTATCTCCTTTTTTCCCCCTTTATTATATTTTGACATAAATAAGCATGCACTCAAAACATTTAAAAACAATTTAAGCTTTAGCCAAATAGAAGGTTCCCGTTGAGTACAACGGACGTGAGGGGTGCTAATACCTTCCCCTTGCGTAATCGACTCCCGAACCCGACAATGGTTGCGATGACCATCCTTTCCTCATCGTCAAAGGGTTTTATTATCGTTTCCCTTTAAACAAAAAAAACTTAAGGGTTTATCAACGTTCCCTTTACACAAAAACTTTGGTGGCGGCTTCACAAAGGCCCTCCGAGCGTTTACGAACGACCTCGGAGGATTTGCGCGTCTTTTTCTCAGGAAAAAAAACGAGGTGCGCACAGCTGGCGACTTCACTGGGGATCCTTTTCCCACTAACGAGTCAAGCCTAACCTATTTGGCTTTTAAGCCAATTGTTTTTATTTTCTTTGCGTACCATGCTTATTATTTTGTTCATACATGTCATATTTATGTTTTATGTTTATATTTGCTTTATTTTGCTTTATATTCATATCATATATATATCAAATGCGGGGGTTACTTGAGTGATGTTACTCCACATTGTTCGGGTTAATGCCGGACGTGTGAGGCTCTCTACCCGAGCTTGAGAAAAAAACTAAGTTAGAAGGAGGTTGTGTGCGGAAGCCCGCGTTGACGTATGTCCGTGAGGTAGGATGTCCAACCCCGCTTAGATGAGATTTTCACGTGGAATTAATTGAAGTCATGTCGACGTATGTCCATAGACAACCCTAATTTCATGTGAAGTCTATGATTCCAAGGACCTCTTCTTAGGAAATTTCACAATTTAGAGCCTACATGTGAGGATGGGGGAAATTCCGAACCTCCACATATCATTCATTCGCATTCGCTCATGTTTGTACATTATGTTTTATTTTAGCAGGGGCAATCAACCTTTATTTGTTTATTACTTGTTTTATGCATAAAATCATAATTGGGGATATGAATGGCCAATGTGTTGAGGGGTAGCAAAATTTTCAAAAAAAATTCAAGTACTTCGCAGTGCGAAGGTACTTCGCAGTGCGAAGTACGCGAATTTTGTCAGCCCAGCTGACCCTTCATTTACTCCCTCTCAACCACCCATTTCCACTATCTTTTTATTATTATTCCAAACGCTTTTTCTTTTAACTCTTAAAACAAAAAACAGCATTTTTGCCATAACTTCAAAAAAAAAAGAAAAACTCTCAAATCTAAAAAAGGAGAAAGGGTGAGCATACCCATTTTTTGAATCTTCCCTCCATTAATTTCGTCTCTTTCTATTCAGAACCAACAACCAGGTATGAGCTCCTTTCTTCTTTCCCTCTGTTCATCTTTAATTCGTATTGCAACCATTTAGGGGTTTTAGGGTTTCTGATTTTAAAGTTCCCATGTTAGAATTTAAGTTCATAATAAGCTGCATTTAGGCCTTAGTTTGCTATATTAAGTTGGAATTTAGCAAGCATGCATCATGGGTATCTGCAACAGGCCTGTTTCTTTCAAATTCCAAGTTGTTTTTGTTGAAACCCCATTTACGAAAATTGAAAGAAGGAGAGCTGTTAAAGAGTTCCTTTTGATACCCAGTCATTGATTCTGAGGTCGTTTAGTTGCATGCATTGTATGTTAGAAGCTTAAACCAAGAGGTGTAGGTTCAGATTTCTGGGTCTTTGCTGTCATGGTCGCAGAGCAAAGTTCAACTTCGCACTGCGACCTTTTTCTGGGCAGCCCAGAAATTTTCGAGCACCTTTGCACTGCGAACATGCCTTCGCAGTGCGACTGTAGCAGGAACAGAACCTGAGTTTTTTACCATATTTCCTTTCAATTCCATTTGTTTCACCTCATATCACCTATAATCCTACTAACTTTGCTTTTTTTTCTTTGCAGATAGCACCAAGACCAGTAGGAAAACGCTCGAGGAATGAGGCATCCGGATCTAGGCCCCAAGGGGGTTTTGACGTCTCTCGCTTCCTAAGTCTTCGGAACCAGGAGAGATACGAAGAGCTTCTTGGCAGGACCTTCTGGCCGGAGAGGCAGTTTATTATAAGTGAGAGGGGCACCTGGAGAGAGTTGGCCCGGTTGATAAACCACCGCCGGTGGGGAGTTTTGGTAAACCCTCCTCTTAACCTCAACTACGACATAATCCGGGAATTCTACGCAAATGCCATTCCCGTGGATCCAGAGGGGGAGTTTACATATCAGACCATGGTGCGTGGTCGGATCATTAGATTCGATCGCGACGCCATCAACACCTATCTCCAAAAACCCTTCCAATTGGAAAATGATGAGCTTTGTGCTTTCCATAAGCACCAAAACCGTGGTAATTGGAACCACGATCTCTACGCTCAGACCATTTTCCAATCTGGAAAAGGCTATGAGCTTAATGCAGCAGGGCAGCCCACAAAGGCCCTCAGGGGCAACCTCACCACCTACGCCCAAGTCATTTTCCACCTTATTGTCCACAACATAAAACCCAAAAGCCATACCTCCACCACCACCATGGACGTGACCCCCCTAATCTACTATATCCTCATCGGTAAGCAAGTAGATGTGGCCAGGGCAATCTGCCAAGAGATTAAAATAGTGGTCGAGAGTGGCATCAAGCCACCGGCCAAGAAGATGTGCCCCCTTGCTTTCCCGGGTCTTATCATGGGACTCTGCCGGGACGCCCGAGTAGCCATCCCTCCCCAGGTGTCCGAAACCATTAAGAACCCCATTACGGACGAGTATATCTCCAGACACTGCACAGGGAGGAGAGCGGCGAGGGCACAGCAGCCACGGCCTAGACCTCCACCAGCATCAGGGGATCATCATACCTGCACTTTCATATTGGAGCAGAATGCCTCCACTCATCGATACATGACTATGATGCATGATTCCATGTATCGCCTTCAGAGGCAGCTGGGTAGGCCGACAGATCCCGATGATCAGATACCGACACCCCAGATGTTTGCAGCTCATGGTCGTTGGCCCGGGGATAGGCCGGAGTATGCAGAGGCTGGAGGCAGTGGTACAGCGGCCGGAGGCCAGGGAGGGGATGATGAGGATGATGAGGACGAGGAGGACGGGGATGAGGAGACCGAGGATGATGAGGCTTTCACTCCTTGAGTGACCCCCTTTTTTTTTATATATTTATGCTTTCTCATAATTTGTTGTTTATGTTTATGTCATTTTTCTCGTACACTCATTAGAGGTTTCTTTTGTTTGGTACTTTGTAGCTATATTGGTACTCTTGCTTTATTATTCGAGTACTTTTTGCTTTTATTACCTAGCTTTTGCATCATAATCATGCCTACTTATTTTTAATATGTGTGAATGTTGAAATTTTTTGTTATCTATCATTGGTAATGTGAATTCGACAAAACTTTCCGCAACGGATCAAGCCAAAGTTTTTAACCATAGATGAATGGTAGTGATAAATGTGATTAATTTTCGCAAAGCTAAAATGCATGTTTCCTATTCTTTCCCTGATTAAAATTTGAAAGGAGAATGTATATTCCATACCAAATTATACCATACAATTCACGTTATTTAATATGTTTGTTCTATGAACCATTTAGAACCAGCCAAATGTGAGGAATCCCCAAAGTTATCATAATACATATGCAGGAGATCGACATTTTTGTTTAGCTCGATCTTTTTATGTTAAATCTGAATTTTGTTTTTTTAATTACATAAAAGTATTGACATGATTAAGGCATTTGTTTGAAAACGAGAGAAAACAATCAACCACAAACAGCCCACCCTGTGAGAAGTGAGTACTTGTTAAACCCCTTCGAGCCTAACAAATCAGAATTTTTAACTATGAACTGCCAACTTTCATAAGCTCAACTGCTTAATGAGATTGCCGGAGTTTGTAAAAAAAAATATTTTCAGTTCATAGTTAAAACATCACTGAATTCTGATAATTTCCTTTCGATTTTTGAACCCTTAAAACATCATGATTAGTGTCCCTTGCCAAAAGAGGAGGGAACATTCAATTAGGGTATCGTACTGAAACAAGTTGGGAAAAAGGGGAGGGTTGTGAAAGTCAAGCAACGTTGAATTTCTTAATTGATCTTGACGACCAAAGAAAAAAAAAGGGGAAAGAAAAGCAAAGCAAACCAAGAAAAAGAAAAGAGAAAAGAGAAAAGAAGACCGATAAAATCCAAGAGTTGTCGAGATCAAGGAGAAAAGCATTTGTGAATCACCAAAATTGTGATTTGAACAAAGAAAGGGGTAAGTTAGAAAGAATGTTCCCTCTTGCTTGGCCATTTGAATTCAATTTCCCCACATATGACATTCTTTTGTAGCCCAGCCAAATTACAACCCTTAAAGACCTTTTGATCAATGCTTCCATGTTTTTAAGAAACAATAATTGGATGGACATATAACTCGATCGGAATGTTAGCAATAATTGCCGGATGAGTGTTCATAACCCCTCACTTTAATTTCCAATTTGTTCATTTACTTAAATGAGTGATAGGTTGGTTCAGTGATAAACATGTTATTAATTGGAACTGTACGATATGATTTTTGTGTGGTATTTATTTCGATTTTTTCAGTACAATCTCGGAATAATAGGGGGCATAAAATTGCAAGCGCAAATTTCATATGAGTCCACCAAAGTCAAAAAGTCCGACCTCGCTCGGCAACCAAAATAAAAAAAAACCGACCTCGCTCGGCAACCAAAGTCAAAAAGTCCGACCTCGCTCGGCAACCAAAATCAAAAAACCCGACCTCGCTCGGCAACCAAAGTCAAAAAGCCCGACCTCGCTCGGCAACCAACAATAAAGCCCAATTTCCATTGGCGCCCGCAATTTTTAAACCAAAACCTGATTGCTCCCGGTGCACAAATCATTCAAGGCTTAACCATGCTCAGCACTCTCCCTACAGTTCACAAAAAGCCCAATTGTCTTTGACATTCCTCAAACATCCAACCAAAAGGCTCAATTGGCATCAGCAATCCCAAACACGATTAAAGGAACTACACCTTTGGGGCAGGTCACCTCCCCCCTTAACAAAATTCTTCCCAAGCGAAGTCTTTTACTTTTGTCAAAAATTCCATCTATGATAGTGTATATATTTCCAAAACAAAAAAATTTATGTGGAATCTTTTATGTTTTCAAATAAATAAAAACAAGCACATTTTCTCTGAATTGTGAGTACTTAAAAAAAAACGTGCATCAAAATCTATCCATAGAGCAGATAAGCCTCGCAGGCCAAGCATGGTTAATTGCTAAAGGGATTTCTGGTCACCGGTGAATCAAAAAGGAATATCCCCGTCAAATCAAGAGCCTGAAGGAACAATTCAAGCGAGGCTGACCAACCAGAGCACAAGCATCCCCAGCAGAACCATCAGTTATGCTCCTTGATCAGTGCATTTTGATGCACATTCTTCTATGTTTTTACTTAGGCATTTCTCTAGTTTGTTTTGTTTATTTTACTTTTTTATTATGTTTTTAGAATTAAGTCTTTGTTTGCTTCTAATCTATTTTCGTATGTTATTTTCAGCATAAGCAGTTTTTAGTGTAAAAATCATAACTGGAGCTACAGGAATCGGATTGAGACACGGTCAAGTGCGTTGGAAAGCTAACAGAGAGATCTACAACTTTTATGTTGAAGCCTGAAGCCAGTTCGGAGCGCAATTGTGTCAAATAATCGCGTCATGTTCCAGACTTTATGTAATTTAATTATTTTCGACCCAAACTTATGTCTTCGGCCCGTAACTTTTGGAGCCCGTATCACTTACATATAAATGTTAAGTAGTCTGATTACATGAATCTCTAACCCTAATGCAACCCTAACACCCAAAATGACACATTTCTCCCTAACTTTTCTTTTGAAAGAAATTTATGAAAAAAAATCCTTGCTGAGAGTTGAACCACAGACCAACTTCTAATAGGTCACAGCTGTAACCACTGGATCACTAATGGTTTTTGTGACTTATAATTGCTTTTATTTTATATATATCTACGGCAATTATAAAAAGGGGGGTTTGAATGAAGGAATTAAGTAGTGTTTTAATTAAATCTAAAATATTTTTATGCACAATCTAATATATTTTGGTTTGTGATATGAAATATATTTTAATACTCAATAATATATTTTTATACTGAATATGATATATTTTGGTACTCAATTTGAGATATTTTTGAATTAAATCTAATATACTATTTTTATATTGAATATGTTAGAAAGTGATTTCTTAGTCCCCAAGTTTTGCTAAAATATTTTTATGCACAATCTAATATATTTTGGTTTGTGATATGAAATATATTTTAATACTCAATAATATATTTTTATACTAATATATTTTTATACTGAATATGATATATTTTGGTACTCAATTTGAGATATTTTTGAATTAAATCTAATATACTATTTTTATATTGAATATGATATATTTTGGTACTCAATTTGAGATATTTTTGTACTAAATCTAATATATTTTTGTACTTAATAATATATTTTAAAATTGAAGAGTAAACCCGTTAAATAGTTATGAGAGCAGTTAAAAGGTTATAAATAGAGGAGAGCATTAGAGAATTAGGGTTACAACAAACAAGAAAAGATTAGAGATCAATTGTGGAGAGAAGAAGCAAGGAGACAAGTGAGAAGAACCTGGAGAGAGATTTTACCGTAGGAATATCAAATTCCACCCAATTGTGATTTCTCTTTCACTTTTCCATCAATAAAATTCATAATTTTCAATGGTTTGAAAATACTTTTTTTTGTGGATCCCATTGTGTCTTTTGTTTTCTTAGTTTGAACTTGCAGGTTGTGTTTATAAAAGCTTCAAAGTGAATATGAAATATTTTAGCGGCGCCTCAGTGTGATATTGTAAGATTATTCCTTTTTTTTTTACTCTTTTTCTTTTAACATATTTGTTGTTTTTGGAAATCAGATTCTTAATATTGACAGTATATATGAAAGCTCGAAAAGGTGAAACTTATTATGATGGCAATATATCGGATGCTGGAGCACACCTTTAATAATTTTGATTACCAAAGTGACCAGTTTTGTGATGTTAGATTGTTTTAGATTTCGGTTGTAATACGTTTGTACAATACCCATTTATTTCATCTATTATTTTTGAGTTAATCATTATATTTTTTTAATTGGATTGATTAAGTGTAACTAACTTTTGTATATATATATATATATATATATATATATATATATATATATATATATATATATTTTTCTTTGATTTGACATTTCCATCTTTTGTTTTTGTTGCTTTTTGAAGTAGTTTGATAACATAATATTGAATGTAACTATAAAAATAATAATATAACCAATTTGATAGTTATATATGAAACTCTACAAAAACTCATGCATCGCATGGGTTAGAGTCTAGTTATTTAAACCAAAACGCAGCCTAGGGTTAGTCATTCTGCATTCTCGAAAACAGAACCTTGACGGCTGCTCTTGCTATGGAGAACTAAACTTTAGGTTGATTCATTGGTGTGAGGAACTCATTCATGATTTCTTAAGGTTCGAATTTAATTGCAAGTTCGTTTATCTATTTATGCTTTGTCGTATCAATTTCGTTTCTCTATATTCCGTATGAATTCTGATTCAATGATGCTTAATTATTCTATCTCGAATTTATGTAGTTGAGTTTTATTCGTATTAATTCATCGCTTGTTTAAATTAATCCGAATAGAAATTGATACGAACTTTTGCGCTTAGCAATAGGGTTGATTGAATTTGTCATGATACTAACCGTGTTTTATGTGACGCTTGTTCACCATCCATGGTTAGTTGAACACATGAGATGCTTAATCGAATGAATTCATATAAAACCGATTGTCGCTTGTATAATTAGTTTTATAAATCAACCAGAGCATAAATAGTTGAATGAATATCTCTGTGAACCTATGATAGGATCAAACGAGTTGTTTAAGACCAATGAATCAATCATCTTTTTTTATTAATTGAATTTCTGATTCTCTTTCAATCTGAACAAACCGAAAACCCCCATTTAATTGTGTTATTCATCGTTCTTAGTTTTGTTAATTATCAAATAAGAGGTCCTTGTGAGACGACCAAGGTTTAACTACCTTGTTACTACATTTAAAAAATTAATTATTTTTGACCGCCTACGACAGCGATCACTCCTCAACAGTTTAGCACGATTTACTCAGCGGATTAACAATCCCCACGAGGTATTTATTCCTTATCAATTATTGCGGTCTTACCCCGTCCATATTTAAATGTATCCCCTGAGAGTTTATCCCTGCGAGGATTACCGAATGTTTATACCGGTCCACTTTTTACCTTGCCGGTCTAATCTCGTCTTATCAAGTTTATCAGTCGTATAAGAGGAGCAAATTTCCCCAGTAAGCACCCTAAACATCCAAACATCAAGGCTGGATATCGATCATGCTTCCAAAATGATCCTTATATGAGCCAAACCTCATTGACACCCCCAGGGAGTCTCAACCCCAAACAAAGAGTCCAATCATCATTGGCAGACAAACACAAATCCCCAGGACAAGCCCGAACTACACCGGTTTTGATCCCATTCGGGTGTGTAGGCAAAGGACCTTGTCCTTCCAAACCAACCAACCAACCAACCAACCAACAAAACAAAAAAGAGAGAGTCCAATCGTCATTGGCACAACCACAACCAAGACCGACTTTGCTCGGCACCCAACCAGCATCCCTCATATCATGCATAGCATAATTCATGCATCATGTCATTTTCATTCATGCATGCATATACAAATCATTCATACACATGCATTTCATTTCATAGATCATGCATCCTCAACAAGGATTCTCCAGTGAGTATCACATATTCACCAACATCCATCAACAGTCAAGTAAGCGTTCCCCAGTGAATCTCCTTCACTAACTGTCCCCAATTTCCCAGAAGGGATCTTTGTTTGAGTCCATCTCATATCATATTGCATTGCATATCACTGCATATCATACTACATAACATGCATCATACAATCATGTTTTCCGGTTCAACCAGGGGCACCTATTTAGGGTAAGACCACAGCTCGTTAGGAATCGACCTTCAGTGAAAGCGGCTGAATAAGATTACCTAGCTTAGGTATCGACCTCTAGTGAAAGTGCCTAGATAAGATCACCTCCCCCAGTGTATCGACCTTCAGTGTTAGCGGCTGAATAAGATCACAGCTCGTTAGGAATCGACCTTCAGTGAAAGCGGCTGAATAAGATTACCTAGCTTAGGTATCGACCTCTAGTGAAAGTGCCTAGATAAGATCACCTCCCCCAGTGTATCGACCTTCAGTGTTAGCGGCTGAATAAGATCACAGCTCGTTAGGAATCGACCTTCAGTGAAAGCGGCTGAATAAGATTACCTAGCTTAGGTATCGACCTCTAGTGAAAGTGCCTAGATAAGATTACCTCCCTCAGTGTATCGACCTCTAGTGAAAGTGCCTAGATAAGATCACCTTCCCCAGTGTATCGACCTTCAGTGTTAGCGGCTGAATAAGATCACACCTCGTTAGGAATCGACCTTCAGTGAAAGCGGCTGAATAAGATTACCTAGCTTAGGTATCGACCTCTAGTGAAAGTGCCTAGATAAGATTACCTCCCTCAGTGTATCGACCTCTAGTGAAAGCGCCCAGATAAGATTACCTCCCTCAGTGTATCGACCTCTAGTGTAAGCGGCTAGATAAGATCACACCCATCCTCAGGAATCTACCTTCAGTGTAAGCGGCTGGGTACGATTACCTTCATCCCCCAGTGGATCTACCTCCAGTGTTAGCGGCTGGATACGATCAACCTTTTCAAACCATTGCATTTGCATTCCGCGAAGGACAAAATTCGGGTCCTTCTTTTTACTTAATTGATCTTCGCAAAGAGTTCATGAGATGCCCTCGGCACTCACGCACTCTATGCGAAGACACAATTAAGTAGGAGCAGCTGTAGTACCCTAATTTTGTCCTAAGCATTTTAAAACAAAAAATCAAAAAAATCAAAGAGGGGGAAAAAAGTCAAAAGTCAACAAAAGTCAACAGAAAAGTCAACATTTCAAAAATGCTGACTTCGCACTGCGAAGCTCACTTCGCACTGCGAAGTCTGCGATTTTTCTGCAGATTTTTGATGTTTTTGATTTAATTCCAGTTTTTGTTGCATATCATTTCCATATTTATTTTAATCAGCATTCATGGCTATTTGGGCCAAGCAAAATCAGAATTGAAAGACTTGTCATTAATGCCAAGGTTGGAAGCTTTTTCTTCCAACCTAGCATGTGACAAGCAAGTGGGCTTGCCCTTGGGCAGCTCTTGTCCCTCCCAAGTGACCTGTTAACCACCACAAGGTTGCCAGCCACCTGCTTGATGACTTTCCTCCTGCTTGCTTCCCCCAAAACCAGTCAAACCAGCTGGATTTTCTCACTTGAAAAGCCATGAGTGCCTACCCTGTTTTTGCAGCAGCTTTTCACCCCTCACACCAGCCATAGGTAGCCTTTCTCATCCCTCAATCTCTGCACATCACAGTGCACGTTTTTATTGATCAACCATTGAGATTGCAAGGATTGATCCCCAAGCTTAGCCAATTGCAATTCAGCCCTATTCCATCATCATTACTATCCTAAAACCTTTGAATTTGTGGCTGAAATCAGGCTGAGTCTTGCCCCTTGGCACAAGGCAAGGTTGCCTCTATCCATTAGCATTTAATGCAAAGGGATTCAGCCTGATCCTAGCCACAAATCAGCTGGATTTTGGGATTTTCTAATGATGAAATAGATTTGGTTTTGGCCTATAAATAGAAGGCATTGCCCAAGGTTTCAAGCACTTCTGAAACACTACCAATAACAGCATTTCAAGAGCAGAAACACTACTCATTCTAGCTTACAAACACTCACAAACAACCAGAAAAAAACCAATCCAACACAAAGCATCACAAAGTTCAAAACCTTCACCAACATTCAAAACCTTGCAAGAACCTTCAACCAATTCAAATCCATTGCAGCTGGAGCTTTGCTAAGGAGTTCTGTAAGTTTCCAAGCTTTGTTTTTGCATTTACAATTGTGTTTGCATAGCAATTTTGGTTCAAAACCATTTGGTTCTAAAAAACCCCTTTTGAATTTCAAAGAAATCCCAAGGTTTTCAAAACATCAAAACTGGTTTGTCCAGCCTTTTTCATCCCAAAAACTCAAAGCTTTTCACTCACCTAAAAGGTCCTGAGTGTGTTCAGAAGTTGTTTCTGAACAAAAGTTCAGAAACAGCTTCTGAACTCAAAAATTCGCACGCTTCGCAGTGCGAAGTCATGGTCGCAGTGCGACCATGACAGAACTCAAAATCTGAGTTCAGGTGTTAAAATGACCAATTTTTGAGGTTCTAGCCCAGGAGCTCAGAACCTAAGAGTTTTTAAACCCATGTTTTTCAAACCATAACAAGGATTTTGCACAATTTTGGCAAATTCACAAGTTCGGGTGACCATTTGTGGATAACTTGCAAAACAAGTTATGTTCTCAAACTTTCGAAACAACATGAACAAATCAGCTATGTTCATCATTTCAATCAAAACTTGAACAATAAATATTGTTCATGATGTTCAAAACCCAAACATGAACATACGCCGAATAACGTTCGCATTTTCGCAAAATGAGCCGAACTTGGGCGTTTTCTAGCAAAATTGCTAAATCTTTCCAATTTGGGTTTTCAAACCAAATGTTTTGATATACCTTGGGATTTCTAAAAGAATTCTACCCAAAAACTTGAATGAAAAAGGGATGGTGTGACGTATGTCTCTCCATTGCCCCGATTGTACGAATGCGTGACGTATGTCTCGTCGTTCGGACAATCGTCATTCCCTTTTCAAACATATCCAACCATAACCAAACCAAACCTTGGCCCCTTGTGGTCAATCCGAACCTTTTGGTCCCCCGTGGCCATTAGATTCAATCCCTCGACTCGTTCGAGTCACTCGGTCAATGTTCGACTCGTCCGAGTCCATTGTACCCGTTCTTGATCTCAGTGGATCAATCGAACAATCGCCCAACTCGTTGGAGTCCACTCGGTCAATGATTGACTTGTATGAGTCCATTGCACCTCTCTTGGTCCCATAGCGACCAATTCGAACCCTTTTACCCTAACGGACGTACCTTTTAACAATTCTAGTGCGATTCACGAACAAACGCTTAATAAGTCTCCCAAGCGCGAGCATACAAGCTACGTTTTAATCGCAAGAATTCGGTTAAAACATCGTCCATTTAAAATTAACCAACATACGTACGTTTTTCTACCAAAGAACTACGTACGCTTTGAATTCTCCGACTACCGGGAGATACGTAGGATCAAGATCGACATCTTGTCAAGCGCAATAATAAAAACTTTTTTTTCTTTTCTTTCGTTTGTTTTTATCTCTTTTTTCCCCCTTTATTATATTTTGACATAAATAAGCATGCACGCAAAACATTTAAAAACAATTTAAGCTTTAGCCAAATAGAAGGTTCCCGTTGAGTACAACGGACGTGAGGGGTGCTAATACCTTCCCCTTGCGTAATCGACTCCCGAACCCGACAATGATTGCGATGACCATCCTTTCCTCATCGTCAAAGGGTTTTATTATCGTTTCCCTTTAAACAAAAAAAACTTAAGGGTTTATCAACGTTCCCTTTACACAAAAACTTTGGTGGCGGCTTCACAAAGGCCCTCCGAGCGTTTACGAACGACCTCGGAGGATTTGCGCGTCTTTTTCTCAGGAAAAAAACGAGGTGCGCACAGGTTGATATGGTGAATGATGATTGTAAGAAGATATATGGAGTGATGGTTTAGAATAGTGGAGGATGATGTAGGCTGATTCTTAGAATAGTAAAGAGCTCAAGATTGTAGTAGATAGAAAAGTGCAAAGCCAAAATGTTAGAAATAATGATAATGGTGAAGTAACAACCTTAAGTTAAAATGAATAGAGTGTGGTCGATTTCAGACGACAGATGATGTTGAGAGGGTTGATATGACGAAACAGAATGGGAATGGAAAGTTGTGTGTTAATTGATGAATGACATCAGGGGTAAAATTAGTGATGAGACAAGATAATAAATCACTAGAGTAAAATTAGTGATGAGACAAGGTAAAATTACGTGCTCTGATCTGTAACACTAGGGTTGGGTCCAGATGTTGAATATTTAATTTTATGAAGTTTAAGTATTTGAAATCCTTATGATATTTTCCACAATTACAGTTGAGAATTAGACTTGTTTATTTTATGAAACATTTTTTTTGAAGTATTTTCCGCACTCTGAAATACTACGTGTTATTTATTATTTGGACGAATGATTGACGAGTATGTGTAACATCCTTTTTGTTTAAATTTGATCGCATTATTTATTAAATCGACATTGGGAATTAGGGTGTTACATAGTTGGTATCAGAGCAGGTCGGTCCATCCGGCCATGGTTTTATAATTTGGATGAATGAATGACGAATGATTTACGTATGTTCAGTAACACAACTTTGACATACAAATGTTGATTAGGTTATATGTATGTTCAGTAACACAACTCTGATTAGAAACCGGTACCGGGATGCATATAGGTCTAGGAACAAAGTGCATTTGCATATGGCTAACGTTAGGTGTATATGATGTATATGTAATATATGTGGTATATGTCATATGTGTTAATGTTGACGTATGGTGAGTGTTATGTGCATTTCTTTAATGTGTTGAAACTGATGAGTTATGATAATGATGATGTGTTAATGATGTTGTATAACCTGATGAAGAATTGAGAATATGTTGTAAACAATGATCAATGATGCTATGCCTATTTATATATATTATTCATGTATCCCAATATATATTATGATGAATATTCTCACCCCTTTGTGGTTGTTGTGTATTATGGTGTTTGTACTCTTGGGGGACAGACACTCAGGACGAGGAGCTCTATATTGCGGGACGTTTAGAAGGTGTCGACGGAGATATACTTCCGTAGCTATTATCTAATTATTTACGTAGTCGAATAATCACGTGCTCTGATCTGTAACACTAGGGTTGGGTCCAGACGTTGAATATTTAATTTTATGAAGTTTAAGTATTTGAAATCCTTATGATATTTTCCACAATGACGGTTGAGAATCACACTTGTTTATTTTATGAAATATTTTTTTGAAGTATTTTCCGCACTCTGAAATATTACGTGTTATTTATTATTTGGATGAATGATTGACGAGTATGTGTAACATCCTTTTTGTTTAAATTTGATCGCATTATTTATTAAATCGACATTGGGAATTAGGGTGTTACAACCTTCTCCAAGATTCTCCTCTTATGTTCAGGTACATTTGGTACACAAAATCGATCACGAAACCTCATAAATTCTTTCTCATCCATTCTAAAGTTTTCTCTCCTTACCTTGATTAACCAACACCAACCGATCCACAAGTTCCAAGTCCACTTTCTGACCTTCTTTGATTTCCTCCAAAATATTAGTTATCAACTTCAACATCCTCAACTTCACACCATTCGGCGTTAACTCACCAACAAGCTTAAATATCTGAACTTCTCTACTAATTCCAATTCCTTCACCATAAGTGCAGACATATGCAAAGACTTCCGACTCAACGCATCTGCTACCACATTAGCTTTGCCTGGATGATAATTCAACTCAAAATTAAAATCCTTCAGAAATTCCATCCACCGCCTCTGCCTCATATTAAACTTCTTCTGATCAAACAATTACTTCAAACTCTTGTGATCGCTGAAAACCTCAAACTTCGAACCAAACAAATAATGCCTCCAAATCTTAAGCACAAACACTACTGTTGCCAATTCCAAATCATTGGTTGGGGAATTTCTTTCATGTACCTTTAACTGCCTCGAAGCATACGCTATAACTTGTCCATTATGCATAAGCACTCCGCCCAATCCCATCTTAGATGCGTCACAAAATACAACAAACGACTCCTTCGCTTTCAGTAAGATCAGCACTAGCGCTGATGTCAACCTCTTCTTAAGCTCTTGAAATTCTCTTCACACTTAGCATCCCAAACAAACGCCTGTCCTATACGAGTTAACTGCTTCAAAGGTAGAGCCAACTTAGAGAAACCCTTTATGAACCTCCTGTAATAACCAGCCAAACCCAAAAAGCTTCTAATCTCAGTAACTGATGTAAGAGCCTCCCAATGCAACACCGCTTCAACCTTAGACGGATCAACCGCAATTCCACCTCTAGATATCACATGACCAAAGAAACTCACTTCTTGCCACCAAAACTCACACTTCGACATCTTGGCATATAACTTCTTTTCCTTCAAGGTCTGCAACACAATCCTCAAATGCTCAGTATGCTCCTCCTTCAACTTCGAATACACCAAGATATCATCAATGAACACCACCACAAACTGATCCAAATAAGGATGAAAGGTCATATTCATGTACTCCATAATACACCTAGCGCATTGGATACACCAAACGGCATTACATAATGCTCATAATGAACATGCCTAGTTTGGAAAGCAGTCTTTGGTATATCTCCTGACTTCACCCGAATCTGATGATATCCTGATCTTAAATCAATATTGCTAGACACTTGAGCACCAACCAACTGATCCATAAGATCATCTATCCTTGGAAGAAGATATTTGTTCTTAATGGTAACCATGTTCAGTTGTTGATAATCCACGCACAACCTCACACTACCATCCTTTTTCTTAACCAACAACACGGGCACTACCCACGGCGAAACACTTGGCCTGATAAATCTCTTCTCCAACAGCTCTTCCAACTTCCTCTTCAACTCACCAAACTCTTATGCAGACATCTTATATGGTGCCATCGACAGAGGACTAGTTCAAGGTACCAAATCAATTGCAAAATCCACTTCTCTCTGGAGGTAAGTCTGAAATGTCGTCCGGAAATACATCTGGAAACTCGTTCACCACCGGTATATCACCACTTCCCTTCTCACTTTCTACCTTCAAATAAGCAAACATCACAAACAACTGAGCTTCGCCAACCAACGACGCCTCCACTTGCCCTGTGGTCAAAAACATCTCTTTGACACGCTCCTCCAGATTAGGAAATGTAACAAATTTCGTCAAACAGTTAATATTAACACCAAAAGACAACAACCAATTCATCCATAAGATAACATCCATGTGTGACAATGGTAAACAAACTAAATCCATCTTAAAATCTACTCCACCAAAATTCAAAGGACACTTCACACATACCAAGGAAGTGATCACTGAACCATTGGTCGGGGTATCAATGACCATTCCTCTCGACATCGGAGATAAAACTAGATGCAATCTTTTAGCACAATCAAGAGAAATAAACGAATGTATCGCACCTGTATCAATGATAGCAATCAAAGGAGTGTTATTAATGAAGCAAATACCTCGAATCAAGTTGTCCGATTCCGGACCCTCCTCAGCACTCAAAGAAAACACCTTCCCATATGACCGCACCTTTTTTGGCTTCGAACAATTAGAACTAATGTGACCACGTTCTCCACAATTGTAGCAAACCACCTCCTTACTCTTGCACTCAAATGCACAGTGCCCATGTAATATCGCGCTTAGACGTAACTTTTATCCGTATCATATAAGTTCGAGTGAGCAAGGGCATAAACGTAATTGTGCGAGAAAGGGGATTTTAAATATTGAGGCAAGACTTTGTTCTTTCATTTATCCTCTTCTTCTCTCTCTCTACAAAGCTAAAAACTTCTCTCTCTCCCACTAAGGCTCACGCCACCCTTTCCTTGCCACCATCCATCAACTTTCCTTCCAAAAACTCTTGGGTCACAAGCAAGCTAGCTTTGGGAGACTTAGAACAAGAGGAAGATAAGGAAGAATCAAGGAAGGAAAGAAGTTTGAAGCTAGGGATGGACAAGCTTGGCAAAGGATCAGTATCACAACAATTGCTAGGTGAGCTCCGTAGGATTTTAGAACCCACTTTGAGTGAGTTTGGGTGTGATTTATGTTATGAGCAATGTTTAGAAAGTTTTGTACACTAATCCCTACACTTGCTAATTCCTTGTTCAATCATGTTTTAACTATCAATTTCCAATAGAAAATCTTTCCTAACATCATTGGGATGCTTGGGTAAGTTGGATTGGGCTAAAATGGTGAAAAATATGATTTTTAAGCAATTTCTGAACTGTCAAGCTCGCTACAGTGAGCTAGAGCTCACTACAGCGAGCTGGAGCTCGCTGCAGCGAGCAGACCATTTCTGATTCTGGTCCTGGTCGCTATAGCCACGGATCCATCGCTACTGCGCGCTCACCGGAAACAGCGTGGTCAGCTGGGCTGTTTTGGGTGATATGATGCGTCTGTACGAGGTTTTTCACTACCGTTTTCTCCAAAAAATTTAAGGAACTAAAGAACACCATTTTAACTCGTCCAAAAAGCTTCCAAATGGATGAGATCTTGAAGGAGCAAGGAATATGCAATGTATGGGAAATGCTAGATTAAAGGGTAGACGAACTGGAAATGATTATAAGTGGGATAGTAAGCCCTAAGTATGACATATGGTAATGATATGTCTAGATCCTTAAGTTGATGTACTCAATTAAGTGTACGAAAGTACAAGGAATGTTTCAACATTCAAAGCTTCAGATAAGCTTAAGGGGGTTCAGTTTCCCAACAATGATTAAGTGGCTTATGAGAACGATAAGCTTAGAACCTTATGTTATAAGTTAAGTATCACATGATTATTTACGTGATGAATGCATCAGATATGCATATATTCAGATGATGTATCAGATATACATATGATAAGTTAAGATTTATATTATAAAGTTTATACGTGTTCAGCAGACTCCGGATTATGCCGGATGGGATTTCTCTGAAAGGGCTATCCACACGTAAGTTTTATAGATTATGTTAACATGTTCATTAGACTCCGGATTATGCCGGATGGGACTTCTCCGAGAGGGTTGTCCACAAGTATGTTTAAGATGAAAACATGTCCAGCAGGCTCCGGATTATGCCGGATGGGACTTCTCCGAGAGGTTTGCCACATGTAAGGTTTAAGTTATGTCCAGCAGGCTCCGGATTATGCCGGATGGGACTTCTCCGAGAGGGTTGTCCACATAACGACAAGAGGAGTCCGGTGATTAGCCTCAGATAGGAATTTTCACCAGTTATCAGGGGAATGTGCTCCGGGGTTACTTCACACGGGGGCATTCCGTAAAATGAACTCAGATAATTATCGTATGTTCAACGTTAACTTTCTAACTTTATGTTAAGTAAGATGTATATGTATTTATTACATGAGTTTATGACAAGGTAGTCATCAGATAACAGTTATCAGAAAGTGATCATAGGATGTCCCCAGATCACTAAGTATGAGATTATGATATGTTATGAATATGAAAGAGTTATGCAGTGATCCTAGTTTTCCCCTCGATCACTAAGTTATCAGGATATAGTCTAGTTTTCATGACTATACAATTATCAGGTTCAGGCAGGTATAAACCCTTTATGGGTAAGACTAAAGCTTGGCGATCATAGGATTCCTCGAGATTGCCAAAAGTAGGCATGGCGACCCTAGGTTCCCCGTGGTTGCCAACAGTAGGTTGGGGTGGAGCTCACTGAGACATTATGTCTCATCCCAATCCTTCTGGTGCAGGTTTACAGGTAAGCACGAGGTTCGTGAAGAAGTTCTTCAGGAAGACGTTGGATGGAGTGCAGTTGCTCGTCATGAACCAGCACAGGAGTTTATCAGACTTTGTATAAGTATTTTTGTGGTACTTGATTATTGTATAACGAGCAAAAATTTGTATTCATTCGGTTGTTGTATATTATTATTATTGAAAAATTTGATGTATCCAGTATCAGTTAACACATATGCTAATATTCTAGATTAAATTAGTATGGGTGTTACAATTGGTATCATAACAGGTCGATTCAGACTATGTCATGGGTCATTAAAGATTCAATAAACAAAGTGGGACCATTGAGTTCCAGATATTGTTCTAAAGGTCACATCTAGTTGAGCCTGATCAACTCAATCTAGTATATGACAGTTAGGACAAATGTCTGAGAGCTGAATGGGACCAAGGAGGAATGAAGTGTACGAAGAATGGTGATTAAGATGACATATTTTTAAGACAGGAATTGGTGAAGGAGTATTCAATGCCAAATGATGGTCATCAAACCGTAAAGTAACTAAGCTTGTTAATGGCGGAGTTTCAACAATATTAGAGATATTTGAGAATAAGGTGAAGTACCTTAAAATAGATGGACGAGTCATTGAGAGATGTCTCGTCTGAGAAGACATAAGAGTAAGGAATTATGGGATTTTAATATCCAGCAGTTAAGAGACTTATTTATGGATTAAGCGAATTATTGGACAGATGAAGCAGAATACCTTCCTTTATTATGAGTCATCAAGATGCTTTGTATTAGAAACGCAAGCTTAGCGATAAGTGAAGGAGACCCCTGGTAAGGGCATGAAGTAAAGATTGAATCGTATGTTGTCGAATTATAGTAGGCCAGTTTTGAAGAATAATCAGGAATTAGCCAAGAACTATTGTGAGGTAATTGACCTTTAGCAAGTGTACTAAAACTATCGAAGTAATAAAATTTATAAGTTCGTATCCACAGGGACTGTTTCAACTTCTACTCCACAATGTCGTTATTATTAAGGATGTATTAAATGGGGGTTGCCCTAGGCAATTGGTTTGATTGCATAATAAATAAGCTGATAAAAGTTGTTTCGCAAATATAAGGAGAGATGAGATCAAGTCTTTCGAATCCTCTGATTAATTCTGTTTGGTAAACTGCACCTATTTCTATGAATCCTCCTCTAGTTTTACGATGATTAACAAAAATAGTCCTAATCAATCCCTTGAGTTAGAACCCTCTTCTCGGATTACAGCCCCTAATCCGTTAGGTGATCTAATATTCCTCGAAGGTTTTACGAACGTTAACCTATTATCACAAATAAACGATTATCTATTCCTAGACTAACCCTGTTTATTTGAACAATTCAATTAGGTCTAAGTTGAAAGCTAGGGTCAGTAGTCATTCATTCTCACCAAATCATTGTTATATATTGTCAGTATATAAAAAGCATTAAGAACAATTGAATTGAATAAAACTAGATTAATATTCATAAGCCATAGAGTTTCACAGCCACATGTTTCAAACAGAATACATCAGATTCATCTCCAGACCTAATCTCTAAGAGATTTAGCTACTCATAATATGAATTACAAATAACATAATCAATTGAAGCATAAAAACATACATAAACTGACTATGAGTTGGATGGAATGGCCACCTCTTCAGTTTTGTGCTCTCCAAATCGTGCCTCCAATCTCCAAATTTCTGAACCCTTGTTTCTGAAAACAGTTCAACTTAAATAGGCAACAACTGCTCCTCAAATCGTGACACGATTTGATGAAATCGTGACACGATTCTGCATTAAAGTCCCCAAGATTTACGATAATTAGTTTCCCAATCGTGACACGATTATGCAATCGTGACATGATTTTATAGACAGAACTCTACTTCCAATCTGGTCAAAAAAATCGTGACACGATGCCCAAATCGTGTCACGATGCACTTAGTTCAGGTTCTTGACGTTTTCTTGCTTTTTGCACCTCCAGGCTGTCTAATAATGCTACAGACTCAATAAAAACATCAAAACAACTGATAAAAACATGTAATGATAGCATGTCATCACAACCTCAAACTTGAATCATTCCTTGTCCTCAAGGAATTTACTTGTAGAATTGACAAATGACAGTAAAATAACAATTTACCTAACCAATTTATAGTACCAAATGTTCATCTCCTTGCTAGCCATTTGATGGGCCAGCTGGCTTGACTACATCCACCATTAACAACTCCATGCAACTGTTTGATAAGGGTTTTCCACAGTCGACATGCAGGTCTACATATTACCATACGCTTGAAAAATTTCTAAACATCAATCAAAGTCCATGTCAACACACATTGTAAAGGTCTTCAAGGGTTATAACGGGGCTTAGGTGAAGGTGAGATAATTTTTGGAAAAGTAGGTTAAACAAATTTTGGAGTTAAGCTTTCCTACTAAATTGGAAAAATTTGAAAATTTACCTCATTCACCCAACAAAATAAATACAAGTACTAGAGAACTCTTTCATCTTTGAGACAATAATATTTTCATTAATTCATTTATTTTGTCTCTTCTCTTTTTTTTTCTAGCACCTTTTGTGCATTTTTTTTCAATCTCAGTGAGGTATTTGACTCTCTTTAGTTCTCTAGTACCCCTACCCCAAACTTAGTTGGTTGCAAATTCCAAAAGCAACCCAAAACTTATGTTTTAGCAACATCCTATAGCCTAACTCCAAACCAATATTTGGGTCATATAACTTTAAAGTCTATAGGCTTAATATGTAGTTTGTCACCGAACAAAAGGATCTACACCTACCGGCTCAAATTGGCTTTTCAAAAGGATAAGTTTTCAACAAAAATACTCCAGGTAGGCTTCAAAAAGGCTCATGGTAACAAGCACTTTGCCTTAGTGTGTGTATAACAAGACCAATCAACAATAGAGAAAAATCACAAGTTCTAGAAATGTAGTTGTATGGAACACTCTTTAAAGTAAATTGAAAAATAAAATTTTAGCAATGACCTTACGAGTTATGATTTCAGGGAGTTGTGACTACCTATCCGCACAATGCCGTACACTTCGCCTTTGAGTTCCAAGCCTCTACCTCCTTATGAACTTTTGATTACCACTTGATCAAACAATTGTTACGAAACTGGAAAAAGTCAATTAAACAAACAAATTCATCAATAATAAACAAGTGAAAATTCATTACAAAATAGGGGCGTACTCGAAATTCTTCCAACATGCTAACAATTATTTGACTCAACAATGGAAACAAACAAAATAAAAAACATTAGAGAAAAATAAAAGGATGAGTTGCCTCCCATCAAGCGCTTTTGTTTTACGTCATTGACCTTGACGCTTCAACCACTGTTAGGGTGGCAGAAATGACAGAAAAAATACATCATCCTTCTTCTTCCTCTTGTTTGGTAGGAATTCCATGAATTTGGCACAAAGAGTCAGATACTCCCATGCACCCACTGTATTTGAGCTCTCCCACCTTGGAGAAGGACATGTATCCATTTGCACATGAGTGGTTTCTTTAAACCCCGTTTGTTGAGACTTCAGGTAGAGACCAGCATTCCACACTTGTGGATTTTTTTCAACCACAATAGCCTGACACTCAGTCTCCATCTCAACCAAATTCTTCTGAGACTCATATGCTTTTTCAACAAGATTACAACACTGAACTTCAAATTTCTCAAATGAAACTCGATTTAACCTCAAGAATTCATCTAAAATATTTTGTAGTTGAGTATGGTAATCGATGTTGATCACCTCTTGCTCTTCTTCTTTTTCTATGAATTGGTTCTCACAATAGTAACTATTATGATAGCCTCCACAAAAATCGCAGCTCATACTCAATCTTGCTTCCAAATCCTTTATATGTAGAGAGATCATCCATTTTTCATAACAAAGGATACCGATCTCTTCTGAATCAATCAGCGACCGACTATCCCACATTGCTACAAAACTCATAAATACCTTTCAGTAGTAAAGCACAAGAAAGAGATATGAAGAGCATAAATCATAATTTTTTTTATATACTTTTTTTTTCACTATACAAACAAAAACGTAAATGACAGAAATCCTAAATAATAATGAAATTTCACAGTTGAAGTGATTCAACAGTCCCCGGCAACGGCGCCAAAAACTTGATAGACCTTTAGCAAGTGTACTAAAACTATCGAAGTAATAAAGTTTATAAGTTCGTAATCACAGGAACTGTTTCAACTTCTACTCCGCAATGTCGTTATTATTAAGGATGTATTAAATGGGGGTTGCCCTAGGCAGTTGGTTTGATTGCATAATAAATAAGCTGATAAAAGTTGTTTCAAAAATATAAGGAGAGATGAGATCAAGTCTTTTGAATCCTCTGATTAATTCTGTTTGGTAAACTGCACCTATTTCTATGAATCCTCCTCTAGTTTTACGATGATTAACAAAAATAGTCCTAATCAATCCCTTGAGTTAGAACCCTCTTCTCGGATTACTGTCCCTAATCCCTTAGGTGATCTAATATTCCTCGAAGGTTTTACAAACGTTAACCTATTATCACAAATAAACGATTATCCATTCCTAGACTAACCCTGTTTATTTGAACAATTCAATTAGGTCTAAGTTGAAAGCTAGGGTCAGTAGTCATTCATTCTCACCAAATCATTGTTATATATTGTCAGTATATAGAAAGCATTAAATACAATTGAATTGAATAAAACTAGATTAATATTCATAAGCCATAGAGTTTCACAGCCACATGTTTCAAACAGAATACATCAGATTCATCTCCAGACCTAATCTCTAAGAGATTTAGCTACTCATAATATGAATTACAAATAACATAATCAATTGAAGCATAAAAACATACATAAACTGACTATGAGTTGGATGAAATGGCCACCTCTTCAGTTTTGTGCTCTCCAAATCATGCCTCCAATCTCCAAATTTATGAACCCTTGTTTTTGAAAACAGTTCAGCTTAAATAGGCAACAACTACTCCTCAAATCGTGACACGATTTGATGAAATCGCGACACGATTCTGCATTAAAGTCCCCAAGATTCACGATAATCAGTTTCCCAATCGTGACACAATTATGCAATCATGACACGATTTTACAGACAGAACTCTACTTCCAATCTGGTCAGAAAAATCGTGACATGATGCCCAAATCGTGTCACGATGCACTTAGTTCAGGTTCTTGATGTTTTCTTGCTTTTTCCAACTCCAGACTGTCTAATAATGCTACAAACTCAATAAAAATATCAAAACAACTGATAGAAACATGTAATGACAACATGTCATCATGAGGCTCTAGCATCAGGAAGATCGTCGCTAATGCACAAGATACAGTTAAGGTTGTGATTATTGTTAAGGAGTTCCTTATTTTAATTTGATAGGTTCCTTACACAAGTATTCTGGAAAGCCGTCAGAGATCACCTTATGTTGGTATGCTTTCAAAGGTGGTAGAGTATTCAAACCTTGGATTGTTCGAAACCATATGAAGAAGGCAACGGTCGAGAAGACCTTTGGAGAATTATTCAGATAATAAGATTAAATTTGAATTTTGGATACAGTAACAAGTTACTGGAGGGATCCAATAGGAAGTGATAAGTGTTGAAGTTTAAGATCAATTAATCAGGTACTCAAAGAGACGTAACCAATGTTTGGGCTTACAGGAGAGCCGGTAAGAGTTTGCATCTAATTCAGACGGATTGTTTCCGGAGAAACTCGAGGAGTAACCTAAGAGATATGGTAAAGTTATGGGGACCTAAGTTGTCTCGGAAAAGACTATGAGTATGACATCCTTATGAATAAGAATAGAAACGAGACGAGAACCACCAGTGAGTTCAGTATACGAAAGATGTGAATCTCTAGAAACAGTAAGTTGTTTTGGAAGTTGCCACAAATGAACAATGTGTGAACTTAAGTTGCTTCAGGTTTGCTTTAGAAGGGTTTCTGTAATGAACACATTTCCACATAGTCACGTTTCACATCTTCAAATATCAAATTATCACATAGTCAGACATAGTCAAGTCAAAACATCTTCCACATAGACTCATAGTGATGTATGCAATGCGCCTAACTCGACTCTATATGCATGTGGTACCAGGTGTTGGATATCAGATTTATGTTACTAATGATCCAACAACGTAAAATATTTGAATAGTCATAGGTATATTACTGATTTCTCCCACAACATAAAATATTGGATAGTTAGAGGTATATTACTGATTTCTCCCACAACGTCAAGATTCACATCGTCAAATAAGACTGACCATGTTGCATGGATACCAAGTATAGACTCGACAATGCACGACATCACATAGTTCATTGTTATATAATCACTTCATCATATAACATATCAACACATCAACACACCAACGCATCGTCAAATTAATACATCCACACATCATCAAATCATCAACAACATTTAATCACATCAACAAATCAATGTTATCATAGTATTCCTCATATAATCAACTCATCCCGTTAATCATATCAACATGTAATCACACCATTAAATAATCACATCACCTCATCGTATACTTATAGCACATCATTCTACATCATCAAGCATACTCCATTAATCACATCATCTTCGTTAATCGTCTAATTAGTTCACAAATCAAATCATAATTCAATTAACATCAAATTACAAATCCATTATTAATCATTACAAGCACTAAGTTTATTGTCATCATTAGCTTGTAATTACCCCTACAATGCCAAATTATACTCCAGTTAATCACGTTTAAGGGTTTGGGAGATAATCATGCATCTTGGTTTCACTTAAAAAGCACAAAAATGAAGTTTGGTAACCCAGGGGAAAACACACGGTCCATGTGTTTTGTCCAGGTGTTTAAAACAACAATTTTCTTCGTTTTTCGACGCCGGGAAAACCTATTTCGACACCATTTTTCGATCCCAAACACACCGAACTCGCCCAAATCATCACACTAATGTTATCCAATCAATTATACATTAATTCCATATTAACCAACTTAATTCTACTCATTTTAACATGATTAACATAATTCTCATTGTCTCATAAAATTTCACTACCACACAAACTTAACATGTTAATTCTAAACTCAACATGGTAATAACAACATCATCATCTCTTCTTCAAATTCAATCACAACAACAACATTTCACCAAATCAAATTGTAAGGACATCACAACAACAATCTCGCAACAACTTCCATGAACTTCACCAATTTCACATAAAACTCAAGAACACAACAACAACACAATCAATTCATGGATTTAACATCATAACATCATGGATTTCTCAAATAATCATATTCCCATAATCATAACAACATACTAGAACACAATTTCATCATCAATTTGTCATTGGAAAATTAATTTAACGAAAATCACACAACACCTTAATCTACTCATTTGCTCATAAATTTCCAAATGAGAATAGAACTCACACCCTTACATTTTAACCTTCAATTCTAGCCTCCCTATAGCTTGGGTCTCCCTCTACTCTTAGCTTCCTTAAGCTCTCCTCTTCTTTCTCTATCTTCTCTCCACTCCTCTTTGCCTCTACTCTTACCTCTTTCTCAAATGTGTGAGTTATGAGTCTAACTCTAATTCACCAACACTACCACCCATGTATATTCTCGAGTTTTGGGCTTTGGTTCAGTCATCACTGAATGGGCTTAGTTTCTATTCATTCTCCACAAATAAAACAATGCTCATTTACTTTACTTAAACCTCTTATTTACTCATACACCTCTATTTCCTTACTTTCTCAAAAATACCCTTCAATCCAATTTTCTAATAACTCAACTAACCCATCAATTCAATCACATAATAAACAAATAACAAATAACAAATAAATAAATAAACTAATATTAATAAACTATTAATAAAAAAATCGGGTTGTTACATTTGGTTCCACTCTAGAGGGGTCAAAAATGATTCTGAAGATGTTTGGTTGTTTTCAAGCAGAACTGACTTTGCTTCCAAAAATTAAATAATTCTACTTGAATCTAGGACTTGTAGCTTTTGATTCTAGAATTGATTTTTACAAACATATCTATAGTTCAACTTTGTTTTACATGAGTGTATCCAAACAAAAATCATTTTATATTGAACTCACTTTTAGTCAGAATCAATTTTGCAAAATCAAATCTTATCAACTTAGAACCAATGTTTATTACAACTTATTTTTATAGTAATATTGGTAATTTTAACTGACCTTGTATGTTAACACACCAAAAGCGACTATGTTTACAAGTAGACTCTTATGTCACCATAAGCAATCAATTGGAGAGATATTGTCCTAGACAAAACTTATGATTGGCCCCAAATCCAATACCTTATCTTTTAAGCTATTGTACCACCTCTCATGTTAGTCATCATTCTAAACCTCACACCCATCTTGAGCGCATACTAAATCGAGTGTCGAAGTCTTTACATGTACAACCTCACCATTGAGATTCACTATTAGTCGATATGACAAGTACAATGCAAATCTAGAGGGGGTGTGAATAGACTCCATATTTGAAAAATATTCCAAAATGTTGTTTTATAAAAGTTTTACCAATTCGAATGGCTATTAGAAATAATTCAATTGCTTCAATGGATAACTAAGCAAACAATGATAATAAGATCATTCAACTTTGAACAAGGAATGCACAATTGGATTATTATTATCCAATCACACTTAATACACAAGTTAATTATAAAACCAAAGTAAACCTCAAACCAAACCAAAACTTATGCAAATAATAGCTATCACAAGAACCAACTAAATTTAATCTACGATGAATTAATTGACAAGCGAATATCAACAATGAGAAGTGATTGATTTATGAAATGTATTTGCAAAATGTTATTAGAAATTCAAGTTTTCAAATATTCAATAACTTAGCATGTACGTCAATTAATCTTATCAACAATTATAATATATCAATTTATAAAATGTAAGAAGTAAAGAGAAAGGAGAAGAAAACACCATGATATATAGATGTTCCCCCAATCGTCCTCACTACGAGGTATGTCCTCTCCTCGTAGAGAAATATTTACGATCTTCCACTATTATGTTAAAAATTACAGTGCAAATTACAAAGATTCTTCGATTTTTGAATCCAACAAATCTTAAATCTTCTATGTTATGTACATCAAGATCCTTAGGAGAAACGGTTCATACAATAACCTATAGCACCCTATAAACCAATATCTCAAGATCCTTAAGAAAGATACAAACAAGTTTAACCCAAAATTAAACTGAAAACACGCGTTTGATTCAAAGCAGACATTTAATGATTTGAATTAGTACTCTAAATATGAATTATATATGGGTTGCTAAGAAGAATAATTTGATACCCATGAACTTTGAGTCGAATTATTGATCCCAATATGAAGATTGATTCGAATCATACAGTTCGAGATAAAGAATGATTTGAGTCATAAATCTGGATGCGTGATGACTAGAGACTGAAAGCAGCGGCTTGGATCAGAAAAACCGCAAAAGTAAGTTTTGTTATGTTTCTTGCTAATTATTAATGATTATTTAGAATATTACCATTGTTATTTTTATCATTAATCAAAAAAAAATTATGAATCAAAAGCGAAGGAAGGCATCAGAGGATAGCTAGACATCCGAACTAGGTTGGCACCCCTAGGATACCCCCATCCTCTACCACCTTGCTCAAAAAATTTATTAAAAAAGGGAACTTTACAAGAGGGGGACCAAACCAAAACCCTCATATAAAACAGGAAACAAAAAGCCAAAAAGCAAAGCAAGAGACCTAAGGATAACGGAAAGTAGGAAGACCGTATCTGTCTCTATAAAAATCATCTCTAATAAATATGGGAAGTGAATCCCACCAAATAACATCCACCAAGCCGTGACCATGATTCGCAAGTTTATCCGCACAACAATTACCTTCACGAAAAATATGAGAAGATTGGATGGAAATTCCTCTGAGTACAATTATGCCACCTGTTACGAAGAGCAAAGAAACTATCGTGGGATTCCTGAAAGCCTGTAAAGCACTCTGGGAGTCACCCTCCACCCAGAGATGACACCAACCATGCTGAATAGCAAACTCAAGAGCTAAAATAAAGCCAAATAACTCAGCCTCAAAAACCGATTTGTGACCCAGATTGCTAGCAAAACAACCCAAAAACAATCCACGGTAATCACAAAAAATGCCACCACAACCAGCGACACCATCAACAACTGAAATCAAAATCATTTCACGAAAAATGTCAAACAATGAATGAATTGTTTCACAACAAATTGACTATAACATTATCTATCTATCTATCTATCTATGCAGTTCAGTTTGAAATTTAGAATTGTAAAACATGTGTTGTCAATTGTGAATCACACAAAATACAAGTTTGTTCAAATTCTTTTGTGCAACGATGCTATAGGCTAATTAATGTAGCCACTATTTCACAAATGTTTTTGCCCTGTTCTAATCTCCTTTTTCTTTGCTTGCTTTGATAGACGCTGCTGTATCCAAAGTCAAGCCAAAGACGTATCGAAAGAAAGGCAGGTCGTCGAAAGGAACTAAACGACATAACAAATAAAAAACTAGTTCAACCTACCGCAGCCTCATCTCAGAAAATGAATTTACCCAACGAAGATATCAATACAGACGAAGATATTTGCTATCGATAGAATTGGATTTAGTTTTGAAAGAAGAAATTGATCACCAAGTGTAACATACTAATTTTTGTTATGTAATACAATAAGTAGATTGAATTAATTATTTCTTTCTTCTACTGCTGCATGAGCCATTTATGTGAATAATTTCAAGCTATTTTTAACAAAGTATATATTTAGTGCATAAGCAATGTCATTCTATTGGTTTTTGCTATCCCGCAGTGATGTGTCTATAACAAAATATGGCAGCAATTCCATTTGCAGCCTGTCCAATACTCTAATGCTACATGCAAGGATGGATGCAAGAAAGCCTCCAAACCGGTGGACGATTACATAATTTTAGTTAAAATTGAATAATTACAAAATGCAACGGGAAATGATAGAACATATCGATTAAACTAAACTATTTTTCTTCGTCAGGGTAATGTTTAGAATACAAATTGACCCAAAAAAATGTTTAGAATACAAAAATAAAAATCTGCGTGTTTGGATGGGGTGATTGGAAATTTTAAAAGAAATTATAATTTTAGGAAATTGAAATGATTTAATCGATTGTAAAAGGAGAATGTTGAAAAGGGTTATGGCATTGATAGAGGTTTCTACGATTGTAATATTTGTTTTGATTTCGCTAAGGATCTTGTTCATACTTGTTGTGGTCATTTGTTTTGTTGGCCATGCTTATATAGATGGTTGAATACAAGATCCTCTCAAACATGGTCGTTTACAAGATCCTCTCAAATTAAAGAATGTCCTGTTTGCAAGGGTGAGGTTACTGATAAGACTGTTACTCCAATTTAAGGTGGTGGGAATGACGTCGAGGTTCGTAACACTATCCCACTTCCATTCTGGAACAAACAACGGTTGCATCACTCCAGATGGTTTCTGATGCTCAATCTTAGACTTCTGACTAACTAGGCATGCATAAAAAAATTCTGCTATATCCCTCTTCATTCTTTGCCACGAAAATAACTTCTTAAGGTCCTGATACATATTGGTTGCTCCGAGATGAATACTCAAGTTGCTTTCGTGTCCTTCCTCTATGATCCTCCTCTTAAGTTCGGGTACATCCGACACACAAACTCGATCATGAAACTTCATAACTTCGTTCTCATCCACTCTAAAGTCTTCCTCCTTACCTTGATTAATCAGCACTAAACGATCTACTAGTTTCAAGTCCACTTTCTATCCTTCTTTGATTTCCTCCTGAATGCTACTCGTCAACTTCAGCATTCCCAACCTCACACCACCAGGTGTCAACTCACATATCAAACTTAAATCTCTGAATTGCTCAATTAACTCCAATTCTCTCACCATAAGTGTCGATATATGCAATGACTTCCTACTCAACGCATCTGCTACCACATTAGCCTTACCCGGATGATAATTCAACTCAAAATCATAATCCTAAAAAAATTCCAACCACCTTCTCTACCTCATATTCAACTCTTTCTAATCAAACAAATACCCCAAACTTTTGTGGTCGCTGAAAACTTCAAACTTCGAGCCATACAAATAGTGCCTCCAAACTTTAAGCACAAACACTATTGCTGCCAATTCCAAATCATGAGTTGGGTAATTCCTCTCATGTACCTTCAACTATCTTGAAGTATACACTATAACTTGTCCATTCTGCATAAGCACTCCATCAAATCTCATCTTAGATGTGTCACAATACACTACAAATGACTCATTCGCGTTCGGCAAAATCAGAACTGGCGCTGATGTCAACCTCTTCTTCAGCTCTTGAAAACTCTTCTCACAGTGACCATCCCAAACATATGCATGTCCTTTTTCGAGTTAACTGCGTCGAAGGTAGAGCCAACTTTGAGAAACATTTTATAAATGTAACACCCCGATCCCCGAGACTACTATTTAAATAATAATTCATGTAATTCAATAACATCGAGGTATTACGATACAACAAACATCTCATGCTAATTTCTCATAATAAAAATTTGATCAACAAATATCACAGCACAAGGGAAAATAAACATCTCAACATATAATCATCTTGGGTCTCATCAAAAATATCTCAAATAAATACATCGTCATAAAAATTGATTGTACTCAGATTGTCACAATATAATGTCATGACATCTCGTTTGACATTGTATTCCTTTAGCATTTGTTTCATCCAAATCAATTGAGAAAAACTACTTCCTGCTGCAATATACTCAGCCTCAGCTGTAGACAGGGACACACAGTTTTTATTCTTGCTTAACCAAGAGATAAGATTGTTTCCCAAGAAGAAACATCATCAAGAAGTGTTTTTTTCTATCATCAGCATTACCTGCCCAGTCTGCATCACAATACCCTACAAGCATGGAATTAGTACTATGAGAATACAGCATGCCATAATTACTAGTACCATTGATGTATTTCAAGATCCTCTTCACTTGAGTAATGTGACTAATTTTAGTCTTAGCCTGATATCTAGCACATACTCCTACAGCAAAAGTGATGTCTGGTCTGCTAGCTGTAAGATACAAAAGAGCATACTCATGTATAAACTTTGATCCACATTAACACTTTTTTCATCTTTTTAGTTACTTTCAAGTGTGTTGCTGCAGGTGTCCTTTTGTGACTAGCACTTTCGAGGCCAAACTTATTCACTATATTTTTAGCATACTTGATTTGAGAAATAAAGATAGTATCATTCATTCTTTTAAGTTAATTCAACAACAAGACTCATCTCAAATTCAGATTGCATTTGTCTGACAAAATGTTGGACCATCTGGTTTGACATCCCTCCAAACACAACGTCATCAACATATATTTGAGCTATCATGAGTTTACCATGCTCTTCTTTAACAAACAATGTCTTGTCAATTCCCCCTTTCCTATAGCCATGGTTGACAAGAAACTCAGTTAACCTTTCATACCAAGCCCTAGGTGCTTGCTTCAATCTATGTAGTGCTTTTCTTAATTTGTAAACATGATCTGGAAAACTAGGATCTATGAACCCCTTTGGTTGTTCAACATATACTTCTTCATTTATGTACCCATTCAAGAAGGCGCTTTTCACATCCATCTGAAATAACTTGAATTTTAGCATGCATGCCACTCCCAAGAGCAATCTTATGGATTCAAGACGAGAAACATGAGCAAAAGTCTCATCAAAATCAACTCCTTCAATTTGGGTATATCCTTGAGCTACAAGTCTAGCCTTGTTTCTGGTCACGATTCCCTTTTCATTAGATTTGTTCTTGTAAATCCATTTTGTGCCAATAAACTTNTCCCACATGACAGCCACTTGTGGACCCATCTTCAAGCTACTTCGCAAAAATCAAGAAGTAGTATGGACAGAAGATTGCCAGAAAGCCTTCGACAGCATCAAGGAGTACCTGCTAGAACCTCCAATACTTATTCCTCCAGTCGAAGGAAGACCTTTAATCATGTACTTAACCGTATTGGAGGACTCCATGGGTTGTGTACTCGGACAACAAGATGAGACCGGTAGAAAAGAGCACGCTGTCTACTACCTAAGCAAGAAGTTTACGGACTGCGAGTCCCGATACTCTCTACTCGAGAAGACTTGTTGTGCATTAGCATGGGATGCTAGGCGTCTTCGCCACTACATGCTTAGCCATACTACTTGGTTGATATCCAAAATGGATCCAATCAAGTACATCTTTGAAAAACCCGCCTTAACTGGGAGGATCGCCCGTTGGCAGATGTTGTTATCAGAATACGACATCGAATACCACACTCAAAAAGCTATCAAGGCCAGCATTCTTGCCGATCATTTGGCTCATCAACCAATCGAGGATTATCAACCAATCAAGTTTGACTTCCCCGATGAAGAAATCATGTATCTAAAGATGAAGGATTATGACGAGCCACTATTCGGCGAGGGTCCAGATCCTGAATCTAGATGGAAGTTAATCTTTGATGGAGCTGTCAATGTCTATGGCAATGGAATTGGGGCAGTTATCATCACCCCCGACGGCAAACATCTCCCTTTCGCTGCAAGACTTTCATTCGACTGTACAAACAATATGGCGGAGTATGAAGCTTGTATTCTGGGAATTGAGGAAGCCATTGATCTAAGGATCAAGAACCTCGACATTTATGGAGACTCAGCTCTTGTGATCAATCAAATCAATGGAGATTGGGAAACTCGCCACACCGGCTTGATTCCTTACAAAGATTATGCAAGACGTTTGCTAACTTTTTTCAACAAAGTTAAGCTGCATCATATTCCTCGAGATGAGAATCAAATGGCGGATGCTTTGGCAACCTTGTCTTCCATGTATGAGATCAGCCGCCGGAGTGAGATTCCAACAATCAAGGTTGAGCATCTAGAAAGGCCTGCACATGTGTTTGCAGCCGAAGCAGTCATAGATAACCAGCCATGGTTCCATGATATCAAAAGTTTCCTCCAAAAGCAAGAGTACCCGCATGGGGCATCCAACAAGGATAAGAAAACTCTGCGAAGATTAGCTGGCAACTTCTTTCTAAATGGAGAAGTTTTATACAAGAGGAATTTTGATATGGTGCTACTCAGATGCGTCGATGAGCAAGAAGCCGATCGTATAATGCATGAGATACATGAAGGTTCCTTCGGGACTCATTCCAGTGGGCACACAATGGCTAGGAAAATCTTAAGGGCCGGATATTACTGGATGACCTTGGAGAGTGATTGCTACAAGCATGCTAGAAAATGCCATAAATGTCAAATTTATGCGGACAAGATCCATATGCCACCAACGGCTCTGAATGTCCTCTCTTCCCCTTGGCCTTTCTCCATGTGGGGTATTGATATGATTGGTAGGATTGAACCTAAAGCTTCCAATGGACATCGTTTCATCTTAGTTGCAATTGACTACTTCACCAAATGGGTCGAAGCTGCGTCATACGCCAACGTCACCAAACAAGTGGTGGTCCGATTTATTAACAATCATATCATCTGTCGATATGGTATTCCCAGCAGGATTATCACCGACAATGGGACCAATCTGAACAACAAAATGATGAAGGAGCTATGTCAAGAGTTCAAGATCGAGCATCACAACTCATCTCCTTATAGACCTCAGATGAATGGCGCAGTTGAAGCTGCAAACAAAAACATCAAAAAAATAGTGCAAAAGATGGTGGTCACCTACAAAGATTGGCATGAGATGTTGCCATATGCCTTGCACGGGTATCGTACTTCAGTACGCACATCGACAGGGGCAACCCCTTTCTCTTTAGTATACGGCATGGAAGCAGTGCTCCCCGTAGAAGTTGAAATCCCGTCTTTGAGAATCTTGATGGAAGCTAAATTGTCAGAGGCTGAATGGTGTCAAAACCGATACGATCAGTTGAACTTAATTGAGGAGAAACGCATGACCGCCTTGTGTCATGGACAACTGTATCAACAGAGGATGAAACAAGCTTTTGACAAGAAGGTTCGTCCTCGCGAAATCCAAGAAGGAGACCTCGTGCTTAAAAGGATCCTATCTTTTCAACCCGACTCTAGGGGCAAATGGACGCCTAACTACGAAGGCCCGTATGTAGTCAAGAGAGTCTTCTCCGGAGGAGCTTTGATTCTCACGACAATGGACGGCGAGGATTTTCCGCGTCCTGTGAATTCCGATGTAGTCAAGAAATTTTTTGTCTAAAAAACAAAAGAACAGCTCGGTAAGTCGAAAACCTGAAAGGGCGGCTTAGGCAAAATGAGCGTCTCGGTGGACTGAAAACCCGAAAGGGCGGTCCAGGCAAAAATTAGAGACACAAAACAGAAATAATCATCCTGATAGGTCGAAAACCCGAAAGGGCGATCTATGCAAAAGTTAAGGATCAAAGGACAAAATAACTACGTCGGATTGACTACAGTTTACTTGGGGCAAATCAGTTGTCAAAGGACTCGGAATCTGAAGCGTCCAAACATTGAATTCAAAGTTGTTAGGGAGAATAGCGGTTATTGTTCAATGAACCTTCCCTGTATATTTACCATTTTTTCAACTTTGTAAGATCCGTGGAGCCACGCCGTTGGCGGGCCACCACCCCATTAATAAAATTTCTTCCTAGTTGAAGTCTTTACATTTTGTTGGGAATTCCCATTTATTTTGCTTAGTCATTTCTTCTATTTTTGATAATAGTACTTGGAACGAAACTCTTTTTCAAAAGAAAAATTTAAATCTTTTTAGAAGGCATAAATAATAAACACATTCTCTTTGGACTTGCGAATAATTGAAGTGCGCGCCAGCAGCTATCCCGAGAGCGGATAAACTTCGCAGACCAAAAATGGTCAAATGCTAAACAGATTTCCCCGGCGGAGTTCCCCCCGTGAATCAAAGGGAATATCCCCAGTGAATCAAAGCCCGACCTCGCTCGGCATTCAATCATAATCCCCAGTGGATTAGCACAATCCCCGGTGGATTAACAAACTCCCCAGAAAGTCAACCTTTGTCCAAAACAATCAGAAGCCCAATTGTCATTGGCACCTACTCACAGAAGCCCAACCACCGTTGGCATCCAAGGCTGGATATCGATCGTGCTTCCAAAATGATCTTTATATCCCCAGCGAAACCACAAATAAAGCCCAATTTTTATTGGCATCCCTCCAGTAGAGTCTTAACCCCAAAAGCCCAATCATCATTGGCACAAATCCATAACAAAGCCCGACTTCGCTCGGCACCCACATAACAAAGCCCGACCTCGCTCGGCACCTCCATTACATAAAAGCCCGACCTTGCTCGGCACCCAGCATCAAAGCCCGACCTCGCTCGACATCCAAACAAAACATGAGCATTCCCGGTGGAATCACCAGTTCTTTTCCCAAGCAGGATTAACACGATTCCCCCAGTGAGGTAACAATTTCCCCACGAGGTATGTGTTCCTCGTCAACGGTTACGGCTTCACCCCGTCAACATTTTGGAGATGTTCCCTGCGACGTCATCCCCATCAAAGATTACCAAGTGTTTGCAATGCGACGTCGGTCCACTTCTCATTTTGCCAGTCTAAATCTTGATTCACCAAGTTGTCGGTCACACAATAAATCAAAACATTTAGGGTATCCCCCAGTGCAAGTCAATCTTTCACACAACATCCCCAGTGGGAGTCCTGCATTAGTGCATTCATACATTCATGCATTTCATACATTTGTACAATCATACAAATCATGTGATTACGCATTCATGCATATACGCATTCACACATGCAGCATACCACAATATCATCTGTACATGGTTGTTTTAACCACCATGTTTCTTACCAATTTATCATAAACAATCTGCATTTTTCTCCAATGTCATTCTCCAATAATGTTACAAAACAAAGCCCAATTTTATTGGCATTCCCCAGTGAGTCATCATTCACAAATACCAAATCATAACCAAAGCCCGACTTTGCTCGGCATCCCATCATAGTCACCAGTAAATGTTCCCCAAGTGTCATCCCCAATCTGTTTGGTTAAGTGGTGTCACCCCTTTACGCCTAGTGGCAGTTCAAACGAACAGCTTGTGCATATTCCCCAGTGTTGTGCCAAGTGACAAGTTCTTTAACGAACAGCTTGTGCATCCTTTCTCCCCAATTGAAGGGGCAATTCTGTAAGGAACGGCTTGTTAGCCGCATCCTCACTGTCGTCAATGTAAGGTTCGGTAACAAATCCGGACAGTTGACATGTTTTTATTTCCTGTCGTCAATGTAAGGTTCGGTAACCAATCCGGACAGTTGACATGTTTTTATTTCCTGTCGTCAATGTAAGGTTCGGTAACCAATCCGGACAGTTGACATGTTTTTATTTCCTGTCGTCAATGTAAGGTTCGGTAACCAATCCGGACAGTTGACATGTTTTTATTTCCTGTCGTCAATGTAAGGTTCGGTAACCAATCCGGACAGTTGACATGTTTTTATTTCCTGTCGTCAATGTAAGGTTCGGTAGCCAATCCGGACAGTTGACATGTTTTTATTTCCTGTCGTCAATGTAAGGTTCGGTAGCCAATCCGGACAGTTGACATGTCTTTTATTTCCTGTCGTCAATGTAAGGTTCGGTAGCCAATCCGGACAGTTGACATGTCTTTTATTTCCTGTCGTCAATGTAAGGTTCGGTAACCAATCCGGACAGTTGACATGTTTTTATTTCCTGTCGTCAATGTAAGGTTCGGTAGCCAATCCGGACAGTTGACATGTTTTTATTTCCTGTCGTCAATGTAAGGTTCGGTAGCCAATCCGGACATTTGACATGTTTTTATTTCCTGTCGTCAATGTAAGGTTCGGTAGCCAATCCGGACAGTTGACATGTCTTTTATTTCCTGTCGTCAATGTAAGGTTCGGTAGCCAATCCGGACAGTTGACATGTCTTTTATTTCCTGTCGTCAATGTAAGGTTCGGTAACCAATCCGGACAGTTGACATGTTTTTATTTCCTGTCGTCAATGTAAGGTTCGGTAGCCAATCCGGACAGTTGACATGTTTTTTATTTCCTGTCGTCAATGTAAGGTTCGGTAACCAATCCGGACAGTTGACATGTCTTTTATTTCCTGTCGTCAATGTAAGGTTCGGTAGCCAATCCGGACAGTTGACATTCATTTCCTGTCGTCAATGAACGGTTCGGTAACCAATCCGAACAGTTGACATTTCTTTTCTTCTTGTCGTCAATGAACGGTTCGGTAAACAACCCGGACAGTTGACATGTCTTTTACTTTCTGTCGTCAATGAACGGTTCGGTAACCAATCCGGACAGTTGACATTTCTTTTATTTCATGTTGTCAATGTACAGTTCGGTAACCAACCCGAACAGTTGACATTTTGTTTCTTGTCGTCAGTGGCAGTTCGGCAACAACCCGAACAGCTGACCCTTTACATTCAATCCTTGTCGTTAGTGGCAGTTCGGCAACAACCCGAACAGCTGACATTTTACCTTTTTGGTTTCCGTGGTTAATTGCCCACTCTCCCCAGTGAACAGTTCGGCAATAACCCAAACGGCTAACCTTTTTCCCCAGTGGAACACTATCCCCAATAGAGTCGGATCCCGTTTCTTTAACGAACCCGGGTATCCCTTTATCTCTGTTTGTCCCTAATCAGGTCATCTTTGCCGTTTTGCATTTATACGTGCATCACATGCATTCATAACATTTGCATACATGGCATCGCATCCATATTGTTTTACTATCCAAAATGGGTCAAAAACTGGTGTACTCTGTATTTAAGTTTCTTCGACCCGTCGAATCAAAATTTCGCTTTTTTAGTCTCCGTAGCGAAGAAACTTAAATAGGGGCATCTGTCATACCCCATTTTTTGACCCATTTTCGTCTCGTTTTATTTATTGTCTCGTTTTACGCACTTTTTAAAAGGCCGAGAATTTTCGTCGTTTCAGACGAAATTTCGGCAGGGAGGTATTTTAAAATACCTCATGTCAATTTTTGTTTTGTTTATTAATTTTATCTTTTTATCCCTTTTTATTTTTAATTTCAGTTTTTTTATTATTATCATTAATTTTTTATTTTAATTTTTATTATTATCATTTTTTATTATTTTTACTTTTACTATTATTATTATTTTTTATTATTTTTGTTTTTTACATTTTTTGTCCAAAAGTCCAAGTCCATAGTCATGGTCAACACAGCCAGCAGCACTGTTCACGCGCCCACAAACCAGTGTTTTTCATCATCACAAATTTCTCATCATCACAAAATCCTCAAACTTTTCCAACAAAATCTCCCCACATTTAATGCTTGCAGAGATTTTATCCAGAAACACAGCTTGCAAGCTTATCACCTATGACAAGCAGCTTAATTTTCCTTTATAAAACAGAATCAACAGAGTAGAAACACACAGAAAAAATTTTTTGAGAAGTAGAAATTTTGAAGCAAACACAACCAGCAACAAAACCACACCACTCAACAAATCCTTCACAAACACACATAAACATCACCACCATTTTCGCACCAGCAACCAAACACAACACGTTTTCAGCACCAAACGCACACCACACCAGCAGAACACACACCCACACCCATACACACCCACACACACCCACACGGCGCAGCATACACTCAACACACGGTCACTCTAGCAACCCACACGACCCACAACAAAACGTCACAAAAACGCGCACATCCAACACCCCAAACCCAAACTCACGGCCAGCTTACATACACACACACACGGCCAGATTTCACTCACCATACAACCCACAAACACGCCTACAGCACAGCAAAAACGAGCACAAAACAAAGAGGTAAAAAAATTTTTTTGTGTTATTTAAAACCTAGATCTAGGGATTTGGGGGGAGATTTGGAGAAAAACAAGCTTGGATTCGGTTTCGGGAGAGAAAAGGATGTGAGAAAAACTTGTTTTTTTTTGAAAAAGGAGAGATTTTAGTCTCCGGCGCGGTGGCGCCGCCGTCTTGGCCGGCGGCCACCACGCCAGAAATCACCTCCGGCGGCCATGAAAGCAAGAGAGAGGGGAGAGGAAGTGAATTTCGGTTTTAGAGTGAGAGAGAAGAGAGAGAATGAAATGAGGAAATGAAAATTTTTGTGAAGGGAGAGGGTATATATACCCCTCCCTGATTCAGTGTGGCAGGGTGTACGCGTTAGCGTACACCCGCGCCCTCCAGGCCCTCTGATTTCAGATCGTGTGGCCTGGCTTTTTTTACCCTGTGTTTGATCAGGGCCGTCTGATTAATCAGACGGCCCAGATTAATTTACGTAAGCCCAATGTTTTTTGGGCCTTTTCTTTCAAATTTTTTTTAGTTTTCACTTCTAACACCCCTAGTTTTATTTTTTACACCTCCCAAATTTTTATTTCTTTTATTTTCTTTGCAAATTTAATTTTTTTTCTTTTTGTTATTTATTTCTTTTTATTGTTTTATTGTTTTTCACATCTCATTTATTTATTTACCTATCATTTATCTCATGCATTTTTTTATTTTTATTTCTTTTTGTTCATTTTATTTTATATCTTTTCTTTATGTCATTCATATGTACATTTAGGAACATATATATATAAATATGCATTGTTCTTTTATTATTTTTTATAGTTCAATCCATGATAAATAAAAATCTTTTTATCCAACGATCGCCTTTTATTTAATTCCTCGCGTTTAGCTTATTTTATCGCATTTTTATTTTCTTTTCAACTCCAAGTAAAAAAATCCAAAACAACAAAAACATTTTTTTCTTTTTTATTAAGCGACAAACTTGTTCATTTTGGTTGCAACAACTAATTTGGACAATTTATTTTTCTTTTTATTTAAGTTCTAAAAACGAGCGTTTTTTTTAGTTAATACATTTTCTTAAAAATTCAAGCGAAACTTGAATGAAAAAGGGTGGTTTGACGTATGTCTCTCCTTTCCCCGATCGGATAAACACTTGACGTATGTCTCGTTGCTTAGACGATCGTCATTCTTTTCTAGCTTCCCCAAAAAATATGTTTTTTAAATTCAAACGAACTTGAATGAAAAAGGGTGGTTTGACGTATGTCTCTCCTTTCCCCGGTTGTACGAATGCTTGACGTATGTCTCGTTGCTCGGACAATCGTCATTCTATTTCCAACGCGTCCAACGCACTTGAACTTTTCTTGGTCCCTCGCGACCAATTTTAACATTTCTTGGTCCCTCGCGACCAAATTTGAACCTTTCTTGGTCCCTCGCGACCAATTTGAACCTTTCTTGGTCCCTCGTGACCAATCCAACCTTCCTTGGTCCCTCGCGACCAAATTGAACCTTTCTTGGTCCTTCGCGACCAATTTGAACCTTTCTTGGTCCCTCGTGACCAATCCAACTTTTCTTGGTCCCCCGTGACCATTTTAAACTTTTCTTGGCCCCCGTGGTCAATTCAAACATTGTGCGCCTCCGTGCGTTTGTCATTTTGGCCCTTGTGGTCAATCCGAACTTTTCGTGCCTTTGCACGTTTTCTTTCAACTTTTACGCCTTGTGCGAATTTAACGCCTCCGTGCGTTTGTCTTTATTTTCAAGCTTTTTTACGCCTCTGTGCGTCTGTCTTTTTTTATTTTCAAAACATTCACGCCTTGTGCGAGTTCATCGCCTTAGCGTCCATCTTTCATCATGTTAAAGCTTTGTATGTCTTCGTACGTTTCAAAACCTTTGTTCAAGTCCGAGTGCAAAACTTTTTATCAAATCATTTACTTTTATGCATTGTCGTCAATGGCAGTTCGGCAACAACCCGAACAGTTGACATTTACTTTTCATTTCTCGTCGTCAATGGCAGTTCGGCAACAACCCGAACAGTTGACATTTATTTTCACTACTTTCTCTTTTTTTCAAACTTTTTCGCTCGGACGCGAACAAATCTTTTTTAACTAAGACGAACCAGCGTACAAACTTTTTCTATTCAAGAACTACGTAAGCTTTGAATTCTCCGACTACCGGGAGATACGTAGGAGCAAGATCGACATCTTGTCAAGCCCATTAATAAAAATCTCTTTTTTTTCTTTTTTTTTCTATTTCGTTTGTTTTTATCTCTTTCTTCACCTCATGTTATATTTTCTTTTTCCTTTATATATATATATATGATTAAGCGTGCAAGCAAAACGTCAAAAACATTTTAAGCCTAAGCCAACTAAGAGGTTCCCGTTGAGTACAACGGATGTGAGGGGTGCTAATACCTTCCCCTCGCATAATCGACTTTCGAACCTAAAATCTTTTTTTCAAGGTAATTTCGAACTTTTTTCCTTTTTCCCCGAAAAATTAAAAGTTCAGTCGTGATTTAAATTTAGTGATTCAATGCTAGTCAATAGCTTGACATCCGAAATTCGACGCGACAATATAAAACCGATTGTCGCTTGTATAATTAGTTTTATAAATCAACCAGAGCATAAATAGTTGAATGAATATCTCTGTGAACCTATGATAGGATCAAACGAGTTGTCTAAGACCAATGAATCAATCGTCTTTTTTATTAATTGAATTTCTGATTCTCTTTCAATCTGAACAAACCGAAAACCCCCATTTAATTGTGTTATTCATCGTTCTTAGCTTTGTTAATTATCAAATAAGAGGTCCTTGTGAGACGACCAAGGTTTAACTACCTTGTTACTACATTTAAAAAATTAATTATTCATCGTTCTTAATTATTTTTAACTACCTTGTTACTACATAACATAAGTATCCGAGTACATAACATGTTATTATACATAAGTCATAAGCATAAAACTAGCACGATCAAATGGCAGCCTTCTCCTTACCCTTGCTGCGCGCTACCTGAGTACCTGAAATCAAAAAGATTGGGATGATACATAATGTCTCAGTGAGCTCCACTTATCTTAGGTTGCATGGCAACCTCGGGGAAAACCAATGATTGCCATATTCTAATCTCAACCCATTTTGGGTTTATACATGTTCTTGTCTGCTTCATTGTGTAATCAGGAAGATCTAGATTTATATCTACATAACTTAGTGATCAAAGGGAAAATGGGATCACTATCTGATTTCTAACATAGTCTTATTGTATTTATGTCATCTTACTGTTATTATTAAGTTAGAAGGTTAGCGTAAACAATTATTATCTTGGTTCGTTTTATGGAATGGACCCGAGTGGAGTAACCCCAGATACACTCCCTGCTACCGGTGAGACTCCTATCATATCAGGCTAACACCGGACTCCTCTTACTTTTGTGTGGCTACCCTCGCGGATGGTAACTACACTGTTCCAGCTATATCTGAAACCCCTTGTGCTCTAACTAGCGAGAACACCGGAGACACAACTTAACTTTTAGTTAATTTTCTTAACTTGAACGCGACCCTCAAAGTACCAACTAGTGGAACAATAAGAGGCACGACTTAGCTTAGTCTTATCTGAATCTTTTCTGATCTTTAAATGTTGAATACATTCCTTGTACCATCGTACGCTATCTGGATACATTCTTATTCTCGTTAACCTATTATAGGTTCTAGACATATCGTTGTCATATGTCGTACTTAGGGGTTTATTACCTCACTCGTAATAGCTTCCCTACTCATCTAACCTTTGCTCTCGTACCTCTGATGCATTGCTATATCCTTTTTCACCTGTACTTTTATCTGTTAAAGGCCGTCCGGATACGTCAAAATGATACTTCTTAGAAATTAGTGTTTTCTTATAAAACGGTGCAAAATGCCTCGCCTAACGTGCACCAGCTCGCCCAACTTAACTCAGTAGTGCAGGATGAACATGCCAAGCCTCGCTGGGGCAAGCCAGCCCTCGCTATGGCGAGGTGAGCCAGGAGCAAAATGTTGTGCTCATTGCAGCGAGATCCAGCTCGCTGTAGCGAGCATGACATTAAAGAAAATGTCCAAAACGTGATTTTTCTCGATTTTGACTTATCCAAACTTACATAGGCATTCCAACAGCCTTATGAATGACTTTAACAGAAAAATGACGGATTAAAATATGGATAAACAAAGGATTTAGCATGCATTAAGGATTAGGGCACAAATTGTCAAACTTTTCTAATCAAAGGATTTTCACCCAAAACTAACCCAATGTGGGATCTAAACTAAGGAACTCACCTTGAGACTTGATTTGATTCTTGCCAAGCTTCTATCCAACCCCTAGCTTCAAATCCTTCCTTCCTTCCTTGCTTCCTTAGCTTCAAATGGCTCAAGAATCACAAAATTGTGCTTGCAAGTGGGCTAGGCAATTCGGATGATGATTAGATGAAGATTGGAATGGTATGGGTGAGAAAATCGTGAGAGAGAGTAGAAAGAAGTGGAGAGGAAAAATTTCTAAAGTGAGTGTGAGATGAGAAAAATGAGAAAATGGGGTTTGTTGGACTTTATATAGCCTTAGGCCTCAATTTACCAAAATGCCCTTTTTCTTAAAATATCTATGATACATCGTCCCGACACTGATAAATAACTAAGTCTTAAGCGGGATGTTACATTAACAGTAGGTTTCCTCCCTTTCCACAATTCATAGAGTGTAGATGATGTACCAGCTCTCAGAGTGACACGATTGTGAATATAACATGCAGTGTTCATGGCTTCAGCCCAAAAGTGATAATGAAGATTTTTTGCATGTAGCATGACTCTAGCTGATTCTTGTAAAGTTATATTCTTGTGTTCTACAACTCCATTTTGTTGAGGAGTGATGGGTGATGAGAATTCATGACCAATACCTTCAGAAGAGAAAAATTCAGAAAATTTGGCATTTTCAATTTCCTTGCCATGGTCACTTCTGATTCTAACAATCACATTTTCCATCTCTCTTTGAAGGCGTTAACAAAGATCTTTGAAAACCTCAAAAGTAACTGATTTTTCTTTGATTAAGTTCACCCAAGTAAATATTGAAAAATCAGCAACAACCACATAGATATACCTCTTTCCACCAAGACTTTCAACTTGCATCGGCCCCATTAAATCCAGATGAAGAAGTTCTAGAACTTTGGAAGTAGTCTGATGTTGCAACTTCGGGTGTGACATCTTGGTTTGCTTCCCAATTTGATACTTACCACAGACTTTACCCTCCTCAATTTTGAGCTTTGGTAGACTTCTAATAGCTTCTTCAGTCATAATTTTTTTCATACCTTTGAGATTCAGATGTCCAAGCTTCTGGTGCCACACCTTGACTTCATCTTCGTTGGATATTCAACATGTGGAAGAGTAAGTAGTTTCTTGAGGTACCCACAAATAACAGTTGTCTTTAGACCTAACTCCCCTCATCAGAACATCATTCTTCTCATTGGTAACCAAACATTCTGACTTGGTGAAATTGACTTTTAAACCTTGATCACATAACTGGCTAATACTGATCAGATTTGCAGTCAATCTTTTCACAAGAAGAACATCATCAAGTCTAGGAAGTCCAATACAAACTAACTTTCCTACTCCCTTGATTTCACCTTTTTCTCCATCACCAAACATGACAAAACTGGTGGAATAAGACTTAATGTCCACTAAATACTTCTTGACCCTTGTCATATGTCTATAACATCCACTGTCAAAGTACCAGTCTTCTATAGATGAAGCTTTAAGAGAAGTATGGGCTATAACACTAGTATCAACAACCTTAGGTTTCCTTTCTTTTCTAGATTTAATCATCACATGGTTAGCTCTAGGTTGTGTAGGATGTTTTGGATAACCATACAGTTTGTAACAATAAGGCTTTATATGACTATATTTACCACAATAATGACATTTCCAAGGCAAGAACTTGGCTTTAATTTGAGTTTTCTGATGTCTGGCAGGATGTTGTAACATTTGGTCGGACATCGTGAGCTCACACTTCCTTTCAGATGGAATAAATATTGTCACAGGGTTTTTCCTTGCGTATTTAGAGATTGATAATTAAACCCTATACCGTTTAAATTTCGAGCCCCTTTCCTAACTTGAAGAATTTCATCTAACATATCAAACCCATTGTTCAACATTCTTACGGATTTGGACATGTTTTTAAGTTTAGAAGTCAGTAGGGTTACCTCATTTTGAAGACCAGAGATAGTAGATAAAAGTTTATCTTTTTCAGCCTGCAATTGAGCTATGATTCTCTTCTGCTTTTCTCCTATCTTACAAACCTCTTCACTTCTGGCACAAAGCTCTTTGTAGGAATCAACCAATTCTTCATAAGAGACATCATCATCTCAGGAATCTTCATTAGATTCACATCTACAAGTGAAGGTTGTAACATGTTTAGCAGTTTCATCATGTTCACCTTCAGAATCATCATCATCAGACCAAGAAACAGATAAGCCCTTCTTTTGTTTCTTGAGGTACGTGGGACATTCTGATCTAATGTGAGCAAAACCCTCACATCCATGACACTAAATACCTTTTCCTTGGTTGGGCTTCTCCTTTGTTCTTGCTTTTCTCTAAAAATCACTTTTCCTACTGATGTCGAAAGACATGTTCTTGACATTTGGTCTTGGCTTTCTATCCATTCTCTTCAGGACCTTATTGAATACCTTTTCCTTGATTGGGCTTCTCCTCTGTTCTTGCTTTTATCTGAAAATCATTGTTCTTACTGATGTCGAATGACGTGTTCTTGACATTTGGTCTTGGCTTTCTATCCATTCTCTTCAGCACCTTATTGAATTGCCTCCCAAGAAGCACAATAGCATCAGAAATTCCTTCATCAGTCTCCCTGTCACATTGAACCTCTTCATCATTATTGTTGGAGATAAAAGTTATACTCTTGTTCTTCTTTTCAGATCTATTACTGATAGCCAATTCAAAAGTTTGAAGTGACCCAACAAGATCATCCACTTTCATGTTACAAATGTCTTGGGCTTCTTCAATAGTTGTGACCTTCATGTCAAACTTCTTAGGCAAGGATCTGAGGATTTTTCTAACCAGCTTCTCCTCTAACATATTTTCTCCCAAGGCACTAGATGTATTGGCAATGTCAAGAATATTCATGTGAAAATCATGAATGGACTCATCATCTTTCATCCTGAGATTCTCAAATTTGGTGGTGAGAAGTTGGAGTCTTGACATTCTTACTTTCGATGTGCCTTCATGAGTGGTTCTGAGGATTTCCCATGCATCTTTGGCAACGGTACAAGTATTTATTAACCTGAACATATTTTTGTCAACCCCATTGAACAATGCTTTCAAAGCTTTGGAGTTTCCAAGAGCAAGTTCATCTTCTTCCTTAGACCAATTCTCTTCTGGCTTCAATTCAGTTATGTCCTTCCCATCTTTGTCCTTCACCACGGGATGTTCCCAACCTTTGATAACTGCTTTCCAGGTTTTGCTATCCATGGACTTTAGAAAATCCACCATACGCGTCTTCCAGTAATAATAGTTGGTGCCATCCAAAATAGGTGGTCTGTTAACAAATCCTCCTTCCGTATCCATAATACCAGAAAATATCTTCCCTGGAGCTCACCCAAAACATAACAGAGTGCCAGCTCTGATGCCAATTGAAATTCTAGCATGTGAGGACATATGTTGTATACGATGTCAAGACACCATAATGTCGAATAAAATGTCAAGACATCGTGACAACACAAATAACAATAAACAGCTTAAAGTAAATTATAGGAAGTAAATAACATAGAGTATTTGTTAACCTAGTTTGGTGCAATTTCACCTACATCTGAGGGCATCCAAGCCAGGAAGGAAATCCACTATAATAATATTAGTTTGAAGTCCTATGTAAACAACCTCCGGTTTACAGCCTTCGCACCTAATCACTACCCGTGATATTTCTATCTAAGACTCTCCTAGATATGATACCCCTCTCACTTCCTCTCAATCACACAACCCGTGATTACAAACAAGACAATCAAAGAGGAGACACACTCCAATAAACAGAATCCACTTTTGCTTAAAAGCTTATGAGTGATTCACAATTACAACTCAACTATCAGTCCAGCTCTAGCATCAAGGTGATACGAGAGTGGCTCACAAACAACAAAGTACAAACTAAAACCCTAATTGATACTTTCACAAAATGCGGCTTCAGTAGTCTTCTTAGGTTTAGAGTCTTCCTTTAAATAGCATGAGAATAGCTTGGGCTTGATGAACAGTTTGGACTAAACAAAACAGGTGATCCAATACGGTCTTCAGCACAACATTTAGGAAGCATATATAATGTTTCCTTAAATGTTTTAACAACCATTTAGGAAACACTGTAAAGCATAAACCGGCCTTTGCTGCTTCTGAAAACACACGCTTCTTGGACCCCAGCACACATGAATCATATCTTCATAGAATCTTCAGTGATATCACGCTTGAAACAAATCCTCCAAGAATACGAAACAAGGCACGCTACGATGTCGTACCAACATGTCAAGACATCTTGTCCAACATCTTGCTTGAACACTTATTTTAACAAAATGCAGCCAATCATAAAACACAAACCTAATAGAAGAAAAACAGATAATAGAAGAAAATTTTATATAGAACAATATAGTTTGCACAAATACATAGTTTAAAAGCTCGGTGTGGAAAGAATAATAAAAGCAATTAAAGGGTGTCCTGAAGTAATTTAGGTAGCACCTCCAACAAAATTCTCACATTTGATCTTAATTCATCTGGAATTTTCTTTAACTCCAACTGATTCTGCATTAAGTTGTCTAAAGTCTGAGTAAGATCTGATATACTCTGAGAAATTCTTTCGATCTGGTTTCTCAGTTCTTCGTTTTCCTTCTGAAATGCCAAAATCCTTTCAGATCTAGACGGTTTTCTATCCTTGTTAGAAATGACAGTTCTTCTAGGAGGGAATGGAGGCTGATCAGGTATGGATTGATGTTGATCAGGCTCTAGGTTGGTCATTTGTGGTTCAGAGTTTGGTCTAGAAGTTTGGGTGTTACGGGAGGTCAGAAGTGATTGAAATATGTAGGTCACATGAATGGTAGAGGAAAAAAGTGTTGGAGGTGAAGTAGCAATGTCTAGAGAAAAGATGTTGTCAGTTTCAGCATCTAGAACATTGTTAGGTTAGGGTTCTTGTACAATTTTTATTTCAGGATTAACTGCAATTTCTTATGCAAATAGAGGAATTGACAAGTTGTTTGGTGGAGTTTGAGTGGCGGAAGGGGTAGTTTTAGGTGCAGTCTTTGGTTTTGATCTAGGTATTATTGGGTGTGTAGGTATACCACTTCCAAAGCTGGCTTTCAGAGCTGCAATTTTAGCTAGTTGGCTATGCTTGAAATTGCTGAGATTCTTGCACACAACAAGGGAAGCTTTAGTGTTTGACTCTGGATGTTGAATACCAATGGGAAGTTCAACATCAAAAGCGGTTTTTGGTGTAGGGATTGGTGGAGGTGGAGCATTTGGATTGATTATGTGAGTTACTTCTTCAACTGAAGATGAACTGTTAGCATCTAAATCTTCACTAACAGGGTAAGATGAGGTAGAGGATAGGGATGAGAAAAGCTCTTCTAAGGGGAGATCTTTGTGAGTTGGTTTGGGTGGAGATGGGGGCATAGCATTATCATCCATAAAGGATTCAGAATTACCTGGTATATCTGCTGCTTCTGATCTTCTTGCTTCTAAAGTTGTTATCCTCTAATAGTTGATCTCCTGGACATGCTCAACTTGATCCTTCTGAGTAGCAACTATGTTCTCTGTTCTTCAGACTTTCAGCCATAAGCTGAGATGCTTCGTGCAACAGCACAGTATCAACTGCCTCAGATTCTACTAGTGTTTCTTGTTCTGCAATAACTTCCTTTTCACCTACAGAGTCTGTTGCTTCAGGCTCTATTGCAGCTTGTTCAGCAATTTGAAAGATCCTCTGTCTTCTTCTAAGAAGCATTTCTTCCTCTTCCTCTTCTTCTTCTTCAACAACAGTAGGTAAGGTTTGAGTCTGGACCTTTTTACTCTTCCTTTTCCTAGATTGCTCAGATGCAGTAGCTTCAGATGAAGTAACTACTTCAGCTTTTTTCCTCCTAGTTGGAGGTGATTCAATAGGTACAGAATCCACAATTTCATATATTTGCTCTTCCAAAGTCTCACCCTTCTTGCTAACAGGAGATCTTCTTATATTTTCTTTATTCATCAAAACAAGAGCTTTTCCCCTTCTTGGTTCTCTATACAAATATGTTGGAGCATCTAAAATTGATCTCTGGTGATGTAGATTCCTTCTGCCCTTTTTCCTCGAATGAACTCCTTGATGACTTCCTCACTGTCATGGTTGGAAATGACAGAGAATCCTTCAATAAAGATAGGATTTTTCCTTCTGATACAGAATGACATGTTGGAGGCTTTTTCTTTCTTTATGATTTTCATTTGTACCAGAGTCTTGGCATTAAAGGCTTTTCCAAATATGACAGCTATAGGACTCATATATTTAGCATACCCAAGCCTACTAAGCTTGTCTCTAATCTCTTCTTCTGACTCATGCAGAGTTCTCTTCATAACGTTCAGATGAATCATTTTATTGTTGGTATCTATGTAATACATTCTAGATTTATCCACCTTAAGCAATTTTGAGATTAGGCCTTTTGTGATGACCAAGTCAGCTCCTAAGACAGATGAGCTTATTTCTGTCTCAGAAAACTCCTTCAAGCCAAGTTCCTTCCTTGACTTCTTAGCGTTCCTGGGGTCCCTTGACATTGCTCTTCTGAGTTCTTCATCTGCTGCTCCTTTATCAAACACTTCTGCCCTAACCCAAAAGTACTTCACAAGGTCTGAGTAGGTTGGACCATTCAGCAGATTGATGTAGTGATGTCACTGGTGAGAATCAATTAGGTCTAGCATGTGAATTCCATTTGCTGGCCTATATGCCAAGGTAATACGCGCTAGATGGGGGGTGAATAGAGGTTTAAATTTTTTTATCAAAGTTTGGCGAAAGCGTTACAAAAGCATTGTTTGAAAACAATTGACTAATGGATTCGTGCTCGAAACGATAACAATGACAAAGAGATTAAACAAATGATAACTATAAGATTTATTATTGAATTGAGAGATTTAATTGCTAAATCTTAACACAATCAAATATTAATATTCATAATTCATTTTGCAAAACTAGACAAAACTCAAACCAAACCTAAGAGCAATTAATCAAGCAACTACTAATGAACACACAAGGTATATGAATTTGATGAATTGTAACTTGATTGGGTTTAACTAAGATCAATATTGAGTTAGAAAATAAACTTCATTCAAATCAACTGGTTGATTTACAACTTAAAAGCGTTGATCATAATCAATTCAATTAGCAATAATTATCATGAATTCATATACACTAAAATGCACAAAGTAAAAGAGAATGGAAGAGAAACGACACCAAGATTTATAGTAGTTCCCCCTTTCGCGCTCGCTTCGGGGTACATCTACTCTTCTTGATGGAAAACGCCTCCACCAAGGACTTCCAATAGAATATGAATGTTTGATTACAATTTGATTACAAGAATTCCTTCAAACTACCTTAGCTCTTCAACTTCTATGCAATCACTCCCTCAATCTTCAAATACCCTTTGAAATTGGTGCTTCTTTATGTCTTCGAATCCTCAATCATTTGTGCAATCCTTGAAGCTCTTCACTCGAACTCTTCTTTGCTCCGTCTGGTGGTTGGATCCCCTTCAACACAAGAACTTTAGAAAGAACACACAATACCCTTAGAGGTGGAATAAAATTACTCAATTAAGTTTAGATCCTTGATTCCCAATCAATATCCTTGAAAGCAATCAACTTACAATCCCTATAGAACTCTAGCAATCTATGACTCAAAAGATCACAATGATTATTAGAAAAAGTGTTTAATCTGAAGAACACATAAACAATGCAGTTTGGAGACTCTAGAGAAAATAGATGCAAATGATTCAGTAAGTATGAAGTTAGGAGGATATGAGTATATATAGAAAAGGGTGGCAAGTGCAATATTTTAGCCAAAAACAGCGTACTGAATCGATTCACTTAATGTGCAATTTGATTCAGATAGACAAAAGATAAGCAAGAACAAGCATGAAGATTGATGCGATTCAGACCTAAAATGAATTGATTCAAATTGCCCAGAATGAAGGTTGATATGATTCACACATCATGTGAATCGAATCATTAAGCCAAAAACCAGAGACAGACAAAAACATTAATATGATTCAAAGAAACATTGATTCGATTCACAATGATAAGATTCAAAGAATCATGAATCGAATCAAAATGCATGGAAAACTAGCAGAAACTTTCAGTGATAATATTCAAATAAAAATGAATCGAATCAAATGACTGGAAAAATGATTTGATCAAAAGCAATGAATTTTTCTTCATACACTCAACATACTAGGTTGAAAGGGATCATAGGATACACATGACAATATTGCTTTAACACGATACTATGCAAAAACGACTAATATCTAAACAACATCAAATAGAAAAACTACCTAATAGACATCATCATAACATAAAATATAACTACACAATCTTCATTCTCCCCCTTTTTGATGATGTCAAACACCATGTTGATGATGTTTTTTGCTCGGTTTCCCCTGAAACTTGGCATACAATGAAACCAACAAAAAGCACAAAAGCATATATACAACACCAACAAGCATAAAAGCACTTATACAACACCAGCAACTTATAACACAGTGCAATCAAATATGAATCAAGAGATTTGCACATCACAAACACATTGCAATCAAGAAATAATATTGGCATGAAAGTTAACCATAGACTTACACTAAACAAAACAAAACATCAACATAGTTCTTTCTCCCCCTTTGACAACGTCAAAAAGGGAAAGTGCATGAGTGCAAAGAAATTATTACAAACCAAAAGCCCAAAGGCATAAAGTCAAGAAAAAAAGGTAAAATGCATGAATGAAAAGGAGAAGTCACTAAGCATTAGGGCCATAAGGGTTTGAGAATCCGACATCGTCTTGGTTCGAGAAGGGAGAGTTGAAGAAGGCACTAGGAGAAGCTCCTAAGTTGTCCCACCTTTGAAATGAGTCCCTCGTCTATTGAAACTGAGCATCTTGTGTGTCAAGCCTTCGGTGAAGCTCCTGAAATTGCAGGTCTTGAGCATCAAATTTCTGAGTCATGAACATTTTCAAATCTCGCATACCATTAATGACAGCACTAAGGTCAACCATCTGATGACTCTGATCATGATATGTATCATATTCAGAGTCATTTTCATCATTTTCATTCTCAACATCTTCCATATCAACATCAACATCAAGATTTGCTTCCTCATTGGCCATATTCAGACGCATCTGCTTAACCAAATTTGGATCAGTCCCTCCAAGTACGGTGACATGGTCATAGTACCATGTGTTAACCGACTTTGCTATGTCATCATAGTACCAGTTGTTGTTGCTAGCTCGGTAGTAATGCATCTTTCCAACGACCCTCTAATCTAATCCACTAGAATAACTCGGCTTAGTTAGCAAGCTACCGACACTAAACACACGGTTTGTCTGAAGTACCCTAGCCACAAAAGATGGATAAAGAAGTATCTTCTTACCATCATTTTTGTAGGCCATCATACGGTTGCAGAAGAACAGAGGCCAGTTAATTTTTATCCTGTTTTTCAATACACACATAATGCAGAGATCAAGATCATTTATCCTACCATAGTTTGATTGCTTACTCATGATAATTTTCACTACCACCTAATGTAACATTCTATCAACACATTTCAGTTGAAGTGGACTAAAATTAAGGTAATCCATAGGCTCAAAACCAATTTTAGACACATTATTCACAAAGTCAATTTTGTTATAGTTTGCAAAAATTTCATTTCCCTCAAAGTTCAACCCTTCACAATCTAAACCAACTAAAGATAACCAGCGTGCCAGAGCAAGTAAAACAACCTTATTTTTAAATGGACACTCAAAACTCACACCATCCTCTGGTCTTTGAGTATTACAATAAAAGGCCTTAATTTGATATTCATCGTAATCATTCTTAAGGCTAACAAAACCATCCAGTTTTTGAAATTGAAGCAACTCATGAATCCCAAAACCCATTTTCACAATATCACCCATATCACAATAAAATTAAGGAACAAACTTCCTAAAATGAAATTTCTCTAAATACCTATCATAATCTGCTTTCAGTAGCAAGTCTAGAACCAGAAATCCCACTTCTTCTTCAGCTGGAGGATCCGAAGGTTGTCCCCTTCTCTTGCTAGTGCCCTTCTTTCCACCGCCTCTTGTGTTCAATTTTGGACCCATATTTGTGTGGTTTAACGGTTGGGATGATGAATTGAAGTAAGGATGGGAAGGATTGAGTGATTTTCGGGCAAACAACAACATCATCATCATGTAATCATATAACCTATTAAGCCTGGTTTTCATCTTACAAACATGCATAACATATTCACATTCAATTACAAGTCTGGTTACCTCCATACTTCACATCAAGATTCTCAAGCATACTCAAGATATACTCATTAACAACCAAACCATCACATTAAGTTATATCAGCTTTATCTCATCACAATCAACAATTACACAATTACCAATTTCATGCACAAGTTCACACCAAAACATTTCCACATACAACTCATCATGTATATGCAATGTGCCTAAAAGACTCTATATGCATGTGGTACTGGGTTGGATTTCGGAGTTCTTTTATCCAAGGGATCCCATCGTCACTTTCATCGTCACAACACGCATAATTCACAACACGCATTTAATCTAACAAGGTTGCATTAACCTATTAACTCATCATCATTCTTCACCATACATCATCATTTACACCTCAATAGTTAACTAGCAAGTTAGCATACAAATCAAGATTCAATTAAAGACAATTTACAAATTCGTCTCTAACTAATTAACTTTAAAACTTCCTTACGCGTAAGTCCAAGTTAATCAACCAATTACATCATCATTAAGCACCTATTAATCAAGTTTAAGGGTTTGGAAACCGTTCACGTGCATTGGATACTTCAAAAAGTCACAAAAATAAGGTTTCCCACATTGACAGGGTCGCACAGTCGTGCTTAGGAGGCGCACGGTCGTGCTGACCAAGTGTGAATGCCATGCACGGTCCGTGCCACAGGGGCGCACGGTCGTGCGTGGTCACCAGTACACGATTTTCCGATTTTTGCATTTTTCACAAAAATACCGTTTTCAACATCATTTTTCGATCCAATTCGCACCAAAATTGTTCCAAAGCCTTAAACCAATTAAATCCAATTATTAACAACTTAACTTAGCTTAAACAACTTAACCATAATCACTTATTTCCAACTTAATCACCCAAACATAACAACAACACAACAACAACTTTCTTCAATTCTAACATAACCCTACTTAATCATTTCAATTAACATTACTCAACTTACTCAATTCAACAACAACTTAATCATTTTTTCATCAACTTTTGCATAATTCACATAAACACCACCAACAACAACTTCAACACAACCAAAATCACATAATCACATGGATTCACAAACTAGACTCATACTCATGCTCAAAATCAACTTAATTAAGCATAATCATCATCAATTATCATGTTCTTTATCAAATTCATCAAAATTCACAAAGTTACCAAAACAACATAACCAAACATGAACTTTGATAAAACAACAACATGAATTCATCAATTCTAACAAACTCAATTTAACCACAATAAAAGAAGCACGAATTTAGCACAAATAATCATCAATTCATGAAATTAAGCAATAATCAAAAACACCCAAACTAGCCATTTGTTTCTTAAAACCCATATGGTGAAAATAATCTTTCCCCTTACCTCAATTCTTCTCGAAAATGACTTCCTATCTTAAATTTCTCCCTTCTAGAGCTTTTCCCTCTTCTTTCTCTCCAAATTTCTTCTTCCTCTTCTATTTTCTCTAGCCTCCTTTCTCTAGGTTATGAAAATGTTTTGACCTAGCTCTACTAACACATACACTTCTCTTTAAATATAATTGGGTTAGGGTCACTCACACTAATGGGCTTAGTCACATTTCATCACATAATTAATTCTCCACACTTTTACTTCACTTAAACCTCCCATTTTACTATTTCACCACTATTCTCTAAATTCAAATTTCTAACTTCTAACATATTACAACAATGCCACTAACCCATAAAATGACCAAAATACCCTTAATCACTCAAAATCTACTAATCTATCAATTCTCAATCAAATAAACAATTAATAAATATAGTAAACAAATAATAATAATAATAATAATAATAATAATAATAAATATAATATTAAAAATCAGGTTGTTACACCCTCAGTATCTTTCAAGTCTAGGGGTCTTCCAAGTCTGATGCAGTTTTTTGAGTCTGATGATCTTCACAGAGTCTGATGAGTGTAATCTTCAGCTTCTTAAAGGCGTCCTTTTCTTCTTATCCAAGATGTTGACTTCTGGTTGACGTTTCTTAAGATTTTCTACCATAGTCTTTTAAGCTTCTCTTCTGTTTCTGATGCTTTAATACATGTTCAATACTTGATGGATATTGTCACGGTGATTTTCGGAGATCAAACTATTGATTAGCGTTGACTCACTAATTTTATTTCACGACTGAACTTTTAATTTTTCAAAAGAAAATGGGAAAAAGTCCTAAATTACCACATTTTAAAAGATTTAGGGTTCGGGGGTTAGTTACGTTTAGGGAAGGTGTTAGCACCCTAAACGTTCGTAGTACTCTACGAGAACCTCTTGATTTTATTTATTTATGTTGGCTATAACTTGCTTATATTTTTTTTTAAAGAAAAGAAGGAATTAGAGTAGTGAGAAAAAAATTGTTTTTATTTATTTTTTATGATTTGGAAGGACAGGGTCCTTTGCCTACGTACCCGTGAGGGATCAAAACCTCGTAGTTCGGGGTAAAAAATGACGATTGATTTGTTTTGTATTTTTTATTGTTTTTTTTTAAAAAGTTTAAAGATAAGATAAAGGCCAAGTGGCAAAATGAGATTGGTTTGTGTTTTTTAATTTTTGAAAATGATTCAAGTATTATTAAAGTAGATTAATGGTTTTTTAAAGGAAATAAAAGAGAAAAAAGGACACTTGATTGAAAATCAAGGTTTATTTATGAAATTCTGGCCAGGCAATACTTAAGAGATATCAGGTTCTGAACAATGACTTAGCACAATTTAAAGCAGATAAATAGCAGAAATAAAAGGTGCAGGAAAGCTAAAGAACACGCAAGGTTTGTTAACCCAGTTCGGAGTAAACACCTCCTACTCTGGGGGATACCAATCCAGGAAGGAAATCCACTATAGGATTTAACCCAAAGACTCAAGACACTGACTCCCAGTTCCCAGCCTTAGCAATTAAACTCCTCCTAGTCAGACTTCTATCCAACTCTGAGTATTAGAATCCTCTAACTTCCTATTCAAGCAACTAAACCCAGCTACTTGAACAACCCTTAACAATCCCCTGTTTTTGAACACAATTTCAATGACAACACTTCATTCGTACCTAAAGGCTTAGAATGAATTACAACTCAATAAAAACTCTAAACCAACTCAAAACATATGAGTGGTGCACAAAACAAAGCTAACAGCTTAAAAACAAACACAGACTCAATTTTCTGAATTTTTTTAACTCTCTAAATCGTAAGTCTTGAAAGCAGCATCACTCCTCCTTATATAGTCTTCAGTCTTGCAACATAAATAACAAACTAATCTTCTGAATTGATTTGTTACTGAAAATAAGATTGGTCCAATAGTGTAACAAATAAAACTGTAGTGAATCTTTGAAAGATCATAACAGGAAAATATGAATTTCATATCTTTGAACCAAATCTTCAATAAAATCTTCTCCAAATAACTCAGCATTCTAGAAGCAATACGCGTGAATAATTCCTTGATCAAACTTGCAAAGATTCGCGCCAAAACAACTCTGAAAACCCAGCTTCTGATGAGGTCAACAAAAGTCAACGCTGGACTTCAGAACCTGAATCAGCTTCTGAAGTGCTACAGTGCTTCTGATGAGCATTCAGCTTCTGATGTAATTTTGAGCTTCTAAACAGCTTCAAAATGAAAAACTTCCAACTGAAGAAATGTTCTACATATGGAGATGCTTCTATTCAATACCTTGGTTTTGCCAAACAATGCAGCCAACACCATAATACTCAACAATCTCCCCCTTTGGCAAATTTTTGGCTAAACCATCCAAGTTCTTCAATCTCCCTTATAATCAATTCAGCAATGAAGAACTCCACAATAATATATCATAGCATAAACATAAGCAGCGGACACAGCTATGAATAACACAAACCAGCTTCAGTTCTACAAACCATAACAGCTACTGAAGCACACATCAGATACTGATCAACTCCTGATCATCACAAACATGGTATCAGAGCTACAGAGCTACTGATCAACCCTTGATCATGACACACACTCCCCCTGCAACTCAGCATACATCAAACTCCCCCTTTGATGTGACCCTAAGATATTCTCCCTTGACAAGAATAATAATGTCATTATGGAATAAAAGAACCAAATTATTTTTGGTTCAAATTGTTATTTTCGTAGGTCATTATGTATCTGTCTTGTTTTCATCGTATCTAGAGCTCTGCAACTCCGATTGAGGTGATCTTTGAAGCGTTGGAAAGGGTACAAAATTACCTACATTTCATACGTTGGACTCAGAAGCAAAATCGGCATATTTCTTGGTGTAAAATGCGTATGAAGTGGATGACGTGATTTTGATGAATGGGCTGATGTAAGAGAAGAATTATGAAAGTGTAACGTCTTGAAGCTATTCAGCCATGATGATTAAAGGAGCAAATAAATGTGTAACCTTTCCATGCATTGATACAGCCACCCACCTTAGAGAGTTATTTTGTAACCTTTTATTTACATTAATCAGCCACCAAAACATTATTGCAATTAGTGGCTGCATTTCCTTTCATTTTCTAGGAGTTTTACAATCAATATCATCATGTAATAAGCTCATATAAATAGAGCACGAAAATGATATGTATGGCAGAAGAATATTGATAAAGAAAATCACTTTATGTGAATTTGGAAGCTTTGCTTCTTTTTGGTTCTGGATTGAACCATTAATTGATCTTATCAAGAAACCACGTTTCTTGTGGCGATCCTCTACCAAGCTAAGCATCTTCCTTGGATTGGGAATTTGTTTGGTTACCATTTTCTGTCTATTTCCATCATTCTTTAACCATAATACCAAAGTTTTCCTCCATTATTCACAAATACATTAAAATTAAAATTACCCCTTTTTTGTCTTTCATCAAGTGGTATCAGAGCTAGGTTCCGTTGGGACTGATTTTTTTCTTTTTCAATTTCAAAATTATTTTCATTTCCATATTTTCCTTGCAATTTATTCATTTCAATTTCTTTTTTAAGTATTACAAAAAATGTCTCAAGAAATCCAAGCTTCAATTGAATATTTTGATAAAGTATGGAGAGAAACAAGGCTTGAGGATATGAAGAGAAGATCAAATCCTTCTTGTGCTCTTAGAGCATTACACATAAAAAGGAGAGAGGAAATGATGGAAAAGATTGATAGAGGAATGGCTGATATCTCTAAAATACTAGAGGAACATTTCTTTCAAATCCAAAATGATTATAAAAAAGAGATAGAAGAAAAAGAAAGTCACGAGGAAGAAGTGAAAAGGAAGGAAAAAGAAGAAAAAAAAGAATGTGATGAAAAAGAAGTAAATGAAAAAGAAGAGAGAAAAGAAGGTGTTGAAGAAGTCGAGCGAAAAGAAGAGAAAAAGGAGAGTGAGAATGAAAAGCAAGAAAAAAATAGTTTGAAGTTTTGGCCTACTATTACACTAGTACCATCTTCTAAGTTGGTTTGTGTAGTTAAGTGTTGGAATTCTTCTAATATTTTTCAATCTCCTAACATTTCTTCTTTATGTCATGAAGGAAACAAAGTCAATGAAGAAATTTTTTCTCAACAAGTGGAAGGAAATTATGAGATTCGGAAAGAAGATTATGTCCTTGAATCAAAAGGGGATGAAAAGCAAACAAATTCTTCCAATAAAAGTAAAGTGCTCTCTAAAGCTAAGGTTAAATGCAATGGATTCAATATATTTGTTTTTGACCCAGGAGGTATTCAAGCTATAAATTCGAGGTCGAATTCTCTTGAAGAGGGAGAGTATGATGTGACCCTAAGATATTCTCCCTTGACAAGAATAATAATGTCATTATGGAATAAAAGAACCAAATTATTTTTGGTTCAAATTGTTATTTTCGTAGGTCATTATGTATCTGTCTTGTTTTCATCGTATCTAGAGCTCTGATACCACTTGATGAAAGACAAAAAAGGGGTAATTTTAATTTTAATGTATTTGTGAATAATGGAGGAAAACTTTGGTATTATGGTTAAAGAATGATGGAAATAGACAGAAAATGGTAACCAAACAAATTCCCAATCCAAGGAAGATGCTTAGCTTGGTAGAGGATCGCCACAAGAAACGTGGTTTCTTGATAAGATCAATTAATGGTTCAATCCAGAACCAAAAAGAAGCAAAGCTTCCAAATTCACATAAAGTGATTTTCTTTATCAATATTCTTCTGCCATACATATCATTTTCGTGCTCTATTTATATGAGCTTATTACATGATGATATTGATTGTAAAACTCCTAGAAAATGAAAGGAAATGCAGCCACTAATTGCAATAATGTTTTGGTGGCTGATTAATGTAAATAAAAGGTTACAAAATAACTCTCTAAGGTGGGTGGCTGTATCAATGCATGGAAAGGTTACACATTTATTTGCTCCTTTAATCATCATGGCTGAATAGCTTCAAGACGTTACACTTTCATAATTCTTCTCTTACATCAGCCCATTCATCAAAATCACGTCATCCACTTCATACGCATTTTACACCAAGAAATATGCCGATTTTGCTTCTGAGTCCAACGTATGAAATGTAGGTAATTTTGTACCCTTTCCAACGCTTCAAAGATCACCTCAATCGGAGTTGCAGAGCTCTAGATACGATGAAAACAAGACAGATACATAATGACCTACGAAAATAACAATTTGAACCAAAAATAATTTGGTTCTTTTATTCCATAATGACATTATTATTCTTGTCAAGGGAGAATATCTTAGGGTCACATCACCCTTACTTCTGAACTACAGAGAAATAAAAGTATCAGAGCATACTTCAGGAGCTGAGCACAACTGTTCTTCAGGACCACTACACTTTAAGACCACATCATCACTCAGGTATATAACAAACTTGTACTCCCCCTGAGACACATATTCCCCCTTGATCATATCTGGACATATAATGCTTGGTATCAGAGCAAAACTAGTCACCTTCTGAATCAATAACACACTTTCTGAATAAAACTGACAACTGAACATCTAAAATGCAGCAATACATCTTCTAATTTTTGGTATCAGAGCCAACACATTGAATAGGATTTTCTCCCCCTTTTTAGCCACAAAATTCTGACAAATTTCAGACTTCAAATAGGGAAGGAAAACTGCACAAACATCTTCAACTACTGTCCCAGTTTGAACTTCAGACTTAGTATCAAAAACAGCATCACATTTAGCACTAACAAAGCTGGCAGGTACTCTATCTTCCTCACATCCAGTTTGCTTTAATTGCTAGAATTCTTCATGCAAACACACACCTAACTTGCTCCTTAAGTTTTCAAACTGCTTAGCATCCAAGGCCTTTGTGAAAATGTCAGCAACTTGTTCTTCAGTAGCTATATGTTCCAGCTGAACAATCTTGCCCTCCACAAGGTTTCTGATAAAATGGTGTCTGATGTCTATGTGTTTGGTTCTACTGTGCTGAATAAGGTTCTTAGAGATATTGATAGCACTCAGATTATCACAAAATAATGTCATAACACCTTGTTTCATGTTGTACTCTTCCAGCATCTGTTTCATCCACACCAGTTGTGAGCAACTACTCCCAGCAGCAATATACTCAGCTTCAGCAGTTGACAATGAAACACAATTTTGTTTCTTGCTGAACCAACAAATTAAGTTATTTCCCAAAAAGAAACAACCTCCTGAGGTGCTCTTCCTGTCATCAGCACTTCCAGCCCAGTCAGCATCACAAAATCCCATTAATTCAGAACTTGAACTATGTGAGTACATGATTCCATAGTCACTTGTGCTGTTCACATACTTCAGGATCCTTTTAACTTGTGTCAGATGACTCATCTTAGGATCAGCTTGATATCTTGCACATACTCCAACAGCAAAAGTGATATCAGGTCTGCTTGCAGTCAAGTACAATAGGCTCCCAATCATGCTTCTGTACTGACTTTGATCAACTGATACTCCTTGTTCATCTTTGGTTAGCTTCAGATGAGTAGCAGCCGGTGTCCTCTTATGAGCAGCAGATTCCATTCCAAACTTCTTCACTATGTTCTTGGCATACTTACTTTGAGAAATGAAGATTGTATCTTCCATTTGTTTGACTTGTAACCCAAGAAAGTATTTCAGTTCACCAACTAAGCTCATTTCAAATTGTGATTGCATCTGCTGAACAAACAATTTGACCATCTTCTGAGACATCCCTCCAAACACTATATCATCCACATAAATCTGAGCAATCATCAGATTCCCATTTTCATCTTTCACAAACAAAGTCTTATCAGAACCTCATTTTCTGTAACCTTGAGCCACAAGAAACTGAGTCAGCCTGTCATACCATGCTCTTGGTGCTTGCTTCAATCCATACAAAGCCTTCTTTAACTTGTACACATGTTCTGGAAACTTAGGATCCACAAAACCCTTAGGTTGTTCAACATATACCTCTACTTGCAAATACCCATTCAGAAATGCACTCTTCACATCCATCTGGAATAATTTGAACTTGAGAATGCAGGATACACCCAACAGTAGTCTTATGGACTCTAGTCTGGCCACAGGTGCAAAGGTCTCATCAAAATCCAATCCCTCTACTTGAGTATAACCCTGAGCAACCAACCTTGCCTTGTTTCTGACTACAGTACCATTCTCATCTGTTTTATTCTTGTATATCCACTTAGTACCAATCACATTCAACCCTTCAGGTCTTGGAACAAGATCCCACACTTCACTCCTTTTGAATTGATTCAACTCATCTTGCATTGCTTCAATCCAAAATTCATCAGTTAGGGCTTCTTTCACATTTTTAGGCTCAAACTTTGACACAAAGCATGAATCAGTAGCAGCAGCATTTGATCTCCTGGTTCTGACACCTTGATCTAAGCATCCAATGATTAAGTCTTTAGGATGATCCTTCTGAACTCTAATGGATGGCCCTTTACCATTAGGAACTTGATCTGTTTGATCTTCTGCTTCTTCAGACTCTGAATGCTTTTCTACTTCTGAGGTTTGTTCTTCTGATACTTCAGACTCTGGAACAACTTCAGGTTCACTTCTATCTTTCTCAGCAGTCAGATCATCAATTACCACATTAATGGACTCCATCACTACCTTGGTTCTGGAATTAAACACCCTATAAGCTCTGTTGTTCAATGAATAACCCAGGAATATGCCCTCATCAGACTTAGGATCCAGTTTTCTTCTATTTTCTCTATCAGCCAAGATATAGCATCTGCTCCCAAAAACATGGAAATATTTCACAGTTGGCTTCCTCCCTTTCCACAATTCATACAGAGTAGATGTTGTTCCCTTTTTCAAAGTGACTCTATTATGTATGTAACATGCTGTGTTCATTGCTTCAGCCCAAAACATATATGGCAGCTTCTTAGCATGCAGCATAACCCTTGCACATTCTGCTAAAGTCATGTTCTTCCTCTCAACTACACCATTTTGCTGAGGTGTGATAGGTGCAGAAAACTCATGCTTTATACCTTCAGAAGCACAGAATTCTGAGAAGCTCTTGTTTTCAAACTCTTTGCCATGATCACTTCTGATTCTGATAATCCCACTGTCCTTCTCTCTTTGTAGTTGAATGCACATCTCTTTAAAGACTTCAAAAGTGTCAGATTTTTCTCTAACAAAGCTGACCCATGTGAATCTTGAGTAATCATCAACCATTACAAAAGCATACCTCTTGCCCCCAATACTCTCAACTTGCATAGGCCCCATTAAATCCATGTGAACAAGTTCTAGTACTTTAGTAGTTACCTGGTGAACTAATCTGGGATGAGACTTTCTTGTTTGTTTTCCAATTTGACAATCACCACAAACATTGTCCTCATTGATCTTCAGATTAGGTATAACTCTGATAGCTTCAGTACTTAGGATTTTTTTCATGCCTTTCAGATGCAGATGTCTCAGTTTCTGGTGCCAGAGCTTGACTTCCTCTTCTGAGCTCATAAGACAAGAAGTCAGACTTCTTTCTTCTTCAGAAACCCACAAATAACAGTTGTCTTTGGATCTGCAGCCTCTCATCTGAATCTTATCTTCCTGATCAGTAACAATACACTCTAGTTTGTTGAAATTAACCTTCAATTCTTGATCACAAAGTTGGCTGATACTGATCAGATTAGAGGTTAATCCTTCAACTAGTAGCACATCATTAAGTCTGGGCAAACCTTCTCTGATCAAATCTCCAATACCCAGAATCTGACCTTTTACACCATCTCCAAATGTCACATAACTTCTGGAGTATGATCTGATATTGCTCAGCAGCTTCTTCACACCAGTCATGTGCCTTGAACACCCACTATCAAAATACCAATCTTCTTTTGAGGTGGCTCTTAATGAAGTATGTGCAATCAGGCCTACATTCTGAACCTTAGGTTTCCACACCTTCTGAACACTGTGTCTGGGTGCAGCTGGTTGCACTCTTCTATATTGAAAGTGTTTAGGGTAACCATATAATTTGAAACAGAATGGTTTGATATGCCCCTTCTTTCCACAATGATGACAAACCCAAGTATGATTTCTGGGGTTGCTTCTGAGGTAGCATCTGAACTTGCTTCTGACCTTGCATCTGAGGTCTCTTCTGAGCTGGCATCTGGGCTTGTTTCTGAGGTCTCCTCTTTGATGTTCCAACCATAGAATCATGAGTTTGAGAAGCAGGAACAAAATTCATCTGTTTAGGAATCTGAGTCTGATCAACATAACCTAAACCAGTTTTTCCTTGTTGCTGATTCCCCAAAATGTCCTCCAACTTATCAGAAGCAGAGTTCAACATCCTCACTTGCTTCTTCATTTGATCAAGTTGGGAGTTCAGTTGGTTCACTTCTTCTTTTAAATCTGAATTCTGCACTAACAGTTCACCTTTTTCAGCCTCCAGTTGAAGAATAGTCTCCTTCTGATCCAACACTTGTTTGCAAACCTCAGCACTCCTGGTATACAACTTCTTGTAATTGTCAGCTAGTTCATCATATGAGGTTTTAGCAGTTTCAGACACAGATGAAGCTTCAGACTCTGAAAAAGTTTCAGACTCTAAAACTGCTTCCTTCTTCAAGACAGCTCCTGACCTTACAACCAGACCAGTATCACACATACCAGATTCACTTCCAGCATCTTCTTCAGAATCATCATCAGACCATGCAACTGCTAGGCTTTTCTTCTGCTTCTTAAGAAAAGTAGGACATTCAGACTTGATATGTCCATAACCTTCACACTCATAGCACTGCACACCTTTAGCTTGATTACTTTTCTCCTCAGACTTGGTCTTCTTCTCATCAGTTTGTTGCTTTTTGTTATTGAATCTGAAGTTCTGACCTTTGGCTTTGGCTTTTCTGTTAACATTCTTCAGAATCTTGTTGAATTGTTTTCCCAGCAACACTAGAGCTTCTGATAAGTCATCCTCATCAGAATCTTGTTGATCATCAGCTTCAGAATTCACACTAAAGGCCACACCTTTTCCTTTCTTCTCAGTCTGTTTACAAAAGGTAGTTTCAAAATTGAGCAATGACCCAATCAGCTCCTCAAGCTTCATAGTGGTAATATCATGAGCCTCCTCAATTGCTGTCACTTTCATATCAAATCTTCTGGGCAGGGACCTGAGGATTTTTCTGACTAACTTCTCATCAGACATCTTTTCACCAAGAGAATCAAAAGAGTTTGCCATATCAAGCACATTCATATAGAAATCCTGAATATTCTCATCCTCCTTCATCTTCAGGTTCTCAAACTTGGTGGTCAGCAGCTGCAATTTGGACATCTTCACCTTAGAAGTTCCTTCATGAGTGGTCTTCAGAATTTCCCAAGCATCCTTAGCCACAGTACATTGTTTGATGAGTCTGAACATGTTCTGATCAACACCATTAAAGATAGCATTCAAAGCTTTTGAATTTCTCAGAGACAAGTCATCTTCAGCTTTGGTCCACTCCTCTTCAGGCTTCAGAACCTCAGTCTTGTTACCATCTTTGTCTGTATACATAGGATGATCCCAGCCTTTAATCACAGCTTTCCAAGTCTGTTGTCAATAGACTTTAGAAAAGCACACATCCTAGATTTCCAATACTCATAGTTTGTGCCATCTAGTAGGGGTGGTCTATTGACATAGCCTCCTTCTCTATCCATGCTTGCCAGAAAGAACTCCTCTGGATCTCACCCAAAACACAGGCAGGGTGCCTGCTCTGATGCCAATTGAAATTCTGGCCAGGCAATACTTAAGAGATATCAGGTTCTGAACCAAAACAGGTTCTGAACAATGACTTAGCACAATTTAAAGTAGATAAATAGTAGAAATAAAAGGTGCAGGAAAGCTAAAGAACACACAAGGTTTGTTAACCCAGTTCGGAGTAGACACCTCCTACTCTGGGGGATACCAATCCAGGAAGGAAATCCACCATAGGATTTAACCCAAAGACTCAAGACATTGACTCCCAGTTCCCAGCCTTAGCAATTAAACTCCTCCTAGTCAGACTTCTACCCAACTCTGAGTATTAGAATCCTCTAACTTCCTATTCAAGCAACTAAACCCAGCTACTTGAACAACCCTTAACAATCCCCTGTTTTTGAACACAATTTCAATGACAACACTTCATTCGTACCTAAAGGCTTAGAATGAATTACAACTCAATAAAAACTCTAAACCAACTCAAAACATATGAGTGGTGCACAAAGCAAAGCTAACAGCTTAAAAACAAACACAGACTCAATTTTCTGAATTTTTTTAACTCTCTAAATCGTAAGTCTTGAAAGCAGCATCACTCCTCCTTATATAGTCTTCAGTCTTGCAACATAAATAGCAAACTAATCTTCTGAATTGATTTGTTACTGAAAATAAGATTGGTCCAATAGTGTAACAAATAAAACTGTATTGAATCTTTGAAAGATCATAACAGGAAATTATGAATTTCATATCTTTGAACCAAATCTTCAATAAAATCTTCTCCAAATAACTCAGCATTCTAGAAGCAATACGCGTGAATAATTCCTTGATCAAACTTGCAAAGATTCGCGCCAAAACAACTCTGAAAACCCAGCTTCTGATGAGGTCAACAAAAGTCAACGCCGGACTTCAGAACCTGAATCAGCTTCTGAAGTGCTACAGTGCTTCTGATGAGCATTCAGCTTCTGATGTAATTTTGAGCTTCTGAACAGCTTCAAAATGAAAAACGTCCAACTGAAGAAATGTTCTACATATGGAGATGCTTCTATTCAATACCTTGGTTTTGCCAAACAATGCAGCCAACACCATAATACTCAACAATTTAAGAAAAGATTTTTTTGTGATTTTTGATTGATTATTTGCATGTTTTTGTTGTTTTTTTGTTTTTAATAAACTAAGACTAAAAACATAACTAAAAAGCTAAACGCGAGGAAATTCCGTGGTGACGTTGGATCACCACGAAACCCTTTGGAAATTAAACTAACCTAATATTTTTGTATTTTTTTTTTTGTAAGACGAAATGAACAATAAAAAAAATAAAAGACATAAAGCGAAATAAATAAAGTGTGGGTGTCAGTGCATATTCTCATTTATATTTTACATTTGCTCCTAAATACATTCTAATGAAATAAAATAAAATTGACAAAATGATAAACCAAAATTGCAAATGCATTAAAATAAATATGCTAAATATAAACAAAGAAATAAAATGCATGAAATAAAAGAAAAATAATAATAAAATAAAAAAATGCATGACATACTATAAGATAAATGCAATGAAATAAAATGCATGAAAGTAAATAAGGAATTAACAAAACAAAATGCAAGAAATGATAAGAAGAAAATAAAAAAAAAATAAGAAAGAACAGGGGGGTGCTATGAGCAGAAAGGGGTGTGCAGGAAGAAAATTGATAGAGGGGAGAGGGAAGTGCAGATGGGCCGAGGCTGTGTTGTTGCTGGGCTGAGGATACTATATGAAAAAAACTTGGTTTTTTCTTCCCATTTTCTCTTCTCCCTCTCTCTCTAGCTTTCCTCTCTCTAAAGCTCATCTCCCCTCTCTCTCTCATTCTCTGGTCGAGCAGGTTCTCCGGCGCGGTGTCCGGCCAACTCAGGCGGCGGCGCCGCCACGCCGGAGGTTCAGAACTTCCCTTTTTTTAAAAAAATAAAATAAAATTCCAAACCCTTTTTTCCCCTTCTTCTCAAAAATCTACTCTAAATTTTCAAAACTACTCTAAAAAAATCTAGATCTAATGTTTTAGACTAGAAAAAAAACTACCTCTTTGTGCTTTTTTTTGGTTCGGCCTTGCTGGTTTTCGTGTTTGGTTTAGGTTCGGATTTTGGTGGGTGTTTGGGGGAGAGGAGTGGCGCGGCTAGTTGTAGTGTTTGGGAGAGGAGGGGCGCGGCCGGTTGTAGTGTTTGGGAGAGGAGGGGCACGGTTGTGGTAGGACTTTGGGGAATGGCCGCGGCTAGGTAGTGGGAGGTTTGGGGTGGAGGCCGCGTGTGTGTGTGGTGAGGGAGGGGTGAAGGCGTGGTTTGTTGTAGGAGAGGTGGTGGCGCGGCTGTGTTGTGGTTTAGGGGGGGAGAGGGAGATAGCCGTGGGCTGTTAAGGGGGTTGGGAGAATGGAGGCGTTTGATGGTGGTGGTGTTGGGTGGTTTGGCCGCGGGTAGGGTGGCTGTTCGTGGGTTGGGTGGCTTAGCCGTGTGTGATTGTGGATGGTGGTGTTGTGTGGAGGCAGTGTTGTTCGTGTGATTGGGTTTTTTTAGTTTCTGATGGAATTGGCTAGTGATTCCTGATTAGGTTCTGAGAGTGGCCGTGTTGTTCGTGTTGTTGTTGTTGTTGTTGTGTTTGGTTTCTGATGAATTCTCCATGCCCTCTGTGTGTGACTGATTCCCCTTTTTATTATGCAATGCAGATTAATGTGATTTAAAAGCCAATGATGGACGATAAAACCCAATTAATCAACAAAAGACCAAAAAAAGCAACCATTAAAATGGTTATTAAAAATCATCAAAACAAAATCAGTCAACTCTTTAAAAATAAAATAATGAAGTAAAAAAAATCCGAAAATAAAAAAGGTAAATAGTAAAGATAAAAATAAAAAGGAATAATAAGTAAAAATAACAAATAATAATAAAAATAAAAAAAAACTGTCGCCTTCGGAACAAAAAATGAGGTATTTTAAAATACCTCCCTGCCGAAATTTCGTCTGAAACGGCGAAAAAATTTCGAACCAAAAGACGAGTAAAAAAAAGAAATTTTAGGTCAAAAATTGGGGTATGACAAATGCCCCTATTTAAATCTCTTCGTCCGGAGATTTGAAGATAAAATCTTGGATTCGACGAGTCGAAGGGACTTAAATACAGAGTACGCCAATTTTGGACCTAAAAAAAAACGTGAAATGCTCGTGATGCAAATGTGGATGCAAGACGGCGAAGATGATCTGACTGGGGGTAAACAAAACGAAAGGATACCCGAATTCATTAAAGAAAGGGATCCGACTCCATTGGGGGATAATATAGTTTTACTGGGGAAGAGATTGTCTACTATCGCACTATTTCAGAACGATAGCCTAACAAAGACAAAGACCGATGTTACCTACTATCGTGTAAATGATAGCTTAAAAAAAGGTAAAAGAAGGAGACACTGTCTACTATCAACAAAGATGATAACTTAAAGAAGACAGATGGCATGTATTACCAACTATCGTGTATTGATAGCTTAAAAAAGGTAATAGAAGGAGACACTGTCTACTATCAACAAAGATGATAGCTTAAAGAAGACAGATGACATGTATTACCTATTATCGTGTCTTGATAGCTTAAAAAAGGTAATATAAAAAGAAAAGACCTTGCCTACTATCGGTGTGTGAATAGCTTAAAAAGGCAGACAAAATATTTTACCTACTACCATTGTGAGGGTAGCTTAAAGAAGGTAAGATGTAAATGTCAGCTGTTCGGGATGTTGTCGAACTGCCACTGACGACAAGAAACAAAGGTAAATGTCAGCTGTTCGGGATGTTGCCGAACTGCCACTGACGACAAAATGAAGGTAGATGTCAACTGTTCGGGTTGTTGCCGAACTGCCATTGACGACAAGACATAAAGGTAGATGTCAACTGTCCGGGTTGTTGCCGAACTGCCATTGACGACAAGAAATAAAGGTAGATGTCAACTGTTCGGGTTGTTGCTGAACTGCCATTGACGACAAGAAATAAAGGTAGATGTTAACTGTTCGGGTTGTTGCCGAACTGCCATTGACGACAAAGAAATAAAGGTAAATGCCAACTGTTCGGGTTGTTGCCGAACTGCCATTGACGACAAAGAAATAAAGGTAGATGCCAACTGTTCGGGTTGTTGCCGAACTGCCATTGACGACGAGAAATAAAGGTAGATGCCAACTGTTCGGGTTGTTGCCGAACTGCCATTGACGACAAAGAAATATAGGTAAATGCCAACTGTTCGGGTTGTTGCCGAACTGCCATTGACGACAAGAAATAAGGGTAGATGCCAACTGTTCGGGTTGTTGCCGAACTGCCATTGACGACAAAGAAATAAAGGTAGATGCCAACTGTTCGGGTTGTTGCCGAACTGCCATTGACGACGAGAAATAAAAGTAGATGTCAACTGTTCGGGTTGTTGCCGAACTGCCATTGACAACAAGAAATAAAGGTACGCACAAGCTGTTCGTTAAAGAACTGCCACTCAGCATAAAGATGCACAAGCTGTTCGTTAAAGAACTGCACTTGGCGAAAAGACAAGATAAAAGATGCACAAGCTGTTCATTAAAGAACTGCCACTTGGCGTAAAGAGGGTGACATCTCTGGACCAGACACACTGGGGATGACACTTGGGGAAAAAGAGTCACAAATTGTTCATGATTGATTGACATGAAAAGCAAGACTCAGGGTGGTTAATGCAACCATGTATTGAATGATGTTATGTGCATGTTGTGTATGCATGAATGTGTATATGCATGAATGTATGAATGTATGTAAGACAATACGACTTGTATGATTGTATGGAGGATTGACTTGTGGGATAGTATAACTGATGGACTTGATGAGACAAGACTGGACAGTTAAGATGGAAAGCGGACTAACGGCGCAGTACAAACACTTTGCAAACTTCATTGGGAATGATCCCATTGAGGACATATCAAAACAATGACGGGGTAAAGCCTGATGTATGCAACAACTGGTGGGGAGTAAACACTTCATGGGGGAGACGTGTTAATCCATAGACCTGGCAGAAGAACTGGTGTTTCTGTGGTCATGCTTTTCTTTTGTTTTTTTTCTTCTTTGGAATCCCTAACTTTTGCCTGGACCGCCCTTTCGGGTTTTCGATCCACCGGGAATGTGTTCTTTTTGTATGCCCCTAATTTTTGCCTGGACCGCCCTTTCAGGTTTTCGATCCACCGGGACGCTCATTTTTGCCTAAGCCGCCCTTTCGGGTTTTCGACTTACCGAGCTCTTTTCTTTTTCCTTTCTTTTTTCTTTTAAGCAATTGACCATGTTCAACCTGCAGATTTTATCCGTTCTCAGGGTAGCTGTTGACGCACACTTCACTTATTCATGAGTTCAGAGAGAATGTGTTTGTTGTTTATGCTTTCCAAAAATAAAAGATTTATAATTTTTTTGAAAAAATATTTTACTTCAAGTACTACCATCAAAAATAGAAGAAATTTTATAAACCGAATAAATGGGAATTCCAAATAAAAGGCACAGGCTCAAATTCATTTAACAGAGTGGTGGAACGCCAATGGCGTGGCTCGACGGATCTCACAAAGTTTGGAAAATGGTAAATATAAAGGGGAAGGTACATTGAACACAATAACCGTTATTCTCCCTAACAACTTTGAATTCCACCGTTTGGATGCTTCAGATTTAGAGTCTCTTTGACAGCTACTGTGCCCCCAGTGAGTCATGGCCAACCTGATGTGGTTACTTTGTCTTTTGATCCTTAATTTTTGCATAGATCGCCATTTTGGGTTTTCGACCTATCAGGATGATCATTTTTCTGTTTTATGTCTTAAATTTTTGCCTGGACCGCCCTTTCAGGTTTTCAGTCCACCGAGACGCTCATTTTTGCCTAAGCCGCCCTTACGGGTTTTCGACTTAACGAGTTGTTCTTTTATTTTTTAGACAAAGTATTTCTTGACTGCATCGGCGTTCACAGGACGGGGAAGCTCATCACCATCCATAGTCGTAAGAGTCATTTCACACCCAAAGAACGCTCTCTTGACGACATATGGGCCTTCATAATTAGGTGTCCATTTGCCCCTGGAGTCCGGTTGAAATGATAAAATCTTTTTGAGCACAAGGTCTCCTTCTTGAATGTTGAGTATTTTGGTGTTGGCTGCATATTTTGGCAAATCCAATGTGTTGAATAGAAGCATCTTAATGTGTAGAACAAATCTTCAGTTGCAAGTTTTTCATTTTGAAGTCATTCAGAAGCTGAAATCACCTTCAAAACCTGAAAATTCCTTCAGACGCACTGTAGCTCTTCAGAAGCTGAAATGTGAGTCTGATGCCCGCGTTGACTTTCGTTGACTTCATCAGAAGCTGGTTTTTCTGAATTGTTTTGGCGCGAATCATTGCGAGATTTAACAAGGATTTATTCAAGCATGTTGATTCTAGAAGGCCTGATTAAATTGGAGAAGATCTTTGAAGATTTGGCTCGTGTTTATGAATGTTCTTATTTTACTGAAGCAATCTTTGAGAGATATGTTGCAGTTTTATTTGTTTCCTTTTCAAGCCATTCATTATTCAGAATCATATCAATTCAGAAGATTTGTTTCAGATTAATGTTGCTTGCTGGAGATTATAAAAGGAGAGTTGCTGCCATTATTCAAGACACACGAATTAGAGAGAAAAATTCAGAGAATTGAGTCTTAGTGTTTGTAAGCTTTAAGCTTTGTTTGTGCACCACTCTATTGAGTTGGTTTAGTGTTTTTAATTGAGTTGTAATCACTCTAAGCCTGTAGGTACGAGTGCAGTCAGATGTATTGAAGTTGTTCTTCAAAACAGAGTAGTTTTTGTTAAGGGGTTCAGTAACAGGTTTGTTACTTGAATAGGAAGTTAGTGGTCTCTAATACTCAACGTGTTGGGTAGAATTCAAGACTAGGAGGAAGTTAATTGCTTAGGCTGGGAACTGGGAGTCAGTGTCTTGAGTCATAAGGATTAATTCCTATAGTGGAATTCCTTCCTGGATTGGTATCCCCCAGAGTAGGAGGTGTTTACTCCGAACTGGGTTAACAAACCTTGTGCCTTCTTTAGCTTTCCTGCACTTTTAATTTCTGCTGATTATCTGTTGTTAATTGTGCTAAGTTTAGTTCAGAACATGTTTGGTTCAGAACCTGTTTACTCTTTGTTATTGCCTGGCCAGAATTTCAATTGCCATCAGAGCAAGCACCCTGCCTGTGTTTTGGGTGAGATCCAGAGGAGTTAATTTCTGGCAAGCATGGATAGAGAAGGAGGCATGTCAACAGACCACCCCTACTTGATGGCACAAATTATGAGTACTCGAAATCCAGGATTTGTGCATTCCTGAAATCCATTGACAGCAGAACTTGGAAAGTTGTGCTTAAAGGCTGAGATCATCCTGTGGTTTTGGACAAAGATGGTAACAAAACTGAGGTTCTGAAGCTTGAAGAAGAGTGGACCAAAGCTGAAGATGATCTGTCACATGGAAACTCAAAGGCCTTAAATGCTATATTCAATGGTGTTAACAAAAACATGTTCAGACTCATCAAGCAATGTACAGTTGCAAAGGATGCCTGGGAAATCTTAAAAACAACTCATGAAGGAACCTCTAAAGTGAAGATGTCCAGACTCCAATTGCTGACTACTAAGTTTGAGAACTTGAAGATGATGGAAGATGAAACTATTCAGGATTTCTACATGAATGTGCTGGACATGGCAAATTCCTTTGATTCACTTGGGGAAAAGATGTCTGATGAAAAGATAGTAAGAAAAATCCTCAGATCCCTGCCTAGAAGATTTGACATGAAGGTCACAGCAATTGAGGAGGCTCATGATATTTCTGCTATGAAGGTTGAAGAGCTCATTGGTTCTTTGTTGAACTTTGAGACTGCTTTTTGTAAACAGCCTGAGAAGAAAGGAAAAGGTGTAGCTTTTACTGTGAATTCTGAAGCTGATGATCAACAAGAGTCTGATGAGGATGACTTATCAGAAGCTCTAGTGTTGCTTGGAAAACAATTCAACAGAATTCTGAAGAAGGTTGACAGAAAATCCAAGACCAAAGGTCAGAATTTCAGATTCAATAACAAGAAGCAACAAACTGATGAGAAGAAGATCAAGTCTGAGGAGAAAAGTAATCAAGCTAAAGGTGTGCAGTGCTATGAGTGTGAGGGTTATGGACATCTCAAAACTGAATGTCCTACTTTTCTTAAGAAGCAGAAGAAGAAGAGCCTAGCTGTTGCATGGTCTGATGATGATTCTGAAGAAGATGTTGTAAGTGAATCTGGTGTGTGTGATACTGGTCTGGTGGTAAGGTCAGGAGCTAATTCAAAGACTGAAGCATTTTTAGAGTCTGAAACATTTTCAGAGTCTGACTCAAAGTCTGATGCTTCATCTGTGTCTGATGTTGCTAAAACCTCATATGATGAACTGGCTGACAACTATAGGAAGCTATATACCAGAAGTGCTGAAGTGTGCAAACAAGTTCTGGATCAGAAGGAGACTATATGTCAACTGGAGGCTGAAAAAGGTGAACTGTTAGTACAAAATTCAGAATTAAAAGAAGAAGTAAGCCAGCTAAATTCCCAACTTGAGAACATGAAAAAGCAGGTCAGGATGATGAATACTGCTACTGATGTGTTGGAGGAGATTTTGGATGCTCAGAAACAAGGAAAAACTGGTTTAGAATTTGTGAATGAGAGTCTGAACCTCAAGCAAAAAAATCCAGTTAAACAGTTTGTTCCTGCTACTCAGACTCATAATCTTATGATTGGGACATCTAAGATAAGACCTCAGAGGCAAGCTCAGAAGAAAGCTCAGATGCAACCTCAGAAGCATGTTCAGATGCAACCTCAGAAGCATGTTCAGATGCAACCCCAGAAGTTCAACAGAAGAAGGAGGAATCATACCTGGACCTGTCATCATTGTGGTAAGAAGGGGCAAATTAAACCTTTTTGCTTTAAACTTTATGGTTATCCTGAACACTTTCAATATAGAAGAGTGCAACCAGCTGCAACCAGACAAAATGTTCAGAAGGTGTGGAAACCTAAGGTTCAGAATGTAGGCCTAATTGCTCATACCTCATTGAGAGCCACTTCTAGAGAGGATTGGTACTTTGATAGTGGTTGTTCAAGGCACATGACTGGTGTGAAGAAGCTGCTGAGAAATATCAAACCATACTCCAGAAGCTATGTGACATTTGGTGATGGAGCAAAAGGTGAGATACTGGGTAATGGTGATTTGATCAGTGAAGGTTTGCCCAGACTTAATGATGTGCTACTGGTGGAAGGATTAACTTCTAATCTGATCAGTGTTAGCCAACTTTGTGATCAAGACTTAAAGGTTAATTTCAACAAACAAGAGTGTTTTGTTACTGATCAAGAAGGTAAGGTTCAGACGAGGGGCTGCAGATCCAAAGAGAACTGTTATTTATGGGTGTCTGAAGAAGAAAGAAGCCTGACTTCTTCTCTCATGACCTCAGAAGAGGAAGTCAAGCTCTGGCACCAGAAACTGGGACATTTGCATCTGAAAGGCATGAAGAAAATCCTAAGTACTGAAGCAATCAGAGGTGTACCTAATCTGAAGATCAATGAGGACAATGTTTGTGGTGATTGTCAAATTGGGAAGCAAACAAGAAAGTCTCATCCCAGATTAGTTCATCAGGTAACTACTAAAGTACTAGAACTTTTACATATGGATTTAATGGGGCTTATGCAAGTAGAAAGTAATGGAGGTAAAAGGTATGCATTTGTTATGGTTGATGACTACTCAAGATTCACATGGATTAACTTTGTTAGAGAGAAGTCTAATACTTTTGAAGTGTTCAAAGATTTATGCATTCAGTTACAAAGAGAAAAGGATTGTGGTATTGTCAGAATCAAAAGTGATCATGGCAAAGAATTTGAAAACAAGAGTTTCTCAGAATTCTGTGCTTCTGAAGGTATAAAACATGAGTTCTCTGCACCTATAACACCTCAGCAAAATGGTGTAGTTGAGAGGAAGAATAGAACATTAGCAGAATGTGCAAGGGTCATGCTGCATACTAAGAAAGTGCCTTATATGTTTTGGGCTGAAGCCATGAATACTGCCTGCTATATCCATAACAGAGTTACTTTGAAGAAGGGAACAACTTGTACCTTATATGAATTATGGAAAGGGAGAAAGCCAACTGTAAAATACTTTCATGTGTTTGGGAGCAGATGTTACATCTTGGCTGACAGGAAAAATAGAAGAAAACTGGATCCTAAGTCTGATGAGGGCATATTTTTGGGATATTCAGTAAACAGCAGAGCCTATAGGGTGTTTAACTCAAGAACTAAAGTTGTGATGGAGAGCATAAATGTTGTTATTGATGATCTATCTGCTGAGAATGAAAAGGATAAGTCTGAAGTTATTCAAGAGTCTGAAGCCTCAGAAGAACAAACTTCAGAAGCAGATAATCATCCAGATTCTGAAGAAGCAGAAGTGCATCCAGATCATGATCCTACCAATAAAGGGCCATCAATTAGAGTTCAGAAGGATCATCCTAAGGAGCTTATCATTGGAAGCTTGGATCAAGGGGTCAGAACCAGGAGATCAGATTCAACTGCTACTGATTCTTGTTTTGTGTCTAAGTTTGAACCCAAAAATGTGAAAGAAGCCCTAACTGATGAATTTTGGATTGAAGCAATGCAAGATGAGTTGAATCAATTCAAAAGGAGTGAAGTGTGGGATCTAGTTCCAAGACCTGAAGGGCTGAATGTGATTGGCACTAAGTGGATATTCAAGAATAAAACAAATGAAAATGGTACTGTGGTCAGAAACAAGGCAAGGTTGGTTGCTCAGAGTTATACTCAAGTAGAGGGATTGGATTTTGATGAGACCTTTGCACCTGTGGCCAGACTAGAGTCCATAAGATTACTGTTGGGTGTATCTTGCATTCTAAAATTCAAGCTATTCCAGATGGATGTGAAGAGTGCTTTTCTGAATGGATATCTGCAAGAAGAAGTATATGTTGAACAGCCTAAGGGTTTTGTGGATCATCAGTTTCCAGATCATGTGTACAAATTGAAGAAAGCCTTATATGGTTTAAATCAAGCACCAAGAGCATGGTATGAAAGATTGACTCAGTTTCTTGTGGCTCAAGGATACAGAAAAGGTGGTTCTGATATGACACTATTTGTAAAAGATCAAGATGGAAGTCTGATGATTGCTCAGATCTATGTAGATGATATTATGTTTGGTGGAATGTCTGACAAAATGGTTAAATTATTAATGAGTTTGGTTGGTGAGCTGACATACTTTCTTGGATTGCAAGTCAAGCAAATGGAAGATACCATCTTTATTTCTCAGAGTAAATATGCTAAAAAAATTGTGAAAAAGTTTGGTATGGAATCTGCTGCTCATAAGAGGACACCAGCTGCTACTCATCTGAAACTAACCAAAGATGAACATGGAGTATCAGTTGATCAAAGCCAATACAGAAGCATGATTGGGAGCCTATTGTACTTGACTGCAAGCAGACCTGATATCACATTTGTTGTTGGAGTTTGTGCAAGATATCAAGCTGATCCTAAAATGAGTCATCTAACTCAAGTGAAGAGAATTCTGAAATATGTGAATAGCACAAGTGATTATGGGATCATGTATTCTCATAGTTCAAGTTTTGATTTAATGGGATTTTGTGATGCTGACTGGGCTGGAAGTGCTGATGACAGGAAGAGCACTTCAGGAGGTTGTTTCTTTTTAGGAAATAACTTAATTTCTTGGTTCAGCAAGAAACAAAACTGTGTTTCATTGTCAACTGCTGAAGCTGAGTATATTGCTGCTGGGAGTAGTTGTTCACAACTGGTGTGGATGAAGCAAATGCTTGAAGAATACAACATTGAACAAGGAACTATGACCCTATTTTGTGACAATTTGAGCGCAATTAACATCTCTAAGAACCCTATTCAGCACAGCAGAACTAAACATATAGATATCAGACACCACTTTATCAGAAATCTTGTGGCATCATTCAGCTGGAACATGTGGTTACTGAAGAACAAGTTGCTGACATTTTCACAAAGGCTTTAGATGCTACACAGTTTGAAAATCTGAGGAGTAAGTTAGGTGTTTGTTTACATGAAGAGTTATAGCAATTAATGCAAAGTAGATGTGAGGAAGATAGAGTACCTGCCAGCTTTGTTAATGCTAATTGTGATGATGTGTCTGATCATAAGTCTAAAGATAAATCTGGAACAGAGTTTGAAGATATTTCTGCAGTTTTCAATCCCTATGTGATGCATGTGTTTTGTCATAATTTTGTGGCTAAAAAAGGGAGATAAAAACCTGTGCTGGTGTTCAGAATGTATTCAGATGTGTTTGTTCAGAACTCAGTTGTTTCAGAAGCTGACTAGATTGGTTCAGAAGTTGCATGTTTTGTTCAGAATTCATAACCAATGCAACATGAGATGTGCTGATGATATTGAGGAAGAATGTGTGTCTCATGGGGAGAACAAGGTTATTATTTTCCTGAGTGTTTGTGGTCCTGAAGTGTTTCAAAATTTCCAGAATTTTTCAGAAGTTACTTGTTTCACAAGTTACTGCAGTTCAGAATTAAGGGGGAGTTTTTATGGAGTAATGTTGAATGCTGAGTTGCAGGGGGAGTATTGTGAAGCTTCAGGAGTGTTTGTGATGATCAGGAGTTGATCAGTAATTGTGCTTAGTGTGTTTCAGTTGTTCAGAAGCTGAAACTGAGGGTTTATCATAGCACAGAGTGTGTTTGTCCGCTGCTTAGCTCTATGTTATGTGGTTAATTTGTGGAGTTCTTCATTGCTGAGATAGTCTTATGGGAGATTGAAGAGCTTGGCATGTGTGAACATTGGTTTTAACCAAAAATTTGCCAAAGGGGGAGATTGTTGAGTATTTTGGTGTTGGCTGCATATTTTGGCAAATCCAATGTGTTGAATAGAAGCATCTTAATGTGTAGAACAAATCTTCAGATGCAAGTTTTTCATTTTGAAGTCATTCAGAAGCTGAAATCACCTTCAGAACCTGAAAATTCCTTCAGACGTACTGTAGCTCTTCAGAAGCTGAAATGTGAGTCTGATGCCCGCGTTGACTTCATCAGAAGATGGTTTTTCTGAAAATTTTTGGCGCAAATCGTTGCGAGATTTAACAAGGATTTATTCAAGCATGTTGATTCTAGAAGGCCTGATTAAATTGGATAAGATCTTTGAAGATTTGGCTCGTGTTTATGAATGTTCTTATTTTACTGAAGCAATCGTTGAGAGATATGTTGCAGTTTTATTTGTTTCCTTTTCAAGCCATTCATTATTCAGAATCATATCAATTCAGAAGATTTGTTTCAGATTAATGTTGCTTGCTGGAGATTATAAAAGAAGAGTTGCTGCCATTATTCAAGACACACGAATTAGAGAGAAAAATTCAGAGAATTGAGTCTTAGTGTTTGTAAGCTTTAAGCTTTGTTTGTGCACCACTCTATTGAGTTGGTTTAGTGTTTTTAATTGAGTTGTAATCACTCTAAGCCTGTAGGTACGAGTGCAGTCAGATGTATTGAAGTTGTTCTTCAAAACAGAGTAGTTTTTGTTAAGGGGTTCTGTAACAGGTTTGTTACTTGAATAGGAAGTTAGTGGTCTTTAATACTCAACGTGTTGGGTAGAATTCAAGACTAGGAGGAAGTTAATTGCTTAGGCTGGGAACTGGGAGTCAGTGTCTTGAGTCATAAGGATTAATTCCTATAGTGGAATTCCTTCCTGGATTGGTATCCCCCAGAGTAGGAGGTGTTTACTCCGAACTGGGTTAACAAACCTTGTGCCTTCTTTAGCTTTCCTACACTTTTAATTTCTGCTGATTATCTGTTGTTAATTGTGATAAGTTTAGTTCAAAATCTGTTTGGTTCAGAACCTGTTTACTCTTTGTTATTGCCTGGCCAGAATTTCATTGAAATTCACGGGGACGAACCTTCTTGTCAAAGGCTTGTTTCATCCTCCACTGATATTGTTGACCATGACACCAGGCGGCCATGCGTTTTTCTTCAATCAAGTTCAGCTGATCATACATACTTTGACACCATTCAGCCTGAGACAACTTGGCTTCCATCGGAACTCTCATTGATGGGATCTCGACTTCCACAGGGAGCACTGCTTCCATGTCGTAAGCTAAAGAGAAAGGGGTTGCCCTGTTGAAGTGCGCACTGAGGTACAGTACCCATTCAAAGCATGCGGTAACATGCCAGTCCTGTAAGTGGCTACCATCTTGATGTATTTTCCTTTTTCCATTTTGTTTCTTTTGTCGTTGTTGTTTTTTTTTTTGCAGCTTCAATGGCACCATTCATCTGGAATTTTATCAGGGATACTGTAGTGGCAGCTCCTCGGAACCCAAGTTAATCATTTCAAATGCTTCTTCATGAGGCTGAATGGCTTTCATGTCATACTAATAACCGATAGATCTTTACGGGAATCCCTTCATCCTCCTCCTTTTCAGCTTTGTAAACAGGGAACTCAAAGTCAGGAGAGAGCATAGGGTTACAGTGTTCAACGGGTTTATTGATGTTCAGTCTACATACGATTGATGATTGATTTTAGAAAATGAGTGAAAAATGCAGATCTTTCAAAATAAAATAAAATAAAATATTTTTTTTGGGTTTTTTGTGTTACCATTTTCCAGAAAAAGTAGTAAAATAAAAATAAAAAGTCGCGAAAGAAACGACAATTTTTCATTGATAGTGGTGACTTGAAGATAAAAGTAGAGCCCTACATGATTTCACTTTCGTCTCGGGCGAAACGAAAGGATTTTTGAAAAGACAAGACAACGAAAACACATTATTTGGACCCGTAAGTAACTGAGAGAATGTCAACAGCGACTCAATTGCGGCAAATCCTTCCTTGTGTTTGCACGACCACACCCATTTTCTCTCTTCTGTCTGCACGAGTGTTGTAGGTGCGAGTGGGTTTGTAATGAATGCGCCGGGCCACTTTCTTTGACTGCTGCTGATTGACCTTTTTGTGATGAAACAAAGGATGAGACTCGATTTGGAAACTATGAATGTGGTATGATGCATGATTTATGCTTATGCAAAAAAGAAGGATATTTTATCGAAGGACTTTGTTGAAGTAATTGTAAAGATCATAGTTGAACATTCTTTTGAGCATTAAAACATTACAAAACAATTCCTTTTTTAGAAACCAAGACAAGGGACCAATTCAAAAGTCCTTTAGTGGAAGCTAGATTTCTAAAAAAAATCTAAAGACTCCTATCTTCCTTAAATTCAACAAATCAAGGCTCTTGAAGGTGACTTCCTAGTGCTCCTCTATGATGATCACAAAAACTTGTTTAAATCCTTCGGTAATTGGATGAAAAAATGAGTTTATGCATGGATGCATGCATGCATGGTTATGCTAAAGAATGGAGAAAACATGGTGAGGTTAAGTCCATAAGGTTGGAGTCAAGGGTAAACACGCCATTTGGTAAGGACTATGGTTTCATATGTACCTGTATCACGGGTTGTACCAAGTTCCCAAAGTCCTCAACCCCTTCCAAACATCATCGGGTTACGAGATTGACTCCCGGTCCAACAATACTTGTAAGAAAGTCTCGTTTGAGTGTAGTATCGCGTATCAACTAATTCAAGATTACTCTTGGTTAGCCACCGCACTACGTCCTAAAAGGCCAAGATGAGTTAAATGTGACTAAAGGTCCTCAACTTCATAGGTCACTTGAAAATAATAATGCCGGACATGACTACTCATGCCGACATAATAATACTTCCAAGATTCCTCCGTTGAGTGGGGTTATCACATGTGCCACATCCAAAATTTACTCTCGGAAAGACACTTTGATTATACCACCATCCTATCTTATGTTTCCCTCAAGTCCGGGTGTAGGACTTATCTCACCACTCACGTAAAAAGGAAAAAAACACATAGGCACATATTTACAACCTTATTTTTATTTTAAGCAAGTTTTAGCACAAAATAATTAAATAAATTCAAGTTAGGCTCAACCCTCTTATATTATCCCCACTGAAGTCGTCATTTCTGTCGCGGTGATTTTCGGAGATCAAGCTATTGATTAGCGTTGACTCACTAATTTTATTTCACGACTGAACTTTTAATTTTTCAAAAGAAAATGGGAAAAAGTCCTAAATTACCACATTTTAAAAGATTTAGGGTTCGGGGGTTAGTTACGTTTAGGGAAGGTGTTAGCACCCTAAACGTTCGTAGTACTCTACGAAAACCTCTTGATTTTATTTATTTATGTTGGCTATAACTTGCTTATATTTTTTTTAAAGAAATGAAGGAATTAGAGTAGTGAGAAAAAAAATTATTTTTTATTTATTTTTTTATGATTTGGAAGGACAGGGTCCTTTGCCTACGTACCCGTGAGGGATCAAAACCTCGTAGTTCGGGGTAAAAAATGACGATTGATTTGTTTTGTATTTTTTATTGTTTTTTTTTAAAAAAAAAAAGTTTAAAGATAAGATAAAGGTCAAGTGGCAAAATGAGATTGGTTTGTGTTTTTTAATTTTTAAAAATGATTCAAGTATTATTAAAGTAGATTAATGGTTTTTTAAAGGAAATAAAAGAGAAAAAAGGACACTTGATTGAAAATCAAGATTTATTTAAGAAAAGATTTTTTTTGTGATTTTTGATTGATTATTTGCATGTTTTTGTTGTTTTTTTTGTTTTTAATAAACTAAGACTAAAAACATAACTAAAAAGCTAAACGCGAGGAAATTCCGTGGTGACGTTGGATCACCACGAAACCCTTTGGAAATTAAACTAACCTAATATTTTTGTATTTTTTTTTGTAAGACGAAATGAACAATAAAAAAAATAAAAGACATAAAGCGAAATAAATAAAGTGTGGGTGTCAGTGCATATTCTCATTTATATTTTACATTTGCTCCTAAATACATTCTAATGAAATAAAATAAAATTGACAAAATGATAAACCAAAATTGCAAATGCATTAAAATAAATATGCTAAATATAAACAAAGAAATAAAATGCATGAAATAAAAGAAAAATAATAATAAAATAAAAAAATGCATGACATACTATAAGATAAATGCAATGAAATAAAATGCATGAAAGTAAATAAGGAATTAACAAAACAAAATGCAAGAAATGATAAGAAGAAAATAAAAAAAAATAAGAAAGAACAGGGGGTGCTATGAGCAGAAAGGGGTGTGCAGGAAGAAAATTGATAGAGGGGAGAGGGAAGTGCAGATGGGACGAGGCTGTGTTGTTGCTGGGCTGAGGATACTATATGACAAAATCTGGTTTTTTCTTCCCATTTTCTCTTCTCCCTCTCTCTCTAGCTTTCCTCTCTCTAAAGCTCATCTCCCCTCTCTCTCTCATTCTCTGGCCGAGCAGGTTCTCCGGTGCGGTGGCCGGCCAACTCAGGCGGCGCCGCCGCCGCGCCGGAGGTTCAAAACTTCCCTTTTAAAAAAAATAAAATTTCCAAACCCTTTTTTTCCCTTCTTCTCAAAAATCTACTCTAAATTTCAAAACTACTCTAAAAAAATCTAGATCTAATGTTTTAGACTAGAGAAAAAACTACCTCTTTGTGCTTTTTTTTGGTTCGGCCTTGCTGGTTTTCGTGGTTGGTTTTGTGGTTGGTTTAGGTTCGGATTTTGGTGGGTTTTTGGGGGAGAGGAGTGGCACGGTTGGTTGTAGTGTTTGGGAGAGGAGGGGCGCGGTCGGTTGTAGTGTTTGGGAGAGTAGGGGCACGGTTGTGGTAGGACTTTGGGGAATGGCCGCGGCTAGGTAGTGGGAGGTTTGGGGTGGAGGCCGCGTGTGTGTGGGGTGAGGGAGGGGTGATGGCGTGGTTTGTTGTAGGAGAGGTGGTGGCGCGGCTGTGTTGTGGTTTAGGGGGGGGGAGAGGGAGATAGCCGTGGGCTGTTAAGGGGGTTGGGAGAATGGAGGCGTTTGATGGTGGTGGTGTTGGGTGGTTTGGCCGCGGGTAGGGTGGCTGTTCGTGGGTTGGGTGGCTTAGCCTTGTGTGATTGTGGATGGTGGTGTTGTGTGGTGTTAAGTGGCTGTGACCGTGGGTTGGGTGGCTTAGCCGTGTGTGATTGTGGATGGTGGTGTTGTGTGGAGGCCGTGTTGTTCGTGTGATTGGGTTTTTTTAGTTTCTGATGGAATTGGCTAGTGATTCCTGATTAGGTTCTGAGAGTGGCCGTGTTGTTCGTGTTGTTGCTGTTGTTGTGTTTGGTTTCTGATGAATTCTCCATGCCCTCTGTGTGTGACTGATTCCCCTTTTTATTATGCAATGCAGATTAATGTGATTTAAAAGCCAATGATAGACAATAAAACCCAATTAATCAGCAAAAGACAAAAAAAAGCAACCATTAAAATGGTTATTAAAAATCATCAAAACAAAATCAGTCAACTCTTTAAAAATAAAATAATGAAGTAAAAAAAATCCGAAAATAAAAAATGTAAAAATAAAAAAGGTAAATAGTAAAGATAAAAATAAAAAGGAATAATAAGTAAAAATAACAAATAATAATAAAAATAAAAAAAATTGTCGTCTTCGGAACAAAAAATGAGGTATTTTAAAATACCTCCCTGCCGAAATTTCGTCTGAAACGACGAAAAAATTTCAAACCAAAAGACGAGTAAAAAAAAGAAATTTTAGGTCAAAAATTGGGGTATGACAGATATATTCTATGATCCTGCACACTTGAACAAATATTAGTATATCTAATTGTTTTTCAATACTTTGTTATCATCAAAACCTTAGAATAATTGTACAAACGATTTTTGTTCCAACAAAGTCAACACATTAATTATTTTTTTTCAATTATACATTCTAATTAATATTTATTTCATTAATCTCAATATAGTAACTTTCATTCTGTATGTATATTAATAATAGTGAATGGATCAATCTTTAACTATTTAAAATCATTTTTCTTTTACATTTTTTTAATTTGTAAAATGATGAAATGATTCAATTATTTTGAGACTAATCGGTATAACAATAATTAATTGATTTGACATATATTGAAGTAGGACTAACATTCAACCCTTGTTGTTTGTCTAGTCTAAATCGCGAATCTCGTGCATGATTGAGAAATGAAAACTGTGATTGTGGAAATTGGGAGGGTAAGACTAAGAAATGAGATAGTAGAGAAGATGTTCACTTCATACCCCCTTCCTTCTTCACGGTTAGGTGGGGTATGTTGGCTTTTTTAACATTCCATTCCATTTTCATCAACAATTATTACATGATGGTCACTTTTTGGCAAAGGTTCGTTTTCTGAAAGAAAAGGGCCCCACCCAATAATTCACACATCTTTCTCTGCAGCTTATCATTAAAGCCTGCATGACTTCAATTATTGCAATGATCCCAAAAGCATGACATATCTGACCCTCCTTATTTCCTCTGTATGCCTATTTTAAAATGAGTTTCGTTAACGAGTGTCCTGGATACTCTTTAAATATTTTAAATTAAATAATTATTTTTTAAAAATGTCAAACTTTTCAATTTTTGATGTACTGATTATTAATATTTCAATAAAAAATTACTATTTAAAAGTCTTAAATAATGTCGGAACACTCGTTAACATTTGTCTTTTAAAATACGGTATTTCTTCATTCAAAAGCTAACACGCGCAAGGGACCACAATTTGCCTTCAATATTTTTGTTCTAAACTTGTGTTCTTCTACGGTTCTTCCTCATCTTTCAATTTCATGAAATTCAAATAAACAAAGGGTAAAAAGGTGGACCTATATATGGTTTTATAATATTCAATTTGATTGTGGATACCCCACATGACCCTCATTTTATGGACTCTATGTCATTGGATACCAATCTTTTTTTTATATACATAAAAACTGAACAAAACTACCATTCAATAGTTTCTCATGTTCATTATGAAACAGTTATAATATTGCCCCAAAAGAGTACACAAGAAACCTTAGCTTCCCCTTTTTATAAACCATGATTTATTTGCTTACTTAAACAATTGCAAAGCAAGATTAAAAGCACAAAACTTTTCTGGGAATAGTAAAACGTGGTCGGTTTGTCGATCTAATTGACACTACAAACAACAATAACAAAACAACAACAATAATACTCCTCACCTTAAAAATGTTTATAAAAATGTTTAGAGAAATGATACTTAAAACATTTAATTTACCACAACTATTTTGACAACCTATAAACACAGGGGTATTGTCATAAAAGCAAAAGGAAAAAAAGCTTTAAAACATGACGATTTTACAAAAATACACCTATATTTATAAGGTTGTCAAAATAGTTGTTGTAAAATAGATGTTCATATATAATTTGGATCTTGTTAACGAGTGTCCCTGAGACACTCTTTAAGATCCCAAATTTAGTAATTATTCTTTTAAAAGTCAAATTTTACAATTTCTAATACATTGAATACACAACTTTTCATAAAAAACTTACCATTTAAAGTGCTTAAAGAGTGTCTCCGCACTCGTTAACATTTCCCATATCATTTCTCAAATGTTTAATATGATATTTAAGTCATAAACTCTTCACCTTTTATGCTCAAATTCTACATATATAATACCTATGACTTTACAATAGGCATCTCTAGATAAGTTTCATAAATGAATACATTATCGAATGCATGTCATTTGTTTGCAAGCTGCCCAAAGACAAGATTGATATGAGAACGTATATTTACCTGGATGGATTTGAATGCAACGGGGTGGGAGATGAATTTTTGATAATTTTTTACTATTCGAAGAAGTTTGCAAAGGGAAGATTGGTAGGAAAGTGTCTCATCTAATTTGGTTGGCTATGGTATAGTGCATTTGATTGAAGCACAATACGTTCTTTTTAATGAGAAGGTGCAAGTATTGGGGAGGTAATTGATAGGGCTAAACAGATAGTTTGGTCTTGGTTTATTTGTAGAGAATGAAGAAATAATAATATTGTTTTTGCCAATTGGTGGGATTTTTTAGTCACTTGTTTTCAATGACTTGATTTTTTGTTGTGGGTTTAAGAATCTCTTTAATCAAAGTAATAAAATCCTTTTGCTTATAAAAATATCGTTGGATACAAGAGTAAAATATTTGTAATGACTATTGTGACCCTTTCGTTAAATCTAGTACTTCTAGATTTTCATAAGTTACAACTTTAAATTATTTGTTAATGGATTTTCAAACGTGAAACTTCCAAGTATACAATTTTCTTAAAAGCAATTAGGAGGTTTTTATTGTTTTACTATCATGATTTGTATTATTATACAAGGAGTTATTTACATTATTATTTAAAAAATAATAATGGAAATAGTTAAGAAATTCTTTAATTAACAATCTTGTCCTAATGAAAAATACATACTAGCTAGTTAGTATCTTTGTTTTGTAGCTTAAAATCTCCAGCTGGAAGCTACCAGAGTCATTTCACTTCAACTGGTCAGACATTTATATAACCTATTTGTTTTTTTTGTTCAACTTGGAAACCGCACAAACCATTTTCCCTAAATTAATAACTTTTGAGAGCAAAAAACAAAAAGTGAACGAAAACATTGAAACAGGACTGTTCAACTGTTTATCATGCCTTAATAAATACTATATCCCACAATCCACATGATTCTTCTTCAAATTGGTACCCAAAGACAAATAATCATTCTTATCATATTGTCATGCATAATGAGAATAAGAATGAGTATGATGGCGACGATAGATGATAAAAACAACATATATACTTGCTAATCAATAAGACAATAGGAGCAGGTTAATAATCCCAGACATATCTTATAGGATGATATATCATTTTCTTCTCCTTGTCATCATGATGCTATTGGACCCTGTTTGGTTTGGTGCAACCTCTTAATTATTTTGTGTCTTGTTTGGTGAGCAACAAATTGCATAAGCATTTATTGGATGGAGAGCAACCTTTTGGTTTAATTAGACTGTATTCAAAATTGACTATACTAATTTTAGTTCAATTATATAGTGTATAAATGACTTAGATCTAGCACCATCATTGAATAAAATGAGATAACTTATGTGTGTTAGATTGTATAATAAGTTAATTAAGTTTTATATTTCTTGTAAGTAGGATACATAAAAAGATGATTCATATATTTAATATCTTAAGGTTTGAAATACATATGTGATATCTTCGTCTATTGTAGTCTTGAAATATTGGTTTGTTGTTGCATCAAACATCTCAACAATGTAACATATATTAAAATATTAGAAAACAAATTTGTCCAAGATGCAAGATCAATTTACTCGTCTATATTAGACAAAACAATAATTTTAATACCACCACTTTTCTTGCATGTGTCACCATGTACAATATTTTTACACCTTGATAGAATTTCTATACACCGATTTTCTTCATACTACTTTTCTCTTAAACAATATTAAAATTTAGGTTCTAGTATACTCTTATTATGATCCACATCAACTTCACCAACCCATGAAATTTAAAATGGAAATAAGACTAATAATCGTATCTTACCCAAAAAACCGTACTATGAAAATAATACTAGAATCTCCAGCCGATCTTTTCTGACCCGTGTGATTATTTTTCTTCATTATCATTCTTCAAATATCTACATTGTCAAATTGATAGAAAAAAATTCAAAGAGAAACTTCTATTATTTTTTAATGAAAAGAGAAAAATATTATAATAACGTAACACTAGATAGCCATTTGATTTTTCTTTAAGCATTTGATACTGCACGCCTAATTTATATGAAAGAATTGGTATATGTCATTTATAGATTTTGTTAAACAACAAAATAGTTTTAGTTACTTATGTTTTAAATGAGTGCCCCTAAAAAAAGGTACTTATGTTTTAGTTTTACTTCTATAAATGACGTTTGCTATATGTCAATTGCAGATTTTGTTAAACAAAATAATTTTAGTTACTCTTGTTTTAAAAGAGCTAACATAAGGAGAAAGATCAAGAGTGTCCCCTCAAAAAAAAAAAAATTGAAAGAGCTAAATAATCGAAGCCCAAATTATGATGAAGAAAAAAATAGCACCATAACCAACATAAGGTGTTTATGATTACTCTAAAATATGATATATTTTTAATTCAAACTATGTTAAGTATAGTGATATAACTTGATATACTTTTAATTGAGCTTTTTGGTTTCCATAAAATCAGATGCATATATTCTTAAAAATTGAAATATAAAATACTATCCTAAATTGAAAATTCTTAAAAATTCATGTATATATACTTTATAGAGATATACATATATTTATTTGCTTATAAAAAAATAGAGGAATGATAACAAGTGTCTTTAATACTTTGGTTAAAGTACTAAAAGTAGAAAATTTGTATTAAAAAATTGTGTACTCATTGCATCGATTAAATAAACAACTTGTATTTTTAAGATAAAATTTCTTTTAATAGAATCCTTAAATAATGTCCTTATGACACTCGTTACCAAACCAAAAAAATTATACATATGCTTATATATATATATATATATATATATATATATATATATATATATATATATGAATTTTTAAAGACAACACTCCTAGTACATAAATAAGGAGGGGTCTCCCTCGTGGATATTATTATTCCCTTATGGGGGAGGTGGTGGATGGGGAAAAAGGTGTGAGAACTGAGAGAATGGTTGTAATAATTATTATATACTCATACTAGTATTAAATAGATTCACGTGCCTTTGTCAACCTGTGTTTGTCGGTCAATCTTTACTCGTCCTATCCCACAAACCCAAACCCTTTTGAAACAGCACAAATAAAAACCCATTCCCCCTTCTTGTTTTTGTTGTAAAGAGTTTCATAACTTCAATATTTCAATTTGCACTCTCATTGTTTTCTTTTAATTCTAGCTTCATTCAAAAACTATCACTAGAATTCTGCCAACAACTTCATATTATCACAAACATTTGTAACAACAAAATGGAACTTGCTTTGAGCTTAGGTGACACACCAAAATTACCTTTCTCTTTTCTTGACAAACCCACCAAAGATCCACTACCAAGTTTCTTCTCAACACAGCAAGGAAAAGCTTCAGAGGAAAAAAGAGGTTCTTCAGATCCACCTATTCAACTAGACCTTCTTCCTTTCACTCCTGTTCTTAGATCTCATCACCCTTCTTCTCACCTTCCCATTCCTTGGCTCACCCAACCATGTAATTTTCTATTTACTATAAATCTTTTTATTTTCTCTAAGGTTAAATATATTTTTTCCTTCCTATAAAATTCACTATTTTTCTAGTTTAATCTCTATATAAATTTATTTAATTTTATTTTGTCTCTATAGATTTAATTTTCTCTTATTTGTTTTTGTTTTAAAGTGCTTGATAATTGCGGGTTTGAATTTGCACCCAAGATTTGGTACAAGGTTCACTGATGCATATTGAAAAATATTTGTTATGAAAGGTCAATTTTTATAATGGATCTCGGTTGGTTGCTTCGAGATATTAGTCTTTGCAGTTGCGCATGAATTCATTTTGTTATCCAAAAAATTTGAAAATATATTTAAACTAATATATACTCAATCATCAGGTGGACCGGTGAGGGAGCTAGACGTGAACCGTTTTCCGGCAACGACCGAAGACGTCGACGACGGCACCTCATTGTCATCCCCCAGCAGTTCTGTGTCACCATTTCCAATGGATTTCAGTATGAGGAATAACAATGCTGAATATGGAGGAAGAAACAAGAGAGAAAATGAAGGTGAAGCTGAAAGAGGGAGTGATGATGATGAAAATGGGTCAACTAGGAAGAAACTAAGACTCTCTAAAGATCAATCTGCTTTCCTTGAAGAAAGTTTCAAAGAACACACCACTCTTAATCCTGTAAATTTCTTATTTTTGTTGTTTAATTGTTTCTTCTTTTTTTTATTAAGGTTTATTTGTTAATTAATCATGTTTATTTATTTGCTTGTAGAAGCAAAAACTTGCACTGGCAAAACAGCTGAATCTTAGTCCTCGTCAAGTGGAAGTTTGGTTTCAGAACAGAAGAGCAAGGTGAGTCTTATCCTTCAATATTTTTGTATTAATTTTTTAGGTTTAAATGTTTTTCATGCCCTTAAAAATATCTTCTTTTTTTTTTTATGCTTTCAATCATTGAAAATATTATTTTATTTTAGTCCTCATAAATATATGACATTTTGTCTGTTCATATTGAAATGAATTTTTCTAATATTTTATTTTTGAGTTTATTTTGAGGAATTAAAATCAAATAGTATTCTAATATGAATAAATTTTGTTTGAACTAAACCAAAACCATAACATAAAAAAAAAATGTAATACTAGAATTCTTTTGATATTTGTAGGTACCAACCATTTACTTATCTATTTAAGTCATTTTTGAATATTTTTTTTATTAATGTTTTGTTTTGGAATGTGTTATTTTGTAGGACAAAGTTAAAGCAAACAGAAGTGGATTGTGAGTATTTGAAGAGATGTTGTGAAACACTAACAGAAGAGAATAGGAGATTACAAAAAGAACTTCAAGAGCTTAGAGCTTTGAAAACTACTAAGCCATTCTACATGCAACTTCCAGCTACCACTCTCACTATGTGTCCTTCTTGTGAACGTGTGGCTACAAACCCTTGCAATAATCAAACCAACAAGTCTAGAATATTGCCATTCTCTAATGCCCAAGCCCAACCACATCAGGCCCAGGCCCAAGCCCAAGCCCAAGCCCAAGCCCAAGCCCATCAGATTCCTTCATGACCTTATAATCTTATATCATCACATGGAAAATTTTCTTTTTTATTTGCTTTTCAGATAAAATATATGATAGATAATATCATAGAGGGTGTGACAAGGTGTTAATTAGTTTCACTGACTTATTTTCCGTGTGTATATAATTTTGACTTAGACTTGTTAATTTTTTTTCCTTTCATTCTAATCATTTTGTGTTACTTTCTGCGTTGGAAGAATGATCTTTTTTTGTGTATCATTTTGGTGGTAGAATTGTGAAATGAAACATTTGGTTTGTTTTATTTTATTGGTATTTGTTTGTGTTGCTCTTTTGGCAAAAAGAGCACAGTGATTAGTCTAAAGTCTTCATGCTCCAATGGACCAATAGTACTACTACTTTTGCAGTCACCAGTGTTATTCCTAATCTATGTAATTTGCTAAACCATGATGGTATTTTTTCTCTTTTTGGTATAAATAAACTCCCAAAAAAGAAAGAATTGGAGTACGTTTTGCAAATGAAATTTATGCAAGAACATGGCAGAAACATATCAAAACACATTTTTAGTATTTTGAATTGGTGTTCGATTATATAAAATAATCGTTGTAGTAAGCACTTACGATAAATGAGTGGATCAAATCATTTTTAACCTTAAATTTGATCCAAATCGAAACACAAACCCACCAAAATAAATGGCCAAAGTCAATGGTACAAAGAAATAAGTGTTATGTGGTTAAAATTCATTTTATGACAGTTGTCTTGAAAATTAAATTTTATGATTTTGAATAAATTCCCAAATATTATTTGAAATAGTATAAGAGGTTAGTTTAATATATTTTTCAAGAGGTTAGACATAAACTCCCATGGTCATCAAAACAGATTTCAAAAATTGCACTTGGTTCAATATAATAAGAAATGAAATTGATCCACTACAAACTCATGTTAAAACTAAAATAAAATCATAAAACCAGTAAAAGAAATCAATAAAAAAAAATCCTAATTTCAGAAATTTTCTATGCTAGTACTATGATTTAAAAAACACAAAAACATGAAATCATAATTATGTTGGTGATGGCTTCTCGATTGAAAAAGGGGTCACTTCAGTTAATTTTGGAAATTAAGTCCATCTCTTACGTACAGATTATCAAACTTTGTCTCTCTGCCAGGGTACATAGATAAAATTTATAAAGAGCTGTGATGATGATACTACTACCTAGTAACGTTTTATTATTCTGCTGTCAAGGATCTATATATGAGATTTCCCGAATGGGATTTGGTGCTGTTACAGCGCCCTGCGGTAACAGATCTCAACCGTCCGATTTTTGTTGACGGCTGAGATCAAACTGTGTGATAATTGGTCAAACAAATCTGAACCGTTGAACCATTATTCTACGACTAAGATCAACTATTATGATGGGGTTAACTCAACAATTGTAAAATCGATTTAGTGGTTGTTTGGTTTGGTGGTGGGGCGCATAAATACCGTGTCTCAATGCTTAATTACCGTGATCTTTAAGAAACTCAATAGTGACTTCAAGCAAAACGTGTGTCTATGCTTGGTGCATCGCAGAAACAAACATAGCATTATAAAGTGAAAATTCTCATGTTTGAATGACTCAATAGCGATGAATCGTAGTATATGATTTTATAATGTTTAGATAGACTTTAATACATCTTAAAACTTGGTTGAATTTTATTCAAATTTTACGAAACTTATTTGAAAGGCGAAAACTTTTTTCATGTATACACTCATATTGAGGATTCTTGGGGAGTCTAGAGATGTGCTAGGAATAACAACGGTTTAATGCTCTATGATCCACTCCTGCTCTACACCAAACTGAATCAAGCCTTGTTGACACTTGTTGGAGGTGTTTGAGGAGTGTCGGGTGCAACAACTAACCAAAATATTTATAATATAATATAGTTAAGCAATTCATGGTTGACGTCAAAATTCAATTTTCTCAATCTTATTTATTATTTAACATGAGATTTTTAACATTTACTAAACATATTATATTATTTTTTTCAAAGGAATTGATAATCATTGTTACAATAACTGGTTAGCACCTGATCAGAATTCATTAGACAAGCTAGTTGTGCAATGCAGGATTTACTTACAACCTGTACTGTTAAATCATAAATAGTTTGAATTGAAATGACAAAGCAGCATTAAAACGGTGTTCGGCCGTTCTGTTGCAAGGTTAACGTCCAATCAAGACAGATTACTTTCTTTGATTTGGACCCAAATATTGAGGGGTGCAGACCCAGTGCCCAGTCAATAACACCATGCATGTAACATTTTTTTACTATATAAAAAAACATAAAACTATATATTATAGGTTTTTTGATCAGTCAATAACAGCATGCATGTAAGATTTTTAACCATGAATTCATTGTACGTAACGGAGAGTGTAGCAATTTCATTAATTATACAAGTTCAGTTATTAGTTGATTAACATTAAAATTATTTTAACTAGAAAAAAAAATAAGATAAGAAAACACAAGTTTTTCTCTTTTCTTTTCTATAGGCACTGGCACATTCAATTGGATGTTAGATATAATATAAACACCGCATCTCTGGTAGATCTTTCCGCAGGCCTATAATCTTAAGGATCTCAGATATGTTATGTAGCTAGGGTTCGTCCTTTTGGGTGGTAGTTACAGTACTAGATTACGCTAAACCAATCACTTTACGTACCCTCATTTTTTATTAGGTAGGCTTATTTTGAATTCCTCCTCTATAGTAGTTGATATTCAAAAACTTTTATCTCAATAATCTCTTGTATAGTTACGGTACTAGATTACGCTAAACCAATCACTTTACGTCTCCTCAAGCTAATACCAAACTTCTCAAGCTAATACCAAACTTATAAGTAGGCTTAAGAACATCCACTATTAAGACCCTCAAGTTTGAGTATTTAAATGGATCTCACGTGTACACATCACTTATTTATAATTTTTAAATAATGGTACCTAATAAGCACTCAATCACTCCAATGTAGCACTTCTGACAAAAGTTATAAATGAGTCCCACCAATAAACAAAACATGTCAAACAAACATTGCAAAATGATTAATTTAATAAAAAGTATTATGAGGTCCACTTAAGAATGATATGATTAAGTGTGACCTTGAGTCTTATAAAACCCCCAAAAATTGTCATATTAGGTACAAAGTCTTAAATGGTTAAGACATCACCATTGGAGATGATCTAATTAATAAATTTACACAAATCTGTTTTATAGTTGATATTGAAAAATAAAAAAAATATTTTTGTTTTTTAAATATCAATAATAAAGTAGTATTTCTATAAAATATTTATTTGTTTTATATAAAAAATCCGTTAAATATTTGCAACATATCCTTTCTGGATTTTATATACTTATATCCACATAATTAAATTTTGATATCCTTGATTTTGCAACTTGTCGTTTCTAGAGTTTATGTTTTCTACAATGTTTATAATTAATTGAAGAAAAATATGTAAAATAAATCTGGATTTTTTTTGTTGAAGGAAAAATGAGGTTTGTTGGTAGATAAATAATTAATGTAGTTGAAAATATTAAAAGAGTCTTATAAAAAGGAAAAAAAATTCTAAAAAGGTCTACAGTTAATAACAAAAGTAGTATTATATTGATAAATTGTTGGAAATTCTTTGGTGGGAGTTAAAATATGAAGAAAATAAATAACAAATAGAGAGATGAAAATCAAAATAGAGAAAGAGAAAGTGGTATATTAGACTAAGTTGCCTTTGAAGTGATATAATTCAAAATTGAAATTTAAAATTGAAAGAAAAGAAAGAAGATCGGTTGAAAGAAAAAATAAGTAATAGAGTAGAAAGAAAATATAAAAAAATAAGGAAAAGGTGAGAGATAAGATAAGTGGGAAGTGACAAAGGAATAATAAAAAATTGAATAATTATGAAAGAGATGATAAATGGAAAGAAAAAAAAGTAAAGTGTAAAATGTTAAAATGATTATTTTGTCCTTTAGGAAAATTGATTTGAATTATTTGAAAGAAGGATAAGAATATAATCACCTATGTCATTAACATTCTTTTAGTAGTAGTAGTAGTAGACTCTAAGATTATAGTACTATGTCCTTCTGTCCTATATGATAGAATAGCAAATATTATATTATGGTTTAATTCAAATTAACAAGAATAATATTGGTTTTATATTTTGAAAATCAAACAAGGAAAGTAAGATGCATTACATGATTATGAATAAAAGAAATACTTTAAAAAGTTAATGAAGAAACCAACCCAAAAAATGGGTGATTTATGGTCAATTTTGACTTGAAATCAACCTTCCAAATTATTTTAATTAAATAAGTGATTTCTACATATTTTCATTTTTCTTTCGTTTGTTTTCGTGATTTTGTCGTCTTAACACGATTTTGTTTGTTTTGACTTCCCACATTTGTGTAATGTGTTTTTGATTTCATGTCTTAGTGTAGTGTTTTTTTTTTATTCTCCGGGCTTTTATTTTTGACACTTTCCTTTCCTAGCACTTCAACTTTATCTATCTCCAACTTTAAGGACCAAAAGGCAATGAACGGACATATCCCTTGGTAGGACCTATAAAGCCATAATCCCTTAATTGTTAGATCACTTACCCGAAATAAGGATGAAGGTGAGAAAAACACAAGAATGAGGGGTTGAATTGTGTTGACTTTTTCTTATTTTTAACAATGTTCAAAGTTCAGCTTCTGATGGATTGGAGTCTGAAGCAATGTTCAGAGTTAAGTGCAGCGGATAAAACAAAGTTAAAGAGAGAGAGAAGAAAGACACAAAGCAATTATCCTGATTCCTTCCACAACCCGGAAGTAGTCCAGTCCCCTTGTTACTTACAAGAGATTTTTCACTATAATCACCAAGATTACAAATGCTCAAGCACAAAGCTAGAGACTTCCAATGCTCAAGCACAAAGCAAGAGACTTCTAATGCTCAAGCACAAAGCAAGAGACTTCTAATGCTCAAGTACAAAGCAAGAGACTTCTAATGCTCAAGCACAAAGCAAGAGACTTCTAAACAAACAAAGATACAAAGTAAAATGTTTGGATTGAACACTTGATATACTATCAATGGTGTTCACAGAATACAACGCAGTTCAGACTCTAATGACTTAATGTTGGTTATTTGAAGGTTGGCTAAATGTTTGCTAAAATCATATTATTCAAGTAAAGCGTCCTCAGATGTTAATTTGTGTCTTCAGAAGCTGGAAATTGTTTTTTGAGAAGTTTCAGAAGCTGAAAACTGGATTTACTGTTCATCAGAAGCAAAACTGGCCTTCAGACGGTGGAACTGTTCATCAGACGCAGAACTGTTCATCAGACGCTGGACTGGTCTTCAGACGCACTGTTCAGACGTTGACTTCTGTTGACCTTCAGAAGCTGCCTTCAGACGTTGACTTCTGTTGACCTTCAGAAGCTGCCTTTCAGAAGCTGATTTCCTGTGTTCTTTTTGGTAATTCTTGCTGCATATCTTTTGAAGATTTGTTGAATATTTATCCAGGCTGATGTTTCCAGAAGGCTGACATATAATTTTATGTGAAGATCTTTTGAAGATTGGCTTCGTGTTTATTTATGAATATATTTTCAAAGGATCTTTGCAAAATATAATTCATAAATATATGTGCTTCTATTTGCTTCTAAAATAATTCTGGGAGTATATCTTTGAAGATTGTGTTCAGAATTATGTTGCTGCTGAAGACTATTTAAAGAGGGCATTGCTATTGGAGATTTCACGAATCAAAAACCAGAAATCAGAGTTTTTGAGTTTTTGAGTCTGTGTAAGCTTAGTGCTTTGTTTTGTGTACCACTCAAATTGTTAGAGTTGGTTGTTTGTCATTGTTTTGAAATCACTTAAAGCTTTTGTTGAGTCTTTTGTTGTTAGCTGCATGTTTTGGCAAAACCAAGGTATTGAATAGAAGCATCTCCATATGTAGAACATTTCTTCAGTTACAAGTTTTCTCATTTGAAGCCATTCAGAAGCTCAAAATCACATCAGAAGCTGAATGCCTCATCAGAAGCACTGTAGCTGTTCAGAAGCTGAATTCAGGTTCTGATGGACGCGTTGACTTTTGTTGACTTCATCAGAAGCTGATGTTTTTGAAGTTATTTTTATGCGATTCTTAGCAACATTTGGCAAGGATTTGTTCCAGGATTATTGCTTCTAGATTGCTGTTGAATTGAAGAAGATTTGATGAAGATTTGGTATTAAATTATGAAGCTCGTATTATTTCTGCAGCATCTTTAAAAGATACATTCCTGGTTTATTTGTTTCCTTATTGGATTATTCATAATTCATAAACAAATCTAATTCAGAAGATTTGGAGCATAATTAAGAGCTTTGCTGAAGATTATAAAAGGAGGAGCTGCTGCTATTCAAGACACAGGAATTGAGAGTTATATTTCAGAAAATTGAGTCTGTGTTTTTAACTTAGAGTTTTCTTTGTACACCACTCATTGTTTGAGTTGGTTTAGAGTTTTCATTGAGTTGTAATTCATTCTAAGCCTTTAGGTACGAATGAAGTGTTGTCATTGGAATTGTGTTAAAAAACAGGGGATTGTTAAGGGTTTTTCAAGTAGCTGGGTTTAGTTGCTTGAATAGGAAGTTAGAGGATTCTAATACTCAGAGTTGGGTAGAAGTCTGACTAGGAGGAGTTTAATTGCTAAGGCTGGAAACTGGGAGTCAGTGTCTTGAGTCTTTGGGTTAAATCCTATAGTGGATTTCCTTCCTGGATTGGTATCCCCCAGAGTAGGAGGTGTTTACTCCGAACTGGGTTAACAAACCTTGTGTGCCTTTTTACTTTTCTGCACTTTAATTTGCTGCCTGTGTGTGTTTGTGTTTGTGCTCTGTTTTGCAAATTATTGTGTCCTGCGTGCTGTTCAGAACCTGTTTGGTTCAGAACCTGATATCTCTGTTTATTGCCTGGCCAGATTTTCAATTGGCATCAGAGCAGGCACCCTGCCTGTATTTTGGGTGAGATCCAGAGGACTTAATTTCTGGTAAGCATGGATAGAGAAGGAGGATATGTCAATAGACCACCCCTACTAGATGGCACAAACTATGAGTATTGGAAGTCTAGGATGTGTGCTTTTCTAAAATCTATTGACAGCAGGACTTGGAAAGCTGTGATTAAAGGCTGGGATCATCCTGAGGTTTTGGACAAAGATGGTAACAAAACTGGAGTATTGAAGCCTGAGGAGGAATGGACCAAAGCTGAAGATGATCTGTCACTGGGAAATTCAAAAGCTTTGAATGCTATCTTTAATGGTGTTGATCAGAATATGTTCAGACTTATCAAACAATGTATTGTGGCTAAGGATGCGTGGGAAATTCTGAAAACCACTCATGAAGGAACTTCTAAGGTGAAGATGTCCAGATTGCAGCTGCTGACCACCAAATTTGAGAACCTGAAGATGAAGGAAGATGAATCTATTCAGGATTTCTACATGAATGTGCTGGACATGGCAAATTCGTTTGACTCACTTGGAGAAAAGATGACTGATGAGAAGTTAGTCAGAAAGATCCTCAGGTCCCTGCCCAGAAGGTTTGACATGAAGGTTACAGCAATTAAGGAGGCTCATGATATTTCTGCTATGAAGGTTGAGGAGCTGATTGGGTCTTTGTTAAACTTTGAGACTGCTTTTTGCAAACAGTCTGAGAAGAAAGGAAAAGGGGTAGCTTTTACTGTGAATTCTGAAGCTGATGATCAACAAGAGTCAGAGGAGGATGACTTATTAGAAGCTCTTGTGTTGCTGGGAAAACAATTCAACAAGATTCTGAAGAATGTTAACAGAAAAGCCAAAGCCAAAGGTCAGAACTTCAGATTCAATAACAGAAAGCAACAAACTGATGAGAAGAAGACCAAGTCTGAGGAGAAAAATAACCAAGCCAAAGGTGTGCAGTGCTATGAGTGTGAAGGTTATGGACATATCAAAACTGAGTGTCCTACTTTTCTTAAGAAGCAGAAGAAAAGCCTAGCTGTGTCATGGTCTGATGATGGTTCTGAAGATGATGATGTTAGTGAATCTGATATGTGTGATACTGGTCTGGTTGTAAGGTCAGGAGCTATCTTGAAGAAGGAAGTTGTTTTAGAATCTGAGACCTTTTCAGAGTCTGACTCAGAGTCTGAAGCCTCATCTGTGTCTGAAGCTGATAAAACCTCATATGATGAACTAGCTGATAACTACAAGAAGCTGTATACCAGAAGTGGTGAGGTTTGCAAACAAGTTTTGGATCAGAAGGAGACTATTCTTCAACTGGAGGCTGAAAAAGGCGAACTGTTAGTACAGAATTCAGATTTAAAAGAAGAAGTGAACCAACTGAACTCCCAACTTGATCAAATGAAGAAGCAAGTGAAGATGTTGAACTCTGCTACTGATAAGTTGGAGGACATTTTGGGGAATCAGCAACAAGGAAAAACTGGTTTAGGTTTTGTTGATCAGACTCAGATTCCTAAAAAGATGAATTTTGTTCCTGCTACTCAAACTCATGATTCTATGGTTGGAACATCAAAGAGGAAACCTCAGAAACAAGCCCAGATGCCAGCTCAGAAGCAAGCTCAAAAGAGACTTCAAATGCAAGGTCAGAAGCATGTTCAGATGCTACTTAGAAGCAACCCCAGAAATCTTTCAGAAACAGAAGAAGGAGGAATCATCCATGGGTCTGTCATCATTGTGGAAAGAGAGGGCATATCAAACCATTCTGCTTTAAATTGTATGGTTACCCTGAAAACTTCCAATATAGAAGAGTGCAACCAGCTGCACCCAGACACAGTGTTCAGAAGGTGTGGAAACCTAAGGTTCAGAATGTAGGCCTGATTGCTCATACTTCACTGAGAGCCACTTCAAAAGAAGACTGGTATTTTGATAGTGGGCGTTCAAGGCACATGACTGGTGTGAAGAAGCTGCTGAGCAATATCAGATCATACTCCAGAAGTTATGTGACATTTGGAGATGGAGTAAAAGGTCAGATTCTGGGTATTGGAGATTTGATCAGAGAAGGTTTGCCCAGACTTAATGATGTGCTACTGGTGGAAGGATTAACCTCTAATCTGATCAGTATTAGCCAGCTATGTGATCAGGATTTAAAAGTGAATTTCAACAAGCAGAAGTGTATTGTTACTAATCAGGAAGATAAAGTTCAGATGAGGGGCTGCAGATCCAAAGACAATTGTTATTTGTGGGTTTCTGAAGAAGAAAGAAGTCTGACTTCTTGTCTTATGAGCTCAGAAGAGGAAGTCAAACTCTGGCACCAGAAACTGGGACATTTACACTTGAAAGGCATGAAGAAAATCCTAAGTACTGAAGCTATCAGAGGTGTACCTAATCTAAAGATCAATGAGGACAATGTTTGTGGTGATTGTCAAATTGGAAAACAAATAAGAAAGTCTCATCCCAGATTAGTTCACCAGGTAACTACTAAAGTACTAGAACTTGTTCATATGGATTTAATGGGGCCTATGCAAGTAGAAAGTATTGGAGGAAAAAGATATGCTTTTGTAATGGTAGATGACTACTCAAGATACACATGGGTCAGCTTTGTTAGAGAAAAGTCTGACACTTTTGAAGTTTTCAAAGAGATGTGCATTCAACTACAAAGAGAGAAGGACAGTGGGATTGTCAGAATCAGAAGTGACCATAGCAAAGAATTTGAAAACAAGAGTTTTTCAGAATTCTGTGCTTCTGAAGGTATAAAGCATGAATTTTCTGCACCTATCACACCTCAGCAAAATGGTGTAGTTGAGAGGAAGAACAGGACTTTAGCAGAATGTGCAAGGGTTATGCTGCATGCTAAGAAGCTGCCATATATGTTTTGGGCTGAAGCAATGAACACAGCATGTTACATACACAATAGAGTCACGTTGAAAAAGGGAACAACATCTACTCTGTATGAATTGTGGAAAGGAAGGAAGCCAACTGTGAAATATTTCCATGTTTTTGGGAGCAGATGCTATATCTTGGCTGACAGAGAGAATAGAAGAAAACTGGATCCTAAGTCTGATGAGGGCATATTCCTGGGTTATTCAGTGAACAGCAGAGCTTATAGGGTGTTTAATTCCAGAACCAAGGTTGTGATGGAGTCCATAAATGTGGTTATTGATGATTTGTCTGCTGAGAATGAAAAGAATGAGCCTGAAGTTGTTCCAGAGTCTGAAGCCTCAGAAGAACAAACTTCAAAAGCAGAAAAGCATTCAGAGTCTGAAGAAGCAGAAGATCAACCAGATCAAGTTCCAAATGGTAAAGGGCCATCAATTAGAGTTCAGAAGGATCATCCTAAAGACTTAATCATTGGAAGCTTAGATCAAGGTGTCAGAACCAGAAGATCAGATGCTGCTGCTACTGATTCATGCTTTGTGTCAAAGGTTGAGCCTAAAAATGTGAAAGAAGCCCTAACTGATGAAATTTGGATTGAAGCAATGCAAGATGAGTTGAATCAATTCAAAAGGAGTGAAGTATGGGATCTGGTTCCAAGACCTAAAGGGCTGAATGTGATTGGGACTAAGTGGATATTCAAGAATAAAACAGATGAAAATGGTATTGTAGTCAGAAACAAGGCAAGGTTGGTTGCTCAGGGTTATACTCAAGTTGAGGGACTTGATTTTGATGAGACCTTTGCACCTGTGGCCAGACTAGAATCCATAAGACTACTGTTGGGTGTATCCTGTATTCTCAAGTTCAAATTATTCCAGATGGATGTGAAGAGTGCATTCCTGAATGGATATTTGCAAGAAGAGGTATATGTTGAACAACCTAAGGGTTTTGTGGATCCTAAGTTTCCAGAACATGTGTACAAGTTAAAGAAAGCTTTATATGGATTGAAGCAAGCACCAAGGGCATGGTATGACAGGCTGACTCAGTTTCTTGTTGCTCAAGGATACAGAAAATGTGGTTCTGATAAGACCTTGTTTGTGAAAGATGAAAATGGGAGTCTGATGATTGCTCAGATTTATGTAGATGATATTGTGTTTGGTGGGATGTCTCAGAAGATGGTCAAATTGTTTTTTCAGCAGATGCAGTCAGAATTTGAAATGAGCCTAGTTGGTGAACTGACATATTTTCTTGGATTACAAGTTAAGCAAATGGAAGATACAATCTTCATCTCTCAGAGTAAATATGCCAAGAACATAGTGAAGAAGTTTGGAATGGAATCAGCTGCTCATAAGAAGACACCAGCTGCTACTCATCTGAAGTTAACCAAAGATGAACAAGGGGTATCAGTTGATCAAAGTCAGTACAGAAGCATGATAGGGAGCTTATTGTATTTAACTACAAGCAGACCTGATATCACTTATGCTGTTGGAGTGTGTGCAAGATACCAAGCTAATCCTAAGATGAGTCATTTGACACAAGTTAAAAGGATCCTGAAGTATGTGAATAGCACAAGTGACTATGGAATCATGTATTCACAGAGTTCAAGTTCTGAATTGATGGGATTTTGTGATGCTGACTGGGATGGAAGTGCTGATGACAGAAAGAGCACTTCAGGAGGTTGTTTCTTCTTAGGAAATAACTTGATTTCATGGTTCAGCAAGAAACAAAACTGTGTGTCATTATCAACTGCTGAGGCTGAGTATATTGCTGCTGGGAGTAGTTGTTCACAACTGGTTTGGATGAAACAGATGCTGGAGGAGTACAACTTGAAACAAGGTGTTATGACATTGTTCTGTGACAATTTGAGTGCAATCAACATCTCTAAGAATCCAATACAGCACAGTAGAACTAAACACATAGACATCAGGCACCATTATATCAGAAACCTTGTGGAGCATAAAGTTATTCAGCTGGAACATGTAGCTACTGAAGAACAAGTTGCAGACATTTTCACAAAGGCCTTGGATGCTAAGCAGTTTGAAAACTTAAGGAGCAAGTTAGGTGTGTGTTTGCATGAAGAGTTATAGCAATTACTGCAAACTGGATGTGAGGAAGATAGAGTACCTGCCAGTTGTGCCTATGCTAAGTGTGATCCTGAACCTGAGTCTGAATCTGATATGTGTTCAAGGATCTGTGTTACCTGTTTTGATTTTATTCCCTACTGGAAGTCTGAGTTTTGTCAAAATTTTGTGGCTAAAAAGGGGGAGAAAATTATGTATTGTGTTGGCTCTGATACTAAAAATCTTATGCAAAGTATTGTTACTCAGAAGTTGTGTGTGAAGCTCAGTGTTCAGATTCAATATAAGAAGAGATGTCAAGATGATCTTCAGGGGGAGTCTGTGTGATGATCAGGAGTTGATCAGTAGCTCTGACACCATGGTTGTGATCAGGAATTGATCAGTACTTGCTCTGATACCATCAAACTGAAGCTGTTTTGTGTATATTGCTGGTTGTGTGCTTTGTGAACTCTCAGGGGGAGTATTCTTATGAAGATCAGATATGCTGAAGTAATGCTGAGCAGTTCAGAAGCTTTTATGTGTGCTTCAGGAGTTCAAAAGATTAAGCTGTTGTCTAACATAGCTCTAAAAGTGTTTTGTCCGCTGCCTAACATATGTGCTATGTCATATCATTGTGGAGTTCTTCATTGCTGAGTTGATTATAAGGGAGATTGAAGAACTTGGATGGTTTTAGCCAAAAATTTGCCAAAGGGGGAGATTGTTGAGTCTTTTGTTGTTGGCTGCATGTTTTGGCAAAACCAAGGTATTGAATAGAAGCATCTCCATATGTAGAACATTTCTTCAGTTACAAGTTTTCTCATTTGAAGCTATTCAGTAGCTCAAAATCACATCAGAAGCCGAATGCCTCATCAGAAGCACTGTAGCTGTTCAGAAGCTGAATTCAGGTTCTGATGGACGCGTTGACTTTTGTTGACTTCATCAGAAGCTGATGTTTTTGAAGTTATTTTTATGCGATTCTTAGCAACATTTGGCAAGGATTTGTTCCAGGATTATTGCTTCTAGATTGCTGTTGAATTGAAGAAGATTTGATGAAGATTTGGTATTAAATTATGAAGCTCGTATTATTTCTGCAGTATCTTTAAAAGATACATTCCTGGTTTATTTGTTTCCTTATTGGATTATTCATAATTCATAAACAAATCTAATTCAGAAGATTTGGAGCATAATTAAGAGCTTTGCTGAAGATTATAAAAGGAGGAGCTGCTGCTATTCAAGACACAGGAATTGAGAGTTATATTTCAGAAAATTGAGTCTGTGTTTTTAACTTAGAGTTTTCTTTGTACACCACTCATTGTTTGAGTTGGTTTAGAGTTTTCATTGAGTTGTAATTCATTCTAAGCCTTTAGGTACGAATGAAGTGTTGTCATTGGAATTGTGTTAAAAAACAGGGGATTGTTAAGGGTTGTTCAAGTAGCTGGGTTTAGTTGCTTGAATAGGAAGTTAGAGGATTCTAATACTCAGAGTTGGATAGAAGTCTGACTAGGAGGAGTTTAATTGCTAAGGCTGGGAACTGGGAGTCAGTGTCTTGAGTCTTTGGGTTAAATCCTATAGTGGATTTCCTTCCTGGATTGGTATCCCCCAAAGTAGGAGGTGTTTACTCCGAACTGGGTTAACAAACCTTGTGTGCCTTTTTACTTTTCTGCACTTTAATTTGCTGCCTGTGTGTGTTTGTGTTTGTGCTCTGTTTTGCAAATTATTGTGTCCTGCGTGCTGTTCAGAACCTGTTTGGTTCGGAACCTGATATCTCTGTTTATTGCCTGGCCAGAATTTCAGCTTTTAAGCACAAGTGAATGTTTTTCTGTTTTTGAAGAGAGTCTTCAATTTGTTTTTTTTGTTGAGTCTGATAATCACTGGGCTATGATTACGTAAGTGGGTTCTTATATCTAGGGGTTCCTAGGTAGAAGTCTATACGGGTAGTGATTAAGTGATAAGGCTGGAAAAATAGGGGGCTGTGAGTTGAGTCTTAGAATTAATACTACTTAGTGGATTTCCTTCCTGGATTGGTATCCCCTAGAGTAGGTGAAGTTTGCACCGAACTGGGTTAACAAATTCATTGTGTTCCTTTACTTTCTGCACTATAATTTTCTGCTTCTGAACTTTAGTTTTCATACTCAGTTTTACTGGTTCAGAACGAGAATTGCCAGAATTTCAATTGGCATCAGAGCGGGCACCCTGCCTGTTATTGGGTGAGCTCCAGGGAAGGTTTTTCTGGCAAGAATGGATAAGGAACTTGTTCAATGTGATACTGAAGAAAGCATCAGGCAATTTGATAACAATTTGAAGAGTTTGGACAGAAAGCCAAGGCCTAATGTCAAAGAACTATACATCAGAAATGAAGAAGTGTGTAAGGAACTAGAAAATCAGAAGAAGACTATCAGTCAACTTCAGGCTGAAAGAAGTGAACACTTGGGACAAATTTCTGATCTCAAAGATGAGGTAACCCATTTGAACTCTCAACTTGAACATTAGAAGAAACAGGTCAGAATGTTGAAGTGTCAGAACCAAGGGAAACCAAGTGGTATTGGATTTGATGATAGGACCTTGAACAATAAAAAGCAACATCCAGCTAAAAGGTTCACTGCAGCTGTTAAATCATGTGATCCAATGAAACATCAGAACCAAACTAAGGGATCTAAAGACAAGAAGGCATCTCATCCTTGGGTATGTCATCATTGTGGTAAAAAGGGACACATTAAACCTTTTTGTTACAAGCTGCATGGATACCCCAAGCATTTTCAACACAGAAAAGTGGTACCAGTTGTGAACAAAAGCAAGGTGAAGAAGGAATGGAGACCCAAACTCAAGATTGTTGAAGGCAGCAAAGGTCCAAATATTAGAATCCAAGAGGATTATCCTAAGGACCTGATCATAGGGAATCTGAATGAAGAAATTACCAACAGCTCCAGGGATTGTGCCAAGAGGAGGATGAAGAACTTTGCTCTTATGAATGCAAGACATAAGACAACATCTGATGCAACACATGTGAAGATAATCAAAGATGATGATGATGCAACTGTGTTCCCCTCTAAGGTTGTTGTTGATCACCCTGAGTCTACCCCATCCAAGTCTGATGGTGGTTCTGAGGTAGGCTCTGATGTGGGTTCTGATGATGGTTCTAATGACCCTGTGAAAGCCAGTTAAGAAAAGACTCCTGGAAAGTCTGCCTGTAAGTTTGTTGTTGTGTCACCTTCTGACAATTTGCAAGAGAAGGAGATTGATGAGAATTCCCAGGATACTGTGTCTGACCAAGAAGTTCAAGAAGTTAGTTCTGACATAGGTTCTGATGTGGAGTCTGATGTTGAACCCATTAGAAATAGGCTTGAACAAAGTGTAGAAAAGAGACTGGATCCTAGTGAATCTGAGGATGATGCTAACATCAGACTCTCTGTGCAGATGAGGATTGCTAAACTTCAGAAGAAGATTGCTAGGAAGAAGGTTCTGAATGTGCCTGAGGCACACATCAATTGAGCAACATCTGATGATTGTGTCTAATGAAGACTAAGCAACTTCTGATGCTGAGTCTGAAGACTGGCTAGTTGATGACTGATGTTCTGGATTTCCTTTGTGTTTCTGGTTTGTAAGTGTGTTGTACTGAGTTATGTGCTTCTAGTGTTGATGCTGATTTTTTATTGCTGTTCTGTGTTATGTTTCTCTGCTCCTGGTGATTGCTGGTTATTCTGTCAACATTGTTTGGCTAAAAAGGGGGAGAAATGGTATGTGTATGTTTCAGAAGTTGTTCACCAGATCAAAGGGAGTTGGTGTTTGAATGTCTGTTTCAGGGGGAGTTCCTGAGTGGTGTGGCTCAGGGGGAGCGCATAAGTGTTAAGTTCCTGAGTTGTGGGCTGTTTCAGTTTCAGAAGCAATATCTTAGTTTACTGCAGTTCAGAATTAAGCAGGAGAGTTGTTTGTGATGTGCTGAGTTGCAGGGGGAGTTTACTGGGACTTTCCTGTCAGAAGCTGGTGTGCTTGTTTGTATGCTTCAGGATGTGTTGTGGTTTCTCAGAAGCAGAACTGAAGCTGTTTGTGTTAAACATAGCTATTTATCCGCTGCTGACTCTGTGGCTATGTTTGGATGTGTGGAGTTCTTCATGGTTGAGTACATTGTGTTGAGTGAAGAACTTGTTTTATGAAGAATTTGATTTTAGCCAAAAATTTGCCAAAAGGGGAGATTGTTGGTTATTTGAAGGTTGGCTAAATGTTTGATAAAATCATATTGTTCAAGCAAAGCATCCTAAGATGTTAATTTGTGTCTTCAGAAGCTGGAAATTGTTTTTGAGAAGTTTCAGAAGCTGAAAACTGGATTTACTGTTCATCAGAAGCAAAACTGGCCTTCAGACGCTGGAACTGTTCATCATACCCAGAACTGTTCATCAGACGCTGGACTGGTCTTCAGACGCACTGTTCAGACGTTGACTTCTGTTGACCTTCAGAAGCTGCCTTCAGACGTTGACTTATGTTGACCTTCAGAAGCTGCCTTTCAGAAGCTGATTTCCTGCGTTCTTTTTGGTAATTCTTGCTGCGCATCTTTTGAAGATTTGTTGAAGATTTATCCAGGCTGATGTTTCCAGAAGGTTGATAATTTTATGTGAAGATATTTTGAAGATTGGCTTCGTGTTTATTTATGAATATATTTTCAAAGGATCTTTGCAAAATATAATTCAGAAATATATGTGCTTCTAATTTCTTCTAAAATAATTCTGGGAGTATATCTTTGAAGATTGTGTTCAGAATTATGTTGCTGCTGAAGACTATTTAAAGAGGGCATTGCTACTGGAGATTTCACGAATCAAAAACCAGAAATCAGAGTTTCAGAGTTTTTGAGTTTTTGAGTCTGTGTAAGCTTAGTGCTTTGTTTTGTGTACCACTCAAATTGTTACAGTTGGTTGTTTGTCATTGTTTTGAAATCACTTAAAGCTTTTAAGCACAAGTGAATGTTTTTCTGTTTTTAAAGAGTGTCTTCAATTTGTTGTTTTTGTTGAGTCTGATAATCACTGGGTTGTAATTACGTGATTAGGAAGTAAGTGGGTTCTTATATCTAGGGGTTCCTAGGTAGAAGTCTATACGGGTAGTGATTAAGTGATAAGGCTGGAAAAACAAGGGGCTGTGAGTTGAATCTTAGAATTAATACTACTTAGTGGATTTCCTTCCTGGATTGGTATCCCCCAGAGTAGGTGAAGTTTGCACCGAACTGGGTTAACAAATTCATTGTGTTCCTTTACTTTCTGCACTTTAATTTTCTGCTTCTGAACTTTAGTTTTCATACTCTGTTTTACTGGTTCAGAACCAGAATTGCCAGAATTTCAGTTAAGAATTTCTAGGATATGAAAGTTTGTAAGAAATTTTAAGTGTATGATGAATATTCAAATTGAGAGAGTTTTGGCACTTGTTAGAATGTAACAGAGTCTTGCAAATTCTTCAAGTATTCAAGCCTTTATATAGAGGATGAAAGAGACATTGAAGTGAGTGCCAAATCATAATAAGAGTCATTGGAGAAGCTTGATCAATCATTGTTGATTTGTTACTTAATTTGGTTCACGTACTATGAAGGAAGGAATCTGAAATCTTTCCTAAATACGGAATGAACCGTTTTCCAGGGAGACAAAGTTGCAGAGTACGAACAGAGTATGTAAGAATGTTGGAGAACGTGGTTGTACTATTGTCCTTTCTTGACAATGACATCCATTGACTTTTGATCCTTCAAAACTTCCATTGCTCATCTTGCAGACGCTTTAGTATGCAGTGTCTCCAGCTTTGCTACCAAATTCTGAGTCTTCAGCTTCTTGGTCCAGTCTTCGGATTCTGAGTCTTCAGCTTCTGACTGTCTTCAGATTCTGACTTGCAACTAGCTTCTCTTGTAAATTATTTTCTCTTAATTTGTTCTTTCAGAACCAATACATGAATAAAACTTTGTAAATTTTTTGTCTATGGTCCTTCACACTTGAACAATTATTAGCATATCCAATTGAACTTTTAATACCTTGTTATCATCAAAACTCAAGAGGCATTGTCTAGAACCTATTTTGTTCAACCAATCTCCCCCTTTTTGATGATGACAAACATACGTATTATGTCAATTGTTGTTAATCTAATTAACAAGTTGACTTTAGGGTCTAAGGTTTGTAAGCTCTCCCTAAGTCTAATAGTCCATAAGGTGAGGTTTGTAAGCTCCCCCTAAGTTCTATTCGAGTTAATTAAATTCAATTTAAACGCCAAAAATTAATATCACAAGTATCAGAGCTTAATTATGATGAACCATTCATCTTGAGTGATAGAGACTTACTTCCCTTAGATGCATAAGAATCAGAACGTCACTCAAGTATCAAAGCTTACTTAAAAATTCTCTCAGAAGCATATCACGTTATATATAGTCAGAGGCTAAGAGATAGAAGAAGGTTCCTAAGACAAATTTAAACTAACTTAAAGGACTCAGAGCATAAATATTAACATGTCTTACTCCCCCTTTTGTCATCAACAAAAAAAATATAAAAAGAGTAAGAAAAACATAATATCAGAGCAAACAAGAGAGAATTAAAAGTATATCAGACGCATAAAGCATCAGAAGCAGAGATTATTAGAAGCAAAAATATTATCAGAAACATAAATATTCAAACACACATAAGAAATTGTAACAGAAACACAATTAAAAGAAAATTTGGTGTGAATCTATGGTTTGTTTTGTTTCTGCATCATCTCCAAGATAGCATTGATCCCAGAGTTCATTTGTTCTTGATTTGGTGCCATGTCTGAGTAAGTCTTGGCAATATCAGATTGTTGCTTTAGCATATCATCTTGCTTCTTAGCTAGCTCTTCTTACTTCTTCCTTACTTCCAGTAGCTTGGCTTCCAAAGCTATCTGCTTAATCTTCTGCTCCAGAAGGTCTGCTTGAACCTTATCTACAAAATTAACCAATTCAAGTTCTTGCAAATCCAGTCTTTTGACCACAATCTGATCAAGCTTGACAAAGAACTTGGATATCCAGAATGCTTGTAACCTAGATTTTAAAATCTCAGGCACTTCTTGAGGAACTTCTTCATAGAAAGTAGAGTCTGATATCTGTCTGGATACGTTTTTTTTGAGCTCAACAGCTTCCATACTAGAGATCACTTCTTTGAACCAGTTTATGAGAGTTTCTTGTTGAGAAGCACTGAGATCTCCTGAAGCTCAACTAAGGTTTTATTGACCAGCTGCCTTAGATTCTCCCATTTGTCTGCATAGTTAACCAACTGGATGGCATTGTGTCTAGATTCCACCAGTTCTTCTAAGCTGTCAAAGATAATTTTGCACACTCCTTGTAGGACAAGGTTTGATGTTAAGGTGGGAGGAGAATTGAGGGTTACAAATTGGATGGAGGAAGATGGGATTTTTGTGATACTCTGAGAAGCTGTATCAGAAGAAGGTTCTGATACAACCAATGTATGAACAGTATCATCATAGGCTAGGGGTTCTGGAAGAGTGATAGTTTGGGGGTCTTCACCTTCTGATGTTTCAGTCATGAATACATCAGAGGCTACAGAAGTTAAAGTAGGTTCAGGTAAGGTTTCTTCATCAGATGTTTTAGTGACAACATCAGAAGTTGGTTGTTCAGTTTCTAGTTTGTCAAATTGTAAGGGGATAGCTATGATTGGTTTATCTTCTGATAAAGAAGTTGTATCAGAGATAGTGGTTGATGTTGTTTGTGGTTCAGGGTTTGTGATTGATTGAATTTCTGAAACTATAATATCATATATTGTTTCAGAGGCTATTTGTGTGGTTATTGTTGAGAGTTGTTGATTAGGTAGTTCTCCACCTAGATGTTGTGTCAGAACATCTATGGTAGATGAAGAACATTGGGTAGGTTTGGGTTTGTTTGGTACAAATCTAGAGAAGGGGGAAGGTTTGCCTATTTCAGAGATGACTTTCTTATTGAATTCAACTTGAGCTAGAGCAGTATGAATTCTGTCTTGCTCAGCTTGTTCTTCTGGGGTTGGACTAGTCATTCTGGGAATAATTAGAGGTTATTCACCAGGTAGGCATGTTTGAATTGGTGATGCTTTCATAAAGTTCTCAGGTTCAGGTATGGTTTATGGTAAAGTTTCAGATTCTGGTAAGGTTTGAGTTTGAGGAGAGGGTGTTTTGGTTTTATGTAGATTAAAGTAGTGTAGGTTGAGAGTCTGGTTATCAGAAGGTGAGGGTGTGTGTTTAGGTGAGTCTATGTGTATGGGATTGGATATAGAGGAGCTTTCAATGTTACCTGATACAAGTGTTGAGCCTCCAGCATCTGATCTAGCAGCTTCAGACGCACTTGGTTCAGACTTAACTTTGAGATGCTCAGCTAGCACCTTTTGGGCATCCACAGCTGACTTGTTCATCAAACATTCAGTCAACTGCACAACTTGCTCAGCAGCATTTCTCTTCTTATGAATAAGTGGCTCCTCTTCTTTCTCTTGTTCTTATGCTTGAACTGTAATAGTTCTGGTTTTTGTTCCATCTTCTTCTACATCATCTTGCAGAATCAGTTTCATTTGATAAGGTCTTTTCTTATCCTTTTGAGGTTTCTCAGCTCCTGAAGTCTTTACAGATGCTCTTTTCCTGGTTCTTGTTGGAAGTACCTCTGGTTGACCTAAATCAGCAACTTCTGATAGAACATCAGAAGCAACTGGCTTAGAAGCTGCAGACTTCTGCTTCTTAGCAGGCTTCTGAGGTTCTAGCTCAGCAACTTCTAAGGTCAGCTTCTTTTTTCTTGGTGTTTTCCATGGCTGATCTGGATGGTCTAGAATCATGTCCCATGTAATTGCTATACTAGTTTCCTTGAAGTGCTCAAATATGAACTCATCCAGCACTTCATGATTGTCTTCCTTAGAGATGGGAGGGAAGTCATCCATTAAGGTTGACTGATTCATGTTTGCTTGAAGGTCGTGATATGTAGTGATTATTTCTTTCTTGGGATTTATCTGCATGCTTCCCAAAGTTACTCCAGACAACACTTTGCCCTTGCAAGTGCCAAACTCCTGCATGTTGAAGCTTCTGAATGAGTTTTCCTTGATATAAAATCTCAGATAACAGCCTTGCATAGGGAACATTCCTTTTCCCTTTCAATCCTTCTTTGATTGATGTGCAGATGTGGTTGAAAATGTATTTGGGAAGATCAATAGGAAACTTGTTGATCAGAAACATCAAAAAATGTTTGTAGTTCCAAGACATATAGTCTGTACCACCTTCCCTTGGCATGAAGAAGGACAGAATCAACTTGTACAGGACTCTGTACTCCTTCTGCATATCCACTGTCTTCTGAGAGGGTCTCCCTCCATGTAGTGTGGATGTGATTCTACTACTCCATTCACTTGTCTTGTCTGTATCTGTCAGAAACAATTTGGCATTTTTAACTCCAATTACCATAGCAATAATGGACTCAGTGATTATGATTCTGATGCCCATTACTGCTAACCTGATCTCAGTTTCTGAAAACTTTTGCAGTCCCATCTCAGCCCTAGTCTTTTTTCCATTTAGTTTCTTGTTCCCAACAATCTTATGTGTTTCTTCCCTTTTTGCAGCTTCTGAATCGTACACCTCACTTCTGACCCAGAAGTCTTTGACTAGTTCCAGATATGATGGTTCATTAAACATATCAAAGAATGGCATCCATCCTTGAGAATGCACGAAGTGTTGGATATCGCATCCATTGCGTCTGAGAGAGTTGAACTCTACAGAGCTCTCAATGAATACTTTCAAATCCTTTTTATCAAGTGCCATAGTTTTTGGTTTGATGAAAGTTGAGGCTCCAGAATCCACAGAGAGAGTAATTGAAGATGATGAAGTTCAAGCCATTTTAGGGTTCTAGGAGAATTTTTTTGAAAAACTTGGAGGTTTTACGGAGGAGGTTTGAGAATAGAACGTGTGAGTAGTGAAGTGTGTTTATGTGACTGTGTAAGAGTGTTTTTGTTAAATGATTGAGTTTTTAGACAAAAGGAATAAACATTAAACACACAACAGACAAAGCATTAATGACATTGGGGGCACGAGATGCTATAATCAAAGAAATTTCATCATTGTCCAGCAGTTATTACCCAACAGTTACTACCACATTAGATGCCTTTTCAGACTCATTGTTTTATTAGTGGGACAGCTGTCAATAAAGCCTTTACAAACCATTCCACTTATAAAACCTATCAGAGAAAAATGGTCCAGATTCTGGTCTTCAGAGTCTGAAGTCTTCAGAAGCTGAGCTTTCTAAAGATTCTCAGTTAAGAGAGTTTGGAATATGTCTAGCTTCTGAATGTCATTAGAGTCTGAATTCCTATTCAGAGGCAAGCATCATTCTAAGATAAAATGCATGTTCAGATTTTTCTTTATGAACTAAAATCTTTCTTCTGTTAAAGGTTTTGTAAATATGTCAGCCCATTGATGATCAGTATCAATGAATTGAATATCCAATTCACCTTTCTGAACATAGTCTCTTATAAAATGATGTTTAATTTCAATGTGCTTGGCTATTGAATGTAGAATTGGATTCTTTGACAAACAGATAACAGTAGTATTATCACAAAAGAAAGGAATGTTGTTTTCATGAATCTGATAGTCTTCCAACTGATGTTTCATCCAGAGTAGTTGTGTGCAACAACTTGCAGCTGAGATGTATTCTGCTTCTGCTGTAGACAATACAATAGTTGATTGTTTTTTACTGGCCCAGAATATCAGATTCTCACCAAGAAATTGATAATTTCCACTAGTTGATTTTCTTTTAATCCTATCACCAGCATAATCATCATCACAGAATCCAACCAACTTATAATATAAAGATTTCTTGTACAGAAGTCCAAGATTAGTTGTTCCTTTCAGATACCTGAAGATCCTCTTAACAGCAGTTAAGTGAGATTCTCTAGGATCTGATTGAAACCTTGCACACAAGCATACACTGAATAAAATATCTGGTCTAGATGTTGTTAAGTATAATAAGGAACCTATCATACCTGTATACAACTTCTTATCTACCTTGGTGCCAGTATCTTCTTTGCTTAAAGTGCAGGTTGGATGCATTGGAGTAGTCATCACTTTACAGTCTTCAAGATTGAACTTCTTCAGAAGCTCCTTAGTGTATTTTCGATGATGAACATATACTCCATCTTTGCATTGGTTGATTTGAATTCCAAGAAAGAATTTCAATTCTCCCATCATGCTCATTTCAAACTCATCCTGTATTAAGTTAGAAAATTCTTTGCAAAGAGTGGCATTAGTTGAACCAAATATAATGTCATCAACATATATCTGAACAATTAATATATCTTTCTTAAGTGTCTTTCTGAATAATGTTGTGTCAACTTGTCCTCTTTTAAAATCATTTTTCAGCAAGTAATTACTCAGTCTCTCATACCAAGCTTTGGGAGCTTGTTTCAGACCATAAAGTGATTTCTTGAGTTTGAAAACATAATCTGGATGCTTTAAGTCTTCAAAATCAGGAGGTCGCTTGACATATACTTCTTCAGAAATAACACCATTTAGAAAGGCACTCTTAACATCCATCTGATATAATGTTATGCCATGATTTACTGTATAAGAAAGAAGTAACCTGATTGCTTCCAATCTTGCAACTGGAGCAAATGTCTCAGTGTAATCAATTCATTCTTGTTGACTGTAACCTTGTGCTACAAGTCTTGTTTTGTTTCTAACAACTTCACCTTGTTCATTTAGCTTGTTTCTGAACACCCATTTTGGTCCAATAATGTTCTTTTGAGATGGCTTTGTAACCAAGTCCCATACATCATTTCTTTGAAACTGATTCAGTTCTTCTTACATTGCAAATATCCATCCATCATCAGAAAGTGCTTCATCAATAGAAGTTGGTTCAATTATTGACAGTAGTCCAAGCATTGAATGATCTTGTCTAAATGATGACCTAGTTTTCCTTGGACTGTCTTTCTTTCCAATGATTAGCTCTTTTGGATAAGAGGATTTGTACTTGAAAGTGCTTTTGGATTGAGTTGCATTTTGAGAACCATCATGAGCTTGGAGTGTATCAGAAATTGTGTCATCTTCTGAACCTTCAGGATTGTTATCAGATTCTGAATTCTGATCAGGTTCTGAAGCATCTTCTGATATCTGAATATCTGCAAAACTTTCAACTAGCTCTGACATTTTATTGTCAGGCTTTTTGTCATCAAATCTGATGTGCATAGATTCCTCTACAACATGTGTTTCAGAATTATACACTTTGTATGCCTTGGATCTTTCAGAGTAACCTAAAAAGATTCCCTTCTGAGCCTTGGCATCAAATTTCTTTAGATAGACTTTGTTGTTCAAGATCTAACAGGTACATCCAAACTGATGACAGTAAGAGATACTTGGCTTTCTTCCTTTGAACAACTCATATGCTGTTTTGCTAAGAATTGGTCTAATGTAGATTCCGTTCTGAACATAACATGTTGTGTTTACAGCTTCTGCCCAGAAGTACTTAGCCATATTAGTCTCATGAAGCATGGTTCTGGCCATTTCTTGTAAAGTTATGTTCTTTCTTTCTACAACTCCATTTTGTTGTGGAGTTCTAGGAGAAGAGAACTCGTGGATGATTCCATGTTTTTCACAAAAAGTTTCAAATGGCTCATTTTCAAATTCACCACCATGATCACTTCTGACTTTTAAAATTTTCATTTCCTTCTCAGACTGTACTTGTGTGCAGAAGTTGCTGAACACATCATATGATTCATCCTTAGTTCTAAGAAATTTGACCCAAGTCCATCTGTTGTAATCATCAACAATAACTTGTCCATATTTCTTCCCATTGATTGATACTGTACCAACTGGTCCAAACAAATAAATGTAAAGTAGTTCTAAGGGTCTAGAAGTAGAAACAATGTCTTTTGGTTTAAAGGAGGTTTTTCACAATTTTTCCCTTTTGGCATGCACCACAAAGTGCATTTGAGTGATAGTTAATGTCTGGTAAGCCTCTGACAAGTTGTAACTTGCTAAGTTTAGAGATTAATCTCTAGTTAGCATGTCCCAACCTTCTATGCCACAACCATTTCTGATCAACCAGTTCTGAAAAATTGATTTTATAAACATTGTTCTTTCTGTTTCCTTTGAACACAATAGATTGGTTAGCATTGTTGATTACTGTGCAGTTGTTCTTATCAAACATCACTTCATAACCACTATCACAAAATTGACTTATGCTAAGTAGGTTAGGTCTTAGTCCATCTACAAACCACACATTATTAATTGAGATAGAGGAGTTACCAATAGTTCTCATACCAATGATCTTTCCTTTCTGGTTTCCTCCAAAACCCATAGTTCCTCCCTCTTTCGGTCAGGGTTTGGAACATAAACTTGTTTCCTGTCATGTGTCGCGAGCAACCACTTTCCAGGTACCAAGAACCTTGCTTTTCTGTCCTCTTAAGCATATATGTATCATAAACAATTTCAGACTTAGCTACCCATATCTTTATGGGTCTTGTTTGGTTAATTCTTGAAGGCTTAGGCTTTTGTTGTACCTTGTATCTAAAGTTATAAGACTCAGACTTTTTTAGGATCTTTGGATATGAGTCCTTTGATCTTGAAGTTGTCTTAGTCTCAAACATTGAGTTCTTCAGAACCTGAGCTTTTAATGTTCTTGACTCTGATCTCTTCAGAACCTGAACTTTGGAAAACTTGGGTTTTGTTTTCTTCAGAACTTTGGACTTAAGAATCTTTGATTCTGATTTGTTCAGAGTTTTGGATTCAGAAATCTTAGGTTCTGATTTGTTCAGAACTTCAGTTTTATCAGCTTCTGACACAAAGCAAACCTTTAGACCTTTCTTAATATCTTTAGAACAGGATGGTAGGTTGGTTTTCTTATATTGACTAAATGGATCTTTAGAGAAGCCAATACCTTCTCCCATGTTCCTACTAACACCATAAATCATTGAAGCAATCTTACTTCTATTGATACCATTCACCATGAACTCTTGAAGTGCAATTTCTTGCTCACTTAAAGGTTCATCAGATTTCTTATCAGTCATTTTAAGGAAACCACTATATCCATCTTCTAGTTTAATTAGTTATCTGAAGATGAAGTCTATGGTTTTCTTCAGCCAGTAAGTTATACCTTTCTTGTAAACTTTTTATATGCCTTGACTTGTTGTTGTAATGACTCATAAGTTCTTTAAATGTATCAATGAGTTCAGACTTAGATAGTTTAAAGTATACCTCATCTTCATTCTCAGAGTCTGATTCAACCTATGCATCAGAAGATACTGTTGCAACTAAAGCCAGATTGGCTTCTTCTTCATCTTCTTTGTCAGAGTCTGACTCTTTATCAAGATCATCCCAAGTTGCCATCAGACTTTTCCTTATCTTGTTTCGGAAGTTACTTGACTTGGAGCTTGTGCTTTTTTACTTCTCTTTAGACTTGTCGTTTTGCAGTTCTGGACAGTCAGCAATGAAATGACCAAGCTTCTTATAGTTGTAGCAGCCCTTCTGATCTTCCATCTTAGAGCATGATCCCTTGACGCCGCTGTTTTTGTTTGAGAATATATTGCTCTTTTTAGCCAGATACTGAAGTCTTTTGGAAAACATTGCCATCTCTTCAGCTTCTGGGTCTTCTTCAGAACCTCCATCAGGGGATTCTTCATCAGACTCATCAGCTTTCAGAGCTTTTGCAGACTTTGCTTTGGACTTCAGTGCAATAGATTTTATCTTTTTTGCAGGTTCATCCTCATTGAGCCCTAATTCATGACACTTCAGAGAACTCACAAGATCTTCAATACTTAGAGTATTAAGATCTCTTGCTTCCTCTATAGCAGTCACTTTAGGTCTCCATTTTGCAGGCAAGCTTCTCAGGATCTTGTTCGCATGATCAGTTGCTGAATAGTTTTTCTTTAGTATTTGAAGTCTAGACACCAGAGTCTGAAATCTTGAGAACATAGTCTCAATGTTTTCATCCTCTTTCATCTTGAACAACTCATATTGTTGAACAAGAAGATTAGCTTTAGCTTCTCTAACCTTCTTGTTACCCTCATAATTTGAACACAAAGAAGTAAGATAGCCTTAGCAATAGACTTATCACTCAACTTCAAGTATTCATTATGAGGTAAAGCTTCAACAATGATGTCTCTCACCTTGTGTTGCTTTCTATAGATCTTTCTTTCAGCATCTGAGAGACTATTTCTATCAATTGCTACACCTTTTCATCAACAAGAATAGAAATACCATCTTCAAAGATGTCTCATAGACTATCATCAACACCAATGATATGACTATACATCTTGCTCTTCCACCAGGAAAACTTTTCAGAGTCTCTATTAAATATATGATGTTTGTTACGGTGAGAGTTAGATTTATCATCTGCACCATAATCATATGAGACAGCTCTATTGTTTCCAGAAGTTCCAGTATCAAAAACACTAGCTCCACCACCAGTAGACATGTTTTTCTCAAGATCTTTACTGACACAGGGTTAAGTGTCGAAATATCAGAACCAAAGCTCTGATACTAACTGAAGGTGAGAAGACACAAGAATGAGGGGTTGAATTGTGTTGACTTTTTCTTCTTTTTAACAATGTTCAAAGTTCAGCTTCTGATGGATCAGAGTCTGAAGCAATGTTCAGAGTTAAGTGCAGCGGATAAAACAAAGTTAAAGAGAGAGAGAGAGAGAGAGAGAGAGAGAGAGAGAGAAAGAAAGAAAGAAAGAGAGAGAAGAAAGACACAAATCAATTATCCTGGTTCCTTCCACAATCCGGAAGTAGTCCAGTCCCCTTGTTACTTAAGAGAGATTTTTCACTATAATCACCAAGATTACAAATGCTCAAGCACAAAGCAAGAGACTTCCAATGCTCAAGCACAAAGCAAGAGACTTCTAATGCTCAAGCACAAAGCAAGAGACTTTTAAACAAACAAAGATACAAAGTAAAATGTTTGGATTGAACACTTGATATACTATCAGTGGTGTTCACATAATACAACGCAGTTCAGACTCTAATCACTTAAGAATTTCTAGGATATGAAAGTTTGTAAGAAATTCTAAGTGTATGAAGAATATTCAAATTGACAAAGTTTTAGCACTTGTTAGAATATACCAGAGTCCTGTAAATTTTTCAAGTCTTCAAGCCTTTATATAGAGGATAAAAGAAACGTTGAAGTGAGTGCCAAATCATCATAAGAGTCATTAGAGAAGCTTGATCAATCACGTACTATGAAGGAAGGAATTTGAAACCTTTCCTGAATATGAAATGAACTGTTTGCCAGGGAGACAAAGTTCCAGAGTACGAACAGAGCATGTGAGAATGTTGGAGAACGTGGTTGTACTATTGTCCTTTCTTGACAATGACATCCATTGACTGCTGATCCTTCAGAACTTCCATTGCTCATCTTGCAGACGCTTTAGTATGCAGTGTCTCCAGCTTTGCTACCAAATTTTGAGTCTTCAGCTTCTTGGTCCAATCTTCAGATTCTGAGTCTTCAGCTTCTAAACTCCAGCTTCTGAACTTCAACTTCTGTCTGTCTTCAGATTCTGACTTCCAACTAGCTTCTCTTGTAAATTCTTTGCTCTTCATTTGTTCTTTCAGAACCAATACATGAATAAGACTTTGTAAATTTTTGGTCTATGGTCTTGCACACTTGAACAAATATTAGCATATCCAATTGAACTTATAATACCTTGTTATCATCAAAACTCAAGAGGCATTGTCTAGAACCTATTTTGTTCCAGTAAAGGACTTTATCAATTTGACTCAACGCACTTCCATTTGAGATATACCAAGTAAATCTACGCCATAACTGGGTCATATCCTTCAAGTCTATCTCTCTAAAAAGATGTTGAAAAGATTCATTTGCAACACGTGTCCCAAAAAGCTTCCAAATTTACCCCTCATTCTCTCTTCTGAACTACAAACTGCATTGGAATCACCCATCAAAAACCAAGTTCCTTCTCCAAATGAGTTTCTACTTAACAAAAGATTCTCCCACAACCTCCTTTTTGCCATTATATCACATTTGGAATAAATATTAATGACCAATCACCTTTTTTTTTTTAATAATCCCCCACTCCAAACATACACTTAGCATCAGACTTTTTCCATAAAGATAGACTATCACCGCTATTTCCCATTGATGGTAGATAAGGCCAATCACAATCCTCACCACTCCTTAAAGCATAACACAAGGAATCTGTAATAGCTTCTAGTTTAGTTTCTTAAATTGCTAAGAAATCCACCTTATTTTTATGAACCAACTCGTTAATCTTTCTTCTTTTCAATCTTCGCCCCTCCCCCAAACCTCCCACATTGTAAATCAAGATAATTATTGATCACTGGTTTCTCTTGAAGCCTTGTGTAAGCTTTAGATCATTGTTTTGATGATGTTTGTTGATAGGTAATAGTATTATTAGAATGTTCATTTGATGATGTTTAAATGTTGATAGATATAGGCTAGAATCATGTTAAAGCACTCTAGAAACTTTGGAGGTGGAATGAAATTACTCAATTCACTTTAGATCCTTGATTCCCAATCAATATCCTTGAAAGCAATCAACTTACAATCCCTATAGCACTCTAGCAATCTATGACTTATAAGATCACAATGTTCTTAGAAAAAGTGTTTAATCTCAAGAACAAATGAACAATGAGGTTTGGAGACTCTAGAGATAATAGATGCAAATGATTCAGTGGTTTGGAAGTTAGGAGGATATGAGTATATATAGAAAAGGGTGCAAGTGCAATATTTTGGCCAAAAACAACGTACTGAATCGATTCACTTTAGATTCATTGAATCAATTCTTATCTAAGTATTATCAGCTAAAATCTAGGATAGATTTAGATTTTATTTACTGTTGGTAGTTTTCAATAACCATTTAGAGCCCTCACCATGAACTTCCCTGGAGGGCAACTTGATTATCCTCATGTCCCTTATGTTCCACCTTACTACCAAGAATGGAACAACCCTTACTACACACCTTATCCTACCCCTATCCTACACCCTTATGAAGAAGAAGACAATGAGGAAATAGTAGAACTAGTAGAACAATTGTTCAAAATGACCTAAGATTGCTTTGAAACTATAATCCAGAGCCAAATAACCATGAACGAAAGACATAATGTATCCATGACCTATATCACTGAAACCTTGATCAATATTACTTCCTCATTAGTGGAAGTGGATGCTCTGAACCAACTAAGAGACCAAATGAACCAGAGTAGCACGACAAGAAACGAGATCTTTGTTCCGGATACATATGTCCCTATCATCCCCTAAGCAAGCAAACCTGAGTCACATTCGGTTGATTTGCTTAAAGCAATAGGTAAAACTACGGTAACACCTGCTTTAGTAGAAAAGTTAGAACAGAGTCCAGCTTACAACAAGTTCATAGGAGAAGTTATTGCTACAAAGCAAGGTCCTAGGGAAACAATAATGCTCACTCAAACTGTTAGTTCTATTGTTAGAAACACCATACCTAAGACGAAGAAGAAGAACCAAGAAACTCTAGGTATTGCGTGCTCTATTAGGGAAAACATTTAAATCAGCCATGTGTGATATAAGATCAACAATAAATTTGATGCCATTATCAGTTTTCGAGAAGCATGAAAAAGTGGAATTGAAGCCATCAAACATTGTTATAACCTTAATTGACGGGACAATTAGAGTCCCAGAAGGAGTAGCAGAGAATGTGATAGTGGAAACCAACCAGACTCAATCATGTATGAAGCTACACATCCTGAATAATCATCTTACTCTTCTTGAATCTTTGAGTGCGTAAGATTTTAAACATTGATAACCATATTAATTAATTAGTTTAGAATAATCTTTACAATGAATTCTTATATTTCCTTATGAAGCTACACACAATTTTTTTTTCTTTTTTTTTTTTGGTACAAGAAATGTATATAAAAAGAAACACGTATTCCTTTGTGATATATTAGGCGTTTGAATTTGACTATATCAATCCACTCATGTAAGGGACACCCGTTTGAGGAATCCAATCATCACCACTCACAAAGTTAGACACTGTGAAATTTGCTGCCTCAGTGGCACCAATAACATGATAACCAGGCCATGTCACTCTATTTGCAGTGCTTGAACCTGGTCCTCTATTATCATATTCTGCATAATATAACGTGCTCAAAGCAAAATCACCATTCCATTCACGCCAACCAGAAGGGTTGATGAAACTATCCATGAAGGATTGCATATAAACTGTTCTTGAATATTCTTTCCATGGTCTCCCTAGGTATGTTTGAACAGTTCCAACTTTAGGAGCCAAATCATCTGCTGGTTTAATAGTCGCATTTTGTATAGAAATTCCTGTGTTTTGGTTCGGGTCGGTTCGACCTTGAGCTGTTATAGGATTGAATTGTCCACTTAGAGGAAGGCGGGGATAGATGTTACAGTTTTGCAAAACAACTGCACCATTTCCAAATATGAAGTCAACTGTTCCATAGATATCACATTCTCTATAGAATTGCCTCAAAGAATGTGTATATAGTGTGTCTTGATACCCTTCAAAGCTGCAACTATAAAAGGTGGACATGTCTGCTCCACTTCTCAGTGTAACAGCTTGGTGTTTTGCTGGTCCAGCCGTGTTGCGAAATGTTATGTTAACTGCCACGAACCCTTGAGCAACCACAGCTGCAAATCCACATGTTGCATCAAGTTAGTGAAATTGTTGAGATATAAAGTATCTTCATGCATGCCATAAGTCATGACATAATACAGATTAACAATGTTTGTGTGATTAATTGTGGACAACAAAAATCTGATGTTAGAAACCAACCAAAATTATGAACCGTTATTTAAATAGAGACATACTCTTCATACAACATTGCGATTAATTTCTTGTAGTGGTCTATTTAATATATCTAAGTATTAATTTTTCTTACCGAAGGTGGCTGAATTGAATGTGGTGAAACCATCAGCAACATTGCGATTGCCTGTGATAATTGTTTGATTGATTCCTTCTCCAATCATCATTAAGTATTTCTTCTTTTTGTCAATAGAGACATATTCTTCATACAAACCTTCTGTGATAAAAATGAGGAAGTATCCATCACTTGCAACTGTGTTATTTGGTGCAGCAGCTATTGCATCATTGATAGTGGTAAAGTTTCCACTTCCATGTTGACTAACAACAACAATATCACTTACCAAAATACTATCTTCATCAGTTTGAAGTAGTTTTCTCCCATGGCGTCTAGCAGAATCATAAATAGCGCGTGCTTTATTTGACATCTTCAATGGTAAATTACCATTTTTGAAATTCAAATGTCTCCCTTTTTGTGGCCATGATATTCTTATTTTATTCTTGGGCATCCAACCCTTCAAGAACAAGGCTAGGGTTACACTATGAAGCTTTATGTCATCCGAGAGAGATAATGACAAGTCATTTTTCACTCTTTGATCAGAAGTTGTTGTGTTTAGACCATCCAAACATGTTTGTTGGTTAGTCAAAACGGCGCTGAGGAAAGTTTCATAATCCTCGGCTTCAGAAGTTGGAAGAACGTTACTAGATTGATTTGTTGTGCCATAGGTGTTTGATAAGTATTCAAAACTTAGGTTAGCAAGGTATTGACAATCTTCAAGAGCGTGAATTGTGGATTGAGACAAAGACGAACTACCTTGAAGATATGAGTCCAATAAGTTCACGAACTTATGGGATTGGGATAAGGACTTTCGAATAGAAATGCGACCATAATCATATATGTTTCCATTTTGATTACCAAGAACGGTTTTACAATAAGCAGGGTTTATGGTACCCTTGCAAATGGCTTCTGGTGGAACATTATTTGCTACACACAATGATACAAAGAACAAGATTGAAAGTAGATAGGAAAGATACAACTTCATAAAGGTGAAGTTTTTGAAAGCCATTGGTATTTGGATGAATGGATAAAAGGGTTGTTATAGATAGATGGATGAATATAAGATGCATGGCTTCTAGGGTTTATATAGTAGCTATGAAGATTTTTTGTCACATTAATATAATATCATTAGTGAGAATGAAGAAAAGTCAACAATATTGCTAGTAGCTAGCTACAGGGAATTTGTCTTAATTTGTATCTTTGATGTTGATATTTTGGCTACCGTGAATGCATTCACCAATACCAACCTACTATTGTGAATATTTAATTTCATTAGAGATTTAGGATGAACATAAACATTCATCAAGTTCAATGTAATGGTGTGTGTATACAAATATTCCTTGGGATTTTATTTACTTGTTTACATTTGTACAAGGTTAGTTCGGTACACGACTTTTGATTTTATATCCGTGGAATATAAAATTATAGCTTAGTTGTCAACTGTGAGGTTGGTTCCCAGCAATCACAAGACACAAATATTAAATGAAAATATTTTCGACAAGACAACATAAACGTGGATGCCATGTATTATTTCTCGACGTTATGTTTGGTAAAACCGTAAATGTGATGTGAGTGATATTTCTAATTATAGCCCTACATATTTATACGAACATCCTTGTGTTAAGTTTACTAAAATAATATAGGGGGGCAGCAGTTGATTATAATTCCATTTTGTATATATAGTACTAAGGATATATATATATATATATATATATATATATATATATATATATATATATATATATATCCTTTGGTCCATCAAAATTTTCTTAATTTCCTACTGATGCACAATATAGATTTCAATCTGATGGTTCTACGTTCCAATGGCGCCTGCCAAAAAAATAGTCAATGACGCCTACCAATGAAAATAGTCAATGGCAATCCAATGATTCTATTTTCCTATTTGTTAGTTGAATTTCTCACTATTGGATATTAATGAAAATTGTTAAACATGTTGAGAAGATTCAAACCTTGCCCAAACTCTTTTTTTGTTATACCCGATACTTTCTTTGAATAATAAGTTTTTAGAAATTAATTTGTGTGGGCTAAAAATGTTGGATAACTCAACTGATTTAAGTTAAAGATAATGAGTTGAAGGTCTTGAATTCAATCTCAGACGAAGGATAAAAAAAATAATCTAACTACTAACATTTTCCATTAAAAAAAATTGTGTGGGTTGAAATTAATGTGTATAATTAATTACACAAGAGTATAGTTAAATTTGTCCTCTGTTGAGATTATACATAAACATAAGGACAGATTTAATCGAGTTGAAATAGTTAATTAATTACATAATAGTATGGTTAATTACATCTACTCTCAACAAAGGACAGACTTAGCCACCAGTACTCATGGTAGCTGGACTGGCATGGATGGACCATACCGTGTGACATGTAATACTTCACTTGACTAATTAGCAAGATCTCACTCAATACTGGTTTGACTGTTCAAGTCAGGCCAGCTCAGCTCGTCTTTGCCTTCACTGGTTTGACTGTTCAAGTCAGGCCAGCTCAGCTCGTCCTCGTCTTCACTGGTGTGACTGTTCAAGTCAGGCCAGCTCAGCTTGTCCTCGTCTTCACTGGGTGACTGTTCAAGTCGGGCCAGCTCAGCTCGTCCTCGTCTTCACTGGGTGACTGTTCAAGTCCGGCCAGTTCAGCTCGTCCTCGTCTTCACTGGGTGACTGTTCAAGTCAGGCCAGCTCAGCTCGTCTTCGTCTTCACTGGTGCGACTGTTCAAGTCAAGCCATCTCAGCTCGTCTTTGCCTTCACTGGTTTGACTGATCAATGTCTCTGAAAACGAATCTTAGTTCCACGCGCTCGGTACGGATGAGTTGCATCCTAGTCCACGCGCGGCCGTACTCAAAACAGACGACCAATGGGAGGCTCTGGATCACAACTTAATGGGCCTTGAATGATCAAAGGAAGGCCCATTAAGCCAACACCTTGAAGACTATAAAAGGGGTCCTTGAAAGGTTTGATGGGACAAATCGGACAAAAGGGGAACAATGTTTTAGCATTTAAGTCTTGTTAGTGTTTTAGCATTTAAGTCTTGTTCAGAGTGCTCTTGGAACTCCACCTTGGACGTTCCACTGAGCAGCTCACCCGTTGTAGTCAACTTGTGTTTACATACGTGAACAGTAGCTTTACAGAAATGAGATGAAAACATCAATAGTTGGATTCCTCCTTCCTTGCTGCCTTCAACCTTGAATTCACTATGTTTTTGTCTTCTCTAAAAGTGTATGTATCAAAATGAGTGAGCTTTGATCTATTTATACTAGCAGGGTAAATGGAATTCCACTAAGCGAATTTGTAGCTTGTCTAGCAAACTGACTTTTCTTCATTTTGAAGTAATTATAAGTTGTTCTTAGTGAGTCATTAAACCGCCGTAATTCGCTAAGCACGATATTCACTTTGCTAAGCGAATTTTCCTTGTTTTACTTCAAATATCTCGAATTGCTTCGCTAAGTTAGCTTCCACTCGCTTCTCGAGTTGACTCATATCCCTGTCTTTGGCTCAATGATCATCTTATCTCTTCCTCTTTGAGTGTTCATTCTCCTTACCTATTAGAACACAAGAACATATGAAAATAACATCAATCTCAAGACCTAATTACTAAATATGTATAATAATTTGAAAAAAAAAATTGTAACCAAAAAAAAAAATATTACAAATTAAGTGGCTGTTTGTTTTCGCATTGACTAAGTGGCTGTTTGTTTTCGCATTGAAATCAAAGCAAACTCACCTTTAGGCCACTGCTATATTTTGTAGGTTATCCAAGTTCACGTTGTACATGTTTTGAGACTCGAGAAATTGGACGTAGAAGTTGTTCCAAACATGCACTAAGTACAAAGTGGTTGATTTCTTAGAGGTGGTAGATTGATTTAAACGTCTATCTTTATCTTGGTTCATTTGTAAGGATTGTAGCAATAAAAGTTTAGTTTTTCGGATTCGTGGTCAATAATTCAATTACTTTTTTTTTTCTTAGGCACAATAATTCAATTGCTTGTTTTTAATAAAGGGGAATGTTAAGTCATGACATAAAAAGTTTCGAGTACCCTATTGTCCAAAAAGCTTTGCTTATAAAAAAAAACATGGATGTCGTATAAATCTGTACTGAAGTTCTGATTAGAAATATGGTAACATAACATGTAGAAACAATACATGGCATCCACGTTTATGTTGTTTCTTCGAAAAAATTCTTTTATATATTTCTGTATTGTGATTGCTGGGAACCACAGTGGACAGTTAAACTATAACATTTTATGTTATTTTAGTAAACTAAGAACAAGATGTGTTGAGAGTATTCAAAGACCACAAGCATATGAAAAGATACGAGAACCATTATAAGTAGAACTAAATATATTTTTGGTCTCTATAAATATGTCAACTTTTTGTTATAGTCCCTATAAAAAATTTCTTCAACTTTTAGTCCACCAAAAGTTTTTCATCTTCACTTTTGGTCCTTCCTTACGAATCCAATATAAGTTATAAGAGAAAAAAAGGGTTAAATAAGTTTTTCGTCTCTATAAATATAACGAATTTTGATTTTAGTCCTTCAAAAATTAAATTGAATGTTTTCATCCTCACAAAATTTTTTATTTTGTTTTTGGTCCTTAATGACCACTTTAGATTCATGTGAATGTCAAGATTATAACTCTTTTATGTTAAATTGTATGCATGATATGTCCGTTTGTTATGTTCAACATTTATATTATATTAAAAAAATGTCAAAAACATGTTAAAATTATATCCATTAAAGATAAAAAATAAAACAATAAATTTTGTGAGAATGAAAACATCTCATTTTATTTTGAGTTTATAAACTTATTTAAAAATCTCAATAATTCACGGACAGAGAGTAAATAAACCAAAAATTAATGATACTTTTTTCAAGAAAAGGACAAAAGCAGACAAAGACTTCATGTGATGATGAAGAAAAGTTCCACTTCCATACAAATTCTTTATAGATATGGAATAGTTATTGTCAGGCTAAACAATAGTACAAAGACTAGCAATTACAAAGACTTCTAGTTATTGTTTGACTTTGGAAAATGTTTTCTAATTTTATTTTATGTCTTACGTTTTAATTACAAAATGCTACATTGTTTTTTTTTCTAAACCACCACATCAGACAACTTTAGAGACTAATTCTTCGAGATAATTGGGATCCATTGCTTTTTAAATCAGGGTATTGAACCATGAGCCAAATTGTTAAATGTCTTAAGTATCTTTCACTTGTGCCATAACATGTTGGTGAATGCTACATTGTTTTCACTTTGCACATTTTTAAAGCTATGTACAAAATACACAGTGAGATACAAGGTGGCATTGATGGTTGAAGTGGAGGAGTTAAGGTGTGGAATGAAAACATTATTGCTAACCAATGTATAGTATCTAATTTAATATTTAAAATTACCAACAAATTACATATTATAATATAAGATTTTCAATAAAAAAAAATTCTACATATTGACTCTAAGAGTACTTAGTTATAGTATACCCTATTCAAAATTATTCAAAGTAATCTTCACTCCACTTCACTATATATATCTAAGATGGCTAAATAAACAGTTTGTCTGAATAAATTGGTTTACATTATACAAAAACTTAATAGGAGTATAGGACTCTGCCTTTAGAAAGAAAACTATGTTGAAAGGGAGAGAGGGTGGTTTACAATAACAATCTTAACCACCCTTTACATTCTATCTTCTCCTAACTAACCAACTTGTACCATACATATGAACAAATTGATTTAGCAGTTTCAAGGAAAGGAACTCCTCCTATATATGTTGTATGAATAACACAAACTTTTTTAACCTTTACAAAAAATTGGAAAAAAAGAGTCTTTTTCTCTATGGTTTGTTTATTTCCCTATCCTGAAATATGGAAGGGACAAAAATTGTATGTATGTGGCCTTGAGTTTGGTAGTTTACCTCTATGGTCTCTTCTTTTAATCAATGCTGATTCTGATTTTGATTTCGATGTTGATACTGTTTCATTAAAAGCTCCGCGTAGAGTATCTCATTCCATGTATCAGGAACACCAGGGAGGCACCAATGGCTGCAGTCCTGGTACATCAACGGCGATTTCCTTTCATCCGGTGATAGGTTTTGCTTCCTATAGATAGAGGGATGACCGTCTTTTCGGAAATCTGTCATTTTCGTGACATTCAAGTAGGTCACAGGAGTCTTCATATTCCTCAGTACCTTTTCCAAAACTCTCATCTTAGGAGGGTATTGCCTCAAGTATTTTTCGTTCTTGATTGGCACGATTTCACTGTCACATTGTCCACCTGAATTCCATTGCCCGCCACTACAGTTCGACACAATTAGAAAAACATGTATATGTATCAGTGTTCTTGTTCCAAAGCATAATATGCTTATAAGTCAAAATTATGTCTATAAGTCAAAAACATGTGAGATGACAAAATGATAAGTTGATATTTTATACGAACTTAAAAATAATTCAAGATTCAAGTCATATATCAAATGACAAAAGAAAAGCAGTTGATTTTACAAAGCTGACAAAAAAGATTAGTTGGATACACTAAACTTAAGTAGAGATTCATTTTATCCGGATTCACCTAATGATTCGGGATTCATGTCCAAATACACTGATTGAGTTCAATTTAATATCGAATCAATATACGGCTCACGTGTATCGTAATAGACTGATAACCATGATTAAGACAACTAATGTGATTGTGAACCCGAAAAATGACGCTGAAACTGAACACTCAAAGTAATGCAACACCAAAATAAATACAATAATCACAGATTCATTTTTACTTTACCTAAAATGCGAAGAAGAATAGCCTCTGAAGAAGACCATAGACTTGGATGTATTTATGTTGGCATCAACCCATCTGCTCCAGGTTGTTATAGCCTTTCGAAATGCCTCCAAAACATTCAATTCATTATACACATGACTACCTTCTTGGTAATAGTCCTTCCTGAAAAAAATTATTGAGCAAGGTCGTTAACAGTTAACAAGGCTTAGAGACTTGAGTTGAAAGAGAACAAAACAGAATAGACTCAAGAGGGTAATGTGCTTCAATGAAGGTCGAATCGATGGGAAGTACTCAAGTTCAAACCCTGACTGAGACAACTATTGGTCAGGCTTTATTTGCCTCGTACCCGGACTCCAGGTTACCAAGGGATAAAACAAAATCAAAATAAGTTTGAAAATAAGGCTTTACTGCAGTCACTTCTATGTTCTAAGAGGAAATTGAAATGCATTTGTTTACCCTTTAGAAGTTTTATCATGAGTCCACCAGTGGCCAGTGTTGAAGATGATTATATCTGCATCTTTATATTGATTAGACGACCTACCAACCAAATCGAGCCGAAGTGTTTCCTTCTTTGTTCCATTCTTGACAAGCATTTCCCACTCCTGAACTAAGAACGGCAATACAAAAAGTTCGACCGAGAAGTTGTAATCCTACCAAACAAGGGAATCAATATTCAACATTGATACAGCATGAAGAAGAAATTGCACAAAGCAAAACGGAAAAACTGAAACTTAAAATGCAGACCGAATCAGGGAAACAACACTAACCTTGAATATGAATGAATAAGAGGATTCTCCTTTAAAATGAACTCTTCCATTTGCTTCAAAAACTTTACTTTTATCTTTCACAGAGTTTCTGAGGATGCAAATAAGAGATTCCCACATATTCCTATTGATTGAATCACCAACAAAAACAAGTCTCTTGCCTCTCAACAAATCCAACATTCTGTGTCCATCCAACCTATTAGCAATTGCAAGAATACAAATATCAACAAATTAACCAAATTAAGTTCCTAAAAAACATTCACAAAGCAATTTGGAAAAAACATTCACAAAGCAATTTGGAAAAAACATTCACAAAGCAATTTGAACATCAAAATTAATCATCAAACATGAAGTGTTGAGAGTTTTGCATTAGATGTGACGTGGCCTAAAAATATGTTCATAAGTGGTGGACAGTCCTCTCCTTAGAAGCCGGTGTTGTAGGAGTTGATTTAGAAACAACCTAAACTCTAAAATGGTATTAGATCCAATCTAAAATATTGTGTCACTGCTGTCAAACGACTCGGGTCACGCTCCTAATGTCCAGTCCTCTCCCTACGAGTCCCACAAACATGTCCAATTTTGCAGCGATTGAGTTACGCTCGACCCAAATTCTAGTGCTAATAAGAAATTAACCAAAAGTCTCTAACCTTGGAAGGCTACACCCTTTTGGTTTCCACTTTAATTTCTGATAATCTTTATCAGGCCTTCCATTGTTTATACAACTGAATTGTTCATCAATCAAATTGCAAGAGCCAGGTTTATAGAGAGGATAAGATTCATCCTTAATCCATTTCCCATCAAAAAAATCACACTTCATCAAAGACTCCATCATATGAATCTCATCTTTCACACTTGCAGTTTGATTTATCTTCTTCTGAGGCTTAACTTCATCAGAAACATGAGAAGAGGTTTGGTTGGTGGTTGAAGCAGCATCTTTAGATGGATTGAGAGAGTTTTGAGTTTTGTTTCCAACATGGGTTGCTTTGAAAGTTGTTGTATTTGAGTTAGAAGATTGAAAACTGTTACTATTAGATCTAGAAGTGTTGCTAAAAGTGGAAGATGAAGAAGTGGTTGTGTTGTGGAAAAAGAATGAGAAAATGGAAGAAAAATGAGATTGAGAAGAACCAAAAGTGGAAGTTTTTGTGGTGAATATGTTAGTAAACCAAGGAGAAGAAGCATTAGGAGAAGGAGAAAAGGCTAAGAAAACGGTTAAAGAAACAAAAGCAAGCATAAAAGCATAAGTAAAAGCGATTGTTTTTCTGGTTTTGAGAATAGAAAAGAAGCTTTTGATGTTTAAGTTGGGAACATGTTTGGTGGTTTCAGCCATTGAAGTTAAAGGGTTGTTTTTGTTTGAGACAGAAAAAGAAACAATGAAGTTAAGTCATGTTATGTTACATGTGTGAAACAAAGAAGGGTGTGTAACTGTTTGGTTGAAGAAAGAGTTGGTTTTTTTGTTTATGTGTGTGAAAATGAAAATGTTGGTATTGATTTTTCTGGGTTGAGTGGACAAAGATGATTGTCGATTATTATGCTTTTGGTGATGATGATATATGAATATGATATTTGATTGATGCATTGATTAGGATTTGATTAAGAATAATACCTGATAACCAATGAGAGTGTGACATGTTTTTTTGGTACAAAACATGTTTTTTTATTAACAGCAAAACTGCCACTGTAAGCTCCATGGTGTCGTGTAATAATTGAAAAGAATATTGTTGCATAACATAGATAAAATTAAGCCTATGTTTGGAAAACAGCAAAAACACGGCAGCAACGCACGTTAGACCAGAAGCTTGAATGTATAGCTTCTTGAAATTGCGGTGAAAACATCCTCGGGACACGAGAATTGCATTCAAAACGCGATACCAAACATACTGTAAGAGTAATAAACTTTGTAACATTAATCATTTGGAATTCATCGTCTTATCTTGAAACAAACACTGTGTTTGGTAGAGGAGAATTATGAAAGAGAGAAGTTGGGGAGAGATACAATCTCTCGTATTTGGTTTAATAGAGAGATTGATGAGAGAGACAAAATTATGCGGGACCACGCCTGATCCATTTCTCTTCGGAAGTGCGAAGAAAGGGAGTGGAAGCTTGATATTTTTGTTATTTTCCATATTTATCCATGGTTTGGTGTGGATGACATACATGCATACAAAATGTTTTTTTTAACATGTTATGTTAAGATTTTTGTTCTAGTATGTCGAAATAAAAGCTGAACAAACATACCACAAAAGCAACTGATCTTTGCCTCTTCCTCATGCCTATTGCATATAATAAAATTAAACTATTGGTAACTCATGAAATAGTTAACTAATGAATTATTTTAACCGACTAAATTCAAATATTTTAAATAATTAATTAAGTAAAAAAAAAAGTGATATACTTATGTTTAGAAAAAGTAATTTAATTTCTTTAATTTCTTATTTAAATTAGAACAGAAAGACTTTAATTTTTTTTAAAACTAAATTCAAATATGATAAAATTGTATGCAATTAATCTTAGTATAAGGGTATTATGGTCTTTATAAAAAGTAAACACACTTCTTTCTTCTCTATTTCTCTCCTTTCTCTCTTGTACCAAACAATATGTCAAATCTACTCTATTTTTCATCTACTTCTCTCTTTTCATACTCTTTCTCTCGACACTTTCTTCTCACAACCAAACACACCCTAATTTTATAACCATTTTAAAAAATAATGTTTACATACTCTGCTTTTTTTAACAAGTTAAATTGGAATATAATATAACATAACGAACAATGAATTCTTGAGCGTCAGAGTGCGTGTAGATACACCATCCCAATTTGACTGGAGAAGAAGGCGACATGCGATATTGAAGAAGACTATTGTTGACGAAAGTGTTTCATTCAAAGGTCATTCAGATCATCAACCCAAGGACCTCATGTCCAAAAAGATACTATATAATGGTATAGATTATACAATCTAATATGTAACATGGAAACATTTGTTAAAATATATATTATCTCCGTCCCTAATATTTGGTCTTTTAAGGATCGAACACATATAGTAAGAAATAATAAGCTAGAAAAGTTTATACTTTTACTCTTAATTAATTTTTTTTTTCAAATCGTCTATTGACTGAAGCTCACACATTTTAAATATAGAGAAGTGAACAGTTCAGGGTTCGAACAATATTGTCGTTACAATTGCAACTATCAATTGAGTTGTACTTAGAGAACCCCTTAATTTAATTTTTACGAGTATATAAGAGAAAAACATGATTAATTCTATCTTTATCTTTTAAAAAACAAATTTTTTTGACAAAATTAAAAAGCTAAAATGATCAAAGACTAACGACTATGGTGGTAAATTGTAAAAATAAATAAAAAAAAAGACTATGGTTGTAAATTTGTAATTACTCTAATCGGTATAATAACCTAGAATCAGTTTGGTATTTGTGAGTTTATCATCAATTAATAGAGACATTGTATCATATATGTCTCATCTAAGTTCAAATTCAAACTTTTTGCTTATTCATCCTTATAACATGACTTTTTTTAAGAACTATAACATGAATTTTTAACGACAAGACTATTTTACTAAAAAAAAACCACATGGAATCGGTTGGAAACATGTGGCTCTCTCCAATCTTTTTTAAAAAGATAAAAACGCGTAGTCATGTTTAGGAAAAAAAAAAAAAAAAACAGCTGCAAGCCACTCTTTGACCGTTTCGTTTATTTGTTGTTATTTTTGGACCTTAACCCTCTCATTTTTTTCAAAAGAAAAAGAAAAACTAAAACATCAACTGAGTTGACTTCTATTTTTAAAACTATCTGAGTAATGACATATATACAGTACTATGAGTACCCTAAGTCGGTGGGTATAACTTATAATAAAAAATTAATTTGAGGAAAACAATTAGTATTTGTTTTTTTTACTATTATTCTTACCAAACATATGAATATAAATACATAAAAGTTAAAATAATAAATTTTAATATATACAACTACGTATTCACATGTCTTACTAGATTGATGACCCGTGCGCCGCACGGGTCTTATAAGATGGAATACAATCGCTAAAAATCAAATACAATGGTATTTTTTAAAGTACAACACGGGAAGATAATATTGTACAAAATACTAAAATGGCACAGATAGTAAGTGTGGTTTGATCATCACATTAAACATTACGAAATACTTCCTCATAGACGACGTTAGAGGTAATATCAGCATCTTCACCATCTTCGTCTGTGATTAATATCGTCAACCCTTCTTTTGAAGTCACCCTAGATACATCAACATACAATTGCCCCATGTGAAAATACAGGTGTTGGAAGGTATACTTCCAGCAAAAGGTGCACCCAGCATGAATCTAACACCTATTTTCCTATTTTTTAGGCCAAAATAAAAGACATGAGAATAGAGACTCCCCCTTATGGTGAATAGAGACTCCCCCTTACCTTTGGTTTGCAGAATTTGATATTCCTACGGTAAAATCTCTCTCCAGGTTCTTCTCACTTGTCTCCTTGCTTCTTCTCTCCACAACCCTAGTTTTCCTTTGATCTCTAATCTTTTCTTGTTTGTTGTAACCCTAATTCTCTAATGCTCTCCTCTATTTATAACCTTTTAACTGAGCTAGGTTTCTCTCATAACTATTTAACGGGTTTACTCTTCAATTTTAAAAGATATTATTAAGTACAAAAATATATTAGATTTAGTACAAAAATATCTCAAATTGAGTACCAAAATATATCATATCATATTCAATATAAAAATAGTATATTAGATTTAATTCAAAAATATCTCAAATTGAGTACCAAAATATATCATATTCAGTATAAAAATATATATCATATTAGATTTTTTTTCATAAATTTCTTTCAAAAGAAAAGTTAGGGTTAGTCATTAGGGTTGTCAAGACTACCTAACATTTATATATACTAGACTCTAACCCGAGCGATGCACCGGTTTTGTAGAGCTTCATATATAATTATCAAATTTGCTATATTATTACTTTTATAATTATATTCAATATTATGTTATCAAACTACCTTAAAAAACAGCAAAAACAAAAGATGGACAACAATAAAAATGACAAATCAAAATAAAAAATATATATAAAAGCTTGCACCAAGAAATTGGTCTTAAATGTAAAAGCTGGAACTGTTATGTGGTAATCGAAAGAAAAATAATAATAATAATAAAAAGGATATGTTAATAACTTATATATAATGATGAATAGAGACTCCCCCTTAACTTATATATAATGTGAATAACTTATAATAATAACTTATTAAGTACAAAAATATATTAGATTTAGTACAAAAATATCTCAAATTGAGTACCAAAATATATCATATTCAATATAAAAATAGTATATTAGATTTAATTCAAAAATATCTCAAATTGAGTACCAAAATATATCATATTCAAAATATATCATATTAGATTTTTTTTCATAAATTTCTTTCAAAAGAAAAGTTAGGGTTAGTCATTAGGGTTGTCAAGACTACCTAACGGGTTTACTCTTCAATTTTAAAATATATTATTAAGTACAAAAATATATTAGATTTAGTACAAAAATATCTCAAATTGAGTACCAAAATATATCATATTCAATATAAAAATAGTATATTAGATTTAATTCAAAAATATCTCAAATTGAGTACCAAAATATATCATATTCAAAATATATCATATTAGATTTTTTTCATAAATTTCTTTCAAAAGAAAAGTTAGGGTTAGTCATTAGGGTTGTCAAGACTCTAACCCATGCGATGCATGAGTTTTTGTAGAGTTTCATATATAACTATCAAATTGGTTATATTATTATTTTTATAGTTACATTCAATATTATGTTATCAAACTACTTCAAAAAGCAACAAAAACAAAAGATGGACTGCAATAAAAATGTCAAATCAAAGAAATATATATATATATATATATATATATATATATATATATATATATATATATATACACAAAAGTTAGTTACACTTAATCAATCCAATTAAAAAAATACAATGATTAACTCAAAAATAATAGATGAAATAAATGGGTATTGTACAAACGTATTACAACCGAAATCTAAAACAATCTAACATCACAAAACTGGTCACTTTGGTAATCAAAATTATTAAAGGTGTGCTCCAGCATCCGATATATTGCCATCAAAGTATTTTCAAACCATTGAAAATTATGAATTTTATTGATGGAAAAGTGAAAGAGAAATCACAATTGGGTGGAATTTGATATTCCTACGGTAAAATCTCTCTCCAGGTTCTTCTCACTTGTCTCCTTGCTTCTTCTCTCCACAACCCTAGTTTTCCTTTGATCTCTAATCTTTTCTTGTTTGTTGTAACCCTAATTCTCTAATGCTCTCCTCTATTTATAACCTTTTAACTGAGCTAGGTTTCTCTCATAACTATTTAATGGGTTTACTCTTCAATTTTAAAATATATTATTAAGTACAAAAATATATTAGATTGTGCATAAAAATATAAAGATCAAAATATTTTTCATAAATTTCTTTCAAAAGAAAAGTTAGGGTTAGTCATTAGGGTTTTCATAAATTTCTTTCAAAAGAAAAGTTAGGGAGAAATGTGTCATTTTGGGTGTTAGGGTTGCATTAGGGTTAGGGATTCATGTAATCAGACTACTTAACATTTATATGTAAGTGATAACTGTGTAATATCCAATTTTATATTTTAGTATACGTATAACTTAAAAAAAAAATGAGTATAGGTAAAAATATGTCTACAGTCATTTAAATTTGACCCATTATTAAAGAGTGATGAACTCACTTTAGACCGTCATTTAAACATTCAGGATCATCTGTTGCAGTTTGGTGGTTTGAGTGGGTTTTCTAAAAAATTCCACCTAGTTTTTAATATTATTTGGATTTTAGTTCCGTGTGTCATTTGATTTTCTCTCATGGAGACATAATCTATTGTTCTGCTTAAAGCAGTGCTGCAATTTTCTCGTTTTTTGTTCGGATTGTTAAGCTGTTTTGGCACTCCTTGTGCTAGAGGAGCTTATTTTGGTTTATTAATTTAATTTTTTAGCCTTTTCAAAAAAAAAAACTCACTTTAGAGTATACATTGAATAATATCAACCATTAATTAATAAATAAAAAATGTATATTGTATGTACATTATAACAAATTATAAATTTATCAAAATAATAACTGTAAATTTTTTTACTTTATATTTCACTTATTTTAGAGGATCCAAATCCCATTTTTAGATAGATAATAAATTTATTTTCTCAAATTGATCAATTATGTTACTTGTACAGTTAGTCCTTAATTTATGATCCATTTGCACCAGTATCTCTTCAAAATATCTCTATCTTATTTCCTCTTTCCTTTAAAAGAACTGTTTTTTGATAAATTATTTGTAGCAACTTCACATTTAAAACTATTTTTATGAAAAAACTATAATAAACAGATGCTATATTCTTATAAACGATTATTTAAAAAAAATGATTTGTCGCAAAAGTTGGTTATTTCACAAAAAATACTATTGGAGTCCGCCAGCTTGTCGCAATCGTGTCTTCAATAAGTGACGGAACTTCAAGGATACTTTGAATAAAAAACAATATTTGTGTTACTTTTGTGACATGTTCAACAACACTTCAATGACACATTCAATAAAATATTAATATGTGAGTTAAAATTATGAGACCCTGTGAATTCTTTAGAGTTGTATCATTGGAGAAAAAAAATAAAGGGATAAATATGTTTTTGGTCCTTAGAAATATATCAAATATTTGTTTTAGTCCTTCTAAAATTTTTCTTCGACTATTAATCCTTATAAAATTTTCAATCACCACTTTTGGTCCCTATTTTTAAGTCAACTCATGTATTTTTTAATAAAATTGTGCATAAATGTGTATAATATTGTAAAAATCTCTCCAAAAAATTATTTTTTAACAAAACATGAATTAAATATGAATTTTAACCGCGAAAAATATAAAAATTCATATTTAATTCATGTTTTATTAAAAAATTCTAATTTTTTTTGAGCGATTATTATAATATTATAAACTTTTCTGCAAAATTTTATTCAAAAATATGAATTCTACATATGAGTTTACTTAAAAGGATGGACCAAAAGTGAAAAGGAAAACTTTTGAGGACAAGAAGTCAAAGAAAATTTTTAGAGGGACTAAAAGGAAAAATTGGTATATTTATAGGGAACTAAAAACATATTTAACCCGAAAAAAATGTGTTAGTTCAAAATGATGTGGCTTCGATGGGACCCATAAAATACTTTTAGGTGAAGTTCACCATCGGAGATGCTCTATGATACGAATTTGTATGCTTTAATTTGTAATGTAGCGGAAGCAAACAACCAATAACGAAGATACTAGGTACCACCCTTATTAGTTGAATTCTGCTAGGTATTTTTGGAGAGTTTTCGTATTTAAATGGAACAGCAAAGGATAAGCAATGTTAGACTACACCAATAGTTTAACAAAGAGATTAGCACTCAACACCAATTGAGCTAATCGGATTATTATCAAGACGTCACTTGCTAATAACCATTCGAAAATGTGGACACAAATTCTGGGCAAACTGAATTGTTTTATTGCATAATATTCTGTGTTACAATGTTCAGCAAGCATGGCATATATAGCCGAAAATTACAATGCAAAACTGGTAATAAAATACATCATAAAAGGCAATTATACTAATAATAAAATGACATTATTCCATCAGCTATGTAACTCCTGTTCCAATGAGTGGTTGGGCGAAATTAAGGCTGGAATTTGTCTCTTTAATGCTCCTTTGTAACTGCTCAGAATAGGATTTAAATGGCTGATTTATTTGTCAAACTTGGTAATTAAAATGACTGCACCAGAAATAATTAAATGGTTAAAATAACCAAGTAATTAAACTCAGTCCTTGATGATGATTAGCAAAAGACCCCACGCCACTAGCTCCTTGGTGTGCGCTGATTTCAAGTTCTTTTTGATCAATTTTCGCATCATCCCCTCCCCCTTTGAAAGGAATTGACCTCAATTCTTGAATACCATCATCATCCAAATATGGTGAGAGATCTCCAACATTGAAAGTTGCATGTACTCCATATTCTCCGGGCAAGTCAATCTTGTATGCATTGTCATTGATCTTTGATATAACTTTGAAGGGACCATCAGCCCTAGGCATGAGCTTATTCTTTCTTTTGCTTGGGAATCTCTCTTTTCTCAAATGGACCCACACAAGATCACCTTCGTTGAACAACTTAGGCTTATGATTCTTAGACCTTTGCTTGTAGACTTCATTTACAGCCTTGATTCTTTCTCGCACTTGCTCATGTAGTTTCATCATTGATTCGAGTTTGGCCTTTGCATCTGGATGAACTAGTTCCTCCTTTGGCATAACCACCAGGTCCAATGGCAAGTAAGGATTCACACCATAAACAACTTCAAAAGGAGAATGATTAGTAGCATATGTAGGGGATCGGTTGTATGCAAATTCGGCATGAGCTAACTTCAAGTCCCAATCTTTTTGAGTTTTACTAACCAAACCACGCAGCAAGGTACCAAGAGTTCTATTAGTCACCTCTGTTTGCCCATCGGTTTGAGGGTGGTGGGAAGTACTGAACAGCAACTTAGTACCCAATTTCCTCCATAATGTATTCCAGAAATAACTCAAAAACTTTGAATCACGATCGGAAACAATAGTTTTAGGAACTCCATGTAAGCGCACAATCTCACGAAAGTACAAATCAGCAACGTTACTAGCATCATCTGTTTTGTGACAAGCTACAAAGTGTGCCATCTTTGAGAACCTATCAACAACAACCATAATTGCATCCTTACCTCGCTGTGTGCGGGGCAAAGCCACAATGAAATCCATGCTCACGTCCATCCAAGGACCATTAGGTGTTGGTAATGGAGTATATGCTCCTGGTTTGAAAGAACTCTTCGCCATATGACAAGTAACACACCTGCTAATGACCTTTTGCACATCTCCTAACATCTTTGGCCAATGAAAATGTTCTTTTAAAATCTCCAGGGTCTTTGTAATGCCAAAGTGACCAGCCAAACCTCCACCATGAGCCTCACGAACTAGTAACTCACGAATTGCATGCCTTGGAATGCAAAGCCGATTCTCTTTGAACAAAAATCCATCCTGCATTATATACTTTCCAAATGCTCCATTTTCACAGTTAGAGTATATTTCACCAAAGTCTACATCCTCTTTATAATAGTCTTTCAAAGTCTCAAAACCAAGTAAGCGAGTTTCGAGAATTGAAATCAAAGCATACCTCCTTGAAAGGGCATCAGCCACCACGTTACTCTTACCATCTTTGTACTTTGAAGAGAAATTAAAAGATTGAAGAAATTCAACCCATTTAGCATGCCTTGGACTCAACTTTTGTTGTCCGTTGATATACTTTAGAGACTCGTGATCTGAATGCAACACAAAGTGGTTAGAACGCAAATAATGACTCCAATGATCAAGAGCTCTTACAATGGCATAGAACTCCTTGTCATAGGTGCAGTAGTTCAATCGAGCTCCCCCAAGTTTCTCCGAGAAATAAGCTATAGGCCTTTTGTTTTGTATCAAAACAGCTCCAATGCCAACTCCACTAGCATCACATTCGACCTCAAATGGTTGAGTGAAGTCGGGCAAAGCTAAAACAGGAGCTTCACAAAGCTTTAATTTAATCAATTCAAAAGCCTTTTGTGCTTGCTCATTCCACACAAACGCACCCTTCTTCAAACATTCAGTAATAGGACTTGTTATAGTGCTAAAATTCTGGATAAAGCGTCGATAAAATGATGCAAGACCATGGAAAGATCTCACCTCCGAAACTGTTGTAGGACTCGGCCATGTTTTGATAGCATCCACCTTTGTTGGATCAACCGATACTCCATCTTTAGACACAACGTATCCAAGAAACACCACACTTTCCACCAAGAAGTCACACTTCTCCTTCTTCCCATAGAGTTTTTGTGCTCTTAGGGTCTCAAAGATTTGCTTTAAATGAGTGAAATGCTCCTCACTAGACCTGCTATACACCAAAATATCGTCAAGGTAAACAACAACAAACCTGCCCAAAAAAGGCTTGAGTACTTCATTCATGAGCCTCATGAAGGTGCTAGGTGCATTTGTGAGTCCAAACGGCATAACCAGCCATTCATATAGACCGTGTTTGGTCTTGAACGCCGTCTTCCATTCATCACCTTCACGCATTCTGATTTGGTGATACCCACTCCTTAGATCGATTTTTGAGAAGATAACCGATCCATGTAACTCATCAAGCATATCATCTAACCTTGGAATGGGAAAACGATATTTGATGGTTATGTTGTTCACTGCCCTACTATCAATACACATTCTCCAAGAACCATCCTTCTTAGGAACCAGCAACGTTGGAACAGCACAAGGACTCATTGATTCACGCACATAACCCATGCTGATCAGTTCTTCAATTTGTCGTTGCAACTCTTTTGTCTCCTCCGGATTACACCTATAGGCAGCTTTGTTTGGTAATGGAGCTCCGGGAATTAGATCAATTTGATGCTCAATCCCACGAATAGGTGGCAAACCAATTGGTAATTCAATTGGAAACACATCTGCATACTCACCCAAAACAGCCTCCAATTGTTGTTTAAGAGGGGTTTCGATATCATCCTGTTTAGTATTCTTTGCAATCAACAGATAAACTAGTTCACCATTATCAATAGCATTTTTCACTTCATTTTCAGTAGCAAACATAGTGAGACTAGGCTGTTTACCTCTTTGTGTAGTCATGGAACGAACTTCACTCGATGCCATAGGTTTCAGCACCATCTTCTTGCCCTTGTAGTTCAATTCATACTCATTTGATCTTCCTCTATGCGTCACATCTCTATCAAATTGCCAAGGACGCCCCAGAAGTATATGACTCGCATCCATAGGCACCACATCACACAAGATCTCATCAACATAAGACCCCATGGTTAACCCCACATTAGTCTGTCTTGTAACTTTTATATTACTCCCATTGTCCAACCAATGTAGTGTATAAGGTTTAGGATGTTTTGTTGTAAGTAATCCTAACTTAGACACCATTTCAGTTGAGGCCGCATTGGTACAACTACCTCCATCCACAATGACACTACACCATTTATCCTTCACTTGACACTTGGTATAGAAGATTTGATTCCTTTGATCCCCCTCCAAGGGTGCGGTTTTGGCCTGTAAAGTTCTGAGCACCAAAGTATCATAGATGGGAGGTCCATATTCTTCTACCTCATCGTCGTCATCTTCGACAATTTCAAGTCCCTCCACGTCAACATTGCCACCAGATTCTTCCTCTTCCCTAATCAACTCATCACGCATGCTAATCGCTTCTCTGAGGGTCACAACTCTTTGATTAGGACAAGCTCTAGCAAAGTGTCCAAAGCCTTGACACTTATAACACCTAACCGTTGACAGGCTAGTCTCTTTGGATGTACCACCAGATTGCTTAGGAGTAGGCTCCACCTGTTTTGGTTGCGTCACATTTGGTTTAGTGCTAGGGGCTGCAGCTGCGCTACCGGACACACCTCCCTTGGACCAACCACTTGAACCACCAGCATTATACCTGCTCTTATTTTGATTTTCAATTTTTAAACACAAGGTGCACAAAGTGTTGAAGTCAGAATAATTACATAGCTCAACAGCAAATGCTATGTTCTTATTCAGACCACGAAGAAAACGACTCATTTTTTGCTCTTCATTTTCCTCCAATTCACCCATTAAACATAGGTTTTCGAATTCATCAATGTACTCAGTAACACTCATTTTTCCTTGTACTAAATCTGAAATCTTTTTGTACAAGTTCAATCTGTGGTTCGATGGCACATACCTTTTGCGCAACTTTCTTTTCAAGGACTCCCAAGAACTGATTTTCTCCTTCCCATCTCGTGTTCTTCGAGCCTTCAAGCCCTCATACCACAACGATGCACTTTTGCTAAGTTTCAGAATAGCATACTTACAACGCTTCTCATCATCAAGATCCTTGAAGTCAAACATTCTATCGATCTTGCGCTCCCACTCCAAATAAACCTCCGGGTCTGCACTGCCATTGAATTCAGGTAGCTCGGTGATTTTGAATTCATCCACGTTTGGGCGTGGTTCATTCCTTCTAGCCCTCCATCGTTCATCTCCCAGATTGGCGCTCCTTAAAGCTTCACGCAATCTGTCCATGAAATCATCACTGTTGTAATCCACCATTGTCACGTAACAAGGATTCAGAACCGAAGCTCTGGTACCACAAATGATACGAATTTGTATGCTTTAATTTGTAATGTAGCGGAAGCAAACAACCAATAACGAAGATACTAGGTACCACCCTTATTAGTTGAATTCTGCTAGGTATTTTTGGAGAGTTTTCGTATTTAAATGGAACAGCAAAGGATAAGCAATGTTAGACTACACCAATAGTTTAACAAAGAGATTAGCACTCAACACCAATTGAGCTAATCGGATTATTATCAAGACGTCACTTGCTAATAACCATTCGAAAATGTGGACACAAATTCTGGGCAAACTGAATTGTTTTATTGCATAATATTCTGTGTTACAATGTTCAGCAAGCATGGCATATATAGCCGAAAATTACAATGCAAAACTGGTAATAAAATACATCATAAAAGGCAATTATACTAATAATAAAATGACATTATTCCATCAGCTATGTAACTCCTGTTCCAATGAGTGGTTGGGCGAAATTAAGGCTGGAATTTGTCTCTTTAATGCTCCTTTGTAACTGCTCAGAATAGGATTTAAATGGCTGATTTATTTGTCAAACTTGGTAATTAAAATGACTGCACCAGAAATAATTAAATGGTTAAAATAACCAAGTAATTAAACTCAGTCCTTGATGATGATTAGCAAAAGACCCCACGCCACTAGCTCCTTGGTGTGCGCTGATTTCAAGTTCTTTTTGATCAATTTTCGCATCACTCTAAGAGTGTGTTGTTAAAAATACAAAAAATAGTTTTTTGTTTACTAAAAATCGTATAAGACCAAAAAATATTCAATACCATAAAAGTTTGTCTTGCATTGTTCTGCCTTATGTTGTGTTGTTATGTCTTGTGATGTTCTGTCTAGTACATACTGCTTAGCAAATCAAACGTACACTTAGAAAAATTGATAGGTGTAAGAATTGGTAGAGCTTATACCCTATATGTCCTCGGTTCCTACAACCTTACATGGAGCAACCAAATACATGATCTAATACTCTTAGCAATCATGCATGCTTTCTGGGTTATCTGGACTTGCAGGAACCATATCAAGTTTCAAGACAAATATATCACCAAATTAACAACAATTTCTATCATTGTGGCTTTAATCTCTAACAACAATTCTTTCTCCAAAAGTATGATACAAGTAAATTGGATATATTACCTGTTGTTGGGTAGATCAAGGCAAACACACATGGCTATGCAATTGGAAATACTCCAATGACTGCTTGTGATGCAATATTCTCTCTGAACATTGACCTAAACAATGCCCTTTATACTGAATTTATGGCTATAATTAATGCAATAAAACATGATAAACAAGAAAGGTGGACCAAATTATGGATTGAAATGAATTTTAAATTTGCAATATTAGCCTTCTCTAACACAAATATAGTTCCTTCGAGCTTAAGGAACAAATGACATCACTGTACACTTTTTCTCTAGTTCTATCCATTTAAAATACTCTCATTTATTTAGAGAAGGGAATGAATTTGGTGTTCTAATTGTCCTAATTTTATTAGGAGTGATTTGTTTAGAGATAAGTTTGGTTTACCATGTTGGCTGACATGACGGTAACAAAAGGAAGTGGGGGGGTGAATATGTTTTTTGATTAATCCGTTTTTGAAAGCGTGGTTTAAAAATTGATTGAAATCTTATGACTATATTGGATTCTGCAAGAGCTTCAATGATAATAGAATAAGCAATGAACGAGGATAATTCAATTACGAACGAGATGTTCAACCTTAAATTGTTTATTAGCAAGCAATTAATTAATACACATAACAATTTACAAAACCTATCACTGTATCAAATCAAACCTACTTTTATACAAGAAATCATTAATACAAGTAACTACACACTTTGATATATGTGATGAAAGCAACAAGCTAATCTATACTATGAAGGTGATTGAATCATCAAGCTTTTGAAAAAGGTTTTAGAATTTATTCAATCACACTACAACTACCAATTAACCTAATTCATCGTGAACATATATCAAAAATTGGATGGATTCTATGGGAAGGGAGCAATTAAATCTCTCACCGATGTACCATCTATAATATACCATTAGATCTTTAAAAATGATCAAAAGGTTCAGGTTTTATTGAAAAAAAGAGAGTAGCATATATGTCTTCCTCCATCCAATCCCTACTGTCTTCTTTTTTTTTTTTTTTTTTCCAGAAAAACCTTCATCGTTCTCTTTCTTCCTTAATGTCTTCTCTTTTCCTTCACCTTTCTCTTTCCTCCTTAATGTCTTTTTCTACAAGGCTGAGAAAAGCTCAAATCAAAGAAACTTCAAACTTTTTTTAAGGCAAAAAACTTCAAGCATTGTAACAATGGAAAGAGAAAACCCAAATCAAATAAATTTCAAACCTAGTAACAATGTTTCAAGTTTGACAATTGATTAAAAAAAAGCACAATTCAAACGAATTTCATAAGGCTTAACATTTCAGATCTAAAGATTCGTGCATAAACCTGTTTAATTTTTATTGGCAATTGATAAAAAAACACAACGATTGAAAATCTTAAAATTTATTCAAAAGCATTTTTCCTAAATTTACACTCAGAAATAATGTTTAATATATATGAACAGTCATAATTTTTTATTTATTGCGAATATTCTAGACTTGATCATCGTTGGTGTGTTGTGTTGGCAAGAGACCACCATCCTAATGTTCATCAACTATGAGAAGATCAATCATCAACATCAAGAGATCGCTAGTTTTTGGTGGTTAGCATCCCTTTGTTGAAGAAGCCAACTAGGAGGAGGGATTGGGTGGAAAAAGGCATATGTGTTACTCTCTTTTCTTTAATGAAATCTGAACCCTTAAATCATTTTTAAAGATCTAATGGTATATTATACATGGTTCATCGGTGAGGGACTTAATTGCTCCCTCTCCTTAGAATCCACCCAAAAATTGATTTGTTGAAATTTAAGGAGTAAGCGAAAGAAAAACAACGAGATTTATAGAGGTTCCCCTTTTTGTCCTCGCTAGGGGTCGTCCTCTCTTCGTAGAAAAAAATGTCACTTCTACGGGCTTCCACTATGATGAAAATGTTTACAAGTGTATGATTACAAAGATTCCTTCGTTTCATAATCTTTTAGCTAAGAAATAACACTAGATCCAATCTTCAACCTCTCTTGAAATCGGACAGCCACAAGGTCTTCAAATATCAAGCTTGCATTCAATCCTTTGATCTTCTACTATGAGAAATCGTCTTTGCTATGCCTCCGCTTTGATCCCCTTGAACCTTGAATGTTTGAGAAACAACCCCCGAAATTACCTTTGGTGGTAAAAGTACCTCCTTTTGCTTTAGATCCTTGATGCATCACCAAGATACTTGAAAGAAACCAAACTTATAAGTAAAATAAACACTGTAACAATCTAAATCTCAAATCATATAAGAGTTCTTTGAAAAAGGGTTTAATATGAAGAAAGTTGTAGAAAAATAGAGGCCGGAGACTTTAGAGTGTTTTTGCTAATTGATTATGAGTGAGAAAATAAGTGTGTGAGGTATATATAAGGGGGCGGGTGAATAGGTTTTTTTGATTAAAAACGTTTTTGAAAGTGTGGTTTAAAAATTGTTTGAAATCTTATGAATATATTGGATTTTGCAAGAGCTTCATTGATAATAGAATAAGCAATGAACGAAGATAATTCAATTATGAACGAGATGTTCAACCTTTAATTGTTTATTAGCAAGCAATTAATCAATACACATAACAATTTACAAAACCTATCACTATATCAAATCAAACCTACTCTTATACAAGAAATCATTAATACAAGTAATTACACACTTTGATATATGTGATGAATTAAGCAACAAGCTAATCTATACTACGAAGGTGATTGAATCATCAAGCTTTTGAAAAAGGTTTTAGAATTTATTTAATCACACTACAACTACCAATTAACCTAATTCATCGTGAACATATATCAAAAATTGATTTGTTGAAATTTAAAGAGTAAGCGAAAGAAAAACATCGAGATTTATAGAGGTTCCCCTTTTTGTCCTCGCTAGGGGTCGTCCTCTCTTCGTAGAAATAAATGTCACTTCTACGGGCTTCCACTATGATGAAAATGTTTACAAGTGTATGATTACAAAGATTCCTTCGATTCATAATCTTTTAGCTAAGAAATCACACTAGATCCAATCTTCAACCTCTCTTAAAATCGGACAGCCACAAGGTCTTCAAATATCAAGCTTGCATTCAATCCTTTGATCTTCTACTATGAGAAATCGTCTTTGCTATGCCTCCGCTTTGATCCCCTTGAACCTTGAATGTTTGAGAAACAACCCCCGAAATTACCTATAGTGGTAAAAGTACCTCCTTTTGCTTTAGATCCTTGATGCACCACCAAGATCCTTGAAAGAAACCAAACTTATAAGTAAAATAAACACTCTAACAATCTAAATCTCAAATCATATAAGAATTATTTGAAAAAGTGTTTAATCTGAAGTTTGTAGAAAAATAGAGGCTGGAGACTTTAGAGTGTTTTTGCTAATTGATTATATGAGTGAGAAAATAAGTGTGTGAGGTATATATAAGGGGGCGGGTGAATAGGTTTTTTGATTAAAAACGTTTTTGAAAGTGTGGTTTAAAAATTGTTTGAAATCTTATGAATATATTGGATTTTGCAAGAGCTTCATTGATAATAGAATAAGCAATGAACGAAGATAATTCAATTATGAACGAGATGTTCAACCTTTAATTGTTTATTAGCAAGCAATTAATCAATACACATAACAATTTACAAAACCTATCACTATATCAAATCAAACCTACTCTTATACAAGAAATCATTAATACAAGTAATTACACACTTTGATATATGTGATGAATTAAGCAATAAGCTAATCTATACTACGAAGGTGATTGAATCATCAAGCTTTTGAAAAAGGTTTTAGAATTTATTCAATCACACTACAACTACCAATTAACCTAATTCATCGTGAACATATATCAAAAATTGATTTGTTGAAATTTAAAGAGTAAGCGAAAGAAAAACATCGAGATTTATAGAGGTTCCCCTTTTTGTTCTCGCTAGGGGTCGTCCTCTCTTCGTAGAAATAAATGTCACTTCTACGGGCTTCCACTATGATGAAAATGTTTACAAGTGTATGATTACAAAGATTCCTTCGATTCATAATCTTTTAGCTAAGAAATCACACTAGATCCAATCTTCAACCTCTCTTAAAATCGGACAGCCACAAGGTCTTCAAATATCAAGCTTGCATTCAATCCTTTGATCTTCTACTATGAGAAATCGTCTTTGCTATGCCTCCGCTTTGATCCCCTTGAACCTTGAATGTTTGAGAAACAACCCCCGAAATTACCTATAGTGGTAAAAGTACCTCCTTTTGCTTTAGATCCTTGATGCACCACCAAGATCCTTGAAAGAAACCAAACTTATAAGTAAAATAAACACTCTAACAATCTAAATCTCAAATCATATAAGAATTATTTGAAAAAGTGTTTAATCTGAAGTTTGTAGAAAAATAGAGGCTGGAGACTTTAGAGTGTTTTTGCTAATTGATTATATGAGTGAGAAAATAAGTGTGTGAGGTATATATAAGGGGGCGGGTGAATAGGTTTTTTGATTAAAAACGTTTTTGAAAGTGTGGTTTAAAAATTGTTTGAAATCTTATGAATATATTGGATTTTGCAAGAGCTTCATTGATAATAGAATAAGCAATGAACGAAGATAATTCAATTATGAACGAGATGTTCAACCTTTAATTGTTTATTAGCAAGCAATTAATCAATGCACATAACAATTTACAAAACCTATCACTATATCAAATCAAACCTACTCTTATACAAGAAATCATTAATACAAGTAATTACACACTTTGATATATGTGATGAATTAAGCAATAAGCTAATCTATACTACGAAGGTGATTGAATCATCAAGCTTTTGAAAAAGGTTTTAGAATTTATTCAATCACACTACAACTACCAATTAACCTAATTCATCGTGAACATATATCAAAAATTGATTTGTTGAAATTTAAAGAGTAAGCGAAAGAAAAACATCGAGATTTATAGAGGTTCCCCTTTTTGTCCTCGCTAGGGGTCGTCCTCTCTTCGTAGAAAAAAATGTCACTTCTACGGGCTTCCACTATGATGAAAATGTTTACAAGTGTATGATTACAAAGATTCCTTTGATTCCTAATCTTCTAGCTAAGAAATCACACTAGATCCAATCTTCAACCTCTCTTGAAATCGGACAGCCACAAGGTCTTCAAATATCAAGCTTGCATGCAATCCTTTGATCTTCTACTATGAGAAATCGTCTTTGCTATGCCTCCACTCTGATCCCCTTGAACCTTGAATGTTTGAGAAACAACCCCCGAAATTACCTTTGGTGGTGAAAATACCTCCTTTTGCTTTAGATCCTTGATGCACCACCAAGATCCTTGAAAGAAACCAAACTTATAAGTAACATAAAAACTCTAACAATCTAGATCTCAAATCCTATAAGAGTTCTTTGAAAAAAAGTGTTTAATCTGAAGAAGGTTGTAGAAAAATAGAGTTTGGAGACTTTAGAGTGTTTTTGCTAATTGATTCTATGAGTGAAAAAAGAAGTGTGTGAGGTATATGTAAGGGTGAATGAAAGGAGAAAGTTTGCCTCAAAATAACACTAAAAATAGGAGTTTTGATCAAATTATGTGAAGCATGAATCGATTCAACTAGTGTAAAATCGAAAATCATAATGCTATGAACATTGAGACGAAGGTCAAGAGCATTGAATTGATTCAAGTCAATTCAAGATAAAGAATGAATCGATTAAATATTTTATAGTTAGGCTTTTGAATCGAATCATCGTTTCCAGACGATGATTGATCTAATCCATAGAACTTTGATATGATTCAACTGCGAAAGGCCAAAGACCCAAGACACTGAATGAATCGAATCAAAATCATATTGAATCGAATCAAAACACTTAAACTAAACACCTGAGGAAGACAATCATTCAATTCATAACTTCCAAGGTATAATTTGAATCGTATCAAGTGTTTTAAAACATAAAAACTTGAGAAAACTTGAATAGAAAGAAACACCTAAACTTAAGAATGGCTAATGTAGATGATTTCGAGACAGAGATTAGCTAGGGTGCTTTTACATACTAGGCAATCACTAATAAGCAAAATAAATACAACAAAAACAACAAAAACATAATCAAAACCAAACTAAAGGAGCAACTACATACCAAACTATCGTTTTTCTTAGTCCTTTTCTTTTGTTAGGTTTTGGTTTAGTCCCCCAACTTGTATTTGATGGTGAGAAAAACACAAGGGGAGGGGGGTTGAATTGTGTTGGCATTTCTGGTTCTTTTTCTGAGTATTAACAACTAGTCAGAGTTTGATGGGTTCAGAGTCTGACTTAGAGTCTTAGTGCAACGGATAATAATAGAACACAGAGATAAGAGAGAGAGAGAGAGCAGATAAAAACAAATTATACTGGTTCCTCCCACAACACAGGAGTAGTACAGTTCCCTTGCACTTCCAAGGGATTTCACTATAATCTCACTATATTACAATTGCTCAAGGATTCTTCGAAGAGACTTCCCAATGCTCAAGCACACTTGCAAGAGACTTCTAATGCTCAAGTTAACTACCAAGAGACTTCCACTACTCAAGCACAACTGCAAGAGACTTCCAATGCTCAAGGACAACTCCAAGAGACTTTTAATGCTCAAGCACGCATGCTAGAGACTTCTGATGCTAAAGGACAACTCCAAGAGACTTCTATTGCTCAATCACGCATGCAAGAGACTTCTGATGCTCAAGCTTCACAAGAAAGAGACTTTTATTTGTTTACAAATAAACAAATTTGTTCTTACACTAGATATACAATTGGTAGAGTAAACTGAACAATGTTGAACAGACTTTTAAGACTTTAGGATTTCTAAGATACAAAATTTGATAAGAAATTCCTAAGTGTTTTTGTGCTATTTGATTTGATAGAGTAATGGCACGGTAAAATAGCAGAGTCTTGTTAATCTTCTTCAGGTCTTCAGCTCCTTTTATAGGTAGGGATTTGAGAGACGTTGGAGAAGAGTGCTAGTGCATTAAGAGTCGATGAGAAGCTTCAAATCAAGGGTGTTGGTCCATTGCCTGATATTTATAATTCCGTTAGATAGTCATTCAAAAATCCTTTGCTGAAACTGGAAGTATCCGTTCATTCTCTTTGTCCTGAAGTTCATTGTCAGTTTCTACACTTGGTTAGAATAAGACAAAAATTATACTCAGGTCCTTGATGGAGACAGCTATAGAAGACGACAAATCTAACATGGAGTATAGGTCCCTCATGATGTGTTGAGTCTGTGGGTCTTCCAAGTCTGATGGGGTCGTCCAAGTCAGATGATCTTCACAGAGTCTGGTGAGGTTAATCTTCAGCTTCGAGAGGTGTCGTTTTATTATGATCCAAGATATTGACTTCTGGTGACCTTTCTTCAGCATCAGTCTAATGTCATTGTCAAAGGAGGCGCAAGACACAACATTCAAAGCAAAAACATCATTGTCTTAAGATTATTATCCAACAGTTGAGATACACGTTAGATAAAACTTCACAGTCTAATGTCAAGTAAGTGGGCCAAATGTCAACAAAATAGTTAAAAGACCTTTCCACTTATATGACACGTCAGAGTAGGTTCTTATATGAGTCTAAAGTTTCAGAGGTTCTATTGTTATCATATGCTTATTCTTATCAGACTTGCTCATAAGAGATTCTAACTGGAACAACATCTGAGTACTATCAGACTCTGACCTTCACCATATCTAAAAAATGTTAGATAATGAGAAGAGTATGTCATACCTTTGCATATCCTCTGATATGCTCTTCTGATTGAAATCTTCTGTTGATCATACAATTTATTTCCAACAATGTTCTTCTGAGATCAATTAGGATTCCAAGTTTTGATTGCTCTTTGATGTATCACTTCTCATCATGCTTCATTCTCCTTAAGATATTCTTCTGTTTTTTTATGAGGCATCTTCTGAACTTTGTATACCTGCAAGATTTTCATCTAGCTTTGACATGTAATGTCAAGCTTCTTGTTAACAGGTATGTTGTGCATTGATTCCTCAACTTTATTAGTTGTAGAATAATGTGCTTTGTATGCCTTGAACTATTAGAGCATTCACCACAGAATACACTATCCAGTTTAGGCACAAATTTTGCTTCAGATAGATTCTGCTAAATTTAGACATAGCTAGTTCATCTGAGATTGTGAGAATAAGATACAACTAGTTTATTTATTTTAACATATTTACATGTTGTTCTTAAGAAATTAAGTTGTTTGTATATGTTGTGGTTATTAACCATGACTAATCCACACTTCTTAACACAAACGAAGATATTTGAAGGTCTGAAAGGGTAAAAAAAATGTTGTTAAAAGTTGAAAATAGTTTTCTCAAAAGTTCCTTTTAAATCAGAACTATTTTCATCACTGACTGTTAGAAATCAAACTTCTTTCTGATCAGCCAAGTTTAAATATTCATTTGTAAAAAAACATTTTCCTTCTTCTAACCTTATGAATATTGTGGACAATGTCATGCAGTTGATATCCATGCATATGTTTTTATCTCATTATCAAATTATAGTAATTGTCACATAATGGATTTATGTTAAGTATATCATGTTCAGTCTATCAAATTAATAAATAAACAAATGCAGAAGAGATAGAAAAGTTACCAGATCAGTAGTCAGTCTCTCCTGGATTTCTCCAATATCCATAGTATTTTCCTTTCTCAGATTATGGACTGGGAACATATGCATTTCTTCCATTGTAGAATGTGAGCAACCATTGTACAGGTTCTGAAATTGAATCTAGTGTCTTGTTGTGGACCTTCCCTGAAATGTACACAATTTTATCTCTGGGTACACATAACCTCATGGGTTCTTTCTTGTTAGCCCTGGAAGATTTTGCTTTCTTTTGTGCCTTAGGTTTAAAGCTTGACTACTGAGAACTATGCAAGGCTTTGGATTTAGAAGAGCTTGGCCTTGAATTGTTCTTGGCAGCTGGTCTTGAGTTGATTTGAACTTGCGGCTTCTGAGTCTGTGACTTTGACTTCATCAGAGCCTTGGACTTTTCAGTCTCAGACTCTGACTTGGTCAGATTCTGTGACTCAGAGACTTCAGACTCTGGTTTACTCAGACTCTGAGCTTCTGTTCCTGCTGACACAAAGTGATTGTAGAATTCTTCTTTCGTGTAACTGGAACTTGACAACTTCATTGATTCTTCTGGAGTTTGCTTCTTCTTGAAGGGTATCTCTGAACAACCAATTCCTTGTCCATGGTTCTTGCCCACACCATAAATTATAGAGGCCAATCTGCTTCTTTTAATGGAGCTAGCTAGAAACTCTCGAAGGGCTACTTCGTGCTTCTTCAAGGATCTGATGACATTATCCTCGGTTGCTTTCTCCAAAACCTTGATCTTATCTTCAAGTTGACTGGGGTGTTTTCTCAAGGTTAGGTTTTCTTCCATCACAATGTCATTCAGACTCTGAAGAACATTGTTTCAGACCCAAAGTTGTTCATACTGCTTTCCCACAGTAATACTGCTGGCTTCCAACAAATCAACCTTTTCCTTTAAGCTTCCATACTTTTGTGATTTGTTTAAGCACATTTCAGCATGTTCTTTGACAACATCAATCAACTCCTCTTTTGAAAAGAAAATAAGTTCATTATAATTGTCATCAGAATCTGATTCAGAAGTTGTTGAGGCCATCAGACCCAGGTTTACATCTTCTTAATCCTTGTCAGCTTTTGCTTTCTCATCGAGTTCTTCCAAGGTTGTCATAAAACTCTCCTTGAGCTTCCTTATGTAGATTTCTCTCCCAGAGCTTTCTTTCCTTGACTTGTCCTTCTGTAACTCTAGACAATTAGCAATGAGGTGTCCAGTCTTCTTGTAGTTGAAGCATCTATTCTGATCTTCCTTCTGATCCTTGAAGCCTGAACCTTGTGAACCACTGCTTTCACTTGAGAACTTCTTTCTTCTGGTTAGGTACTGAAATCTTTTGGTTAAATATGCCATATCTTCTACATCTGGATCATTGTCAGAATCTCCATCAGAAGATTTTTTTTACTAACTCAGTAGTATGAAGAGCTTCAGGAGATTTGTCCTTAGCTATCAGGGCTAAAGATTTGAATCTCTTAGTTGGTTTATCTCCAACAAGCTCAATCTCATGAATTTTGAGACAGCTTATGAGATTCTCCAAACGCAGCGTATCCAAGTCCCTTGCTTCCTGAATGGATGTTACCTTTGGCCTGAATATGGAATGAAGACTCCCAAGAATCTTCATGACATGATCAGATACAGTATAGCTCTTTTTCAGAACTTAAAGATCAAACTGAAGAGTCTGGAACCTTGAATACATGGTTTCAATATCTCCATCTTCCTTCATTCTAAAAATCTCATACTGATTAACCAATTGGTAAGCATTGGATTCCCTAACCTGTTGGTTTCCCTCATAGGTAAAACACAAAGATTCAAAGATAGTCTTGGTAGTGGTCTGTTGACAATCTTCAAATATTCTGAATGAGGTAGAGCATCTACAAGAATTCCACACACCCTATGATGCTTTCTGTAGATCTTATTTTGAGCCTCAGTCAGACTCTTTCTTTCACGTGCCATTCCTTCATCATCAACTTCAAACTCTATACCATCTTCAACAATGTCCCACGGCTCATCATCAATACCAATGATGTGGATGTACATCTTACTCTTCTATCAAGAGAGCTGAACAACATCTTCATTGAAAAATGGAGGTTTCATATAATAGTTGTTCTTCTCAACTTTGGGAGTGTTGTAATCATAGTGAACAACAGCATGGTGGTTTCTTCCTGAAGTGCCAGGTTCGTTGTCAATAGACGTGTTTTCCTCACTGGGTCTTTAACTGTGACACAGTTAAGTGGCTGAGCACAGACCGTGCTCTGATACCAACGAAAGGTGAGAAAAACACAAGAATGGGGGTTGAATTGTGTTGGCTTTTTCTGGTTCTTTTTTTGAGTGTTAACAACTGGTCAGAGTCTGATGGGTTCAGAGTCTGAATGCAGCAGATAATAACATGACACATAGATAAAAGAGAGAGAGAGGGAGAGAGAGAGAGAGAGAGAGAGAAGAGAACAGACACAAGCAATTTATACAAGTTCCTCCCATAACACAGGAGTAGTCCAGTCACTTTGCACTTCCAAGGGATTTCACTATAATCTCACTATATTACAATTTCTCAAGGACTCTTCCAAGAGACTTCCAAATGCTCAAGCACACTTGCAAGAGACTTCTAATGCTCAAGGTCACTACCAAGAGACTTCCACTTCTCAAGCACAACTGCAAAAGACTTCCAATGCTCAAGGACAACTTCAAGAGAATTCTAATGCTCAAGCACGCATGCAAGAGTCTTCTGATGCTCAAGGACAACTCCAAGAGACTTCTATTTCTCAAGCACGCAAACAAGAGACTACTGATGCTCAAGCTTCACAAGCAAGAGACCTCTGATTGTTTTCAAATAAACAAATTTGTTCTTACACTAGATATACAATTGGTAGTGTAAACTGAACAATGTTGAACATACTCTTAAGACTTTAAGATTTCTAAGATACAAAAGTTGATAAGAAATTCCTAAGTGTTTTTGTGCTATTTGATTTTGACAGAGTAATGGCACGGTAAAATAGCAGAGTCTTGTTAATCTTCTTCAAGTCTTCAGCTCCTTTTATAGGCAGAGATTTGAGAGACGTTGGAGAAGAGTGTCAGTGCATTAAGAGTCGTTTAGAAGCTTCAAATCAAGGATGTTGGGCCATTGCATGATATGGATAATTCCGTTGGATAGTCATTGATAAGTGCCAGAAAGAAGTTATCTTTTGATATATTTTTAGGCACTTATGTTACTTGTTTTGCAAGTTATCATAGGATAAGCTCAGAATTATTGATCGAATGCCAAATTATTGATCCTATGTCTTACCTCATCCATTTGTGCAGGAAATACCATGCTAGGACCTGAAATTGAGCAAAGAAACATGAAGAATTGATAAGGCTTCATCGCTACAGCGGAGGATTGGTCGCTATAGCGCGCCTAGGCAGGGAGAAACTAAGGTTCCATCGCTACAGCGATGGATCTGGTCGCTATAGCGACCAAGGGCGGTTTGAACCCCGTTTGCTGACGTGGAGCAAACCCAAAGGCCAAGAAATCTTCCATCGCTACAGCGACCAACTCATCGCTGTAGCGAGCCTTATAAAAACCAGATAGTATTTAAGCCTTTTAGCTCATTTTCTGAACATTAACATATACTTCCAGAAAGAGAATAGAGCTAAAAAGAGGCATTCTTCATAGAGCAAAAGTGATCTAAGTGTAGATTAACTAAGAATCTTTGAGAAATCAAGTCTTAGCTTTGGATCTCCATCTTTCTTTCCACTTTTGTATTGTTGTCATGAAAATGAACAACTAAATCCCCTTTGTTGGGATTAGAGGTAATCAATCAATCTTAGATGTAATCTTTTGATCTTTCAAATATATGATTCTAGCCTTTTATATATCATTGAGTTTATTCTTGTTTTCCATTATTATGTTTGATTTAAATGATATTGAAAAATACTTTTGAATCTAGGTTTAGAATAATATTCTATCAAAATAACAAATTCTAGACATGGAATTTGGTTTTGATAATCACACAAAGTGTCTGAACGTAAAGCTTTCGAATCGTTTAATAGATTGAAACATCGTCGATTAAACGATACGATCGATCTCACAACGTCATTTGGACACGAATGATGTTGTCGAGTGATACGTAATAATATCGTATATAAGAAAAGCTAGAATCCATATATATGATCATTAGAATATAATCGATGTTTGATTGACGAACTTTGATCTTAACGCTTTTTACGCCCTATTACTCTCCGTTTTTATTAACGTTTTTAAAGTCGAATATTTGATAGCAAACAAATGAATAAACCCTTAACTTAAATTGATAATCGATGTTGAACGGTTTATGATATCACATTAGTCCCTGAGGAAACGATATAAAAATATACTTACTTTGAAGGTGAGAAAAACACACAAGAAGGGGGGGTTGAATTGTGTGGGTAAATTCTTTTCTTTCTCAAAAACTTATGTTAAGTTCAGATTCTGATATAGATCAGTTCTAAACCTATTTTCAGAGTTTGTTTCGCAGCGGGTAAGAGTAAAGAGAGAGGGAAAGAAAGACACAAGAGTTTTTATACTAGTTCCTTCCACAAACCGGAAGTAGTCTAGTCCCCCTGTCACTTACAAGGGATTTTAACTATAATCAACTGATTACAATTGCTCAAAGCACATAGCTAAGAGACTTCCAGTTGCTAAAACACTTAGTAAGAGACTTCTAATGCTCAAGACACACAGTCAAGAGACGTCCAATGCTCGAGACACACAGTCAAGAGACTTCTATGCGCAAAACACAAAGTTAAGAGACTTCTATGCTCAAAACACAAAGTTAAGAGACTTCTGGTTGCTCAAGCACGCAGGCTAGAGACTTTGGGTTCAAACAGATTTTACAACATAAAACAGTTTGAGTTGAACACTTGATATACAATCAGTGGTGTTCACAAAAAACAACTCAGTTTTAAGACTCTACACTTAAGGAATTCTAAGATAAAAAGGTTTGTAAGAATTCCTAAGTTATTTGATGACTCATCACGTAAAACAGAGTATTGCAGTTCTGGTTTTCTGGGACAGAGTCTTGGCTTTCTTCTTCAAATCTTCAATCCTTTATAGAGGAATTAAGAGCTGTTGTAGAAGATGTCATGTCATCAAATAGAGCCGTTGCAAATGAAGCTTTGTCCAGCATACATTCTGTTCTGGTGTGTGCACAGAAAACAGAGCATAACGTTTTTCAAATTGTTTCCTTAAAAGCTGGAGAATGTTTCTTCGAAGGAGGCAACTGTTCCATTGAGCTGTTCTGACTATACAGGCTTTACTGTTGACAGTGACAGTTGCTTTTCCTTAAAAGTCAGACTTCAGAAGCTTCTTCAGGAACTGTTCATCAGAAGCTCTCTTCAGACTCAGGTCTTCAGACGCACCCTTCAGAAGCACTGTTCATCAGACGCTCCCTTCAGACGCACTGTTCAGACGCTGACTTTTGTTGACCTTCAGACGCAGTCTTCAGACGTTGACTTTCGTTGACCTACAGACGCAGTCTTCAGACGCACTGTTCAGAAGCACTTCTTCAGACGCAGTCTTCAGACGCTGCTTTCAGACGCACCTTCAGAAGCTGCCTTCAGACACATATTTGCTTCATACTTGCAACACAAGCTTCTATGCTTTCCTTCTTGCTCTTAGCTTGTTCTTTCATAACCAATGTTGAATACCAAACTTTAAGTACATGGTTCTGCACACTTAGAATCAAGCATTAGCAATTCCAATTTTCTTTTTAACACTTTGTTATCACTACTAGAAAACTGTCGTTTAGAGACCGATTCAGAGACCAAAATAAATTAGTCGCAGTAGAGACCGATATAACAACCGATTATTTTAAACAATTAACCAAAATGAAGCTGGTCACTAAATCGGTCACAAAATTTTTTAGCCACCGAATTATCAGTTGCAAAAAAGAATCTAAATTTTTATTTTATTATTATTATTATTATACCAATACATAAGCTTTAAGTTACCTTATTCATTTGAGCGGGTGTGCAAAAAAAAATTGCCCCCTTTCATAATTTCACCAACAATGAAACCCAAAAATTTTCCCCTTGAATGAATTTCCCTCTTCTTCTTTTCATCAAAAATTAAACCCTAATTTTTCCCCTTTCATCTTTTTCCCTCTTTTCACTTGAACCCAAAGGAACATTAACCCTAAACACAAAAACAAAATTTTCCCCTTTCATGCTTTTTCATTGAAATCAAAACTCATCATTAGTGAAATTGAACCCCGTTAGTGAAGTTCCAGCTGTTCCTATTCCTATTCCTGTTCTCATCTCACCGTGTTGTTGTTGTTCTCATCTCACCGTGCTGTTGTTGTTGTTCTCACCGTGTTGTTGTTGTTTGAAACCGAATCCAACTTGTTCTTGTTCTCATCTCATCAGGTTTGTTCCTCTTCTCGTCATGTTAGTTTATTTTCATTCAATCACACGATTTCATATTGGTCTTTCTGTAGCTTTTACCAGATCTAGAGAGATACTACGAGTCCTCCGTCCCAGATTCCATCGCCGCGGCCATCTGGTTCACCGGTACTACCAACAAGTTTGTTCCTGTTCATTTTTTTATATTCTCGATTTTGAAATCACTCGATTCAAACACTACCAACTCACAAATGGGTTGTTTTTTTATACTCTGAATATGGGTCGTATTTTATCTAGTTCCTTTTTTTATTCTTGTTTTTGTTGTGTTTCGATTTCTTTGAATCCAAAATCGAACCAGCAGTGAAGAAAGGCAAACGACGCGAGGAAGAATCATCAGCGACTTTGTTGTCTTCTAGTCTCGGTGGTCCAGTGATCTACACTCTTGGGTGTCTTCAGGTTTGTTCATTTGTTATTAGAACCTATATGGGTGTGTTTTGATTCTCTAAATATGGGTTTCTTGAATTTTGTGTGTATAGTTAAGTTGGTTGTTGATTGGTAAGAATAACTTAAGTAGTTACTTTGTTTTTGAATATGCTAAAATTTTGTGTATTGACATTCTAAATATCCTTAATTAGTTAGTTTGGTAGGTAATGATTTGGGATTTTTGCTCAAATAGGAGGTATTTAGATTGTTACAAAACTTGTTTTTTAGTACATTTCTTTGTTCCTTGGTTTAGTTGTTGTTTGAGTCCAGTTTATTTTGCATGTTTTCTATTGCTGGTGTGAGCGCTTTTTGCTGCTGATTTTGCTCAGGTTTTTTCGCGTATGCACTGGTTTTTTGTTCTTGTATAATGCTGATTTAGTTCCAATTTTGATGTTGTTTTTCTGATGTCGTTTAACACTATTTTTTGTTGTTGTTTTTGTGCTCAACTTTGGCTTAGGGACTTTTTTGGTATTAGATGTGGTGTTTGCTTTTTCTGTTTAGCCGTGGCAGTCTTTTGGCTGTGTGCTTTAGATTTGGAATGTTAGTATGACAGTTGGATCCTCCGCCAGATTAAGGTCGTTTTCTGCCACCTAGTCATTTTTGTTCTTTCTCTTTTATGTTCATCATTCTTTGTACTGAGTTCCTTCGTTATCTACCGTTTTTCTTTTTGATTCAGAACTATTTTTTCACGGAACCTCTGTGCCTGAACTGTACAGCTGCAATGACGTCCTCTCTTCCAAGGTTGAGTCTCTATTCTATATTTTTCCTCAGTTTATGCTTCATACTTAAAAAGCTCAAATTTTTAAATCCTAACTTCATACTTTTTTTTAGATCTGAAAGTTGCTCGTTGTTTAGATCTATTGGTGTCTTGATTTTGTATAAATTTCTTTCTCATGTATTTTGGTTATTTCAATTTATTTGGATATAGGTTCGTGTAGCATCCGTTGAAGCACTTGGACAGATGGTTGGTCTCATAACACGAACGCAATTAAAGGCAGCCTTACCAAGGCTTGTTCCTACGATATTGGATTTGTAAGATTGATCTGCATATTGCTTTAGACAACAAACTTAGTTTCTTGCATGCTTTGTGGTGGGAAAGCATTTTGCTTTGTAGTTTTTTAATGAGTGCATTATAATGAGACTAAAATATAGACGATACTTATGAAAATAAACATGTACTGCAGTATAAATTCTAATTGTTCTATTCTGTTGTCAGGTATAAAAAGGATCTCGACGTTGCTTTTCTAGCAACATGCAGTCTCCATAATCTGTTGAATGCCTCTTTACTGTCCGAAAGTGGTCCTCCTATGCTTGATTTTGAGGTAATGTATGCTGTAAAGTTATTTTTAAAGGTTATTGGTATGTTGAATTTCTTTATCCTACAACTAGGTGCTCTCGTCGAACAACTGAAGTTTTTGGGATACCTGGTTCATGATATTTCATTAAAGGGACATTGAGTGGATTTGTATATTGCTCATGGTTCATGTGCAAGGGCACTTGCATGAATCGGTGTGTTAAACATAAAATTGTTCTTACACCTTCACCCAGATGCTTAACATTTTGGAGCCTGTCTCCCGAGAGTTCACTTGGTTGCAGACTTGTTCTTGCGCCTCGATGTACTCGAGGTACTCGGTTTGAGACTTGGGCACCGAGAGAAGCTTAACATTTTGGGACGGTTGGTTTATGACATTAAGTAGTTGCTTTATAAGTAGTTTCTTTATCTATGGCTTGCTGGAACTAATCCATTGAATATTAAAATAAAATTGTCGGTGCTGTGCAGGATTTGACTCTTACTTTAGGGACACTTTTACCCGTGGTATCTATGAATAGTGAAAGCAAAGACCAAACAGATTTCTCTGTGGGATTGAAGGTATTAGTATCAGTTTCAATTGTTGGAATTGTTTTGGATTTTTGTATAGTAACTTCTGTAGCACTTTTTATTACGAAGTTACAGTTTCACTACTATGTTCCAGTCCTCACTTTTTAATCCCTTGAATTTGATTGTGCATGTCTTTGTAGTATCTATATGTTATCTTTCATTTTTGTGTATTCTATCTGAGATTTAGCCATTATTTATTACAATTGTTTCCTAGAGTTCAATTCCAATAGGAGGCATATTGATTAGACTTTTTTTTGGGTGCTTTTTTGCAATGAAAGTGAAAGGTGATTGTGGTTGATAGGTCGGTTCACTTGGTCATTATCATTTTCTGGAGATTGTCGTTGTCTGCAGTTTTGGTGTATTTGGCTAGTTTGATGTTATAATCTTTAGGCAGAATTTCTTGTTCTGATTTTGGAACAGAGATGTCTTCTTGAATTTGTTATTATGGATTAGAAGGAATAAGCTCATCTAAAACAAGTTTGCTCTAAAGTGAGCAAGTGTTCATTCGCCCTTAAATTTTACTGTGTTGAGATCCGAATGCATTTTAGAATCAAAGGTGTGCATTGGATCCGTCCTTGCTCACTTTAGAGCAGCCTTATTTCAGTTAGATGACATGATTTCCTCAGGGTTTGGCTATTTGACATCTGCAAAAGGTATGGAGACCATTTTGAGCTGATAATTCTTTCCTTCGTTCTTTATGTTTTTGTGGATGGTTGTCTTTGAATCTGTACTAGTAGTCTCTCTTCCATTGATATTCTTTTGGATAATGTTTCACTCAGTTGACCAAATAAGGGTGGATCTTCATTTAATTTAAAGTGCATCATAATAGTGCGAAACCCACATAATTCAAGGGTGGATGCAACTTTACTTTGTTCATGTTGGAGGAGCTTTTTCCTTTTATCCAGAAACGAAGTCAAATGTGTATTTGATATAATCATGTACGGCAGATGTATAATGAGGTGCAGCATTGCTTTCTGACAGTAGGCTTGGTGTATCCAGATGATTTGTTTCTGTTCCTTGTAAATGTAAGTATTTGCAAATTTTAAGTGTATCTGTATAAATGATAACATTCAAGGACTATTTTGTCCGATGCTGTTAGATTCCCGGTTTAGGCCTGAGACTAATAAATGTTCCGAATAAGGGAGTTTGTTACATTTGCTGATGTGGCCAGTTTGTTAGAAGGGAACACCAGTTATATGAAGCAGAGCAATAGCAAGAGGGAATGTTATTCCTTATCGTCTCTAGTTTATATCTTTTGCCAATTCCTCTACACCATAAGATTTTGATGAGAATATGGCCCCATTTCTAGCCTCCAAAATCTTCAATTTTGAGGAGGGCGTTTCGTTTTTTACCTTTCTTAAGACTCTTCTTTGTCCTAGGAGAAAATGGTTGATTCTTATTCTGTTTCCTTTAATGTGATGTAACATTTTTCTTCTTTTGTCTTTGTTTCCAGAAATGTAGGCTGAAGGAAGAAGCATCGACTTTTGGTGCACTTTGTGTTTTGGTGCACTTTCCAGAAATGTCTGTTTTGCGTTCATTTTTTTAATGCATTAAAAATTTGAGATACCTTGTAACCTATATATGGTGATTTTCTTTCCCCTCCTGAAGACTGCAGAGATTAGTTGCATATGTTCATTTTTTTATTTGTTTGTTGTGCTAGTTGCTGAAAAAGCTGGTTAAGTGGAGGTGAGATGTAAAGACATGGATGAAAACTGCATCTGGTCTTAAGCGTCAGCAACTGGACATTCAGCAGCAAGCACTGAAGCTTACTGCCAACAGGTTTTTATCTTGGTTTTTCCTAGCCCCTAGTTCTGAGTGCTCAAAATTGACGTTTTATTCTTCCTTCTGCAATAAAAAAATGTTATGGTGTATGATGCAGTATGTATGGATGCCTGGGATTTTCCAATTCAAGATTTTATGCAAAACCACTGGCTGAGCTCATTACCTTACAAGTAAGAAGAATATGCTGGCTTGTTTCTGCAAAACCAGTCATTACTCATTACCATACTCTCAATATAGTCTCAGACACGTGCATTTTGACTTCCATGTTTGATGTCATACAGGGAAGGGAGATACTACAAAGTACTGTTGATCTTGTTCAAAATAACTTGAATTTAGAGGTTATTTCTACTATACTGTTTCTTGAAGTATTGTATGATTTTATTATGTATACGAGGTCATTTGATTTGACTGGTTGTGTGTGGTATTAGCTCTTAATTATTGTACTGTCTTATAGGTGATCTATGGTGATACTGATTCAATAATGGTTTACAGTGGGCTAGATGATATTGCAAAAGCAACTTCAATATCTAAGAAAGTTATTCAAGTGGTAAGAGTTGACCATTAACTGTGTGAAGTTCCTTTGAACCTATATGATGAACTCGTGGTGATTGGGTTTATATTTACCTCAACTTTCTTTTCTTTTGCAACATAGTATGTCAGAGCCAAACTTTTCCAGCCTTTTATCCCCCCACGAAATAGACTATATTTATTGATTTTTTTCTAGACTTAAAATTTTAAAGAGCATTTGATGTTTAAAATGTTTGTATTTCCTGTTTCTCGCCATCAGCAAGTTTGCTATTACAGATAATTTTGGCATGTTTCAAGAATATATGTTTACAGATAATTTTTACCATATTGTAGTTTTCGTTTTTGATCTAATGATCTGTGATTTCTCCTTTAATTTGTCATTAGGTCAATAAGAAATATCGGTGCTTAGAAATTGATCTTGATGGTTTGTATAAGAGGATGCTACTTCTCAAGAAAAAGAAATATGCAGCTGTTAAGGTGCAGTTTAAAGATGGCACCCCATATGAGGTATGTCTATCTTATTATTTTGCATTATCTAACATTTTAGAAGAACATGCCAGTAGGATTAACATATGGTGCAGGTTATTGAACGCAAAGGTCTTGATATTGTCCGCCGTGACTGGAGCTTGTTAGCGAAAGATTTAGGAGATTTTTGCTTGACTCAAATTTTGTCGGGAGGGTATGTTACCATTGCACACTCTGGCTATTCTGGATGCAATATTTACTCATTTATGTGGTAACTTAATATTGCGGCTTCCGTGCTTATAGGTCATGCGAAGATGTCGTCGAATCAATTCACAACTCTCTCATGAAGGTAAATTGTGATGTCTTATAGTATGAGATATTGGCTTATAATAACCTACCATATGATTGGAGAATTTTAAAGGAAGAAACTTCTTGGATCTTTGGGCCCAAATGCTATAGCAGGGTGGTTTGTTGCCCAGATGTCTTGATGCATATCCAAATTTGATTGGGTTTGTCATTAGCGGATGACACTTCTTATATTGGTCTAATTATTAATCATAGGAGAAGGCGTTGGAGTTTGTTGGAGATTTTGTTCTAGTAGATTTTTCCCTACTTTTTTTCTTCATAAAATTGGAGTATGAGGTTTATTTCTCCAGCCAACCATTGAATGCTAGTTTTAATACAGGTACAAGAAGAAATGAGGAACGGACAAGTAGCATTGGAAAAATACGTCATCACAAAGACATTGACTAAACCACCCGAAGCATATCCTGATGCCAAAAACCAGCCACATGTTCTTGTAAGTACAGACATTTTTTTTTTTACTTAAAATGATCCGATCTGTGTTTTATTTTGTTCTCATCTGCTCAATTCTGAGGATAGCTATCTTGATTAACATATAGGTGGCACAAAGATTGAAGCAACAAGGTTACACATCTGGTTGCTCTGTTGGCGATACAATCCCTTACGTAATTTGCTGTGAGCAGGTTTGTCATTTAGTGCTCTCAATCAAAATACAACTGGGATAACTTCGAAATATGTTGCATCGGGTATTTGAAGTTTAGGCATCCAAAGTTTTGCTTTGTATTTATTATTATGTTCTTTGAGTAGGGTGGTAGTTCAGGCAGTGCGACCGGAATTGCTCTACGTGCCAGACATCCGGATGAATTGAAACGAGAACAGGAGACATGGCTAATTGATATTGATTACTATTTGTCCATGGTAGTGATCAGAAAACTGAAAGAAATGAACAAGAAAAAAATTCCTAATGGAGTTTCACTTTCTGATTTAAATTTTGGCATTTCTGCTTCGCTCTCCATTCATGATCTTTGAATACTATAAATGCATTAGAAAAAAGGTAACAATATATGAAATCGTACTCAAAATCTAGCTATCTAATATTTACATTGAATTGGGGGATTATTATTAGGTTTCTTATTAAATAAGTTAATAAGTATCTTAAATTAGACTAGTGAAAATAGGTAATTTTGACACTTATCGGTTGCCAGATGATCTTTTGGTAATAAAATTGAAGTCTAGTTTTTGCTAATATCCGTAAACTTGTTATTAACAATTTGAGAAGGCTATACCAGAAGTGAGATGAGAACATGCCACAGTTAAATTTATAGACAAAGTTCTGAGATTGATAGGAAATCACTAGACCTTTAGGCTTAGGAATATGCACTCAGAATCAGCAGCTCTTATTCTTCATTTCATAGTACTCTCATTATTGCCTATTCTCTTTCAATTTGACATTTTTACAAGTTTTCTCTTTGTAACCTGTATTAGTGTTGCTGTGGCTAGTTTATTTTGCTTATCCCAATCTTATCCATATCATCAATTATCTCATTGACAAATTGTTTTTTTTCATGTGTTCAGGAACAACTAAGGAAAGGGAAACTCTATTTGTAAAAGGTGAGTTTCTTGTTCTTCAACTTTTATATGATTCTGATTTTAACTTGTGAGATGCTAGGTTATTTTGCTTTATATTATGGGTTTAATTGCAACTTATTGCTACTAGTTTACTAGTTCCTGCTCAACTTCTACAATCTTCATTTCATAGTGGAGGGCCTGCATTTTTGTTGCTAGGTCATTGATTTTTGGCTTTTACATGCCCTGCTGATCTTCATTGTTTAGGTTATGCCTCTGTTAACAAACTTGCTGCAAATGCCTCTGTTAGCATGATGGAAACCATGAACTTCCAACCCACCCACCATTCTATAGACCAAACCAATGAGGAAGACCAAGCTAATGATAATGAGTTTGATGATGATGAAGTTGATGATGATGAGGATGATGAGGTTGATGACGAGTTAGAGTTGGAAGCACAAAATGTTCCTGAATAGATAATTTGATTGTGTTTTGTTAATTCACATATCTATTTGGATTAGTATTTTGTTAAAGCCTACCACTTGGAACTTTCTTTTGGTTAGTATTATGTATTTTGTTAAGACTACCAAGTGCAAAGGCTTTTGTGAATACACAAATCTCCTATGTAATTATATTTTGACTAGTTTATGTATTTAGCATTAAATGGTTAATGTTATTTCTTTCATCATGTTACATTGAATTATTTTGATCTTCTGTATGGAATTTGATAAAAATGTCAGTTATAAAATTACAATATTAAAAAAAATATTGTAATTCTTTTAGTCATAAAACAGTGACCAGTATATTATTCAGCAAACAATTAAAAATAAAATCCAGTTAGCGACCGAATTAGAGACTGTAATTTATAATACAATAAATAAATTTCCGTCACAAATTCGGTCTCTAAATTCGGTGGCTAATTAAGTGGCAAAACCAGTCACAAAATAAGTCACTAAATTAGCTGATTTCTGCCAAGAAAATGGTGTCTAAATCGGTGGCTAGATTCTGTCTCTGGATCAGTCTCCAAAGACGTCTCTATATCAGTCTCTAATTCCGTCTCAAAATTCAGTGACAAAATCGGTCTCTATGTATAGTCACAAAATCAGTCGCGAAACATCAGTCGCTAAACCGGTCACAAAGGATCAGCGACCAGCCTTTTAGCCACTTTTATTTTTGGTCGCTATTTCGGTCACTAAATCTATCAGTGACCGATTTTGCTGATGTAGCGACTGAAAATTCAGTCTCTAAAAGCCTGATTTCTTGTAGTGATATCATCAAAACCCAAAAGAGAGTTGTTCATACATTTTGTTCCAACATACTTTTGACTAACATCAGTCATTCGAAAATCCTTTGCTGAAACTGGAAGTATTCGTTCATTCTCTTTGTCCTTGAAGTTCTTTGTCCGTTTCTACACATGGTCAAAAGAAGACAAAAACTGTACTCAGATCCTTGATGGAGACATCTATAGAAGATGACAAATCTGACGTGGAGTCTGCGTTAATGTAAACTAACGCAGCTTGCTAACTCAACTTATGTGTATTAATGAACTTGATTCCTCAATAAATGGATATGATAGTATATTTCATAAATTAATGGACTTAGTTACATGAACTTGCATAAGTTAAGGGACAAAATTGATTGATTTTAAAGTCAAAGGATCACATTGAACTTTTAAAATAAGTTAAGGGACCAAAGTGATATTTTAAGCCTAATTTTTTTATAAATTTGTAAAAATAAAAGTGATACATTAAACTTCGAATGAATTAATATCAATTACTTTAGAATAATGTTTTGAATTTAATTATTTAACTAATATATTTATAAGAAAAATCATTAAAAGCTTGACCAGAAGAAAAAAAAAAAGAGGTTGACAAAAAAGTTTTGGTCAACATAAAACTAGACATATGTTGTGATAACTTTAAAAAAAATAATAAACATATGTTGTGATAACTAAACATATGTTGTGATAAGTTTTGGCCAATTATAGCTGCTTATGTTTGGGTGGGTTGTGTTGGTTGTAGTTGATTTCTGGTTTGTTCTGTTTGTGTGTGTTTACATACGTTGACAGATAACGAACATATTAGGTGGTTTTGCTTGCTATAGCAGCCTATTTGTGATTAACAAATTGTTTGCTGATTGAAACAAAATGACACTCTTGTAACACTAGTTTAACACAAATATGATTAATAGTATCTTTTGCAAATTTCATGCAATATCCAATTTATGTCACATTACTGTTATAGTCTTGTAGATGTTCTAGTAACATAATTTACAATTGAAAGGAAAAGCCACGTGGTAGTCAATTCTCATTTCATGCTAGTGAATTTGCACTAATTTTGTTTTTGATATTTTATTTGACTTTTTTGCTTTGTTTTCTCTGGAGATGTATACGTGAATTTGATTTAACTATCATTCACTGGACGTGTTTTTCTGAGTTTATTACCGTTATAGGCTATCCGGGTTAGGATCCTCCATTTTCTATTCTCTCAATTTCTTACATTACTATAGTTTTAGAAATATAAATACAAAAATGTGATATTAAATGAGTCCAATCTTTTGTAAACTTCTCAAAATATTTTAAAACTTACTAGTGGAGAGAATAAATGGAGAAAGAAAATGGAGAGATCCTAATCTGGCTATTCTCTGAAAAGTTGACTTTGTGTGCTTTTTTTGGAGTACAGATATTGCTCTAGCAGAAGTTACCAAAGAGAAAAAGCTATCTTATGTGAAGGCATGGGAAGAAAGTGAAAAAACCAAAGCAGATAACAAGTATGTCTATTTCATGTGTTTTTGCATTTTGTAGCTATAAGCATAGTTTATTTAATCAAGAAACATTGCATAGATTTCTGGTACTTGAAGAGAGTGAGAACCCCTTTTTTTTGTGTGTTAGTACTGCTGGTGGCATATACTTCTTATTTTTTGTGTATGAACCTTCTTCTTGTTTTTTAGTTGCTGGTGACATAGACCTTTTGAGGGTTTTGTTTATTTTGTTTTGCCTTTCAGAAGTATTGTTGGAGTTATGAGTATTAAATTTTGTCAATTAAAAAAAAAAAGATTTGGTACAGTAGCTAGTAAGCAGAAATTGCAAGAAAAAAACGTAATAATTCACATCGGTGTGTAACCAACCCGATGTGAAATGTGTACCAATTATACCTATTTCACATCGGTTTCGATTGTACACGCGATGTGAAATCCTATGTTTTCAGACTTTTGGCTCATATCAAATCACTGATTTTCTGCCCGATGTGGATTACGATCTATCACAACTGTTCCGTACCCGATGTGAAAAGTGGGTGACATACAACATCACCTTTAGGGACATCGGCTGGGACCCGATGTGAAAAGTCGATTTCCACCGATGTTAAAAGTCATTTCTGTATAGTTAAGTATGCTTGACATATCTAGGTACTCTGATTTCTTGTCTTATCTCTTGAACCTTGTAAATGGTATATTTTTTCTTTTAGTAAAAATCATCCTTGTTTCTTAACCTAAAAAGTTTTAGGAGCATATAAGTCTTTATGAGCAATGTCATGTACTGATGATGGCAGTTCATGTTCTGGTTTAGTAGTTGGTGTTTTCCTGTTCTTCATATAGTTTTGTTTTTCAGTTAAGTGTAATGTATTACAATCCTGTTCTATAATCTATGTAGTTTTGTTTCAGTGCTTTGGGAGAGTTACTGATAGAAAGACAAGTGATCAATGGGAGATTGTTTTTGAAACTCAGGTTCCTCTTTCGCTTCCTCTTTTAATGCTTTTTTTTTATCAAGTTCTGTTGTTTTATGACTTAGCATTATGTGAACCTTATTTGATCTATGTGTACGTGTGTGTGCATGTATCAGAGAAGTTCAAGAAGAGAATAACATTAAGGAGATAAGGAGGACCATACATATGTAGAAGAGATCAGAGATAAACTTTACAACATAATTGAAGAGCTTAAGTTTACTTTATAAACATTCATGGTTGCTGGACTATGTTACACATTGTAATATTACAATTTATGTACAAAAATTATTTATATTAGTATTAATAATTGCTATTTATGCGAATCATTCAGATAATTTTTTAGTTAAAAAAGTGACTATTACAGCGGTTCAAACAGCCACTGCTCAATTTTTTTTTGCTGAAAAAGTGTATATTACGGCGGTTTAAACCGCCGTTTTAACCAAACGCGTATTACGGCAGTCATCATGACGGTACTTGTTAAACCGCCGCTTTAAACTTTGTGGCAGACAAAATTTCGGCAGTTTTGAAACCGCCATAATGGTGCATAGCGGCGGCTAAAACCACCGGAACATCCAAATTTTAGCCGCCGGAAAATACACATGTTTTTGTTGTACTATTGGAGTCCGCCAACTTGTCGCAATTGTGCCTTCAGAAAGTAAAGTGACGGAACTTCAAGGGTACTTTGAATAAAAAACAATGTGTGTTACTTTTGTGACGTGTTCAACAACACTTCAATGACACATTCAATAAAATATTAATATGTGATTAAAATTGTGGGAGGCCAAAGACCCAAGACACTGAATGAATCGAATCAAAATCATATTGAATCAATTCAAAACACTTAAACTAAACAATGATTTGTGAGGTCTAGGGATGTCAACCTGATCAGGATGTCTAGATTCACAACGATTCTTTGCACTTATCATGTTTGCCAAAAAAAGTTATATTCAATTGAAGATTTACATTTAATTAGGTTTAGTGGACATAAGTTAATGTAAACTAACGCAACTCGCTAACTCAACTTATGTGTGTTAATGCACCTTGGTTCCTCAATAGATGGATATGATACTATATTTCATAAATTAATGGACTTAGTTGCATGAACTTGCATAAGTTAAGGGACCAAATTGTTTGATTTTAAAATCAAAGGATCACACTGAACTTTTAAAATAAGTTACGGGACCAAAGTGATATTTTAAGCCTAATTTTTTTTATAAATTTGTAAAAATAAAAGTGATACATTAAACGTCAAATGAACTAATATCAATTACTTTAGAATAATGTTTTGAATTTAATTATTTAACTAATATATATATAAGAAAAATCATTAAAAGCTTGACCAGGAAAAAAAAAGAGGTTGACAAAAAAGTTTTGGTCAACATAAAACTAAACATATGTTGTGATAACCTTAAAAAAAATTAATAAATTAATTTTGGAATGAATCAGAGGTTGACAAAATAGATTTGGTCAAAATGAAACCAAACATATGTAGTAGTAGTATAAAACATTTTTTGACAAAAATATTTAAAACATTAAATATACAGAATACTGTAATAAATATACATATACTAATGATTGACCATACAATGATTTGATATTTAAAAATTGTAGGGAAAAAATTATTAATTAAAAGCTGTTTTTCTTACAATAACTACATATAGTAATAACGACTAATTCAATATTACGTTAATTAAAAAAATTATATTATATATTAATTAATATTTGTAATGTCTAAATTAAAAAAAATAATATCTCTTTCACTAGGTTCAACAGTATATATAACAACGACTAGATAATATGTTTCATTGTGAGTGCATCACTTAACATATTCCGCAAGTATGATGATTTCAATCTCCAAAATTGTGTTATCAATTTCTATGTTACTAACAATTCTTGTTGCTTTGCAGTTTCAGGAAGGTGAAAGTAACATATTTCATAAAAAAAGAGTATTTGTTTACATCACCAGCAACATAACTGATGCACAGCTTGGTCTTCACTGTAAAGATAAAGAGACTGATCTTGGGCCACAGAGACTAAATTTTGGAGAAACTTACAGCTTTTCTTTTAGGCCTATAATCTTTGTACAAGCAAAATTATACTACTGTGGATTTTCTTGGATGAATGAACATAAATTTTTTGACATTTATGTTGAAACACGAGATGACAAAGATTGCAAAAGAGATTGTCGTTGGAAAATAGATAAATCAGGACCGTGTAAGTTATTGGGGGATGATACTCAATGCTTTTATTGGAAACCTGACAATAGTACTCTTAATGTGTAACTTGTTCAATACATTCTTCAATGAAGTTTATGTAGAAGAAGGAATAAAAATAATAAAACGATATATTATAAGTTTTTCTATATCTCATAATTTCCTTCTCGTTTCTTTTGATGAAAAAAAGCCTTTTTTACTTTGATTTTCCTGTAAAAACTTACTTGTTTAAAGGTGAAAATTGTATGGTTCATTTCATTACATAAGTGAGTTTACTAATAAAAAAAAATACTATTAATGAGTTCACCTTTTTGAAATCTAAAAATTTATTGAAGAAAAAAGGTAGAAAAAAATAGAGGGCATAAACTTAACCCAAGAAAGAAAAATTAATATAAAATAAATAAAAAATTGATCAAGCATTATAACAGAGGTCGTTCGACATATTTTTTCTTCTTTGCCTTAGAGGTAACTCTTATAAAAGGTTCTCCATTTGCGATAGAACAGTTTTGTAAATCTTTAGTAGTTGTCGTCAGGCCCGACCCTTAGCAAGTGCAACGTGAGCTAAGGAACCGGGCCTCACAATTTTGATAGCCTCAAATATTTTTATTACTTTTTAATATAAAGATTAAAATTGTTAGTTATATATGAAAATTAATCGGCATCTTGCAATGGTTCGGTTGTAAAATATAATGAATTTAGGTGTGTCGTCTTAGGTTCAATCACAACCATTTGTGTTTTTCTTAATAATTTTAGTTTTAGTTAATCTAAAATAAAACATAAAAATTGTAAAACGCAAAATTTAAACTTGATACAAAATTCTCAATTACATACACCATTATTAAGCCATTACAATGCTTTTATAAAATAAAAAATTAATACGCATTTCGGAGTTCTATACTAAATGTAGAAAACTACCTTTTTTTTATTATATGCATTGAATTTCTTGTCATTTGTTTGTATTAACACAAATTAAGTCCCTTAAATAATTAGTATTTATTTCAATTGTTTTAGTGCATGCTTGTATTAGTTTGTTACTTTTTTTCCCCAAAAATAGTACTAGTTTATCGTCACTATATAAAGATAGCAAGGACCAATATACCTTTTTTAAGCAAAAAGGACCAATATACTTGAGATTCATTTTGCACTAAATAAGTGATGATTTTTTTTTTTTAAGTTTTTGGTGTTTCTTTTTTATTAGGGATCCTATTTTTAATATTAGAACAATTAGTGGCTAGTGAAATTCAATACAAGTTAGTTAGTTACTCTAGTACAAACTAGTTTTACTTAATTTATAAGGATGACTAAGTTTGATGTTATTGATGTTATTTACAATTTAAACATAAAATAATTTTTTTAAAAAAATTGCATTTTTATTAGCGGTTCGATTTTAGTATTTGAGCAAGGCCTCCAATTTAATTAAGACGGCCCTGTTTGTCTGTCTCTTTCTAATATGTATATATCCTATGCTTAGTGTCTCTAACAATTGTATCCTTCAAATTTTTTAATATCTTAATGTCATTAGCAACAATGGGAGTCATACTATCATCACTAACAATAATATTTGAATATCCACCACTCAAAGATAGCATAATCCTTATTTGTTACCGTATAATTCCAAGAGACAACAATATGCATATCAAGATATCCATTACCATGATGTTCCTCTCATTGTTTCCTGGCTTAATAATAGACCGTGTGTGCACGGTTTCTATAATGTAATAAAGAGTATCGAAGCCCATACTAGTGTTGATTATCAATTCTTGTATCTAAATTAATAATTATCTAAAAAGATTAGATTTTTATGGGCTGATTGTTGGTATAAAATAAACAATAATATAAAGGTGTCTTAGTATTTTGGTTTCATCAGAATCATAGAAACTCCTATCCAAATTCACTTTGTTTTCTATGAAAATTAATGTGACCTATCTCTCATTTCAGAGATGCATAAACGTGTTTTTGAACCAACGAGATGTCATATTTTAATGGTGGTATCGTTGACAAAATCCGTTAAGCTTAATTACCCTATGTCACCTCAAAGGAAACTAGACTATTTTCATGTTTCAAATCCTTTATTTTATCTTACAAATCTGACACCAACCTTCACCTTTTAATACTTCAATTGGTGTCTAATATTATGAATTATAATATTAAGGGAAACCCTTCTTCGCCACTGCAGGTCTCATAATTGATGTTAAGCATGGTAAGTTGGCATTCAATGTAGGAGAGGAAAAGATTGAGTTTGAAATTGCTAATCTAATGAAAAGTCCTTCCATTCAGGACTCATGTTGTATGATTGATGTTATTGACCATTGTGTGAAAGAATGTTCTTTAGCATCATCTGCACACAATGGTCTACATGACCCAGACTGAGCAAAAGAATCTTTTTTTATCCGTCAAGCTAGTGACGTTAAAAGAGCGTTGCATGGGAGGCAACCCACGGGTTAATGTTATTTCTTTTGTTTATGTTTTTGTAGGATAATAAGAGGAGAGCAGTTGAGTAAAAGTTAGTAAATGAGGCGCATGACAGAAATGTCCCGGATGCATCATTTCCATATCCACCAGGCGCCTCCGCCTGAGCAACATTGAAACATGTGAGCTTTGCTACCCTTTTTGTGTTGCTTTATTTGACTCATTGAGGACAATGTCTGGTCTAAGCATGGGGGGGGTAAAATTATCTTGTGTCTTTAAGTGTCTTGTTTTTTGAATTCCTCTTGTTTGAATTTTTGTTTGTGTCAAGCCGAAAGGTGATGTAGCAACTTTTTAGTAGTGTATTGAAAAGAAAAAAAATAAATAAAGGTCGAGTTTTATGATGAATTTTTGCATGTAAACAAAACCTTATGCTTTAAGTGTTTCACTAAACCCACATCAATTGTATTGTGAACCCCTCTATTTTAGAGATTCACAAAGTTGTAGATTTTGAGTAAGTGTGTATATTGGCATTTTAAGGAACAATAAGAACTTTAATAGTAATCATAACTTTAAAATTTCACAAAAAAAATAATATAAGTTAGTGTGGGCAACAAAAAAAAGTCGTAAAAGGTGTAAAAAGAAAATAAAAAAAATAAAGGGATCAGAGCACAATAAAAATAATAAATTGGGTCACTGTGAAATATATTCACATAGTGTAGGTGGTCCTAAAAATAAAGAGAAAGTGATAATAATGTCTTTCTTTAATAAAAAGTGACTGAGTTTTCCCATGAAAAATAAACACCAAGTGCCCAAGAAAAAATTCCCACCTAGGTTATATGAAATGATTGTGACATTTTACTCGTATGTTTACCATCAAGGTTAGGATTTTTTCTTATAATGTCATTTACACAAGAGCAATAAAAAGCTGGACTACACACACACTCACATGAAATAGTTGTTGGGTTGAAAAGAATTCTGAAAAGCACATGGATTGTGATAAGTGTACCTTGAGAACAAAGCCTTTGAAGAAGAAAAGAAATTTTTTGTTCATATTAAAATTGTGTTGTTGATTTTCTTTGCCTTTTACTTGAGGACAGGCAAAGATTCAAGCATTGGAAAATTTGATAAGTTGTAGTTTATGGTGTTTTTAGCATTTAAATTCAATAAAAATTAGTTTGTTTTAGTCTTGTTTTAGAGTTATTTTACTACAAAATATTAGTTTTCATTTTCAGGACCAAATAATGAAAAAAGGAAGAATTTTCAAATGCTGAAAAAAGAGCACGACTGTGTGTCCTGTTTGAAGAAAAACCAGGCAAAATGTCGAAAGTTGAGCACAGTCTGTGCGCCTATCTAGCACGACCGTACGCCATTCCCAGTCTGCAGAATTTCAACAGTTTTTAAGGCAAGCATGACCGTGCGTGTTATGCAGTCAGAAAAAGATGTTACAAACTCTTGGAATTTCCTAATTAATGGTTTGTAACTCGAATTTAATGAATTGTCCGAGGTTCTAGGCTATAAATAGACCTTATTTATGAGGCAAAAGACATCTTGACATTCTTGTAAACTTACTCTATATTGGAATCAAAGTTTTACATTGTTCTAAACTTATTGTTCTTATTTTTTCTGCATTTTACATTTCTTGCTCTTTATATTTCTATTCTTTACTTTTCTGCACTTTATTTTCCAGCACTTTACATTTCTAGCTGTTTATTTTCATGCCTTTATATTTCATGTCTTTATATTTTAATCCATTATCTACTATGATCATGAGTGAGTAGACTTTTCTAGTTGTGGGATTGTTGGACTAATCTAATAATTGAATCATATTCAACCCAAGTCTAGAATCTATTTTATTTAAATTCTTTTTCTAATCAAATTTCATAATTTTTAATCTTAATAACAAATATCAAACGGAGTACCGAAATGTGAAGTTTGATATTGTTATTTATCATATCTCAAATATCAAATGAAGGACCAAAATGTGAAGTTTGATATTGGATCAAATGAGATTAGACAAGATAAACAAAATATGAGAATAGTTCTGTGAGTCTTTGGATAATAAGGTTCTACTTAATGGGTCTCAATGATAATCAACCATGATAATATGCTTGATTATTATTGAGATACATTTATGTATTCTTAAAGGAAACATAAAATACCAAAGAACACCTTGTCCTTGGAATTGAATTTAACATAAAATAGAGAAATAGAGAGTGAATGTTTATGATTTAGCACTATGATGAAAACAATAATCCTATGACGCATTTTAAATCTGAATTTTAAACCAAACAAACATACTCTCAAAAACTTATTCCTTTTCAAATTTCAGCTAATCAAAACTGAGAATTAGATTAGTAATCACAGAAACTCCCTATGGATCGATATTTTTACTACTCAATAGAACCGTACAGTTGCGAATTTGTATCAATAATTGCGCCAACAAGGATGAATCCATAGACACGAATGATAATAATAGCATTCCAAAGACAAAAGTTGAGGGGCAAATTGCCAATTCTCGACCTATTATAAGCAGAGTTGTGCAGGAAGATCTTACGGTGGTCCAGAAAATGTTGGAGGCTAGGGTTGTTGGTAATGAATTCCCACCTTACATTAGGGGTGTTCAAAACCGAACCAATCCAATAGAAAAATCGCAAACCGAACCAATCCAAACCGACACCGCAAAAAACCGCATTTAGTTTGGATGTATTCGGATCGTTTTCTTACTCAACCGCATGGTTTGGTTCGGTTTGCGGGTTTTGTTTTATCAACCGAAACAAACCAAACCAAACCAAACCGCAACATACGAAAAACACTAATTAAACATATGTCACCTAGACCAATATTCATAGAAACTCAATGGAAACTTTTATAAAATGACATATTTTTTCTCTTGTTAAGTTTCTTCTTAACTTTTTATTTCAAAAATATGTTTATGTGTTACTTGAACTTTTAGATAATGATAAAATCTTAGTATTTGCATTTCTTACATAATAAGATTATTGCACACGTTTTTAATTTGGTTTATGTTGTTGGGAATATTGCTGGAAATTTGTTGTGTTTTAGCTGTTTAACTTGATTTTAATGTTGAAAACAAAAAATTGTATTAGCTCGATAAAAACCGCACAAACCGATCCAACCCAAACCGCATTGGTTTGGTTTGGTTTGGTTCGGATTTTATTTTAGATGTCAACCGAACCAAACCAAACTGCATGTTTTTTATCTTGCGGTTCGGATGACTTTTAGCCTTAAAACCGAACCAAACCGCACCGCGAACACCCCTACCTTACATCATGAAGAGTAAAGGAAAAATACATTAATTATAGCCCTAATATTCTTCATCTCCTTCCCTGAACAAAAATAACAATATGAGAGGATGGTGATGGTATTAAACTTTTCAGTTTGGTCCCTTATTTTCGCTTCAATCTATCGATTTGGTTTTATTTCGTTAATTTTAACTCATATGTTTAAAGTGGACCAATATTATAGGTGATCAACCATATACCTCATTAATTTATTTTATTTTAATCTTTTGACCATTTTCTCAAAAACGAGATCGTAGAATAAAGGAGGTCCATCAGATCTAACGATGTATTATCATCATCTAATTTATTTTACATTTCTTCATCTCCTTCCCTAATATTCTTCTTCACGTTCGTATAATCTTCATCGGCCTTCAACATCTTCATAAAAAAAAAATAAAAAAGTTCATAGTTTCAACTTCAAATATTCATCCAGAATTAACAAAAACCACATAATCAAACATTTAAACCCAAAACTAACCCAGAACTCAGAATTAAATCCTTTTAATTAAGACAAAATAAATTAAACCTTCACCACCATAGTATGAAGATTTGGTGAAAACCAGAAGAGTGTATTCTCAACATCATCTAGCTCAGAAACCACATGATCAAACCTTTAAACCCAAAATTAAACCAAAACTCTCTCTCCTTTGAAACCTATGACCATTCAAATGATTTGGTGATTGAACAAAAGTGAGCTAATCGAAGGATTTGGTGAACAAAGGATTTGGATGGAAGAAGAATCAAACAAAAACGTGTTTCTAGGCATGAAGGATTTGAGTGTTTCTGGGCGTGAAATTTATGTTTTTGATTGCATTGAACAAAACCCAGAATTAACACCATCACCATCCTCTCATATTGTTATTTTTGTTCTTATCAGTATCATCGTTTTCTTATCCTTTTTTATTCTGAATTTTCGTTATACCTTTTTCTTATTCGGATCAAAGCCAGGGTTCATAAAAACGATTATTACCCAGAAAAAAAATCACCTTTTTTCTCGTTTTTTGTGTGTATAGAAATCGAAGGAGTTACGTTATTTTGATGAAAGATTGAAAATTAAAGCTGAAATTAAAAACATGTGAGTTAGAATTGAAATGGGTTGAATTAAACTTGTTTAGAAATTTGAGCCCGAAACAAGCAAAAACAACACCTAATTTTTTGAATTTCTTTTTCAGGGTTTTTTTTTAATGAAGGTTGATGAAGAAAAATATAATATGAGTTTTAAATTTTTTATTTTCTGAGTTGAGTTTTTAATTTTTCTGATGAAGATGATATACAGATGAGAAAAGAATACGAAGAAAAAAAATTGTTTTAGTCGTTCAATGTTACATGCAATCAAATGGTTGAATTTATATTGGGGATATTAGACATTAAAAAACCAACAAACCATTTTGAAACAATTTTCATATTTTTATAGTTATAGGACCATTTTAAAACAAAAAATTAAGTTAAGAGATCGACTGGTTAATTAAGCCTAACTGTTATGTTAAAGATTATCACATTAGATAAAATATAATGTAAACAATTGTGTATAAGTAAAAGTGGTCCCCATCTCACAAGCCGTTTTGGAAATTGTCTTACGTCCAACCACGATTTTTAAGTGTTTATAAATGGGACAATCTTCAACTCACAAGAGAGGCAATCCTCACCTCACAAGCCGGTTTTGTGGGGTTGTGTTAAGCCCAACCACAAACCGATTTTGTGGGGTTATGTTAGGATAAAAATGAACAATCAAAACCTTAGCAGCCACGCCAAAGAATCCGGTTCGCACAATCTCTTCAGCCTACATTGTGTCAAATTCACCCACTCATCCAACCAAAAAAACTATTGAAACTCAATTCTGCAGAGATAACCCAAAAGATCATTTCCAACATGGTTCAATATACTTTCAATATCAAGGACAGTAGCAACCTTACTCCTGTCAAATTTAATATATCAGGATGACCCTATTTTTTCAATAAATATAAAGACGGGCCAGTAAAAATATCCATAATCTGAAAATCCATTCTTAATAACTTTATAAAGACAGGTGCAGTTCATTGCAAATTGAAATTTCAACTGTTTTCAATTGTATAACACGAGTTAATTCTGTCACCAAGGATACGGATAATTGTAACACGTTAAAAAACAAAGATGACAGATCAAATCTTAAATTAGACATACAACGAGCAAGGATCATCCATGGTAATAAACAAGACAGAGTTTCTGAAACCAGAAATAAGCAGCAGCAGAAATCATTGCAAAAGACACTTCGTCTTTCACAATAAGATGATCCAATGCCAATCCAATGATCTAACCATATAAAAAGAAAACAAAAATCGAATTCTACAACACATACTTTCAATGAAATTTCACATTCCAAAACCAAACACAGATCGAATCCTCTGGAATATGAGATCCCTCCACCCCCTCTCTGTATTCTCCACAACAGTCGCATTCCCAAATCTGCATTTGAAATCAATAAATTCAATAACTCAATTCTCCAACACGAAATTATCCATCAAAACCAAAATAGTCAAACACTTAACCTGTCTTCCTCAGGCACATCAGTGTGTGTTAGCTTCACAACCGTAACTCCAAATTCAGGCTCCTCAAATACAATTCTCACCTACATAATTCACAATCATACAGAAATAAATACTAAAATCACATTCAGAACAAGGTTTTAAACAAAGGTTTACAAGTGCAACTTAGGTTACAACATCATAGTTTATGATATTTCTGCAACTGTGGTCAAGACCAGAATTCTAAATTAACTGATGTGGTCAAATCACGGTCCTTGCAGTCAAATGCAGCTGAAGCAACTTCAATCACAATCACAATCATATTGAGGTTTCACCGAAAAAAGTTAAACCCAAATTGAGACTGCATTTTCCATATTTAACCACAAATATCCACAATATTACTACCCTATCTGGATAAACAACCTAATTAAGCGCTTATAATAAAAATTATTTCTTTGACAAAAGATGAAATAAAATCAAACTATAGTAAAAATTATTGGCTTAATTTCATATTTGGTCCTTTATTTTCATCATTTTGCGTAATTGGTCTCCTATTTCAAAATATGGTGCTATAACATGTTTTAAATGAAGTTTTTAAGGGAAAATTTGTACAATTTCATCATGTTAATCATTTTCCATCATCATATCATAACCACGTCATTTAGAATATATCACATCACCACTTGTTCAAAAAAGAATATATCACATCACCAATTTTTGGTTAAAAAATAGGACAGATGACCAAAACTGTTAGATTTTAATATAAAGCGACCAAATCTGCACATAAATGAAAATAAGGGGATCAAAATTGCAAATTAAGCCTAAATTATTTTGATAAGCTATCCTATAGAGTTTATAGAAATAAGTTGAAAACCAATTATTAACATGTCATCAACTATTTTACTAGTTCTCCCGGTCAGTCTCAGAGTGTTTATGCCTAATATACAAGTGTCACAAGTGTTTATGTCTAAAATACACACACTCAAATAAGTCAATTCAAAATTTCAAATACATACAGCAATCCAACTATGATTTAAAACCTTAATTCCAAACAGAAAACACAAACAAACAAGTATTAATGCCTAGTCCATAAACTCGAATAAGTCAATCCAAACAGGCCCTATATACTGCAACGCAACCGTAATCTAAAACCTTCGAAAATAGAAAAACCCTTGATTCCAAACAGAAAAATAAATCAAACAACACTAACCAATGATTGCATTCCATCAGGCCAACTTCCAAATCTCCATCTCTGAACAATCAACTTCCCTTCTTCCAACTCCAAATTCGTCCCTGTAACAGACCCATCAAAAATACTAAACTCACCCCCAACCTCTTTACTAATCCTAGCATTACTCTGCGTAAAACCCTTCCATCTATTCTCATCCATCATTATCTCAAACAAATCCTTCGCCCTACAATTAAACTTCTCATTCAAACTAATCACTTTACACCCCTTCTTCCCCTTCTCCTTCGCAACCGGAACAACTTCCTCCTCCTCTTTCTTCACCGCCGCAACCGAATTCTTCGGCAAAACCTTCTTACTCTCAAGATCATCCTTAACAGGTCCCCCTTTCGACATACTCTCAACCCAAACCCTAACCTTGTCCAAAATCAACCCTTTCCCTTTCAAAATCATAGCATCCCTCAAACTCTTTGCAATTTTCCCTTCTTCTTTAACACTAACCCTAATTTCAGGATCTTCATCAGCATTCTCATCAGAAATATACGGAATATCAACACCTCCATTAACCTTCTGCAAAATCTTTCCTTCAGAGTCTCGAGATTCTCCTTCCCAGGTAAGGGATACGCTGATTTCGTATCCGGGTATGATTTTACCCTTACGGACATTAACGTAGGCTTCGCCGGAAAGTTTTTGGACTTTTTTGACGGTGATTCGGAGATAATTTTCGTCGTCATCGATGATTTTGAGATTGGTGAAGAGATTGTTGAAGAAGGTTTTAGACCATTCTAAACAATTAGTTTCGGACCAGTGCCAGTTGTGAACGTTTTTTCCGTCTGCTCTGTCTTCTACGATCCAACGTTTGTCTCCTTCACCGTATTTCGCCATTTAATTATTCAATTGAAATGATAATGTTGGATTTGGGTATGAGATTTGAGTTTGGTGTGTTATATAGAGAATGAAGAAAAGAAACCCTGGTTTGGTTTCAACTCCAACAAGTGAGGCGGAGGAAGGATCTAGAAGTCAGCTAAAGTGGGATTAGATTTTGTTTGGGGTCTAAATTAAAATTTATAGTAAGTAGGGTGCTTAAATCATAAAATAGTACAAAATTATATTTGTAATCTCTTAACTTGATTATTTTTTATTTTTTGAAGAAGTTAAATGAAATATATTAATAAAACAACCTTGATTTTTCGGCACAAGACGTGTCAGAAAATCGAAGGAAAGGTGTATCTTACAATCAGAACATATAACAATGAAATGGGCCGAAAATTCAAATTAAAAGGCACCTTTTAAACATAATAGAGGATTGAATCGCCACATATGATAATGAAAAACAAAATGAACATGATGCGTCTTCAACAAACAAAAAATTGAAGTTTAATTTGGTCAAGGAGGTGTTGTAATGTTTTCATTTTTAGTTGAAATATTATAGCATTTCTTTCTTTCCAAAAGACCCAAACGATAGATAACCAAGTGAAATGACCGAATATATTTTGAGAAACTTCCAAAAGCTCCAAATTGAGAAACTTTTGAATATATTTTGAGAAACTTCCAAAAGTACCAAATTTTGAGAAGCCTAACTAATTTTAGCACCCCTCCAAAGTTGACTGAAAAAAAAAATCACAATGAATAAATAGATGATCCACGTCTTACGATTTGCCACAACCTCCCGCACAAAATTGTGTAGTAACCATATTCACTCCCCTCCTAATTAAATTATCAATTGTAGGAATGTGGTTGTGAGAAGACGCCACACGAAGATACTTAATTTCAAAGGAACTTTTTTACGCCAAATAAAATTATAATCTCAGCTGTAACGTTGCGGTCCACCGAGAGAAAGAAGTTATATGGCTACTGACATTGTAATTACTTCAGACATACAATTTTCAAAAGTCATTTGTCATTGACATTTTCCTGCAAAGCACTCCTCCAACTAATCCTACGCAAATTCCAAGCCTCACCCCCCCCCCCCCCAACCTAACAACTTCATATTAGCCATTGTTGCCGTTTTATTCTCATAAAGGTCAAAAAGACAACTAAACTTATCCTTCAAAGTCACCCTATCTAACCAAGGATCCCGCCATAATAAAGTTGAATTGTCGTCCCCCACCTCACGCTGAATGTTCTCGTTAAACCACCCTGCAATGCCCATCCCAACACCGATTCTAATATTGGTTAAATTATTCGACCAAATTGAAGCCCCTCTTCCCCCCCCTCACCAATATTTCCTCCCTCTCCAGTGTATCTAGCTGAAAGAACTTTATATCACAAACACCCGCACTCCTTCTTTAACCTCCAATACCATTTACCAAGTAAAACAATATTAAACTTTCTTAACTGCTTAACCTCTAATCCTCCAAACTTCTTTTTTGAACAAACAGTTTCCCAATTGCATATTCTTTTGTTGATCTCTAGTTATAGTGATACTCTGTCCAAACATAACTTTAGTTATAGTGCTACTTTGAACAAACTGAACCCCATATTCCCCATGTTAGCCTGGATTTTTGAACATACATTTCGACATGCAATATGGTTATGAAGACCACGAAATTATCTAAGTACAAGAGGACGTACAAGTATTTCGACAAGAGTTATGAGAAGGTTTTTGACAAGTGTTTGTTCACTTCGATTGGTGTTAACCTGTATTTTCAAGTATGTATTTCAACAGGAGAAATGGTTATAAAACCATCAAATTTTATAAGTGGAGGATGCATCATAAGCTTTTCGACAGGAAAAAGGTGTCTAAAACTGCAAGATTCTCTAAGTCCAAGACAAAGGCATGATGATTTCGACAAGTCTAGTTCAACAGTCTCTAATTTCGACTGGAAGAAGATTCAAATTCTCTGGAGAAGCAAGAACAGCAGTTCAAAACACGTGGAAAACAAGTCAAAGTTGTCGAAAGGATTTAGTTTTTAGCCGTTGGTATGTTAATTATGATTTCTTATGTATATATAGTAGTTTTTCATGGGAAAAACGGGTCAGTCACAAATCATACTTACAGAATTCTAAAAACTCAAAGTACCAGCGTCTAGAGAAACGAGTCACAAAATGTATTTAAAGATTCGCTGAACCATTTACATTTCAATGCAATATAATTTACCTTTCTTTAAATGCTTTTGTCTTTAGAATTCTAAGTCTTTTAGTTTTAATTATACAAATATTCTGTTGATTTCTGTCAAAAGACGGTTATCTTCATACTAGAAAGCAGTTTTCTTCATCTTTTCATAAACAAACTCATAAAGATGATGAATATTCAAAGTTTTCTGGAAATAACAATGCACAACATGTTCTAGGATTTCTAGTTTAATCCTGCTTGTAATAATCAAAACTAGTCTTATTGTTTACTAAAAACACCGGTAAACACCCCCTCTTATGTTCTAACTAAGGATCGTTGTCTTTAGTTAGAACATCATCATTCTACGGTGTGTGTTGCGGGGGTTGTCGTTTTGTTTGGCTTGGGGGGGGGGTTCACTTTGGTTGTGATTGTTATGGCGAGGGATAGTGTTTGTGATTGTTGGAGGATTTTATTTTTTAAGGTGGTGATGAAGTTTGAGTAAGATGAATTGTTGTTTATCGATTTGTGGTCAAATGAGGTGCGACTGTTGTAAGTGGTTATGATTGTTGTGTCTCTGTTTTGGGTTTTGACAATGGCAGGGGTGTTGGTGTATGGTGTTGAGGCTTTTGGTTGGTTTTGGGGCTAATGTTGGGAGGTCTTGTGTTGGAATTTGAAAGTTTATTTTGTATCGGCTTGTGTCGGATGAGGTGAGGGATGTTGTGGAAGGTTGTGGTGGGGGCTGATATTGTTGTTGCTCAGTGGATTCTAGTTATAGGTTTTTCTTGCTTGCTATTTGGAGTTTGGGTGGACACAGTGGATTGCGGGTGTGGGCCGATTTTAGTGGTCTTTTAGTGTTTGAGGTTGGGGGTTTGGGCAATTGGTATTGTCCATGTGAGTTTGTATTTGTGTGGTTTGGTTTGGTTGTTTTGTGTAATTGTTTGGGTGCCATTGGTAGCTCTTTGAGGGGTGATCAATTTGGCTTTTATTTTGAGGTCTTGTACATGGACTTTGCTTTGTATGTGTCCCTCTATTTAGGTGTTCCATCTATATATGGAGCTCATTGCTTTGTAACTTTTGTTTCTCTAGTCTTTGTTCGTCTTGAACAGGGGCTTGTTATCAATAAATTTAGCTTTTTAAAAAAAAAAATCATATATTCAATAAAACAAAGGTTGAATATCAGCTTTTCATAGGTCTTATAAAAATTTCCTTTTTAATTAAGAGAATATTAATGTCGGATAATAAGACAAGAGGTATAGCCGTTTAAGGGATTTGTAATTTTTTGTATAAATATTTGTTGTATCTCTTTTGTCTATGAGTGATCTTTAGAGATAAAGGGCTTTTTAGATAATTAATCATTTGTACTTGAAGATTAAATATTTGATGATCCAACAGAGCCTGATGTGTGATCTTCAATATTAAATCAAGAAGATTGGTTTGATATATTATTGAATTAATCATCTAGAGGATTGCTTTATCAGATTATTGATCTTTGACTTTCTTGACATTGATCGTGCAAAGGATCATCATGTCCAAACGATGGCTTAGAGGTTTGGCATAAATGATGATTTTTATCGACTTTCCGTTGACCAAAGGATTCACTTTGTTTAGGCTTGATCAACTTTTTCTTGTTCTTGATGATCACTTGACATTTCTTCATTAATTGTTGCTCATCTTCTTCGGTATTATACTTCAGACTAGATGACCGACCATTGATTCTTAGTATATCAAGTATAACTATGTCTAGAGGATTGACATTATCTTTAATATTTTGCTTTATAGTAACATGCACACTTGAGCACACAACGCTCATTTATTATTAGTCTTGTTATCATCAAAACATATTCCATATTGTTCTGGACCGGCCAGAAGGCCAACCAGACAGCGACACGTGGACCAAACATCCACCACTCCAAGGAATATCAACCTAAAGGCGCACACTAGACTATCGTATGCGAGGCAGCATTGCAGCGCGCCCCCCGCATCTGACACCGTACACGTGTCCCTAATCACACGCCGCATATCCTAGAGGCGGTTATTCCCGTGGAGCGCCTATATAAGGGTGAGGTAGCTTCACCCTCAAGGTAGGATTCACTTTACACACACTTTTCACGCACTCTTTCTCAGTTCCATTACTGACTTGATCGTCGGAGTGCTAACGTGTCTGCAGGCACCTTTCATTCAACCGCGAAGACGCGTCACAAATGTACCGGAGCACTTTCCGTCACCGTTGCCTTCATTGGTCTCTTACCGGACATATAATTTGGTGCTAGAAGGAGAGGATCGTTCGTTAACCACCTCGGTCTAACGATCCTCCACCGTAACCGTTTTCTGTTACGCGATCGTCCACCGTAACCGTTTTCGGTTACATGTTCCTCCACCGCAACAGTTGACAGTTATCGTTCCATCCACCGTAGAAATGGTCGGAACTCGTAGATGAGCCACCACGAGCCATTCCTCCGTCGTACAAGAATCGCGTTCCGTGATTCAAATCCTCCAAGATCGATCGATTCCAGTTCTCGAAGTAGTGAATCAAGAAGAAAACGTGAACGTTGTTGTTCTTGCTGCAATGATCGACACTCCTCCCTCCACACTGACCGAAACGGCATCGCCTCTCCCTCCAGGCACGGAAGACGTTCCTCTCCCTCCACCAAATCCTCTGCCGCCAGGGACGAACGAGCTTTTGGCGGATCTAATGAATCTGCTTCAGCAGCAGGATGATAGGCTCAAGCGCGTTGAAGAAAATTAGGAGAACATTCGACCAAAATTGGTACGCAGATCGAAGTCGCTCAGCGGAGCCAACTCCACGACACACCGGCAGTCATCGACAAGGCCGCCTCGATTCCCGCAAACCGCCAAAAGGCAGTGCAAGGCCTCCAGACGATTCAGACAGAGGAAGCAACAGTCATTGCCCTCACCGTCCTCTCCGGAGAAAGTCTCTCGAACACCACAAAGAGAAAGCATCTCCCCCACACCAAAGCCGCCAGAAGAAAGACGATCATTCTCCAGAGCGTCATCGCAGAAGCCACCGGAGGGTTCCATTCACTAGGAAGATCGTGGAGCATCCCATCCCTCGTGCTTTCGCTAAACTGCCCAAGCTGGACACATACGACGACACTACAGATCTTGATGAGCACATGGAACACATGGACACCGTGCTTGACTACCACCTGGCTCGAGGAGCGGTGAAATGTAAGTTGTTCGTATTGACACTCAAGGGCGCCGCCATGGCCTGGTTCAAGGGGCTGGCAGATGATTCCATCAAGTCTTGGAGACCATGGCGTCAAGAGGTAAACCTTGCGGGAGTATGTCAAGAGGTTCACACGTGAAGGCGTGGAAGTTTCGGGCGCACAAGACAGTTTAAAATGCTTAATTTTCGAGAACAACCTTCGAAACGACTGCAAATTCAAAGAAGAGTTGGGCCTCAGGGCAGCAAGAGACATGAACGACCTGCTAACTCGTGTCCAACCATACATCAACTATGAAGAAAAGATACTGGTCGAGGAGGCGCTCAGAGGCAATTAGCTTGGTAAAGGGAGCGCAGACAAACGTTGCGGCGACAGCGAGAAGTCGAGAAACCAGTATACCCGGTTCGAAGACTACACGCCCCTAAACTCATCACAGGAAGTTATCCTTCGTGACTGCCTAAACACGGAGTTCCAGGAGGCCGGAATTAAAGTGCCTCAGGCACTAAAGGAGTCCGCCAGAACGGATAAGACGAAATACTACAGGTTCCACCGGTCCACGGTCATGATACCGACGATTGCAGCCAACTCAGGGATGCAATCGAAGAAATGATCAAGAAGGGGAAGCTCAACCGCTTCACCAAAGGCTCACATGGAAGAGAAGACAAGCGACAGAGGGAGTCACCATACAAGACATCGCGCTGCAGCAGGTCCCCACGAGCAAAGGTCGTGAGTGCCATAGAAGGGGGATCAGAAAGCCAAGTCAGCGAAGGCGAACCAAAAGAGAAGCGGGTTTTCCTGGCACTACAAGAAATTTAAGAATTTGCGACACCTAGTTTGCGACCCTTACTTCAAAAGTGCCTCAAAGTACACTTTTGCGACGGGTACTGCGACTGTTTGGCTCAACTGTCGCAGGTTTTAAGGAAAATTTTACAAGGCACCTCCTCATTTTCACACTCCCGCTTTTGGCACAAATTTTTTCATCAAATCTGGCTTTCTTTATCTCACTCTCCCACAACTCCAAAACCCAAAATCTCACTCTCTCTCTCTAATATCCAACTTCTGGAAACCTATCTCCATTTTCTTTTCATCTCAGTCTCGCAACTCAATCTCGCACTCCTCACTCTCGGTTCTCAAATCTCGTTGTTACCCTCAATCTCACCGCTCTCACTCTCGGTTCCCTCAACCTCACCCTCAATCTCGTTGTTCTCAATTGTTTTAGTACCATCCTCCTCAATCTCGCCTTCTCAATCTCGCGTATCAGTACCCAAACTCTGGAGGTTAATTTCTTGTGTTTTTTTTTGTTTTTTTGTTTTTTAAGAATCTTGAGCTTTTTTTTTATTTCAGTGATTTGTTTTGTTAATTTCTTGATTTTGTTAATTTCTCAGTTCTGTGCAATTGGGTTTCACCGTAGGGTTTCGCCGTCCTTCGCACTTCTCTACTACTTCACTTTCTGAAGGTAAATACTTTGTTTTACTCTAACCTTTATTCATTTCAAACTTCAGTTCATGTCAAATTTGCTTGATCACCCATGAAATTAAGCTTAATTTGAGTCTAAGTACAGTGGTAAAAACAAAACTTGATTTGAATTAATGGAAATGGCTATGTGTATTGCTGGAAATTATGTGTTTTTTTTTGTGCTTTATGGTGTTAATGATTATCAGTTACAAATTATAATTAAATCTAAAATCTGACCAGATGCTTGGATAATAACTTAGTTATAAAGTTGTTGTTACTTAAGTTCCTTCATATTAAGTGTGCTTAAGGCGTCACCCATCAGCTACTTAAGCAAAAGATGATAGTTATGGGCAATATTTAGATTAATATCACCGACAAATAGTTTCATGTCACTGTAAGGATAGTTATATTAGTATGGAGAACTTATTGCCAATGGTTCAGGTTTTTTCAGTGATTTGTCAATGGTTTATAATTGTGCAGCTCCTACTTGAAATAGAAAAGGGATTCATACATTTTTGTTGAATGTTGTTTGGATTGTTTGCTCATAAGGTTTTTAAGCAAAACTGTATCAGTGTTCTCTTCAAATGTTAATTTTTTGCTGAAATGTTTTTGTGTTGTCTTATTGTGAAGTTTAGGATTCGGAACAATATGGTTGGCTACTTTTAAGCTATTTATTTACTGTTTGGTTACTTGCTATGTTTCTTTTAGTATTCCACAGTGATTTAGACTCCTGAAGTTTAGCAAATGTATATTGGTTGAATAAATGATTGTGTCAATATCTTATATATTTGTATTGCTTGATTGATAGATCCATTTATGTCGAATTTGGGATTAGTTGGTATTCTTGTGGACTAAATATAAAACTCTGAGAGTACAAAAATGTTTTATGAGTTCCTTCCTTAATTTTTAATTTGACATGATTTGGTTAACATGATATATGTGTGGCGAAGTCTGTAATCTGCCCCCTTTCACCAAATTTGGATATGAAATATTGTCATTTGGCTGTTGACTCTGGATTTTGGGCAACCTGACACCAAAAAGTGCATTGTACGCAAGTTCGATGCCGGGTTTTTTAAAAGCAAGTACGTTTTATATTTTTCTTTATTGGCTGATTATTTTTTACATCCCAATAGGTGTGTGTTGTGCACACACACATTGGCATATGCATGAATATTTGTAAGGAATGAATATTTGTGTGTTATTAACTGCAAAACCATTTCGTAGTGTTATGGTATATTAATAAAGAATAACATTTCATGAGCTGATATGAGTTGTTTTTAAGGTTCCTGTTAGATAAAAGCTGTTGATTTTAAGAATAACATTATTGTAAAGTTCCCGATTTTGACAACCATGATAGTGCTCTCTAATCATGCAGAGTTCACCTTGCCTAAATCGAAAAGTTATATTTTTTTTGTTCTACTTGTTGACTTAAGTGTGCTTCAATATTCACTTTCTTTCTCGGAATTTAGATGATAGTTTCATAAATTAATTTATTTGTGTGTGGCAGTTTATTCTTTAATATCAACACCAATGCAGTTGAAGATTTGACTAAGAGAGGTCAGAGTGGATTTTATTACCTAAACAAGTATTTTAAGAGCTACTTGTTTGTTCATCTAATAACTTCTTTGGTACTTTGCAGGAATCTCAGACCTTATGTCTGGAAAGATAGTGACCCCTTTAACTCCAAAGACCACTTTTCTTGATGATCCATTTTGAGTTCTTCGAGCCATTCGATTTGGTAGGTTTTAATTTTTCATGACTTATGAATTTTTGTACATGCTATGAACCTTTTGTCTATGCTTTACGTGAAGTTTGAGCTTATTTTCCCGCTATATTGAAGAGACACAATTTATTACTTTTAGGTGCTAGATTTGATTTAACTCTAGATGAAGATCTAAAAGGAGCCTCTATTTCTTCCACTCAGAAATACCACTTATAGTGAAAAGAAGGCTAAGAAGGTACACAGCTCCTTTTTATATGTATTACTATTTCGGTTTTGCAATATCCAAATGCAAATACATTAAGAATCAATTAATTCTGTCTTATGAAGGGTAATCTTGGTACACAGTATGTTAGCAGTAGGCCTCATATTGTGAGCACCTATTCTAGGAAAAAAAACCATTAATACAAGTGAGTCTGAGATTGAGAAATCTGAATTTGAAACCTGAATTGAGAAAGCTAATGTAATCAATTATATTGTTTTGTCTCGGATTCTTGGCTCAATTGCACCCTTGACTTGAGAATGGAAACCATTGTGTGCCATGTGTAGTCTTGTGGTTATTATGTCTAATGACATGTAAGTTCAATAGCCTAATTTGTGACTCTGAATTATAGATTCCTGTTGTCAACCATATCATTCGCGAGTCCCTCAAGCGAAAAGCTAAGGATGCAGAAACGGTCAGTTTCCTCTGAGTCTTTGTTTAATTTCAACAGATACATTATAACAAGCAGAATGTAGATAATTTCGTCATTGCTTTGGTTGATATTTATGTTGTTTATTGTAAAAATCCAGGTTCTTGACTTACACCAATTGTCATATAAATTCTTGTCGTTGATGCCTTATCTCGCATCTGGTGAGGATATTCAAGCTTCAAATCTTGATTGGATGAGAGACTTGGATGTCCCTGTCTCTTCTAGAGCCCGAGTAATTACGGGTGAAGTGTTTTTGCTTGTTTACCTTGGTATTATGTATCAACATGGGCTGCTTCTTGTAGTTAAGCTATTGTTGACCTTAATTTTCAGTTATACTCTTTCCATATTGACACATTATGTTGTATACATTATGCTTCTTGTAGACTGATAATAGGATTTGGGCCACGTCCATGCTCCTAAAATTACTAGACTCCATAGGTAGCACAATTAGGAGGCTAAAGGGGCTGCTAATAATGTAATATATTTGTTTGTAGTTTAGTTTCTAGTGGTTAGCATAGAGAAAAAGAAAATTGCAAATTGTGTAAAAAAGGAAATGAAGAAATTATTATGTTTTGTTTTGCAGGGTCATCAGTTCATGTTCACTTCTCCAATCATTTTTGAGGCTGTTTTGTGCATTTTTGTGGTCATGCTGCAGTTTCGTTTGACATTGGTTTTATAGCTTACAGTCTGGTGTTGTTTTTAGATGTTAGCATTTTTTTGTTTTTGGAGTTGAATTATATATGTTGGATTTGATTTTGTAGTTTAAACTATGTACTTTATCTATTGTTTTGATTGTTACTCTTGAAAGAATTATATGAATGAGATTTAGATATTTTTAGTTATATATTTCTGTATTTTAAGAATTTATTAATATATTTATTTTAAATTGTCAACAAATATTGCCCCATTAATTTTTTTAAAAAAAAACTAAACACTTACGACTGTTGTGAGGGGTCGCAAGCCCATTTAAATTTGATTAAAGCGCCTACTTTGCGACAGTTGTGAGGGGTCACAATAGCCTCTGCGACGGTTGGTGCATCTGTTCTTTGAACTGTCGCAAAAGGTAGTTGCGACCCCAATTTTTGTGTCTGTTGAGGAACAGTCGCAAAGGGACATATGCGACCCTTCTAACAGTCGCAATTCATCATTTTAAAAGTCTCAAAATGCCTTTTTTCTTGTAGTGTTAGCGCCATCATGGGCAGATTCGCAGCTCCAAGGAACAAACCAAAGACGGCAACCAAGAGGAAAGTAGTCGAGCTGATGGCGGTACATGCCACCACACCGGCCTCCAAAAGTGCGAGGATAAGGCCCGTCCTGGGGTTCACTAACGATGAGAAGATCAATGGAGCATCTAACGAGGACCTACCACTCGTCATTGTCATTGGCATTTGTGGGCAAGTCGTCGCTAGGTGCCTAGTGGATGAAGGTAGCTCCGTGGACATCTTGTACAAAGACGCCTTTGAGAAGCTGGGCGTGAGGAAAAAAGATTTGAAATCCTACGACGGCATCGAGCTTCACGGCTTCAACCGAACAAGCACACGCCCATGGGGGTACGTCAACTTACCTGTGACTTTCAGAGAAGGGGTAGGCGAGCGGACGGTAGAGACACCTTTCTTGGTGGTTTCGCTCATATCTGTATACAACTGCATTTTGGGGCGCCCGACCCTCGCCGCGCTAGATGCCGTCACTTCGACATTACATTTAAAGATGAAGTACCATGACCGGAACGCGGACATGGTTACCATCCGCATGGATTTGGACGACGCCAAGAAATTCCACAATGCTTGGGGAAATCGTCCAGGCACGAATTCGCCTCCATTTTGAAAGGGACTGTCAGTACTTCAAAGTCACAAGTTTTCAACTGCGATGAAGCGAACCTAGATGCGTGCCAAGAGGAGAAGCACCTGGGGGAGAGAGAGGCCAGAAGATGTTGTTCCTGCTGGAGGTAAAACTTCCCTTCGAGCGGCCCACGCCCAATGGAGACTTCAAATCAATCCAGTCAGACGACAATCCAGCACGGAAAGTAAAGATCGGGGCAAACCTGCCACCGTCGGTCGAGGAGGAACTCGTCAAATGCTTGAAATCCAACGCAGACCTTTTTGCCTGCTCACTAGAAGAAATGTCGGGAATAGATCCTAGTGTCGTCTGTCATAAGTTGAATGTCAACCCAGACACCAAGTACGTCAGCCAAAAGAGGCGCCAACACTCCCCGGAGAAAGCTCAAGCTACCAAAGAGATTGTCGTCGGCCTGCTTCAAGCGAAATTTATCTCGGAGATCAACTACACAAAGTGGTTTTCCAACATGGTTCTCGTGAAAAAGTCAAGCGGAAAGTGGCGAATGTGCGTCGATTACACAGACCTGAACAAGGCGTGCCCCAAAGATGCATATCCCCTCCCCAACATCAACAAGCTCGTGGATAACTCTTCGAGATACAAGTTGTTGTCCTTCATGGACACCTACTCTGGCTACAACCAGATCCCCATGAAAAAGGTCGATAGGAAGATGACGAAGTTCATGACTGAAGGCGCCAATTACATGTACAATGTCATGCCATTTGGTTTGTGGAACGTAAGCGCCACCTACCAGCGAATGATGAACAATGTTTTCTGCGACGAGATAGGAAACATGCTTGAAGTTTACATGGATGATATGATCGTAAAATCAGCTGAAGAGCACCAACACAAGGACTTCCCATGAGGTCACCCATCCTAGTGCTACCCTCGCCTAAGCACGCTTAAATGCGAAGTTCTGATGGGATTCGGTGCATTAGTGCTGGTATGATCGCACCTTCCTCAAAACTTGGCGCCCTCACGACACCATGGCCCTTCATGAGATGGGGGATGGACATCTTAGGACCTTTCAAGAAAGGGGCTGGACAGGTGAAGTTCCTGATCGTCGCCGTAGACTATGTCACCAAGTGGATCGAAGCAGAGACATTGGCCCAGATAACAGTGGCGAACATCATCAAGTTCTTCAAAAAGAACATCTTGTCCAAGTTTGGCATGCTTCAGTCTGTAGTAACCGACAACGGCACCTAGTTTGCTGACAGAAAGACAAGGGCGCTCTTAAAAGAACTGGACATCAAACAACACTTCACTTCAGTAGAGCACCCCCAAACAAACGGACAAGCAGAGTCTGCCAACAGAGTCCTATTAAGGAGGCTCAAGAGAAGGTTGGAAGAAGCGAAAAGGAGTTGGCCAGAGGAACTTCCACACGTATTGTGGGCGTATCGCACCACACCACACTTGACCACCAAGGAGACACATTTCCGGCTTACATACAAGACAAAAGCGGTCATACCCATCAAGGTGAAAGAGCTAAGCTGGTGATGAAGGCATGATTGTCCATGACACAAACACTTCAATTCAAGGGCTAGGAGGACCAATGACAAGGGCAAGGACTAAGCAAGTTAAGGAAGCACTAACTCAATTGGTGGTAAAAGCCTTGGAGTTCAAACCTACACTAGGGAACATGGAGGGTAAAATGGTTATGTGCATCAAACCATTGGAGGAGGGGTGGGGCGCATCTCTTGCTGCCCATTTTATTTAGTTATTTTTGTTATGTTGTAATAAAAAGTGAAAGGGTACATTATTTGACCCAAAGACACTAAGTTAAGTTTTCCCTAATTTTATGGCCATCTTAAAGCTTCCAAGCTTGGAATGGTAAAGTTGTGTGTTTATTTCGTGCAAATACGGTGCTAAAGCAAGAGGAGTGCAAAGAGATCAACGAACATTTAATGGAGAGAGAAATGGGCACAAGACTTAAGAAAAAAAAGTAAATGGAGCTGTACAACATCCAAAGCCATCAAGAGCTATTATTCAGCCTTTCAATGTTGGAATAAACGTATAACCATCAACAATATTGAAACTGCCATCTCTCATTCATTATAATTCAGTTTGCATTCATTTTGTAATGTTTTTGTAACAATTCAGCCTATGCATTGATTTTAGAGTTATTGGCTGAATGTTATGAGTTTTCTTTGCCTTTTCCTTGTATATCTAACGTGTTCACCTTGCCTATAAAAGGTGGCACATAATTTGAATAAAGTCAGTTGAATTTTGTTAAAAAAAGTGAGTAATTGCTCTTTAGGTTCTGGATTGAACCTTGTATTGATCATATCAAGAATCCTTTCTTGTGGTGATCATCACTTTCACAGACTTATCACTTTCTAGGATTAGAAAGTGTGGCGTCCCTAAACCCTCCATTCCACTTCTTGTTTGAAACCACAATTCAGCCTATACTCAATTCACAATTAAACTCTTTTCAACTCAAATTCTGGTCGAAATTAATCCCCATACATTCATTTCGTTTTTCCTTTTGCACATCCTTTCATTAACCATATTTTCAGTTCATTTCTTGTGTTTTACATCCATATTTAGTATTCAGCAAGCAACTTTGTGCCAATTCATAATTAAAATTCAAATATGAACAATTTTCACAAAATAGTGTTCATCAGCTGGAGAACGACACACCCACTCGACCAGGTCGCCAACACCGAGGTCGTATTAGAGGAGTTGGATTTCATCGACGAATCGAGGAATTTCGTCGCCTTAACAAAGGTCACAGTCAAGCAGGCTACGACAACCAGATACAATAGAATGGTAAGGTCGAGGGACTTCAACCCAGGAGATCTCATCCTAAGGCGCGCAGACGACGGCGGACGAAACTCTCGAGATGGAAAGTTGGCGGAAAATTGGGAAGGACCATACAGGGTCAGCGCTAGCACTGGGACGGGTGTCTACATCCTGGAAACCTTGGATGGTGTCCCGACCCCGCGAACATGGAACGCGGACAAGCTCACTCATTATTATAGCTAAGTATCTAGCTTTCTATTCAATTTCTGCATTTGTTTTCCAGTCTCTTAAATTTCACATATAGGATCCATTGTAAATCCATTTTCGTGATATTAATAAAACGAGCGTCTTTCTCCCCAAGGAAATGCATCTCGTCCTTTTGTTGACAGGACCAGAAAATCCTAGCAAGAAAAAGCACCCTCAAAGGAGAATGGTTGGCGCAGCTTCTCCTTTTAATAGGCAGTATAAGCCTAAAGCGGCCATGGCAGACCCGCTGATGGGGCTAGCCACCCCATAGTAGTGTGTCTTGCCCCCTAAAGCCCTCTAAAGGGGGGCTGCACCTTGGCCGGTCAGATCCCCCCTGGGCACTAAAGAAAGCATAAAGCGAAAAAGACGCAGCGCGAAAGGAAATAAAGTCCAGACGCGAAAAAATGTTGCGCGACATGCAATAAAACGCAAACGCGATCAATACGACGCCAGTCAAAGACTGTCAAGGCGGCATGAAATAAAATGCAAACGTGAATCATAGCACGGAGTAAATGCAAACCAGACGGCAATGAATAAAGCAAACCTCTTTTCATTAAAACGTTCAAATCATTACAAGAAGGGTCATCGCAGCGGAGTTTACATAAACAACGAAGGACGTCGCAACAACATTTACATAAACAATAAAGGAAAGCGAATGAGCACATCGGCCGGAGAACATCTCGCTCCACCCAACTATAATCTAAACGCGGAAAGTTAAAAAAAAAAGCTAACTGATTTGGCTGCCAAGTACAGACCATTGGACGCCCACGAAATCCCCATAGGAGGGCGGGTTCCCATTGTATGGCCTTATATCTTCTAAAGAGCGAATGTCACACATCCACACCCAGGAGAAGATTCAAGTCCATCAACAGATGTAGTGGTGGCATCCATGGACCATGAGGGAGCCTAGTCTTATCAAACTGAATGGCTCGCAAAGTTCATCTCGTCAAACTGGATGGCCCACAAAGTTTCCGACTTCGCCGCAACGTCCAGAAACTTCACCGCTGATTCAAGGAACACTTCCCCAAAGGAGGATGGATCACCGTCGTAACAACCCATACCAATTCCCATGATTCTCAAAACAAGGACCCATCCTTCCCTTTAGACCCGAGAAAGGATGAAGAAGAGATGCAACGAGAAACGTAAGTAACCAAGAAAGTAAGCAATAAAATAGAGAGAAGTTTAGAAATGAGAGGAGAAGAGAAATCCCCTTCTATTTATAGCTCCAAAATTCTATGAGCCAACAGTCCAGATCATAGGAAACTTGATCGTTACGATCCAACAGACGAGAGTCAGCCTCGGAAAAAGAAACGGAGTCAAAAGGAACGCGTGTGAAGCGCTTCTCCCGAACGTGCGTAGAAACTACGACATCGACACGTGGAGATTAGGAACTGGGAAAGTCATCACATCGGGAACGATTCAGTTCAGTGTAGTTACTGTAACCGCCCCCACTTACTTATCCAGGGAGCCAAACCCACTAACATCAGACGACAACAGAACTTCCTCAAGAGACTCCAAGAGCGCCCAACGTTCGAAGACGTCTCGCGGAGCGCCATGTGTAGTTAAGCCATTGCGCCATAAAGGCATCAACAACTTGGTGGACAACTATTCTGGACCGGCCAGAAGGCCAACCAGACAACGACACATGGACCAAACGTCCATCACTCCAAGGCACATCAACCTGAAGGCGCACGCTAAACTACTGTCCGCGAGGCCACACTGCAGTACGCCTCCCCGTATCTGGCACCGTAAACGTGTCCTTAATCACATGCCGCATATCCCAGAGGTTGTTATTCCCACGAAGCGCTTATATAAGGGAGAGGTAGCTTCACCCTCAAGGTACAATTCACTTTACTCACTTTTCATGCACTCTTTCTCAGTTACATTACTGACTTGATCGTCGGAGTGCTAACGTGCCTGCAGGCACCTTTCGTTCCACCGCGAAGACGCATCACCACCGTACCAAAGCACTTCCCGCCACCGTTGCCTTCATCGGTCTCTTACCGGACATATCACATATGTATTGTTTATTAAACCTACTTGGTTTTTACTGATGTAGCTAATAATTGATCCATTCACACGTGTATCACACCTTTCTATCCCCAAGGTCTGTGTGGCTCCATTATTCTAGTCTCATAAAAAAGTGATCCAAATCTTCAAACAACATTGATAAAGCTAAAGTTTATCTTGATTGAGCATCCCTAGACAAACAAGAAGGTAGAGTCAGCGAAAAAATTCATTCTCAGTGGCTTGAGGAAAAGGCTTCATCAGTCAAAGGAAGAATGAATTGAATAACGTAACTCAGTCTTATCGGCGTATCATATTACGCCTTAGTACTTTACATAGGACATGCTTTTTAAGCTAGTGTATGAGTCTGGATCCATGGTCCCCATGAAATTGACATCAGTGTTGTTCCGAGGTGTATTATTAGAAGAGTTCATTTCCGATCAGAATATAAGAACATACCTTAATGAACATACCTCACATTTTGTAAAAGTAATTCATGGTTATCAAACGACGAATTGTACCAATACATTGACCCATGTGTGCATCGCCACTTCCAAGATGAACGTCTCCACCTTCTTCTAGTTCCAACATCTCAAAGTATTCCTTACTAGGACATATGTGATGAGAGCATCCAAAGTTTATAACATACCTCTCATCCATTTCCCAACTTGACACCACTAGGGCACCTGAATCCTCACAATTATCCCGTGATACAATCACAACTTGAATAAAATCATATCCATGTCCACTTTCTTGGGACATTCCTTTTTGAAGTGTCCGATCTTGTGACAAATGAAGTATTTATACATCAAATTTTCAAACCCAATTAACTTTAATGTAGACCTAGATTTCTTGCCATTTCCATTTCCTATACTCGCACTTCTTCCTTTTGAGAGATCCAAGTCTTCACCATTATCTTAAATCCTCATGTCGTTAAACATGGTTAACTCGTTGATCCTATGGGCCAATTCGACCTCGTTTAAGGTGATAATGCCTTCATTTCCTTAAAGGAATGCATCCTTGAATTGCTTAAAGGATATGAGTAATAAACACAATAAGAGTAAAGCCTTATTCACATTATCAAAAATTGCTTCAATGTTCTCCAAATCATTAATGATTTTGTTGAATTTCGTGAATTTCTCCATAGTAGGTTTAGAATCCAACATCCTAAATGAATAGAGTTATGTTTCAGACATAACCTTTGAGCTAGCGATTAAGCCATATACAATAACTCCAACTTGTTCCACATAGCATCCGCAGTCTTCTCCTTCGCGGCCTCGCTTAACAGCTCATCTCTTAAGCATGAGATAATGACACTCATTGTGTAATCAATCATCTTGGTTTACTCTGATTCTGACAAGGTTTTTGGCATCACAACTTCACCCTTAAAAGTATCTACACACTTATGTTGAATCAAGATTGTTTATATCTTCACATTTCACAACCCAAAATTGTTGTTGCAGAAAAATTTCTCAATATCCCATTTGGTACCATGATGCTTACTTGAATATTTTTTCCGTTACCACAGGGTAGATGCCATTTTTTATGAATTTGATCTTCGTCAAAACCAAAAAGAACAAAGACATGGAACATATAACAATGGAACTCAACAACCACCAGTCCAAGCAACAATATTTAACCACGAAATAATCTAGAAAACTATATATATGGTGATTACACAATCATAACCATATAACAAAGATAAAGATAGTAGAGGAACAAACACACCAAGATTATTTTGTCAATTCGTTCCAATCTGACCTACATATGGGGGAGAGAGCATCTCTCCAATCCACTATGAATGAGTTTTTATAAGAGATAGAAAGAAGTTACGATAAATAAGCTTAAGCTCACCAAGAGAAAACATATTTTCTACCCCATTTTTTTATCTCTCAACACACAAGAAGATCCAATGAAAATCAAGAGAGAAAAATCAGATCCTTTCTCCAATTAGATTTCACTACCTGAGGCGTTTATAATGTGTTTCCCAATCCTAGAACCTCATCTAAGAGCTCTATGTTGTAGTAAGCCCTAAAAGCCAAAGTGTGTGTGTGTGTGTGTGTGTGTGTGTGTGTTTATGAATATATAATAACAATAACAAAAGACATTTCTTTATCGATTTTGTTTTGTTTCAAAATAATAAAGTCTCTAAATAATTAGTTTGTTTGATGAAATATTAAATGTGACTTAATCATGAGACCCCATTAGACATAAAGAAATTATTTTTAACGTATTTGTAGTCAAGCTTTAATATGAATTAGATAGTACGAAAGCGTAGAGAATATTATGTATATATACCGATGACCACATCTCACTGGTCATGTATATGAGATATCAAGTCTGCACATAAGTTTAAATATTAAGATTGTTATTTATACTAGATTAACCCACCATGAGAATATTACATAGTATGTTATAAAAGTGTCATAAGTTATTCTCATATTGATAATGATGTATACCACTCTTAGACCTGAAACCACTGTGATTCTTAGATGCGGACTCAAGTGCTTTATTGTCATTCAAACTATAACAAGATAATTATAAAGTGTTTTAATAGGTACTTGATGAATCATGCTGACAGACATGAGTGACCTAGGTGAGAAATATATTTAGGCTTCTTAATGGAATATGATTGTAAAAATGCATGGCCATGCTGAACTAAGTCGATGTGAGATCTTAGACTTATTCATTACTCATTACATTCTAGAATCAAAAAATACAAATATTGAACTATAAAATGGTGACACAATTTATATTTTGTCACTGAAAGGTTTTGTTAGGTCTAATGGCATTCTTGTCATTTGGGTGGCAGCGACGTATTGTTAGATACATATCAATGTTTATAATATTAAAAATATGTGATTTAATATTATTACCAATGTTACGAGAACCTATAAAGCCACACATAAAGTATAGATAGATGAGAAAAATTAATAACAAAGATATGATATTGAAATGTTTCAAAATATATATTTTATTTACATTGGAATTGAATAAAATCAAAAACTTGACTTTGAAATTGTTTCAAAAAAAGATATATTTTGGATTCAAATAAAATCAAAGATATGCTTTTGAAACTGTTTCAAAAGATATATTTTAGATTTAAATAAAATCAAATATATGATTTTGAAATTGTTTCAGAAGATATATATTTTATTCAAAAATATCTAAAAGGTAGTGAGTCTATAAATAGAACTCACACCACTTTTCATAAACCCTAATTGACTTGGCTAGCACCGGTCACCAAAGAAGGTATGTTAGTGTGAACATAGTAGAGACATCACTACTTTGCATTGTTCGTGATCGAAAGTGTGTCAACAACAAAGTTTTTACACTTCAAGAGGTAACATTCCTATCACTAATTCATGATAAATTCATATTGATCTAAGCAAGGAAAATAAATTTTAATTATCTGCTGCTTTTATATCTCGATTTCCCTTCACTCTCAACACTCAAAACCTTACCTTTTTTTGTCTCATCTCTCTAGCTTCTATTTTTATGTGTTGAAAATGCTTTTAAAAGTCTAATATTTATAGAAAAAAAGTCCAAATCATATTACATTAGGATTCAAATCACCCATGTTAGAAAACCTAGAATCCCAAAATATCAAACACCATTTGAATCACCTCAGACTCGACTCGAATCAACCCTTCTGAAACAAAACAAAAAACACATTGATTTTAAAGCACAATCCTCTAAATATTACTTAGGTGTGTCAACATTATAGATCAGAAGGTATGAATATTTTAGTCACTCTGATTTTGTAGGATTTGTAGACATTTTGTCGTTTTTGCTATTAATTTGGGTGATTTGAGTTTGTTCACAAATTCATAATTTTTATTTCTGACGATGTCGAACTTGTGTTTTTTTTTTTTTTTTTATGTATTCTACTAATTTAAATGAGTAAATATAGATTTTTTAGTAAAATAAAAATATACTCCATCCATCTTCAATTTTATGTCATTTTAAGAAAAGTTTGTTCCAAATTATAACTTATTTTACAATATCTACAAAACATTAATGTTCTTTTTCCTCTTACGTTTTACTATTTCTTATATCATTAATAAATGATAGTTTTATAAAGTAACCTATAATTTTTCTTTTCTATATAAAATTAATAGGCAAAGTGACATATCATTTGAGAAAGTGGGAATAATTTTTTTTAAGGAGAAAGTGAGAATAATGACTAAAGTGACAAATTTCATGTAAGCATATTTTTAAAATTAAATTGTAGATTATCTGCACTGCAGTGGGTAAAAGAACTTAACCTGTTTAACATGGATTTCGAAACAGACTCTAAAGTAGTGGCTGACAACATTTACGGGAAGGACAATGTCTCTGATTTCATGACAATAATTAATGATTGTAGATATCTGATATGAAGTTTATTAGGAGACAAGTGAACGGTGTTGCCGATAGTCTAGTTAAGGAAGTACTATATAACGCTAGTTTCCATATTTATCGTAATAGTCCACGTTATATTTCTACTTTGATCAATAATCAAAAGCTATAAGCTTATTTCTTTAAAAAAAATTAGATTGTAGAGATAATAATATTTTTCTTTTCATTATTAAATTAAGTATATTCATTGCAGAGAAAGTTGTAGGTGGCAATGGCATATGGAAGCAGTATCACTGGTCCATCCACCCTTGTTAGTTAGGAATGTGTACTTACGGAACGACAGACAAAACCAAAATATTTTACTAATTTTCCCAAACAAAATTAAATTTCTGTCAGAAATTAATTAATTAATTAACAACAAAAAACAAGGCACAATACAAGGAACGAAAACAAATCCTGCGATTTCGAAACAACATTAGAAGAAAAAAAGAAGAACAAGACAACCATGATTCTCAGCATTCTCAAGTAATCAACCACCGACACCTTAAGAATCTCGTGGTACAATTTTTTTCATCGTTTTCTGCTCCATTTTAAATTTTCTTTTTTATTTTATTTTTAAGTTTTTGGGTGTTTTTTATTGTGATTAAAAAAAATGTATAAGTTGTTTTTGATTAAAAAGAAGTGGGTTTGTTTGTTTATTTAATAAAGTTTGATTTTTTAAAATTGGGTTGCAATTTGTTTTACATCTTGTGAATTTATTTTGGATGCTAGTTTTGAGGTTTGTGTTCATTTTGCATGTGATGTTATGTGCTTAATTTTTGTTGCATTGTTGCTGTTGAAGGAAGGAAATGTTGTTTTGCATGTGATGAATTGTTGAATGAATGATTTTGTTTTTGATGGTAAAATTTGATGATTTGTTGTTGGTTTTTTTGTGGTAGGTGATGTATAGGTATGTTTCTGGTAAAAGCCAACAAGAAAGAACTATGTTGCTTGATTGAATTTATGAGTTGTTGTTATGATCTTTTTTCATATTGATTGTTTTGATGGATGGTTTGAGGTTAGAGAGAGAAAGGAAGGGGTGATCCAATGATTGAAATGTTAGTGATTCATTTTGTTAGGGGGAGGAGGAATTTGTCAGTATGAGGACCTCGACCTCTTTCTTAATACTCCTTCAGCGTCCCAACTCATACCATTGGGGATGCAGAGTAGAATGAGGACCTCGACCTCTTTCTTATGAAATTGTTGTTGGATGTGTTGGATGTTTTGCTTTGGATGTTACTTTTAACAATTTCATGTGGTTTTGAAGTTTGAAAAACATTTTTTGATAAAAAAAAACTTGTTATTCTTGTTTCCTAACAAGCATGTAGTCAATCAGATGGAATGGATATACATGAATATTTACCGTGGAATTTATCCTTGTTTTGGTAGTGTGAGAGATTCAGTTGATAAAGTACATTTTAGAAAACTATGGTGTATGATGCTGGTTATTTTCTTTTATTGAGTTCATGAACTTAGGATAATGTTTTAAAAGAGTATCATTTACTGAGTATGTTTTTAGGCATTGACCTCTTTATTTCATAACAGATGTGTGGTGCTTGTAGAAAGATATGAAAGCCGAAATCTGAGTCATAGTCATTGAGAAAGGATTTCTATAGATCTGAATTTTTCAATGGATCTAGGAGGCAGTTCCTTCAAAGAAGTTCTTGAACCACACCTGATATTTTCAGATTTTGAGACAGCTAAGTCCAAATCTGAGGCTAACTCCAATAGTCCATTCACAAAATCAAGGACTTGTTTGGATGGAAAGAATGCAAATCATTCAAAGAATGGTGTCTATGACCTACTTGAGTGCCCTGTTTGCAAGAATTTGATGTATCCCCCAATTCATCAGGTTTCGTACTTGTAATTTCGTTTCAATTTGAAATTCATTTTTCTTTCCTTCAACTGGAAATTTAACAGCATTTTTTTTGTATTCAATAGAACATTCAAAAAGCTTATATTTTATACCGCAAGATGAAAACATAAAACAGATATATGGCTCTGTTTGGGATAAACATCTTAATTAAGTCCTTATCATATAAGTGGTTATATATGAACTATTTCTATTTAAAAAGGTAAAATAAAGTCAGACGATTTTCATACAAGCTATAAGCTGTTATCATAAGCTATCATTGATAGCTGATGGAAATAAGCTGAAAACAACTTACAAACATGCCATGATTTGTTTTCAAAAGCTCTCCTAAACAGTGACACAAGTTCTTACACCAATAGATAAGTTCAAATAAGTCAATCTTAGCACACATATAGGTATACATAAAGTGGCACTAATAATCTCTATCTCCATGTTCATTCATATAGGGTGATTTCTTTTCCACAGAACACTTTTATTGCTTATTCCTCTACTACAAAGTCTGCACAATTCACCCTGTGCTGATGAGTATTAGACTTCAATTGCGTACCCTAATAAATTGTTGAACTGTAAATAATTATCTTCTCTATTGATCTTGAATGAGAGGGATGGATTGAGAAATGTAGGGAGCGTAACTAACAAATTTAGTGGCTTCAATCTTTGGGACTAATGTCTATTAAATTTATTTTTAAAGGTTGTTAATGTGATAGGTTTTTGCCTTTGAGAAATTTGTTACGAACCTTTTCTTGATGTTTTCCGCTACATAAATTAATATTTTTGCTTATATCAAGCAATAACATGCAGATGAGAACTTTGGTCTATAATTTGTCGAAATGTTTCTGATGTAATTTTCCCTATGATATCATGCGCATCCTGCGAAAGAAAGGTCGGTAATAAATGAAATGTGCGTACTCTGAGCCTACAAATGATGGTTGATTATATATTTGCAGAATGTTTGAAGTCGTGCTCATGGGTTGTGCTTTAACTTGCCTGATCCCATGCCCCAAAAATTTATCAGGCCAAAATTTTGGGCCTGGTCATATTAAGACTTAGACAAAGCAGGCCCTATCATATTCTGGTCTTCTGTGGTTTTCGTTGGTCTTTGTTGGGTGGGGCCAAACAGAAGCTTACCAATGAGTAGTCTCCAACCTAGGAAGCATGACAAATAATAGTGATTACCTTGGGCCTGGTCCTTTCCAATGTTACCATGGGCCGGATGGTCTCATAGCTGCCCTAATCCCAGCCTGAACAACACCAGGCCTAACATTTGGCTCAAACCTGATCGATTTTTCAGCTGAAACTTGGCCTTACCAACTCAAATAGCTCTAACTGCCGAGTTTTTGTGAAGGTCAGGGCCATGAGCACCCTTAGATGTTCGCTTGTATTTTGAGTACTGTCGGTATAACTATTTCATTAGTCGATCACAGTTCATGCAGTTATTTTCATTTAAGTAGAAAACTAAATCCCTAATACTTGTTTTAATTAGATTTTCATTTACGATATTCATCTAAATTTAACCTTTTTCCTTGATATTCATCTAAATTTAACGTTTTTTCTTGATGACTAAATTATTTGTTCCAGTGTCCAAATGGCCACACATTATGTTCAAATTGTAAGATTGCGGTGCATAACCGTTGCCCAACATGTCACCGTGATCTTGGGAATATAAGGTGTTTGGCATTGGAAAAAGTGGCGGAATCAATGGAGCTTCCTTGCAGATATCAGAATCTAGGTTGTCATGATATATTCCCATACCACTCTAAGCTAAAGCATGAGCAAAATTGTCGATTTCGGCCATACAGTTGCCCCTATGCTGGATCAGAGTGCTCTATGATGTGTGACATTCAAACTCTTATGAACCATCTCAAGGATGATCACAAGGTCGATGTACATGATGGATTCACCTTTAACCATCGATATGTCAAATCAAATCCACATGAAGTTGAAAATGCCACATGGATGCTAACTGTAAGTTAATTTTTACAGATTCAACAGATGGTTTATTTTACTCTATAACTTGATGTATCATTTCTCCTAGATTTGCATCAGCAAAATTGTTATAGGCTTACTTTTTGAAATGTAACATTTTTATATCATTTTTTGAAGAGTCTGTTGATTTGCATCAGGTTTCAAACTTAGCATAGTTACACATCTAATAACTTTATATGGATCTAGTTGATTTGTTAAATTGTATTCTATACAAAATTATTGGAGGTGTGACTATGCTAAGTTTTTGATTAATCTATTAAAAATGATTTCAATTGCAGAGTGTAATGTTTTCTCTCCCTTGATTTACTTTGAAACAGTTGAAAACATGTCATCATTCTAATCTACATATCTTTGCAGGTTTTCAATTGTTTTGGAAAGCATTTTTGCTTGCACTTCGAGGCGTTTCTACTTGGCACAGCTCCAGTTTACATGGCGTTTTTACGATTTTTGGGTGATGAGAAAGAAGCAAAGAAATTTAGGTATAGCTTAGAAGTTGGTGCAAATAGCCGCAAACTTATATGGCAAGGAATTCCAAGGAGCATTCGCGAGAGTCATAGAAAAGTCCGTGACAGTCAAGATGGACTCATCATTCAGAGAAACCTAGCTCTTTATTTTTCTGGTGGCGATAAACAACAATTAAAGTTGAGGGTCACTGGTCGTATATGGAAAGAAGAATGAAAATATGTAATTATTTTAGGGATGTCACACGATGATTCTGTATTCTGAAACATTTTAAAGATTTTGGTCTCTGCAGAGAATGGAGCTTATATTTGTCTTCATAGACTCTCACAGACATGAGAGGTAACGTTCAAGCTGGGCTTGAGCTTTATGTTCTTTTGTTTTTTTTTTAAATGGCAATAATACTAATAAATGTTGTGCTTTTGAATGTGAATTAGATGCCATTTTGACTGCTATCTTTTTATTTTACCTGTTTAAAAAAATATTCACAAAATAGGAAAATGGAATAAAAGAGTATGCAAAATAAATAATAAATTAAAACTAAAAAGTATAAAAATAAAATAAAATAGAAAATTCTGTTAGTTTTTTTCTGTTTTTTTCTCTTTCACGTGAGCTATTTTTTAGTCTGAAATAAGTTGTTGTGGATTGCTATTCTTAGAAAAAAAAAACTTGCTGAGTTGGTCCACTCCTTTTCCCACTTAACCCATGATCTGATCCACCTTCCTATAGTAACTGAATAGTGCTAAAGATCAGCCCTAAAAGTGTTGCACGTTTCAAGACTTTGTGATGGGCAAGACTCTATAAAAGGGAAACGTATTCACTCTGTTTCATGGTCATTGAACCTACTATTCTCTCTATAGAAAATTACATCATTGAGTTTGAGTGAGTTAAGGTTTAGAATAGTGAAACAAAACGGTTGTAGCAGCAGTAAGAAGCTCTTTTCTCACATAGCAATGACTGGAGGTAGGTGCTCTTAATTTGCTTCCACTTAGTTTAAATGTGTTGTTTATGTTGCTTAACATGTTTAAATCGATTAGAATATTTGCATTTGGTATCAGAGCTTAGTAATACCTCTGTCTTGCTGAATCTTTTTCAATTTGTTTTGAAAATTTCAATTATGTGTACTTCGGTTTTAACCCTTTTTATCGAAAATAAAATTAGAAACAGAAACGATTTATACAATGTTTCTGGATAATAATTCATCGTTTTCGACGTCGAAATTCGTCTAAAACTGTCGGATTTTAATTCGGGTTTCGCGGGTCTGAATGGGCCAAATTGACCCGGCTGAAGGTTGAAGACAATGATTATTTTTTTTTAATCAGTGCTTCATATTTGTATTAATATAATATAAAACGGCGAGAGACATAGCATATTGGTTGCACGTGTTGCAGTGGTTTGTTTCATTATGAACTGCTAAATTATTAAGTCTCTAACCAAACGTGCTAGATAATTCTTTCGTTTACAATGTGCTGCTTCAATATTATGTATTGATATTCATTCTCACTTATGCATGAATGACTACTTTTTAACTTATTGAATGCATTTTTGTTAAATAAGTTTGACGTGTTTATTTATTTCTGTAAGTTGTATGATTTATAAAGTTAATTTGAACATACAACATTAAGTGAAATATTTCATGCACATTAAAATTGTTATTTTATAGGGCTTAATCTCATTTGTATGTACTTAGTATATCTTGTTGTAGTTATACATATAGCGTTATCATTAAATTGTTGATTTGCATTATTCAGTTTTTTATGCAAACAATTAAGCTCTTTATTAAAATTAATGATAAGTGATTAATAAAATTGTGATTAATTAAGGAATAGCCACAACATCTTTGATTGATTAGGATTTTATATTAAGATTTAAAATCACATTTAAGGCATTAGTTGTAGTTAAACATGCTTGTATAATAAAATCTACCCATAAGAATTTTAATATGCTTGTGTGTTTAATTAGGACAAAATATTAGATTATATTTCTTGATTTACCCGCAGGAATTAAGAAAAGGAACATGATTTGATAGTTTTATCATAAAGTTATAGTATGAATCTAATTGAGTAAAACTTTAACCCACATGCAGGTGTTATGTCACTAGATTTATACATTTAAGCATGATTTGCATTGGTAAACCATGTAATCTATTTACTTTGTCTCAGTTATGGTTAATGAGCATGTTTGTTGAATTATGTAGTTGTTTAATCTGCAAATTTCTCTGATTTTAAGTGTGACATTCCCGAGTTAAACAGTGACAATTATAAGATCTGGATCATTTGGGCTGGATGGATATTGACTATGCCATTAGGAAGGATAAACCAGCTGGTATTACTGAAACCAACGAGCCAGATGCAGTGGATCTTTATGAAAAGTGGGAGAGATCTAACCGTCTCTCTGTTATGTTCATAAAGGTCAAGATATCTGCTGGTATCCGTGGTTCCATCAAGTATCATGAGAAAGTCAAGGATCTTATTAAGGCCATTGATGAGCAGTTTGCCACATCTGATTACGCCCTTGCCAGCACTCTGATCATAAAGTTCTCAACCATGAAGCTCACTGGGGTGAGAGGAGTGCGTGATCACATCATGCGTATGAGGGATATAGTGGCTCAGCTTAAGGATTTGGAGGTGACAATGTCTGATTCTTTCCTTGTTCACTACATTTTATGTACTCTTCCTCATCAGTATGGCCCTTTCAAGATATCCTATAACATACATAAGGATAAGTGGTCAATCAATGAATTATTGACCATGTGTGTGCAGGAACAGGGAAAGGTTGATGATGAAGGAAGGTGAGAAAGTTAATTTAACTGTTCAAGGAAAGAAAAAGAAGGAATCTGCTAAGAATAAAGGCAACATTCCTCCTCAGCCAATCATAAAGAAAGAGTCTAAGTGTTTCTTTTGCAAAAAGAAAGGGCACATGAAGAAAGACTGTCTAAAGTTTAAGAGTTGGCTGGACAAGAAAGGTACTCCATTTACATTTGTTTGTTACGAATCTAATATGGTTAATATAAATCATAACACATGGTGGATTGAATCTGGTTCTACAATCCACCATGTTTCGAATACCCTGAGTCAATCCACCATGTGTTATGATTTATATTAACCATATTAGATTCATAACAAACAAATGTAAATGGAGTACCTTTCTTGTCCAGCCAACTCTTAAACTTTAGACAGTCTTTCTTCATGTGCCTTTTCTTTTTGCAAAAGAAACACTTAGACTCTTTCTTTGTGATTGGCTGAGGAGGAATGTTGCCTTTATTCTTAGCAGATACCTTCTTTTTCTTTCCGTGAATAGTTAAATTAACTTTCTCACCTTACTCCATCATCAACCTTTCCTCTTCCTGCACACACATGGTAAATAATTCATTGATTGACCACTTATCTTTATGTGTGTTATAGGATATCTTGAAAGGGTATGCAAAACCTAAGGAAGCCAGTGGGAAGTGAACAATACATCTATTCAGGAGGGCAGATGCATTCACATGTGGAGGCCATTGGAACGTGCAAGTTGATTTTAAGCAGCAATTTTATTTTAGTTCTAGGAAAAACTTTTTATGTTCCTTGTTTTTCGAAGAATTTAATTTGTGTTTCTAAACTAGCGCCTTTTGGTTTATCATTTAATTTCAAGGATTCTGGTTTTACTTTATGTAATAAATTTGGAATTGTTGGTTATGGTGAATTGTGCGATGGTCTTTATTCTATTAATTTACAAAATAATGCTGCTTACAATTCAATGCTTGTTACTGCTGGTTTGAAACGATATGTTATGAATGAAAAATCCTCAATGTTATGGCACCGAAGATTGGGACACATCTCAATCGATAGAATTAAAAGATTAGTAAATGAAGGGGTACTTAGTACCCTAGATTTTGCTGATTTTGAGACTTGTGTGAATTGCATTAAGGGTAAGCAATCTAACAAGTTCAAAAAGGGTGCACAAAGGAGTTCAAACCTATTAGAGATCATACATACAAATATTTGTTGTCCAGACATGGACACAAGTAGTCCGAAATACTTTATCACCTTTATAGATGATTTTTCACGGTATATGCATCTTTACTTACTTCATTCTAAGGATGAAGCTTTAGATTCCTTTAAAGTTTTCAAGGCTGAAGTAGAGAAACAATGCAAAAAACAAATTAAAATCGTGAGATCTAATAGAGGTGGAGAGTACTATGGTAGATACACTGAGAATGGACAAGCAGCCGGTCCATTTGAGAAGTTTCTTCAAGAGCATGGGATTGTTGCCCAATACACTATGCCTGGTTCTCCTGACCAGAATGGTGTGGCAGAAAGAAGAAACCGAACATTAATGGACATGGTAAGAAGTATGAAGAGTAATGCCAATCTTCCTCAATTTTTGTGGACTGAAGCACTAAAGACGACTGTATATATATTAAATCGAGTTCCAACTAAGGCTGTCTCAAAGACACCATTTGAGTTATTCAAAGGTTGGAAACCAAGTTTGCAACATATGCACGTTTGGGGTTGCTCGTCTGAAGTGAGAATTTATAACCCACAAGAAAAGAAACTAGACCCAAGGACTATTAGCGGGCATTTCATTGGATTTGCTGAAAAGTCTAAAGGTTATAGATTTTATTGTCCATCACTTAAAACTAGGATTGTGGAATCAAGAAATGTAAAATTTCTTGAAAATGACTTGATTAGTGGGAGCGATCAGTTCAAATAAGTAACTTCTGAGAAAGATCACTATGAGCTGAGCCTTCTAGATCAAGTGACAGACTGATTGTCATTCACACCCCTCAAGTACAAAGAGGTGTTAGACAAACAACAACTGAAATTCCACAAACTGTTGAAAATGATCATGTAGATCAAGTTATTGATGAGGAACATCAAGAAAATGTTGAACAACATGTTATTGAACTGGTTGAACAACAAGATCCTCGAGAAGATAATGAGATAACATTAAGAAGATCTACTATAGTTAGAAAGTCAGCAATACCTAATGAATTTGTAGTCTATCTACATGAATCAGACTACAACATAGGAGCCGAAAATGACCCTGAAACGTTTTCACAAGCCATGACTTCTGAGGAATCATATTTATGGCACGATGCCATGAAAGAAGAGATTAATTCAATGGCATCAAACAAAGTCTGGGATCTTGTCAAGTTGCCTAATGGTGTAAAATCCATTGGATGTAAATGGGTCTTTAAAACCAAATGAGACTCACAAGGCAATATTGACAGACATAAGGCAAGACTTGTTGCCAAAGGATTCACTCAAAGAGAAGGAATCGACTACACAAAGACTTTTTCTCCTGTGTCTAAGAAAAATTCTTTTCAAGTAATTATGGCGTTGGTAGCTCATTTTAATTTTGAGTTGCATCAAATGGATGTGAAAACAACATTCCTAAATGGTTCTCTAGAGGAAGAGGTTTACATGAAACAACCTAAAGAATTCTACTCTAGTGAAGGGGAGGACTTAGTTTGTAAGCTTAATAAACCCATCTACGGATTGAAACAAGCCTCCCGCCAATGGTATTTAAAATTTCATGAGGTAATCACTTCATTCGGTTTTGAAGAGAACATCATGGATCAGTGTATATACTAGAAGGTCAGTGGGAGCCATATTTGTTTCCTTGTGTTATATGTTGATGATATTTTGCTTGCGACAAATGATAAAGGTATGTTATATGAGGTGAAACAGTTTCTCTCAAGGAATTTTGATATGAAGTGAAATTCTGGCTGGAACTTAACAATTACAAAAAACAGGGCACAACAGTTACTAAAACAGAGCACAACCAAACACAATCAGAAGCAGCAATAAAACAGTGCAGAAAGTAAAAAGGCACAAGTATTTGTTAACCCAGTTCGGTGCAAATGCCACCTACGTCTGGAGGATACCAATCCAGGAAGGAAATCCACTATAGGAATTAATCCTTAAGACTTAAGACACAAACCCCCTGTTCCCAGCCTAAGCAATCAATCTCCTCCTAGTCTGATTTCTACCCAACACTTTGAGTATTAGAACACTACTAACTTCCTATCCAAGTAACTAACCTAGTTACTAAACACCTTCTGAAAATTACCCAGTTTTGAAGAACACACTTCAATACATCAAAGACTTCATTCGTACCTAAAGGCTTAGAATGAATTACAACTCAATAAACTCTAAACCAACTCAGTTTGAGTGGTGTACAAAATAAACCTAAGTTTAAAACACAAAGACTCAATCACAACATTAATGGACTCCATTATAACCTTGGTTCTGGAATTAAACACCCTATAAGCTCTGTTGTTCACTGAATAACCCAGAAAAATACCTTCATCAGACTTAGGATCCAGCTTCCTTCCTTTCCATAGTTCATATAAAGTTGATGCAGTACCCTTCTTCAAAGTCACTCTATTATGAATGTAGCAGGCAGTGTTCATAGCTTCAGCCCAGAACATATATGGTAGCTTCTTTGCATGTAACATAACTCTTGCAGATTCTGCTAATTTCCTATTCTTCCTCTCAACTACACCATTTTGCTGAGGTGTTATAGGTGCAGAAAACTCATGTTTTATTCCTTCAGACGCACAGAAATCAGAAAATTTCTTGTTTTCAAATTCCTTGCCATGATCACTTCTGATTCTGACAATACCACAGTCCTTCTCTCTTTGTAACGGAATACACAACTCTTTAAACACTTCAAAAGTATCTGACTTCTCTCTAACAAAGCTAACCCATGTGAATCTTGAATAGTCATCAACCATTACAAAAGCATATCTTTTACCTCCAATACTCTCAACTTGCATAGGCTCCATTAAATCTATATGTAACAGTTCTAGTACTTTAGTAGTTACATGGTGTACTAATCTGGGATGAGACTTTCTTGTTTGTTTTCCAATTTGACAATCACCACAAACACTGTCCTCATTGATCTTCAGATTAGGTAAACCTCTGATAGCTTCAGTACTTAGGATTTTCTTCATGCCTTTCAGATGCAGATGACCCAGTTTCTGGTGCCAGAGTCTGACTTCTTCTTCTGAACTCATGAGACAAGAAGTCAGGCTTCTTTCTTCTTCAGACACCCATAAATAACAACTATCCTTTGATATGCAACCTCTCATCAGAACCTTGCTTTCTTGATCAGTTACCACACATTCTTCCTTGTTGAAATTGACCTTCAAGTCTTGATCACAAAGCTGACTAATACTGATCAGATTAGAAGTTAATCCCTTCACCAACAACACATCATTAAGTCTAGGCAAACCTTCACTGATTAAGTCACCAATACCCAGAATCTCACCTTTTGCTCCATCACCAAATGTCACATAGCTTCCGGAATAAGGCTTTATAATACTCAGCAACTTCTTCACACCAGTCATGTGTCTTGAACAACCACTATCAAAGTACCAGTCTTCTTTAGAAGTGACTCTCAATGATGTATGAGCTATGAGGCCAACATTCTTGACTTTGGGCTTCCACACCTTCTGAACATTATTTCTGATTGCAGCTGGTTCCACTCTTCTATATTGAAAATGTTCAGGATAACCATATAACTTAAAGCAAAAAGGTTTAATATGCCCCTTCATTCCACAATGGTGACAGATCCATGGATGATTTCTTCTTTTGTTTCTGTAAAACTTCTGGGGTTGCTTCTGAGGTAGCATCTGAGGTTGCTTCTGAGCTTGCAACTGGGCTTGCTTCTGAGGTCTCATCTTAGATGTCCTAATCATAGGATCATAAGCTTTAGTGGCAGGAACAAACTTTTTAACAGGATTCATCTGTTTGGGGTTCTGAGTCTGATCAACAAAACCTAAACCAGCTTTTTTTCCTTGTTTCTGATTCTCCAGAATCTCATCCAGCACATCAGTAGAAGTATTCATCATTCTGACATGCTTTTTCATATTCTCAAGCTGGGAATTTAGCTGGCTTACTTCTTCTTTCAGTTTTGAATTCTGCACTAAAAGTTCACCTTTCTCAGCCTCCAGTTGACATATAGTCTCCTTCTGATCCAGAACTTGCTTGCAAACTTCTGCACTTCTGGTGTATAGCTTCCTGTAGTTGTCAGCCAGTTCATCATATGAGGTTTTAGCAACTTCAGACACAGATGAGGCTTCAGACTCTGAGTCAGACTCTGAAAAAGTTTCAGACTCTAAAACTTCTTCAGTCTTTGAATTAGCTACTGACTTCTGAGATATTAACTTAACCATCAGACTTGTATCACACTTAGCTGATTCACTTGCAGCATCTTCTTCAAAATCATCATCAAACCATGAAACAGCTAGGCTCTTCTTCTTCTTCTGCTTCTTAAGAAAAGTAGGACATTATGACTTGATATGTCCATAACCCTCACACTCAAAACACTGGACACCTTTAACTTGATTACTCTTCTCCTCAGTCTTGGTCTTATTCACATCACTATGTTGCTTCTTGTTGTTGAATCTGAAGTTCTGACCTTTGGTTTTGGATTTTCTGTCAACATTCTTCAGAATTTTGTTGAATTGTTTTCCCAGCAACACTAGAGCTTCTGATAAATCACTATCATCCTCATCAGACTCTTGTTGATCATTAGCTTCAGAATTAACAGCAAAAGTTATTCCTTTCCCTTTCTTCTCAGGCTGTTTGCAGAAAGCAGTTTCAAAATTCAATAGGGATCCAATAAGTTCCTCAATCTTCATAGCAGAGATGTCATGAGCCTCTTTATAGCAGTCACCTTCATGTCAAACCTTTTAGGAAGTGATCTGAGAATTTTTCTGACTATCTTCTCATCTGACATCTTCTCTCCAAGAGACTTAAAGGAATTAGCCATATCCAGCACATTCATATAGAAATCTTGTATGCTTTCATCCTCCATCATCTTCAGGTTCTCAAACTTACTGGTAAGTAACTGGAGTTTGGACATCTTGACCTTAGAGGTTCCTTCATGAGTGGTTTTCAGAATTTCCCAAGCATCCTTTGCAACAGTACACTGCTTGATGAGTTTGAACATGTTCATATCCACTCCATTGAATATTGCATTCAAAGCTTTGGAGTTTCCAAGTGACAGATCATCTTCAGCCTTTGTCCACTCTTCTTCTGGTTTCAGAATCTCAGTTTTGTTCCCATCTTTGTCTAAAACAACTGGATGATCTCAACCTTTGAGCACACCTTTCCAAGTTCTGCTGTCAATTGATTTCAGGAATGCACACATTCTGGACTTCCAGTATTCATAATTCGTGCCATCCAGCAATGGTGGTCTGTTAACATAACCTCCCTCTCTGTCCATGCTTGCCATAAAACTCTTCCCTGGAGCTCACCCAATCACAGGCAGGGTGCCTGCTCTGATGCCAATTGAAATTCTGGCTGGAACTTAACAATTACGAAAAACAGGGCACAACAGTTACTAAAACAGAGCACAACCAAACACAATCAGAAGCAGCAATAAAACAGTGCAGAAAGTAAAAAGGCACAAGTATTTGTTAACCCAGTTCGGTGCAAATGCCACCTACGTCTGGAGGATACCAATCCAGGAAGGAAATCTACTATAGGAATTAATCCTTAAGACTTAAGACACAGACCCCCTGTTCCCAGCCTAAGTAATCAATCTCCTCCTAGTCTGATTTCTACCCAACACTTTGAGTATAAGAACACTACTAACTTCCTATCCAAGTAACTAACCCAGTTACTAAACACCTTCTGAAAATTACCCAGTTTTGAAGAACACACTTCAATACATCAAAGACTTCATTCGTACCTAAAGGCTTAGAATGAATTACAACTCAATAAACTCTAAACCAACTCAGTTTGAGTGGTGTACAAAATAAACCTAAGTTTAAAACACAAAGACTCAATTTTCTGAATAATACTCTATATTTCATAAGTCTTCAACAAAAGCAACAATCTCCTTTAAATAGGCTTCAGCAAGCATCATTAATCTGAATCCAATCTTCTGAATTTGATATGATTATGAAATAAGAATGGCTCAATAAGGAAACAAATAAATCTTCAATGTATCTTGCAAAGATTGCTTCAGTAAATATAACTTAGCATAAACACGAGGCCAATCTTCATAAAATCTTCATTAATTCAATCAGCATTCTAGAACCCTTCAGCCATAATAAATCCTTAATAAGGGGGGTGTATTGGATTAAGATTTTAAAGGACAATTTTTGTTTAAAAAAGTCTTATGGATTTTAAAAGACTTTGCAGGATTTTAATGACTTTTGATGATTTTAAAAGACTATTGAGATTTACAATTTGGATTTCAATGGATTTAACTCATAAGATTTTAAAGGATTTCAAAAGATTTCAAAAGATTTTATGAATTTTTAAAGACTCATTGAAAAAAAATGATCATAACACACTATCTTTCACAATATTTTAAATACACACTCTTTTATTTATTTTACTTTATTTTTTTATGAGGGTGATAGAGAGAGAGGAGAGAGAGAGAGAGGAGAGAGAGAGAGAGATAAAGAGAGAGAGGGAGAGGAAGAGAGAGAGAGAGAGAGAGAGAGAGAGAGAGAGAGAGAGTGAGTGAGTGAGAGAAGGGAGGAGAGAGAGGAGGGAAAAGAGAGAGTGAGAGATAGATAGAGAGAGAGGGGAAGAGAGAGAGTGAGAGAGAGAGAGAGAGGAGGAGAGAGAGGAGGGAAAAGAGAGAAAGTGTGTGAGAGAGAGGGAGAGAGAGAGGAAAATCTTTAAAGAAAAAACAATCATGAGAAATCTCATGTTTTCATGAAAGACTTTTTCATGCTAAAATTTCACTAGAAAATCCCACCAAATCCATCAAAATCCAATTTATTAAACAATCCTTCGAAATTTGCATGATTTTGAATACCGCAAGACTTTTTTTAAGTGATAAAGAGTCTTGATTGAATACCACAAGACTTTTTTTAAATGACAAAGAGTCTTGATTGAATACCAAAAGACTTTTTTTAAGTTGCAAAGAGTCTTGATTGAATACCACAAGACTTTTTTATGATAAAAAAGTCTTTTAAAATCTCTTAGAATCCTAATTCAATACACCCCCCTAAATCTCTCAAAGATTCACACAGAAATAACACTTAAAAACCCAGCTTCTGAAGAAGTCAACGCGGGTCAACGCATGAATAGTGCATCTGAAGCACTGTAGTGCGTCTGAAGACAATTCAGCGTCTGAAGCACTATTCCTGCATCTGAAGGCTTATTCAGCTTCTGAAGGTCCAAAGTGCGTCTGAACCACTTCAAAACCACTTTCTTGCTTCTGAAGACTTCTCAAACACATGGAGATGCTTTGCTTGAACACATTGAATTTACCAAAACATGCAGCCAACTCCAAAATACTCAACATGAAGGATATGGGAGAGGCATCTTATGTCATTGGCATTAAGATCAATAGAGATAGAAATTGAGGCATTTTGGGTTTGTTTCAAGAGGCCTATATCAACAAAGTTCTTAAGAGATTTAATATGATAAATTGTTCACTAAGTGTGGCTCCCATTGTGAAGGATGATAAATTTGAATTAAGTCAATGCCCACAAAATGATTTTGAACGGGAACACATGAAGAACATATCATATGCTTCAGCTGTAAGAAGTCTTATGTATGCTCAGGTTTGCACCAGACCTAACATTGCATATGTTGTTGGAGTTTTGGGAAGATATCAGAGTAATCCAGGTGTTGACCACTGGAAAAGCTGCAAAGAAGCTGGTGAGATATCTTCAAGGTACAAGGAATTTCATGCTCATGTACAAACGAACAGATAACTTGGAAGTAATTGGCTACTCCGATTCAGACTACGCTGGTTGCATTGATACCCAAAAATCAACATCGGGTTATGTTTTTATGCTAGCTAGTGGAGTTGTATCTTGGAGAAGTGTGAAGCAGACCTTGACTGCTACTTCCACTATGGAAGCTGAGTTTGTATCTTGTTTTGAGGCTACCTCGCATGGTGTGTGGTTGAAGAGTTTCATATCTGGGCTTAGAGTTGTTGATTCTATTTCGAGGCCATTAAAGATGTATTGTGACAACTCTGCTGCGGTTTTTATGGCTAAGAACAACAAAAGTGGAAGTTGAAGTAAACACATCGACATTAAATACTTCGCTGTAAGAGAACGTGTTAAAGAAAATAAAGTGGTCATTGAACACGTTAGCACATAGTTGATGATTGCTGATCCTTTGACTAAAGGCATGCCACCAAAGAATTTGAAGGATCATGTAGTACGGATGGGACTTGGTTCCACGATGTAATTTTCATTAATCTTTTGTTATTTTGATGAAACTCTTATTTAGTTTGAATTTTTCTCATTTTGTTATGTGCACATATTTATTTATTTTGAGAAAAATCACTTCATTTCGACCAGAAATAAACATGTGGTTATTTCATTAAGTTGGAGATTGATATTGAGAGACTTGGTATAGTATAATACATGGAAGATACTACTCATAATAAGAGGACATATCTCCATGATTCCTATGTTTAGTTTCTTGTTATGATTGATTATGGGTTAGATGGACCAAGTGGGATAATGTTAGTTTTTTTCTTGTTTTTTCTCTTCCACGTGAGTTATTTTTTAGTCTGAATTAAATTGTTGTGGATTGCTATTCTTAGGGAAAAAACTTGCTGAGTTGGTCCACTCCTTTTCCCACTTAACCCATGATCTGATGCACCTTCCTATAGTAACTGAATAGTGCTAAAGATCAGCCCTAAAAGTGTTGCACGTTTCAAGACTTTGTGATGGGCAAGGCTCTATAAAAGGGAAACGTATTCACTCTGTTTCATGGTCACTGAACCTACTCTTCTCTTTATAGAAAACTACACCATCGAGTTTGAGTGAGTTAAGGTTTAGAATAGTGAAACAGAACGGTTGTAGCAGCAACAAGAAGCTCTTTTCTCACATAGCAATGACTGGAGGTTAGTGCTCTTAATTTGCTTCCGCTTACTGGTTTAAATGTGTTGTTTATGTTGTTTAATATGTTTAAATCGATTAGAATATTTACAAATTCTATATTTTTATTTATTTATTCTTTTATTTATCACTTTACAAGTTTCCATGTCTAAATGTTAGAGAAAAAGGAAGGAAAAATATAATCAAAGTTAGTGCTAATTACTAATTTAGTCCGGTTTTATTATATAGACCCAGACATTCAAACCGTTAAGTCAATTTTGACCCATATGGTGACAACTTAGCTACCCATCAATAAAAGGTAGGTAACACAACCCATGCTGAGTTGGCACAAATCAAAGTTATTTGTTTGTTTTTTATTATTTTTAATGTTATATAAATACATTGTTTTGATTGGGCCAACTCAACATGGGTAGTATTACCCACCTTTTATTGATGGGTAAACAAGAATTTCCCTAAATTTAAAGTTCTTACACAAAATGACACATTTTAACTTCACTGTTGATGGAAAGAAAACCGACCCTCTTTCTATTTTACTAGTGTTCAGGTATGCACTCACTCGTTCGTCTGTCTGTTCTTTTTATTGCGTTAATGTGTATGAATTGTAAGTAATATATTTTTGAAATTTTGATTTTGAATAAAATTATGGTTAAATGTTTGTGACTTTCTAACTGTAACAAATCATGATTATCTTTTTCAATAACACCAATAATATATAAAATAAAATATAATTTTTTTATCTTTTTCAATGATATACATACCAACAATATAATATTCGTATATGCAAATTTGTTCAAAGGTATAATTGTAATAATGAAAAATTCAACTCAAAATCTCCTATCTGTTTTATATACTGTAATAGATTCAAAAATTGCATATGAAATGGTTTGAGTGAATTAAATAGAGAAAATCACAAAAATATTTCATAATTTGTCAAACAAGAAAAAGAAGCCTATGTTTTTTTTAGGGAAAAAAAGAAGGAGAATAGCTTGGATCCTTATATAGCAGCTCAATTAAATGATTTTTGCCGAAAAATTTAGGCACCTTCAATTGCTCATATGCACCTTAAAATGGCAAAAATACCCTCATTGAACCCTAATTCTTGTTTGCTTGTGATATGGAGGTAACTCTCGATCGCTGCCATTTACCCCATTTTAGATTGCTCTTTAGGCAATTGAAGGTGCCTAAAGAGCAATCTTCAATGTTTGAGGTGACTGTTAAAGTCTTATTGATAAAAAAAAATATGACTGGGAGGAAATACTCCATTAAAAGTGATTAGTCAGATTTCTTGTGAAAATTAGTCAACAATAAAGTCAGTGAATTTTTCAGACCAATGACATATTTACAAAAAAAAAAAAAATGTTTGATCAGAGTTCAAACCAACAAAACTTCTAGGTCTTATTTTAATTGGTTAAACCATGATTCAGAATAAGATGACAAATAAATAAATAAAAATATAAAAATATTAGTAAGTAAGATATAAAAATAGAAAAGAATGCAACAATGGTTCACTTAGCGGTTCAACCACGGTGTAAACTGGTTTAATCAATTTCAATTAGACTATGGTTAAAATGACGTTGAACCAAACCATAAACTGATGAGTCAAGTGATTAAATTCGTTTAACTATAAATTTAAAGATCAAATATACCGAGACATGTCGAATTATCAAATGTATCTTAGAAATTGTCTATTTTTAATTATCTATTCCCCATTCCTCTAAGAAAAGAAAAATAATTATCTATTGACCATTTTTTCTTGTAGAAATTATTGATGGCCATTGTCAAAGTGCATGCAAGTTAATTTGACAAAACAAATCATAGACATTGAAACACATGAAAATAGTAACATATGCGAAGTACGTGCATCGTGGTGGCACGTACACAACACTATGTTTCAGTTATTATGGTTTTTAAGATAAAAAACAACCGACTTTCCCGGGAAAGACATAAACATGTTCCCTTTGTCCACAACCTGCTTAATTTGATTTGGAAGAACGTTAGAAGAAGAAGAACACATTAATTTCTTCTTCTTCTTCCTCCTTGAATTCATTCATTTAATTCTTATACATATATTCTTCTCTTCATATATATTAATTGTTGCATTCAAATTTCTGTCTTTCTTCAGAAACAGGTAATCACAATGTCTATTTTCGTTTATGTTTTCTTTTTCAATATTTTTTTCTTTCTTGTAGACATGTTTTGTTCTACGTTGCTTGTGTTTTGTCTACAATGCCATAACAAATCCATAATGATGTAATTAATGTCTCCATCTTTTACATTTTTCTAGAAACAAATTAAATGATAAAAATGAAATTAGGGACCTCTCGGTTGTAGTTACGCTGCGAACATTTATATTGTGGGAAATGCGGAGGATGCAACTACAATTGCGATTGTGAAGACTTCTAAAACCTCTATTTTGTTTCGGCAATTGCTGTTGCAGACCCCAATTTATTACTATGATGTTACCATTTCCAAATACAAATTGTTGGTGGCTATAATCTATAATAAATGGTAAAAAAAAAAAAATTAAGTCTTGCAACATATTCATGTCATTAATTAATTGGACATTGTTTAATCTTAATGGCTTATTTAGACTAGTGATTCTACCAAAAAACCTGGAGCTATGTTGTGCTGTGGAGGTGCAGATGAGGATTTAAGCACTTTAGCTGCAAATCATTACAGTGCAACAGCTATAGGGGGTAACGCATATGGTGGTGGTCGTGGTGGTGGAGGAGGTAATTAACATATCTCTTTTCATCATTTGCATGCTTCATTTTCTTTCAAATTTTTCACTTTTGTACCATGATTTTATTGCTCTTGCTCTACTTAACTCTGTTTTGATACAGTATAATTAATGTTATAAGTTTTTTTTTGTCAAGTAGTCTAATGACTGGAGTTCACACATTTTAAATGTGGATAAGTGGGGTGTCTGAGGTTTGAACTCTAACCCCTGCAAATATTATGCAATATCCCTACCAACTGAACTAAGCTCACGGGGACTGCTATAAATAACAAAAGATAAAATACAGTTAGACCACAGTCACATGATTCACAATTCGGGTTGGTATGCGGTAGGGTTCACGGTACACGACATGTGAAGAATACGGTACGCATGGGGTATAGAACTTTGGTACGCGTCGGTTCATAGTACCAGTACTACCTGATTAAGTATAATAAACTATTAATAAATTCTGAAGAAAAAGATCTTGTTTACCCAATGTGAGTTTTTCCAATTGCTCAACACCGGCTCCGGTACTTAAAATCTCTTAGTATTCAAGAGATTTTCTCCAAGCTTCAAAGAGATTTTCTAAAAAAAAAAAAATTTGCACCACCAAAGCTTTTCCTCTATCTTTTGTCTCCTAGTCAACCTCTTATTCCTCTTTCTTTGATCTTCACTCGGATCACCAGTTCACCGATTTCGAGGAATTATAGGGGAATATGTGAACAAATTCGCAAACGTACCACAAACCGGTAAGCAAGTAGCAATTTGCGGTTCCTAGCATGTCAAGAAAATTATGTGACTATGAGTTAAACTATTTTCATACAAGCTGTTTTCATAAGTTATTCTAGAGAGTTTATCAAAATAAGTTGAACATAGCCTATGGACATGTCATAAGCTATTTCAATAAGCTCTCTCAGGCAGTCTCACAAGTGATTATGTTACTAGCAAGTTCAAATAAGCCAATCCTGAAAAAATTTAGCTTATACTAGCTATCTATCCATGTAATGGACAGTTTGATGATTGACACATGATAACAAGTTTTGCTTGTTGAGAGCATTGATTGGCATTACCTTGTTTGAGAAACAAAGAAGCATATGAGAGGACCGAAAACAAGGATAAATTCTAATTTAAGTTCTAAATCTACTGGAAAATAGAAAGAGTTAAAATATATAATTGGAGTTTTATATTCTGCATAATTTCCCCTGAAATTCCACTTCAACAGAATTAAATACACGTTACTATGTAATTCAAATTTTTCTCTTTATTTGCATAGTACTTATTTGTACTTTCTGATAATGTATGACAACTGATCAGTAATTTGGCACAATTTATCTCAGAACAAAGTGACAAACTATAGTTTTCTAATACTATCTTAACTATATAATTTGTATTACCTGAGGGAACATACATATAATAAAGGTTTTAAAACGCAGTCGCGATCTTTGATATTATAGATAATAATCACAATCAAATGCCTGATACTATACTAGGATAATTGCAGTCAACCGCAGCCGCGTTATGACTGCAGAGACTTCAAGAATCTTCATGTTCACAGCCTAAATATCAGTTTTGAACCTTTTTCTGATGTAGCTCTATAAGTAACTTTACTATCCCTAGATATGAGAAGAGACTTACAGTAACTTTTGAACACAGGCGGTGATAGAGGAGAGCCAAGGAGCAATATTGTCAAGAGTGGTGATCCGCAGAAAGCATTAGAAATTGAGTTACCCGAAATTAAGTTGAGCGAGTTAAAGCGGTTAACTGATAGCTTTGGTACAAAAGCACTTATTGGAGAAGGTTCCAATGGAAGGGTTTTCCGCGCAAAGTTGAGTACTGGGGAGGATGCTGCAATTAAGAAGCTGGATACTGGTTCTTCACCGGATCCTGACTCCGATTCCGATTTTGAATCGCAGGTATAGTTTTTTTTTTTTTTTATATTTGAGATTGATAATTCATTGAGGAAATATTTTGGCTGGTTGGATTGTCCCTATCTGAATCATATGTCATTATGGAACCATCATACAGTTAGCAATTGTTTCAAGACTGAAGAATGAACACTTTGTGGGGTTAATGGGATATTGTCTTGAGGCAAATAACAGAATTTTGGTTTACCAATATGCAAGTCTTGGTTCTTTGCATGACACATTGCACGGTAAGCCTAACAATATAACTAACTTCTACATATTAAGGAAATAGTTCACGTGCGTTAATATGTTGAACACTACTAAGCTTTTGATGTTCCAGGAAGAAAAGGAGTTCAAGGGGCTGAACCTGGTCTAATTTTAAATTGGAACCAAAGAGTAAAAGTTGCATTTGGTGCAGCAAAAGGACTTGAGTTTCTTCATGAGAAAGTTCAACCTTCAATAGTTCATAGAGATGTTAGATCCACCAATGTTTTGCTGTTCAATGATTATGAGGCTAAGATTGCAGATTTCAACTTGACAAATCAGTCTTCTGACTCGGCAGCTCGACTACATTCAACAAGAGTCTTGGGAACATTTGGCTATCATGCTCCAGAGTATATATGCTTGAACTCTACCTCACTCTTAGTTTGATGAGACCTAGCTTTGCTTAGGATTTGGATTGCCTTTGTCAGAAAAATGTCGAAGTGGATGCAGCCATGCAATCTCGGCCATCCAATTGAGATCAGACAACTCACATTTCAACTTTTGTAATCATGTTTGAAGTTTAATTTCAAAATATAAGTTGTCTCATCGAGATCGGTTGGCCAAGATTGATTGATGTCAACTTCAGCATTTTCAATTCAGGCAGATCGTGGAAAATTTAACAATTTCAATAAAACTAAACCAGTATTGTCAATCGCAGATCGCACAAAATAGTGGTTCGTTCAAATTCCTCTATACAATAGTTTAGTAGCCGATATTTGAAAATATTTTGTCGTAAATAATGTATCGCATAATAGTAGCGATTTGTTGAAATTCCACTACGCGATACTGCCACTATACAACCTCAGTGAACTAAACATGGCAATATTTGAATTGCAATAAATGATAATATTGTATTTTTGTATCTAGACTAAGTATAATAATGAGTAAATGTGCACACCTTCAGAAAATTTGAGCTTCTTTGCTAATCTTTGGATTCCTTTCTTAGTTAAGAGAATTCCATGTTTTGTAAGTTGAAAATAATTTATTGTTTTTCGAATATTTTTTTCTTTTTCATTTTCAGGTATGCTATGACAGGTCAAATAACCCAAAAAAGTGATGTTTATAGTTTTGGAGTTGTGCTTTTAGAACTCTTGACAGGAAGAAAGCCAGTGGACCATACAATGCCTAAAGGGCAACAAAGTCTTGTAACTTGGGTATGTCCTTTCAAACATTCTCACGTGGTTTTATTGTCTTTTGGATCATATTTTCATTATTTTATACTCTTTGTTTTTTCTAATATGATTTCTGACCATTACTATAGGCAACTCCTAGACTAAGTGAAGACAAAGTGAAACAATGTGTGGATCCTAAACTAAACAATGACTATCCCCCAAAAGCAATTGCTAAGGTTCGTTTCTTTGTTTCTCTTAGATTGATCTTCGATGAGAGTAGTGACGGATCTTCTTGGGAGCCCATGCTAGCCATGGCTCCCTCTAGATACGGTATTAATAGTATATTAGACACAAACTATCATATGTTTTTTCATGTGTCGCAGTGGAAACTGAAGTCTTTTTGCATCATTAGGTCGTGAGTTCGACTCCTTGTGTCACATTTTTCTTCATATTTATAATGCATTTTTATTTTAATTCACAAAGTGTCTTGGCAGGACTCAAACCATCGCTCATAAGGTGGTATTCAAGCACAATGTACCAACGCACCACATAACAACTTGCGTCTATTTTATGAAACAAGTTATATATATTTTATAAATATTTGGCACCCCCCACATATTTAGTCAAGATCCGCCACTGGATGAAAGTGTACCTGAAAGAACTTATGAAAATAGTTTATGACATGTTTAAAATTGTTTTCATCTTATTTCAATACAATCATTTTTCTCTGAAACTGGGAGGTTAAAACAAAAAAATATGTTAATTTCGGTAAACTTCTAAAATAACATCCGAAAACAAGTTATAACTTACATAAAAACTTTTTGACTACATTCTTGTCTTGTACATTCTTGTCTTGATTACAGAAGTAACTTAGATATAAGTGTTTATATGATAAATACTTATTTAACAAGTGCTTAATGAAACTTTTTATCCGATTGCACCGAATATATCTAAGATACCATGGTTGTGATTGGCGTTTGATGTGGATATGCAGTTGGCAGCAGTTGCAGCACTTTGTGTTCAGTATGAAGCTGATTTCAGGCCAAACATGACAATTGTTGTCAAAGCTCTCCAACCACTTCTCAATTCGAAACCGGCTGGACCTGACTCTCATGCTTGACATTCTGACCGTACCCTATTTGAGAATGAAGGGTTAATCAAGTCTTAGGGCGATTAATTAGTAACACAGTGAAGTTGTTCAATTTTGTTGTTCTAGAGATTGTACTAAGTCAAGTTGATTCAGGCTTCTTGATCTCCTGTGTAACTGGATAAATATTGTGTGCATAATGCATGAACTAGGTAGACCATAATTTGTCTATAAAAATAAAAATCAAAGGGGTTTATAATTTGTATATAAGAAAAAGAACATATGTTATGAGAGTGACTCAATTTGTCGGTACCATATTTAAAGTAAGGGGTTTATTGTAGCTATCACCAAATTCAACATGCTCCCAACCTTTCAAATGACTTGTCAAGATGTGGTTGAATTGGTCATTTCAAAGACCATGTATAGTTGAAATGAGTGACCATCAACAACAACTTTTTTTCGAGGATGAATGCAATATTAAAGATTGTGGATCTTTCATTATTCTTGACCATTGGTCATATGTGGATGAATTCAGTTTGGCTGTTAGATTAAGAGTTTGGGTTGCTAATGTACTTTTGCCTTTTGAACTTTTGTATATTGATAAGATTTATTTAGATTTCCAAACTATGGACGGAAAATGTTCAAACACATAGTGAGTTTGATTGTACGCTCATTACTTTAGCTCATTTTTAAACTAACTACAACATCTTGAGAGAGAGAGAGAGAGAGAGAGAGAGAGAGAGAGAGATGCGGTCGTCATAGGGCACCACTAGGGCAACCGCGAGGCGGTGAGGGACTACGGTGGGGAAGGGATCCAGTCAGGCTGACAAAAATGGGGGGGGGGGGGGGGAGATTGGTTTGTGGTTAGGTTAAGAAGGTGGAAAGTGAGTCGGCCGGAGGACAGAAGACAGGACATGTCAAGAGTTTCAACACAACAAGGCGGTATTGGGTATCATATGAACACTGAGCGAAAAGGACGGTCAAATTATGGTTTTGGTAGGGCTTTGAATCCTGAAGCACAACTTTGGATTGAGGGGGTAGGGGAGATTGGTTTGTGGTTAGGTTAAAAAGGGGGAAAGCGAGTCGGCCGGAGGACAGAAGACAGGACATGTCAAGAGTTTCATCACGACGAGGAGGGATTGGGTATCGTATGGATACGGAGCGGAAAGGATGGTTAGATTATGGTTTTGGTAGGGTTTTGAATCCTGAAGCATAACCTAGGGTTTTGGATGATGGCAGCAAGTGCGCATTGCAAACTGCAGCTGCTGTTAGCCGTCAAACTCCATCGATTTCTAGGGATGGTGGCGTCGCGGTTTCCGAGCAGAAGGGGAAATAATCAGTGAGGTTGGTTTCGTGTTATTTTACAAACGTACCGAAATTAATTTCATATTTATACTTGAGAAAAGACTTTGAGGTTTACAGCATGGAAGAGGAACTCACAAGGGGCATGTGTATTGTTTTGTTTGATTTTCTAATGGGTGGTTTTTTAACGTGTGGTTTGGTCAGTATCGGGTGTGGGCGAAAAAGGCTCGGTTTGATACCTTTGAACGAGAAGCTAATGGGAAGGGAATGAGGAAGAAGTTGGTCAGAAACATGGTGTTGGGGAGGGGGTAATGGACGAAGGGAGGATGAAGAATGGTGGTGGCAAGGTTACGAGAAAGGGAGAAAAAAATAGTGAGTGTGGGGAAGGTTGGTGATGGCGTTGGTGGTGAGGGAGAAAAAATGAATGTGAGGAGTGGGCAAGGAAAGGTGAATGGCGATGGTATAGAGTGGGAGCAAAGAATATCAGAATAGCAAAAGGGAAGATGGTGGAGCTCGTGGAGAATGTTGGTGTATTGATGAAGGCTGAGGTTGTGGTGGAGAATACTAGGAAATATTTTGCAGATGTCATGATGTAACGGGGGTAGTAATGGTCCGAAAGTTGTAACTAAAGTACATGCCTTGAGGGACAGATCAAAGGTGCATATGTATAGATCTAACCAAGAAGACAAGGAGTGGGCAAATTCAGGTTTAGTGGCTAAAGTGGTGATTGGTGAGCCAATGCGATTATTACAACAACGTATTGAGGACGCAGGCTTTGGAAACTTTGTTGTGACGTCGGTGGGTGGAGATCAAGTGTTTCTTCGTTGTTTAGGAAAGGAGGATGTGGCGTTTGTCTTAACGACGTGATCGGTTTCTTTGGTATGTTTTTTTACAAATTTAAGAAAGTCTCCAATTGATGTAGTGTATGATATAGGTGCATGAATTTGTTTGTATGGAGTCCTGGTGCATGCATTGAATTAGAATTTTTTTAAGCTTAGTGTGTTGATGTGTGGTCATTTTATTCAGATGGATAGTAGCACTTTGGACAAGGAAAGGCTGGATTTTGCACTTATTCTTATGTTTACTTATTCATTCGAGGTGGTGAATATAGTAGCTAATCTTTTAATTGATGGTAAAATGTCTGATATTAAATTGGTGGAGGAATGGGGGATGTGCCTTAGGGAGGATATTTTTTTATCTAATGAGGAGTCTGAGTCACAATATGTTAATTTTGAACATAACGTCGAACATGGGGTGCATGGGGATCCTCACTACAAGAAAACTTGATTTTAGCCTCAAATTTTAGCGTCGGCCACCGACACCGACGCAAATAGCGTCCAGTTAGAGTCGGCCGAACTCACTCTACATGTACATATGATTTTACTTTTTTTCTAAATAATATTAGAGTCGGCCTAACCGAGGCAACACGTTAGGGGACCCACATATGACTTTTTAGGACAAAATTAGAGTCGGCCTACCCGACGTTAGTCTATTTACTAATAAAAATTTAATTTATATATAATTATTTAAGTTATCTCTCTCTCTTTTTCCTTCATTTTCAGATCCCCTTTCATTCTCCTTCCTCTCTCACGTGTTCATCCTTTCCTTCTTCACTTGACCCATTTCAATAATTCACATGCAAACTCAATTTCACTTCCCTCATGAAAGATTGACCTATAATCAAACTTCAAAAAATTACTTACTCTCATTTTCTCCCCCAAACCGAGCCTTACCATTAATCCACCAGTTGGGGTTTTGTTTGAACTCAAGCTTAAGTTCATGCATGTTGGAATGAAACTGAGTATGGCTTAATTTGGTAAATTAGAAGCAAGAAGTGGAGGAAAGAAGCAAGATTGAAGCTTGGGGTTTGGTTTTTCTTGAAGTTTTACAAGGTAATCAAATAAGTTGTTTTAAGAAGTTAAATTATAGCTTAATGTTGTTTTATGTTGGTGTTGGAATTGATTGTGAGGTTAAGCTGTTATGGCTGAGTTTTATGGAATTTTGGGTCAAAATTCGTATGGCATATATGTGATAAATTTTGTAGCTGTTATGGCTGATGTTGTAGCTGTTTTCGTGTGTATGATCTTGAAATGTGACTTATATTTTATTGACTCACAACAAATGTGTCTTTCAATTATTTAAATGGATTGGTTTAATTTCTCATATGTGAAATCATTTGTGTTCTAATTTTAGCTAAGTCAATTGTTGCTGTTGCAGGAGTGGGAAGGAAGAATGAATATTGGCATGTCTAACACTGTTACCACAGAAATTCGTGGAAGTGTTACACAGATGTCCATTGGTAAAGCTACTGGGAAAGCCGACCGAGCCACTGTTGAGAACACAATTGATCTCAGAACACGCATGGTTATATATAAGATGTTGAACAAAAATCTGTTTCAGCATATTAATGGATGCATTTCAACTGGAAAAGAAGTATGTCATACATAAGCTTTTATTTACACGTTTCAGTTTTCTTGTGCTTATGGTTTTATAACAGTGACGTGATGCACGTGGATAATTGATTCTATTCATTTATTATCATATTTCTGATTTTTACTCTCTTTTTATTTTCTAACAGGCAAATGTTTACCATGACTAGTATTAGATTGTTCTAACTTCTGTCGTTACATACTATCTTGAACACTGAAATAGTAACAAAAATTACACAGGCTACTATTATCTTTTATTTTATGGACTCACATTTATGATCTGATTGATATCAGGGATAGAAATAAATATGTGAAAGGAGATCCCCGGTTTGGAGATGAAGGATTATTCTTTCTTGCGGAGAGCTTGGCATTTAACTAGGTACCTACTATCCTTATCAGACTGTTATTGAAAATTAAACTGTGGCGTTGCCCGTACAGGCATATCCCTGAATCATCTAGAGTATTCATTGCTTCAGTTATTTGGAGGAACGAAAGCCTACTGAATAATTGAATAAATTTTAATTTAACACCTTTCAAAGCCAAAAAAAAGTATTCTGTTGGACTCATGTAACTGACTTTTTCTCTCATAGAAGCATACTAATAGTGGAATCAAGGATGTAGTTGTGAGTTATAATGTGTAAGTGATTATTAGCTATCAGATATGAAGTGCAAATCTGGATATTTGTCAAATAACAAATTGTATTCGAAATGACACATTTATGCAATGACATGAAGGAAAAGCATATATTTAAGACATGAAAGTAGTTCTAACTATTTATTTATTTCTTACATTAATGTTTTTAAAGAAAATTGAGTAACTGAAATTATTAAGTATACCTACTCACAACATATTACTTGATTCAAAATGTCATAATGGATAAATCATTGTAATTGATATTGAATATTTCAACATTTTACTTTAAATATTCATCTATGACTTGGAAGGTGTCATTAACGACTTAGATCTTTAGGGCTTATTTGGTTTGAGAAGATTTTCTAGTTTGCATTTTCTGTTTGCACTAATAATTACAAAATTGACATCTTGTTTTCTCCAAGTTACTTGTTATGAAAAAATTGTATTGGAAATTACTATTGCCCATCATTTACGATACAAAATTTTTAAAACGGAAAACAAAGGGAAAACAAGGTATCACTTTTGTAATTACTATTGAAAATCAAAGGTATCAAACACGCCTTAGTTAGATGCTCTGCAGCTTATATGAAGTGGAAGGGGTGTAATTGGAGTATGAATGTGTTTAAGGATTAGGTGGGCCAAGCTCAAAAAAATGTGCTCAAAGTTGAGTAATAAATATACCATTTGAAACTTGTAGCTTACAGTTGGCTACTGGTGTTTTATCAGTTGCTTCTTAAAGTGAAGAGTTGTGCACTGCTTCTTAAAGTACTAAACATCTTGTTACTGATCTAAGTTTAACCATGTAGTCTTTTAAGGCCGAAGGTCTGTTATCACTTAGGAGTAGTATATGTAGAGCTCCACTTGATCATATTTGACATGGTTCCTCATTTTTTTTTGGTCAATTTATACTTCATAGTCTATACTATATGGAAACATCTTCCAAAGAGAAAATTAATTAATACATTGAATAGACAAATTCTTTAAGAGGAATATATTTTTGCAAGATCAGATGTTATAACCAGTTCAAAACCCTCAGAATTTTTTTCTTCTAATCAAGATGTGTAATTTATCAGTTTGATAAAATATATGGATTGCTTGGAAACTTGTATTGCTATTAATTGAGTCAAATCTTGCTTATACTAAAATGTGCTTGATGGAAGCTGGATTTAGGTTTATAATTTTGATCTGTCATATTATGTCATGAAAGTCATGCAATTAGTGATGTGTTTTGGTGTTATGTATGTGTTCATGTGCTTACTATATTTTGTTATTATATATACTATATAGACTGCAGAGGAAGTAAGTTTTGCTGCAAATGGAATAACTGTTGCTGGAACAAAAGCTTTTGATGGTGTTCTTCAGTCAAACATCACACTGAAGACTCTTGATCTTTCAGGCAATCCTGTTGGAGATGAAGGAGCTAAGGTCAGTCTTAAGTGTTCAAATTTATTACATCTCTTAATTTGGGATTTGGATTAATTACTATTCCTTCTCAGTATTTCTCTAAATTTATCTAATTGAGTTGCCTCAACTACTCTAAATTTAGAAAAGTGTATTGGTTCAGCTTGAAAAGGTTGGTCTTCTGATACTGAACCAGTATCAGAAGTTGGGTTGGATGTGTTTGTTGTTTATGATGGTATGGTTGATGTAGTTTCAGGTAAGTCTGAGGTAGGTTCAAGTAGTGTTACTAACTCAGGTTTAGCAAAGCTAAGTGGTTCAACTATGAGGGGTTTGTCTTCTGATACTAATAATGTATCAGAAGCAATGATTGGTAGGGTGGTTTGGGTTGAGGTTAAAGATAGATATTCTGTTTGGATAGGAGGAATATCCACACACTTTACAAGTACAGATGAAGGTTTAGATTGAGAGACAGGTTTTGGTGAGAGTTTGGGGTAATGTTTGGTGAGGGGTTGCTCATGAGCTTTGAAGTCAGCAGCTCATGAGCTTTGGAAACTTTTGCTTTCTCCAAGTTTTTAGCCATCTGGGCAGCCTTCACCAGTTCTTCCTTCAGCTTCTGACTAGCACCATTCTTAGAATCTCCCTTAACCTTCTTCAGAGGCAATGATTCTTCTTATTCTTCTTCTTCTTGCACTATCATCTTCCTAAGCTTCCTCTTCTTCTGTCTTCTGAGTAACTGTTTCTGAAGGATTGCTTCTGAGGACTGTTTCTGAAGGACTGCTTCTGAGGACTGTTTCTAAAGGACTGCTTCTGGCTTCTGAGGACTGCTTCTGATAACAGCCTTGCATAAGGGACATTCTTCTTACCATTCAGACCCTCTTTTATTGATGTACACAAGTAATTAAAAATGTACTTGGGTAGATCAATTGGCAGCTTCTGAACCAAAAACAAAAGAAAGTGTTTATGGTCCTGGCATCAGACATGAAATAATTATCTTGTATAAGAGTCTGAACTCTTTCTTTATCTCTACTGTTTTATCTCTTCCTTCAAACAGTATTGCCTTGATCTGATCAGCCCACTTGCTGGTTTTCTTTGAGTCTGATAGAAATAAACAAGTGTTATTTGCTCCAATAGCCTTAGCTATAGTGTCTTCTGTGATGGTGATACTGATGCCCATCACAGCAGATCTTATTTATTTGTGTTCTTTTGAAGGCAGGTAAACCCGTTTCTGCCCTAGTCTTGCCTCTCAGACTCTTGTCTTGCAGAATCTTCTTAACTTCCTACTTTCTAGCAGCTTCTCTGTCGTATACCTTGCTTCTTACCCAGAAATATTTTACGAACTCTAAGTATTTTTATTAATATTATTTTTTCACGTATAAAACTGAATGTAATTGCTCCTTCGATGCAGGAAGAAATTGTGGACGAGACAGATGAATTTGTTGATGTTCATAAGAGGTAATGGAGAATATCAAAGTACAAAATTTCAAAAATTAAGGTTCTGATATGGATGAAACTGCAAATCTGAATTTTGATGTTATATAAATTTTATTCTGCAGAATACGTGTTGCAGCTACTTCCCCAATGGCACGAGCTCCATCAATCTGAAGGTTGAATGGCCAAAAGAGAGCAGTAAGTGATTTATCGTTGCACGTCTTTTATGATTTAATATTTGTTTCTCTGCTATAGTTTCTAACTGAAATCAATCTTGAAGGTGAGAAAAACACACACAAGAAGGGGGGGTTGAATTGTGTGACTCAAAAACTTGTTCTTTTCTTTTCAAAAGCTTAACACTAGTTCAGAACCAGGTTCTGAACTGTTATCAGAAGTAAATGCAGCGGATTAACAAGTTAAAAAGAGAAGGGAAGAGAGACACACAAAATTTATACTGGTTCCTTCTCAATGTGAGAAGTAGTCCAGTCCCCTTGTTTTCCAACAAGAGAGTTCCACTATAATCAGAAGATTACACTTTGCTCAACCACTAAGGAAGAGACTTCCAGTTGCTCAATCACAAAGAAAGAGGCTTCCAATTGCTCAACCACAAAGGAAGAGGCTTCTAGTGCTCAACCACAAAGGAAGAGGCTTCCAATGCTCAAGACACTAAGTCAAGAGACTTCCCAATGCTCAAGACACTAAGTCAAGAGACTTCTGACTCAGACCACAAAGGAATGAGGTTACAATTGCTCAGTATACAGACTGAGACTTTAGGGGCCAAACTGGTTTACAAATAAATGAGTTTGGGATGAACACTTGATAAAATATCAGAGGTGTTCTCTTAATACAACACAGGTTAAGACTCTTAACCTTAAGAAATTCTAAGTTACAAAGATAAAAGAATTTCTAAGAGGTTTGGTAACTTGCGTATTTTTGACAGCAAAACAGAGCAAGAGTTCAGTTCTTTGATTCAAGAGTCTTAGACAAATTTCTTCTTCAAATCTTCTTCCTTTTATAGAGGAAATATAGTTGTTGAAGATTTGCTTGATTTGAGGAAAGAGCCGTTGCAAGTTGAGCTAGGATTTCAGCAAATGTGTGCTGCACTTTTTCAAACAAAACATAGCAGCAGCCATTTTTGAAATGGCCTACCTTAAAAGCTGGGGAATGTTTGGGTCAGGGAGACAACTGTTCCAATGGGTTGCTCTGACACATCCAGGCATTAAATGCGCACAGTACTGGTCACTTTCCATGCCACATCAGCTTCAGAAGCTTCTGCGTGAACAGTGCATCAGAAGCTGCCTTTGTACGGATCAGAAGCTGGTCTTCAGAAGTTGACTTTTCGTTGAATTCTTCAGAAGCTGCCTTCAGACTCAGACTTCAGAAGCTGGCTTCAGACGTATCAGACTCTCACTTCAGGAGCACTACTTCAGGAGCACTTCAGAAGCACTTCAGAAGCACCCAGTTTTATTCCAGCTTTGCAACTTGCTTCTTAGCTTTCCTTCCTTGCTCTAAGCTTGTTCTTCCATAACCATTATCAATTATTAATCATAAAACACATAGTTCTGAAATCACTTGAACAAAGCATTAGCAAATAACCAATTTTCTATTTAACACTTTGTTATCATCAAAACCATTGAGAGAGATATGTTTACACATAATGTTTCAACAATCTCCCCTTTAATTCAGATGAGAGTTGTTTAACACATTTTGTTCCAACAAATCTTTTTTTTTCCTTTTGAATTGAGAAAATGGTTCCTATTAGGGGTTTGGTTTTCCTGTTTCTCTGTTGTATGAAGGACATGAATTGATAGAATAAGTAGTGCCTTGAATTCTCAACTGAATTTGTTTTGTATTTCTTATTGTGTTTGAAGTTTTGTTTTTACTTTCAATTTAACAATCATCATCTTGTATTCATTGTAACTCCTAGTATTGGTTCTTTCTTCTTCCTTAAGTTATCTGGCCAACAAAATCAAACAATCATTTCATTATTTGTATATATTATTGAAAATTGAAAAAATAAAACCTTATGGAAGTTAAAATTTGTATAGCAATTTTTATGAACAATTTTTATGTGTCTCATTTCTCTGGTTAATAGAAAGGACTTTTTTTTATTTGCAGATTTCTGGTTCTGTTTTGTAGAACAGGGTATACAGTAAAAATTAGCAAAAAAAAACAAAAAAATCTAGCGTCGGCCAAACCGACTCTAATATTTAGTTGACTTGTTTGACTGTAGAGTGGGTTGGCCGACTCTAAAAGATTTAGTTGACTGGTTTGAAGTTGACTTTAGCGTTAGTTCAGCCGACTCTAAATTTTATAGTTATCGTCGGTCTGGCAAACTCTAAATTATTTGTTGACTTTTTTGATTTTGAATTTAATAGCCTCGGCTTAACCGACGCTATGTTAGCCTCGGAGGACAAATAGCCGACTCTACCCAGTAGCTTCAAATTTTTTAGCCTGCCCCCGACCCCGACGCTAATTCGACGCTAAATCTGTGTTAGCATCGGTTTTAGCCCTGTTAGAGTGGGTTTTTTGCCGACGCTAAATCATAGTTTTCTTGTAGTGTCTTATGATGTTGAGGAGGTGGTTAATGAGCTTGAGAATGATTGGGTAGCGAATAGGGAAATGGAAAAGAAAAAGAAGTTGAACAGCCACCTGCACCTTTGGCTGATTTCGAAGAGAGATAGTTGGTTGGTGTCTCCTAGAATACTCTAAGGCTTTGTTTGGAAGTTTGGAGGGGAGGGGAACGAAAGACTTTGGAGGGTTGGAAATATAGGGAAAAATTGTAAAATCTTTCACATTTTTTTAAAAAGTAATTTTTTTTGAGAATGATAAATTAATGCTTATGATTAATATATTTTTAATTTTAAGAATATTATAACTACATATATTAAATTTGAAGAATTCATGTATACTCTAAAACCCCCCAAAACCCTCCTCTGATACAATTATTTAGCTCCTCCAAATGAGGAGAATTTTGTATTACGAAGAAAAATGAACCCCAAAAGTCTTCTCCTCTCAATGTCATCTATTTCTTCCACTTTCTCCTTCCTTTTTTTTTCTTTCAAAACACCTCCCCTTCATTCCCCTCCAAACTCGCAAACAAAGCCTAAGTACTTCTAGGGTTTGACTAGGTGCAAGTATACAGTCCAAGTTATAGTATAAAAAGATATTGATCCCGCAGGGTCTAGGACGCTATAGCTTCCTATAGCTTTCCAGTAATAAAATAAAGATAACAGTTTAGGAAAACAGATAAAAAGACTTAGAAAAGAGTTGTGCGACCTTCCTGGACGATATGCATCGGTATACTTTCATACTTCTTCTAGCGATGTATCTTCATACTTTGTCATACTCCTTTCCACGTTGTAGCTACTTGGATCTCCAATGCAACTCTTCATCATGTTTCACAAAACATCCACATCAAGCATTACTGGTTCAAAATGATTAAATAACACTAAAAACTACATAAAAGCATAAATTCTTAAATAGTCACCGATTAGATGCAATCACTCAATTTATCATAGATTATAGGGGATTGGACTGGCATGGATGGACCATATCGTGTGACATGTAATACTTCACTTGACTAATTAGCAAGATCTCACTCAATACTGGTTTGACCGTTCAAGTCAGGCCAGCTCAGCTCGTCTTTGCCTTAACTGGTTTGACTGTTTAAGTCAGGCCAGCTCAGCTCGTCCTCGTCTTCACTGGTGTGATTGTTCAAGTCAGGCCAGCTCAGCTCGTCCTCGTCTTCACTGGCTGACCATTCAAGTCAGGCCAGCTCAGCTCGTCTTTGCCTTCACTGGTTTGACTGTTCAAGTCAGGCCATCTCAGCTCGTCCTCGTCTTCACTGGTGTGATTGTTCAAGTCAGACCAGCTCAGCTCGTCCTCGTCTTAACTGGGTGAATGTTCAAGTCAGGCCAGCTCAGCTCGTCCTCGTCTTCACTGGGTAACTATTCAAGTCAGGCCAGCTCAGCTCGTCCTCGTCTTCACTGGTGTGACTGTTCAAGTCAGGCCAGCTCAGCTCGTCCTCGTCTTTGCTGGGTGACTGTTCAAGTCAGGCCAGCTCAGCTCGTCCTCGTCTTCACTGGTGTTACTGTTCAAGTCAGGCCAGCTCAGCTCGTCCTCGTCTTCACTGGGTGACTGTTCAAGTCAGGCCAGCTCAGCTCGTCCTCGTCTTCACTGGTGTGACTGTTCAAGTCAGGCCAGCTCAGCTCGTTTTTGCCTTCACTGGTTTGACTGATCAACGTCTCTGAAAACGCGTCTTAGATCCACGTGCTCGGTACGAATGAGTTGCATCCTAGTCCACGCGCGGCCGTACTCAAAATAGACGACAAATGGGAGGCTCTGGATCACAACTTAATGGGCCTTGAATGATCAGAGGAAGGCTCATTAAGCCAACACCTTGAAGACTATAAAAGGGGTCGCTTGAAAGGTTTGATGGGACAGATCTCGAAAGAGGGGAACAGTGTTTTAACATTTAAGTCTTGTTCAGAGTGCTCTTGGAACTCCACCTTGTACGTTCCATTGAGCAGCTCACCCGTTGTAGTCATCTTGTGTTTACATCCGTGAACATTGGCGCCCACCGTGGGGCCACGGTAAAATTCTCCAACGACCTAGCTCCATTTCAACAAACTTACCTCATCCCAACAAACCTACCTCCATGGTAGGACATAGACCAACCCGAACCTCATCTGGATCCAAGCTGGAAGACGACGCCAACCCCCAGCTAGCTCAGCTGCTTCAGGTAGTACGTGAGCTTCAAGAGCAGAATGTCGAGCAACAAAAACAAAATGATGAACATCAACGTTTGCAAGCTGAATCCCTCGGAAGGCCAAGCTGAAACAACAACTGGAAGATTGAGAGCTTGAGCTCAGACATCAAATGGAGGCCAGAGAGAGGGAGTTAAGGGAGCAGCTCGAGCTCTTAAGAAACAATGTCACTGGTGCTGTAACTACTAGATTGATGCCCAAGGTATTTCAGCCATTCTCTGCGGAGATACAAGCTGTGGAGATCCCTCGCCATTTTAGGGAACCCACTATTGACTCATATGATGGGACGGGTGACCCACATAGTCACGTCTCAACTTTCCAAACACAGATGTTCATAAGTGGGGCTGATGATGCGTTGAGCTGCAAAATTTTTGTTGGGACCTTGAAGGGTGTAGCGCATAAGTGGATTGCAGGGTTGCCGGCCAGGTCAGTAACAAACTTTGAAGACCTGGCGACCCGCTTTGTTGCCCAATTTGCAGCAAACACCGAGAAGCCTTTCTTATTAGCAGATTTGTTTGACATCAGACAGCGTCCCACAGAATCCTTGAAGAGCTACCTAGCCCGGTTCAACAGCGCCACACTCATGGTGACGGAACCCAATGAAGATATTTTCGTTATGGCCTTTGAGAAGGGTCTAAACTCTGGAACTTTTAGCGAAGCTTTAACTTTGCGAAAGGCAAACTCCATGAATGAGATTCGGATGAGGGCGGAGAAACATATCGAGGTCGAGGAGATCACACGAGAGAAGGGATCCAGGGAGATACGAAATAGAGATCGAGCTAATGAGGATCGTCGGGAGGGAGTGATGAAGAGGCTAGGGGGAGAAGGTTTGCTTAGAAGTGCCCGACTGGACCGGGGAGGCCGACCAGAGCGTGAAGCCCCTATAAGAAGAAATCCATGGGAAGAAAACTTCAGCCCTTTGAACAAAAGAAGAGCTCAAATACTCAAGGAGGTCATGAACACTCAGATTATTAAACGACCACCTCCAAACCCTCGTCCCATGGGGAACGAAGCAGGATTGTGGTGTGAATACCATCGCACACAAGGACATGACACAAACAACTGCCGTACCCTTAGGATGCACATTGAGAAATTGATACAAAAGGACCACCTCGGGCGGTATGTACAAGGACGAGGTGGAGGCTACCATGACAAGAGGTCGGCTCCCAGCAGTAACTCAAGTCGATCCCCGAAGCGAGGTCGTGGAAAGGAAAAGGCCCATGACAAAGAAGCAGAGGGGGAGCATGAAAGAAACGACAGAGGCACTGTTAATAGCATAGCTGGAGGATTTTCAGGAGGTGTGTCGCGTCGAATTTCGGATGTCAAGCTATTGGGGAAGCATTGAATCGCTAATTCTAAATTACGACTGAACTTTTAATTTTTCGGGGAAAAAAGGAAAAAAGTTCTAAATTACCTTGAGAAAAGATTTTAGGTTCGAAAGTCGATTATGCGAGGGGAAGGTATTAGCACCCCTCACATCCGTTGTACTCAACGGGAACCTCTTAGTCGGCTTAGGCTTAAAATGGTTCGATGTTTTACTTACGTGTTTAAATATGTATAAAAGGAAATATATATAAAAAGACATAATGCGGGATAAAGAAAGAGATAAAAACAAACGAAAAGGGAAAAACAAGTTTTTTATTAATGGGCTTGACAAGATGTCGATCTTGCTCCTACGTATCTCCCGGTAGTCGGAGAATTCAAAGCGTACGTAGTTCTTTGGTAGAAAAACGTTTGTATGTTGATTCGTTTTAGTTAAAAAAAGATTGATCGCGTCCGAGCGAAAAAGTTTGAAAATAAAGAAAAAGTGTAATGAAAATAAATGTCAACTGCTCGGGTTGTTGCCGAACTGGCAATTGACGACGAGAAAGTAAAAGTCAGCTGCTCGGGTTGTTGCCGAGCTGGCCACTGACGACAATGCATAAAAATAAATGATTTGATGAAAAAGTTTTACGCTCGGACGTGAGCAAAGGTTTTAAAAACGTACGAAGACGTACAAAGTTTTAAAATGGTGAAAGATGGACGCTAGGCGATAAGATCGCGCAAGGCGTAAATGTTTTTTAAAATAAATAAAAGACAAACGCACTGAGACGAAAAATTCGTGCAAGGCGTAAAAAGGTTAAAAATAAAACGCGCAAGGCGCGAAAGGTTCGGATTGACCACGAGGGCCAAGAAAAGGGTAAAAATGGCCACAAGGGGGCCAATGGAAAGTTTAGCGTACTAGACGCGTCAAGGGTGGAATGACGATTGCCCGAGCGACGAGACATACGTCACGCATTCGTGCAATCGAGGTTTGGGGAGACATACGTCAAGCCATTCCCGTTTCATTCAAGTTTGGTTTTGTTGCTCTAAGGAATCTCAAAAGGAACCAAAGCTTTTTAAAAAGGAAAGTTTAAAAAGAAAAGAAAACAACACGAGCAAATTTGTTGTTCGGTTTTATTAAAAATCATGAACGTGACTTGTTGCTTAAGTTATTGAAACTCAAGAACAAGTTTGGTTCGAGTTTGAATGGCAAACACAATCATAAAACATGCAAAACGTTGGAAAGTTCACAAGTTCGGCCCAATTCGAGCTTGGTTAAAAAAGAGTGAGCAAACTCGGCTTAAGTTCGCGTTTGGATTGAAAATCATGAACAACATGGTTGTTCAAGTTTGTTTTGAAATAGACGAACTTAGCTTGTTGCTCAAACTTGGTTTTTGAAAATATTAAGAACATAACTTGTTTCACAAGTTATTCAAAATTTGTCGCACGAACTTGTGAAATCTTCAAAGTTGTGCATGATTATGAATTGGGTTTGGACCAAAATGGTTTTAACCCTCTTTAGGTTCTGAATCAAGGGCTAGAATCCCAAAAATTTGACATTTGAATGCCTGATTCATGTTCTGAATTTCACATACTTCGCAGAGCAACCAGAACTTGGCTCTGCGAAGTCAGGTTCTGGTGTGTTCGCAGTGCGAGCAAGGCTTGGCTCTGCGAAGTATGCGAATTTCTTAACTCAGAAGCTGTTTCTGAACAGAAGTTCAGAAACTGCTTCTAAGCAAGATTCAGAACCTAAAGGAGGTTAAGAAATTTGACAAAAAGGAAGAAAAAGGGTAGAAAAACACAGTTTTAAAGCTTGGCCCCTTTTGAGGTCCTTTTTGAGGCTCAAAGGAGGTTTTGGTTCACAAAACAAAAATTTGACAAAGCAAGATATGCAAACAACAAATACAATAGAAAAGAAAGGTTATAGGAGACTTACAGAACTCCTAGCAATGCTTGAACAAGACTGGAAGTGGCTTGCTTGCTTTGTGAAAGGTTATGAACAAGGTTCAAAGTGTTTGTGATGGACTGATTTTGTGCTGCAATGCAAGGGATTTTTGGTGTAAATTTCGTGTGTATTGGCTCTCTGAATTGATCTGTTTCTAACTGGTTTTCAATGTGTTTCAGTTGTGTATTCCCTTCTTTTTTCTAGTGCCTTGCATTCCCTTTTATAGGCAAAAATGCAATCTATGTAATGATGAACAATGATGAATAAAATCCTAAAACACTAGCTGATCATGAGCTAAACTCAGGCTAGATCACTTTGCATTTAATGCTAATGGATAGGAATTGCTTTGCCTTGTGCCAAGGGGCAAGGTCTTGACTGATCTCAGCCACAAATGCCATTGATTCTAGAAGGTAATGATGGTAAAATCTGTAAAACAGGGCAGCTGCAAAAGGGATGATTCTTGGGATCAATCCTTGCAATCTTGGAAGGTCAAACAATCAAAACGTGTACTGCCATGTACAGGGAGATTGGGGGAATCAAAATCAGCATGTGGGCTTATGTGTGGGGGAAGAAATTCAGGTCAAAACAGGGCATGTCACACAGCTTTTTTGCAACATAAACCACTTGGGATTGACTGGTTTTGGCAGGGTAAAAGGGGAGGAAATGGATCAAGCAGCTGGCTGGCATGTTTAGGTTGGGTGAGGGGTCAATTTGGGGGGACAAAATCTGACCAAGGATAGCCAAATTGTTTGATCACATGAAAGGTTGGAAGAAAGTTCTTCTTTCCTTTTACCTTTAATGTCACACATTAAATCTTGCTATGCTGCACCAAATCAGTCACAAAATAACAAGAATGCAAGTAATAATACTACTAATGATAATCCTAGTTGAAAGCAAAAAAGATAAACAACTATATAAAAATCTGCAGAATTTTCGCAGAGGTCGCAGTGCGAAGGTAAGTTCGCACTGCGAACTCCACTTTTTTTTATTTTTGTATTAAAAAATAAAAGGTAAAAAATGGGGAAATAAATAATAATATATAATGATAGTAATGATGATAAAATGCAAATGGCAATGAAAATGAATAAAATAGTAATGACAATAATAAATAAAATGATGATAATAAATAAAACTTAATAATATTAAAAGATAAAAACTAATAGTAATAAAATAATAATGATATTATTAAAGAAAAATGAAATAACATAACAATAATAATATTAAGGATAATGATGATGATATAAAATATTATAGCAATAATAAAAATAATAAAAGGTAAAAAATAAATAATGAGATAATAAAAATATAACACCCATAAAAATATAAGTCAAAAAATGGGGTATGACAGATGCCCCTATTTAAGTTTCTTCGTCCCGGAGGTTGAAAATGTGATTTGAAATGGACGGGCCGAAGAGACTTAAATATAGAGTACGCCATTTTTTGACTAAATATTTTCCCGAGTTATAAATGCTATAAATGCATGCAATGCAAATGTTATGAATGCTTGTAATGTAACTATGGATGCAAAAGATAATAAAAAGGAAGACCACATTGGGGATAGGTGTCAGCTGTTCGGGTGGTTGCCGAACTGCCACTGACAACAAAGAATGAAAAGGTAAATGCCAGCTGTTCGGGTTGTTGCCGAACTGGCCACTGGCGACAAAAGAATGAAAAGAATGTCAACTGTTCGGATGTTGCCGAACTTGCCATTGACGACAGGAAAATAAAATGTCAACTGTTCGGATGTTGCCGAACTTGCCATTGACGACAGGAAAAAGAAATGTCAACTGTTCGGATGTTGCCGAACTTGCCATTGACGACAGGAAAAAGAAATGTCAACTGTTCGGATGTTGCCGAACTTGCCATTGACGACAGGAAAAAGAAATGTCAACTGTTCAGATGTTGCCGAACTTGCCATTGACGACAGAAAATAAAATGTGAAAGATGTCAGCTGTTCGGATGTTGCCGAACTTGCCACTGACGATACTGGGGATGCGGCTGACAAGCCGTTCCTTACAAAAAATGCCCCTTCAATCGGGGGGAAAGAATGCACAAGCTGTTCATTGAAGAACTTGCCACTTGGCACAACACTGGGGAGTACGCACAAGCTGTTCATTAAAGAACTGCCACTTGGCGTAAAAACTCGACAAAAAAAAGACGCGCAAGCTGTTCGTTTGAACTGCAACTTGGCGTAAAAGGATGACATCTCTGAACCAGACGAACTGGGGATGACACTGGGAAAAAAGAATTCACGAATTGCTCGTGATTGTTTGATGAGACTCATGATGGTTAGAAATAACCATGTATGATATGTTGTATGCATATGTATGAATGTATGACTGTTGTCATACCCCAATTTTTGACCTAAATTTCTTTTTCACTCGTCTTTTGGTTCAAAATTTTTGTTGTCGTTTCAGACGAAATTTCGACAGAGAGGTATTTTAAAATACCTCATTTTTGGTTCCGAAGGCGACAGTTTTTTATTTTTATTTTTATTTGTTACTTATTATTCCTTTTATTTTTATCTTTATTATTTACCTTTTTTATTTTTACTTTTTTTTATTTTCGGATTTTTTTTATTTCATTATTTTATTCTTAAAGGGTTGACTGATTTTGTTTTGATGTTTTTAATAACCATTTTAATGGTTGCTTTTTTTTAGTCTTTTGCTGATTAATTGTGTTTATTGTCCATCATTGGCCTTTAAGTCACATTAATTGGCATTGCTTAATAAAAGAGAACACAGAATCAGTAGCAAAGCGGGGAGCCAATTTTACCAACAGAAAAACTCAAACACTACACAAAAATCATCAGCACACAAGCAGCTCCTTCCACCACATAACATCACAACCTACCATCAAAACCACTCAACCAAAACCGTACGGCCACCATCGTCTCACTCATCACCACTCACAAACTCACGCAAACCTCCCTCATCACAACAACCACCCAAACTCACGGTTTCCACCATCATAACCACACTCACCCACTCCCTTACCAACAACCGCCACCAACATAACAACAACACAACACTAACCTAACCAAAACCATTCACGCCCTCTCCCCAAATATCCCAACACCCGGTATCCTCCATCACCCACAAACTAAACAAAACCGCCCCCATTTTGCTTGCTGCACTCCCCTCTTCCCTTTTATTTTTGTTTATTATCATTTCTAGCATTTTATCTTGTTAATTTCTTATTTATTTTCATGCATTTTGTTTCATTGCATTTACCTTATAGGATTTCATGCATTTTTTTTCTTATTATTTTCCTTTTACTTTCATGCATTTTTATTTTTATTTTATTTCATGCATTTTAGTTTTATTCTAGCATACTTATTTTCATACCTTTGCAATTTTGTTTTTTTCTTTCCTTGTTTATCATTTTGTCATTTTTATTTTCATTTTATTAGAATGTACTTAGGATCAATGTAACAAAAAATAAATGAGAATATGCACTGACACCGCACTTTATTTATTCTGCTTTACGTCTTTTATTTATTCTTACTTATTTCGCTATTTAGAAAAAATACAAAAAATATTAGGTTAGTTTAATTTCAAAGGGATTTCGTGGTGATCCAACGTCATCACGAAAATTCCTCGCGTTTAGCCTTTATTACGTTTTTAGTCTTAGCTAATTAAAAACAAAAAACATGCGGATAATAATGAAAAAACACAAAAAAATCTTTTCTTAATAAACCTTGATTTTCAATCAAGTGTTCGTTTTTTTTTATTTTCTTTAAATAACCATTAATCTACTTAAATTACACTTTAATCACTTTCAAAAATAAAAAACACAAACCAATTCCATTTTGCCACTTGGCTTTTTATTTTTAAAACTTTTTTTAAACTAATAAAAAACACCAAACAAATCAAACGTTATTTTTACCCCGAACTACGAGGTTTTGATCCCTCACGGGTACGTAGGCAGAGGACCTTGTCCTTCCAAATCATAAAAAATACAAAAAAAAAACATTTTCTTTTTTCACTACTTTAATTTTGTCTCTTAAAAAAAATAAGCAAGTTATAGCCAAAATAAGTAAATAAAATCAAGAGGTTCTCGTAGAGTACTACGAATGTTTAGGGTGCTAACACCTTCCCTAAACGTAACTAACCCCCGAACCCTAAAATTTTTAAAATGTGGTAATTTAGAACTTTTTTCCACCTTTTCTTTTAAAAAATTAAAAGTTCAGTCGTGAATTAAAATTAGTGAGTCAACGCTAATCAATAGCTTGATCTCCGAAAATCACCGCGACAGAAATGGCGACTACACTGGGGATGACACTAAGAGGGTTGAGCCTAACTTGAATTTATTTAAATATTTTGCGCTATAACTTGCTTAAAATAAAAATAAGAAGTGTAAATATGTGTATATGTGTTTTTTTCCTTTTACGTGAGTGGTGAGATAAGTCCTATACCCGGGCTTGAGGGAAACATAAGATAGGATGGTGGTATAATCAAAGTATCATACCAGGAGTAGTCTTGGGTGTTGGTACATGTGATATAACCCCGCTCAATGGAGGTCTCTTAAAGGTAATACCATGTCAACATGAGTAGTCGTGTTTGACATTGTTATTTTTAAGTGGCCTATGAAGTTGAGGACCTTTAGTCACCTTTAACCCATCTTGGCCTTTTAGGACGTAGTGCGATGGCTAATCAAGAGTAGTCTTGAATTGGTTGATACGCGATACTACACTCAAACGAGACTTTCCTACGAACGTCGTTGGACCGGGAGTCAGTCCCGTAATCCGACAATATTCGGAAGTGGTCAATGACTTTGGGAACTTGGTAGAACCCGTGATACAGGTACATATGAAACCATAGTCCTTACCAATTGGCGTGTTTACCCTCGGCTCCAACATTTTGCACTTAACCTCACCATTTTTTCTCCGTTATTTAGCATAATCATGCATGCATGCATTCATTCATAAACATTTTTTCATCCAATTATCGAAAGACTTAAACAAGTTTTTTTAAACATCATAGAGGAGCACTAGGAAGTACACCTTCAGGAGCCCTGATTTGTTGAATTTAAGGAAGCTAGGAGTCTTTAGATTTCTTTTAAAAACCTAGCTTCCACTAAAGGATTCTTGAATTGGTCCCTTGGCTTGGTTTCTAAAAAAGAACTATTTTGTAAGGCCTTGATGCTCAAATGAAATGTTCAAACCATGATGTTTACAATTACTTCAACAAAGTCCTTCGATAACAAATCTTTCTTCTTTTTGCATAAGCATAATCATGCATCATATCGCATTCATAGTTTCTCAAGCCGAGTCTCACGTCTTGTTTTTCAAAAGGTCTATCTGCCTAGTCCAAGAAAGTGGCCCGACGTCCTCAGCAGAAACCGACTTACACATACAACACTAGGGCATATCAGAGAAAAAGAATGGAACATTTGGAACAAGAGAATCAGGTACTCCGGGAGGAAATGACATCCATGCGGACCAAGATCGAAGAATTGACAGAGTTGGTAAAGCTGCTGGCAGTCGCACAAGTTCATCCACCGTCTCCATCCCCTAGCTCTCTAGCTCAGCCGACGACTGCAACTACTTCGGCTCCGACAGCGCACACCAGTGCTCCACAATACACAATGCCTGACGGATATCCATGGGGCATGCCTCTTAGCTCCGGAGAAAGATTCATCCCTATTCCTGTTGCAACTTCTGCTCCTCAACCCGGTGTTACTTTTCCTCAGGCTACTATGGCCTTTTCAGCTCCAGTGATTCATACGACCCAATACGACAATGAACCTATCTTTCACACAGAAAGTGTAGGGGCTCAGGATCGGATGGATGACCTCCAAGGAAAGTTTGACGAGATGCAACGAGAAATCAAGGCCCTCCGCGGGAAGGATTTGTTTGGGAAAAATGCCCACGACCTTTGTTTAGTGCCGAATGTCAAGATCCCGCCCAAGTTTAAGGTCCCTGAATTTGAGAAGTACAAGGGTAACACTTGTCCTCAAAGCCACCTGATAATGTATGCTAGGAAGATGTCTACCCAGACGGACAATCATCAACTACTCATCCATTACTTCCAGGACAGTCTGACTGGCGCCGCTTTAAAATGGTACATGAGTTTGGACAGCACTAGGATCCAAACTTTCAATGACTTGGGAGAAGCCTTCATCCGCCAATACAAGTACAACCTGGACATGGCCCCAGACAGAGACCAACTCCGGGCCATGGCTCAAAAGGATAAGGAAACTTTCAAAGAGTATGCCCAAAGATGGAGGGAGATTGCTGCTCAGATTAACCCACCTCTAGGAGAAAAAGAAATGACCAAGATTTTCCTAAATACTCTTGGTTCATTCTATTACGAGCGGATGATTGCAAGTGCGCCTAGTGATTTCACTAAAATGGTTAATATGGGAATGCGTCTGGAGGAAGGAGTCCGAGAGGGACGTTTATTTATAGAAAGTGCTTTTGCTGCCAGCAGTACAAAGGAGTTTGGGAGTGGCTTCTCAAGAAAGAAAGAGCAAGAGGTGAGTATGGTGGCCCATGGACAGCCTTGGCCATAATTCCAACAGCAGCCTCGGCAACAGGCTCCCCAGCAGGCTCCCCAACAGCTCGCCCAACAGAATCGAGTTCAGTGGATATCCCATTTTGATCCAATCCCTATGGCATATGCAGAGTTGCTTCCCACTTTGCTTGAGAAAAATCTTGTCCAAACTAAGGTGCCTCCTCCGGTACCTGAAAGGTTGCCACGGGGGTATAGACCTGATCTCTCTTGTGTTTTCCATCAAGGGGCACCCGGTCACGACATTGAGCGTTGTTACGCCTTGAAAGCTGAAGTCCAAAGGTTGATCCAGGCTAATGTCCTGTCCTTCAAAGATGTGAACCCCAATGTGCAAGCTAATCCACTACCGGATCACGGGACTGCATCTGTTAATATGGTGCAAGTTTGTTCAGAGGCTTACCTAGTTGAAGACAATCTTGAGGAGGTGGCAGCTAGTTTTGTGACACATAGCAGACTTTGCCGCAATTGGGTCGCTGTTGACGTCCCTTCCGCTATTCATTGTTCCAAATAACATTTTGTTGTTTTTGCTTTTCGTTTTAAAAAAATATATATAAATCCTTTTGTTCCGCCCGATACGAAAGTGAACTTTTGTAGGGCTTTTTGCTTTATGCATTGCCATCATCAAATAAAAAGTCGTTTTGTCCCCGACTATGTCTTTTTATTCTTTGCTTTTTCTGGAAAATGGTAACACAAAAAGCCCAAAAAAAAATATTTTTATTTTATTTTCAATCAATTTCAAAAGGCCTGCGTTTTTTTTTTACTCATTTTCTAAAATCAATCATCAATCATATGCAGACTGAAACATCAATAAACCCGTTGAACACTGTAACCCTATTGTCTCTCCCAACTTTGATTTCCCTGTCTGCGAAGCTGAAGAGGAAGAGGATGAAGAGATTCCCGATGAGATCTCACGGTTTAGTGTATGAAAGGATTAACTTGGGTTCAGGAGAACTGTCATTACAATATTCCTGGTCGAATCTCAGATGAATGGTGCCATTGAAGCTGCAAAAAAAAAACAAAACAAAAAAGAGAAAAAATACATCATGAAGATAGAACAGAAAATGGTGGTCACCTACAAGGATTGGCATGGGATGCTCCCTTCTATTTCGCATGAGTATCGTACTTCGGTGCGAACATCAGCAGGGGCAACCCCTTTCTCTTCCAGTTATACCAAAAAGGATGAAACAATCGGTTGATGAGAAAGTTCATCCCCGTGAATTTCGAGAAGGAGACCTTGTGCTCAAAAAGATTTTATCCTTTCAACCCGATTCTAGGGGCAAATGGACGCATGATTATGAGGGCCCGTATATCGTCAAGAGAGCGTTCTCCGGTGGTGCAATGACCCTCACGACTATGGATGGTGATGAGTTTCCCCGTCCTATCAACGCCGATGCAGTCAAGAAATAATTTGTCTACAAAATAAAAGAGCAGCTCAGTAAGTCGAAAACTCGAAAGGGCGGCTTAGGCAAAAATGAGCGTCTCGGTGGACTGAAAACCTGAAAGGGCGGTCCAGGCAAAAATTAGAGACATAAAAAAGATAAATAATCATCCTGATAGGTCGAAAACTCGAAAGGGCGGCCTATGCAAAAATAAGGATCAAAAGACAAAGTAACTGCATCAGGCTGGTCATGACTCACTTGGGGCACATCAGCAGTCAAAGAAACTCTAAATTTGAAGCATCCAAACAGTGGAATTCAAAGTTGTTAGGGAGAATAGCGGTTATTGTGTTCAATGTACCTTCCCCTTATATTTACCATTTTCCAAACTTTGTGAGATCCGTGGAGCCACGCCATTGGCGGGCCACCACTCTGTTAAATGAATTTGAGCATGTGCCTTTTATTTGGAACTCCCATTTATTCTGTTTATAAAACTCCTTCTATTTTTGATGGTAGTACTTGAAGCAAAACTTTTTTTCAAAATCATAAATTTTTTATATATTTTTTTTTTGGAAAGCATAGACAACAAACACATTCTCTCTGAACTCATGAATAAGTGAAATGTGCGTCAACAGTTATCCCTAGAACGGACAAACTCTACAGGTTAAACATGGTCAATTGCTTGAAAAGAAAAAGAAAGAAGAAAAAGAAAAGAGCTCGGTAAGTCGAAAACCCGAAAGGGCGGCTTAGGCAAAAATGAGCGTCCCGGTGGATCGAAAACCTGAAAGGGCGGTCCAGGCAAAAATTAGGGGCATACAAAAAGAATATATTCCCGGTGGACTGAAAACCCGAAAGGGCGGTCCAGGCAAAAGTTAGGGATTCCAAAAAGGAAAAAAACAAAAAGCATGACCACAGAAACGCAAGTTCTTCTGCCAGGTCTTTGGATTAGCACGATTCCCCCAGGAAGTGTTTACTCCCCACCATTTGTTGCATACATCGGGCCCTACCCCGTCAATGTTTTGGATATGTCCCCAATGACATCATCCCCAATGAAGGTTGCTGAGTGTTTTGTACTGCGTCGTTGGTCCACTCTCCATTTTACCTGTCCAGTCTTGTCTCATCAAGTCCATCAGTTATATTATCCCACAAGTCAATCCTCCATACAGTCATACGAGTCGTATTGTCTTACATACATTCATACATTTCATGCATATACACATTCATGCATACACAACATGCACAAAACATCATTCATACATGGCTGCATTAACCACCATGAGTCTTGCTTCAATTATCTTTTCATATAAATCAATCATGAATAACTTGTAACACTTTTTCCCCCCAAGTGTCGGCCTCAGTGTGTCTGGTCCAGAAAGGTCACCTTCTTTATGCCAAGTGGTAGTTCGTTAACAAGCAGCATTTATATTTTCATCCAGTATTTATCTTTCATCCAGCATTTATATTTTCATCCAGCATTTATCTTTCACCCAACATTTATTTTTTATCCAACATTTATTTTTTATCCAGCATTTATCTTTCATCCAACATTTATCTTTCATCCAGCATTTATCTTTCATCCAACATTTATCTTTCATCCAGCATTTATATTTTCATCCAGTATTTATCTTTCATCCAGCATTTATACTTCATCCAGCATTTAAATTTCATCCTGCTTTTAAATTTCATCCAGCATTTAAATTTCATCCTGCTTTTAAATTTCATCTAGCTTTTAAATTTCATCCAGCATTTAAATTTCATCCTGCTTTTAAATTTCATCCTGCTTTTAAATTTCATCCAGCTTTTAAATTTCATCCAACATTTAAATTTCATCCTGCTTTTAAATTTCATCCTGCTTTTAAATTTCATCCAGCATTTAAATTTCATCCTGCTTTTATATTTCATCCAGCATTTAAATTTCATCCTGCTTTTAAATTTCATCCAGCTTCTAAATTTCATCCTGCTTTTAAATTTCATCCAGCTTTTAAATTTCATCCTGCTTTTATATTTCACCCAGCATTTAAATTTCATCCTGCTTTTATATTTCATCCAACATTTAAATTTCATCATGCTTTTAAATTTCATCCAGCATTTAAATTTCATCCTGCTTTTATATTTCATCCAGCATTTAAATTTCATCCTGCTTTTAAATTTCATCCAGCTTTTAAATTTCACCCAGCATTTAAATTTCATCCTGCTTTTATATTTCATCCAGCATTTAAATTTCATTCTGCTTTTAAATTTCATCCGGCTTTTAAATTTCATTCTGCTTTTAAATTTCATCCAGCTTTTAAATTTCATCCTGCTTTTAAATTTCATCCAGCTTTTACCTTTCATCCAGCATTTGCCTTTGTCTTTTGTCGTCAGTTGACTAGTCGGCAATAGCCCGAACAGCTGACATTTATCCTTTTTGTTTCCTGTCGTCAGTTGACTAGTTCGGCAATAACCCGAACAGCTGACATTTATCCTTTTTGTTTCCTGTCGTCAGTTGACTAGTTCGGCTACATCTCGAGCAACTGACATTTTATCTCCTATCATGTCGTCAGTGGCAAGTTCGGCAACATCCCGAACAGCTGACATTCACCTTTGTTTCTTGTCGTCAGTGGCATGTTACTTTTATTTCCGTCTTTACCTCAAGTGGCAAGCTCTAAAAACGGGCAGCTTGTGGTCAGTGTCTTTTCTCATATCATATGTCATTTCTCAGCTGTCAATACGATAGTTGATTCCTTCCCCAGTGAAACTGTGTTATTCCCCAGTGGAGTCGGATTCATTTTCTTTAACGAACTCGGGTATCCTTTCGTTTTTGTTTTATCCCCACTCAGGTCATCTTCGCCGTCTTGCATTCACATTTGCATCACAAGCATTTTTTTTTAGGTCCAAAATTGGCGTACTCTGTATTTAAGTCCCTTCGACCTGCCGAATCCAAGATTTTATCTTCAAATCTCCGGACGAAGAGACTTAAATAGGGGCATCTGTCATACCCCAATTTTTGACCTAAAATTTCTTTTTTTACTCGTCTTTTTGGTTCGGAATTTTTCGTCGTTTCAGACGAAATTTCGGCAGAGAGGTATTTTAAAATACCTCGTTTAGGGTTCCGAAGGCGACCTTTTTTTCAGTTTTATTATTATTATTTTATTTTACTTTAGTTTTTTTTTTATCTTTTTTCTTTTTTACTTATTTAATTTTCTGATTTTTTTTCTATTTTTATTTTATTTTTCATTTATTCTATTTTGTTTTTATTTTTATTCTTAATGGTTATTTTTTTTGTCTTTATTGCTAATCAAACCTATCCAAAGTCCAAGGTCAAAGGTTAAGGTCAAATGTTTGATTTAATGACTTTGACATATGTGATTTAATGGCTTTGACATATGTGATTTAATGGCTTTAATCTCATTTGATGGGGATTTAATCCTTGTCTCCTTATTGTCAAAAGTCCACCCCAATGTGTATATAAAGGCACACACCCCAACAACCAAGAGAAAAAAAAAAACTCATCAGTACACAAGGCACAATTATTTCCAAACCAAAATTAATCACAACCCAGCAAATCGAAACCACAAAAACCATATCTCAAAACCAAAATCAATCATCATCCATAATCAAAACCACAAACTCGGCCACCTCCACCACCACCACAATCAATCCGAACCTCCTCCCTAACCACCTACAAACCACTAACACTAATCTGAACCACTACATACCACAACCACATAAAGCCACACACACGGCCAAACCCACAGCCAAACAACCACTACGCAAAACCGCACCGCCTCTTTACAACCCTTCCCTTGCTACTGCACCCATCTTTTCCTTTATTTTTATTTTTTTGTTTTATTTCTTTTTCTCGCATTTTCTTTTTTTATTTATTGCATTTCTTCCTCATGCATTCCATCTTATTGATTTTTTTATCTTTTGCATTTTCTTCATTTTTTTTTACTTTATTTTATTTTCTTAATTTTGTAGTTTTTCTCTAGGTTAATCATCATGCATTTTTTCCCCATTATTCATTTTAATGATTCATAATTCAGCATACCATGCATTTTTTATTTACTTTTATGTGACATATTTATTTATTGTTTTGCATTTCATGCATTGTTATTTTCTTTTATTCTTAACATATTTATTTTAATGCATTTGCAAGTTTTGTTATTTTGTTCATCATTTTGTCTTTTTTCATTTCATTTTATTAGAATGTATTTAGGAGCAATGTAAATATAAATGAGAATTTGCACTGACACTCACTTTATTTATTCCGCTTTATGTCTTTTATTTCTTTTTTTTATTTATTTTGCTTTCCGAAAAAAATACAAAAATATTAGGTTAGTTTATTTTTCAAAAAGGATTTCGTGGTGATCCAACGTCACCACGGAAGCTCCTCGTATTTAATTTTTTTTTGTTACGTTTTAGTCTTAGTTAATTATAAAAAAAAATAAACAAAAACATGCAAATAATAATCAAAAATCACAAAAAAAATCTTTTCTTAATAAACCTTGATTTTCAATCAAGTGTCCGTTTTTTCTCTTTTATTTTCTTTAAATAACCATTAATCCACTTTAATAACACTTGAATCATTTTCAAAATAAAAAACACAAACCAATCTCATTTTGCCGCTTGGCCTTTATTTTATCTTTAAAACCTTTTTTAAAAAACCAATAAAAAATACAAAACAAATCAACCGTTATTTCTACCCCGAACTACGAGGTTTTGATCCCTCACGGGTACGTAGGCAGAGGACCTTGTCCTTCCAAATCATAAAAAATACAAAAAAAAAACATTTTCTTTTTTCACTACTTTAATTTTGTCTCTTAAAAAAAATAAGCAAGTTATAGCCAAAATAAGTAAATAAAATCAAGAGGTTCTCGTAGAGTACTACGAATGTTTAGGGTGCTAACACCTTCCCTAAACGTAACTAACCCCCGAACCCTAAAATTTTTAAAATGTGGTAATTTAGAACTTTTTTCCACCTTTTCTTTTAAAAAATTAAAAGTTCAGTCGTGAATTAAAATTAGTGAGTCAACGCTAATCAATAGCTTGATCTCCGAAAATCACCGCGACACATCATTGTCGCGGTGATTTTCGGAGATCAAGCTATTGATTAGCGTTGACTCACTAATTTTAATTCACGACTGAACTTTTAATTTTTTAAAAGAAAAGGTGGAAAAAAGTTCTAAATTACCACATTTTAAAAATTTTAGGGTTCGGGGGTTAGTTACGTTTAGGGAAGGTGTTAGCACCCTAAACATTCGTAGTACTCTACGAGAACCTCTTGATTTTATTTACTTATTTTGGCTATAACTTGCTTATTTTTTTTAAGAGACAAAATTAAAGTAGTGAAAAAAGAAAATGTTTTTTTTTTGTATTTTTTATGATTTGGAAGGACAAGGTCCTCTGCCTACGTACCCGTGAGGGATCAAAACCTCGTAGTTCGGGGTAAAAATAACGTTTGATTTGTTTGGTGTTTTTTATTAGTTTAAAAAAAGTTTTAAAAATAAAAAGCCAAGTGGCAAAATGGAATTGGTTTGTGTTTTTTATTTTTGAAAGTGATTAAAGTGTAATTTAAGTAGATTAATGGTTATTTAAAGAAAATAAAAAAAAACGAACACTTGATTGAAAATCAAGGTTTATTAAGAAAAGATTTTTTTGTGTTTTTTCATTATTATCCGCATGTTTTTTGTTTTTAATTAGCTAAGACTAAAAACGTAATAAAGGCTAAACGCGAGGAATTTTCGTGATGACGTTGGATCACCACGAAATCCCTTTGAAATTAAACTAACCTAATATTTTTTGTATTTTTTCTAAATAGCGAAATAAGTAAGAATAAATAAAAGACGTAAAGCAGAATAAATAAAGTGCGGTGTCAGTGCATATTCTCATTTATTTTTGTTACATTGATCCTAAGTACATTCTAATAAAATGAAAATAAAAATGACAAAATGATAAACAAGGAAAGAAAAAAACAAAATTGCAAAGGTATGAAAATAAGTATGCTAGAATAAAACTAAAATGCATGAAATAAAATAAAAATAAAAATGCATGAAAGTAAAAGGAAAATAATAAGAAAAAAAATGCATGAAATCCTATAAGGTAAATGCAATGAAACAAAATGCATGAAAATAAATAAGAAATTAACAAGATAAAATGCTAGAAATGATAATAAACAAAAATAAAAGGGAAGAGGGGAGTGCAGCAAGCAAAATGGGGGCGGTTTTGTTTAGTTTGTGGGTGATGGAGGATACCGGGTGTTGGGATATTTGGGGAGAGGGCGTGAATGGTTTTGGTTAGGTTAGTGTTGTGTTGTTGTTATGTTGGTGGCGGTTGTTGGTAAGGGAGTGGGTGAGTGTGGTTATGATGGTGGAAACCGTGAGTTTGGGTGGTTGTTGTGATGAGGGAGGTTTGCGTGAGTTTGTGAGTGGTGATGAGTGAGACGATGGTGGCCGTACGGTTTTGGTTGAGTGGTTTTGATGGTAGGTTGTGATGTTATGTGGTGGAAGGAGCTGCTTGTGTGCTGATGATTTTTGTGTAGTGTTTGAGTTTTTCTGTTGGTAAAATTGGCTCCCCGCTTTGCTACTGATTCTGTGTTCTCTTTTATTAAGCAATGCCAATTAATGTGACTTAAAGGCCAATGATGGACAATAAACACAATTAATCAGCAAAAGACTAAAAAAAAGCAACCATTAAAATGGTTATTAAAAACATCAAAACAAAATCAGTCAACCCTTTAAGAATAAAATAATGAAATAAAAAAAATCCGAAAATAAAAAAAAGTAAAAATAAAAAAGGTAAATAATAAAGATAAAAATAAAAGGAATAATAAGTAACAAATAAAAATAAAAATAAAAAACTGTCGCCTTCGGAACCAAAAATGAGGTATTTTAAAATACCTCTCTGTCGAAATTTCGTCTGAAACGACAACAAAAATTTTGAACCAAAAGACGAGTGAAAAAGAAATTTAGGTCAAAAATTGGGGTATGACAGATGCCCCTATTTAAGTCTCTTCGTCCGGAGATCTGAAGAGAAAATCTTGGATTCGACGGGTCGAAGGGACTTAAATACAGAGTACACCAATTTTGGACCTAAAAGAAAAAATGTGAGATGCTCGTGATGCAAATGCGAATGCAAGACGGCGAAGCTGACCCGACTGGGGAATAAAACAAAACAAAAGGATACCCGAGTTTGTTAAAGCAAGGGATCCGACTCCACTGGGGAATAACATAGTTTCACTGGGGAAAGGGATCAACTATCGTATTGACAGCTGAGAAAGGAAATATGATGTGGGAAAAGACACCGACCACAAACTGCCCGTTTGTAGGGCTTGCCATTTGAGGTAAAGACCGGAATAAAAGTAACATGCCACTGACGACAAGAAACAAAGGTGAATGTAAATGTTGGGTGAAAGGTGAAAGCTGGATGAAATATAAAAGCCGGATGAAAGATAAATGTTGGATGAAAGATAAATGTTGGATGGAAGATAAAAGCTGGATGAAAGATAAATGCTGGATGAAATATAAAAGCTGGATGAAATTTAAAAGCTGGATGAAATATAAAAGCTGGATGAAATTTAAAAGCTGGATGAAATATAAAAGCAAGATGAAATATAAAAGCAGGATGAAATATAAAAGCAGGATGAAGGATAAATGCAGGATGAAATATAAAAGCAGGATGAAATATAAAAGCAGGATGAAATATAAAAGCAGGATGAAATATAAATGCAGGATGAAATATAAAAGCAGGATGAAGGATAATGCAGGATGAAATATAAAAGCAGGATGAAATATAAATGCAGGATGAAATTTGAATGCTGGATGAAGGATAAATGTCAGCTGTTCGGGTTAATGCCGAACGAGTCAACTGACGACAAAAGATTGGATAAACGTCAGCTGTTCGGGTTAATGCCGAACGAGTCAACTGACGACAAAAGATTGGATAAATGTCAGCTGTTCGGGTTAATGCCGAACGAGTCAACTGACGACAAAAGATTGGATAAATGTCAGCTGTTCGGGTTAATGCCGAACGAGTCAACTGACGACAAAAGATTGGATAAATGTCAGCTGTTCGGGTTAATGCCGAACGAGTCAACTGACGACAAAAGATTGGATAAATGTCAGCTGTTCGGGTTAATGCCGAACGAGTCAACTGACGACAAAAGATTGGATAAATGTCAGCTGTTCAGGTTAATGCCGAACGAGTCAACTGACGACAAAAGATTGGATAAATGTCAGCTGTTCGGGTTAATGCCGAACGAGTCAACTGACGACAAAAGATTGGATAAATGTCAGCTGTTCGGGTTAATGCCGAACGAGTCAACTGACGACAAAAGATTGGATAAATGTCAGCTGTTCGGGTTATTGTCGAACGAGTCAACTGACGACAGGATAAAAAGGTAAATGTCAACTGTTCGGGTTATTGCCGAACTAGTCAACTGACGACAGGAAACAAAAAGGATAAATGTCAGCTGTTCGGGTTATTGCCGAACGAGTCAACTGACGACAAAAGACTGGATAGGAAAATGCACAAGCTGTTCGTTAAAGAACTGCCACTTGGCGAAAAGAGGGTGACATCTTTGGACCAGACACACTGGGGATGACACTTGGGGATAAAGAGAGTTAAAAAAAAAGTTCAAGACTGATTGGTATGAAATATAAGACTCAAGGTGGTTAATGCAACCATGTATGAATGATGTTATGTGCATGTTGTGTATGCAAGAATGTGTATATGCATGAATGTATGAATGCATGATTGATGATGTGACTTGTATGACTGATTAACTTGTGACTGTATGAAGGATTGACTGATAAAATTGTACGGAAGACTGACTTGTATGATTGTATGAAAGACTGACTTGTATGATTGTATGAAAGACTGACTTGATGAGACAAGATTGGACAGATAAGATGGAAAGTGACCCGACGTCGCATCACAAACACTCGGCAATCTTCAATGGGGATGATGCCACTGGGGACATATCAAAACATTGGCGGGGTAAAGCCCGAAGTATGCAACAACCTGTGGGGAGGAAGCACTTCCTGGGGGAGACGTGTTGATCCATAGACCTGGCAGAAGAATTGGTGCTTCTGTGATCATGCTTATTTTTGTTTTTTTGTTAGCTTTTTGAGTCCCTAATTTCTGCCTGGACCGCCTTTTCAGGTTTTCGATCCACCGGGAATATATTCTTTTGTATGCCCCTAATTTTTGCCTGGACCGCCCTTTCAGGTTTTCGATCCACCGGGACGCTCAATTTTGCCTAAGCCGCCCTTTCGGGTTTTCGACTTACCGAGCTTTTCTTTTCTCTTTTTTTTCCTTTTTTAAGCAGTTGACCATGTCCAACCTGCAAAGTTTATCCGTTCTCAGGACGGATGTCGACGCACACTTCACTTATTCATGAGTTCAAAGAAAATGTGTTTGTTGTTTTTGCTTTTCAAAAAATATAAAAAAAAAATTTATGATTTTGAAAAAAGTTTTGCTTCAAGTACTACCATCAAAAATAGAAGAAATTTTATAAACCGAATAAATGGGAATTCCAAATAAAAGGCACAGGCTCAAATTTATTTAACAGAGTGGTGGCCCGCCAATGGCGTGGCTCCACGGATTTCACAAAGTTTGGAAAATGGTAAATATAAGGGGAAGGTACATTGAACACAATAACCGTTATTCTCCCTAACAACTTTGAATTCCACTGTTCGGATGCTTCAGATTCTGAGTCTCTTTGACTGCTAATGTGCCCCAAGTGAGTCATGGCCAACTTGATACAGTTACTTTGTCTTTTGATCCTTAACTTTTGCATAGACCGCCCTTTCGGGTTTTCGATCTATCAGGATGATTATTTTCTGTTTCATGTCTCTAATTTTTGCCTGGACCCCCTTTTCGGGTTTTCAGTCCACCGAGACGCTCATTTTTGCCTAAGCCGCCCTTACGGGTTTTCGACTTACCGAGCTGTTCTTTTATTTTTTAGACAAAGTATTTCTTGACTGCATCGGCATTCACAGGACAGGGAAGCTCATCACCATCCATAGTCGTAAGAGTCATTGCACCACCGGAGAACGCTCTCTTGACGACATGTGGGCCTTCATAATTAGGCGTCCATTTGCCCCTGGAGTCCTGTTGAAAAGATAGGATCTTCTTGAGCACAAGACCTCCTTCTTGGGACACACGGGAACTGTCCGTGACACAAAGCATTCATGCGTTTCTCTTCAATCAAGTTTGAACCGATCATATTTGTTTTGACATCATTCAACCTCTGATAACTTGGGTTCCATTAAAACTCTCATTGATGGAATCTCAATCGCCACAGGGAGTACTGCTTCTATGCCATACACTAAAGAAGAGGGGGTTGCCCCTGTTGAGGTACACACTGAAGTACGATATCCATGTAAAGCATACGATAACATCCCATGCAAGTCCTTGTAAGTGGTTACCATCTTCTGCACCATCTTTTTGATGTATTTTCTTTCCTTTTTTTTGCTTTGTTTGTTGTGTTTTTTGTTTGATTTTTTTTTTGCAGCCTTGATGGCACCACTCATCTGGGACTTTATCAGGAATACCGTAGCAGCAGCTCCTCGGAACCCAAGTTAATCATTTCGAGTGCTTCTTCATGAGGCTGAATAATGTTCTTTCCATATTCTAGTAACAGAGAGATCTTTTCGAGAATCCCTTCATCCTCCTCCTCTTCAGCTTCGTGAACAGGGAACTCAAAGTCGGGAGAGAGCATAGGGTTACAGTGTTCAACGGGCTTATTGATGTTCGGTCTACATATAATTGATGATTGATTTTAGAAAATGAGTGAAAAATGCAGACCTTTTGAAATTGATTTAAAATAAAATAAAATAAAATAAAATATTTTTTTTTGGGTTTTTTGTGTTACCATTTTCCAAGAAAAAGCAGTAAAATAAAAAGTCGCGAAAGAAACGACAATTTTCATTGATAGTGGTAACTTGAAGACAAAAGTAGAGCCCTACATGATTTCACTTTCGTATCGGGCGAAACGAAAGGATTTTTGAAAAGATAAGACAACTAAAACACATTCCTTGGACCCATGAGTAACCGAGGGAATGTCAACAGCGACCCAATTGCGGCAAATCCTTCCTTGTGTTTGCACGACCACATCCATTTTCTCTCTTCTGTTTGCACGAGTATTGTAGGTGCGAGTCGGTTTGTAATGAAAGCGCCGGGCCACTTTCTTTGACTGCGGCAGATTGACCTTTTGTGATGAAACAGAGGATGAGACTCGATTCGGAAACTTATGAATGCCGTATGATGCATGATTATGCTTATGCAAAAAAGAAGAAAGATTTGTTATCGAAGGACTTTGTTGAAGTAATTGTAAACATCATGGTTTGAACATTTCATTTGAGCATCAAGGCATTACAAAATAGTTCTTTTTTAGAAACCAAGCCAAGGGACCAACCCAAAAGTTCTTTAGTGGAAGCTAGATTTTTTTAGAAGAATCTAAAGACTCCTAGCTTCCTTAAATTCAACAAATCAGGGCTCTTGGAGGTGTACTTCCTAGTGCTCCTCTATGATGTTTAAAAAACTTGTTTAAGTCCTTCAGTAATTGGATGAAAAATGAGTTTATGCATGGATGCATGTATGCATGATTATGCTAAAGAAGCGGAGAAAACATGGTGAGGTTAAGGCCATAATGTTGGAGTTGAGGGTAAACACGCCATTTTGGTAAGGACTATGGTTTCATATGTACCTGCATCACGGGTTCTACCAAGTTCCCAAAGTCATTGACCACTTCCGAATATTGCCAGATTCCGGGACTACTCCCGGTCCAACAACGTTTGTAGGAAAGTCTCGTTTGAGTGTAGTATCGCGTATCGACCAACTCAAGACTACTCTTGATTAGCCACCGCACTACGTCCTAAAAGGCCAAGATGGGTTAAAGGTGACTAAAGGTCCTCAACTTCATAGGCCACTTAAAAATAACAATGTCAAACATGACTACTCATGTTGACATGGTATTACCTTTAAGAGTCCTCCATTGAGCGGGGTTATATCACATGTACCAACACCCAAGACTACTCCTGGTATGGCACTTTGATTATACCACCATCCTATCTTATGTTTCTCTCAAGCCCGGGTATAGGACTTATCTCACCACTCACGTAAAAGGAAAAAAAAACACATAGGCACATATTTACAACCTTATTTATTTTAAGCAAGTTATAGCACAAAATAACTAAACAAAACCAAGTTAGGCTCAACCCTCTTAGGGAATCCCCAGTGAAGTCGCCATTTCTGTCGCGGTGATTTTCGGAGATCAAGCTATTGATTAGCGTTGACTCACTAATTTTAATTCACGACTGAACTTTTAATTTTTTAAAAGAAAAGGTGGAAAAAAGTTCTAAATTACCACATTTTAAAAATTTTAGGGTTCGGGGGTTAGTTACGTTTAGGGAAGGTGTTAGCACCCTAAACATTCGTAGTACTCTACGAGAACCTCTTGATTTTATTTACTTATTTTGGCTATAACTTGCTTATTTTTTTTAAGAGACAAAATTAAAGTAGTGAAAAAAGAAAATGTTTTTTTTTTGTATTTTTTATGATTTGGAAGGACAAGGTCCTCTGCCTACGTACCCGTGAGGGATCAAAACCTCGTAGTTCGGGGTAGAAATAACGGTTGATTTGTTTTGTATTTTTTATTGGTTTTTTAAAAAAGGTTTTAAAGATAAAATAAAGGCCAAGCGGCAAAATGAGATTGGTTTGTGTTTTTTATTTTGAAAATGATTCAAGTGTTATTAAAGTGGATTAATGGTTATTTAAAGAAAATAAAAGAGAAAAAACGGACACTTGATTGAAAATCAAGGTTTATTAAGAAAAGATTTTTTTTGTGATTTTTGATTATTATTTGCATGTTTTTGTTTATTTTTTTTTATAATTAACTAAGACTAAAACGTAACAAAAAAAAATTAAATACGAGGAGCTTCCGTGGTGACGTTGGATCACCACGAAATCCTTTTTGAAAAATAAACTAACCTAATATTTTTGTATTTTTTTCGGAAAGCAAAATAAATAAAAAAAAGAAATAAAAGACATAAAGCGGAATAAATAAAGTGAGTGTCAGTGCAAATTCTCATTTATATTTACATTGCTCCTAAATACATTCTAATAAAATGAAATGAAAAAAGACAAAATGATGAACAAAATAACAAAACTTGCAAATGCATTAAAATAAATATGTTAAGAATAAAAGAAAATAACAATGCATGAAATGCAAAACAATAAATAAATATGTCACATAAAAGTAAATAAAAAATGCATGGTATGCTGAATTATGAATCATTAAAATGAATAATGGGGAAAAAATGCATGATGATTAACCTAGAGAAAAACTACAAAATTAAGAAAATAAAATAAAGTAAAAAAAAATGAAGAAAATGCAAAAGATAAAAAAATCAATAAGATGGAATGCATGAGGAAGAAATGCAATAAATAAAAAAAGAAAATGCGAGAAAAAGAAATAAAACAAAAAAATAAAAATAAAGGAAAAGATGGGTGCAGTAGCAAGGGAAAGGTTGTAAAGAGGCGGTGCGGTTTTGCGTAGTGGTTGTTTGGCTGTGGGTTTGGCCGTGTGTGTGGCTTTATGTGGTTGTGGTATGTAGTGGTTCAGATTAGTGTTAGTGGTTTGTAGGTGGTTAGGGAGGAGGTTCGGATTGATTGTGGTGGTGGTGGAGGTGGCCGAGTTTGTGGTTTTGATTATGGATGATGATTGATTTTGGTTTTGAGATATGGTTTTTGTGGTTTCGATTTGCTGGGTTGTGATTAATTTTGGTTTGGAAATAATTGTGCCTTGTGTACTGATGAGTTTTTTTTTCTCTTGGTTGTTGGGGTGTGTGCCTTTATATACACATTGGGGTGGACTTTTGACAATAAGGAGACAGGATTAAATCCCCATCAAATGAGATTAAAGCCATTAAATCACATATGTCAAAGCCATTAAATCACATATGTCAAAGTCATTAAATCAAACATTTGACCTTAACCTTTGACCTTGGACTTTGGATAGGTTTGATTAGCAATAAAGACAAAAAAAATAACCATTAAGAATAAAAATAAAAACAAAATAGAATAAATGAAAAATAAAATAAAAATAGAAAAAAAATCAGAAAATTAAATAAGTAAAAAAGAAAAAAGATAAAAAAAAAACTAAAGTAAAATAAAATAATAATAATAAAACTGAAAAAAAGGTCGCCTTCGGAACCCTAAACGAGGTATTTTAAAATACCTCTCTGCCGAAATTTCGTCTGAAACGACGAAAAATTCCGAACCAAAAAGACGAGTAAAAAAAGAAATTTTAGGTCAAAAATTGGGGTATGACAACTGTCACTGAGGACGTCATGTGAGGGATGGACTTGTACTGGGGGTACCCAACCTGTTTGTTAAGGAATTGCCCCTGGATACAAAGAAAAACTTGCACAAGCTATTCATTAAAGAACTATCGCTTGGCGAAAATGAGGATGACATCCCTAGACCGGATAGACTAGGGAGGACATTCGACTATTCGTGGGAAATGCATGATATGAATATGGAATACATGTTAATGAATGACTATGATATGATGCATGAATTATGCTGACCTGGGGGATGACAGACGTCACGTGGGACGCTGGGGATTATGATTTGAGTGCCGAGTAAAGTCGGGCTTTGGTGAAATAAGACTCCACTGGGGGAATATGCCAATAAGATTGGGCTTCGCTTGTGAATTCGTTGGGGATATAAGGATCATTTTGGAAGCATGATCGATATCCAGCCTTCGATGCCAATGGTGATTGGGCTTTTGATTGTAGGACAAAGATTGACTTCCTGGGGAGTTTGTTTGACCGATGAACAAAGATTGTTCAAAGAAAGAAAATGTTTTATTGATTTTTGTTTGTTTGGTTTGGAAGGACAAGGTCCTTTGCCTACATACCCGAATGGGATCAAAACCGATGTAGTTCGGGCATAAAAGAGCCTTGCATGACCGATAAACTTGATGAAACAAGATTTAGACCGGTAAAATGAAAAGTGGACCGACGTCACATTGCAAACACTCGGTAATCTTAAATGGGTGATGATGCCACATGGGATACATCCAACTACTGACGGGGTAAAGTCGTAACCATTGATGAGGAACACATACCTCCTGGGGAGATTGTTTTAATCCACTGGGGGATATGATTGGATGCCGAGCGAGGTCGGGCTTTGGTTGTTATTGGATGCCGAGCGAGGTCGGGCTTTGGTAAGGTGCCGAGCGAGGTCGGGCTTTGGTAAGGTGCCGAGCGAGGTCGGGCTTTGATTGGATGCCGAGCGAGGTCGGGCTTTGGGAAGGTGCCGAGCGAGGTCGGGCTTTGGTAAGGTGCCGAGCGAGGTCGGGCTTTGATTGTGATTGTGTTTGTAAGGGCCAATGAAAATTTGGCTTTTGTTGGTAATGAGGTTTGTGAGTGCCAATGGGAATTGGGCTTTATGGTAATGTAGGTGCCAATGATGATGGGGCTTCGGATGGAAATTGTATTTGTGTGTGCCAATGAGAATTGGGCTTTTGTAGGAAATTGTGAGGAATGTCAATGACGACTGGGCTTTTTGTGAATTGTGGGGGGAATGCCAAGCAATTGGGCTTTGCTTGTGATTAGGTGTCAAGCATGGTTGGGCTTTGTTTGGTTAGGTGCCAATGAAAATTGGGCTTAGGGTTTGCCAATGAATATTGGGCTTTGGGTCGCCAATGAATATTGGGCTTTGGGTTGCCAATGAATGTTGGGCCTTGGTTTGCCAATGAATATTGGGCTTTTTGATTGGTTGCCGAGCGAGGTCGGGCTTTGTTTTTGGGTTGGCAATTTTGATGTTCCAAGGTTGCACTAAACACAAAGTTTATATCATACAACTTAAGTTAAAAACATGTTTATCGATGAACCATGCCTATCACACATTTAAGTAAAAAAACAAATTGAATATTAATTGTGAGGGTAATGAACACTCATCCGGCAAGTTTGCCAACATTCCGATCAAGTTATGTGTCCATCTAATTATCGTTTCTAAAAGTACAAAAGCATTGATCACAAGGTCTTTGAGGGTTGTAATTTGGCTTGGTTGCAAAAGAAATGTCATATGTGGGGAAATTGAATTCAAAAGGCCAAGCAAAGGAACATTCTTTCTAATTACACGCCTCCTCCTTATTTCACACAACTTTTTGGTGATTTGCAAATACTTTTGTTTGATCTTGACAACCTTTTGATTTACTGATTTTTTCTCTTTTTTCTTTCTCTTTTGAGATTTCTTGATTTGTTTTTCTTTCTTTTTCTCTTCTTCTTTTTTTTTTTTTTTGTGGTCAAGATCAAATAAGAAATTCACCAATTGCTTGATACACACAACCTCCCTTTTTCAACTTAATTCAAGATGATACCCTAATTGAATGTTCCTTCCTCCTTCGGCAAGGGACAATAATCATGAAGGCTAAGGGTTCAAAATGGAAGAAAAATATCAAAATTCAAAATGATTTAACTATGAACTGAAATTTTTTACAAATTCGGCAATTTCAATAAGCAATTGAGCTTATGAAAATTGGCAGTTCATAGTTAATGATTCTGATTCATTAGGCTCAAAGGGGTTTAACAAATACTCACTGCTCACAGGGTGGGCTATTTGTGGTCAAGTATTTTCGCTCGTTTTCAAAAAATGCCTTGATCCTATCAATGCTTTCATACAATCTAAAACAACGTTCAGATTTAACATAACAAAATCGAGTTAGACAAAAAAAATGCCGGTCTCCATGCATATGTATAATGATGATTTTGAGGATTCCTCACATTTTGGCTGGTTCTAAATGGTTCACAGAATAAACGCATCAAAAACACAAACTGTATGATATAACTTATGTATTAAGTACACGTGGTGCCAATGCGAATTGGGCTTTGTTTGATTGAATGCCGAGCAAGGTCGGGCTTTGATTGTGAATTGGATATGGTAACGCCAATGAAAATTGGGCTTTTGTTAATTGGGGAAAAGGCCGCAACAGCCTGGGGGAAGGTAACCTTGGGTTGAGGTACCGGAATCTCTTGAAGAGTAGTGGGAATAGGGATGAATTCCTCACGAAACTTGAATGGCATGCCCCATGTACCACCGGGGGCCTATTGTTATATGTGAGGGTTGTTTTGGGATATCGATCCACTTTTCTTGAAGGGTTGACACATAGTGTTGCGAACGAAATGCAAACACTGAAGACTCAATGCGGATTGTAAGAAATCCTTGAGGTAAGAAGGGGAACGAGTTTTGGACTCGAAGACAAATGTATGCATGTCATGCATGATGCTAATGTATGTATGCAATGTATATGACAAAATATGCCCCCTTTTTTTTTGAAAATGCATATGCAAAAATCATTTTATGAATGTAAATGTATGGCATGCATATGGTATGGTATGTATAATCAAAATTTCCCCCATCCTCACGTGTAGGCTCCAAAGGTAAGATTTCCTAAGAAGAGGTCCCTAGAGTCATCGATCTCACATGGAATTAGGGTTGTCTATGGACATACGTCGACATGACTTCAATTAATTCCATATGAAAATCTCGTCTAAGCGGGGTTGGGCATCCTACCTCACGGACATACGTCAACGCGGGCTTCCGCACACAACCTCCTGCTAACTTAGTTTTTTCTCGAGCTCGGGTAGAGAGCCTCACACGTCCGGCATTAACTCGAACAATGTGGAGTAACATCGCTCAAGTAACCCCCACAATTGAGATATATATGAAAATGAAGCACAAATGATATATATATATATATATATATATATATATGCAAAGTATAAGAATAAACAAGACAAATAATGACAAGAAGACATAAACACGTAAGTAAAATGAACCAAATTGGCCTAAAAGCCGACTGAGATAGGCTTGACTCGTTTATGCAAAAACAAAGTGTTTTATGCATGGTCCCCAGTGAAGTCGCCATTTCTGTCGCGTCGAATTTCGGATGTCAAGCTATTGGGGAAGCATTGAATCGCTAATTCTAAATTACGACTGAACTTTTAATTTTTCGGGGAAAAAAGGAAAAAAGTTCTAAATTACCTTGAGAAAAGATTTTAGGTTCGAAAGTCGATTATGCGAGGGGAAGGTATTAGCACCCCTCACATCCGTTGTACTCAACGGGAACCTCTTAGTCGGCTTAGGCTTAAAATGGTTCGATGTTTTACTTACGTGTTTAAATATGTATAAAAGGAAATATATATAAAAAGACATAATGCGGGATAAAGAAAGAGATAAAAACAAACGAAAAGGGAAAAACAAGTTTTTTATTAATGGGCTTGACAAGATGTCGATCTTGCTCCTACGTATCTCCCGGTAGTCGGAGAATTCAAAGCGTACGTAGTTCTTTGGTAGAAAAACGTTTGTATGTTGATTCGTTTTAGTTAAAAAAAGATTGATCGCGTCCGAGCGAAAAAGTTTGAAAATAAAGAAAAAGTGTAATGAAAATAAATGTCAACTGCTCGGGTTGTTGCCGAACTGGCCATTGACGACGAGAAAGTAAAAGTCAGCTGCTCGGGTTGTTGCCGAGCTGGCCACTGACGACAATGCATAAAAATAAATGATTTGATGAAAAAGTTTTACGCTCGGACGTGAGCAAAGGTTTTAAAAACGTACGAAGACGTACAAAGTTTTAAAATGGTGAAAGATGGACGCTAGGCGATAAGATCGCGCAAGGCGTAAATGTTTTTTAAAATAAATAAAAGACAAACGCACTGAGGCGAAAAATTCGTGCAAGGCGTAAAAAGGTTAAAAATAAAACGCGCAAGGCGCGAAAGGTTCGGATTGACCACGAGGGCCAAGAAAAGGGTAAAAATGGCCACAAGGGGGCCAATGGAAAGTTTAGCGTACTAGACGCGTCAAGGGTGGAATGACGATTGCCCGAGCGACGAGACATACGTCACGCATTCGTGCAATCGAGGTTTGGGGAGACATACGTCAAGCCATTCCCGTTTCATTCAAGTTTGGTTTTGTTGCTCTAAGGAATCTCAAAAGGAACCAAAGCTTTTTAAAAAGGAAAGTTTAAAAAGAAAAGAAAACAACACGAACAAATTTGTTGTTCGGTTTTATTAAAAATCATGAACGTGACTTGTTGCTTAAGTTATTGAAACTCAAGAACAAGTTTGGTTCGAGTTTGAATGGCAAACACAATCATAAAACATGCAAAACGTTGGAAAGTTCACAAGTTCGGCCCAATTCGAGCTTGGTTAAAAAAGAGTGAGCAAACTCGGCTTAAGTTCGCGTTTGGATTGAAAATCATGAACAACATGGTTGTTCAAGTTTGTTTTGAAATAGACGAACTTAGCTTGTTGCTCAAACTTGGTTTTTGAAAATATTAAGAACATAACTTGTTTCACAAGTTATTCAAAATTTGTCGCACGAACTTGTGAAATCTTCAAAGTTGTGCATGATTATGAATTGGGTTTGGACCAAAATGGTTTTAACCCTCTTTAGGTTCTGAATCAAGGGCTAGAATCCCAAAAATTTGACATTTGAATGCCTGATTCATGTTCTGAATTTCACATACTTCGCAGAGCAACCAGAACTTGGCTCTGCGAAGTCAGGTTCTGGTGTGTTCGCAGTGCGAGCAAGGCTTGGCTCTGCGAAGTATGCGAATTTCTTAACTCAGAAGCTGTTTCTGAACAGAAGTTCAGAAACTGCTTCTAAGCAAGATTCAGAACCTAAAGGAGGTTAAGAAATTTGACAAAAAGGAAGAAAAAGGGTAGAAAAACACAGTTTTAAAGCTTGGCCCCTTTTGAGGTCCTTTTTGAGGCTCAAAGGAGGTTTTGGTTCACAAAACAAAAATTTGACAAAGCAAGATATGCAAACAACAAATACAATAGAAAAGAAAGGTTATAGGAGACTTACAGAACTCCTAGCAATGCTTGAACAAGACTGGAAGTGGCTTGCTTGCTTTGTGAAAGGTTATGAACAAGGTTCAAAGTGTTTGTGATGGACTGATTTTGTGCTGCAATGCAAGGGATTTTTGGTGTGAATTTCGTGTGTATTGGCTCTCTGAATTGATCTGTTTCTAACTGGTTTTCAATGTGTTTCAGTTGTGTATTCCCTTCTTTTTTCTAGTGCCTTGCATTCCCTTTTATAGGCAAAAATGCAATCTATGTAATGATGAACAATGATGAATAAAATCCTAAAACACTAGCTGATCATGAGCTAAACTCAGGCTAGATCACTTTGCATTTAATGCTAATGGATAGGAATTGCTTTGCCTTGTGCCAAGGGGCAAGGTCTTGACTGATCTCAGCCACAAATGCCATTGATTCTAGAAGGTAATGATGGTAAAATCTGTAAAACAGGGCAGCTGCAAAAGGGATGATTCTTGGGATCAATCCTTGCAATCTTGGAAGGTCAAACAATCAAAACGTGTACTGCCATGTACAGGGAGATTGGGGGAATCAAAATCAGCATGTGGGCTTATGTGTGGGGGAAGAAATTCAGGTCAAAACAGGGCATGTCACACAGCTTTTTTGCAACATAAACCACTTGGGATTGACTGGTTTTGGCAGGGTAAAAGGGGAGGAAATGGATCAAGCAGCTGGCTGGCATGTTTAGGTTGGGTGAGGGGTCAATTTGGGGGGACAAAATCTGACCAAGGATAGCCAAATTGTTTGATCACATGAAAGGTTGGAAGAAAGTTCTTCTTTCCTTTTACCTTTAATGTCACACATTAAATCTTGCTATGCTGCACCAAATCAGTCACAAAATAACAAGAATGCAAGTAATAATACTACTAATGATAATCCTAGTTGAAAGCAAAAAAGATAAACAACTATATAAAAATCTGCAGAATTTTCGCAGAGGTCGCAGTGCGAAGGTAAGTTCGCACTGCGAACTCCACTTTTTTTTATTTTTGTATTAAAAAATAAAAGGTAAAAAATGGGGAAATAAATAATAATATATAATGATAGTAATGATGATAAAATGCAAATGGCAATGAAAATGAATAAAATAGTAATGACAATAATAAATAAAATGATGATAATAAATAAAACTTAATAATATTAAAAGATAAAAACTAATAGTAATAAAATAATAATGATATTATTAAAGAAAAATGAAATAACATAACAATAATAATATTAAGGATAATGATGATGATATAAAATATTATAGCAATAATAAAAATAATAAAAGGTAAAAAATAAATAATGAGATAATAAAAATATAACACCCATAAAAATATAAGTCAAAAAATGGGGTATGACAAGGTGGATCTGCTAGCTCAGCCAGAAGGAGGTATTCACGCTCGACCCAATCTTGCATTATGGTGGGAGTGTATGCTTTCAAAGAACATCCCCAATTAGCCTTTACTTTCAAAGACTTTGGAGGCACGTATCCTCATGATGATGACCCTTTGGTCATCTCAGTGTTCACAGCTGGTTTCCAAGTTACTACAAAATTACATTAATAACCTACAAAATTACCGGTTGTCACACTTCCAAAACTCGTCCTTAAGTGATACAGCTCAAACATTAATACGAAATGGTTCCTAATTTCTAGCCCCTGACAGTAGTTATGTATTTTGTCTCAAAGTATCGGTTTCTGCCACGGTAGGGACATTTTCGTGCTTTCCTCCAAAACGAATGAACTCACAGTCACAATGTCGTCACTATTGCTTCTGAGTACACAAAATGATATCATTCTTGTTTGTCGTATTTGCATTTTTGTGGAGATAATGAATTTAATGTTACGAGGGAAATAGAAAAACAATGTTAAAAAACAACAATGAAACGACTTTCATGTAATTTAGTTTAGAAGAAACAGTCCCAAAGCCTTGTTGTACGTTGAAGGTGTTTGATTTACTTTTTTGATTTTTTTATTATTAAGAAGTTGTTCGATATTTGATTTTTATTGGAAGGATTATAATCATTTATGTATCTTGTTTGTTTTTGAAGAGTTGGAATCATTTATGTTACCTTTAAGACAAAGGGCCCGTTTGGATTAGGTGTATTTTGAGTTTATACAAAACAGTTTACGTAAATAAATAAGTTTTTAAGTTAGTTTATAAAAGTTTTCTTAAAAAAAAGTTAATTTATAAATTCTCATTAATGAAAATTGTACCTTCGTATGTTGTTTTTTCAAAAACGACATTTTCAAACTTATGAATAATACATAAAATCATATTTATTTACATAAGCCGTTTTGCATAAGCTCAAAATAAACATAATCCAAACCGGCCCAAAATAATGTTTTTGGTTTAATATTACAAAAATATTGCTCCATTATTTTTATATATATTATTTAAACATTAAAATAAAGTGAAATTTTATAATTTTTTGTAATAAACTAGAAAAATCAATATATATATATATATATATATATATATATATATATATATATATATGTATGTATGTATGTATGGGGTTTGTTACAATAGACTCACTCTTGTTTGTGAATATCTATTTTAGCAATCAACACTTTTGAGTTAGAAAAATCAAAACGGAAGGACAAAGCAGTAATTTATGCTTAAAGAATTTAATTCTCATTTATTTTTTGAGTGACTTTTTCGGTCCCCTTCATTCTATTGGTTCCCATTTTTTCTGCATTTTTTATTGCTCCAGTTCTTCGCTCTCTCTTTCATCTACCATTTCTTCCTAATCTGTCTCTGTTATTTCATTTTGTAAATTCATCGTTGTCTTGATTATTTCATCTAACAAGTGCCAATAGCTCAATACAATATGAACACAATCACAAATCTTCTCAAAACAATAATCTTTCGACATAATGAGGAACAACACCGTTTTGCAGTAAAAAAGCATACCCCCCCCCCCCTCCCCCCCTAAATTCATTGAAGTTAAGTGGTATTAGAAGAAAGCAACAAATCTGAAGTGGAATAGAGTTTTACAACTGTTTTATGAGATAGCTTGAGGAGTAAGTCACCATTTCATTTTGCATTTGTTGTGCATTTAGATTGCATTTCAGTTGCATTTAGTTTGTTAGGAGTTAGTTATGATGATGTGTCATTTTCTAGCTTCTATATATACCTCAAGTTGTAACAGATTTCAATTAATCAATAATAATCACTTTTCTTCATAATCACTTTTTCTTGCTTATGGATTTCTCTGATGGTATCAGAGCAGGTTCTTCCTGCTCTGCTTCCGCTTCATGAAGATTGAATGTTGTTCGTATCTGCTCTTGTTATTCTTCTTCGTTTTTCGTTTCGAAGATTGATTCAAATCTTCTTCTGATTCACCACTGAATCATTTCTTTCAAGTTTTTCGCTTTTTTCTAGAGCATTTTGCTTGTGATTTTGGTTAATCATGGTGAGAAATAACAACAATCAGCAAAATCAGGATCAAAGTTTGGATCCTTATTTTGTTCATCCTTCAGAAAATTCTACTAGTGTGAGCGTTACGCCACAATTGACAGGGGATAACTATCATTCTTGGTCCATGAAGATACGTAGAGCTTTGGCAATGAAGAATAAGTTCAATTTTGTGGATGGATATATTCCAATTCCATATGAAGATGATCTAAATCGTGTTGCTTGGGAAAGGTGCAATAATCTTGTTCATACTTGGATAATTAATTCAATTTCACCTTTAATTGCGCAAAGTGTTGTTTTCATAGAAAATGTTGTGGATATGTGGAATGATCTTAAGGATCGTTTTATGAGAGGAGATCGTATTAGAGTGGCTCAATTGCAGCAAGAACTTGCTAATCTGAAGCAAGGAAATACAAAGATTACAAAGTATTTCACTGAATTGAGAGGATTATGGGAAGAACTGGACCAGTATAGGCCTATGCCTCATTGTGCGTGTCCAATTCCTTGCACTTGTTTAGTTATGCACAATGCAAAGAGTTTTAGAGCAGAAGATAGAACCATTCAATTTCTTATTGGTTTGAATAAAGAGTATCAAGGTGTAGCATCACAGGTCCTTCTAATGGATCCTTTACCTCAAATCAATAGGGTATTTTCTATGATAATGCAGCAAGAAATAAAAGTTCAGTACAACATGGTTTCTACACCAGTTCCTTCTCTTGATGAACCCAATAATGGGTTAGTTAATGTTGTTGATGGACAAAGGCAATTTGGAAGAGGAAGAGGAAGAGGAAGCAATTTCTCTCAAGGAAGAGGTAGAGGTAATGGAAGAGTTTGTAGCTTTTGTGGAAGGTCTAGAAATACTATTGAGACTTGCTGCAAGAAGCATGGATACCCTCCTAACTTTGGTAGAGGAGGTGGAAATTCACACACTTCTGCAAATATGGTGGAATCTGAAGGTTTTGACTCTAATAGTGTTTCTGCAAGTAAGACTGATGAGAATGCAATGATGTTAACCAAAGATCAATATCAGAATTTGATGGCTTTGCTAGAGAAGAATATCATTGATGCAAAGGGCTCAACAAACATGATGAAGGCTAGCAGTTCAGTGGCTAATATTGGAGGTAAACTTTATGCTGAAAATTCTAGCAAATATGATGATACTAGTGGGATAGTAGATACTGGTGCTACACATCATACTTGCTATGATATAAATTGGTTTATTAGTTATAGTGATATTTAACCAATCAGTGTTAATCTACCTAATGGTAACACAGTAGAAGCTCATTGCAAAGGAAAAGTGAAAATAAATGGGAATTTACACATTGATGATGTGTTATACTTGCCTGAGTTTGCTGTTAATCTTATCTCTGTCTCAAAATTATGCAAAGAATAGCTATGTAATGTCATATTTGAGACTGATCAGTGTATTATATAGGAAAGGAAGGATTTGAGGAGGATTGGTTTGGCTAAAGAGTACAATGGACTTTATTACTTGAAGGCTGAGAAGATTGAGAATAAAGCAGCCAAAATTTCAAGTATTTTTGTTTCTGATAGTTTGTCTAAGAATGTTGTTCCTCCTGGAATTTTATGGCATCTTAGGCTAGGTCATCTATCTCATGATAGAATGCAATGGATGAATAAAATGTGTAGTTACATTTCTATTAGTTCTCATACTGCTTGTGATGTTTGTCATATGTCTAGACAAAAGAAGCCACCTTTCTTTATAAGCAAAAATAATGCAAAAGCTATGTTTGATTTGGTTCATCTGGATATATGGGGACCTTTTTCTACTGCTTTAGTTTATAATTTCAAGTACTTTCTAACTATTCTTGATGATTATAGTAGGCATGTTTGGTTTGTTATGCTTAGTTCAAGTCATAAGCATCAGATAAAGTGAAAAGTGTTATAAACATGATAGAAAATCAGTTTGAGAAAAAGGTTAAAGCTATAAGGAGAGATAATGATCCATAATTCTTTTTGCAAGAATTTTATGCAGAAAAAGGTATTTTACATCAAAAGAGTTGTGTGTAACTCCACAACAGAATGGTAGAATAGAGAGAAGACACCAACACATCTTGAACATTAGTAGAGCTCTAATGTTTCAATCTAAGTTGCCAAAGAAGTTTTGGTCTTATGAAGTCTTGCATGCTGTGTTTTTACTGAATAGAATCCAGACCAAAGTTTTACATAACAAGTCTTCTTATGAAGTTCTCTATGAAAGTGCACCTGATCTTAGTCATCCAGAGTTTTTGGTTGTCTGAGTTATGCTTCTACCCTGACAACTAATAGACACAAGTTTGATCCTAAAGCTAGAAAGGGTGCCTTCTTGGGTTAAAAGGCAGGAATGAAAGGTTCCATTTTAGTTGATGTTCACACTTCTGAAATATTTGTTTCCAGAAATGTGAAATTCTTTGACCTGGAGTTTCCATTTCACTATTTTTCTTTGAATCTTGTGCCAAACACACACATTTACATAAACAATATAGTTCATTCTTTTCCAGACTACTCTACTGATACTAAGATGCATGATGCGTCAGTATCACCTATAGGGTCAGATCCTGATAGTGTACCTGCTATTGAGTCAAATACTGAAGTTGTTCAAGCTGAACCTGTCAGGAAATCTCAAAGAATGATCAAACCTCCTACTCTTCCACATATCCCATGGCCCATTATGTTGCTTATTCTCAATTGTCCTCTCAACATAAAGCCTATGCTCTTTCTATCACCAATGAAGTGGAACCTGCTAATTTTAATGCTGCTAGTAAAGACTCCAGATGGATAACAGCAATGAATAATGAAATCAAAGCCTTGAATGAAAACAATACATGGGAATTCGTTGATTTACCTCCAAATGTTGTCTCTATTGGAATCAAATGGGTGTATAAAATTAAGAGACATGTTGATGGAACTATTGAAAGGTTTAAAGCAAGGCTTGTGGAACAAGGTTATAGTCAAACTGAGGGATTAGACTATTTTGAAACATTTTCTCCGGTTGCTAAACATTCTACTATCAGGGTTCTTTTAGCATTGGCATCTATACATAGTTGGCATTTGCACCAGTTAGATGTCAACAATGCTTTTCTCCATGGGGATCTCAATGAAGATGTGTACATGAGAGTTCCACAAGGAGTTGCTTCTCCTAAACCAGGACAAGTCTGCAAGCTAGTAGGAAATGGTTTGAAAAGCTGACTTAGTTCTTATTTGCTCAAGGTTTCTCTCAAGCTACCTCTGATCATACTTTGTTCACTAAATCCACACCTACTTCCTTCACTGTTTTACTTGTGTATGTGGATGATATCATACTTGCTGGGACTTCTTTGACTGTTTTTGATGACCTCAAAGATGCTTTGCATAAAGCTTTTTGTATTAAAAACTTGGGCCAGCTTAAGTTCTTTCTTGGTCTTGAGGTAGCACGTTTTTCTAAGGGTATCTCTTTGTGTTAGTGAAAACACTGCCTAGAACTTTTAGAAGATTCCGGACTTAGTGGTTGTAAGCCTGTTAGCCACTTGATCCTTCTACACACCCATATTGCAGTAGTATTATCACAATAAATAGGAATGTTATCTGCATGAATCTGATAATCCTCTAATTGATGTTTCATCCAGAGCAGTTGTGTGCTACAACTTGCAGCTGAGATATATTCTGCTTCTGCTGTTGACAAAGCAATAGTTGCTTGTCTTTTGCTGGCCCAGGATATCAGATTCTCACCAAGAAACTGACAGTTTCCACTGGTGGATTTTCTTTCAATCCTGTCCCCAGCATAATCAGCATCACAGAATCCAACTAGCTTATAATCCAAGGATTTCTCACACAGAAGTCCTAGATTAGTTGTTCCTTTCAGATACCTAAAGATTCTCTTGACAGCAGTCATATGAGATTCTCTAGGATCTGACTGGAATCTAGCACACAGACAGACACTAAACAAAATATCTGGCCTAGAAGCAGTTAAGTATAACAGAGAACCTATCATACCTCTGTACAACTTCTGATCTACTTTTGAGCCATTGTCCTCTTTGCTTAAGGTGCAGGTTGGATGCATAGGTGTTGTCATCAGCTTACAGTCATCAAGCTGGAACTTCTTCAGAAGCTCCTTTGTGTATTTGGACTGATGAACATAGACACCATCTTTGCATTGGTTGATTTGAATTCCCAAAAAGAATTTCAACTCTCCCATCATGCTCATTTCAAATTCATCCTGCATTAACTTAGAAAATTCTTTGCAAAGAGAGGCATTAGTAGAACCAAATATGATATCATCAACATATATTTGCACAATTAAGATGTCTTTCTTAACAGTTTTTCTAAAGAGTGTATTGTCAACTTGACCTCTTACAAAATCATTTTTAAGTAAGAAATTGCTTAGACTTTGATACCAAGCTCTAGGAGCTTGTTTCAGACCATATAAGGATTTCTTAAGTTTAAAAACAAAATCTGGATTTTTAACATCTTCAAAACCAAGAGGCTGTTTAACATAAACTTCTTCAGAAATAACACCATTTAAGAAAGCACACTTAACATCAATTTGGTACAAAATGATATCATGATTAACAGCATAGGAAAGAAGTAACCTGATTGCTTCCAGTCTTGCAACTGGAGCAAATGTCTCAATGTAATCAATTCCTTCTTGCTGGCTGTAGCCTTGAGCTACCAGTCTTGCTTTATTTCTGATCACTTCTCCTTGTTCATTAAGATTGTTTCTGAACACCCATTTTGTTCCAATAATGTTCTTATGATCAGGTTTTGCAACAAGATCCAAGACATCATTCCTTTGAAACTGGTTCAGTTCTTCCTGCATAGCTACAATCCAACCATCATCTGCAAGTGCTTCATCAGCTGTTGTGGGCTCAATCATGGATAGCAGGCCAATCATAGACTCATTCTGACTGAATGCTGATCTTGTTTTCCTTGGACTGTTCTTGTTCCTAAAAATCAGCTCCTCGGGATGTGAAGACTTGTACTTGAATGAGGTTCTGGGTGGATTAGCTTCTGAAGAACCATCAGGGGCTTGTTCAGAACCATGTTGGTCTTGATTTGCTTCAGGAGTAGTGTCATCATTTGAGAGTTTCTCAGTTTCTTCAGTGCTTTCAGCTTCTGAACTTTCTTCAGACTCTGAACTCAGTTCAGGTTCTGAAGGTTCTTCTGAGAGTCTGAAATCTGCAAAACTCTCAACCAGCTCTGGTATTTCATTACCAGGCTTCTTATCATCAAATCTAATATGTATAGCTTCTTCAACAACATGTGTTTCAGAATTATACACCCTGTATGCTTTAGATCTCTCTGAGTATCCTAAAAAGATACCCTTTTGAGCCTTAGCATCAAATTTCTTTAGGTAGATTTTATTGTTTAGTATGTAACAAGTACAACCAAACTGATGAAAATAAAAAATGCTTGGTTTTCTTCCTTTAAAAAGTTCATATGCTGTTTTATTCAGAATAGGTCTGATATAGATCCTGTTTTGAATATAACATGCTGTGTTAACAGCTTCTGCCCAAAAGTACTTTGCAATTTTGGATTCATGGATCATGGTTCTGGCCATTTCTTGTAAAGATCTGTTCTTTCTCTCTACAACTCCATCTTGTTGTGGAGTTCTAGGAGATGAGAACTCATGGAGAATTTCATGATCTTCACAAAAATTTTCAAAAGGTTCATTTTCAAATTCCCCACCATGATCACTTCTGACTTTTAAAATTTTCAAATCAGTTTCATTTTGTACTTGTTTGCAGAATTTGTAAAACACATCATATGTTTCATTTTTGGTTCTAAGGAATTTAACCCAAGTCCACCTACTATAATCATCAACAATTACAAGTCCATACTTCTTCCCATTGATTGAAGCTGTTCCAACAGGACCAAACAAATCAATGTGAAGCAGTTCTAAAGGTTTTGAGGTGGAAACAATGTTTTTGGATTTAAAAGAAGTTTTAGAAAATTTTCCAATTTGGCATGCTCCACAAAGAGCATCTGAGTGATAATCAATTTTAGGCAGGCCTCTGACCAGTTGCAACTTGCTAAGCTTAGAGATGAGTCTCCAGTTAGCATGTCTCAACCTTTTGTGCCATACCCATTTCTCATCACTCACAGACAGAAGGCAAACTACCTTCTGCTGAACCAGTTCAGAAAAATTGATTTTATAAACATTGTTTTTCCTATTTCCTTTGAACACAACAGATTTATCATTGTTGTTGATTACAGTACATGTGTTCTTATTAAACAGGACTTCATAATTACTATCACATAATTGGCTCATGCTAAGTAAATTATGTCTAAGTCCATCTACCAGCCAAACATCATCAATGTACAGGGAAGAATTACCTATCTTACTAGTACCAATGATCTTTCCTTTCTGACTTCCTCCAAACCCCACAGTTCCTCCCTCTTTCTGAGTCAGGGTTTGGAACATAGACTTGTCTCCTGTCATATGATGCGAGCATCCACTGTCCAGGTACCAGGACCTTTCCTTTTCTTTGGATGGCAAGCATATCTGCAATAGAAATGATCTCAGACTTAGGTACCCAGATTTTCATGGGTCTTTTATGGCTAGTCCTGAAAGGTTTAGCCTTTTTCACCTTATGTCTGGAGTTGTAGAACTCAGACTTGTTCAGATATCTTGGATTTGAATCCTTGAATCTTGAATAAGTCTTAGTTTCAGAACCTGAGTTCTTCAGAACCTGAGTTCTCAAAGGTCTGGACTCAGATTTCTTCAGAACCTGAGACTTGAAAGTCTTTGGTTCTGATTTGTTTAGAGTCTGAACCATTGAGCACTTTGGTTCTGATTTCTTCAGAATATAATTTTGTTAGCTTCAGACACAAGGCAAGCTTCAGTTTGACCTTTCTTAAAACAGTCAGAAGCAGATGGCAGTTTGGCTTTCTTTTGCTTGTTTTGCCTGACATTCTGAGATTGAAAATGTTTGTATGGACTGGTTTAGTAGTTTTTGAAGTTTTCATAAACTCAATCTTTGTAAAATTTGAGTTTGAATTATTCAGACTCTGAGACTTACTAGTTTCAGGTTCTAAACTCTTCAGACTCTGAACATTTTCAGGTTTAGAGTCTGATTTTCTCATACTCTTAGTCTTAGGACCTTTTGGCTTAGATTTAGGCAAGTATTTAACCTCTGCCTTCATCTTACCCTTAGGTTCAGAAGCTTTAGAGTCTGAGCAGTTCAGAACTTCAGACTCAGTAGTCTCAGTTTCTGTTAATTTCTGTTTCTCAGAATTATCAGAAGCAGGCACAAAGCATATCCCATTGCCTTTCATAATATTTTCAAAACAAAAAGGTGTGTTTGATTCATTTGAAAGATTGAATGAATCATTGTTAAATCCAATACCTTCACCTTTGTTTCTGTAAATACTATAAATCATAGAAGCAACCTTACTTCTATTAATTCCAGTTAAAATAAAGTCCTGAAGAGCAATTTCATGTTCATTAGGAATTTCTTCAGGTTTCTTATGAGCCTCATCTCTGAGTTCTATAACTTCTTCATCAAACTCAATGATTTGATTCTGAAGTTTGAGATTTTCTTCAGACAGCAAGTTAGTTTTATTTTTCAAAGATTTTACTTCTCCTAACTTGCTTTTGAGGTGGCTCATAAGATCTTTAACTGTTTCAATTAATTCAGATCTAGTGAGTTCAGAATATACCTCATCTTCATCATCTGAGTCTAAACATGATTCTGCATCAGAAAATGCAGTTGCCATCAAAGCCAGATTTGCTTCCTCTTCATCAGACTCATTGTCCAGATCATCCCATGTTGCCATGAGACTCTTTTTAAGTTTGTTTCTGAAGGTACTAGACTTAGAGCTGGTCTTCTTTGCTTTTTCCTTTGACTTGTCCTTCTGAAGATCAGGACATTTAGTAATGAAGTGGCCAGGTTTCTTGCAGTTGTAGCAGTTCTTCTGGTTTTCCCTCTTTGAACCAGATCCTTTAAAGTTACTGCTTCTGTTAGAGAATTTCTTCTTTCTATTCATTAGATACTGAATTCTTTTGGAAAGCATTGCAAGCTCTTCAGCATCTGAATCTTCTTCAGAATTTCCCTCAGGAAATTCTTCTTCAGATTCAATAGCTTTCAGAGCTTTAACAGGCTTTCTTTTGGATTTCAGTGTTATTGATTTAAGCTCTCTAACAGATTCATCTTCATTAAGTCCCAGTTCATACACCTTGAGGGAGCTTATAAGATCTTCAATACTTAGAGTATTTAGATCCTTAGCTTCCTCAATAGCAGTCACCTTGGGTCTCCATTTAGATGGCAGACTTCTTAGGATTTTGTTCACATGATCAGCTGTGGTATAACTCTTCTTCAGAATCTGAAGTCCAGAAACCAGAGTCTGAAATCTTGAGAACATTGTCTCAATATTTTCATCCTCTTTCATTCTGAACAGCTCATATTGCTGAACAAGAATATTAGCCTTAGCTTCTCTAACTTTTTTGTTACCTTCATAGTTAGAGCAGAGGGATGTGAAGATGGCCTTTGTTGTAGATTTGTCACTCAGCTTCTGGTACTCAGTGTGAGGTAGGGAATCCACAATGATTCCTCTCACATTGTGATGCTTTCTATATATCTTTCTTTCTGCATCACTCAAACCTCTTCTGTTGACAGCAATACCTTCTTCATCAACTGGAATAGTGATTCCATCTTCTATTATGTCCCATAATGAATCATGAATCCCAATTATATGACTGTACATTTTGCTCTTCCACCATGAGAACTTTTCTGGGTCACCAGTAAACATTGGGGGTTTATTGTGTGACCTGGATTTTCTATCATCTGTACCATAGTCATATGATACAGAAGTTCCAGTACCTCTTTGATTTCTTGGAGGGGGTGGAGGTGAACCTTCTGATGACATGTTTTTCTCAGGATCTCACTGACGCACTGTTAATTGTTACTATCTGAACCGGAGCTCTGATACCAACTGAAGGTGAGAAAAACACACAAGAAGGGGGGTTGAATTGTGTGGACTCAAAAACTTAGGTTTCTTTTCTTCTCAAAACTTGGTTAAGTTCAGAATCTGATATAGATCAGTTCTGAACCTTTTTCAGAGTTAATTAAGCAGCGGATTCAAATGTAAAAAGAGAAGGAAAGAGAGACACACAATATTTTTATACTAGTTCCTTCCACAAGTTGGAAGTAGTCTAGTTCCCTTGTTACTAACAAGAGATTTGAACTATAATCAAATTGATTACAATTGCTCAACCACAAAGGAAGAGACTTATAGTTGCTCAAACACCTAGTAAGAGACTTCTAATGTTCAGAACACTAAGTAATGAGACTTCCTGCTTAGAACACCAAGTAATGAGACTTCCTGCTCAGAACACAAAGTAATGAGACTCTAATTGCTTAGAACACTAAGTAATGAGACTTCAGATGCTCAGTGCGCAGACTGAGACTTGAACCAAATTGAATTACAAAGAGAGTAAGTTTGGGTTGAACACTTGATCAAATATCAGAGATGTTCACTTAATACAACACAGGAATAAGACTCAACACTTAAGAAATTCTAAGATTACAAGTTTGTAAGAATTTCTAAGAGGTTTGGTAACTTGCGTATTTTTGACAGCAAAACAGAGCACAAGTTCAGTTCTTTTGTTTCAAGAGTCTTAGTAAATTTCTTCTTCAATTCTTCATCCTTATATAGAGGAAAATAGAGTTGTTGAAGATTGCCAGGATTTAAGCAAAGAGCCATTGCAAATCTTGAGCTAGGTCAAGCTGAAATTGTGAGCTAAAACCCAGCAGAAAACAGAGCTCGCAGCCAAGTTTGAATTTGCTTTCCTTAAAAGCTGGAGAATGTTTGAGTCAGGGAGATAATTGTTCCATTGGAGTTGTTCTAACACTGCATGCATTAAATGCTGGAGGAAACTTTCCACGTCAGACTTTAGAAGCTTCTTCAGGAACAGTACTTCAGAAGCTCTCTTCAGAAGCAGGACTTCAGAAGCACTGTTCATCAGACGCACTGTTCATCAGACGCACTTCTTCAGACGTTGGCTTTTGTTGACCTTCAGACTCAGCCTTCAGACGTTGACTTTCGTTGACCCTCAGACTCAAACTTCAGACGCTGCCTTCAGACGCAGTCTTCAGACTCTGCCTTCAGACGCACTCTTCAGACTCAATCTTCAGACTCAGCTTTCCTTCAAACTTGCAACATAGCTTCTAAGCTTTCCTTCTTGCTCTTAGCTTGTTCTTCCATAACCAATATTGATTAACCAACATTAAGAACATGGTTCTGCATAACTTAGAACAAAGCATTAGCAATACCAATTTTCTTTTTAACACTTTGTTATCATCAAAACCTTAAAGAGAGTTGTTCATACATATTGTTCCAACAGTCTCCCTCTATTCAAAAGAGAGTTGTTCACATTTTGTTCCAACACGACGTGGCACACGATGATTGGATAAAACGAGTACACATCAGCAAATGAAACATGAATGGTCCATTTTACCCTTAAAGAGTCCAGTCCAAATGTGAAAAGACAAAAATACCCCTTTCTTCTTCCTCCCTTCTTCCTCTTCCTCTCCAAAATTCAACATTCCAATTCCTTTTTTCTCCGATGCAAAATCCAATCTAAAAAATTCATGGATCTGAAGTTTCATCAATCAAAACACACAACATATCATGATTCAAATATCCAAAACTAATTCCAAATCCATTCGACAAACCCATACAAGAAGACCGAATCCAAGCACCGTTTACAAACCCATATCATGTTCCTCTGGAAGCACCGTTTACAAAACCGAATCCAAGCTCACATTGACCCTTTCAGTTCTCTCTCAATTCACATCTTCCTCCCTCAATCCGCTCTTTCACCACCCGAAACTAATTCCAAATCAAAACCTAACCCAACTTGTTTGTAAATATCTACTCTTGTCAAATTAGTACAACTTCTTATTCTTTGAACGAAGCGAATAGGTCGGAGTAAGCGCCATCACGAGCAAGGTTTTGAGGCCAAGGAGAGCGCCAGGAGAAGACGACGGTGCCGCTGACAGAGACGTCGAAGGAAGGAGGATGTGACTTGCTGTCGTTGTTTGAAGATAGAATAGAGGAATGAATTTATTGTATGGATTGAATGAAGAATCGGTGAAGAAGAAGAGGGTGGACTGGTTTTTGGAGAGGGAGGAACAAGGAAGAAAAAAAGGGGTGCGTGTGTTTGGAGAGGGAGGAAGAAGGAAGAAAAAAAAGGAGGAAGAAGAAAGGGGTATTTTTGTCTTTTCACATTTGGACTGGACTCTTTAAGGGTAATGTTTCATTTGCTGATGTGTACTCATTTTATCCAATCATCGTGTGCCATCTCTAATCACTGTCCATATCAGCACTGAAATCAGAAAGGGGCTATGAAATCAGAAAGGGGTAAAAGAGAGGGTGTAAAATCGCTCAATTAAAAGGACGGGGTGCAAAATCGCACAATTGGCAAAAGATAGGGGGCAAAACTGCAATTAAGCCTAAATGTTTTGACATCCATTCTAGGAAACATGGTAAAGCATAAACCGACCTTTGCTGCTTCTGAAAACACATGTCTCTTGGACCCCAACACTTGTGAATCTTATCTTCATAGAATCTTCAGAGATATCACGCTTGAAAATCAAACATCCAAGAATGCGAAACAAGATATGCTACAATGTCGTACCAACATGTCAAGACATCTTGTCCAACATCTTGCTAGAACACTTGTTTTAACAAAATGCAGCCAATTACAAAAACCTAACACCTTTGATCTCTAATATTTTCTCTATTTGTTGTAACCCTATTTTCCTAATGTTCTCATCTATTTATAATCATCAGCTAAGTTTGTTACTCACTTAATCTTTGACAGACTTACTATATGCACCTTCATATGTTAATTTAATTAAAACGTTATTTAGCTTACTTTTTACACCTCCTTTTTGCCCAATTTTACTAATGCACTACTGATTGCACCCTACTTCATTATGCTTCACCAAAACACAATTTTTCTTCCTGACTCTTATTTTCTCCCATTCTTTAATTACTAAATTGACTCATCTACCTCATCACTCATTAAATACGAATAATTTAACCAATAATATCAAACAAATCAATACTAATAATAATAATAATAGTACTAATATTATCTAATAATAATACTAATAAACTAACATTAAAAATCGGGGTGTTACACAAACAACATCAATCACCACATTTTTTCTTCAATATGGAGCGGTATAAAGTAAGAATTTTATACTATCAAAAACAACGCTAGTTGGTTTATTGGTGATGTGGAAAGAATTCATTTATGGATGGATTCTTGGTGTGGGGAACCTATAACTCAAATTTACAACACACCCCAATTGTCATTATTCAAAATTTTCCTTCAAAGCTCAATAATTACATTTTGAACCATCATTGGAACATCTCTTATGAATTGGCTCAAACCTATCCAAATCTTAGAAACTTTTCCACACAAGTTACCATTCCCTTACAGGTTCAATTAGATGGTCTGGTTTTGAAGCATAGTACAACAAATAATCTGACATTGAAAGATATGAGTTCAAGAAGTACCATTTCCCCAAGGTTCAACGGTCTAAAGTTATCTGGTCCAAATATATTCCACCTGATAAATCCCTGATGGTATGGAGGCTTATGCCTGCCATGCTTCCCACAGATGAAAACCTGGTTACTAGCTAGAGGATGTCGTTTCCCCTCAGTGTGCTCTTTATGTACTAGGCAAGCTGAAAACTCCTTTCATTTGTTCTTTCGACGCCCTTATGCATTCAATATATGGTGTTGGTTTGCTTCCATCTTGATATGTACTCTTCATTTTCAATCTAAAGAGGACATCTGGTCCTTATGTGAAAGATCTTGGAATCCTCAGTGTAAGCTTGTCATAACCTCTGCTTTGATCAATATTTTCAATGTTATCTGGTTTGCTAGAAATCAAAGTAGATTCAAAAACCAAAATATTCACTAGAAGTCATCTATCTCCACTATCATTGCAAACACTGCTTTCTCTGGAAACAATTATATTGCTGTAGCATCTTATTTAATGCCTGATTTTGTTATTCTAAAGAAGTTTAATGTGAGTTTACACCCTCCTAGAACACCTCAGATTATTGAAGTCTTGTGGCATCCTCCAATTTTTGATTGGATTAAATGTAACACATATCGCTCATCCAATGATCATACATCATCTGGTGGAGGTATGTTCATAGATAAAGATTGAATGTTTCTCCTATGCTTTGTAGAAAATACATGACCTGGGAATGCATACCATGCTGAATTATCAGGTGCTATGAGAGCAATTGAGCTTGCTCATCAATATCATTGGAATAATCTTTGGCAAGAATCAGATTCTGCTCTTCTAACTAATACCATCAACCACCATTCTTTAGTTCCTTGGAGGCAAAGAAATAAATGGAATTAGGTCCATGAATTTCATTGCCACTCATATTTACAAAGAAGGAAACCAATGTGCTCATACTCTTTCAAACTTAGGCCTATCTTTGAATCAACTTACAATTTGGTTAGATATACCTCCTTGTATTACTAGTAATTTTGTGAAAAACAGGTTGGGAATGCCTAGTTTTAGACTTGTTAATCATTGAGGAGGTTTTGGTTTAGTCCCCCTCTTCTTTTTTCTTGTTTTGTTTCCTTTTTTGGCTTAATATATTTTGGGTAGACATAGCTCTCTCCTATTCTGCCGGTTTATAAAAATAAAAATAAAAATAAAAAGATTTCTATACTATATATAATAATTAAATAAATGTGTTAATATACCTTTTAAAAAATAAATAAATGTTATTTTAAATAAATAAATGTGTTATTATATATACTTTATTTTTGAGATAATATATACTTTTTTCGAAAAGGTATTATTACATATTTTGTTGATTGTTAAAAAATGAATATAATAAAAAGGTAAGTAATAAATATAAAAAATAGATACAATTTAATTGATAAAGCAAAATAATATTTTTATTTCAAAATAAACATAGCTTAATCATAACAATATACTATGACTATCAAATTGCATTGAAACTTTGTTTTTATAGCATTGAACCTTTTCTTTAACTAGGACCAGTATATCTATGAATATTATAAGTATGAAATATTTACCTACAGTTTCCAAGTTTCTTAGTACTAGGACTAGTATACAGGTGAAGGCTAGTGTGAGAGACAAAAACAGGTCTCTCACAGTATAAATTAGTTTTTAACAGTTAAATATATTAATAAAATTACCAAATTGATTTTTTCACCATCTGACCGCACAATAATTTATTAATATATCTAACGGTTAAAAACCAATTTACACGGTGAGAGACATGTTTTGGTCTCTCACCGTATCCTGAGCCCTAGTATATATATATATATATATATATATGAATATTATAAGCATGAAATATTTGCAGTTTCCAAGTTTCTTAGTACTTTTTGAAAGAAGTTTCTTAGTACCTGAGCTAACCAAAATTTCTTGGTGGGGTCTAGCACGGGAAATTTTTTCTTAGCCATTTGATTAAATAAAGAGCACACTCTTATCATGTTCTCACAACACTAAATTATTTTCACACTATATTCCCCAACAATTCTCTTTCTTCTATGTCTCTCTCACCAACCACAACCAGCAACTTCACAATGTATTTCATCTTCCATTTCCAGATCTTGGTCTTTGTTTAAATTTAACCTCTATTTAAAGTTCAATTCGAGCCTCTCTTGAATCATAATAAATCCATTACAAAGAAAACCTTCAATAGCTTTGATTCACAACGAATCTCAGTTCACATTCTCCGTCCAAGATCCGACGAAAATCTAAAAATTTGTTCGACATGAATGCAGTAGGTTTAGATTTGTTCCACTTTGCTGGATTAAGCAACTTTTTTTTAATTAACCACAACAAAACAAGATTCAAATAATAAAACTAGTGAATTCCATAAAGAACAATATCTTTGAGCTAATACAAAACCAAACCACCAAAACGAAAAATGAAAAACAACACGAAAAATGAAAAACAAAACTAAGATCACTTGATGTTGTCGGAGAACAAACACACTACTTGGAACTCTGTCTCATCTTTCGGTGCTTCCTCTTCAACCTCCTCATACGCTTCTTCTACCACTTCGCACACATGGTTGTTGAAAACGGATCAGAATTTGATGAGAGAAAACCTAGTGAGTTAAGAAACTTTAAAGAACATTAAACAACAGAAGGAATCAATGGGTTTTGAAAAATTAATGGGTTTTGTGATCTGGTTGCACAACAAGAGTTAAAAAACTGAGACAAGTGTGAGCCACTATGAAGAAGAGAGTGTAAAATATATGGTGTGGGCAAACCATCATAAAATGTGTGCACCTCTTCAATCTAATGGTCAAAAAGAATTTCCATCATGAGAAACAACTTCCCTTTCCCATGCTAAACTCCACCTACATTACTATATTATTAATAACTAGAATATTTAATCTCTAATTATTTGTTTTTACACAATATTTTTTTTCTTCAAATAGCACAGTGGCTAGAATTCACCTTTAAGGTGAATAAATGAGAAATATAAAATTCAAATTTCGACCCATACATATCGTAATGTCCTTAACCAATAGAACTACTCATGTAAAAAAAGAAATACTCACATGGACCATTTTGACACAACAATACTGTTGGAACAAAATTGGTTTGTGCAATTCCTCTAAAGTTTTGATGATAACAAAATATTGAAGAACAATTGGATATGCTAATATTTGTTCAAGTGTGCAGTACCATAGAATAAAATCTATTGATGAATTGAACATGTATTAGAGCATCAGAAGCACAAGAGAAGCTAAAAGGTCAACCAGAAGTCAACATCTTGGATAAGAAGAAAGGATACTCATCAGACTCTGAAGGATGCTACTCAGACTCTGAAGGATCGCATCGGACTTAGAAGACCCCATCAGGCTTGGAAGACCTCTAGACTTGGAAGATCTTGAGGGACCCAGAACACCATGTCAGATTTGTCGTCTTCTGTAGCTGTCTCTATCAAGGATCTGATAATACATTTTTGTCTTCTTCTGACCACGTGTAGAAACGGACAAAGAACTTTAAGGACAAAGAGAATGAACAGATAAAAGAATTTCAAATGACTATTCAACGGAATTATCCATATCAGGCAATGACCCAACGTCCTTGATTTGAAGCTTCTCAACGACTCTTAATGCGCTGACACTCTTCTCCAACGTCTCTTAAATCCCTGCCTATAAAAGGAGCTGAAGACCTGAAGAAGATTAACAAGACCCTGCTATTTTTAATGTGCCATTACTCTTTCAAAATCAAATAGCGCAAAAACACTTAGGAATTTCTTATCAAAGTTTGTATCTTAGAAATCCTAAAGTCTTAAGAGTTTGTTCAACATTGTTCAGTTTACACCTCTGATTGTATATCAAGTGTAAGGACAAATTTGTTTATTTGTAAACAAATAGAAGTCTCTTTCTTGTGAAACTTGAACATTAAAAATCTCATTCAGTTGTGATTGAGCATTGTAAGTCTCTTGCTTGTATGCTTGAGCAATATAAGTCTCTTGGAAGTGTCCTTGAGCAATTAGAAATCTTTTGCAGTTGTGCTTGAGCAATGGAAGTCTCTTTCAATAGTGATTAAGCGTTAGAAGTCTCTTGGTAGTGACCTTGAGCATTTGGAAGTCTCTTGGAAGAGTCTTTGAACAATTGTAATCAGCAGTGATTATAGTGAAATCCCTTGGAAGTGCAAGGGGACTGGACTACTCCTGTGTCGTGGGAGGAACCAATATAAATTACTTTGTGTCTTTTTTTTCCTCTCTCTCTCTACCTTTTTTGTTATGTTATTATCCGTTGCACCCAGACTCTGAATCCATCAGACTCTGACCAGTGTTGAACACTTAGAAAAAGTATCGAGAAAAAACCAACACCATTCAACCCTCTTTCTTGTGTTTTTCTCACCTTCAAATACGTACACAAATATATTCATATTCATCACCAACCTAAAATCTTTTATACATTCATCTAATCAAATTTTACCAAATAAAATATTTATGAACATTTTTTGAAAATTAACTTAACAAATGTCATCATTATTCGGTCAAACAAATAGTGTCATCATAATGTAATGCTTTTACACGATTAGTACCTAACAATAACAAATATACAAAGCAAAGGAAGTAAAAAGTAAAACAAATATATAAAGCAAAAAACCAAATAAACAAATACATTGAACTTTTATAATACAACAATGTTAAATATCTTGAAGACGAATTTGACTATCCATTGTTGTTGTCTCTTATCTTAAGAGATGAATTGTTAAAGTTGGTCGCAAATAACCATTAAAACTTACATATATAAATGAAGGAGTTAGCGTTCGAATCCCAATCACGAATTCAGTCTAGCAATTTTGGTCAACATTTTTGTCAATTCAGGTAGAACTTACGGACAATTTTCTCATAAACTTTAATAAAATCAAAATCTTGATTTTCACCTAAACTTTTTTATATAAATTTTCACCTTGAGTTTCTCTCTTTCTCTCTCTAAAACTATACAACATATATATATGTACATGTGAAAGTAAATGTGTACATGATGACATGACATGACACATACAAACACGCAGTCTCACATGACACCAAATCTCATCTTCATCTCAATCGACCACACCACCCTTCTCTCTTTCTCTCTCTAAATCTCTCTTCCAATTCTCGATCTGTGATTCATTCTTCTTCTAGATTTCATCAATTCCGATTCACATCAATTCAGATTCAAGCTGGAATGAAACCATTTTTGCATCAAAATTGAATTGCAAAATGCCGGGATTACCCCAATTCAGTAATGGATTTTGGTCCAAGAATCGTGATGATGTTATTGGATACAATCAGCTTCACAAGGTATAAATACTCGATGCAATTTTTGTGTCAAAATTGTTTTTTTATTAGCTTCTAGATTTATTTATTTGATTTTATTATCTGGGTTAGTGTTAGATCGTTATTTTGTATTGGTTTTTGTGTTGCTAATGATTGGTTCTTGTTGAATTTTGGATCTAGCAGTGGTAGAAAATTGATTCATTCATTCATTGATTATTCTTGTTTGAATGCATAATCTTTGATTGTTTGATAATTGGTTGTTCAGTTTACTTTCTTGTGTTCAAATCAGTGGCTGATTATGCTATATAAAAGTAATTTGATGTTAATTACCATTGAGTGTTTATAGAAATTACCATTGAGTATGAATGATAATTACTAATGGTTACCATTGTTATTTTTCAATTGAAAAGCATTGGCTAGTTTTTTTTGTTTGTTTTTGAAAACTCGGTATCCGGCCAGATGACTGACTAATCCGGGGACCAATCCCAATGTCCACTAGAGCGGGCCTATTTAAAGACAGAGCAAACCTCTGTATGGACTGACATTGGCTGGTAAAGTAACGAACCCCGACATAGGCCGGATCAGAGAATTGCTTGAGCATGTGCTGTGTTTGTTAGCATTTATTTATGCGGAGATGAATTTGCAATTTGTAATGTCCTTAACGGTTGTCTTTTTTGTGTGTGTTGTGTTTTTTGTCATGTAGTTCTGGAGTGAGCTGTCGCCACAAGCTCGGCAGGAACTCTTGAGGATAGACAAGCAAATGCTTTTTGAGCAAGCACGGAAAAATATGTACTGCTCTAGATGCAATGGATTGCTTCTTGAAGGGTTTTTGCAGATTGTTATGTATGGAAAATCATTGCAGCCAGAAGGAGCAGGTGTTCAGTTTCCTTGTGGAAGACCTGGGGGTTTCAAAAATCAAAATAATGGTGGATCGTCCACTTCCAATGGGGTCCGGAATGAAATTCAGGATCCGTCAGTTCATCCTTGGGGAGGTTTGACGACAACACGTGAGGGTTCATTGACACTTATGGACTGCTACTTGTATTCAAAGTCTTTGAAAGGACTGCAAATTGTAAGTGTGGCGTATTTGTATTGGGTTCTCGTGATGCAACCCTTTTCTTTTCCCTGTCTGGTAGCTTAACTTTTTATCATACCAGGTATTTGATGGCGCACGTGCTAGGGAGCGAGAAAGGGAACTGCTTTATCCCGATGCATGTGGTGGAGGAGGCCGTGGTTGGATAAGCCAAGGAATAGTGAGTTATGGTAGAGGGCATGGAACAAGGGAAACCTGTGCCCTGCATACTGCCAGACTTTCATGTGATACGCTGGTGGATTTTTGGTCCGCACTGGGTGAGGAGACAAGACAATCTCTTCTAAGGATGAAGGAAGAAGATTTTATTGAGAGACTCATGTACAGGTGGGCTTTTAATTGCTTACTTGTAGTTGACCTTTTATTTGGTTTCATTGAATGCATTTTGGAAAAGGACATAAACACATTTCACGCTGAATGCATGGTGATTGGCACATATGTCCATTCTACAATGTTAAAATAATTGAACATTGATTTAACACAATAATGTCCACTCCTCTTGTGAGATACTTCGTGTACCAAGGAATATGGCCAAGGTATTCATTTTGGTTAAGTAAGCTAGCTTTCAGGCTTGAGCTAGGTCATGCTTATTATCAATTCGAATATGGTATTGGAGTCTTTCAATCCCACAATTCTAGACATCCAAGCTTTAAGGGTGTGTTAAGATCTTATATTCAATAGGTTTATGGCCAATTTACTTTTATATAACATATCTTCAGCAAATCTTTGAGGTTAAGTTAGGACTTAGGCCCAATCCATTCTCAATTGAGAAGATTTGTCAAAACCCAACACAGCTTTAGTACGCGTAATTTATGTTGTATATCTACTTTTTTCTTTTAAAACTTTTTCTTGTATAAGTTAAAAAATGATATTATAACTCTACTTTGTTATTTTCTTTTGGCATGTCAGTACTTGTTTATTTAGTATTCTTGGCTAGCATTTTGTCTCTGTAGTTACTTGACCTTTTAGCAAATACACAGATATTAAGTGAGGTTTTATGTTCCTTGGAAAATTTTAAAATTTTCGACATTATGCTTGGTTTCTAGCTTGTTCCACTTCCAAAGTGAACTTGTTGTCTATTGCTTTGAGGGTATTGATATAGAAGAATGACTTTCTTTGGTTCTTAAGCAAATTCTTTTCCTGAACTTTATTCTCAAGCTATTTTGACTATATGAAATTTGCATTAAATTTTTAGCATGATATAGTTTATGTTGTTGAAACAAAATGTTGCCATCCTTGATTGTTGTATTTGTGTACTGTGTATATATATTAAACTGTATGTTTTAAATTTTACTAAAAGTTTACCTTTTATATATCAGGTTTGATAGCAAGAGGTTTTGCAGAGATTGTAGAAGAAATGTTATTCGAGAATTCAAGGAACTAAAAGAACTGAAGCGCATGCGTAGAGAACCTCGTTGCACCAGTTGGTTTTGTGTTGCTGATACTGCCTTTCAGTATGAGGTGTGACTTTCACATTTCTATGCTGTGAAATCTGTTGTGATTTCATAGGGAGAGTCTTTAGTAACATTGTATGAAATAGTTGGAACTAAATTAGATATTGTTCCTACCTCAATACATCTACTTTTTCAGGTATCTGATGACTCAATTCAAGCTGATTGGCGCCAAACATTTGCTGATACTGTGGGATTGTATCATCACTTTGAGTGGGCTGTAGGGACAAACGAAGGAAAATCAGACATTTTGGAATTTGAAAATGTTGGAACAAATGGATGTGTCCAAGTCAGTGGCCTAGATCTTGGTGGTTTGAGTGCATGCTTCATTACCCTCCGAGCTTGGAAATTAGATGGCCGCTGTACTGAATTTTGTGTTAAAGCTCATGCATTAAAGGGTCAAGAGTGCGTACATTGCAGGCTAATTGTAGGGGATGGTTATGTTACAATCACAAAAGGAGAAAGTATAAGAAGATTCTTTGAGCATGCTGAAGAGGCCGAAGAAGAAGAGGTACTTCAAGTTTCTCATTAAGGAAATTAGATTCCCTTCTAATGTCCAAAGTTCATGGAATTTTTAAATCATTTACAAGGAATGTTGTCTAAGTTTCATCAGTTAATTGTACAATGCTTGCTTCTAGGATGATGATTTGATGGACAAAGATGGGAATGAGCTTGATGGAGAATGCACCCGTCCGCAAAAGCATGCGAAGAGCCCTGAACTTGCTCGAGAATTTCTTCTAGATGCTGCTACGGTTATATTCAAAGAGCAGGTATGCTTTGCTTTATTGCTATTTTGTGCTTAATATTTTATTTTTTTATTCCACCTTCTATGAATATCTTTACATTATCTTTTGAATTTTTTGGTTTGACCGTCAATGATTATCAAAATTAAAGGATATATGGTAATTTTAATGAAACAGTATAATTGGTGTGGTGAGGGGTAAAAATGAATACGACAAGTGAATGTAATCTTATATTGCTACGGGTATTATTCAATTTTGGCTTTAGGATGGCATTAGGTGTGTTGAACTTCATATTCTCTAATCTATTTAACTTTATACTTAGAAGAAGATTAGTGCATCCACAGGCTATGTTTTTAACTTTCTGTTTATCAGGCCAGACTTGTTGGTTTAATATGTACACACACACACACACTAGCACGCACGAGCGCGTGCACACACACACACATATATTCCAATGGTAATTTTTAGTTTATTTTAAGTGATGTTCCTAAGTTTTTCTTCAATGACAACTGAAACAAGAGTGAGGAACAATGAAATAGGGATTTCCCTAATCCCTTGGTTTGAGATAAAGGTGAAGCAGCTATCCTCAAGCCATTTGCATTAAATATCATTGTTTAACAAATTCTGACATAGAACTTTATTTATACTTGAATGAAAATGAAACTACTTTAGCATGTCCAGCAATAATTTATTTGGAGATAATCTGGTAAAGCCCCAGCATCATGATTTTAAACAAATTTTCCATTTGATTTGAAATAAAGGTGTAGATTAGTTAATGACAATGAGAGAATATGTGCTAGGCTCAAACATAATTTGTTGGATCTTGGGTTCAAGATCTGGAACCCAAAGCAAATATAATTTATGGCTGTTTAGTTTATTTTGCATTGACCATGGTTGTTGTGTGTGCAGACATTTTGTTCAAAAAGCTAACTTTGTTTACCTTTTCAGGTAGAAAAAGCTTTCAGAGAGGGAACAGCACGTCAAAATGCGCACAGCATATTTGTTTGTCTTGCTCTAAAACTGCTGGAGGAACGAGTTCATGTAGCATGCAAAGAGATCATTACATTAGAAAAGCAGGTCTTAATTATTATGCTTTTATTAGGAACATACTTTAGTTATAAAACTAAGATCTTGCTTCCATCTGTCTTGTTATTTTACTTCCTAAATGCTAAATATATGATATTTTTGCAGACCAAACTTCTTGAGGAAGAAGAAAAGGAAAAACGTGAAGAAGAAGAACGCAAGGAGAGGAAAAGAGCAAAAGAAAGGGAGAAAAAGCTTAGAAGAAAGGAAAGACTAAAAGGAAAGGATAAAAATAAAGAAGGAAAGTTTTCTGAGTCAAATGATGTTCCTAGCTCCCCTGAAGCCGTGAACGAAGAACTGTCTGCACCCGCTGATACAGATCAAAATAACGCCCTTGTATGCAAGAATTCAGTTGTTGCAACAGATGAGCCTAATTTATCAAATGGTGATTATCATGATATCCAAGATGAAGAGTTCTCAAGTGAGTGTAGTACTCTCAGAGCGCAAGACTGTACTTATGATGACTATGATGGAGATATTGCATATGAACATGACAGGAATGGTACTAACAAAGTTGAACAACCAAAGTTTTATCGTCAAAGACTTAGATATAGGAAAGAGTTTCAAGTCGATATGTCTTCAAAGTGGTCTGACAGGTACCATAATGCAGTTGTTTCAGAAAATGGAGGAGGGATGGTAGGAAGATCTGAGCCAAGACACTATGGAGATAATTTTGGAACATCTTCCAGAGGAATCAGTGGATTGAACAGACAATCAAAAGTAAATGTTCCAAAAATCAATGGTCGAAATGTTGGTCATAATTGTAATGAGAAGTTCTATAGTTCCAACTACCGGATGAGTGAAAAATATGATTTCCATTCTTGCAGTTGTAGCCCGAACAGTAGAGTGACCAGAGGTAGTCGGGAGATGAAAGCCGTCAGTAAGTCTGAATCTGCAGTCGATACATCTAGGCAGTTTTATCGTGGTAGTAAGTATAATCAGGCAGACATGCATGAGAGTAGTGGAAGACCCAAAAGCAGAGTCTTCTCAGGGAACTATCCAAGTAGGGATATGCTTCAATCAAAGAAAGTTTGGGAGCCTACAGAATCACTCAATAAATATGCTCGTAGTAATTCAGAATCTGATGTTACATTGAGGTCCACAGGTCAAGTATCTCAGTTCGATCCGGTCAGGTCGCCTGTTGATGAAGTGGATGATTCAGGTGAAATTGACAACGATGATAGTGATTTGAAGAGAAATGGAATGACCGAAGGCTGTCAGAATGATCTTGATGCAGAAGCTGAAGGATCTTGCAGCTCCACAGAAATCGGATCTGAGGAACCTGAAATAAGTCCGACGAGGCGATCTGCCGTGAATAATTCTTCTGATCACTGTCAAGGTAGCATTTCTAGTTCTGATAACTGTTCGTCATGCCTAAGCGAGGGCGATAATAATACAACTTCTTCAAACCGTGAAAATACAGAATTCTCAAATTCAGATTCAGAAGATGCTAGCCAAAAATACGAAGTAAGAGATAGTTCAACCTGCGTTGACAATGGCGTGTCTGACTGTTGTGAACCTGGGATCGAGAAAACTCATATTGCAAATGGTGAGGGTCTGTCAAGCAGGTCGCTATCTGTTCCATCCTTGGATGTAGTAGAAAGTGAAGCGTTCGTAAATCCTGTATTAGAAACTGCCCAAAATTTTGAAAATGGTTTTTCTTCCCCCAATGTTTGTTCCCAACCTGAAAGCATGCTTCCTCCAATGCCAAACCGAAACATACAATTTCCTGTGTTTCAGACTCCTTCGGCAATGGGCTACTACCATCAAAATCCAGTTTCATGGCCAACCGCTCCCGCAAATGGTTTGATGCCCTTTGTACACCCAAATAACTATTTATATGCTGGCCCTCTTGGATATAACTTAAATGAGGACCCGCGCTTCTGCTTGCAGTATGGTGCCTTACAACAACCAACACCTCAATTTAACCCTGCAGCTATTCCAGTTTATCATCCAGTTGCCAGAGGTAAGGGCTTAAATGGAGAAGAACTGAGTCAAATTTCTATGCCACCATCCATGCAAGATCATTTCAATGAATCCATTGCAGAAAGGGTTGTTCCAGTTGCAGCTAATTCCAGAAAAGCAGGACTGAATGGGGAAGACCGACTCAGTAATTCTGCCAAGTCACAAGAGACTAACGGTGGTTTTTCCTTATTTCATTTTGGTGGGCCTGTAGCCTTTTCAAATGAACGCAAAACAGCTAATGCATCTTCAGACAATGTTGGAGATTTTAACTCAAAAAGTTTGAATGATCAAGTCGAAAAAGATCATGGTTGCAATAAGAAAGAGAATGCTTTCATAGAGGAGTACAACTTGTTTGCGGCAAGTAATACCTTAAGGTTTACAATTTTTTAAAAGAAATGAAAAGTTATAAGGTGACTGTTGTGGAGTTCAGTCCCCATTCTTCATGTGGCACTAGAGGTTTGAGGTATCTTGTAATTTGATAAACAATAAGCTTCTTTCAGCAATTTTTAATTTTGATTCTATAGATTTATTAGTTGATTGTTACTCAATTTATCTTTGTTTTGATGTAGAAAAAGATTGTGAGTGTATTTTGAAGGTTTTCTTTTTTCTTTGTGAGATTACAATTATAAGTCCAAGAGAGGCATTTGTTTGTGCCAATTTTTTTCATTGTCATGTTACAAACCAAAGCTGCTTCATTGTGGAAACTATATGGGAGATTTTGAATGAACATTATCAATGTGATTAAAGTGCTTGTTTGCTTGACTCTATTTATGTTTTTTCCCAACCTATGTGCTAATTTGATTCAAAATTACATCCTGTCATTTCTAATGTGAATATCTCACTTTAACCTTATGATTTCAACCTAGGAGAGACAATTCTAGTTTTTGCGTTTTGTCTTGCAGAAATAGTATGTTTCATATAGTGTCCACTCACCTTCCTTGAAGATAGGAAGGCGTATTGGTATATGGTTCTGGAGGTGCATCCCCTTAATAATGACCCATTACGATCCTACTTTGTCCATATTGGATGAAGTGCGTGTTGGGGTTTGTCTGCAAACCACTCACCCCGCACGCTCAATCTGAAGTCATTACAGATAGATTCAGCGGCAACCATGTGCTGTGATGCGAGAAAATGTCCCATTGCTGTTGTTCCAAACGATTGGTGAACCACTCATCGAGGCACAATCCTATGAGTTGTATGCTTATAAAATAACAACTGCATCCCTTGTCTTGGTAGGGCAACAACATATATGAAATGACTCACCAAAAACATAATTTCACTCTGATTGAGAAGCACATTTGCATTGAGTCACATGTTTGGGGACGAGAGTATGGAAAACAAAGCTTCACATTGATATAAATTCAAAACGTGAGGATTATGAATGTGCCAACTAATGCTTTTAAAGTTTTGTGTAAGCATAATAGAATTGGGATTTGTATATACTAGTTAACCCAACCAGGTTTTGTTGCACGTCACTTTCAAATGGCGTGGCTATGAGTACGAGGTTTTGGTGCACATCACTTTCAAATGGTGTCACTATGAATATGATTCCCTGGTAACATCATTTACACATTACAATGTATTTCCCATAAAAGTAGAAAAGTACAATTTAGGCAGAACAAATAAGTAGATGATTTTGGACCCATAACAAAAGTAGATGACTAGATTCAAACTTCAAATTAATTATTCTAAGTAACATTTTTCCACAATTGTTCTTCACTTCTCTTACCACTCTTCGTTTATTTCTCTCTCCTTCCCTCTCTCTTGTATCCTTTTCTTACAAGATGTGCACCAACTGTATAATGCAGCAATGTGGACGAAAAGTAATATATATATATATATATATATATATATATATATATATATATATATATATATATATATATATATATTAGCACCAATCTACATATTTTTTTGAAACTTTATAGGGATTAATTTGCAAAGTTTGAAAATAAATAAGGATTAATGTGAAAATTTTGGAACATATAGGAAACAATTTGCGTAATTTAAAACATTTTCAGGAACTGACGTTTTATAAATTTTGAAATCCTCTAAATATAGCTTTATCAAACAATACTGTATAAAATCTCTTCACTTTTAAAATTCTCCAAATTTATCATTCAAATCATATAATTTACATTGAAGAATTGACATTACCCTCTTAAATTACATTAACTCATAAAATTTCATAATCAAAATACTCTTTTAGGTATAAGGTTTCATGGATAGCCCTGCAATACAAGGACCAGAGGTAACTCCCCTGTGTTGTGAAACCATGCTACAATTATCAACATCTATAGCAAATTATCGATGTAAAAATCTTTTACTACCAACAGGACACGCAAGTAAATATTTGGTATATTTTATAATACAGCTACTGTTGTCAATTACAATTTATACTTACAAAAATTGTTTAATTAATGATGATCTGATAACTGCTTTTAAATTCTCTTTGCATTCATAACGCAAAAGTCAGCATTTCTGTTTATTTAATATTATGAATTTAAACAAGCTAAGGTATATGTATATACACGAGAGAAGATGGCATTTTTTGAACCAATACATACATCTAAATTACCAGTTCAAGTAGCAAGATAGTGCTAAAAACATACATAAGAAAAATAATTGTAGAGGAAAGCAAAATATAATATAAAGATGAGGTTATAGACACTATACAGTCCCAAAGTCCCAAAATAAAGCTACTAGAAAACCATGTACTCTTAAGTTTCAAACTACAGAAGTTTAAAAGGGTCATTCCCCTCAATCTCCTTCAGTCAGCAACCAACTTACCCACCTTAAAAAAACAATCTTCTTTACCTGATGAAAAAAATACAACTTGCCTTACCGCCTTATCATAGCCGGCTTTGTACTGTAATGAAATTTTACCCTTCAATTCCTCAATTTCAGCCTTCAACTTATTAACAATAACCTTGTGAGCATCTTCATTTACGAGTAATTTTACTTTATTCTTCGAATTTTCATCCACCAAGTTTTTTTCCCTTGCTACCATTCGATTCTTTTCCAGGCTTGAATATTCCAAAGTTTTCTTCAATTTGTTCAATTCATCTTTCAGACTAGTCATCTCAACCATATTCTTCTCATATTCAGACAACTTGTTTTTCAATTCAGTAATATCTCCAACATAATTCTTCTCATTTTCGGTCAACATCTTTTTCAATTCAGCAATCTGATCCCCAACATAAGCCTTGTTTTCCTTTACCGTATCACGTAACTTTTGCCCAATGACACTGTTATCTGTGTTTTTCGACAGAAGGCATTTGACACAGTCGCTAAGGTTTGATTGGACACGTTGGAAGAAGTTGGAACTTTTAGTCTAGAAAGATTTCTGAAGTTGCACTTGTTCTCTCGACAGAATCGAAGCATCTAAGAGTTGGTCGAAGCACACATTCGACGAAGCGAAAGATAGTTATATTTTGGGAAGTTTCTTTGATGAACTGTCAAAGATCACAGCTGTCGAAGGCGCAAGATTTGAATTTCAAATATGTTGTTTTTCTCTGTTATTTAGTGTTATTAGCAGTTAGAAGTGTGGATAGGAATGTACAATTATTTCCTTTAGTATAAATAAGAGTTTTCCATGAGGAAAACGGGGAAGTCACTTACATAACATTCTACACACTCGAAGTATCCAAGTTACAGCGAGAAAAGAGTTACGAATCATGTATGATCCTTGTGAACAACCTTTATTTCAAATCAATGCAATTTACTTTACTCTAAGTTAATTTTCTGCAATCTACTTTTATACTGCAATTACTTGTCGAAGAGTTCAAGCAACCGAACTTGAAGATTTTCAGTTTTCTACTTCTATTCAAAACATACAAAAATACTTAGAAAATACGAAGATATTCGAACAAACTTGACACACAATGGCCAGAGATTACTGGTTGATCTCGCAAGTAATAAATCTATAACCAGCGGTTGTTTACCAAAAACCAAGGTAAACAAATTGGCACACCCAGTCGGACCTTGTGTGTCTAAGAACAATATTTTCAAAAACTTCTGTTCGCATTTTTGTTCTCGTTAAATAAATTCTTGTGATTCTACTTCGTATGCGATTAAGAGGAGGCAAGTGTCTTCCTGAAATGGCCCGTCCAAATTCAACGACCGCTCCCTCATCCAGCACTCAAGCCGGTGCACAAATTTCACAAGATATACCTGTTAGTAGTCAAACCCAGTCGAATGTGACTGGTGTAACCGCCTCTATGCCGTCGTCATCGTCGATAGCAACATCGACTGGGCCTGCAGTTATCGAGGCCGTCATTCCATCGACGCAAACGAGCCCACCGGTCTCTAGACCGTGGATACAACAGGTGGATATAAATACTTTGGCAGGGACTTTTGGTGCCTCAATGCCACAGTTTTCGCTCGCGACGACAATGAGAGATATGCCTTATGGCATGCCAACAACTTTAATGGCAGACCTTGGGACGAATGCGTCTATATTCGTTGATAACGCAAATACTATATTGTCGCCAGTTCATGGGTCTGAAATGAGTATTCCTGGACGAAACGCCCCTTTGGCGTTGACTAATACGTCTGTGGCGTCGATTAGACAACAAATGGACGAGAGTAATCATGACATGGTTAATATGTTAACTCATAAGATCGGAACGATATTTAACCATATGATCCAGGCTACTAACCAAAGTTACCAAATGTTGGCTGCTCAAATGGAGAGAATTGCCAACTTCTTCAACCCAGTTCAACCACCGAATCCCGGACCACTTCGAATTGGCGAAATACGAGATAATGTGGCAAATTAGGGGCCACACCACGTGCCCCAAGGGGTTGAAGAACCAAACGTAGGGGCAGCACAACAAGCCCCTGAAGTCATTTTGGTAAATTGAAACCAAAACGCAGACGAAGTGGTTAGACAAGTTCGACAGAATAATCTTTGAGGGCAAGAAAATATAGCCCATCTCGTCGAAACAATTTTGGTCCAGAATGGCCTTAATGTTGGCTTACGTAGGCCAAATTTCGTTTCGGCCTTGTCTGAGTATGTCTTGCAAACTGAACTTCCTAGGGGATGGAAGATCCCCAAATTCACAAAGTTTGCTGGAGAATCTAATGAGTCCATTGTCGAACATGTTGTCGGGGACATTGCAAATAATGAAAATTTAAGAATGAAATATTTCCCTAACTCCTTGACAAAGAATGCTTTCACATGGTTCACCACTCTCTCCCCTCATTCAATACATAATTGGAATCAATTGGAGAGAGTATTCTATGATCAGTTCTACATGGGCCAATCTAAGATAAGTTTGAAAGAATTGGCTAGTGTTAGGCGAAAAACGCCTGAATCTGTTGATGACTATCTCAATAGATTTAGATTTTTGAAAGCGAGATGTTTTACCCAAGTGCCCGAACATGAGTTAGTCGAAATGGCTGTTGGTGGCCTAGATTACTCTATTCGAAAGAAATTGGACACCCAACACTTGAGAGCTATGGCCCAATTGGCCGATAGGGTTCGACAAGTAGAAAGGTTAAAAGCTGAAAAGGCTAGGTCTAATAGGTTCCACTAAAAAGAGAATGTTGCGTATGTCGACGATATCGACAGCGACCAAGAATTCGATGTCGAATATGCTTCTGTCGAAGAGAATGACGTTAATGTGGCCGAATTAAAACCTGGACCTCCATATGTTTGCAAATTGTTGAAACCGTCAGACGGAAAGACACCCGTCGAACCAAAAAATGACAAATTTGTTGCGAAATCATACACCTTTAACGTTACTAAATGTGACGAAATTTTTGACTTGTTAGTCTCTGATGGTCAAATTGTGGTGCCTAAGGGTTTAAAATTGCCACCAATAGACCAAAGGAAGAAAAGAGGATTTTGTAAATTTCATAATTTTTTGGGTCATAATACTTCCCGTTGTGTTCTTTTCAGGGACTTGGTGTAGAAAGCACTCAATGAGGGAAGATTGAAATTTGGAGACAAGTCGAAATCACCAATGCAGGTAGATGCTGATCCTCTCCTAGTCACCGACGCAATGTATACCGAGTCGGTAGATGTAAACGTTGTCGAGGTTATGGAAGAGATGTCAGGGGAAAGTTCCAGCAACCCCAAAGAAGGTACTGAAAGCCTCATGATAGCACCTGCAATGATCACTGAAGATCAGTACAAGAAACAACTGAAAGCTGTGTACCCTGATGCTGAAGAGGGTCTAGTTGCTTTTTTGAACCGTTGCAAGATAAGCAATTCAGAGGTTACGATTTGCCCAAAATGCAGTTCAGTGTTCGACAAAAAAGCAGCAAGAAGCCTCAAGGGAAAGCAGTTAGTGTCGTAGAGGAAGGGAAAATGGGTCGACAACAGGCCTAAGTTTAATTTCAATCAAAGGGGGATCCCATATAGGGTGGTGCCTCCAGTGAAGACATATGTCCCATCCTCGGAAACTCCTGTGGGTTAATGGGTCTATTCTAACAGAAACAATCTGGGTCGTCGTTCGACTGTGTCAGTAAGTGGAGAGATTCATTATGTCGACAATAGGTACTCCTACAGGAATGGATACAAAGGAAAAAACCCCATGACAAAGACTCGATGGTGTAGATTCCAACGTCAGAAGAGGACTACTGCCACTGATGTTGCTGGGAGTTCGGCGAAAGGAAAACAACTGGTGATCACCAAGGTTAGCAAACCAGCAACAGAGAGACTTTTTACTCCACAGCTTCCTGTCAAAGAAAACCTTCCTGCTGAAGATGAAGAAATGGGATCAAATTTTTCTGCTTCCGAACCAGATTTTGATGTGATATGCAACGTCGTTTCGATTCTACCAATTGAATATGATGTGGTCTCAGAAATCAGTGAGGGGGAAGAAGATTTTATAGAGGAAATGGCTGAACATAAGTCAGTTTGTTATTATGTGATGAACAGTGGCTGTGTCGAAGAGCAGCAAGCCATGTTTGAAAGGCCTAGTCGAGATATGAGAAATCATCTTAAACCTCTTTTCGTCTAGGCCAAGGTGAATAGCATTGGGATAAACAAAGTCCTAGTGGATGGCGGCGCAACAGTGAATTTGATGCCGTTATGTTTGCTGAAAAAGATCGGGAAGAAAGAATCCGACCTAAGATCCCATAATGTGGTCCTCTCGAACTATGAGGGAAAATCTGGCCATTCTTATGGGGCAATTGAAGTTGAATTAATTGTCGGAAGTGTCAAAAGGTCAACATTGTTCTTAGTAATCCCGTCCAAAGCCAATTATAATCTGTTACTTGGCAAAGAATGGATACATGGTGTCGGAGCAGTCCCGTCGACTATGCACTAGAGGATTTCAATCTGGAGGGAAGATGGAGTGTTAGAAAATATTGAAGCCGACCAAATCTATTTCAGGGCTGAAGTCGACCATATAAACAAAAAGACCTTTGACAAACATTTGGCATATATTTCGCCATGTCGATCCTCAGATTTTGGTCTAGTCAGACCAGAGCTTGTGAGGAGTTCTGTTAAGCTCCACCCATACCATGGTCTTTTTTGGGAAAGGGAGTTAGTCGAAGTTGGTATGTCTTCAGAGGAAGAAGCCCCACCAACTGGGTGGGATGTCAAACAGTAATCATGTCTATTCCCAGTACATGGGAAAGGATTACGGCCTATGTGGCCGAAAATAAACGAAACACGGCTTTGGAAACTGTCATGCAACAAATGCAAGGTTGTCAGGAAAATGAGATGCTCGAAGACCAGAGGTTGGATTACATTTATGATGAGGAGCCTTTAGGTTTCGAGAAAGATTCAATGGGTCCCGCTAAGAAAATTGTAGCGCAAGACCCTCTGGAAGAAGTCGACCTGGGAGACGGCGTCGTGAAGAGGCCAACTTATATCAGCGCCAAAATTGATGAGGCATTCAAAGTTCGAATCATCAAATTTTAGAAGAATATAAGGATTGTTTTGCTTGGGACTATAATGAAATGCCAGGTCTAAATCGAGACGTAGTGGAGTTAAAGCTACCAATCCGACCAGGAAAGAAGCCAGTGAAGCAAACTCCAAGGAGATTTGCACCTCAAATCCTGTCGAAGATTAAAGAAGAAATTGAAAGGCTCTTACGAAGCAAGTTCATCAGAACAGCAAGGTACGTCGAGTGGTTGGCTAACATAGTCCATGTAGTGAAAAAGAATGGAACTCTTAGGGTCTGCATAGATTTTAGAGATTTTAGATCTTCGTGGTTCACAAAAAGGGTATTGAAATAAATCAAAACAAGACAAAAGCCATCTTGGAAACGAAGTCTCCTTCTACCAAGAAAGAACTGCAATCTCTTCTAGGCAAGATCAACTTTATGAGAAGCTTCATTTCGAACTTAAGTGGCAAGACTCAAGCGTTCTCGCCAGTGCTTAAACTAAAGAAAGAAGATACGTTTAGATGAGAACCAGAGCATCAGAAGGCTTTTGAAGAAATCAAGTCATATTTGACAAAACCACATGTTCTTTTACCCCCTGTTAAGAATAGGATGATGAAATTGTACATAGCAGCATCAGAATCATCCATAGGTAGCATGTTAGCCCAAGAGGATGAAAATGGTGTCGAAAGAGCCATATACTACCTCAGTAGGATTTTAAATGATGCTGGAACAAGGTATCATCCAACTGAAAAGTTGTGTCTTTGTTTGTATTTCTCTTGTACAAAGTTGAAACAATATATAAAACCAGTCGACGTTTGTGTTTATTCTCATTTTGATATTATTAAGCACATGTTGTCGAAACCTATTTTACATAGTAGAATTGGTAAATGGGCTTTAGCCCTAGTAGAGTATTTGTTGACTTACAAGCCCTTAAAAGCCATTAAAGGGCAGATCATGGCTGATTTCATAGTTGATCATTCTGCGATCGAAGGTACAGTTGGTCTAGTAGAAACTCGACCTTGGAAATTATATTTCGACGGTTCCTGTCACAAAGATGGCACTGGGATTGGCATTTTAATTGTGTCTCTTACTAACATTTCGACAAGTTTTAAGTTCAGAGTTAATGAACGATGTTCAAACAATGAGGCCGAATACGAAGCCTTAATAGCAGGACTTGAAATCTTGTTGCAATTGGGGGCAAAGAGGTCGAGATAAAAGGAGACTCCGAACTGGTTATAAAGCAGTTGACGAAAGAATACAGATGTATTAAAGAAAATCTAATCACGTATTTTGTTCTAGCCAACACGTTGTGAAAACGTTTTCAGCATGTGGATATTCAACATGTACCTCAAATTAATAACCAAGAGGCAAATGAGTTGGCACAAATCGCTTCGGGTTATAAAGTCCCTAAAACGAAGTTAAAGGAGTTGATAGAGATAAGAGACAAATCTACTCCGATTTCCCTTCCCGAACATAATTGTCAATAACAAAAACTGGGGGGCAGAGGAAATAGACAATCTTTCAGCCGAAACTAAAAAATTTTCAGGCGAATTTGCCAAAATTCGATTCGAAGTTATGTGGTGATAGGGAATGAATTGTTCAAGAAAACGCCTGAGCAAGTTTTACTGAAATGCCTTGGAGAAAATGAGGCATATTTGGCAATTTCCAACACCCATAGTGGAGTTTGTGGTTCTCACCAAGTAGGCCACAAAATGAAATGGCTTTTGTTTCGACAAGGGGTCTATTGGCCTACAATGTTAAAAGATTGTGGGTCTATTGTTCGCTAAAGGTTGTCAAGAGTGCCAGAAGCATACAGGGATACAACATGTACCAGCAAGCGAACTTCATGCGATAGTAAAGCCATGGCCATTTAGAGGATGGGCTTTGGATTGATCGGAGAAGTAAAACCTACTTCGTCGAAAGGCCACCGTTATATTATAGTTGGGATAGATTACTTCACCAAATGGGTAGAAGCCATCCCTTAACCGAATGTGGATCAGGAAGCAGTTATCAAGTTTATACAGGACCACATTTTGTACAGGTTTGGAATCCCAGAGACTATCACCACAGACCAAGGGTCGGTCTTCACGGGACGAAAAATGGTAGAGTTTGCCTCCGAAGTCAGATTTAAATTGTTAATTTCGACACCTTACTAGGCACAGGAAAATGGTCAAGTCGAAGCCGCCAATAAAGTTATCATTAATTTGATAAAGAAACATGTGGGTAGTAAACCAAGAAATTGGCATAATACTTTGAATCAGGCTTTATGGGCTTGTCAAAATTCGCCAAAAGAATCAACTAACACTACCCTATTTAGGCTTACATTTGGTCATGACGCAGTCCTACCCGTCGAAGTCTGTTTACAATCGACTAGAATTCCAAGGCAATGCGAGCTTCCAACAAACCATTATTAGGACATGATGTTAGATGAACTGGTCGATTTGGACGAGGAAAGAATACATGCATTAGACGTCCTCATGAGGCAGAAAGAAAGAGTGGCCAAAGTCTAAATCTTTTGTTTCAGGAGATTTAGTGTGGAAAGTAATTCTGCCTATGGATAGAAAAGACAGAGTTCTAGGCAAATGGTCGCCGAATTGGGAAGGACCATTCAAAATTACTCAGGTTTTCTCAAATGTTGCATACGAAATAGAGGAAGTCGGCGCAGATAATCGAATCTTGCGAGTAAATGGCAAATATTTGAAAAATACAGACCAGTGCTGCAAGAAGTTAAAATTACGTGCGAATAAAAATAATAGCAAGTACGTAATCATGGCATACGTTGCCAGTACAATGATAAAACTTTCAAAAGAGGCTATATTAACACATATTACAAAGCTTAAAAAGTAAGACTAGTCGTCAGCCTCTCTAGAGCCGTTTTGGCGAGATCCAGTACAGCTTGGGTCCGAGAGCCATTATCAATATACTTGTTAATCTCGTTGTCGCTCGACTTGGCCCTTTTGAAATGTTCAATAGCCAGTTTGGCCTCTCGGCGAAGTTCGGCTTCTGAAGGGCCCAATACCTTCTGGATTCCAGCTAACCTCTCTTCCTCCTCTTTAATCTTCAATGCCAAGACTGCCATTTGTTCTTTATAAGTAGCAAAGTTTGACTTGCACACTTTCGCCTCGGCCGAAACATTGGCACTCTCAAGCTCTAAAGAAGCAATTTTGGCTTTAGATGTGTCGACTAGCTTCAAGTTCTCTGTATGCTGATGGCGTTGTTTTGTTAACGAAACAATTTTTTCGGATTCACGCCGAGTTCCGTAGCTATTTGATCCAGAAGAGGCTCGAAGTCAACCAGGAAGGCTAACAAAGACTGATTACGGGTTAACTTGAGCAAATTGTGTATCAGACTTTTGAGTTCGAAAGTGAGGTTCGAATTCAATTTGATGGCTTGGAAAAGGTCTACCCCTATGACCTTTGCTTGAAGCTCTTGGGTCAAATCTTCCTCAGACGCTTCTGAACTCACTCCGACAGATGAAGTCGAAGTATTCTGGGTATTCTCACTGCTTAGCATGAGTTTAAAAGCTTCAAGGAGATCACTTTCCTCAAGACTTGCTATGTCATCTAGGCCTGGAGTGGTACTGGGGGCAGTCATTTTCTTTGTGGAGACTCGTCCATACTCTCAGGACTTCGCGGGTTATCTCCTCCGCTTTCAGCTTCCTCGTCCTCAAGACCCTCACTGCTCACATTGTCTCCAGGGGTGTCATCCTCATCTGTTTCAGCTGTCTCGACAGGATCTTGATTCTGAAGGGGCTCAGTGACGGTGGTCTCTCCACCGACAGAAGAGGTAATTTAGACACCTGAAATGGGAGCGAGAAGTTCTCCTTTTGGCGAATCTGCATGGTGTTCAGCCTCAGCTTCGGCCTGTTTGGGTTCGGGAGGAGTAGTGACAAACACATCTTCAAACCAGTCGTCAGACACTTTCCCGCCACTGTTCTGATCCGTGTTTCTGTCCTCGTCCGTCTCTTCAATTATCTTGGAAATTGGACAATTATGAGGCGAAGTAGGCGTCGTCTGTCCCCCAACCTCGACATTACCAGTCTCTAACACCTGAAAAAGACAAATTATCATAATTGGACGAAATCAATCAATGAGTCAACTGGTGAAGGTTTCGACTTATACCTCAGTATTGCTTTTCTCGACACCAGAACCTTCGCTCGGAATCCTCTTTGCTTTATGGAGTTTTTTCTTAAGAGGTTCGTCGTTGGAATCCGTCTCAGATTTCTTTGTTGGCTCTTTTCCGGCAAAGATTGACAAACTTTCAACGGCGTCGGCGTGTGGGGAAGAACCGTCATCCTGAAAAACATATGTGCATGCATAATGATGAGGATGGTTAAGTAAACCCAAAGAAAAAATAAGAAATTTCTACCTACCTCTGAGTCATCGCTTGATACGCTGATGAATTTCCTGATTTTCTTAGAAGGAGTTGTGGTGCAAGAGCTGCTGGTGCGTTTCCATTTCTGGAAAATCACTTTCATTAGAGAAATGGTCAGAGAAAATATATACTGCCATTGGGAGATAATAAAAGGCTACCTCAACAGCTTTCGACTTAGAAGGTCTTGCCTTTTTCTTGGCTTCCTCCTTGTCGGGTTCATCGTCTGAAGTAGGTTTGGAGGTAAGAGGTACAGCTGTAAAACATATAAGTTCGTTAGGTGTGAAAGCGGTTGAAACCATATGTTACCTCTGAGTGTGAAGGTTGTCACCTGTTCTAATTTCTGACGTAATTCAAACATGTCGAATATCAAGGTGTAAGTGACCTCCAAAACTATGTATATCGTACTTAGTCGGAGTTACTATATCAGGTTTTTTAGCTAAAAGGTTTTTGAAGGCTAATCTCAAACCACAAAAGAGCCAATGAGGAAGAGGTGGTCGAAAAGCCAAAGCAAGTTTGCTAGTTGGCAAAGCCGAAAATCATGCTTTGTAATGCAAAGCATAAGTGTATTTATCTTTTACATGAGGAGGGGCTTTCACCATGTAAAGTTTTTCACTTATCTTTTCTTTTAAAGTTTTCGTTGCCTCAGCAACAGTCCGACTAAGATTCCTCGGATCATACATCGTTTCCCTTTGCTCTTCGCTTTTTTATTCTGCACAGAAGGAAAAGTGGATACCAGCTGCTCGAGTAAAAAGTTTTCATTAATATCAGCACTTTGTGTTTTATAATAATCTCTCCACCAAGTGAAGAATTCTTAGGTACATAAGAAAGATGTTTTGAAAGCTATAGGCTCGAAGCTGGGGGCAGCTTAATCGAATTTGGCAAGACGCTGTCTCCATTCTCTCTCGGTCTTGGGGTGTCGCAGATATTTCTTGCTGGAGAAGAGGGATCTGGGTCGAAGTTGGCAAAGGCCAAATTGTCTGGCTACCAGGTTTGGTTGATAACCACTTACTCCGAAAAGTTCTTTCTCTTTTCCAGTCGAAATCCTGAATGAAAGCAAATTGGGTGTCAAATAAGCTTTCCATATCTCGAAGTGTTCTCCTTTGCAGTCGGATGAAGGCTCTGGAAACCCTTTGGTAAACCACTCTGGTCCGTGAGTTCTCTTTACAAACGGGGCGATCGAAGGTACAAAGGTGTTACAGTTTAGGAATACATTGAAGGCAGTCAAAAATAAGGCTTAATTGGTTTGGCCTACTTCCTTGAGCTTCAGTGCAGCAAGGCGGGTACCTTTGATCCTTCTTTGTTCTACCATACTCTGATGTTCATCTGGAATGAAGAGCTGGAACCTTGATTCGAAGGTGGCCAATAGCCACAGTTGGAAAAGCCAAATGGGTCCAGACACGGACAAAGTTTTTCTTACCTCATTGGCATTCCTCAGATCAAAAGATCCATTGCCAAGGCCATCATAGAGAGCACCCAAAATGAGTCGGCTCAAGCTAACATCCTCACCTTCATGTATTTGGATGGCGAGTTTAATGTACATCTTCGCCACTTACAGCGACGGGGTGCAGAACACGAAGAGGGATAGCCAAAGGGTCAGGAACGCGACGTGTTCCATATCAGAAACTTCATCGCTACTGGTGTCATAATGGTCTTCGATATAAGACTAGAAAGCAGCTCGTTGGAAATTGAAATCAAAATTTGTCGAAGCAACTTTAGGGTCGAAAGTTTTGCCAGTGGGTTTCAGACCAGTAATTGCAGCTACATCCAGAAGTGTGGGGGTTAACATTCAACATTTGAGTTGGAGGCTACTTGTCGAATGGTCCCAGAAATGCAGCGCTGCAATTAGCATGTTAGGTTGGTATTTTAGCCCAAGTCTTGATAGTTGGATAAGGTCGAAGATACCATACGATTTCCAGAAATATTTCTTCTTCGACTCGACTTTGTTCAACCATTTCAGGTAAATGTCACTCCCAACATGAGGTGCAGACCTAAACACCCTAGTGGGTGCATCCATGAAGTTCATAAAGTATGGTCCTTTCAGGAAAACCCTAGGGGTAAACTGGTGATAGGTGGGAAAAATCTCTTTGATTTGATCACTATCTTCTCGTTCTCTGGGTAAAGGACCCAAGAATGCTAAGGGACCCGAATATGTATGAGAATCAGGGCAAGGAATCATTACCTGAGATTTCCAAATCTGGGCTTGTTCATCCTTCAAGTCAGGTCCCGGAACGAACTTGAAGTTCCCTGGTTGAAGTTGGACAGAGAAGTTCGCCATAGCCGCAGTATCAGACGGTAGAGTTTTGGATGAAGACGCCATTGTTGTTCTTCAAAGCTTTCCGGTTGTTGTTTTCAAAGAAAAAGGAGAAAACGGTTGGTTTTCAGGGATAAAGAGAGAAGGAATAACTTCCTATTTGTTTTATCAATCAGTTTGGAAAGATGTGTAGAAAAGGTTAAGGGAGTACTTTTTATATTCCCCAAGGTATAACTTTATGCTTCTTCTCACTTTAAATGTTGACAGATGTCAACATCCTGAGTTGGCAATCAAAAAGGTGGTTTTTGGGCGTTACTTAGTCCAAAACGTGGCCCATTGGCTCTTGCGAAAGTGGCGCCATAGATTTGTTTCAAATAAAGAGAAAACCATCGTTTCAATTTCTCTGGAGTCGAAACATATGAATTTTCACTCGACGTGAAAGTTTGCAATGACGAAGTTTCATAGTTCAAATCGAATTCAAAAGTGAAAAGCAGCAATAAGAAATAAAAAGCATTTGATTAGATCAAAAGTCGAAGCCAAGCGTTAGGCATATTACACCAAAATGTCGAAGCATATTGACATCAAAAAATATTGTTCGACATGAAAAGTACATCAAAATGGCTTCGAGGCCCTAAAAAACTACAACCTAAGAGCCTAAAACCTAGAAGTCTTCGTTGTCCAAGAAGCGAAACTCATGCAGAAACCACATAACTTCTAAGTCGAGACGACAATAGAGGCAAAGTTCAGTCTTTGAGTATTCATCATCTGAACCTGGTAAGGGCCAGAAGATCCCAGGTTTTCTCCCATGTCCTTTGCATGTTCCTGGAGCAGTGCAAGTGAATCGAATAACCAAGCCTGAAGGCAGAGGCCTGATACCACAATGAGGTCTGTAAGGCAAAAAGTAAGGGAAACCTTGTCCTCCACAAGTAGACCTCCTGCATTCTGCTAGCATTCGACGATCAAAGAAATCTTTGAAAGTAGGAAAGACTTCCTTCATCAAGAATCCATCTTTTGAAAGGATTTTAAGGATCATCAGCAAGTATCTGGCTCCTTCCACGCCATGGGAAGCTGCTTTGCGCAGGATACGATGAATGCCATCCAAGTTGTTGGGCTCATCATGGAGAATGATTCATGACCACTTTGAATCATTCGTTGCATGAAAGCAACTTTTGTGCAGAAGGAAAATTATCAAAGAAATACCAAAGACAGTTACGTGGTAGAGCCCTGAAAACTATCTTCTTATCTGCTAGTCGACGGTGAGTGGTGGAAGTTGCCCTCAAGTTGAGCAAGTTCTGAGTACCAGTTGCTGCTATTTTTTGAGGAATGGTGATCAACAAGTCTTCTGAGAGTCTATCCATGGTGGAAAGGAAAAGGAAGTTGGCTTTTTAGAGAAGTTTGGCTTTTTAGAGAAGTTTTTTCTGGAAAGGAAATGATAATGAAAGAAGTGAAAAGTGGATTTTTATACTCATTACTGAGGGAAACTGAAAAAACTGCTGATTTGAAAAGTTGAAAAGTTTAGCCACGTGGCGAAAAGAAGTCTGAAGGTTTTTTGAGCCAAGCCGTCGGTTGCTTCTCCTAGGAGCTAAAGATCTCCGAAAATAGTGCAATAATGATAACTGATTTTGGGAACTGCACGAGGTAAATGACGTCATCCTTCAAGAAGATGTAAGGTTTTCTTCGGGGGTTAGAGCTTTTCAAAAATGTCAGTTTTCTTCTACATTACTTTCCGTCGAACCTAACATTTTTGGGGGGCAATTTGTTACCTGTGTTTTTCGACAAAAGGCATTTGACACAGTCGCTAAGGTTTGATTGAACATGTTGGAAGAAGTTGGAACTGTTAGTCTAGAAAGATTTCTGAAGTTGCACTTGTTCTCTCGACATAATCGAAGCATCTAAGAGTTGGTCGAAGCACACATTCGACGAAGCGAAAGATAGTTATATTTTGGGAAGTTTCTTTGACGAACTGTCAAAGATCACAGCTGTCGAAGGCGCAAGATTTGAATTTCAAATAGGTTCTTTTTCTCTGTTATTTAGCGTTATTAACAGTTAGAAGTGTGGATAAGATTGTACAGTTATTTCCTTTAGTATAAATAAGAGTTTTCCATGAGGAAAACAGGGTCACAAAATCACTTACATAACATTCTACACACTCGAAGTATCCAAGTTACAGCGAGAAAAGAGTTACGAATCATGTATGACCCTTGTGAACAACCTTTATTTCAAATCAACGCAATTTACTTTACTCTAAGTTAATTTTCTGCAATCTACTTTTATACTGCAATTCTTTGTCGAAGAGTTCAAGCAACCGAACTTGGAGATTTTCTGTTTTCTACTTCTATTCAAAACATACAAAAATACTTAGAAAATGCGAAGATATTCGAACAAACTTGACACACAATGACCTGAGATTACTGGTTGATCTCGCAAGTAATAAATCTATAACCAGCAGTTGTTTACCAAAAACCAGGGTAAACAGACACAAAGATGGAAGGTTATTTGGACGGAATCTGTTAGGCTAGTTTGGAGTACCCTTTCTAATTCCATCTCCTTCACTTTTTCAGAAAACTTTTTCTTACTGAAATGCTTATCAATAAGGTCTCCAAATGGGAAATTATTATCACAGACTGATGTGGCATTACCATCACCACTGCTTTTGATCTCAGTGAAAAACGATGTACACATTTCATCCACCCCTTCAGAAGAACTAGGCGGGCTGCTTCTAGGAATTAGCACAGGAGGTGAATTGGAAACCTCCAGTCGAGGCCGCTTTACTTCAACATTTATGAGGGGTGTGGCCGGAGAATTATTGGATGGAGCTTCCTGTGGAGAGTTACTTATCAGATCAGCCACCCTCTTGCATTTTGTGAGGGGTGTGACCGCAGAATTATCCGATAGAGCTTCCTGTGGAGAGTTACTTATACGATCAACCACCGTCTTACTTTGTCGGTGAAATTCACGTAGCTCTTTACCAGACACTTCTTTGACCAACATTGTGGATGTTCTTCCTGAAAAATCAAATGGAAAACCAGGTTAGAAGTAGAAAGTGAAAGAGAGAAAACTAATGAAGGAATTTTCGAAGAAACTACTCAAACACTGCCATAGGACCTCTCCATCCTCCTCCAACTTAATATGTTGTAGAGCTAGTGAGGGGGAACTTGGACTCAACCAGAAGAATTAAGTTCTAACTCGAGAGAAATTAGTAACTAGCTAAGATGCTGAAGAATTTAGTTATAAAATCTTTAGACGACAAAATACAAGCTGTGAGAATAGCTCTTACAGGGATGTTATTGATGGCCATCCCACCCTTTTTTCATCCTCCTTACCATCAATGTATAACACACAAATCCATGATACATTAAGCATACCATAGCAAGCAAATAAAAGAAGACAAAACACTATAGATGACTTTGAATGGAAAGCAAACTTCCTCTTTTGACTGAATTCCTCATGATTCAATTGCCATATAGAGCACAAAAGAATGACTGGCACCAAAATGTTTTTGAATTAAGTTCACCAACAACTTATTAAGGATTTAAACCAATTGACAATGATCAGTGAAAAACCAAAACAACGCATGACACAGCATTTAACCGATAAATCATATTTAAGAATACTGTTGTGGATGTTATTATGTTTATAGATCAAACATATTAAATATGGATCAGAACCAAAAATATGTTAGATTTATGAATCTGGAAATAGAAAGGAAATAAAACTCTTTCGCGGTATGGCTAGCTTAGATGTCAATAACCGCAAGAGAAATCGCTGCTTGTTTGGCTCATACCGCATCCTCCGACTTTTCCAGAGACTAAGTTTATTAAATGAATGTTTCTTACCTTCGGATGTTTATTATAAAATGACAGATAAACCACAATACAACTATCAAAACTTTCAATTGATACTCATATATTAACATAGAATAGAATATAAAGAAAACAAGAAAGGTAACAACAAAGTAAAGGAAACAAATGTGCCAAAAAAAAATAGGCACACACACGAGAAGTTTTGAAAACATGGTTCTTTAATCAAAATGATCCATTTCATTTAATGTAACCACTTCCACACCTCATTTCAGAAAGACATGAAACAACAATAACATCAATAATAACAAATAAGACTCATCTATTCATCTAGCTTTTGGCATGTTTGTTTGGGATTTTTTTGAGAAAAAATCTATATTTAAAAAAAAAAAAAACACTTTTATTATTTTAACAGTATTTGTTTCAGATTTTAAAAAAATTATTTTGTTAAAAAAAAATCATTTTTAACCTGAAAAACTATTCCTAGTAGATTTTCCAAAATCTATTTTTTTCTTCTAAAAACAAGAAACTCAAGTGCAAGAGCTTCAAATTAAAAAAAAAACTTTTATGATAGTAAACAAACGAAAATTAACTTCAGTTTTTTTTTCTTTCAAAAATCTGGAAAAAAAAAACTCTAGATTTAATCAAAACAAAGACACCCTTAATCATAAACCAGTAAAATGTTTAATGAAACATGCATGAAAGTCTTATTCTTAGTCTAATGTTCCAATTAAAAAAGAAGTAACTTTAACCTACCCATGCTAAAATCAAACCAACACAGAGTTAGAAATTGTATTACTTGAAATCAACACAACACCACATTGAGGTTTCATCAGAGAATAATGCATATTAAGTCAACAACAAGCACATGCAAGCGCATATATAGTACTAATTTTAGAATGTTTATTCCAACATCAAAAGTAGAAAAAAAAAATATTTATGAGAAAACTCACCACCCACCAAACTAAAGGGAGAAAAGTTTTGCAAGAAAAGTTGTAGCATTGTAGGTGATGACGTTTTGTGAACAAGAACAATGGTGAAGCCTCTTTGTGTGTGTCTCTTTCTTTCTAGGAGTTTGCAGAGAAAAGTTGTAGCCTTGTATGTAGGTGACGTTTTACCCTTTTTACCCTCAATAGTTACGAGGTAGTTAATTACCTACTACCTTTTTTTTTAGAGAATGAACTAAGGTTTCTAACTTGGGCCACGAATATTTTCCTATGATTTGTGTTATTTTCACATTAAAATTTGACATGATTTGTTGCTTAACATAGTTCAAATATAACGTAAAAAAAAAAGTTTGAATATATGGTTAGTTATGTTTAAAAGATGATTAATGAATATAATTAAGTGTCACATTTCATTAACCACTAACTTAACTATTAGGATGCGTTTGGTTTGCAAAACAATAAGTACTGAACTGAACAGTACAAGACAGAACAACACATGACAAAAAGTTGTACTTGGGACAAAAAGTTGTGTTGTGGTTTGGTAAGGGACAAAATTCAGTTTTTATCCTGTCCCTTGCCTCTAGTTTGTATTGTCCCTGAAACAGTTTTACAAATCAAACAATAGACAACTGAAGTTGTTTTGTCTTGTCCTTCATTTTTTAGCAAATCAAACGCATCCATAGTGGTTACCTACTACCTTTTAGATGTGTTCAAATCATCTCTCATCCGATTTGGGATTTTTAACGGATTGTGATTGAGTTACGACATATTGTTATATTTATTAACTATTATGTATTAACCAAAATATCATTTCTCTTTTCGGATATCTATCAGATATTATGTTAACCACAGATATTTGGATAAAATGGGATGATAGGATTCGGAGGAGTTCAAGATAAAAAACATTTAACACAAAAGCCTTAAATGAATCCAAACCACAATGCTTGAGGCAAAAGGTTTTGAAAAGGAGAAAGTCTTTCAGAACTAACCCCAAAGGACCTATTGAGACATGGGTACCCATGAATAATAATGTTTATGTTTCTGGTATGCTTCATCGGAAAACCAAAGCACCAATCATGGTACCTTGACAATGGCTGCTCACGACACATGACAGGAGAAAAGAAGTTGTTTCAGACTCTGGTCATGAAGGAAGGAGGCACTGTAGGCTTTGGAGGAAACCAATAAGAAAAAATTGTTGGTATAGGAACAATCGGTAACTCTGCTATCTCCATCAAAAATTTCTAGTATGTGATAGTGGTTTTAGAGTGGTGTTTGATAAGGGTACCTGTATAATCATCAATGACTCTGACCAATCCACAATGTTCATAGGTCAGAGGAAAGACAATGTTTATAAAATAAATTTCTCTGAACTGGTTGATCAGAAGGTTGTATGTCTTCTGTCAGTGAATGATCAAATGTGGCTCTGGCACAAAAGATTTGGTCATGTTAACTGGAGGTTAATCTCCAAACTTAGCAAGCTGAAATTAGTCAAGGGACTACCAGAGCTGCAATATCATTCAGATGCTCTTTGTGAGCATGCCAGAAAGGAAAGATTGTTAAAACTTCTTTTAAACCTAAAAATATTGTCTCCACCTCTAGACCTTTAGAACTGCTTCACATTGATTTGTTTGGACCAGTTGGGAGTGCATCAATCAATGGAAAGAAGTATGGATTAGTCATACTAGATGACTACAACAGGTGGACTTTGGAGAAATTCCTCAGAACTAAGAATGAAGCATATGATGTATTTAGCATCTTCTGCACACAAGTACAAGCTGAGAAAGATTTGAAAATTCTCAAAGTCAGAAGTGATCATGGAGGAGAATTTAAAAATGAGCCATTTGAAAATTTGTGTGAAAAACATGGAATCTTCCATGAATTCTCTTCTCCTGGAACTCCACAACAGAATGGGGTTTTAGAAATAAGGAATAGATCTTTACAGAAAATGGCTAGAACAATGCTCCATGAAACTAACGTGGCTAAGCACTTTTGGGAACAAGGACAGTCCTCTGAAGACAAGTTCAACATTCAGGAATGAATCACTTTTGGGACTGGTCTCACTGATTGCATCGAGAACAACAACTTCCGCGTTTTTTTCTTGATTCACCAGTTCCAGAACCAGAAACGCTTGATCTTGGAGGATTTGGATCGCGAGACATAATTCTTGTGCGGTGAACGAGAGACTCGTGGCGGCTCGTCTACGATTTCCGGCCATTCCTTCAGTTGATGGAGCAGTACCTGTCAACCGTTGCAGTGGAGGAACGTGTAAGTTGTTGGATATTTGGTTGTTGGCTTCATGTTTTCTAAAATCAAATATACAAGCAATATGTGCGTCTTCAGAAGCAGTACGTCTTCAGAAGCTGAAATCTCAATATGTGCGTCTTCAGAAGCTGGGTTTTCAGAAGCTGAACAATAATTTAGAAGCTGGGTCTCTAGAAGCTGAACAGTACTTCAGACGCTGAAACCTTCAGAAGCTGATGTTCAGACGCTGAACAGTATTTCAGACGCTGAACCTTCAGAAGCTGATGTTCAGACACTGAACAGTTCTTCTAACGCTGGAACTTCAGAAGCAACTTTCAGAAGTTGTTTTGTTTTCGCACTTGGAGTGTTTATTTTCTCACCTGATCGTTTGAAGATTTGTCTGAAGAATTCTCCTTGCTGCGTGTGCTTCCAGAAGAAGATATTTTCGCAAGATATATTGAAGATTGGATATTGTTTTATTTGTGAATATATTTTCTAAGTGATCTTTGGAAAATATATTTCTGAAGAATATTTTCTTCTATGTGTTTCTAAAGAATTTTGGAACAACATCTTTGAAGAATATTTGGTTCAATTATTTGTTGCTGCTGAAGACTATAAATAGAGGACGCTGCTATTGAAGAAACTTGTTCAAAAACAGAAGAAATCATAGAGAGAGTTATTCTTAGTTTTTGAGTCTGTTAGTTGTGAGCTTTGTGCTCTGTTTCTGTACACCACTCAATTGTTAGAGTTGGTTTGTTTTATTGAGTTGTAATCACTTGAAGCTTTTAAGCAAAAGTGACTGTTTATGTTTAGGAGAGTGTCTTCATCTTTGTTTGTTTAGAGTTTAAGATCGCTGGGGCAGTGATTGCTTGAGTAGGAAGTAAGAGGGTTGTTCACATAGGAGTTCCTAGGTAGAAATACCACGGGTAGTGATTAAGTGAGAAGGCTGTGAAACAGGGGCTGTTCACATAGGACTTCGAATTGATACTATTATAGTGGATTTCATCCTGGCTTGGTAGCTTCCAGACGTAGGTGTGTTTATCACCGAACTGGGTTAACAAATAACTTGTGTATTTTACTTTCTGTCTGTTATTTTTTTGCTTCTGAACTACTGTTTTACGCTGCAATTTTGTACTCTGTTCTACTCTGTTTTACGGTTCAGAATCAGGACGTGCCAGGAATTTCAATTGGCATCACAGCAGGCACCCTGCCTGTTTTAGGGTGAGCTCCAGGGAAGGTATTTTCTGGCAGAATGGACAAGGAAGAAGGATTTGTGAACAGACCACCTCTGTTGGATGGTTCCAACTATGATTATTGGAAATCTCGTATGAGTGCTTTCCTGAAATCTATAGATAGTAAGACCTAGAAAGTAGTTCTGAAAGGTTCGGAACATCCTGTTGTGCTTGCCAAAGATGGAAATAAGAGAGCTGATCTGAAACCAGAAGAAGAGTGGTCCAAGGTAGAAGATGAATTAGCTCTTGGAAACTCCAAAGCCTTGAATGCTATATTCAATGGAGTGGACAAGAATATGTTCAGACTGATCAAGCAGTGCACTGTAGCTAAGGATGCCTGGAAGATTCTCAAAACTACTCATGAAAGCACATCAAAGGTAAAATTATCCAGACTTCAACTTATCACCACCAAGTTTGAAAATCTCAAAATGTTGGAGGATGAGAACATACAAGATTTTTACATGAATGTTCTGGATATGGCTAACTCATTTGATCCTCTTGGAGAAAAAATATCTGATGAGAAACTTGTGAGGAAAATCCTCAGGTCTCTTCCCAAGAGATTTGCCATGAAGGTGACTGCCATTGAAGAAGCACATGGCATCTCCAGTATGAAGGTTGTGGAATTGATAGCATCTCTTCAGAATTTTGAAATAGCCAGAACTGATAAGAAGGGGAAAGGTGTTGCTTTTGTAGCAGATGCTGATACTGTGGATGATGAAAGCACATCAGAAGCTCTTGTGATGCTTAATAGACAATTTAACAAGATTTTGAAGCAGGCTAACAGGAGATCCAAACCAAATGACTTGAAGAAGACAAGAACTGATGAGAAAAGCAGTCAATCCAAATGTGTTCAGTGTCATGAGTGTGAAGGATATGGCCACATCAGGATAGAATGTGCCACATATCTCAAGAATCAGAAGAAAAGTTTGGATGTGTCTTGGTCTGATGAAGATGACTCAGAAGGAGAAGTGGGGAATGAATCAGCCAAACACATTGATGCCTTTACTGGTAGATGCATCTAATGATGAAGTTATGGGTTCAGAAGCACCATCAGGTTCTGAAGCACCATCTGATTCTGAATCCAGTGATGAAGAATTGTCTTTTGAAGAATCAGCTGCCTCCTATGAAGAACTATACCTCATAAATGAAGAAGTTTGCAAGATATTAGAAAATCAGAAGAAGATTATCAGTCAACTGCTTGCTGAAAGAAGTGAACACTTAGAGCAAATTTCTGATCTCAAAAATGAGGTAACCCAGCTGAACTCTCAAATTGAACACATGAAGAAGCAAATCAGAATGATGAACACTGGTACTGATATGCTTAAAAAGATTTTGGAGAGTCAGAACCAAGGGAAACCAAATGGTATAGGATTTGATGATAGTTTCTTGAACAAACAGCAAAATCCAGCTAAAAGGTTCATTGCTGCTGTTAAAACATGTGATCCAATGATGGATAAATCTAAGTTGGAACACCAGAACCAACCTCAGGGATCTAAGAGCAAGAGGGCATCTCATCCTTGGGTATGTCATCACTGTTGTAAAAAGGGGCACATAAAGCCATTCTGTTACAAGCTGCATGGATACCCCAAGCACTTTCAACAAAGAAAAGTGGAACCCATTGTAAACAAAATCAATGTCAAGAAGGAATGGAGACCCAAATGTAATATTGTTGGTCTAACAGCTCACACCTCTCTGAGAGCATCATCTAGGGAAAACTGGTACTTTGACAGTGGATGCTCTAGACACATGACTGGAGTTAGTAAATTTCTTGAGAATATAAGACCTTACACCTGTGGCTATGTGACTTTTGGTGGTGGAGCTAGAGGAGAAATTCTTGGAATTGGAGATTTGGTCAGTGATGGACTACCAAGGTTAGACAGTGTGCTGTTAGTTAAAGGGTTAACTTCCAATTTGATTAGCATAAGCCAGCTGTGTGATCAAGGGATGGATGTGAACTTCAACAAGACTGAGTGTCTGGTAACTACTGGGAAAAGAGAAGTGCTAATGAGAGGTAAAAGATCTAAGGACAATTGTTACTTGTGGGTACCTGAAGAAGAAGTCAGACTTTGACACCAGAAACTTGGGCACTTAAACCTGAGGGGTTTGAAGAAAGTTATGTCTGTGGAAGCCATCAGAGGACTACCCAAACTTAAGATTAATGAAGACAAAATTTGTGGTGAGTGTCAAAGTGGAAAACAAATCAAGATGTCTCACAAGAAGCTGCAACATCTTAAACTTCACATGGATCTCATGAGGTCAATGCTAGATGAAAGCCTAGGTGGAAAGAAGAATGTTTCTGTTTGTGTTGAAGATTTTTCAAGGGGTAATCTGCTTGAGGAGTTATAGCAATTACAGATTGCTGACGGTGAGCAAGCAGGAAGTGAGGGAGAGGAAGATGATGCTGGTCCTTATAAAGAAACTATGTCTGATGCAGAGTCTGATGTCAAAGCAGTCTCTGTTACTAATTCAGTTTTTGTTTTCTGTGTGAAGACTGTGTTTTGTCAAGATTGTTTGGCTAAAAAAGGGGGAGATAAATAAGCGTTTGTTCAGAAAACAGTAGAAATGTTTGTTTCAGAAGTTTCATAAGCACTACAGTTCAGAAGTCAGTTTTCTTCTGAAGCAATACAGAAGAGCTGTTGTGATGTGTTTCAGGGGAAGTATGTGTGTTTCCTGACAGAAGCTGATGTGTTTCAGGGGGAGTGTTTGTTTTTAACGTAGTGTATTATCCGCTGCTGACTCTGTTGCTACGTTTATGTGTTGTTCTTCATGGTTGCACAATTTTGATGTGTGAAGAATTTGCTTGTTGTGTCTCTCTGTTCTCAAATTGATTTTAGCCAAAAATTTACCAAACGGGGAGATTGTTGGATATTTGGTTGTTGGCTTCATGTTTGCTAAAATCAAATATACAAGCAATATGTGCGCCTTCAAAAGCAGAACGTCTTCAGAAGCTGAAATCTCAATATGTGCGTCTTCAGAAGCTGGGTTTTCAGAAGCTGAACAGTACTTCAGAAGCTGGGTCTCCAGAAGCTGAACAGTACTTCAGACGCTGAAACCTTCAGAAGCTGATGTTCAAACGCTGAACAGTACTTCAGACGCTGAACCTTCAGAAGCTAATGTTTAGACGCTGAACAGTTCTTCAGACGCTGGAACTTCAGAAGCAACTTTCAGAAGTTGTTTTGTTTTCGCACTTGGAGTGTTTATTTTCTCACCTGATCGTTTGAAGATTTGTCTGAAGAATTCTCCTTGTTGCGTGTGCTTCCAGATGTTTCCAGAAGAAGATATTTTCGCAAGATATATTGAAGATTGGATATTGTTTTATTTGTGAATATATTTTCTACGAGATCTTTGGAAAATATATTTCTGAAGAATATTTTCTTCTATGTGTTTCTAAAGAATTTTGGAACAACATCTTTGAAGAATATTTGGTTCAATTATTTGTTGCTGCTGAAGACTATAAATAGAGAACGCTGCTATTGAAGAAACTTGTTCAAAAACAGAAGCAATCATAGAGAGAGTTATTCTTAGTTTTTGAGTCTGTTAGTTGTGAGCTTTATGCTCTGTTTCTCTACACCACTCAATTGTTAGAGTTGGTTTGTTTTATTGACTTGTAATCAAAAGTGACTGTTTATGTTTTAAAGAGTGTCTTCATCTTTGTTTGTTTATAGTTTAAGATCACTGGGGCAGTGATTGCTTGAGTAGGAAGTAAGAGGGGTCTTATATCTAGGAGTTCCTAGGTAGAAATACCACAGGGAGTGATTAAGTGAGAAGACTGTGAAACAGGGGCTGTTCACATAGGACTTCGAATTGATACTATTATAGTGGATTTCCTTCCTGGCTTGGTAGCCTCTAGACGTAGGTGTGTTTGTCACCGAACTGGGTTAACAAATAACATGTGTCTTTTACTTTCTGTCTGTTATTTTTCTGCTTCTGAACTACTGTTTTATGCTGCAATTTTGTACTCTGTTCTATTCTGTTTTACGGTTCAGAATCAGGACCTGCCAGGAATTTCAATTGGCATCAGAGCACGCACCCTGCGTGTTTTAGGGTGAGATCCATGGAAGGTATTTTCTGGCAGAATGGACAAGGAAGAAGGATTTGTGAACAGACCACCTCTGTTGGATGGTTCCAACTATGATTATTGGATCTCGTATGAGTGCTTTCCTGAAATCTATAGATTGTAAGACCTGGAAAGCAGTTCTGAAAGGTTGGGAACATCCTGTTGTGCTTGACAAAGATGGAAATAAGAGAGCTGATATGAAACCAGAAGAAGAGTGGTCCAAGGTAGAAGATGAATTAGCTCGTGGAAACTCCAAAGCCTTGAATGCTATATTCAATGGAGTGGACAAGAATATGTTCAGACTGATCAAGCAGTGCACTTTAGCTAAGGATGCCTGGGCTCAAAATTACTCATGAAGGCACATCAAAGGTAAAATTGTCCAAACTTCAACTTCTCACCACCAAGTTTGAAAATCTCAAAATGTTGGAGGATGAGAACATACAAGATTTTTACATGAATGTTCTGGATATGGCTAACTCATTTGATTCTCTTGGAGAAAAAATATCTGATGAGAAACTTGTGAGGAAAATCCTCAGGTCTCTTCCCAAGAGATTTGACATGAAGGTGACTGCCATTGAGGAAGCACAGGACATCTCCAGTATGAAGGTTGAGGAATTGATAGCATCTCTTCAGAATTTTGAAATAGCCAGAACTGATAAGAAGGGGAAAGGTGTTGCTTTTGTAGCAGATGCTGATACTGTTGATGATGAAAGCACATCAGAAGCTCTTGTGATGCTTAGTAGACAATTTAACAAGATTTTGAAGCAGGCTAACAGGAGATCCAAACCAAATGACTTGAAGAAGACAAGAACTGATGAGAAAAGCAGTCAATCCAAAGGTGTTCAGTGTCATGAGTGTGAAGGATATGGCCATATCAGGACAGAATGTGCCACATATCTCATGAATCAGAAGAAAAGTTTGGATATTTCTTGGTCTGATGAAGATGACTCAGAAGGAGAAGTGGGGAATGAATCAGCCAAGCACGTTGATGCCTTTACTGGTTGATGCATCTGATGATGAAGTTATGGGTTCAGAAGCACCATCAGGTTCTGAAGCACCATCTGATTCGGAATCCTGTGATGAAGAATTGCCTTTTGAAGAATCAGCTGCCTCTTATGAAGGACTTTACCTCAGAAATGAAAAAGTTTGCAAGATATTAGAAAATCAGAAGAAGACTATCAGTCAACTGCTTGCTGAAATAAGTGAACACTTAGAGTAAATTTCTGATCTCAAAAATGAGGTAACCCAGCTAAACTCTCAACTTGAACACATGAAGAAGCAAATCAGAATGATTAACACTGCTGACTCTGTTGCTACGTTTATGTGTTGTTCTTCATGGTTGCGCAATTTTGATGTGTGAAGAATTTGCTTGTTGTGTCTCTCTGTTCTCAAATTGATTTTAGCCATAAATTTACCAAAGGGGGAGATTGTTGGATATTTGGTTGTTGGCTTCATGTTTGCTAAAATCAAATATACAAGCAATATGTGCGTCTCTAGAAGCAGAACGTCTTCAGAAGCTGAAATCGCAATATGTCCGTCTTCAGAAGCTGGGTTTTCAGAAGCTGAACAGTACTTCAGAAGCTGGGTGTCCAGAAGCTGAACAGTACTTCAGACGCTGAAACCTTCAGAAGCTGATGTTCAGACGCTGAACAGTACTTCAGACGCTGAACCTTCAGAAGCTAATGTTCAGACGCTGAACAGTTCTTCAGACGCTGGAACTTCATAAGCAACTTTCAGAAGTTGTTTTGTTTTCGCACTTGGAGTGTTTATTTTCTCACCTGATCGTTTGAAGATTTGTCTGAAGAATTCTCCTTGCTGCGTGTGCTTCCAGATGTTTCCAGAAGAAGATATTTTCGCAAGATATATTGAAGATTGGATATTGTTTTATTTGTGAATATATTTTCTAAGAGATCTTTGGAAAATATATTTCTGAAGAATATTTTCTTCTATGTGTTTCTAAAGAATTTTGGAACAACATCTTTGAAGAATATTTGGTTCAGTTATTTGTTGCTGCTGAAGACTATAAATAGAGGACGCTGCTATTAAAGAAACTTGTTCAAAAACAGAAGCAATCATAGAGAGAGTTATTCTTAGTTTTTGAGTCTGTTAGTTCACTACTAGAAAAATGATATTTAACATCAGGGTATCCACATCAGTGGTCAAATACCTGATGTGGAAAGTAACACGGTGACATTTAACATCGGCTACTGTGAATGTTTGAGGGGAAAATTAGTCATTGAACCTTTTTAACATCAGTGGAAATTATACCTGTAGGGAAATATAAACACGGTGGCAGTTTTGTAAATTTAACGAACTACATTTAACATCAGGTACATCATACCTGTAGCCAAAATTGTGTCCTTCTATACAATTTTAACTTTCCCAATTTCACTCTCACGTTTTTCCTCTTCTCTCAATCGTACGTTTTTCCTCTTCTCTCAATCGGTCGAACCCTTCAATCTCAAACCCTCAATCACTCGAAACCTTCATCTTCTCTCAATCGAAACCCCCAAAAATCACTTGAAACCTTCAATCGCTCGAAATCATATTCTCTGATGTGTTCGTCATCATCACAGCTGTGCTCGAAACCATCACCTTCGCTCGAAATCCTTCTCTCTGTCATGTTCGTCATCATCGTCGTCCTTAATCCATCGTTGTTGCTCGAAACCATCACAATCTGAAGGTGAATTGTTTTCCTTGTTTTTGCTTCTTCAATTTCTGGTTTGATTGTTTGCATTTAGGGATTTGTTAAAAATGAGATAAATTCATGTTAAGAAGCTCTGTGTGAGTTGATTTTCTTATATTTATTCTTTTGGTCCTGTGTTGTCGGTGCTGCATAGGGTTTTATTCAGTTTGACATTGTTTTAGGTTTTGGGTTTCTATTATTAGTCTCAATTGAATTGAATTAATATCTTTGACAATTTGTGTTTGGTTGTATATATAAAAATAAAATATAGTTATCTACAAGAATATTGATCTATTAAGCGTCACATGTCACACCGACACACGTTCCATTAGAAACGTTGGTGCTATTGATTCTAAATAATGTGTGTGAATGGATGGTTGTTGTGTTTTGGTTTAGTCTTTTAGTGTGTGTGGTTTTTTTTTTGATAGTGAAGAAGAAGCTAGGAAGAACATATATTCTGTTTCAACTAGACACTACTTTGCTTTTGGAGCTCTTTGTTCTGAAGAGCTTTCCTACAAACTGAAGGTGTATAATACATGGTTTAACATCCGAAACTCTTGTTATTCTTGTTTTCATCTATATCATTAACAATTTAAATTTTCTGTTTGTCAAATTGCAGAACTGCCCAAGGTTCGATGGGTTCTTCCTGATTCTTATTTGAATGTGAAGGAGAAAGATTATGGAGGTAAGCTCTGCTGTCCTGTCACCTGATGGTTTGGTGATTGGTAAGCAAATTGGGCATACAAATTTTCTTAGGTTTGCATAATTTTTAATGTTAGCATCTATACGGTTGCATAAAAAAATTAAATAGTACACATGGTTTGGATATCATCAAAACTTCGGTTTATTGGTGGAATCTTGTCTTGTGATAACTCCTGACATATTATCAACTAAAGCAAATTTTGGGTAAGAAACACCGTCAAATAATCTGAATTTACATCTAATATAATCTGAATTATTTTTTTGTTATGTTAGCCTGCACAAATGATGTAACATACATGTCTGAATTGGATTAGCTGTGATAGAGCATACCAGAATTTCAAATTCGGTTAACTTGCTTTTGATACTTGATTCTGAATAAGTTAGTTCTGGTTGAATCTGTGTTTTTTAGTTTACTTTCAAACATGTGTGTGGATTCTACTCTGTTGGTCAGTTTGTTAAATTGGCGCTAGACTTACTAATAATTGAAACTATGCTTATTTGTTCTTTTATTTCTCCTGCTTAAGTTCATATTTGCAGGTTTTTGATTTTTTTCCCCTTTCGTTTTTGTCCCCTTTATATTAGTTTGAGGTTTCAATTTCTGTTTTTTTTGTAATTAAATTTTCAGCTCGTTTTGTTTTTGTAGTTCGATTGGTTTGTGACTTTGTCTTGTTCAAATATGTCTTGCTCTGCGTGTTGGTACAGCTGCGCTGGCTATGTTAACAGGTTGCAGCTGCTGGTGTGCTGTGCGCACCTGCTATGCAATGCTGCCTCTGCTGGGTGCTGCTATGCAATGCTGCCTCTGCTGGGTGCTGCTGCCTCTGCTGGGTGCCTTTGCTTAAGCAATGAGAAGGACTTGGCCTTTGGTTGTGGACACATGGCGCTCACTGTTGAATTGAGTTGTATGGTTTTGATGAACTATAGGTATTTGACTCAATCCAACTATAGGTATTTGACTTAATCCAACTACAAGATGTGAAAGGATTAATTAACCAATAGTTTGATACAGTCATTCCGCAATTATGCTAAATCCCATATTTTAAAGAAATATGGAAGTGACCAATGCTTCTAATACATGAGCAAATATCCTATAAAAGCTCGGTTTCATGAATAGATACTGTTGTAAACTCAAAAATCAATGTAGAATGATAGATAATAAACTTTTATGCTTTCTTGTATAGATACATGAGTAGGCATCCTATAAAAGCTTGGTATATTTTCTTGTGCTTCACCTGAAAGTTATGGATTTGCTAAGAACCTTGACCCAACCTCACTCAACATCCATCTTGCAATGATAGTAAACACAATCAGAAAAACACAATTCGCATAATTAGTTGTAATTGAAAGTGTGCCTCGATATCTAAACAAGTAACATTACAATAATTGAATAATCCACTTATACTGATTAAATGCATCTCAACAATGTGATGACAATCACAAACTCTTTAGTTTCAAGTTTATATACCAAACCTTTAAAATGTAGTGTCATGTACTTTAGTCACCTTGACAATATGGTATAAGATTCATTCTAGTCACTTGGCACGAGATTTATTTTTCTTCTTCCCGATAGTAACAATAACAACCAAGTAACATCACAGGAGAAGAAACATCAGTTGTCATTACTGGTTCCTCTCTTTCTCTTTATATTCCCCTCTTCTCTAGTGTTCCCACATAAGAGAAAACCCCACCTAGAAATGATTTTTTTTCTGTCTAAATTATGATCTGAACCATATTGAAGCATATCCTTCTTTAAGTTTTGGTAGTTATTAGTTTCCCTTTTATGCTATGATTGGCAATTAGGCAGATGTCTTAAGCACTCGCGGTTATGAGTCTGTTCTGTTCACAATTTTATTTGTGCATTTCCCTTATCCCCCCTTCTTATTTTTCTCATGATTACTTTTTTTATCAGCTGATTGCTACCATTGATTTTAGAAAAGCATTATTGATGGATCTTAGTGATCTTATATAGTAATGCATCTTCAACTTATTACTAGGCCCATGATTTAATAACTTCATTCTTTTATGGTTTGGTTAGAGGTAAGCTTTCAACTTGTTGAAAATATTAACAGAGCAAGAGAAACAAAAAATTCAGCATGCAATTTTCAGAACTAGATACTTAATGTTATTTTATAAGGGAATTTTTTAGGTTATGAAGTTTGACTATATTCTTTGATTTCAGGACTTTGCTTCGGTTCACTCAAAAGAGAGTTGAGTACATCAAAACCACTCATCAGGTGCTCATGTTATTCCATATTTGGTTTCCTTCTTCTAGACGAATTCTTATATGTATAAAAATTAAATTCATTCGATTGAATGCCAAGATGTCAGGCATTAATGAGACACAATTAATCATGGAAGACTCTTGATTGTGTTTTCTGCTTGTTACAAACTCACAGTCTTGTGCTTACGGTTTAGTCAGTGAGTCACGCCTGTCATTATATATTCCATGAAACTTAATCACCTTACGCTGTACACAATAAGTTTCCTTCTTGCATTACAATGTTATTAATTTGTTTTACCCTCTCATAATGCAGGAAGCATTATATTGTCAATTGTTGGGTGATAAATAGCTTTCTCTGCTAAAATAAATTTGTTGACAGAGATCCATGCTGCTTAGTCATGACCAACAAGACCCATGCTACTGAATCAGACCTAGTCTTCTGTTTTCACTTGTGTGTTTACACTATGTTATTTTGAGTGTTAGCTTCACTTGTGAGGGTTATAAATGAAATTGTATTTATTAGCTTATTAACTTTCTTTTTGGCATTAAAATGTCCATATTTGTTTTCATATAAATTCTTTTTTGGTATAATTGTTTTCATATTTTTAATATAGAAGAAAAGAACATGGTATAAGCTGATTTGGTAAGCAGTTTTAAAAAAAAGTTTTTTTTTTTAAAAAATAAAATAGATTTCACATCGGTGGGACAAAAAACTAATGTGAAATATACTTATTTAACTTCAGTGTCTATCATACAACTGATGTGAAAAACCTATTGTTAAATTTTAAAAAGAATGTATCACATCAGTGGGAGAGAGACCTGATGTGGAAAGTTGGATATCACAACAGTCCGTACCCGATGTGAAAAGGTGTGGACATACCACATCATGCCACCTTACATCGGTTGCCACCTGATGTGAAAAGTGCTTTTCAACTGATGTGAAAACTCATTTTTCTAGTAGTGGTTGTGAGCTTTGTGCTCTGTTTCTCTACACCACTCAATTGTTAGAGTTGGTTTGTTTTATTGAGTTGTAATCACTTGAAGCTTTTAAGCAAAAGTGACTGTTTATGTTTTGAAGAGTGTCTTCATCTTTGTTTGTTTAGAGTTTAAGATCACTGGGGCAGTGATTGCTTGAGTATGAAGTAAGAAGGGTCTTATATCTAGGAGTTCCTAGGTAGAAATACCACGGGTAGTGATTAAGTGAGAAGGCTGTGAAACAGGGGCTGTTCACATAGGACTTCGAATTGATACTATTATAGTGGATTTCCTTCCTGGCTTGGTAGCATCCAGACGTAGGTGTGTTTGTCACCGAACTGTGTTAACAAATAACCTGTGTCTTTTACTTTCTGTCTATTATTTTTCTGCTTCTGAACTACTGTTTTACACTACAATTTTATACTCTGTTCTATTCTGTTTTACGGTTCAGAATTAGGACCTGCCAGGAATTTCAACTGGCATCAGAGCACGCACCCTGCCTATTTTAGGGTGAGCACCATGGAAGGTATTTTCTGGCAGAATGGACAAAGAAGAAGGATTTGTGAACAGACCACCTATGTTGGATGGTTCCAACTATGATTATTGGAAATCTCGTATGAGTGATTTCCTTAAATCTATAGATAGTAAGACCTGGAAAGCAGTTCTGAAAGGTTGGGAACATCCTGTTGTGCTTGACAAAGATGGAAATAAGAGAGCTGATCTGAAACCAGAAGAAGAGTGGTCCAAGGTAGAAGATGAATTAGCTCTTGGAAACTCCAAAGCCTTGAATGCTATAGTCAATGGAGTGGACAAGAATATGTTCAGACAGATCAAGCAGTGCACTGTAGCTAAGGATGCCTGGGAGATTCTCAAAACTACTCATGAAGGCACATCAAAGGTAAAATTGTCCAAACTTCAACTTCTCACCACGAAGTTTGAAAATCTCAAAATGTTGAAGGATGAGAACATACAAGATTTTTACATGAATGTTCTGGATATGGCTAACTCATTTGATCCTCTTGGAGAAAAAATATCTGATGAGAAACTTGTGAGGAAAATCCTCAGGTCTCTTCCCAAGAGATTTGACATGAAGGTGACTGCCATTGAGGAAGCACAGGACATCTCCAGTATGAAGGTTGAGGAATTGATAGCATCTCTTCAGAATTTTGAAATAGCCAGAACTGATAAGAAGGGGAAAGGTGTTGCTTTTGTAGCAGATGCTGATACTGTGGATGATGAAAGCACATCAGAAGCTCTTGTGATGCTTAGTAGACAATTTAACAAGATTCTGAAGCAGGCTAATAGGAGATCCAAACCGAATGACTTGAAGAAGACAAGAACTGATGAGAAAAGCAATCAATCCAAAGGTGTTCAGTGTCATGAGTGTGAAGGATATGGCCATATCAGGACAAATGTGCCACATATCTCAAGAATCAGAAGAAATGTTTGGATATGTCTTGGTCTGATGAAGATGACTCAGAAGGAGAAGTGGGGAATGAATCAGCCAAGCACGTTGATGCCTTTACTGGTATATGCATGACTGATGATGAAGTTATGGGTTCAGAAGCACCATCAGGTTCTGAAGCACCATCTGATTCTGAATCCAGTGATGAAGAATTGTCTTTTGAAGAATCAGCTGCCTCTTATGAAGAACTATACCTCGGAAATGAAGAAGTTTGCAAGATATTAGAAAATCAGAAGAAGACTATCAGTCAACTGCTTGCAGAAAGAAGTGAACACTTAGAGCAAATTTCTAATCTCAAAAATGAGGTAACACAGTTGAACTCTCAACTTGAACACATGAAGAAGCAAATCAGAATGATGAACACTGGTACTGATATGCTTGAAAAGATTTTGGAGAGTCAGAACCAAGGGAAACCAAATGGTATAGGATTTGATGATAGAACCTTAAACAAACAGCAAAATCCAGCTAAAAGGTTCATTGCTGCTGTTAAAACATGTGATCCAATGATGGATATACCTAAGTTGGAACACCAGAACCAACCTTAGGGATCTAAGAGCAAGAGGGCATCTCATCCTTGGGTATGTCATCACTGTGGTAAAAAGGGGCACATAAAGCCATTCTGTTACAAGCTGCATGGATACCCCAAGCACTTTCAACAAAGAAAAGTGGAACCCATTGTAAACAAAATTAATGTCAAGAAGGAATGGAGACCCAAATGTAATATTGTTGGTCTAACAGCTCACACCTCTCTGAGAGCATCATCTAGGGAAAACCGGTACTTTGATAGTGGATGCTCTAGACACATGACTGGAGTTAGTAAATTTATTGAGAATATAAGACCTTACACCAGTGGCTATGTGACTTTTGGTGGTGGACCTAGAGGAGAAATTCTTGGAATTGGAGATTTGGTCAGTGATGGACTACCAAGGTTGGACAGTGTGCTGTTAGTTAAAGGGTTAACTTCCAATTTGATTAGCATAAGCCAACTGTGTGATCAAGGGATGGAAGTGAACTTCAACAAGACTGAGTGTCAGGTAACTGTTGGGAAAATAGAAGTGCTAATGAGAGGTAAGAGATCTAAGGACAATTGTTACTTGTGGGTACCTGAAGAAGAAGTCAGACTTTGACACCAGAAACTTGGGCACTTAAACCTGAGGGGTTTGAAGAAAGTTATATCTGTGGAAGCCATCAGAGGACTACCGAAATTTAAGATTAATGAAGACAAAATTTGTGTTGAATGTCAAAGTGGAAAACAAATCAAGATGTCTCACAAGAAGCTGCAACATCTTAAACTTCACATGGATCTCATGAGGTCAATGCTAGATGAAAGCCTAGGTGGAAAGAAGAATGTTTCTGTTTGTGTTGATGATTTTTCAAGGGGTAATCTGCATGAGGAGTTATAGCAATAACAGATTGCCGAGGGTGAGCAAGCAGGAAGTGAGGGAGATGAAGATGATGCTGGTCCTTATAAAGAAACTATGTCTGATGCAGAGTCTGATGTCAAAGCAGTCTCTGTTACTAATTCAGTTTTTGTTTTCTGTGTGAAGACTGTGTTTTGTCAAGATTGTTTGGCTAAAAAAGGGGGATATAAATAAGTGTTTGTTCAGAAAACAGTAGAAATGATTGTTTCAGAAGTTTCAGAAGCACTACAGTTCAGAAGTCAGTTTTCTTCTGAAGCAATACAGAAGAGCTGTTGTGATGTGTTTCAGGGGGAGTCTCTGTTTCAGGGGGAGTATGTGTGTTTCCTGACAGAAGTTGATGTGTTTCAGGGGGAGTGTTTGTTTTTAACGGAGTGTATTATCCGCTGCTGACTCTGTTGCTACGTTTATGTGTTGTTCTTCATGGTTGCGCAATTTTGATGTGTGAAGAATTTGCTTGTTGTGTCTCTCTATTCTCAAATGTATTTTAGCCAAAAATTTACCAAAGGGGGAGATTGTTGGATATTTGGTTGTTGGCTTCATGTTTGCTAAAATCAAATATACAAGCAATATGTGCGTCTTCAGAAGCAGAACGTCTTCAGAAGCTGAAATCTCAATATGTGCGTCTTCAGAAGCTGGGTTTTCAGAAGCTGAACAGTACTTCAGAAGCTGGGTCTCCAGAAGCTGAACAGTACTTCAGACGCTGAAACCTTCAGAAGCTGATGTTCAGATGCTGAACAGTACTTCAGACGCTGAACCTTCAGAAGCTGATGTTCAGACGCTGAACAGTTCTTCAGACGCTGGAACTTCAGAAGCAACTTTCAGAAGTTGTTTTGTTTTCGCACTTGGAGTGTTTATTTTCTCACCTGATCGTTTGAAGATTTGTCTGAAGAATTCTCCTTGTTGCGTGTGCTTCCAGATGTTTCCAGAAGAAGATATTTTCGCAAGATATATTGAAGATTGGATATTGTTTTATTTGTGAATATATTTTCTAAGAGATCTTTGGAAAATATATTTCTGAAGAATATTTTCTTCTATGTGTTTCTAAAGAATTTTGGAACAACATCTTTGAAGAATATTTGGTTCAATTATTTGTTGCTGCTGAAGACTATAAATAGAGGACGCTGCTATTGAAGAAACTTGTGCAAAAACAGAAGCAATCATAGAGAGAGTTATTCTTAGTTTTTGAGTCTGTTAGTTGTGAGCTTTGTGCTCTGTTTCTCTACACCACTCAATTGTTAGAGTTGGTTTGTTTTATTGAGTTGTAATCACTTGAAGCTTTTAAACAAAAGTGACTATTTATGTTTTGGAGAGTGTCTTCATCTTTGTTTGTTTAGAGTTTAAGATCACTGGGGCAGTGATTGCTAGAGTAGGAAGTAAGAGGGGTCTTATATCTAGGAGTTCCTAGGTAGAAATACCACGGGTAGTGATTAAGTGAGAAGGCTGTGAAACAGGGGCTGTTCACATAGGACTTCGAATTGATACTATTATAGTTAATTTTCTTCCTGACTTGGTAGCCTCCAGACGTAGGTGTGTTTGTCACCGAACTGGGTTAACATATAACCTGTGTCTTTTACTTTCAGTTTGTTATTTTCTGCTTCTGAACTACTGTTTTACGCTGCAATTTTGTACTCTATTCTACTCTATTTTACGGTTCAGAATCAAGACCTGCCAGGATGTTAGCTTTAATGCGGCTTTGGAGTGACCTCATTTAGACACCCACATCTTGAGATATGATAAAAATACTACACATGGGTCAACACGGTTGTGCACTCCTCCAGGCTTAGGAAAACTGACTTTTCCACCTCTTTCTGTTCCGAATTGAGTTTAGGTGTCTTCATGAAAGTTGTAGATAGAGATGTCAGATTTCATTTGTCTTTGGTTTGACTTCATTTAGATCTCTAAAACTTGAGTTATTATTAAAATATTGTACATGGGTCATTCTGCAATCTTCATGAAATTTCAGCACAATCCTTTCATAGAACTCTAAAAGATATTTGAAAACAATAGTAAGTCTAAGAAAGTTGTTAGTGTGAAAAGTAAGTGTAAGGGTCCTAAACCATCATACATGGAGGGGGAAGTGTGTTTAGGCATGATATAAGGTGATTAACTCAAAATATTAGTGAGTCTAAAGCTTGAACCAATGAAAGGTGGATAAGTGAAGTAAGAGGAAATTGTTTAGGCATAGTTCGTAACCAGACGACGAAGATAATACTAGAACCTTAGAATAAAGGTCAAATATGATGTTAGTGGCTTAAGACAATAGATGACAGTAACGATGAACTAATTGTTTACCCTGGTTTTTGGTAAACAACCGCTGGTTATAGATTTATTACTTGCGAGATCAACTAGTAATCTCAGGCCATTTCGTGTCAAGTTTGTTCAAATATCTTCGTATTTTATGAATATTTTTGTATGTTTCGAATAAAAGTAGGAAACATAAAATCTCCAAGTTCGGTTGCTTGAACTTTTCGACAAGGAATTGCAGCATAAAAATAGATTGCAGAAAATTAACTTAGAGTAAAGTAAATTGCATTGATTGGAAATAAAGGTTGTACACAAGGATCATACATGATTCGTAACTCTTTTCTCGCTGTAACTTGGATACTTTGAGTGCATAGAATGTTATGTAAAATGATTTTGTGACCCCGTTTTCCTCATGGAAAACTCTTATTTATACTAAAGGGAATAACTGTACAACCCTATCCACACTTCTAACTGCTAATAACGCTAAATAACAGAGAAAAACAACCTATTTGAAATTCAAATCTTATGCCTTCGACAACTGTAATCTCTGATGGTTCGTCAAAAGAAACCTCAAAACAACTATCTTTCGCTTCGTCAAATGTGTGTCTCGACCAACTCTAGATGTTTCGATTCTGTCGAACGAAAAAGTACAACTTCAGAAATCTTTTAGACCAAAAGTTCCATCTTTTTCCACGTGTCCAATCAAACCTTAGTGACTGTGTCAAATCCCTTTTGTCGAAAAAAACACAGGTAACAAATTGCCCCCCAAAAATGTTAGGTTCGACGAAAGATAATGTAGAAGAAAACTGATATTTTTGAAAAGCTCTAACCTCCGAAGAAAACCTTACATCTTCTTGAATAATGACGTCATTTGCCTTGAGCAGTTCCCAAAATTAGTTATCATTACTGCACTACTTTCGAAGATCTTTGACTCCTAGGAGAAGTAACCGATGGCTTGGTTCAGAAACCTTTCAGACTTCTTTTCACCACGTGGCTAAACTTTTTAACTTTTCAAATCAGTAGTCTTTTCGGTTCACCCTCAGTAATGAGTATAAAAATCCACTTTTCACTTCTTTTCATTATCGTTTCCTTTCTAAAAAAAAAACTTCTCCTAAAAAACCAACTTCATTTTCCTCTTCTACCATGGAAAGACTCTCAGAAGACTTGTTGATTACCATTACCCAAAACATAGCAGCAACTGGTACCCAAAACTTGCTCAACTTTAGGGCAACTTCTACCACTCACCGTCAACTAGTAGATAAGAAGACCATTTTCAGGGCTCTGCCACGTAACTGTCTATGGTATTCCTTTGACAACTTTCCTTCTGCCCAAAAGCTTGCTTTCATGCTACGAATGATTCAAAGTGGTCATGAATCGTTCAACATGGTGGAAACAACAAGGCTTCTCCATGATGAACCCAACAAATTGGATGACATTCATCGTATTCTGCGCAAAGCAGCTTCCCATGGCGTGGAAGGGGCCAGATACTTGCTGATGATCCTTAAAATCCTTTCAAAAGATGGATTCTTGATAAAGGAAGTCTTTCCCACTTTCAAAGCTTTCTTTGATCGTCGAATACTAGCAGAATGCAGGAGGTCTACTTGTGGAGGACAAGGTTTCCCATACTTTGTGCCCTACAGACCTCATTGTGGTATCAGGCCTCTGCCTTCGGGCTTGTTTATTTGATTCACTTGTACCGCTCCAGGAACATGCAAAGGACATGGGAGAAGACCTGGGATCTTCTGGCCCTTACCTGGATCAGACGGTGAATACTCAAGGACTGAACTTTGCCTCTACTGTCGTCTCGACTTAGAAGTTATGTGGTTTCTACATGAGTTTCGCTTCTTGGAAAACGAAGACTTCTAGGTTTTAGGCTCTTAGGTTGTAGGTTTTTTTTAGGGCCTCGAAGCCATTTTGATGTACTTTGGATGTCGAACAATATCTTTGATGTCAATATGCTTCGACATTTTGGTGTAATATGCCTAACGCTTGGCTTCGACTTTTGATCTAATCCAATGCCTTTTTTACTTCTTATTATTGCTTTCCATTTTCGAATTCGATTTGAACAATGAAACTTTGTCATTGTAAACTTACGTGTCGAGTGAAAATTCATATGTTTTGACTCTAAGGAAACTGAAACGATGGTTTTCTCTTTATTTGAAACAAATCTATGGCGCCACTTCCGCAAAAGCCAATGGGCCACGTTCTGGACATCTTCACCTTTGAGGTTCCTTCATGAGTGGTCTTCAGTATTTCCCAGGCATCCTTGGATATGGTACACTGCTTGATGAGTCTGAACATGTTTTTGTCCACTCCATTGAATAGTGCATTCAAGGCTTTGGAGTTTCCAAGAGCCAGATCATCTTCAGCCTTTGTCCATTCTTCCTCAGGTTTCAGCACTTCAGTTTTATTCCCATCTTTATCTAAAACAACTGGATGATCCCAACCTTTTAACACAGCTTTCCAGGTTATGCTGTCTATAGATTTCAGAAAGGCACACATTCTAGACTTCAAGTATTCATAATTTGTGCCATCCAGCAAAGGTGGTCTGTTGACATATCCTCCCTCCTTGTCCATAATTGCCAGAAAAGTCTTCCCTGGAGCTCACCCAATCACAGGCAGGGTGCCTACTCTGATGCCAATTGAAATTCTGGCAGGTACGGTTCAAAACACAAAAACAGAGCACGTTGTTTGCAAAACAGAGCACAATCAAAACTGGTTCATAATCAACAAATAAAAGTGCAGAAAGTAAAGAACACAAGTATTGTTAACCCAGTTCGGTGCAAACAACACCTACGTCTAGAGGATACCAATCCAGGAAGGAAATCCACTATGAGGAATTAATCCTAAGACTCAAGACACAGACCCCCTGTTCCTAGTCTTCTGACTTAATCTCCACTAGTACTGATTTCTACCCAACACCTGAGTATAAGAAACCCCCTTCTTACTTCCTATTCAAGTAACAACCCAGTTACTAACAGCTTCTGAAATAACCCAGTTTTGAAGACAACTTCAATAAAACAAAAACATCATTCGTACTTAAAAGATTAGAATGATTTACAACTCAAAACTTCTAAACCAACTCAGATGAGTGGTGTACAAATAAAACCTAAGCTTAAAAACACAAAGACTCTTAAACTCTGATTTCTGATTTTCTCTTCGTAGTCTTCAAAGGTAGCAGCACATCTCCTTAAATAGGCTTCAGCATGCAAATAATTCTGGAACAAATCTTCTCTAAAATATACTTCTAAAATTCTGCAATGGCTTGAAAAGGAAACATATATTTCTGACTTCTATCTTGCAAAGATTCTTCAGCAAATATATCCAAACATAAAACACGAAGCCAATTCTCAAGATCTTTAACAAATTAATCAGCCTTCTAGAAAACTTCAGCCATAATAAATCTTCAGCAAATCTCCAACAGATACGCACAGAATTAATGCAGAAAAACCCAGCTTCTGAAATCAGTTTCTGAAGGTCAGCTTCAGAAGGTCAACGCTGGTCAACGTCTGAACAGTGCGTCTGAAGAACTGTTCAGCATCTGAAGGCCAAAACAGCGTCTGAAGGTCCAATCTGCTTCTGAAGGCCATTTCAGCTTCTGAACCTCCTCAAATCCAATTTCTTGCTTCTGAAGACTTCTTTAATATCTGGAGATGCATTGCTTAAGCACTTTGATTTTACCAAACAATGTAGCCAACCTTAAATAACCAACAATCTCCCTCTTTGGCAAACTTTTGGTTAAAATCAAATGCAACAAAACCATGTTCTTCACTCAACATAAAAAAAAACATTCAACCATGAAGAACTCCACAAAATTCAAACATAGCACAGAGTAAGCAGCGGATAAATGCTATGTTTAAACAAACAACAGCTTCAGCTTTGAACTTCTGATACTTCTCAGTCTCTGATCATCACATGAACACTCCCCCTGAAGCTTCACAATTAAACAAACACACCAGCTTCTTTAAAACAACTCCCAGAAAACAAACAACACTCCCCCTGCAACTCAGCACACAAACAACACTCCCCCGTAATTCTGAACAGCAGTACATTCTGAGAATAAGCTTCTGAAACTGTAACACTTCACAACTCAGGAACTTGATTTTTATGCACTCCCCCTGAGACACAAACTCCCCCTCAAACACATCTGCACAGCTCTTGTTGTATATCTGAATTCTGAACAAAACTGTCATTTGAAAAATAACTTCTGAATTCAAATTCTGAACACATTCTGACCAGCTCCATTCTGAACTCAAACACAAGTTTTTCTCCCCCTTTTTAGCCACAAAATTTTGACAAAACTCAGATTTCATATAGGGAACAAAAACTAAATATGTAACACAGATCCTCAACACTGAATGAATATCAGACTCAGACTCAGGATCACACTCAGCATTGGCAAATCTGGCAGGTACTTCATCTTCCTCACTTCCAGCTTGCTCACCCTCAGCAATCTGTAATTGCTATAACTCCTCATGCAGACAAACTCCTAGCTTGCTTCTTAGATTTTCAAATTGCTTGGCATCCAAAGCTTTTGTGAAAATATCAGCAATTTGTTCTTCAGTATCCACATGTTCAAGTTGAACAATCTTTTCTTCCACAAGATTTCTGATGAAATGATGTCTGATATCAATGTGCTTGGTCCTGTTGTGTTGTATGGGGTTCTTTGAAATGTTAATAGCACTTAAATTATCATAGTATAGGGTCATAACACCTTGTTCCATGTTGTATTCTTCCAGCATCTGCTTCATCCATACCAACTGAGAACAACTACTTCCAGCTGCTATATATTCAGCTTCAGCTGTAGACAATGACACACAGTTCTGTTTCTTACTGAACCATGAAATTAAGTTATTCCCCAGAAAGAAACATCCACCAGAAGTACTCTTCCTGTCATCTGCACTTCCAGCCCAGTCAGCATCACAATACCCAATCAACTCAGAATTTCCACTGTGTGAGTACATGATTCCATAATCAGTTGTACCGTTCACATACTTCAAGATCCTCTTCAGCTGAGTTAAATGACTCATCTTAGGATCAGCTTGATATCTTGCACACACTCCAACAACAAAAGTAATATCAGGTCTGCTTGCAGTAAGATACAGTAAACTCCCAATCATACTCCTGTACTGACTCTGATCAACTGCAACTCCTTGTTCATCTTTAGTTAGCTTCAAGTGTGTAGTTGCAGGTGTTCTCTTATGGCTGGCACTCTCCATTCCAAACTTGTTAACTATATTCTTAGCATATTTACTCTGAGAAATGAATATAGTATCTTCCATTTGTTTGACTTGCAGTCCAAGAAAATAAGTAAGCTCACCCACAAGACTCATTTCAAACTCAGATTGCATCTCCTGAACAAACAACTGAACCATCTTGTTTGACATTCCACCAAACACTATGTCATCAACATAAATTTGAGCAATCATCAGATTTCCATTTTTTTCTTTCACAAACAAAGTCTTGTCAGTTCCTCCTTTTCTATAGCCTTGAGTATCAAGAAATTGTGTCAGTCTCTCATACCATGCTCTAGGTGCTTGTTTCAATCCATACAAAGCCTTCTTCAACTTGTAAACATGATCAGGAAAATTATGATCCACAAACCCTTTAGGTTGTTCAACATACACTTCTTCTTGTAAATAACCATTCATAAAAGCACTCTTTACATCCATCTGAAACAGTTTGAACTTCAAAATGCATGTTACTCCCAACAATAATCTTATGGACTCTAATCTGGCCACAGGTGCAAAGGTTTCATCAAAGTCAAGTCCCTCCACTTGAGTATATCCTTGAGCAACTAACCTTGCCTTGTTTCTGACCACAGTTCCATGTTCATCTGTTTTGTTCTTGTAGATCCACTTAGTGCCAATCACATTCAAACCTTCAGGTCTTGGAACAAGATCCCACACTTCACTTCTTTTGAACTGATTCAACTCATCTTGCATGGCTTCAATCCAGAATTCATCAGTTAGAGCTTCTTTAACATTTTTGGGTTCAAACTTTGACACAAAACAAGAATCAGTAGCAACTGAGTCTGATCTTCTGGTTCTGACTCCTTGATCAAGACTCCCAATGATTAAATCTCTGGGATGATCCTTCTGAACTCTAATAGAGGGTCCTTTACCAGTAGGAATATGATCTGGATGAATTTCTTCTGCTTGATTTTCTGCTTCTGGAGCTTCTAACAGTTGTTCTTCTGAAGCTTCAGTATCTGGAACCACTTCAGACTCATCTCTTTCTTTTTCAGCAGACAGATCATCAATCACAACATTAATAGACTCCATAACAACCTTGGTTCTAGAATTAAACACTTTATAAGCTCTGTTGTTCACTGAATAACCCAGAAAAATACCTTCATCAGACTTAGGATCCAGCTTTCTTCTGTTTTCTCTATCAGCCAAAATATAACATTTGCTCCCAAAAACATGAAAATACTTCACTGTAGGCTTTCTTCCTTTCCACAATTCATACAAAGTAGAATTAGTTCCCTTCTTCAAAGTCACTCTATTATGGATATAGCAGGCAGTATTCATAGCTTCAGCCCAGAACATATAAGGTAGCTTCTTAGCATGTAACATAACTCTAGCAGATTCAGCTAAGGTTCTGTTCTTCCTCTCAACTACACCATTTTTCTGAGGTGTTATAGGTGCAGAAAACTCATGCTTAATTCCTTCAGATGCGCAGAACTCAGAACACTTCTTGTTCTCAAACTCCTTGCCATGATCACTTCTGATTCTGATAGTACCACAGTCCTTCTCTCTTTGTAACTGAGTGCACAACTCTTTAAACACTTCAAATGTATCTGACTTCTCTCTAACAAAGCTAACCCATGTGAATCCAGAATAGTCATCAACCATCACAAAAGCATATCTCTTTACTCCAATACTCTCAACTTGCATAGGCCCAATTAAATCCATATGTAACAGTTCTAGTACTTTAGTAGTTACCTGATGTACTAATCTGGGATGAGACTTTCTTGTTTTTTTTTTCAATTTGACAATCACCATAAACACTGTCCTCATTAATCTTCAGATTAGGTAGACCTCTGATAGCTTCAGTACTTAGGATTTTCTTCATGCCTTTCAGATGCAGACGACCCAGTTTCTGGTGCCAGAGTCTAACCTCTTCTTCTGAACTTATGAGACAGGTAGTCAGACTTCTTTCTTCTTCAGACACCCACAAATAACAATTATCCTTTGATCTGCAGCCTCTCATCAGAATCTCACCTTCTTGACCAGTTACCAAACATTCTTCCTTGTTGAAATTCACCTTCAAGTCTTGATCACACAGCTGGCTAATACTGATCAGATTAGATGTCAACCCTTTCACAAGTAACACATTATCCAGTCTTGGTAATCCTTCACTGATTAAGTCACCAATACCAAGAATCTCTCCTTTTGCTCCATCACCAAATGTCACATAGCTTCTGGAATATGGTTTTAAATTGCTTAACAATTTCTTCACACCAGCCATGTGTCTTGAACAGCCACTATCAAAGTACCAATCTTCCCTAGAGATGGCTCTCAAGGAGGTATGAGCTATAAGGCCAACAGTCTTGTCTTTGGGTTTCCACACCTTCTGAACATTATTTCTGGTTGCAGCTGGTTCCACTCTTCTGTACTGAAAATGCTCAGGATAGCCATATAACTTAAAGTAGAATGGTTTAATATGCCCCTTCTTTCCACAATGATGACAGACCCAGGGATGATTTCTTCTCTTGTTTCTGTTAAACTTCTGAGGTTGCTTCTGAGGTTTCATCTTAGATGTTCCAATCATAGGATCATAAGTTTCAGTAGCATGAACAAACCTTTTAGTAGGAATCTTCTGTTTGAGGTTCTGAGTCTGATCAACAAATCCTAAACCAGTTTGTTTTCCTTGTTTCTGATTCTCCAATATCTCCTCCAGCACATCAGTAGCAGTATTCATCATTCTGACCTGCTTTTTCATATTCTCAAGCTGGGAATTTAGTTGGCTCACTTCTTCTTTGAGATCAGAATTTTGCACTAAGAGTTCATCCTTCTCAGCTTCCAGTTGGCAGATGGTCTTCTTCTGATCCACTACTTGCTTGCAAACTTCTACACTTCTGATGTATAAGTTCTTGTAATTGTCAGCCAGTTCATCATATGAGGGTTTTTCAACTCTGGCTTCAGACACAGATGAAACTTCAGACTCTGAGTCAGACTCTGATAAAGTCTCAGACTCTAAAACAGCTTCAGTCTTTAAAATAGCTCCTGACTTCTGTTTTAACCTTACCATCAGACTTGTATCACACTTAGCAGGTTCACTTTCTATATCTTCTTCTGAATCTTCATCAGACCATGAAACAGCCAAGCTCTTCTTCTGCTTCTTAAGAAAAGTGGGACATTCTGATTTGATATGTCCATAACCTTCACACTCAAAGCACTGAACACCCTTTGCTTGATTGCTCTTCTCCTCAGTCTTGGTCTTCTTCACATCAGTTTGTTGCTTACTCTTAATGAATCTGAAGTTCTGACCTTTGGTTTTGGATTTTCTGTCAACATGCTTCAGAATTTTGTTGAACTGTCTTCCCAACAACACATGGGCTTCTGATAAGTCACCATCATCCTCATCACACTCTTGTTGATCCTCATCTTCAGTATTAACAGCAAAAGCAATTCCTTTCCCTTTCTTTTCAGGCTGTTTACAGAAAGCAGTTTCAAAATTCAGCAAGGATCCAATCAGCTCCTCAACCTTCATAGTGGAGATGTCATGAGCTTCCTCAATAGCTGTCACTTTCATATCAAATCTTCTAGGGAGTGACCTGAGTATTTTTCTGACTATCTTCTCATCTGACATCTTCTCTCCAAGAGACTCAAAAGAATTTGCCATATCCAGGACATTCATATAGAAATCTTGAATATTTTCATCCACCATCATCTTCAAGTTTTCAAATTTAGTGGTCAGTAATTGGAGTCTAGACATCTTCACCTTTGAGGTTCCTTCATGAGTGGTCTTCAGTATTTCCCAGGCATCCTTGCCTATGGTACACTGCTTGATGAGTCTTAACATGTTTTTGTCCACTCCATTGAATAGTGCATTCAAGGCTTTAGAGTTTCCAAGAGCCAGATCATCTTCAGCCTTTGTCCATTCTTCCTCAGGTTTCAGCACTTCAGTTTTATTCCCATCCTTATCTAAAACAACTGGATGATCCAACCTTTTAACACATCTTTCCAGGTTCTGCTGTCTATAGATTTTAGAAAGGCACACATTCTAGATTTCCAGTATTCATAATTTGTGCCATCCAGCAAAGGTGTTATGTTGACATATCCTCCCCCCTTGTCCATAATTGCCAGAAAAGTCTTCCCTGGAGCTCGCCCAATCACAGGCAGGGTGCCTGCTCTGATGCCAATTGAAATTCTGGCACGTACGGTTCAGAACACAAAAACAGAGCACGTAGTTTGCAAAACAGAGCACAATCAAAACTGGTTCATAATCAACAAATAAAAGTGCAGAAAGTAAAGAACACAAGTATTTTTTAACCCAGTTCGGTGCAAACAACACCTACGTCTGGAGGATACCAATCCAGCAAGGAAATCCACTATGAGGAATTAATCCTAAGACTCAAGACACAGACCCCCTGTTCCTAGTCTTCTGACTTAATCTCCACTAGTACTTATTTCTACCCAACACCTGAGTATAAGAAACCCCCTTCTTACTTCCTATTCAAGTAACAACCCAGTTACTAACAGCTTCTGAAATAACCCAGTTTTGAAGACAACTTCAATAAAACAAAAACAACATTCGTACTTAAAAGCTTAAATGATATACAACTCAAAACTTCTAAACCAACTCAGATGAGTGGTGTACAAATAAAACCTAAGCTTAAAAACACAAAGACTCTTAAACTCTGATTTCTGATTTTCTCTTCGTAGTCTTCAAAGGTATCAGCACATCTCCTTAAATAGGCTTCAGCAGGCAAATAATTCTGGAACAAATCTTCTCTAAAATATACTTCTAAAATTCTGCAATGGCTTGAAAAGGAAACATATATTTCTGACTTCTATCTTGCAAAGATTCTTCAGCAAATATATCCAAACATAAAACACGAAGCCAATCTTCTCAAGATCTTTAACAAATTAATCAGCCTTCTAGAAAACTTCAGCCATAATAAATCTTCAGCAAATCTCCAACAGATAAGCATAGAATTAATGCAGAAAAACCCAGCTTCTGAAATCAGCTTCTAAAGTCTAACTTCTGAAGGTCAGCTTCAGAAGGTCAACGCTGGTCAACGTCTGAACAGTGGGTCTGAAGAACTGTTCAGCATCTGAAGGCCAAAACAGCGTCTGAAGGTCCAATCTGCTTCTGAAGGCCATTTCAGCTTCTGAACCTCCTCAAATCCAATTTCTTGCTTCTGAAGACTTCTTTGATATCTGGAGACGCATTGCTTAAGCACTTTGATTTTACCAAACAATGTAGCCAACCTCAAATAACCAACACAAAGTCGAGTCGAAGAAGAAAGATTTCTGGAAATCATATGGTATCTTTGACCTCATCCAACTGTCAAGACTTGGGCCAAAATATCAACCTAACATGCTAATTGCAGCGCTGCATTTTTGGGACTATTCGACAAATAGCCTCCAACTCAAATGTGGAATGTTAACCCCCACACTCCTAGATGTAGCTGCAATTACAGGTTTGAAACCTACTGGCAAAACTTTCGACCCTAACGTTGTTTCGACAAATTTTGATTTCAATTTCCAACGAGCTGCTTTCTCGTCTTATATCGAAGACCATTATGACACCAGTAGCGATGATGTTTCTGATATGGAACATGTCGCGTTCCTGACCCTTTGGCTATCTCTCTTCGTTTTCTGCACCACGTCGTTGCAAGTGGCGAAGATGTACATTAAACTCACCATCCAAATACATGAAGGTAAGGATGTTAGCTTGAGCCGACTCATCCTAGGTGCTCTCTATGATAGCCTTGGCAATGGATCTTTTGACCTGAGGAATGCCAATGACGTAAGAAAAACTCTATCCGTATCTGGACCCATTTGGCTTTTCCAACTGCGGCTATTGGCCACATTCGAAACAAGGTTCCAACTCTTCATTCCAGCTGAACATCAGAGCATGGTAGAACAAAGAAGGATCGAAGGCACCCGCCATGCCGCATTGAAGCTCAGAGAAGTAGGCCAAAACAATTAGCCTTATTTTCGACTACTTTCAATGTGTTCCTAAACTGTAACACCTTTGTACCTTCGATGGTTCCGTTCGTAAAGAGAACTCACGGACCAGAGTGGTTTACCAAAGGGTTTCCAGAGCCTTCATCCGACCGCAAAGGAGAGCACTTCGAGATCTGGAAAGCTTATTTGACACCCAAATTGCTTTCATTTAGAATTTCGACTGGAAAAGGGAAAGAACTTTTCGGAGTAAGTGGTTACCAACCGAACCTGGTAGCCAGACAATTTGGCCTTTGTCAACTTCGACCCAGATCCCTCTTCTCCAGCAAGAAATATCTGCGACATCCCAAGACCGACAGAGAATGGCGAGAGCGTCTTGCCAAATTCGACCAAGCTGCCCCCAGCTTCGAGCCTATAGCTTTCAAAACATCTTTCTTATGCACCCAAGAATTCTTCACTTGGTGGAGAGAATATTATAAAACACAAAGTGCTGATATTAATGAAAACTTTTTACTCGAGCAGTTGATATCCACTTTTCCTTCTGTGCAGAATAAAAAAGCGAAGAGCAAAGGTACGCATATTCGAGAAATTCAAGCATTTCAAAAATATTTCGAAACTGTGTATGATCCGAGGAATCTTAGTCCGACCGTTGCTGAGACAGCGAAAACTTTAAAAGAAAAGATAAGTGAAAAGCTTTTCATGGTGAAAGCCCCTCCTCATGTAAAAGATAAATACGCTTATGCTTTGCATTTCAAAACACGATTTCTGGCTTTGCCAACTAGCAAACTTGCTTTGGCATTTTGACCACCTCTTCCTCATTGGTTCTTTTGTGGTTCGACATTAGCCTTCAAAAACCTTTTAGCTAAAATACCTGATAGAGTAACTTCGACTAAGTACGACATACATAATTTGAAGGTGAGAATAACACACACACAAGAAGGGGGGGTTGAATTGTGTGACTCAAAAACTTGTTCTTTTCTTTTCAAAACCTTAACACAAGTTCAGAACTAGGTTCTGAACTGTGATCAGAAGTATATGCAGCGGATAACAAGTTAAAAGGAGAGTGAAAGAGAGAGACACACAAGATTTATACTGGTTCCTTCTCAATGTGAGAAGTAGTCCAGTCCCCTTGTTTTCCAACAAGAGAGTTCCACTATAATCAGTTCTGATTACAATTGCTCAATCACTAAGAAAGAGACTTCCAGTTGCTCAATCACAAAGAAAGAGGCTTCTATGCTCAACCACCAAGGAAGAGGCTTCCAATGCTCAAGACACTAAGTCAAGAGACTTCTCAATGCTCAAGACACTAAGTCAAGAGGCTTCTGACTCAGACCACAAAGGAATGAGGATACAAATGCTCAGTATACAGACTGAGACTTTAAGGACCAAACTGGTTTACAAGTAAAGGAGTTTGGGATGAACACTTGATAAAATATCAGAGATGTTCTCTTAATACAACACAGGTTAAGACTCTTAACCTTAAGAAATTCTAAGTTACAAGACTGAAGAATTTCTAAGAGTTTTGAACTTGACAGTTTTTACACAGAAAACAGAGCACAGGTTCAGCAATGTTGTTTCAAGAGTCTTAGACAAATTTCTTCTTCAAATCTTCTTCCTTTTATAGATGAAATATAGCTGTTGAAGATTTGCTTGATTTGAGGAAAGAGCCGTTGCAATTGAGCTAGGATTTCTGCAAATGTGTGCTGCACTTTTTCAAACAAAACAGAGCAGCAGCCATATTTGAAATGGCCTACCTTAAAAGCTGGAGAATGTTTCGGTCAGGGAGACAACTGTTCCATTGAGTTGCTCTGACACATCCAGGCATTAAATGTGCACAGTACTGGTCACTTTCCATGCCACATCAGCTTCAGAAGCTTCTCTGTGAACAGTGCATCAGAAGCTGGCTTCAGACGTTGACTCTGCGTTGACTTCTTCAGAAGCACCCAGACATCAGAAGCTGCCTTCAGACTCAGAAGCTGCACTTCAGGAGTACCACTTCAGGACCACTTCAGAAGCTCTCAGTTCGGTACCACTACTTCAGGAGCACTTCTTCAGGAGCACTTCTTCAGACCCAGTTTCCTTCTAGCTTTGCAACATTGCTTCTTAGCTTTCCTTCCTTGCTCTAAGCTTGTTCTTCCATAACCATTCTTAATAAATAATCATAAAGCACATGGTTCTGAAAACACTTGAACAAAGCATTAGCAAATAACCAATTTTCTCTTTAATACTTTGTTATCATCAAAACCATAAAAAGAGATATGTTTACACATAAATGTTTCAACAATCTCCCCTTAATTCATAAGAGATTTGTTAAACACATTTTGTTCCAACAATCTCCCCCTTTTTGATGATGACAAACATAAGTATTAAATTAGAAAATTGTTGTTAACTTAATTAACAAGTTAACTACAGGGTGTGAGGTTTGTAAGCTCCCCCTGAGTCTGATCCAAGTTAATTAAGTTCAGTTAAAAACACAAATGTGAAAATTTCAGGATTGTTGTTAAGTTTAATTAACAATCTGACTTCAGGAGAGGTTTGTAAGCTCCCCCTAGGTCTGACAGTCCTCAAGGTTAGGTTTGTAAGCTCCCCTTGATTCTTATCCAAGTTGATTAAGCTTAACTTAAAACAATATAGTGAAATTTAACACTCAGAATTTTAAATAACTTGCTGACTTCAGGTTCTGAGGTTTGTAAGCTCTCCCCCTAAGTCTGATAATCCACAGGATGAGTTTTGTAAGCTCCCTGAGTCTTATCCAAGTTATTTTAAATTCAATTTACTCACTAAGAGTAATGTATCTCACAGAATGGTATCAGAGCCAGACTTACAACTCAGAGGCTAAGAGTTAAAAATCAGTTCTCATAAGTTAGATTCAATCAGTATCAGAGCTTTAACTAATCAGTATCAGATCTTAACTAATCAGTATCAGATCTTAACTAATCAGTATCAGAGCTTTAACTTATGTTCAGAGCCTCAGGCTTTAATACCTTTTATTCCCTTTTCATAAGTTAATATACTGACAAAATTTTAACTTATATTTTTGAGCTCAGGTGCTTTAATACTTGTTTTACTTTCTCCCCCTTTTGTCATCAACAAAAAGTTTTACTTACTCCCCCAACACAGAAAATTTCTCCCCCTTTGTCAAGAGATTTTGAAAACATCTGTATCAGAGCAGAAAGAATTTTAAAAGAGTTTGAAAACATGTATCAGAGCAGTTCAATTTCCCCCTTTTTTAAAGAGTTTGAAAACATTTCAAAAGGGTTCAGAACTGGGGGGGTTGAACAAAAATTTGTGAGATATTTATGCAATCATTTGGATAATCAAGCAGCAAAGATAGTTATCAAAGCATACTTGATTTTATATGACTTGCATTAAAATTAGAATGTTGTTCAGAAGCAGAAAAGGTTTAGAGCTTCTGATCAGGTCATTCTGTGTTCAGACATGGTTTGTTCAGTATAAATTTATTCAGTATCAGAGCAAAACAACCAAGTTGTGTTCAGTATCAGAGCAAAACATGCAAGAAGGTATCAGAGCAAATCTGAGCTGGTTTAAAGAAAATAGTTCAGATCAGAGTAGGTCTAACTCATTTTTAAAACAAAATAGTTCAGATCATAGACCAACTGAAAAGATATATCAGAGCTTGATACCAATTGAGAATTTTATCTCAGAGTCTGATACCAAAATACAGTTTTAATACTGCTGAACTTGTATCAGAACCTAATTTCAAAATATGAAGGTTGCTCTCAGAGTCTGATACCAAAATAAAACATTTCAGTGCTGATACCAAGATAAGATAAGTTATAAAAGCTGAACATGTCTGAAACACTTTGAGCATAAAAAAATGTGTCTGTGCTTAAACAGTTTGAAAACAGACTGATACTAACTGAAAATGGTTTGTCAAGCAATTTTAGCATTTAATATCAGATCAGAAAATCACATTTTTAAGTTGATGACTTTGGGAGGATTAGAGTATAAACTTTCAAAGCTTTAATCATCATTGCGCATAGCTATACTTATCAGATTCTGACCAACATTAGATTTTTATCAGATTCAGAAGTCAGAAAATCCAGGTTCTGATCCTTCAGACTCTGAAGTTTTTCATGGCTTAACTTTCTTCAAACTCTCAGAAGGTGAATGTTTGATAAGTCTTAGCTTATAATAAACTCAGAATCAAGGATTTCATTCAGATTCAAGCATTTTTTCAAGAGATGAAATGCATGTTCAGATTCTTTTTAATAAAATTGAATCTTTCTTCTGTTAGGGGTTTTGTGAATATGTCAGCCCATTGATGATCAGTATCAATGAACTGAATATCTAAAACACCCTTCTGAACATAATCTCTTATAAAATGATGTTTTATTTCTATGTGCTTGGCTCTAGAATGCAGAATTGGTTTTTTAGACAGACATATTGCAGCAGTATTATCACAATAAATAGGAATATTATCTGCATGAATCTGATAATCCTCAAATTGATGTTTCATCCAGAGCAGTTGTGTGCTACAACTTGCAGCTGAGATGAATTCTGCTTCTGCTGTTGACAAAGCAATGGTTGCTTGTCTCTTGCTGGCCCAGGATATCAGATTCTCACCAAGAAACTGACAGTTTCCACTGGTGGATTTTCTTTCAATCATGTCCCCAGCATAGTCAGCATCACAGAATCCAACTAGCTTATAATTTAGAGATTTCTTATACAGAAGTCCCAAATTAGTTGTTCCTTTCAGATACCTAAAGATTCTCTTGACAGCAGTCATATGAGATTCTCTAGGATCTTATTGGAATCTAGCACACAGACATACACTAAATAAAATATCTGGCCTAGAAGCAGTTAAGTATAGGAGAGAACCTATCATACCTCTGTACAGCTTCTGATCTACTTTAGAGCCATTTTCCTCTTTGCTTAAGGTGCAGGTGGGATGCTTAGGTGTTGTCATCAGCTTGCAATCATCCAGCTGGAACTTCTTCAGAAGCTCCTTGATGTATTTTGACTGATGAACATAAACACCATCTTTGCATTGGTTGATTTGAATTCCCAAAAAGAATTTCAGCTCACCCATCATGCTCATTTCAAATTCATCCTGCATTAACTTTGAAAATTTCTTGCAAAGGGAGGCATTAGTAGAACCAAATATGATATCATCAACATAGATTTGCACAATTAAGATTTCTTTCTTAACAGTTTTCCTGAAAAGTATATTATCAACTTGACCTCTTACAAAATTATTTTTAATTAAGAATGTCATACCCCATTTTTTGACTCATATTTTTCTTTATTTTATCTTTTATTATTTCATCATTTTATTACTTTTTATTATTTCATTTTTGTTATTAGACTTTATTTACATTTTATTTACATAAGCATTACCACCTTTATTAACATTGTCATTATCCTCATTAATACCTTTACTTTTGTTTTTTTTTTATCCTTTTATCAATATTTTATTCTTATTATTATTATTATCATTATTTTTTATTAATTACTAATATTATTAACTTTTTCATTTTTTATTATTATCTTTATTACCATTATTACTTTTACATTATCACTTTCATTATTACACTTGCCATTATCCTTATTTATATTCACTTTTATTATTATTCTTATTTTGTTTTATTTTAAGAAAATACAAAAAATTCAAAAAAAGGGAAGTTCGCAGTGCGAAGTGACCTTCGCACTGCGACCTCTGCGATTTTTCTACAGAATTTTTATTTCTTTGATTTATCTGTTTTGTTTTCATTTGCAGTTATTATTATTAGTATTATTATTAATGTTATTGCTATTTGTGACTGAAATGATGCAGCAAAGCAAGAATCAAAGTGTGACATTAAAGGTAAAAGGAAAGAAGGATTTTCTTCCAACCTAACATGTGCTCAATCAAATTGGCTGCCCTTGGTCAGCTCTTGTCCCTCCCAATTGACCTATCATCCAACCTGAGCTTGCCAGCCAGCTGCTTGATCCCTTTCCTTCCCTTTTTCTCCACCAAAACCAGTCAAACACAAGTGGTTTTGCTTGCAAAAAAGCTGTTTGTGCTGCCCTGTTTTGAGCTGGATTTCTCCTCCCACACACCAGCCCACATGCTCATTTTGCTTCCCCCAATCTCCCTGTACATGGCAGTACACGTTTTCATTGCTTGGCCTTCCAAGAATGCAAGGATTGATCCCAAGAATCACACAATTTCAAGCTGCCCTGTTTTTCAGTTTTTTCCATCATTACCTTCTAGAATCAGCTGGATTTTGTGGCTGAAATCAGTCAAGGTCTTGACCCTTGGCACAAGGCAAGTAACTTCTATCCTTTAGCATTTAATGCAAAACCATTTTATCCTGGATTTAGCCCACAAACCAGCTAGGATCTAGAGATTTGCCATCATTGCATAGATTTGATTTTGTCCTATAAAAGGGAATGCAAGGCTTAAGGATCAAAGAGAGGGATTCACACACTGAATACACACACAATACACACGAAATCCACACCAAAATCCATCACATTGCAGCATCAAAACAGTTCATACACAAACCAAAGCAAGTTGGAGTTCATTGTCCATAACCTCTAACCAATCAAGCAAGCCACTTCCAACCTCTTGCACAAGCATAGCCAGGAGTTCTGTAAGTCTCCTATAATCTTTATCTTTCATTTTGATTGTTGTTTGCATCTCTTGCTTTGTTCAATTTCATTTTGTGCACAAAAAACCCCTTTTGAAACTCAAAAGGAATCTCAAAGTGGCCAAGCACTAAAACTGAGTTTTTACACTCCTTTTTTCCTATTTTTGCAAAGCTTCATAACCCCCTTTAGGTTCTAAAGTTTGCTCAGGAGCAGTTTCTGAACTTCTGTTCAGAAACAGCTTCTGAGTTCAAAATTTCGCATACTTCGCAGAGCAAAGTATGTTCGCAGTGCGACCACATCAGAACCTGACTTCGCAGAGCCAAGTTCTGGTTGCTCTGCGAAGTATGTGAAACTTAGAATGTGAATCAGGCATCCAAATGCCAAATTTTTGGGGTTCCAGCCTTTGATTCATAACCTAAAGAATGTTAAAATACATTTTTGTTCAAAACACATCAAGAATCATGCACAACTTTGGAGATTTTACAAGTTCGTGCGATAAATTTTGAGTAACTTGCACAACAAGTTATGTTCTTCAATTTCCAAAACCAAACTTGAGCAATAAGCTAAGTTCGTTTATTTTCAAAACCAAACTTGAACAACCATGTTGTTCATGATTTTCAATCCAAACGCGAACTTAAGCCAAGCTTGCTCACTCTTTTTAAACCAAGCTCGAATTGAGCCGAACTTGTGAATTTTCCAAATTTGTGTATGTTTTTATGATTTTGTTCATCGTCCAAACTTGAACTACGCTTGTTCTTGAGTTTCAATAACTCAAGAAACAAGTAATGTTCATGATTTTAATAAACTCGAACAACAAATTTGTTCGTGTTTTCTTTTCTTTAAGTTTCCTAACCAAGTGCTTTGGTTCCCTTTGAGATTCCTCCGAATAACGAATCCAAACTTGAATGAAACGGGAATGGCTTGACGTATGTCTCCCCAAACCTTGGTTGCACGAATGCGTGACGTATGTCTCGTCGTTCGGGCAATCGTCATTCCACCTTTGATGCGTCTAGCACGCTCAACCTTCCTTTGGTCCCTCGTGGCCATTTTTAACCTTTTCTTGGCCCTCGTGGTCAATCCGAACCTTTCGCGCCTTTGCGCGTTTATTTTCAACCATTTACGCCTTGCGCGAGTATATCGCCTCCGTGCGTTTGTCTTTTATCTTCAAACTTTTTACGCCTCCGTGCGTCTGTCGTTTATTTTTAAACTTTTTACGCCTCTGTGCGTCTGTCTTTATCTTTTAAAAACATTTACGCCTTGCGTGAGTTTATCGCCTTAGCGTTCGTCGTCTTTATCATTTAAACATTTTACGCCTCTGTGCGTCGTCAAATCTTTTTAATTAAAACGAACCAACATACAAACTTTTTCAACCAAAGAACTACGTACGCTTTGAATTCTCTGACTACCGGGAGATACGTAGGAGCAAGATCGACATCTTGTCAAGCCCATTAATAAAAAACTTTTTTTTCTTTCGTTTGTTTTTATCTCTTTCTTCACTTCACATTATATTTTTCTTTTCTTTATATGTTCAAAACACGCAAGTAAAACTTTGAAACATTTTAAGCCTAAGCCGACTGAGAGGTTCCCGTTGAGTACAACGGATGTGAGGGGTGCTAATACCTTCCCCACGCATAATCGACTTTCGAACCTAAAATCTTTTTTCAAGGTAATTTCGAACTTTTTTCCTTTTCTCCCCGAAAAATTAAAAGCTCAGTCGTGATTTAAAATTAGTGATTCAACGCTTCCCAATAGCTTGATATCCGAAATTCGACGCGACAAAAATAGCGACTTCACTGGGGACCAGCATAAAACACTTTGTTTTTGTATAACGAGTCAAGCCTATCTCAGTCGGCTTTTAGGCTAATTTGTTTCATTTTGCTTACGTGTTTATATCTTCTTATCATTATTTGTTTTTATTCTTTTGCTCTACATTTGCATATATCATTTTGCTTCATATTTATATATCAATTGCGGGGTTACTTGAGCGATGTTACTCCACATTGTTCGGGTTAATGCCGGACGTGTGAGGCTATCTACCCGAGCTCGAGAGAAAACTAAGTTAGAATGGTGGTTGTGAGCGGAAGCCCGCGTTGACGTATGTCCGTGAGGTAGGATGCCAAACCCCGCTTAGAGGAGATTTTCACGTGGAATGAATTGAAGTCACGTGACGTATGTCCGTCGACAACCTTAATTCCATGTGAGATCTATGACTCTAGGGACCTCTTCTTAGGAAATCTCACCTTTAGAGCCTACACGTGAGGATGGGGGAAATTTTGAACATACATATCACACCCATGCATATCATACATTTACATTCATGGAAAATAATTTTCGCATACCACTTTGCTTTATAGGAAATTAAAAAGAGCAACCAATATTAGCAAAAAGAATATGGCCTCCAAAAATAGAAATACGCTCGCTTTCAAGATCAAGGTCCCTAAAGTGGAAGGTTTGTTAGCTTTGAGTAGGCGGCTTTCTTCGGTAGACAAGAGCAACTTCGAGGCAAGTTATGGGCTAATACTCGACCTCCTACCCGTGAAGATAGATTCAGTGGCCTTAACCACTTTGGCTCAGTTCTTCGACCCACCTCTTCGGTGCTTTACCTTTCAAGACTTCCAATTAGCTCCAACCTTGGAAGAATTTGAGAAGATTTTGGGTTGTAGCATGAAGGATCATGGGCTTTATCTCGGTCCGGGAGAGGACCCTACTTTAGAGGCCATCGCCGAATCCTTACACCTTAACGTTCAAGACATAGCACCTCAATTGGAAACTAGAGGGAACATTAAGGGTTTCACGAGAAGGTTTTTGGAGACCCAAGCTCGGTTTTTATTAGCTAACAAAGAGGGGAAGGCATTCAACGCAATTCTAGCACTTTTGGTGTATGGGATAGTTCTATTCCCCAATATGGACGACTTTGTGGACCTTCCGGCCATAAAAGTGTTCATGATTAAAAATCTGGTTCCCACTCTTTTGGCGGTTTTTTATCATTCACTTTATTCAAGGCATGGACAAGGGAGAGGACGCACAATTTCATGTTGTACTTCTTTGGTACAAATTTGGTTGACATCCCACATGCCAAGGAGCCGAGATTTCATGGAAAACCGGGCCAAGCTTCAATGGTCGCAAAGAATGCTAGCTCTCACCGAGAAGGACATTCATTGGTTTTCTCTGGATTTAGAGGACCCGGAAGTCATCCTAAGTTGTGGGGATTTCCCTAATGTACCCCTCATTGGTACTAAGGGATGTATTAACTACAATCCGGTCCTCTCTCTTCGACACCTAGGCTATCCCATGGAAGACAAACCCGGTGATCTCTTGCTAGAACCTTTCTTCTTAAGAGAGGGAGATCAAGACCCGGCCTTGATAGAAAGAATCCGAAGGGCATGGAGCCAAGTGCGCAAAGGAAGGGTCGGCAAGAAGAATTGTGTGGCCAAGCCTCTATATACTCAGTGGGTGAAGAAGAGGGTTAAAACGTTCAAGCTACCCTTTGAGGTCATATACCCTCCAACACCTCCTACACCTAAGCCAAGCATAACCGTTCCCAACAAAGAAGCGGAGGAACTCAAGGCTAAAATTCGAGAACTCCAAAATAAAAATGGAGAGCTAGAATTAAAACATCTTCAAGCTTTAGGGGAAATCACTAGGACGAAGAGAGATCGAGACGAAGCAATGAATTCTCTCCTAGTGTGTCAAAAGAGGCTAAAGATCTCTGAGGGGAAGAGAGATTGGATTGGAGGCGGCTTGGTTAGTGCGGATGCCAACCTTGTAGCCAAGGACGAGGAATTGGAAAGAATCTTGCATTCCAACCAAGAACTCAAGAAGTTCGGCGAGCTAGCTATCGAAGCTCAAAAGAAATGGAGGTTAAAGTTTCAAGAGAAAAATCAACAACTCCAAGGAGTCATGAAGGACCACAAGGAGCAGCTCCAAGCCGAACGTGTCCAACGGCAAAGATATGAAAGTCTTTCTCATCAAGGGGAGCTACGTTGCAATCGTCTCGAAGCGGACGTCAAGAAATTCGAAGAATACTTCGATAAGATTGCAAGAGAGCATGGAAACCACATTGCACGACTCCTTGATGAGATTAGAAGTGCAAATATCCAGCTAGCCCAACGCAAGGAAGTGATTGAGTTTGTATGGCGAGACGCCACTCGACTAAGTGAGGACTTCACTAGGTTGGTCGCATTCTCAAACTTGGTCATTGCCGAGCTTCTGAAGAAACTAGCAAAGGCCGAGATGGTCATGCCTTACTTCGTCATCCCTACGGAGATCCAGAAGTTTATGAAGTTCTGCAAGGACACAGTAGTTTTCTATAGGGAGGAAATAGACAAGGCCGAAAAGCGAGCGGCTATTTGATTTGTATTAGCATTAGTTACGCTTTGTAATCTCAATGTTATTCAATCAAATAAATATATTTTGGACAATGTTAATTTTCCGGCCTTTAATACTTCTAATTGCTAATATCAATTGCACGCTTTCTAATTTCCTTATAAAGCAAAACAAATTTTTTTTTTCATGCATTCACATACATCATTCATTATCATGCATACGTCCATCTTCGAGTCCAAAACTCATTTCCCTTTTCTTATCCTCAGGATTCCTTATAATCCGAATTGAGTCTTCAGTGTTCGCATTTTCTCCGCAACACTACGTGTCTTCCCGTAAGGAAAAGTGGCTCATCTTCCCGAGGCAACCCATACCTACAATACCCGAGCAACCACAAAGAGAAAGATGGAAAATTTAGAACAAGAGAATCAAGAGCTTCGTGAAGAATTGACATCTATGCGAACGGAGATGGAAAAATTAGCGGAATTAGTGAAGTTACTAGCAGCCGCACAAATCCCAACACCTCCTCCTCCCTCTAGCTCTCAAGCTCAAGCATCAGCTTCTACTTCAACTCCAACCATACATGCCGGAACTCAACAATATACTAGACCCCCCGGTTGTACATGAGGCATGCCGTTTGATTTTGGTGAGGAATTCATCCCTATTCCCACTACTCTTCAAGAAACCCCGGTCACTCAACCCGAGGTTACCTTCACCCAGGCTACTGCGGCCTTCTCTACACCAGTGGTCCATTCCACTCCATTTGATCACGGGCCTATCTTTCATGCCGAAAGTTTAGGTGCCCAAGATAGGATGGTTGATTTCCTAGAAAAATTTGATGAGATGCAAAAGGAAATTAAAGCCCTCCGAGGGAAAGATTTATTTGGGAAAGACGCCCATGACCTCTGCCTTGTACCCAACGTCAAAATCCCTCCTAAATTTAAGGTCCCGGATTTTGAAAAGTATAAGAGGAACACTTGCCCGCAAAGTCACTTGGTAATGTACGCAAGGAAGATGTCGACTCAAACCGACAACCATCAGTTGCTCATCCATTACTTCCAAGATAGCTTAACCGGTGCCGCTTTAAAGTGGTACATGGGTTTGGATAGTACCAAAATCCAAACCTTCAACGACTTGGGAGAGGCGTTTGTCCGCCAGTATAAATACAATTTGGACATGGCCCCGGACCGGGACCAACTCCGGGCCATGGCCCAAAAGGACAAAGAGACCTTTAAGGAGTACGCGCAAAGGTGGAGAGAGATAGCGACTCAGATTAGCCCGTCTCTAAAAGAAAAGGAAATGACCAAGATCTTTTTAAACACTCTTGTTTCCTTTTACTATGAGCGAATGGTTGCCAGTGCGCCAAGTGACTTCACAGAAATGGTAAGCATGGGCGTGCGTTTGGAGGATGCGGTCCGAGAAGGACGCTTAGTGAAGGAAAGTGCTCCATCTAGTAGCACAAAGAGATTCGGGGGTAGCTACCCAAGAAAGAAAGAGCAGGATATTGGCATGATTGGCCACGGAGGACCTCATCAAGGGTACTCGGCATATCCACATGTCTCTGCCATTTCACCTTCCATCTCTACACCTCCAAACTACCAAATTCAGGTCCCGCAAAGGCCTCCCCCTCAATATCAACAATCATATCAACAACAACACCCACAAAATCCACAACAACATTATCAACAATCGCGCCCACAAGGTCAACAGCAATACCGACCTCAAGCACCTCAACAGCCCTTCAATTATCAGAATCGCCCAAGAATGGCATTCGACCTGATACCCATGAAGTACGCGGACTTGCTCCCGGCTTTACTTGCGAGAAATCTCGTACAAACAAGAGCACCACCTCCCGTACCAAGTGTATTACCTCCATGGTATCGCCCTGACCTTACTTGTGCATACCATCAGGGGGCACCAGTCCATGACATTGAACGTTGCCTTGCTCTAAAAAATGAGGTCCAAAGGCTAGTCCGTACCAAAGTCCTGACCTTCAAGGACTCAAACCTAAACGTCCAAACTAACCCGCTGCCGAACCATGGCTCCTCAATCAACATGGTTCAAGAATATCAAGGAACCAGTCCTATTTTGAAGGCCCAAAATATCAAGACGCCTTTGGTTCCACTACACATCAAAATGTGTAAAGCAGCTATGTTCGAGCACGATCATGCTAGTTGCGAAAAGTGTTCGGTAAGTCCTCAAGGATGTATGCAAATCCAAAATGACATACAAGGACTAATGGACAAGAAGGAGCTTGTTGTCACTAGAAAGGACGAAAGTGTATGTGTCATAATCCCGGAGTTTAATCTCCCGGAACACTTGGAGTTAGCCTTCAGCAGCCAAGAGCCTGCCGCTACTCCACTCGTGATATGTTTACCGGGGCCTGCCCCATACACTTCCAACAAAGCAGTTCCTTACAAGTACCTTGCGACCATGATGAACAACGGCCAAGAGATGCCTATTCCCCCCCTTAGCCCCTGTCGCTAATATCACGGACAGCAACAAAGTGCTAAGGAGCGGACGTGTTCTTCCCACAACAGTCCAAGAGAAGGCCAGCACCCCGGTATTTAAACCGAAGCAAACCCAAGACCCCTGCACAAGCAAAGAAATGGATCAATCCAGTGGGGCAAATGCCGATTCGGATCTCGATGAGGTATTGAAACTAATCAAGAAGAGCGAATACAAGGTCGTGGACCAATTGTTGCAAACGCCTTCCAAAATCTCCATGTTGTCCTTATTGTTAAACTCTGACGCACATAGAGAATCATTGATGAGGGTCTTGGACCGAGCCTTCGTGGAGCACGACATAACCCTTGGCCAATTCGGAGGTATTGTCGGAAACATCACTGCCTGCAATAGCTTAAGCTTTAGTGATGAGGAGCTCCCCGAGCAAGGAAGGCACCATAATTTGGCATTACATATATCGGTAAACTACAAGTCGGATGCTTTATCAAACGTACTTGTAGACACCGGCTCTTCATTGAACGTAATGGCCAAGACAACCCTTGACCAGCTTTCCTACCAGGGGACCCCCATGAGGCAAAGTGGGGTAGTCGTTAAAGCCTTCGATGGCTCGAAGAAGTCAGTGATCGGGGAGGTGGATTTACCTATTACAATCGGGCCATCTGTCTTCCAAATAACCTTCCAAATAATGGATATACAAGCAGCGTATAGTTGTTTGTTAGGCCGACCGTGGATCCACGAGGCCGGGGCAGTGACATCCACACTGCATCAAAAACTGAAATTTGTGAAGAATGGAAAGCTAGTCACTATGGGAGGAGAGGAAGCTCTGTTAATCAGCCATATGTCGGCTTTCTCGTTCATCGGTGCTGATATCGTTGATGGGACATCATTCCAAGGTCTTTCCTTAGATGATGAGAGTGCCACAAAGAATGGGGCGTCCATGTCTTCTTTCAAGAGCTCACAAAGAGCAGTGCAAGATGACTTACTCCCGGATTGGGGAAAGACAATAAGTCTGCCGGAGCGTAAGCATAGAGAAGGGTTAGGTTTCACTCCAACTACAAGAGTTACCAACCAAGCACTAGCATTGAACCGCTCGAGAACATCTTTCGTAGTGCTAGTTTCATTCACTCCACAAAGGAAGCTAACGCCATCACTGAAGATGGGCCGGAAGAAACAGCACATGTCCATGTAACGCCCGGAGGAGCTTGCCGCAATTGGGTTGCTGTCGATGTTCCTTCTATTATCCAGTCTTCAAAGTAATGTGTTTGTCTATTTATCTTTTTCAAAAAAAAAAGCCCTTTCGTCTCGCCCGAAGCGAAGGGAGACTCATGTAGGGCTTGTTTAATATACTATCATCAATTAATAAAAATCGTTTGTTTCTATCACAACCTCTACATACTTATACGTTGTCTTTTTTCTTTTTATTTTCAAAAAAAAAAACCCTAAAAACATTTTCTATTTTCAATTTCAAAGAGTCTGCATCTTTTCATCTTTTACTAAAATCAATCATCCATCATATGCAGACTAAGCACCCATAAACCCGTCGAACACCTTAACCCTAGGCTCCCTCCCAACTTTGAATTCCCTGTTTACGAAGCGGAAGAGGAAGAGGATGAAGAAGTCCCGGATGAGATCAAGCGCCTACTAGAGCAAGAGAGGAAGACCATTCAGCCTCACGAGGAAACGGTAGAAGTTATCAATTTGGGTTCCGAAAAAGAAAAGAAAGAAGTTAAGATTGGAGCGTTATTGGATGCGCCCGTCAAAGAGAAAATAGTCAAGCTTCTTGAAGAGTATGTGGATATCTTTGCATGGTCATACCAAGATATGCCGGGATTGGATCCTGAGATTGTGGAGCACCACTTACCTCTAAAACCTGAATGTCCGCCAGTCAAGCAGAAGTTGAGAAGAACTCACCCTGATATGGCTCTTAAGATCAAAGAGGAAGTGCAAAAGCAAATTAATGCTGGATTTCTTATTACCTCGGAATATCCTCAATGGTTGGCCAACATAGTGCCAATTCCCAAGAAGGATGGTAAAGTCAGGATGTGTGTCGACTACCGAGATTTAAACAAGGCTAGTCCAAAGGATGACTTCCCTTTACCTCATTGACATATTGGTCGACAATACTTCCAAATCCAAGGTTTTCTCCTTCATGGATGGCTTTTCGGGATACAATCAGATTAAAATGGTTGTTGAGGATAGAGAAAAAAACGTCTTTCATTACGCCTTGGGGCACCTTTTGCTATCAAGTGATGCCTTTTGGCTTAACAAATGCGGGTGCTACCTACCAAAGGGGTATGACTACTCTCTTCCACGACATGATACACAAAGAAATTGAAGTATATGTCGACGACATGATTGTCAAATCAGGAACCGAAGAAGAGCATGTCGAGTATTTGTTAAAGATGTTTCAACGCCTGAGGAAATACCGGCTTCGCCTGAACCCCAACAAATGTACATTCGGCGTGAGATCAGGAAAACTCCTAGGTTTCATTGTCAGTCAAAAGGGTATCGAGGCAGATCCCGATAAAGTCAAAGCTATCAGAGAAATGCCTGCTCCTCAAACTGAGAAGCAAGTAAGGGGATTTCTAGGACGTTTAAATTACATCTCTAGATTCATATCCCACATGACAGCCACTTGTGGACCCATTTTCAAGCTGCTCCGCAAAAATCAAGAAGTGGTATGGACAGAGAATTGCCAAAAAGCTTTTGACAGCATCAAGGAGTACCTGCTAGAACCTCCAATACTTATTCCTCCAGTCGAAGGAAAACCTTTAATCATGTACTTAACCGTATTGGAGGACTCCATGGGTTGTGTACTCGGGCAACAAGACGAGACCGGTAGAAAAGAGCACGCTGTCTACTACCTAAGCAAGAAGTTTACAGACTGCGAGTCCCGATACTCTCTACTCAAAAAGACTTGTTGTGCATTAGCCTGGGCTGCTAGGCGTCTTCGTCACTACATGCTCAATCATACTACTTGGTTGATATCCAAAATGGATCCAATCAAGTACATCTTTGAAAAACCCGCCTTAACCGGAAAGATCGCCCGTTGGCAGATGTTGTTATCAGAATACGACATCAAGTACCACACTCAGAAAGCTATCAAAGCCAATATTCTCGCCGACCATTTGGCTCATCAACCAATTGAGGATTATCAACCAATCAAGTTTAACTTCCCCGATGAAGAAATCATGTATCTAAAGATGAAGGATTATGACGAACCACTACTCGGCGAAGGTCCAGATCCCGAATCTAGATGGAAGTTAATCTTTGATGGAGCAGTAAATGTCTATGGCAATGGAATTGGGGCAGTCATCGTCACCCCTGAGGGCAAACATCTCCCTTTTGCTGCAAGACTATCATTCGACTGTACAAATAATATGGCAGAGTATGAAGCTTGTATCTTAGGAATTGAGGAAGCCATTGATCTAAGGATCAAGAACCTCGACATTTACGGAGACTCAGCTCTTGTGATTAATCAAATCAATGGAGATTGGGAAACTCGCCACACCGGCTTGATCCCTTACAAAGATTACACAAGACGTTTGCTAACCTTTTTTCAACAAAGTCAAGCTGCATCACATTCCTCGAGACGAGAATCAAATGGCAGATGCTTTGGCAACCTTATCTTCTATGTATGAGGTCAGTCGCCGGAATGAAATTCCAACAATCAAGGTTCAACACCTAGAAAGACCTGCGCATGTACTTGCAGCCGAAGCAGTCATGGATGACCAGCCATGGTTCCATGACATCAAATGTTTCCTCCAAAAGCAAGAGTACCTGCATGGGGCATCCAACAAGGATAAGAAAACTCTGCGAAGATTAGTTGGCAACTTCTTTCTAAACGGAGAAGTTTTATACAAGAGGAATTTTGATATGGTGCTGCTCAGATGTGTTGATGAGCAAGAAGCGGATCTCATAATGCATGAGATACATGAAGGTTCCTTCGGAACTCATTCCAGCGGACACACAATGGCTAGGAAGATCTTAAGAGCCAGATATTACTGGATGACCTTGGAAAGCGATTGCTACAAGCACGCCAGGAAATGCCACAAATGTCAATTCTATGCGGACAAGATCCACATGCCACCAACGGCTCTGAATGTCCTCTCTTCGCCATGGCCTTTCTCCATGTGGGGCATTGACATGATTGGTAGGATTGAACCCAAAGCTTCAAATGGACATCGCTTCATCCTAGTAGCAATCGACTACTTCACCAAATGGGTTGAGGCTGCATCATATGCCAACGTCACCAAACAAGTGGTAGTCCGATTTATTAAGAATCATATCATCTGCCGATATGGTATTCCCAACAAAATCATCACGGACAATGGGACCAATCTGAATAACAAAATGATGAAGGAGCTATGCAAAGAGTTCAAGATCGAGCACCATAACTCTTCTCCTTATAGACCTCAGATGAATGGTGCGGTTGAAGCTGCAAACAAAAACATCAAGAAAATAGTGCAAAAGATGGTAGTCACATACAAGGATTGGCATGAGATGCTACCATATGCCTTGCACGGGTATCGTACTTCCGTATGTACATCAACAGGGGTGACCCCTTTCTCTTTAGTATACTGCATGGAAGCAGTGCTCCCCGTAGAAGTCGAAATCCCGTCATTGAGAATCTTGATGGAAGCTAAGTTGTCAGAGGCTGAATGGTGTCAAAACAGATACGACCAGTTGAACTTAATCAAGGAAAAACGCATGACTGCCTTATGTCATGGACAACTGTATCAACAGAGGATGAAACAAGCTTTTGACAAGAAGGTTCGTCCTCGTGAAATCCAAGAAGGAGACCTCGTGCTCAAAAGGATCCTATCTTTTCAACCCGACTCTAGGGGCAAATGGACGCCTAACTACGAAGGCCCGTATGTCGTCAAGAGAGTGTTCTCCAGAGGAGCCTTAATTCTCACAACAATGGACGACGAGGATTTTCCGCGTCCTGTGAACTCCGATGTAGTCAAGAAATACTTTGTCTAAAAACAAAAGAACAGCTCGGTAAGTCGAAAACCTGAAAGGGCGGCTTAAGCAAAAATGAGCGTCTCGGTGGACTGAAAACCTGAAAGGGCGGTCCAGGCAAAAATTAGAGACATAAACAGAAACAACCATCCTGATAGGTCAAACATCTGAAAGGACGACCTATGCAAAAATCAAGGATCAAAAGACAAAGTAACTACATCGGATTGGTCGTGATCCGTTTGGGGCACATCAATTGTCTAAGGACTCCGAATCGGAAGCATCCGAACAAGGGATTCAAAGTTGTTAAGGATACTAGTGGCCATCGTGTTCAATGTACCCCCCCCCCCCCCCCCCCCCCTTTTTTTTTTTATATACTTACCATTCTTTTCAGACTTTGTAAGATCACAAAGGAGCCACGCCTTTGGCGGGCTACCACCCCATTAATAAATTTCATTTCCCAACATCTTTACCTTTTATCAAATTCCCATTTTTATTTTATCCATTCCTTTTTTATTCTTGATGATAGTACTTTTAAAACAAAAAAAACTTTTTCAAAATTTATTTTGTGAGTCTTTTATCTTTTATTAATAACAAACACATTCCTTTCGAACTCGTGAATATTTGGAATGTACATCGATGTCTGTCCTTAAAACGGATGAAGTTTCGCAGGCCGAGCATGGTCAATTGCAAAAAAGGAATTCCCCAACAGAATCCTTAGTGAATCAATCGGGAATATCCCCCAATGAATCGAGAGCCCGAGAGGACAATTCAGGCAAGGACTTGCCAACCATAGCATAAGCATTCCCAGCGGAATCGTCAGTTCTTCTCCTCAGCGGATTAGCACAATCCCCAACGGATCAACAAACTCCCCAGGAAGTCAATCTTTGTCCAAACAATCAAAAGCCCAATTGTCATTGGCACCTACTCACAAAAGCCCAACCACCATTGGCATCTAAGGCTGGATATCGATCATGCTTCTAAAATGATCCCTATATCCCCAGCGAAGTCACAAGCAAAACCCAATCTTATTGGCATATCCCCCAGTGGAGTCTCAACCCCGAAAGCCCAATCATCATTGGCACAACCACCTTACCAAAGCCCGACCTCGCTCGGCATCCAACCAAAGCCCGGCCTCGCTCGGCATCTTACCCAAAGCCCGACCTTGCTCGGCATCTCATCCAAGCCCGACTTTGCTCGGCACCCAAATCATAACCCCCAGCGTCCAACATGACGTCTGTTGTCCCACATGTCAGCATAATTCATGCATCATATCAAACTCATTCATTAGCATGCATCTCATATTCATATCATGCATCCCCCACAATCTTATTTTTTCCAACAACAGTCGAGTGTCATCCCCAGTCTGCCTGGTCTAGGGATGTCAATCTCCTTTTCACCAAGCGGTAGTTCCTTAACGAACAGCTTGTGCGCCTCTCATTGTATTCTTGTATCAAGAGGCAATTCCTTAACAAACGTTTTGGGTATCCCCAGTACAAGCCAATCTTTCACACGACGTCCCCAGTGACAGTCATGCATTCATACATTCATGCATTCATACATACGTACATTTATTCATGCAACATACTACATATCATTCACGGTTGCTCTAACCACCTTGAGTCTCACCAATCAATCATGAAAAATTTGTGAACTCCTTTTCCCCAAGTGTCATCCCCAGTCTGTCTGGTCCAAAGATGTCACCTTTTCATGCCAAGTGGTAGTTCAAACGAACAGCTTGCGCATCTTTTTATCATGTCTTTATGCCAAGTGGCAGTTCTTTAATGAACATCTTGTGCATATTCCCCAGTGTTGTACCAAGTGGCAAGTTCTTTAATGAACAGCTTGTGCATCCTTTCTCCCCAATTGGAGGGGCAGTTCTGTAAGGAATGGCTTGTCAGCCGCATCCCCAGTGTCGTCAATGGCAAGTTCGGCAACAACCCGAACAGCTGACATTCCTTTTATTTCCTGTCGTCAGTGGCAAGTTCGGCAACAACCCGAACAACTGGCATTTACTTTTTGTTTCCTGTCGTCAATGGCAAGTTCGGCAACAACCCGAACAGTTGACATTCTTTTCATTTCCTGTCGTCAGTGGCAAGTTCGGCAACAACCCGAACAGCTGGCATTTACTTTTTGTTTCCTGTCGTCAATGGCAAGTTCGGCAACAACCCGAACAGTTGACATTCTTTTCATTTCTTGTTGTCAGTGGCAGTTCGGCATTAACCCGAACAGCTGACATTTATCCCCAGTGGAACCATGTTCCCCAATAAAGTCGGATCCCGTTTCTTTAACGAACCCGAGTATCCCTTTGTCTCTTTTTATCCCCAATGTGGTCATTTTTATCGTCTTTGCATTACAAGCATTCATAACATTCGCATACATGCATTCATAACATTTACAATTCAAGAAAAAATATTTAGTCAAAAAATGGTGTACTCTATATTTAAGTCTCTTCGACCCGTCCATTTCAAAATTTCACTTTTTATCTCCGGGGCGAAGAAACTTAAATAGGGGCATCTATCATACCCCATTTTTTGACTCATATTTTTCTTTATTTTATCTTTTATTATTTCATCATTTTATTACTTTTTATTATTTCATTTTTGTTATTAGACTTTATTTACATTTTATTTACATAAGCATTACCACCTTTATTAACATTGTCATTATCCTCATTAATACCTTTACTTTTGTTTTTTTTATCCTTTTATCAATATTTTATTCTTATTATTATTATTATCATTATTTTTTATTAATTACTAATATTATTAACTTTTTCATTTTTTATTATTATCTTTATTACCATTATTACTTTTACATTATCACTTTCATTATTACACTTGCCATTATCCTTATTTATATTCACTTTTATTATTATTCTTATTTTGTTTTATTTTAAGAAAATACAAAAAATTCAAAAAAAGGGAAGTTCGCAGTGCGAAGTGACCTTCGCACTACGACCTCTGCAATTTTTCTGCAGAATTTTTATTTCTTTGATTTATCTGTTTTGTTTTCATTTGCAGTTATTATTATTAGTATTATTATTATTGTTATTGCTATTTGTGACTGAAATGATGCAGCAAAGCAAGAATCAAAGTGTGACATTAAAGGTAAAAGGAAAGAAGGATTTTCTTCCAACCTAACATGTGCTCAATCAAATTGGCTGCCCTTGGTCAGCTCTTGTCCCTCCCAATTGACCTATCATCCAACCTGAGCTTGCCAGCCAGCTGCTTGATCCCTTTCCTTCCCTTTTTCTCCACCAAAACCAGTCAAACACAAGTGGTTTTGCTTGCAAAAAAGCTGTTTGTGCTGCCCTGTTTTGAGCTGGATTTCTCCTCCCACACACCAGCCCACATGCTCATTTTGCTTCCCCCAATCTCCCTGTACATGGCAGTACACATTTTCATTGCTTGGCCTTCCAAGAATGCAAGGATTGATCCCAAGAATCACACAATTTCAAGCTGCCCTGTTTTTCAGTTTTTTCCATCATTACCTTCTAGAATCAGCTGGATTTTGTGGCTGAAATCAGTCAAGGTCTTGACCCTTGGCACAAGGCAAGTAACTTCTATCCTTTAGCATTTAATGCAAAGCCATTTTAGCCTGGATTTAGCCCACAAACCAGCTAGGATCTAGAGATTTGCCATCATTGCATAGATTTGATTTTTGGCCTATAAAAGGGAATGCAAGGCTTAAAGATCAAAGAGAGGGATTCACACACTGAATACACACACAATACACACGAAATCCACACCAAAATCCATCACATTGCAGCATCAAAACAGTTCATACACAAACCAAAGCAAGTTGGAGTTCATTGTCCATAACCTCTAACCAATCAAGCAAGCCACTTCCAACCTCTTGCACAAGCATAGCCAGGAGTTCTGTAAGTCTCCTATAATCTTTATCTTTCATTTTGATTGCTGTTTGCATCTCTTGCTTTGTTCAATTTCATTTTGTGCACAAAAAACCCCTTTTGAAACTCAAAAGGAATCTCAAAGTGGCCAAGCACTAAAACTGAGTTTTTACACTCCTTTTTTCCTATTTTTGCAAAGCTTCTTAACCCCCTTTAGGTTCTGAAGTTTGCTCAGGAGCAGTTTCTGAACTTCTGTTCAGAAACAGCTTCTGAGTTCAAAATTTCGCATACTTCGCAGAGCAAAGTATGTCCGCAGTGCGACCACATCAGAACCTGACTTCGCAGAGCCAAGTTCTGGTTGCTCTACGAAGTATGTGAAACTCAGAATGTGAATCAGGCATCCAAATGCCAAATTTTTGGGGTTCCAGCCTTTGATTCAGAACCTAAAGAGTGTTAAAATACATTTTTGTTCAAAACACATCAAGAATCATGCACAACTTTGGAGATTTTACAAGTTCGTGCGATACATTTTGAGTAACTTGCACAACAAGTTATGTTCTTCAATTTCCAAAACCAAACTTGAGCAATAAGCTAAGTTCGTTTATTTTCAAAACCAAACTTGAACAACCATGTTGTTCATGATTTTCAATCCAAACGCGAACTTAAGCCAAGCTTGCTCACTCTTTTTAAACCAAGCTCGAATTGAGCCGAACTTGTAAATTTTCCAAATTTGTGTATGTTTTTATGATTTTGTTCATCGTCCAAACTTGAACTACGCTTGTTCTTGAGTTTCAATAACTCAAGCAACAAGTAATGTTCATGATTTTAATAAACTCGAACAACAAATTTGTTCGTGTTTTCTTTTCTTTAAGTTTCCTAACCAAGTGCTTTGGTTCCCTTTGAGATTCCTCCGAATAACGAAACCAAACTTGAATGAAACGGGAATGGCTTGACGTATGTCTCCCCAAACCTCGGTTGCACGAATGCGTGACGTATGTCTCGTCGTTCGGGCAATCGTCATTCAACCTTTGATGCGTCTAGCACGCTCAACCTTCCTTTGGTCCCTCGTGGCCATTTCTAACCTTTCTTGGCCCTCGTGGTCAATCCGAACCTTTCGCGCCTTTGCGCGTTTATTTTCAACCATTTACGCCTTGCGCGAGTATATCGCCTCCGTGCGTTTGTCTTTTATCTTCAAACTTTTTACGCCTCCGTGCGTCTGTCGTTTATTTTTAAACTTTTTACGCCTCTGTGCGTCTGTCTTTTATTTTTAAACTTTTTACGCCTCTGTGCGTCTGTCTTTATCTTTTAAAAACATTTACGCCTTGCGCGAGTTTATCGCCTTAGCGTTCGTCGTCTTTATCATTTAAACATTTTACGCCTCTGTGCGTCGTCAAATCTTTTTAATTAAAACGAACCAACATACAAACTTTTTCAACCAAAGAACTACGTACGCTTTGAATTCTCCGACTACCGGGAGATACGTAGGAGCAAGATCGACATCTTGTCAAGCCCATTAATAAAAAACTTTTTTTTCTTTCATTTGTTTTTATCTCTTTCTTCACTTCACATTATATTTTTCTTTTCTTTATATGTTCAAAACACGCAAGTAAAACTTTGAAACATTTTAAGCCTAAGCCGACTGAGAGGTTCCCGTTGAGTACAACGGATGTGAGGGGTGCTAATACCTTCCCCTCGCATAATCGACTTTCGAACCTAAAATCTTTTTTCAAGGTAATTTCGAACTTTTTTCCTTTTCTCCCCGAAAAATTAAAAGTTCAGTCGTGATTTAAAATTAGTGATTCAACGCTTCCCAATAGCTTGATATCCGAAATTCGACGCGACAAAGAAGTTGCTTAGCCTTTCATACCAAGTTCTGGGAGCTTGTTTCAGACCATACAAAGACTTCTTAAGTTTAAAAACATGATTTGGATATTTAACATCTTCAAAACCAGGAGGTTGTTTGACATACACTTCTTCAGAAATTACACCATTTAAGAAAGCACTCTTAACATCCATTTGATACAAGATGATATCATGATTAACAGCATAAGAAAGAAGTAACCTGATTGCTTCCAGTCTTGCTACTGGAGCAAAAGTTTATGTGTAGTCTATTCCTTCTTGCTGGCTGTACCCTTGAGCTACTAATCTAGCCTTGTTTCTGATCACTTCTCCTTGTTCATTGAGCTTGTTCCTGAACACCCATTTTGTTCCAATGATGTTCTTCTGATCAGGTTTTGCAACAAGATCCCATACATCATTCCTTTGAAACTGATTCAGCTCTTCTTGCATTGCTACAATCCAACCATCATCAGCAAGTGCTTCATTAGCAGTTGTAGGCTCAATCATGGATAGCAGGCCAAGCATAGACTCATTCTGAGTGAATGCTGATCTTGTCTTTCTTGGACTGTTCTTGTTTCCAATGATCAACTCCTCAGGATGTGGAGACTTGTATTTGAATGAGGTTCTGATTGGATCAGCTTCTGAAGAACCATCAGGGATTTGTTCAGAACCATGCTGGTCTTGATTTGCTTCAGGAGTAGTGTCTTTATCAGAGAGTTTCTCAAATTCTTCATTGTTTTCAGCTTCTGAACCTTCATCAGAACCTGAACTGGGTTCAGCTTCTAAAGGCTCTTCTGAGATTCTGACATCTGCAAAACTCTCAACCAGCTCTGGTATTTCATTACCAGGCTTCTTATCATCAAACCTAATGTGTGTAGCTTCTTCAACAACATGTGTTTCAGAATTATACACTATGTATGCCTTAGATCTCTCTGAGTATCCTAAAAAGGTACCCTTTTGAGCCTTGGCATCAAATTTCTTTAGGTAGACTTTATTGTTTAGTATGTAACATGTACAACCAAACTGATGAAAATAAGAAATACTTGGTTTTCTTCCTTTAAACAATTCATATGCAGTTTTATTCAGAATGGGTCTGATGTAGATCCTGTTCTGAATATAACATGCTGTGTTTACAGCTTCTGCCCAAAAGTACTTAGCAATTTTAGATTCATGGATCATGGTTCTGGCCATTTCTTGTAAAGACCTGTTCTTTCTCTCTACAACTCCATTTTGTTGTGGAGTTCTAGGAGATGAGAACTCATGGAGAAATTCCATGGTCTTCACAAAAGTTTTCAAAAGGTTCATTTTCAAATTCCCCACCATGATCACTTCTGATTTTCAAAATTTTCAAATCAGTTTCAGTTTGTACTTGTTTGCAGAATTTGTAAAACACATCATATGTTTCATTTTTGGTTCTGAGGAATTTAACCCAAGTCCACCTACTATAATCATCAACAATTACAAGTCCATACTTCTTCCCATTGATTGAAGATGTTCCAACAGGACCAAACAAATCAATGTGAAGGAGTTCTAGAGGTTTAGAGGTGGAAACAATGTTCTTAGCTTTAAAAGAGGTTTTTGAAAATTTTCCAATTTGGCATGCTGAACACAGAGCATCTGAGTGATAATCAATGCTGGGTAAGCCTCTGACCAGCTGTAACTTGCTAAGCTTAGAGATGAGTCTCCAGTTAGCATGTCCCAGCCTTTTGTGCCAGACCCATTTCTCATCACTCACAGACAGAAGGCAAACTACCTTCTGCTGAGCCAATTCAGAAAAGTTTATTTTGTAAACATTGTTTTTCCTGCTGCCTCTGAACACTACAGACTTATCTTTGTTACTGATTAGAGTACATGTGTTCTGATTAAACAGGACTTCATAATTACTATCACATAATTGACTTATGCTAAGTAAATTATGTCTAAGTCCATCTACCAGCCAAACATTATCAATGTACAGGGAAGAATTACCTATCTTACCAGTACCAATGATCTTTCCTTTCTGACATCCTCCAAACCCCATAGTTCCTCCCTCTTTCAGAGTCAGGGTTTGGAACATAGACTTGTCCCCTGTCATATGATGCGAGCATCCACTGTCCAGGTACCAGGACCTTTCCTTTTCTTTGGATGTTAAGCATATCTGCAATTGAAATGATCTCAGACTTAGGTACCCAGATTTTCATGGGTCCTTTGGGGTTAGTCCTGAAAGGTTTTGGCTTCTTGTGTCTGAAGTTATGATATTCAGACTTGTTCTGATACTTTGGATATGGGTCCTTGTATCTTGAATAAGTCTGAGTTTCAGAACCTGAGTACTTCAGAACCTGAGTTCTCAAGGGTTTGGACTCAGATTTCTTCAGAACCTGAGACTTGAAGGTCTTTGGTTCTGAGTTCTTTAGAGTTTGAACCATTGAGCACTTTGGTTCTGATCTCTTCAGAATTCTGACTTTGTTTGCTTCAGGCACAAGGCAAGCTTCAGTTTTGGCTTTCTTAAAATAATTAGAAGCAGAAAACTGATTGGTTTGCTTTTGCTTGCTTTGCTTAACATTCTGAGATTGAGAATGTTTTATATTGACTGGTTTAACAGGTTTTGAAGTTTTAATAAACTCAGTCTTTGAAAAATTTGAATCAGATTTATTTAGATTCTGAGACTTACTAGTTCTAGGTTCTGAACTCTTCAGATTCTGAACATTTTTAGGTTCAGAGTCTGATTTACTCTTACTCTTAGGCTTAGAACCTTTTGGCTTAGATTTAGGCAAGGTTTTAACATCTGCCTTCATCTTACCCTTAGGTTCAGAAGATTCAGAGTCTGAGTTGTTCAGAACTTCAGACTTAGTCTCAGATTCTGATACTTTCAACTTCTCAGAATTATCAGAAGCAGGCACAAAACATATACCATTGCCTTTTAAAATATCTTCAGAACAGGGAGGTGAGTTTAATTCATTTGAAGGTTTGAATGAATCATAGCCAATGCCTTCACCTTTGTTTCTGATCATATTATACATTATAGAGGCAATTTTAGTTCTATTGAATCCAGTTAACATGAAATCCTGAAGAGCTATTTCCTGTTCATTAGGAACCTCTTCAGATTTCTTATGAGCCTCTTTTCTGAGTTCTTCAACTTCTTCATCATATTCAAAAATTTGATTCTGAAGTTTAAGATTTTCCTCAGACAACAAGTTATTTTGATTTTTCAAAGATTTAATTTCTTTTAACTTGCTTTTAAGATGACTCATAAGATCATTAACTGTTTCAATCAATTCAGGTCTAGAGAGTTCAGAATATACCTCATCTTCTTCATCAGAATCTGAGCATGATTCTGCATCAGAAGATGCAGTTGCCATCAGGGCCAGGTTTGCTTCTTCCTCATCAGATTCTGACTCATTGTCCAGATCATCCCATGTAGCCATGAGACTTTTCCTAAGCTTGTTTCTGAAACTGCTGGACTTTGAGCTGGACTTCTTTGCTTTCTCTTTGGACTTTTCCTTCTGAAGATCAGGACAGTCAGCAATGAAGTGCCCAGGCTTCTTGCAGTTGTAACAGCTTTCCTTCTGAATATCCCTCTTAGAACCAGAACCAGATCCTCTAAAGTTACTGCTTCTGTTAGAGAATTTTTTTTCTTTCTATTCATCAGATACTGAAGCCTTTTAGAAAGCATTGCAAGCTCATCAGCATCTGAATCTTCATCAGAATTTCCCTCAGGAAATTCTTCTTCAGATTCAATAGCTTTCAAAGCTTTAGCAGGTTTTCTTTTAGACTTTAGAGCTAATGTTTTTGGTTCTCTAACAGACTCATCCTCATTGAGTCCCAGTTCATGCACCTTGAGGGAGCTTATCAGATCCTCAATACTTAAAGTATTCAGATCCTTGGCTTCCTCAATAGCAGTCACTTTTGGTCTCCATTTGGATGGCAGACTTCTAAGGATTTTATTCACATGATCAGCTGTGGTATAACTCTTCTTCAGAATCTGAAGTCCAGAAACCAGAGTCTGAAATCTTGAGAACATTGTCTCAATATTTTCATCCTCTTTCATTCTGAATAGTTCATATTGCTGAACAAGAATGTTTGCCTTAGCTTCTCTAACTTTCTTATTACCTTCATAGTTAGAGCAGAGGGATGTGAATATAGCTTTAGCAGTTGATTTGTCACTCAGCTTCTGATACTCTGAATGAGGTAGTGAATCCACAATAATTCCTCTCACATTGTGATGCTTCCTATAGATCTTTCTTTCTGCATCACTCAGAGCTCTTCTGTTGACAGCAACACCTTCTTCATCCACTGGTATTGAGATTCCATCTTCAATAATATCCCATAGAGTATCATATATACCAATGATATGGTTGTACATTTTGCTTTTCCACCATGAGAACTTCTCAGGATCACCAGTAAACATTGGGGGTTTATTGTGTGACCTGGATTTTCTCTCATCAATGCCATAATCATATTGTACAGAAGTATGTCTAGGAGGAGGTGGAGGAGGAGGAGGAGGAGGTGAATCTTCATTATCAGACATGTTTTTCTCAGGATCAAGACTGACACACTGTTAAGTGTTAATATCAGAACCGGAGCTCTGATACCAACTGAAGGTGAGAAAAACACTCACACAAGAAGGGGGGGTTGAATTGTGTGACTCAAAAACTTGTTCTTTTCTTTTCAAAACCTTAACACAAGTTCAGAACCAGGTTCTGAACTGTGATCAGAAGTATATGCAGCGGATAACAAGTTAAAAGGAGAGTGAAAGAGAGAGACACACAAGATTTATACTGGTTCCTTCTCAATGTGAGAAGTAGTCCAGTCCCCTTGTTTTCCAACAAGAGAGTTCCACTATAATCAGTTCTGATTACAATTGCTCAATCACTAAGAAAGAGACTTCCAGTTGCTCAATCACAAAGAAAGAGGCTTCTATGCTCAACCACCAAGGAAGAGGCTTCCAATGCTCAAGACACTAAGTCAAGAGACTTCTCAATGCTCAAGACACTAAGTCAAGAGGCTTCTGACTCAGACCACAAAGGAATGAGGATACAAATGCTCAGTATACAGACTGAGACTTTAAGGACCAAACTGGTTTACAAGTAAAGGAGTTTGGGATGAACACTTGATAAAATATCAGAGATGTTCTCTTAATACAACACAGGTTAAGACTCTTAACCTTAAGAAATTCTAAGTTACAAGACTGAAGAATTTCTAAGAGTTTTGAACTTGACAGTTTTTACACAGAAAACAGAGCACAGGTTCAGCAATGTTGTTTCAAGAGTCTTAGACAAATTTCTTCTTCAAATCTTCTTCCTTTTATAGATGAAATATAGCTGTTGAAGATTTGCTTGATTTGAGGAAAGAGCCGTTGCAATTGAGCTAGGATTTCTGCAAATGTGTGCTGCACTTTTTCAAACAAAACAGAGCAGCAGCCATATTTGAAATGGCCTACCTTAAAAGCTGGAGAATGTTTGGGTCAGGGAGACAACTGTTCCATTGAGTTGCTCTGACACATCCAGGCATTAAATGTGCACAGTACTGGTCACTTTCCATGCCACATCAGCTTCAGAAGCTTCTCTGTGAACAGTGCATCAGAAGCTGCTGCATCAGAAGCTGCCTTGTACGGATCAGAAGCTGGCTTCAGACGTTGACTCTGCGTTGACTTCTTCAGAAGCACCCAGACATCAGAAGCTGCCTTCAGACTCAGAAGCTGCACTTCAGGAGTACCACTTCAGGACCACTTCAGAAGCTCTCAGTTCAGTACCACTACTTCAGGAGCACTTCTTCAGGAGCACTTCTTCAGACCCAGTTTCCTTCTAGCTTTGCAACATTGCTTCTTAGCTTTCCTTCCTTGCTCTAAGCTTGTTCTTCCATAACCATTCTTAATAAATAATCATAAAGCACATGGTTCTGAAAACACTTGAACAAAGCATTAGCAAATAACCAATTTTCTCTTTAATACTTTGTTATCATCAAAACCATAAAAAGAGATATGTTTACACATAAATGTTTCAACAATCTCCCCTTAATTCATAAGAGATTTGTTAAACACATTTTGTTCCAACATAATTTTGGAGGTCACTTACACCTTGATATTCGACATGTTCGAATTACGTCAACAATTAGAACAGGTGATAACCTTCACACTCAGGTAACGTATGGTTTCAACTGCTTTCACTATTGATTTTAAATTTTATATAAAATTATTTATTATTGAATTAAGAGCAAGTAAAAAAGAAAGTGAACAAGAAAATTTGAAAAGTCATACCATGATGCTAAACGTGGGCAGTTGAAATTGGAAGAAAATATAAAAAGCTATAAGCTATAAGCTCAAAAGCTACTTGAATTAGCATCTCAAAAAACGCTATAAGCTAACGAAAAAAACTTTTTACCTAACACGTCTCATTTTACAAAAACAAACTTATAAGATAGTCCAAAAAGCTATAAGCTAGCTTATTTGTGTTACCAAACACAGCCATAGTATTCGATAGAAAATTATAGTGTTGTTTGATCCATATACCAACCTTACTCAGTGAGATAACACTTATTTTTTAACTAGAATAGTGTGATAAGACTTTTTTTTTTAAAACAAGACTTGGTTGTTGTTGTATATATATTAGAGACCAATCTGCAATTCTTTTTTTTTTAAGGAAGTATGCAATTCTTTTTTGAAAATTTATATGATTCAATTTGCAGCATTTGAAAGTAAATAAGGATTAATGTGTAAATTTTGAAACATACAAGAACCAATTTGTAATTTAAAAAATTATTTGGATCAATTTGAGATTAACATTTTACAGCATAAGGAAGAAATTTTAAATTTTTAGCTTAGGTAAAATTTGAAATTGTCTAAATTTAGTTTAATGAAAATATACTTTATAAAATCTCTTAATAAAATTCCATCATCGAAACACTTTTAGGGATTAGGTTTCATGGATAATCATGCAATACAACTATACAAGGGACAGGGGTAACTCCCTTGTGAAATTATTGATGTAAAAATCATTTACCACCAACAAAACATGCAAGTAGATTAATGGTATATTATGTACAACAACTATTGTTAATTACACAATTTACACTCACAAATTGTAACTGCATTCGTTTATTTATTGTTTTATTAATGATGATCTGATAACTGCTTTTAAATTCTCTTTGCATTTATAATGTTTAAGTCACCCCAATCTGTATTTAAACCAAAATACTTACATTTAAATTACCAGTTCAAAAGTAGCAGGATAATGCTAAGAACACACAGAAGAAAAACAGTTGCAGAGAAAAGCAAAATATAATATAAAGATGAGTTTAGATACTATACAATGCCAAAGTTCCAGAACAAATCTACTAGAGAACCATGTACTATTAAGTTTCAAGAGGAATTCAAAATATATAAACCCCCAAAAAAATACTCCAGCTACAGAAGTTTAAAAGGGTATTTTCTCATTCTTCTTCAGTCAGCAACCAATTTCTTACCCACCTTCAAAAAAAAATCTTTGCCCTGAATAATTTTAGTTCACACTTGGTTTAGGTTTAAGTCCTGATGTCAAACGTACAACTTCATCTACAGCGTTATTATAGCCGGCTTTGTAATGTAATGGAGCTTCATCCTTAAGTTTTTTGATTTCAGCATTCAACTTGTCAACTACAATCTTGTGAGCATCGTCTTTTACTTGTAATTTCATATTGTCCTGCCCTAATTCTTGCAAAGTTTTCTTCAATTTGTTCAATTCATCTTCAAGAGTCTTCATATCAGCCATCTTCTTCTCATATTCAGACAACTTCTTTTTCAATTCAGTAACTTGTCCAACATAAGCCTCTTTTTCCATTACTATCTCATCAAACTTTTGCCCCATGACACGATGAAGCAAGGTCGTTCGAATGGAATCTACCAGGCTAGTTTGGAGTACCCTTATAAATTCCATGTCCTTAAATTTTTCAGAAAACCTTTCCTTAATGAAATGCTTATCAATAAGGTCTCCAAATGGGAAATGATTATCCCAGACCGATGTAGCATCACCATCACCACTACTAATGATGTCATTGAACACCGATATCCACATTTCATTCACCCCTTCAGAAGAACTGAGCTGGCTGCTTCTAGGAATTTGCACAGGAGGTGAAATGGAAATATTCGCCCCTTCAGAAGAACTGGGCTGGCTGCTTCTAGGAATTTGCACAAGAGGTGAACTGGAAACCTCTAGTCGAGGCCGTTTTACGATATTTATGACGGGTGTGGCAGGGGAATTATTGTACGGAGCTTCCTGTGGAGAGTTTCTTATCCGATCAGCCACCCTACCTTTTCCGTGGAAGTCACGTAACTCTTTCCCAGAAACTTCTTTGACAAACATTGTAGATGTTCTTCCTGAAAAATCAAAATGGAAAGCCATGTTAGAAGTAGAAAACATAAGAGAGAAAATTAATGAACATTAGAGGAAACTACTCAAGCACAGCCATAGGACTTCTTCATCATCCTCCAACTTAATAACAGAGGAAACTTTTTAATAACAGGGGACAACAATTGTTGTAGACCTAAAGGGGGGTAAATTGGACTCAACCAGAATAATTGAGCAGTAACTCGAGGCTAATTAGTACCTAGCTCCGATGCTAAAGAATTTAATTATAAAACCTTTACACGACGAAATACTAGCTGTGAGAATACCTCCTCGAGGGATGTTATTGATGTATAAATATATTCATCCCACCCATTTCTCATCCTCCTTACCATCAATTGCCTAACTCACAGACGCTAACAATTTCCGTGATACATTGTGCATACCACTTGCAAGCAAACAAAAGGGGACAAAAAAAATTATAGATTATTTTGAATTGAAAGCACACTTCCTCTATTGACTGAATTCCTCATGATTCATTTGTCAAATACAACACAGCAGATTGACATGCTCCAAAATGTTTTTGAATTAAATTCATCAACAACTTCTTACTTATAGGATTTAAACCTATTGCCAACGATCAATGAAAAACCAAAATCACCCATAGACAACATTTGACCGAGATATCATTATCTAAGAATATTGTTGTGCATACTATTATTTATGATCAAACTTTAAGAATATTGTTGTGCATATTATTATTTTTGATCAAACATATTAAGTATGGAGCAGAACCAAAAGGATTAAGATTTATGAATTTAGAAAGAGAAGAAAACCCTTCCCGGGTATGGCTTGGTAAGATGTCAATAATCGCAAGAGAAATCACTGCTTGTTTGGCTTATAGCCTCATACCGCATCCTCCAATTTTTCCGGAGAATAAATTTATTTAATGAATGTTTCTTACCTTGGGATGTTTATCATAAATAACAGGTAAACCACAAATCAACTATAAACAAACCTCAACTAAGAATACTATTGGTTAATACACATATAATAGTATAGATTAGAATATAAAGAAAACAGGACAGGTTACGACAAAGTAAAGGAAACAAATTTGACAAACAGGTAGGCATCACCCACAAACAGTTATGAAGACAGTCCACTAAATTATGCAAAAAAAAATAAAAAATATTGTTAATCCATTATATAATATTACCAAGGCAAAAACTGAATAAAAAATGGATGTTTGGACAACTCAAGAAGAGAAAAGCAACATCCTTTTACAGTTAGCATAAGGCTCACTAAAGAAACCTCTCGTGGAAAACTATGAATCTAATTGACCAGAAAAAATGGACAGAAACTCTTTAAAGGACAAGGAATGCACAGAAGGAAGAAAAAACAGTTTCATTCAACATGGAGTAAACCACCAAATTAGACCCTGACTTTGTATGAAGCTCTCAAATAGGTCCCCGACTTTAAGAATATTTTAAAAAGGTCTTCGACTTTGACAAATTTAATTCATTAGTCCTTCAAAGAATATGCTATGGACTAAATTGATAGTAAGTGGATAAACTTAGGGGCCAAATTGATAGTAATTTGTTAAAATATAGGCACTTAATTGATAGTGATTGATAAAAGATAAGGATTAACTTGACAGTTTAATTGAGTCTGAGACCTTTTTGAAAGATTCATAATCTTAGGAACCTAACTGAAAGTGCCCTGCAAAGTCAGGGACTACCTTGGTGGTTTACTATGCTTGAGAAATTCATCAGGAAACAAAATAAAACAAGACTATTAATGTTCATGAGAAAACCCCAATTCTAACATTATGAGACTTTTGAAGAGTATCTAAGCTATAAACAGTAAATATTTTTTAATTTTTTTAAATTTGGTATCCGAGAAAAGGAAGGACGGACTATTCCGAGGGGTTCAATCCCACCGCCCACTTGCAGATGGCCCATTCAAGGTCGGAGCTAAGCTCTGCATGAACTAGTCCTTGAAAATTGGCATCAAAGGGATCGAACCTGAGACCTTGAGAGGAGCACACTCCAAGGTCTCAAGCCAACGTCACCATACCAACCCAAATGGGTTTATAAACAGTCAAATCGTTTGATCGAACATGCATGAAAGAATTGAAATGCATGAAGAACTGAGTTCAACCTAATACAAGGAACTTAACATATATTCAATCTACCATATGCTAAACTAAAATCAAACAACAACAAAGTCAGAAATTGTAACACTTTTTAAATCAACACAACATATTGAGCTTAAATGCGCAATCATTAGTGAAGAAATGCATATGAACACATAGCCCTAATTTTTAGAACATGTTTATTACAACATCAAAAGTAGAAAAATCCATGAGAAGAAAACTCACCGAATCTTAGCGTGTTTCTCTCTCTTAGAGAGACGTTGCCTTGCAGTGTGAGGGAGTGAGTAAGAAATAAAGTGTCGTGTACTGTTTTTTCAGGTGATGTTTTCCCCATTTTACCCTCACAATTAGAACGTAATACCTACAATATCCTAAAAAGGTTTCTATTTGGGCCATGAAAATTTCCCTGAGGAATTTTTTGAGAATTGCTCTTTAGGCCCCCAGTGTTCCTCTGAAGTTACTCAGTTTCTATTGGAAGCTAGCTTTCCCGTGGGTGGTGTAGCTACATAGATTAATGCGCACAACTCTGTCTCTCCTAGAAGTGGGTTAGCTACTTCTCATTTTGGTTTAGGATTCTTCCTATACTTAGGTCATTTATGACACGTGGGAAGAGCTCGTGCAGCTGCTGCAAGATTTGAAAAAGGAATTGATCGAGATTCTAAGCCTGTTCTTTTCATGACTCCTCTTAATTGAGGCAGTACTGATAAAGACAATACTGAATGACCTAAACAAATCAGTGTGAAGAAGTTCAAGAGATCTGGAGGTTGAGACAATGCTTTTAAGATTAAAAGAGGTTTTAAGCTCCTTCGACTAGTTGCCTTTCGCATCCTCCAATCTTATATTCAGCCTTCTAAATATGACTCTATATTCGCAGATTCTGCCTTTCCATTCATTTGAGGATGCTCCACAGACGTGAAGTGTTGCTTGACTCTTAGGTCCTTGAGGATCTGCTGAATTCTTTTGTTTGTGAACTAATAAATCAAGAAAATTTGCTAAGAAAGACATATGTGACGTATATACAAATATTGGGGCGTTACAAACTTCGCTTGGAACAATCCCTCGACAATCTCCTTGGGCGCTTTGGCTTTCTTTGGGGAATGTTGTCGACGTCTTTAGGTGACGTACTTTACCAACGGGTTAACATTAATACTTAACCTTTTTTTTTTTTTTCTTTTCTTCATCTTCTTCCCCACCTTTTCATTCATTCCACCATAAAAAATTATTCCCTCTTCTCTCAATTCCAGATTCGAATCCCAGCAGCAACATCATAAATACACTATCCCTGCAAATTGAATTCATCTCTTGTCAAATCAAATAAAGAATGAAAATCAAATAAATTGAATTCATTGAATCGCAACAGCAACATTATAAAAACACCATCCCTGTCAAATCAAATAAAGAAATAAAAGGAGACATTATGACTAAACATCAAAATTTGTGTTCAAATGAAGTTAGGGTTTGGAAAATGAATTTGGGGGAAAGCCAAAATGCAATGAATCATGTTTAGAATGAAAATCGAAAACAAAAGTAAACCAAATCAGGGACTAAATTAACAACAAATTATATATTTCATGAACTATTTTGACATAAAGTAATATCCTTTAGGAATGAAATTGACATTACATTATATTTTTATTCCAAATCAGATGTATATGTCGCACTCACATAGGGACATGAGTTATGCCACGTCAACACTTAACGGTCAACAAACAATCAACTTAACAGTGGGGACTAAGGTTATAATGGATTAGATCATTCATGAACTAATTTGTAATTTTTATTGAATCAAGGACTAAAGTGACAGGAAAGTGTACTTTCAGGGGTTAAAGTGACTATTTACTCATGATTTGAATATAAAAGAAAATAATTGTAGAAGAATCAAACACGTTGAAAAGCATATGATATACATTAACTAAAGATGAGTTTATAAATACTGATATTTAATCCCTGTCTAAAAGGATCACAAAATGAAAGCCATAGAAGTTCAAAAAGCTTCAACTACACAAGGTTAAGGTCATTCATTACCTTTCAACATCCTTCATCTAGTTATACACTATACATTCTATCCAAAATAAAATTGAATAATATTAAATCATCCAACTTGGTCAAGGTTTAAGGTTTGGTATTGAAGCTAAAAACTGGATGACCGCCTCATTAAAGCCAGCATTGTGCTGCACTGAAATTTCATCCTTCAATTCTTCAATTTTAGCATTCAATTCTTTAATTTCAGCCTCCAACTTGTAAACAATACCTTCTTCGATGTGAAATTTTCGTAATATCTTGGAGTTTTCATTCTTCAAGTCTTCTTCTCTTTCCATTAATCCACTCTTTTCCAAGATTAATTCTTGAAACTTTCTCTTCAATTCCCCTACGTAATTCTCATATTCAGACAACTTCCTTTTCAATTTAGTATTCTCTTCAACGTGAGCCCTGCAGCTCTTTTCCAAATCACCAACCTTTTGCTCCATACAACGAGCAATCGAGACCAATTGACCAAGTGTTGCTTGCAAAACAAGGAAGCACTTTTCTAATCCACACTTCTCATATGCCTCACGATCCTTTTCTGTGATAAAATTGTCATCCCAGATTGATGTGCGGTCGCCATTCTCAGATGGTGTAGCCTTCCTTTTTCTACAGCTACGTTTTCCACGTGTCTTGGGATCCATTCTTTCTGAAAAACTAACATTATAAAAGATGAATTAAGGAGATATTATTGAATCCTCAAATAAGCAAGAGTTGAAGTTGCATAGCTTGAACAACAACCCAATAACTGAATCAAAACCTATGAAACATTTACCAAGGTACGAACATTGTCGCTTCTTGGTTTTCAATGTAACTTATACTTTATCCTTAGTTTTTCTCTAACATTATAAAAGATGAATTAAGGAGATATTATTGAATCCTCAAATAAGCAAGAGTTGAAGTTGCATAGCTTGAACAACAACCCAATAACTGAATCAAAACCTATGAAACATTAACTAAGGTACGAACATTGTCGCTTCTTGGTTTTCAATGTAACTTATACTTTATCCTTAGTTTTTCTCTAACATTATAAAAGATGAATTAAGGAGATATTATTGAATCCTCAAATAAGCAAGAGTTGAAGTTGCATAGCTTGAACAACAACCCAATAACTGAATCAAAACCTATGAAACATTTACTAAGGTACGAACATTGTCGCTTCTTGGTTTTCAATGTAACTTATACTTTATCCTTAGTTTTTCTCTAACATTATAAAAGATGAATTAAGGAGATATTATTGAATCCTCAAATAAGCAAGAGTTGAAGTTGCATAGCTTGAACAACAACCCAATAACTGAATCAAAACCTATGAAACATTTACTAAGGTACGAACATTGTCGCTTCTTGGTTTTCAATGTAACTTATACTTTATCCTTATTTTTTCTCTAACATTTCTTGTACTTGAGAGACTAAGCTGTGTTTAATATATCTCATTTTAGCTTCTTAAAAAAAAAAACGATTAAATGTAGATAAATAGTCATTGTCAGAATATAATGCTTCGAACTAACCGTAAATGTTACATAACTCGAAGCAACTAAGTTTTTGTTTTCTATGCAAATGCTAATAAATTAGTAATTCCTTATAACTTATAGGCTGTACATGATAGTTTCATAGGGAAAGGAATGACAAATCTTTGTGGGAAGAGGAGCAGGGTGAAAGGGAAGGGTGCGAAAAATTTAGAGAGAAATTTATTTAGGGAGTAAAAAATTGATCATGATTAATATATTTTAAATTTTGGAGTATTAATAAAAGAGAGAAAAGTTTTTAAAATAATTTCTAGAACCCTCAAAAACCTATCTCCAATACAATGTAAGGAGAAGAAATTATTTTCTAAATAGGTGGTAACAAAGAATAATCACTACAGCCACCGTTTCAAGAACCACTAAAACTGAACAACAGCCTTTTCAAAAAGATAAATAAAAAACTTGAGCAATAATATAGCAAAAAGCAACCCTAATTTAAAGAATAACTAATAAATGGAAAATGATTCTCGCAAAAAATAAATGGAAAATGATAAATGCAAAACAAAGGCAAAAATCTAACAATATGACATCATGATACACTAATTTAAAGGTTAAAAATTGTAACTCTATGTTTTAGAATGTGATGAATCATGAAATTGAGACGATAGAGAAAGAAAAGAAAACATAAAGGTAATAACAGGGATGAGAAAAGAAAAGAAACAAAAATGTAACAATATGGTATCATACACTAATTTAAAGGTTAAACATACACAAGGATGAGAAAAGTAATCTACACAGCAACAATTAAAAGCACTAACCGCAAGGAAGAACGATTCTTATTTCGTAACGATGACAGAATGGAGGCTTGAAGTGCAAATAAAAAAGAAGGAAGCTTGTTGGGGAAGGGATATTATGTAAGTGAAGTGACTAATTGCTAGTTTACTGACGCAAATAATCAACCCACGGTTTAGGTTTACTCGAAATTAAAAACATGATGATCCAACGGTTAAAAATTGAAAACATATGATGTGATAAATCCAATGTATGTCCTTAATTACATCAGAAAAATGAGTGGAGTAAAATAGATACAATACTATTCATTTGCTTTACGTCAGAGAAAGTACTTGAGTAAAATAGTATGATAATGTTCACCTATATTTATGTCAAATAAAGTAGTGGGGTAACTATTCACAAGAAAGATTAATAATATTTCTTTAGCTTGAATAAAGAAAGACTAATAATATTGGAACAAGGTCATTTTAGGGGAGAAGACTAATAGTATAAGGGAATACCGAGGGTTACCTAAAAAAAAGGGAATATCAAGGGAAATAATAATATAATATTGGGATGGGCAATTGTGTATATAATTGGAAGTGACCATTCAAATAAAAAATGGAGGAGGTACAATTATATATGGTCTTTTAAGTATCCTTTCCGGTCAATTTAATCTTCGATTCAATGAAAAACATGTGGTTTTGTTTAGTTCACTTGACTTTTTTGAAACAAAAAACAAACCAAACCAAACTATTGTGGTTTGGACTAGTTTAGTTTTTGTGAGACGACTCATAATTAAAAAAGTTGCCAACCAAACTGCGGTTGAGTGAAAATTTAGCCAGGATACATTCAAACCATATGTTGTTTTTGCAGTTTTTTGTTTGGGTTGGTTTGGTTTGCAGTTTTCTATTAGGTTGGTTCAATTTTGAACACAACTAAGTTGTACCTTGGCTTGGATAGCTGTCATGGAAGGACAATCTCGGTCCTTCTAGGGACATCTGTAGTCGTTTAAAGGACAGCTGTGAGTACTTGCTCTTTGGTATATTTGTGTCACGAACCATGCTGGTTGTTCACCTTTGGTCCCTCTTCTTTTGTGTCACAGACTATGTTGGTTGTTCACCTTTGGTCTGTGTTCTTCCGTGTCACGGGCTTCTTCGGTTGTGCTTATGTGGGTCTGTTAGCTATCATGCCTCAACCTTGTGGTCTCCATTCGTGAGGAGCCCTTTAGAACTTATTAATGGTTGGATGTCGGCCCATACCAGAGTAAAGAGGATCCTAAGGTGCCAATACCCGCAAATACATGCTCATTTTTGCATGTAATTATCCATATCCGTGTATATACCTATAATGTGAGTTTTTACCCTATCTGTTGTGAGTAATTTTTGCAGTTACCCACTAGATATGAGGTTAATTGACATCCTTACACCTAATGTTCTAAATTGATATATGATCATCTCATTTGTGTCAAATCCATTTATCTCTTTTCAATAAAATAAGGATCCGCTGATAATTTCTCTACATATTAAACAAACAAACAAAAAAATATTTTTCCTGAAGATGGTTATTTCATTTCACAAGTCTTTGATTTAATTATAACTTCTAATGCACTCTAGATCACATAATTTATTTATGGTTAACAAGTTAAATTTTAAACTTACAAGGCAATATATATCTTCAATCTTCGTAGTGTCATCCTTAGTCCTTACCTTTTATTTACACCTTGGATATTTGTTTTGTCATTGTTTCGAAAAGTTACTAATATTCTATTTATCTTTTCAAATGAGAGAAAACATTCCTACATCAATCCAATCATATGCCTTGAGTAGTCATTCTCTAAGTATAATAGTCTTTTCTTGACAGTCGGAGAATATCCCTTTTTGTGTTAGAAACTTTCTAGGTACTCATGATAATTTGGATCCTTAAGGGTAATTTTTCTTAATAATCATTTTATTAAGATAATACTCAATTTTGGTGTGACCAACTTTATTACGGTCAGTCTCTAAAATAAACTTCATTAAAGAACAGTTTCTTTAAATTCCTTTTATTACGGTAAGTGGTAAAAGTATTAAGTTATTTTATATATGAACTAAATTGATTGTAACTAGTTAAATATATAAAGCAACTTGACAGTTTAATAAAGTCATGGGCTAAACTGTCGGTAAGTGGTGTAATGTAAAAAATATTGGGATTACTCTCAAGATAAGTGGTAAAATTTAAAGAAGTCAGCAAAAACAATTAAAATACACAAAGGTTTCATATTCATTTAATACAAAAATCAAATAACAATTAATATGACGTAAATTAAAGTATGGTTCATATGCGGCAATACTGATAATATTAAAACAAAAATCCGGCGTTTACTTAGTTTTTTTTTTTTTTTTGACAAGCCGGCGTTTACTTAGTTATGTACTAATATTTGGACTATTGTGGATTCTAATATTTGACACTTATTTAGTGTATTCATCAATAGGAGGGTGCATGAGATGAATGATGGTAATTTGTAAAGATATAGGAACTAAATTAATGGTAAGCGGTAAAATGTATAAAACAACTTCATATAAGGACTAAATAGACAATAAGTGGTAAGATACATAAGAAAATTGTTCTTCTTTCAAAGGGAATTGCTCACTCCCACTAATCTGTCTAAACTATCCCCTACGTGACTTAAGTCACGTTCGGTAGCATCAGCGTGACTTAAGTCACGTTGAGTCAACATGAGTTAAGTCACGTAGGAACAAAGCCAACATGAGTAAACTCATGTTGGTTTTAGGTAAGTTAAGATTTCATCAATTTTTTACAAAGATGTTATTTTCTTTAATACCCCAAACGTACAATATGTTATGTTCATTTTTAAAAGCATGTCATGTCTTAGAAACAACAATTCATTCATGATCCAAAATAAATCATAACTAAAAATACACAAGTACGCGTAATAAATTCCAAAATTAATAGAATACGACAAATTTATTTAGTTTTAATTTCATCTCCATTCAAATAAACGAAGCGTTACGTTACATTCTCCCTAAATATGCGGTATCATCATGATGTTGGATTTAAATTAAATTTTTGAAAGTTTGTCGAAAATGTCGGCATTGATGTGTCTTATACTTAATGTAAAAATTTGGTAGTCTGTTTGAAAACTCAAAAGAATGAAAAGAACACAACACGTGTATTCTATCAAATCAACTTTATAGGTTATCACATCGAATCCCTTCACATATGATGAGTACTGACAAAAAAGAGTGCATTCCAATATATTATTTTGAACTTAATCTTATTGCCCTGCCAATTGACAAGTTTCAATTGACAGAGGAGCATGATCAAACACAAAACAACATCTTAGAAGTGCACTCCCTTAAGTCCCACTCATCTTATACGAAGGAATTCGATGTGAGAACTTATATAGTTGATTCGGCAGAATACATGTTGTGTTCTCTTCATTCTTTCGAGATTTCAAACAGACTACCAAACCTTTACGCTAAGTATAAGACACTTCAATGCCGACATCTTCAGCAAACTAACAAGAATTAAACTAAAATCCAACAAAATAATGACATAACATAATAATACTACCTAAACATCTTCGTCTGGCCGAATCAAACTCTTGAGAATATCTTCTGGTGATCTCAACAACGTAGCATCCATCTCGATCCTCGGGAACATGCTATGCTGACCAAATATCGAGAACATTCTGCTCACGTCGTCGTTAGTTAACTCCGTCCGACTGAACGCCAATTCCCCTATGAGTCGAAAGATGGACGTTCATACCAAATGTATTCCACCCTCCTTGTGTCTCCATGAATGAGTTGTTGGTTGATTTCATCAAGTCGATCCTTCAGTTCTTTTAACGTGGCATCGTCCCGAGCCTTGAACAAATTAGAGTTTCCACCATTGAAGCATACTTGAGCGTTGAACAAATTGTCCATTGTTTCAGATCTACACCATAAGAAATTAAAAACAATCAATGAAAAACTCATTCAAACATTTCATCAAACACTTGGAGTGCAAACTATACATAAACCCTAAAACTAAAAGGGCCCCCAGGAAATCCCTCCGGTCTGGCCTCCTCCTGAGCCACCTGCTGGGCGTCACCCTCCTGATGCTGAGGCCGAAGCTGCTCATACTGTGCATGAGGCTACAGGTGCTGTTGTGCGGGGTCCAATACCTGGATGCACCCGTCTGGGACGACGTCCCCTCCACATCCTCACTCCTACTGCTCCTAACGCACTGTCTCCTTTGAACAAGAGAGTGCGTAGCTGCCTTTTCGGCCCGTGCACTTTGTGTCATGCCCTCCCTACCTGCTCTCAGCCTGTCCGGTCTCTCAGACATATCTACACAACATAAAACAATGCAAAAAACCAATGATTTTCATAGGGACATTGTGTCATTTCTAACTAATTAACAACAACAATTCACATTGTACCCAAACTACCACATTGTGTCATTTCAATCTCTAAATTATCACATTGCACTTAAGCTCACTATAATCAACATTAGCAATTCAATTTCTAACTAATTTCATCACTAACATTGCAAAAAAAAATTCATTGAAACATTTTATCAAACACCTAGAGTGCAACATTAACACTATGAGTTCATTGTCCAATTTTCAACTATAAACTACCACATTTGAGTCAAACTTACTCTAATCAACATCTAAACTACAATTTCTAACTTATTTCATCATTAACAATCTTAAAAACTAACATGTAAATTGTAACATTCGGAGGCTCACCACACCCCACTCTGGGCTGGCCCCGCCGCGATGTACTCACGACCTTCTCCACCCCCCATGTGGAGTTTTTGCCTTCCGTGGGAATCGAACTCCGTACCTGAGGCTTAAGTACAAGTTCCTTGCATTCCCACTGTAGTACCCTAATTTTGTCCTACGCATTTTAAAACAAAAAATCAAAAAAATTCAAAGAGGGGAAAAAGTCAAAAGTCAACAAAAGTCAACAGAAAAGTCAACATTTCAAAATTGCTGACTTCGCAATGCGAAGCTCCCTTCGCACTGCGAAGTCTGCGATTTTTCTGCAGATTTTTGGTTTCTTGGATTTAATTCCAGAATTTGTTGCATATCATTTCCATAATTATTTTAAGTAGCATTCATGGCTAATTGGGCCAAGCAAAGCCAGAGTTGAAGGACTTGCCATTAATGCCAAGGTTGGAAGCTTTTTCTTCCAACCTAGCATGTGACAAGCAAGTGGGCTTGCCCTTGGGCAGCTCTAGTCCCTCCCAGGTGACCTGTTAACCACCACAAGGTTGCCAGCCACCTGCTTGAGGACTTTCCTCCTGCTTGCTGCCCCTAAAACCAGTCAAACCAACTGGGTTTTTTCACTTGAAAAGCCATGATTGCTACTCTGTTTTTGCAGCAGCTTTTCACCCTCTCACACCAGCCATAAGTAGCCTTTTCATCCCTCAATCTCTGCACAATACAGTGCACGTTTTCCTTTATCAACCATTGAGATTGCAAGGATTGATCCCCAAGCATTAGCCAATTGCAAATCAGCTTTGTTCTTCATCATTACCTTCTAGAATAAGTTGAATTTGTGGCTGAAATCAAGCTGGATCTTGCCCCTTGGTACAAGGCAGGGTTGCCTCTATCCATTAGCATTTAATGCAAAGGGATTCAGCTTAATCTTGGCCACAAATCAGCTGAATCAAGGGATTGTGTAATGATGACAAAGATTTGATCTTGGCCTATAAATAGGAGGCAATGCCCAAGGTTACAAACACTTGTTCAAACACAGAAAATACACACTTGTTCAAACACAGAAAACACAGCATTTTCAAGAGCAGAAACTCTACTCATTTTAGCTCACAAACCTCCACAAATAACCAGAAAAAACCAATCCACACAAAGCTTTCAAAGGTTCAAGTTCATCACAAATCCTCAAAACCTTTGTGAAAGCCTTCAACCAAATCAAGTCAAGTGCAGCTGGAGCTTTGCTAAGGAGTTCTGTAAGTTTCTAAGCTCTTCATCTTGCATTTTTAATTGTGTTTGCATAGCCATTTTGGCTCAAAACTCTTTGTCCTAAAAAACCCCTTTTGAATTCCAAAGAAATCCCAAGGTTTTCAAAACATCAAAATTGGTTTGTACAACCTTTTTCACCCCAAAAACTCAAAGCTTTTCACCCATCTATAAGGTCTTGAGTGTGTTCAGAAGTTGTTTCTGAACAAATGTTCAGAAACAGCTTCTGAACCCAAAATTTCGCATGCTTCGCAGTGCGAAGTCATGGTCGCAGTGCGACCATGACAGAACTCAGAACCTGAGTTTTTGTGTCAAACCAACCAATTTTTGAGGTTCTAGCCCCAGAGCTCAGAACCTAAGAGTTTTCAAACCCATATTCTTCAAGTCATAACAAGGTTTTTGTAACGACCCTATTTTCGTATATTGTATTTTTATATATTTTATTTTATGGATTAGTATTTAAAAATATTTTCTAGTAATCGAGGAATAATTATTTAGCGCGAAGATAAGTTCGTAACCGAGTTTTTAAGGTTTTGGGCCTAGAGAGTGAATAGTGTTGGGCTTTAGTTTATGAGTAGTAATAATCCTATGTGGATGGATGTAGTAAGCTTGGATTGGATTGAAGGGCTAGGATTAACCCTTGTGAGTTAGTAAAGATGGAGGGCCAAGATTCATTTGTTGGGATTATAAGATATTTTGTGGGAGTGAATAGTGTCATTTTCCTCCTTTCCTTGTGAGAAAACGTGGGAGAAGAGAAGAGAAGGGGAGAAAGAGAGCTAGGGCAAGAAGAACAAGAGGAAAAGCTTGAGATTTGCTTGGATTCAAGGTAAGAGAGTTAGTATTACAACATTACAAGTGATTGAGAAGGGGAGAATGTCTATTTCTCCATCCCAAACTTCTCCTCACTTTGTCTAGGTTTTGATAGAGAGTTTTTGTGGTTTAAAGTTGTTAATGTTTATGTTTTGCTGGTTTGAATGCTAATTGATGTTGTTGATATGATTTGTTGGAGTCATGGTGTTGTGGGTTCATATGAGAAGTTTATGAAAAGTTATTGTTTTTGAACCCTAATTTCTTTGATAGATGAAATCCTTGCATGGGATTGTTTTTGAATGATGTTTTATGTTGGAAAGTTGATTTCAACATGTTCTGGAACTTGGGTAACTATGAATGGGCTGAAATGGTGGAAAGATCACATTTTTTTTATGACTGTGTACTGATACGGTCGCTTGTAGCGACGGAACATCGCTTGTAGCGACCAGGCAGGATTATTCCCTGCCTATCTGCGCTTGTAGCGACCACATGGACGCTTGTAGCGACCATGCTCGCTTGTAGCGACCGAAGGTTCGCTTGTAGCGACCAAGCAGGATGATTCCCTGCCTATGCTCGCTTGTAGCGACCACATGCTCGCTTGTAGCGACCAACCCTGAACAGGCCTTCTTTGTTGAGTTGTTCTGGAGGTCCTGGTGCGCGCGGAGATGTCTTTTTGATATTGTATTCTTATAATACATTTTTGGAAACCTTGCCCACCATTTTAATCCATCTCTAATGTTTTCTAAAGATTATTTGTTTCAAGAAAGTTTTGAGTAGAACCCTAACTTGAGTGTGTGGGTGGGTTATCAAGTGTGTGGGTTTCCCTTTGAAACCCCTATTGTGTGAGACTTTGATGTGATTTGATTGATTTAGTTGAGATTGTTGAACTTGGTGAGTATATACATGTTGTGTCTTATGATTTGGCCATGAGAGCCTAGTAGTGGTGTTTGTTGTTGTTGTTGATGTTGTAATGATTATCAGAGAGCTGATAATTAGTTGTGTTGTTTGAGTTTGTTATTGTTGAGATAATTATCAGAGAGCTGATAATTAGTTGTGTTAGTAAGTATAGTGATAAGAGTATCATATATTTGCTAAGTGAAACATCATGCATTTCATTATTTGATGATATCCGGAGCGGATATGAAATCCAAGAGAGCTTGGTTATCAAGAGAGCTTGGTAAGGATATAAGTTTATCCGAATGATTTGGTACCACATGCATTAGAGAATGCATTTTGAGGCATGCATCCTAATTGACATTAGTGTGCATTTTAGAAATTATGTGTGCATAATGGTTAATGATGAGTTATTGATGATAGTTGTTGTTGATGAGTGTTATGTTTTGTCAATTATGTGTTGTGATTCTGTTATGTATAATAATGCGTTATTTATACATATTTTATTGTTTGTGATACTAACACTCTCTGTTTTGTGTTATGTGCTGGGTCATTGGGGATCCAGATCATCAGGTTGACGAGGTTATCGTAGAGGAGTAGCTTGCTGCTTAGAAGCTGCTTAGTGGTGAGGGTATAGCTTAGCTACCCTTACATTTTTTTTGTACTAGGTGTTGTATCCTAGTTAGAGTCTAGTGCTCTGATATTTGTAACACTATTTTGGGGGTATCTGAACTCGTATGTATGAATTTGGCAATGGCTTGTTGTAGAATTGCCTCTTTTGAAAATATTATGTATATATTTTTGTGTAATATATGCAAGCTTATTTGTAAGCATTCGTTGAGTTGTTTTCCGCTGCATTGTTTGTGAATCAAATATGTTTTGATTTAAGGTGATGTTTTATGAAAATGAGTTTCTTAATGTTGTAACTTCCTATGGCCTTAACGTTTTCTTTTATTAAAGTTAATAATCGGCGGTTAAGGGTTAGGGTGTTACAATAGTTGGTATCAGAGCAGGTCGATCCATTGGATCAATTAAGTTTAGTATACCCTTTGTGTAACCTGTGTTTTCTTAAACACTGTGTGCTCACTTCTGTTATGTGATGTTTGGTAGAGTGTGGATATGGCGCAACGAGCACTTGCGGACGCGATGGAGCGGATGGCTGATGCCATGGCTCAGGATGCTGCTAGTAGGACTGCGGATAGAGCCGCACAACAAGCTAGAGGAGGCGGAGAAGATGAGTTGAGACTCGAGAGGTTTATGAACAACAAACCGCCTATCTTCAAGGGAGGATACGATCCAGATGGAGCTCAGACTTGGTTGGAAGGGATTGAGAGAATTTTTGGAGCTATGCGTTGTCTGGATGCGCATAAGGTGTTGCTAGGAGCGTATGTTCTCCATGATGAAGCTGATCATTGGTGGGGAAATGCTAGTCAGAGGTTGGGAGCTGGTGGAGCTTTGATTACTTGGGCTCGTTTTCGGAGAGAGTTTTTAACCAAGTATTTTCCGGCAGACGAGAGGAATCGTAAGGTGATTGAGTTCATGGAGCTCAAGCAAGGAAGTTTATCTGTGTCTGAGTATGCGGCCAAGTTTGAAGATTTGTGCCGTTTTGCTCCTCATTACAACACAGTGGAAGCTGAGGAAGACAAGTGTGTGAAGTTTGAGAATGGGCTGAGGCCGGATATCAAACAGTTGATTGGGTTTAGCGAAATCAGAAATTTTCCAATGTTGGTGAATAAGAGCCGGATATGTGATAAGGATGGTAAAGCTAAGGCTAATTACTACAAAGCTGCGAATGAGAAGAGGGGAAAGGACATGGCTAGAGGTAAACCTTATAGCAAAGGTGGAAAGAAACCAGATGAAGGTGGGAGTAGTGGTAACAAGTTTGGAGTTAATAGGAATTGTTTTAAGTGTGGACAACCGGGTCATCGTTTCTTTGAATGCCCGAAGAGTGATGGAAGATGTTTCAAGTGTGGTGATCCTAACCACATGGCTAATCAATGCAAGAAAGGTCTAGTTTGCTTCAACTGCAAAGAAGCGGGTCATAAGAGCAATGAGTGTAAGAAGCCTAGAGCGGCTGGAGGAAAAGTGTTTGCTTTGGATGGTGGTGATGCGAAGGCGGACAACTTGATCAGAGGTACATGCTTTATCAATAATACTCCTTTGTCTGCTATTATTGATACGGGTGCTACCCATTCGTTTATTTCTATGGATTGTGTTAAGAGGTTGGGTCTTAAAGTAGAAAATATGTTGGGACGCATGGTTATTGAAACGCCTGCGAGTGGTTCTGTATCGACTACTCTAGTTTGTGTTGATTGTTCAGTCATTATGTATGATCGACTCTTTGGTATGGATTTAGTCTGCATTCCGTTGAGCGGAATAGATGTTATCTTTGGTATGAACTGGTTAGAATTTAATCGGGTTCATATCAACTGCGGTGAGAGGACGGTTACATTTCCAAGACCGGAGCCAGAGTTGTGTTCGAAGCTCATGTGTTGTCGAGAAGTGGTAAGATCAGTGAAGGCTCAAGAAGATGTGTTTGCTATGTTTGCTTCGTTGAGGGTGGAAGAGAAGATTGAGGTTGACGCGTTGCCGGTGGTGCGTGATTTCCCAGATGTTTTTCCAGATGACATTTTGGATTTACCACCCGAGAGAGAGGTCGAATTCGCAATTGACATCGTACCTGGCACTAGTCCAATTTCTATGGCGCCGTATCGTATGTCAGCTGCTGAGCTAGAAAAGTTGAAGGAACAATTGGAGGAATTGTTAGAGAAGAAGTTTGTAAGACCGAGTGTATCGCCGTGGGGTGCGCCGGTTCTGTTGGTGAAGAAGAAAGATGGTAGTATGCGTCTGTGCATTGATTACCGTCAGTTGAATAAAGCAACTATCAAGAACAAGTATCCACTTCCGAGGATAGATGATTTGATGGATCAGTTAGTGGGAGCCTGTGTGTTCAGCAAGATTGATTTGAGATCGGGATATCACCAGATAAGAGTGAAGGCGGAGGATATACCGAAGACTGCTTTCAGGACAAGGTATGGTCACTACGAGTACGCCGTTATGCCTTTTGGAGTTACTAATGCACCTGGAGTGTTTATGGAATATATGAATCGTATATTTCATTCCTTTTTGGATCGATTCGTGGTGGTCTTCATAGACGATATTTTGGTATACTCGAAGACGGAAGAGGAACATGCTGAGCATTTGAAGATTGTGTTAGAGGTGTTGCGCGAGAAGAGGCTTTATGCAAAGTTTTCTAAGTGTGAATTTTGGTTGCATGAAGTTAGCTTTTTGGGTCACGTCATTTCAAGTGGTGGTATAGCAGTGGATCCTGCTAAGGTAGAAGCAGTGCAAGATTGGGGAACGCCGGAGTCTGTTACTGAGATCCGAAGTTTTCTTGGTTTGGCCGGTTACTATCGGAGGTTCATCGAAGGATTTTCAAAGTTGGCGTTGCCGTTGACGCAGTTGACTAGGAAGGGTCAAGCTTTTATTTGGGATGATAAGTGTGAGCAGAGTTTCCAAGAGCTGAAGAGGAGGTTGACATCTGCACCTGTGATAATTCTGCCACATCCGAAGGAACCGTTCGTGGTTTATTGTGATGCATCGAAGATGGGTCTAGGTGGTGTGTTGATGCAGAGGGGACAAGTTGTTGCTTATGCATCAAGACAGCTGAAGATTCACGAGAGGAACTATCCTACGCATGATTTGGAACTAGCTGCTGTTGTGTTTGTTCTCAAGATTTGGAGGCACTACTTGTATGGATCAAGGTTCGAGGTTTTCAGCGATCACAAGAGTCTGAAGTACTTGTTTGATCAGAAGGAGCTCAACATGAGGCAAAGAAGATGGTTAGAGTTTCTTAAGGATTATGACTTCGAGTTGAGTTATCATCCGGGTAAAGCTAATGTGGTAGCCGATGCGTTGAGTAGGAAGTCTTTGCATATGTCTTCTTTGATGGCGAAGGAACTGAGATTGATTGAAGAGTTTAGAGACCTCAGTTTGGTTTTTGAAAGGACAACCAGAAGCGTGAAGCTAGGGATGTTGAAGTTGACGAATGATTTTCTTGAAGAGGTTGTGGAAAAGCAAAAGTATGATGTGAGATTGATGAAGCTTAAGACGCTCATCGAGCAAGGGAAAAAGGTAAACGTTGAGATCGATGAGAAAGGCGTGATGAGATGTCAAGGAAGGTTATGTGTACCTGACGTGCCTGAATTGAAGCGGATGATCTTGGAAGAAGGTCACAGAAGCAACTTAAGTATTCATCCTGGAGTTACTAAGATGTATCAAGATCTGAGGAAAATGTTTTGGTGGCAAGGGATGAAGAAAGAGATCGCCGAGTTTGTTTTCGCTTGTTTGACTTGTCAGAAGTCCAAGGTGGAGCATCAGAAGCCGTCGGGGCTATTGCAACCTATGTTTGTTCCAGAGTGGAAATGGGATAGTATTGCGATGGATTTTGTAAGCGGTTTGCCGAAGACGTCGAAAGGTAACAATATGATTTGGGTAGTTGTCGACAGGTTAACAAAGTCTGCTCATTTCATAGCTATCAAGACCGGTATGCTAGTACCGAAGTTGGCTGAGATTTATGTCGAGCAAATCGTGAGATTGCATGGAATACCGTCGAGTATTGTATCGGATCGAGATCCCCGTTTTACTTCAAGGTTTTGGGAGAGTTTGCAAGAAGCGTTGGGAACTAAGTTGCGGATGAGTTCTGCTTATCACCCGCAGACGGATGGTCAGTCGGAGAGGACAATTCAATCATTGGAGGATTTGTTAAGATCGTGTATTTTGGAACAAGGAGTGAGTTGGGAAGCTTGCTTACCATTGATTGAGTTTACGTATAACAACAGTTTTCATTCGAGCATTGGTATGGCACCTTTTGAAGCGTTGTATGGAAGGAGATGTAGAACACCTTTGTGTTGGTTTGAATCGGGAGAAAGTGTGATGCTTGGACCTGAGATTGTGCAACAAACGACCGAGAAGATCAAGATGATCCAAGAGAAGATGAGAGCATCGCAGAGTCGCCAGAAGAGTTATGCCGACAAGAGAAGAAAGGATATAGAATTTCAAGAAGGAGAGCATGTGTTTCTAAGAGTTACATCGACTACGGGTATTGGACGGGCTTTGAAATCGAAGAAGTTAGCATCGAGATTCATTGGTCCGTATCAGATTTTGAAGAGGATTGGGAAGGTGGCGTATAGGATTGCGTTACCGCCGTCGTTGTCGAATCTACATGATGTTTTTCACGTGTCTCAATTAAGGAAATACGTATCGGATCCGTCACATGTGATTGAGTCGGACGAGATACAAGTGAGAGAGAATTTAACAGTTGCAACGGTACCCTTAAGGATTGAAGGACAAGAGATGAAGAGGCTCAGGAATAAAGAGATTTCATCGGTGAAAGTCGTTTGGGGAGGCCCAGCCGGTGAATATGCGACGTGGGAGCTCGAGAGCAAGATGCGGGATTCTTATCCAGAGTTGTTTTCAGGTATTTTCGAGGGCGAAAATTCTTTTTAGGGGGGTAGAGTTGTAACGACCCTATTTTCGTATATTGTATTTTTATATATTTTATTTTATGGATTAGTATTTAAAAATATTTTCTAGTAATCGAGGAATAATTATTTAGCGCGAAGATAAGTTCGTAACCGAGTTTTTAAGGTTTTGGGCCTAGAGAGTGAATAGTGTTGGGCTTTAGTTTATGAGTAGTAATAATCCTATGTGGATGGATGTAGTAAGCTTGGATTGGATTGAAGGGCTAGGATTAACCCTTGTGAGTTAGTAAAGATGGAGGGCCAAGATTCATTTGTTGGGATTATAAGATATTTTGTGGGAGTGAATAGTGTCATTTTCCTCCTTTCCTTGTGAGAAAACGTGGGAGAAGAGAAGAGAAGGGGAGAAAGAGAGCTAGGGCAAGAAGAACAAGAGGAAAAGCTTGAGATTTGCTTGGATTCAAGGTAAGAGAGTTAGTATTACAACATTACAAGTGATTGAGAAGGGGAGAATGTCTATTTCTCCATCCCAAACTTCTCCTCACTTTGTCTAGGTTTTGATAGAGAGTTTTTGTGGTTTAAAGTTGTTAATGTTTATGTTTTGCTGGTTTGAATGCTAATTGATGTTGTTGATATGATTTGTTGGAGTCATGGTGTTGTGGGTTCATATGAGAAGTTTATGAAAAGTTATTGTTTTTGAACCCTAATTTCTTTGATAGATGAAATCCTTGCATGGGATTGTTTTTGAATGATGTTTTATGTTGGAAAGTTGATTTCAACATGTTCTGGAACTTGGGTAACTATGAATGGGCTGAAATGGTGGAAAGATCACATTTTTTTTATGACTGTGTACTGATACGGTCGCTTGTAGCGACGGAACATCGCTTGTAGCGACCAGGCAGGATTATTCCCTGCCTATCTGCGCTTGTAGCGACCACATGGACGCTTGTAGCGACCATGCTCGCTTGTAGCGACCGAAGGTTCGCTTGTAGCGACCAAGCAGGATGATTCCCTGCCTATGCTCGCTTGTAGCGACCACATGCTCGCTTGTAGCGACCAACCCTGAACAGGCCTTCTTTGTTGAGTTGTTCTGGAGGTCCTGGTGCGCGCGGAGATGTCTTTTTGATATTGTATTCTTATAATACATTTTTGGAAACCTTGCCCACCATTTTAATCCATCTCTAATGTTTTCTAAAGATTATTTGTTTCAAGAAAGTTTTGAGTAGAACCCTAACTTGAGTGTGTGGGTGGGTTATCAAGTGTGTGGGTTTCCCTTTGAAACCCCTATTGTGTGAGACTTTGATGTGATTTGATTGATTTAGTTGAGATTGTTGAACTTGGTGAGTATATACATGTTGTGTCTTATGATTTGGCCATGAGAGCCTAGTAGTGGTGTTTGTTGTTGTTGTTGATGTTGTAATGATTATCAGAGAGCTGATAATTAGTTGTGTTGTTTGAGTTTGTTATTGTTGAGATAATTATCAGAGAGCTGATAATTAGTTGTGTTAGTAAGTATAGTGATAAGAGTATCATATATTTGCTAAGTGAAACATCATGCATTTCATTATTTGATGATATCCGGAGCGGATATGAAATCCAAGAGAGCTTGGTTATCAAGAGAGCTTGGTAAGGATATAAGTTTATCCGAATGATTTGGTACCACATGCATTAGAGAATGCATTTTGAGGCATGCATCCTAATTGACATTAGTGTGCATTTTAGAAATTATGTGTGCATAATGGTTAATGATGAGTTATTGATGATAGTTGTTGTTGATGAGTGTTATGTTTTGTCAATTATGTGTTGTGATTCTGTTATGTATAATAATGCGTTATTTATACATATTTTATTGTTTGTGATACTAACACTCTCTGTTTTGTGTTATGTGCTGGGTCATTGGGGATCCAGATCATCAGGTTGACGAGGTTATCGTAGAGGAGTAGCTTGCTGCTTAGAAGCTGCTTAGTGGTGAGGGTATAGCTTAGCTACCCTTACATTTTTTTTGTACTAGGTGTTGTATCCTAGTTAGAGTCTAGTGCTCTGATATTTGTAACACTATTTTGGGGGTATCTGAACTCGTATGTATGAATTTGGCAATGGCTTGTTGTAGAATTGCCTCTTTTGAAAATATTATGTATATATTTTTGTGTAATATATGCAAGCTTATTTGTAAGCATTCGTTGAGTTGTTTTCCGCTGCATTGTTTGTGAATCAAATATGTTTTGATTTAAGGTGATGTTTTATGAAAATGAGTTTCTTAATGTTGTAACTTCCTATGGCCTTAACGTTTTCTTTTATTAAAGTTAATAATCGGCGGTTAAGGGTTAGGGTGTTACAGTTTTTGCATAATTTTGGCAAAATCACAAGTTCGTATAACCATTTTGTGGGTAACTTGCAAAGCAAGTTATGTTCCCAAATTCTCAAAACCACATGAACAAACAAGCTATGTTCATCATTTCAATCTAAACTTGAACAATAAATATTGTTCATGATGTTCAAAACTCAAAGATGAACATACACCGTTTACGTGCGCATTTTCGCAAAATGAGACGAACTTGCGCGTTTTTTTAGCAAATTTGCTAAACCTTCCCATTTTTGGGTTTTCAAACCATATGTTTTGACATACCTTGGGATTTCTAAAAGAATTCAATCCAAAAATATGAATGAAAAAGGGATGGTGTGACGTATGTCTCTCCATCGCCCCGATTGTACGAATGCGTGACGTATGTCTCGTCGCTCGGACAATCGTCATTCCTTTTTTAATATGTACAACCCTAACCAAACCAAATCTTGGCCCCTTGTGGTCAATCCAAGCCTTTTGGTCCCCCGTTGGCCATTAGACTCAACCCCTCGACTCGTTAGAGTCCACTCGGTCAATGTTTGACTTATATGAGTCCATTGTACCTCTCTTGGTCCCATATCGACCAATTCAACCCTCTACCCTAACGGACGTACCTTTTAACAATTCTAATGTGATTCGCGAACGAATGCTTAATAAGTCTCCAAGTGCGAGCATACAAGCTACGTTTAATCGCAAGAATTCGGTTAAAACATCGTCCAATTAAAATCAACCAACACACATACGTTTTTCTACCAAAGAACTACGTATGCTTTGAATTCTCCGACTACCGGGAGATACGTAGGAGCAAGATCGACATCTTGTCAAGCACAATAATAATAAAACCCTTTTTTTTTTTCGTTTGTTTTTATCTCTTTCCTCCCCTTATTATATTTTTAGCATAAATGAACACGCACGCAAAGTATTAAAAAGCAATTCAATCTTTAACCAAATAGAAGGTTCCCGTTGAGTACAACGGACGTAAGGGGTGCTAATACCTTCCCCTCGCGTAACCGACTCCCGAACCCGACAATGGTTGCGATGACCTAATCCTTATCCTCATCGTCAAAAAGGGTTTTATTATCGTTTCCCTTTACAAACAAAAAAAAACTTAAGGGTTTATCAACGTTCCCTTTACACAAAAACTTTGGTGGCGGCTTCACAAAGGCACACCTCCGAGCGTTCGAGGACGACCTCGGAGGATCTGCGCGTCTTTTTCCCGAGGAAAAAAACGAGGTGCGCACAGCTGGCGACTTCACTGGGGAGCCTGTTCCCACTAGCGAGTCAAGCCTAACCTATTTGGGTTAAAGACAATTGCTTTATTTTCTTTGCGTGTCATGTTTATTTACTTTATTCATGCATGTTATATTATGTTTATATTTGCTTTATTTGCTTTATATTCATATTATATATATCAAATGTGGGGGTTACTTGAGTGATGTTACTCCACATTGTTCGGGTTAATGCCGGACGTGTGAGGCTCTCTACCCGAGCTTGAGAAAAACACTAAGTTAGAAGGAGGTTGTGTGCGGAAGCCCGCGTTGACGTATGTCCGTGAGGTGGGATGTCCAACCCCGCTTAGATGAGATTTTCACGTGGAATTAATTGAAGTCATGTCGACGTATGTCCATAGACAACCCTAATTCCATGTGAGGTCTATGACTCTAAGGACCTCTTCTTAGGATATTTCACAATTTAGAGCCTACATGTGAGGATGGGGGAAAATTCCGAGCCTCCACACATTATCCATTCACATTCACTCGTGTTTGCTATATTATGTTTTATTTTATCAGGGGCAATCAGCCTTTATTTGTTTATTATTTGTTTTATGCATAACTATAGTTGGGGATATGAATGACCAATGGTTGAGGGGTAGCAAAATTTTCAAAAAAAAAATTCAAGTACTTCGCAGTGCGAAGGTACTTCGCAGTGCGAAGTACGCGAATTTTGTCAGCCCAGCTGACCTTTCATTTACTCCCTCTCAACCACTTTTTTCCACTATCTTTCTTTTTATTCCAAACATTTCTCTTTCCTTTAACTCTTAAAAAAAAAAAAGAGAAGCTTTTTCCATAACTTCAAAAAAGGAAAAAAAACTACCAAATCTAAGAGAAAAGTATACCCATTTTTTTGAATCTTCCCTCCATTAATTTCGTATCTTTCTCAGAACCAACAACCAGGTATGAACTCTTTTCTTCTTTCCCTCTGTTCATCTTTGATTCATATTGCAACTGTTTAGGGGTTTTAGGGTTTATGATCTTAAAGTTCACATATTAGAATTTAAGCTCATAATAAGTTGCATTTAGGCCTTAGTTTACTGTATTAAGTTGGATTTTAGCAAGCATGCATCATGGGTATCTGCAACTGGCTTTTTTCTTTCAAATTCCAAATTGTTTTGTTGAAAACCCATTTACGAAAATTTAAAGAAAAAGAGCTGTTAAAGGGTTCTTTTTGATACCCATTCGTTGATTCTGAGGTCGTTTAGTAACATGCATTGTATGTTAGAAGCTTAAGCCAAGAGGTGCAGGTTCAGATTTCTGGGTTTTTGCTGTCATGGTCGCAGAGCAAAGTTCAACTTCGCACTGCGACCTTTTTCTGGGCAGCCCAGAAATCTTCGAGTACCTTCGCACTGCGAACCTACCTTCGCAGTGCGACTGTAGCAGAAACAGAACCTCTGTTTCCCACTGTTTCTTCTCCGTTTCCCTCAATTCCACCTCATATCACTTTTAATCACTTGCAATCATACTGACTTTGCCCTTTTCCTTGCAGATGGCACCAAGACCAGTGGGGAAACGCTCAAGGGGTGAGGCATCCGGATCGAGACCGCAAGAGGGTTTTGACGCCTCACGCTTCCTAAGTCTTCGGAACCAGGAGAGATATGAAGAGCTTCTTGGCAGGACCTTCTGGCCGGAGAGGCAGTTCATCATAAGCGACAGGGGCACTTGGAGGGAGTTGGCCCGATTAATAAACCACCGCCAGTGGGGAGTTTTGGTGAACCCTCCCCTTAACCTCAACTACGACATAATCCGGGAGTTCTATGCAAATGCCATTCCCGTGGATCCAGAGGGGGAGTTTACATACCAGACCATGGTGCGTGGTCGGATCATTCGATTCGATCGCGACGCCATCAATACCTATCTCCGAAACCCTTTCCAATTGGAAGATGATGAGCTGTGTGCTTTCCATAAGCACCAGAATCGTGGTAATTGGAACCACGATCTCTATGCTCAAACCATTTTCCAATCCGGAAAGAGTTATGAGCTTAATGCAGCAGGGCAACCCACAAAGGCCCTCAGGGGCAACCTTACCACCTATGCCCAGGTCATTTTCCACCTCATCGTCCACAACATAAAACCTAAAAGCCATACCTCCTCCACCACCATGGATGTCACCCCCCTTATCTACTATATCCTCACCGGAAAACAAGTAGATGTGGCCAGGGCCATTTGCCAGGAGATTAAGATAGTGGTCGAGAGTGGCATCAAGCCACCGGCCAAGAAGATGTGCCCGCTTGCTTTCCCGGGTCTTATCATGGGACTCTGCCGGGACGCCCGCGTGGTTATCCCTCCCCAGGTGTCCGAAACCATTAAGAACCCCATTACGGACGAGTACATCTCCAGACACTGCACGGGGAGGAGAGCGAGGGCACAGCAGCCAAGGCCTAGGCCTCCACCAGCATCAGGAGATTGTCGCACTTGCACTTTCATATTGGAGCAGAATGCCTCCTCCCATCGATACATGACTATGATGCATGATTCCATGTATCGTCTTCAGAGGCAGCTAGGGAGGCCGACGGATCCTGATGATCAGATACCGACACCCCAGATGTTCGCAGCTCATGGTCGTTGGCCCGGGGATAGGCCAGGACATTCAGAGGCTGGAGGCAGTGGTACAGCGGCTGGAGGCCAGGGAGGAGATGATGAGGAGGATGAGGACGAGGAGGACGAGGATGAGGAGACCGAGGATGATGAGGCTTTCACTCCTTGAGTGACCCTTTTTATGTTTTCTCATATTTTGTTGGTCATGTTTGTGTCATTTTTCTCGTACACTTTTAGAGTTTCCTTTTGTTTGGTACTTTATAGCTATATTGATACTCTTGCTTTATTATTCGAGTACTTTTTGCTTTTATTACCTAGCATTTGCATCATAATCATGCCTATTTATTTTTAATATGTGTGATTGTTGAAATTTTTTTGTCACCTATTATTAATAATGTGAATTTGACAAATCTTTCTGCAAACCGAATAAGCCAAAGTTTTAACCATAGACAAATTGTAGTGATGAATGTGATTAATTTTCGCAAGGCTAAATGCATGTTTCCTATTTCTTTCCGTGATTTAAACTTGAAAGGGAAATGTATATTCCATACCAAATTACACCATACAATTCACGTTATTTAATATGTCTGTTCTATGAACCGTTTAGAACCAGCCAGATGTGAGGAATCCCTAAAGTTATCATAATACATATGCAGGAGATCGACATTTTTGTTTAGCTCGATTTTTTTATGTTAAATCTGAATTTTGTTTTTAATTACATAAAAGTGTTGACATGATCAAGGCATTTGTTTGAAAACGAGAGAAAACAATCAACCACAAACAGCCCACCCTGTGAGAAGTGAGTATTTGTTAAACCCCTTCGAGCCTAACAAATCAGAATTTTTGACTATGAACTGCCAACTTTCATAAGCTCAACTGCTTAATGAGATTGCCGGAGTTTGTAAAAAAAAAAAAAAAAAAAAATATATTTTCAGTTCATAGTCAAAATATCACTGAATTCTGATAATTTCCTTTCGATTTTTTGAACCCTTAAAACATCATGATTAGTGTCCCTTGCCAAAAGAAAAGGGAACATTCAATTAGGGTATCGTACCGAAGCAAAGGGGGAAAAAGGGGAGGAGTTGTGAAAGTTGGACAACGTTGGATTTCTTAAATTGATCTTGACAACCCAAGAAAAGAAAGAAAAAAAAGAAAAGCAAACCAAGAAAAAGAAAAAAAAGAGAGAAGAGGAACGAAAAAGAAGATCGATAAAACCCAAGAGTTGTCAAGATCAAAAGGAAAGTATTTGTGAATCACCAAAATGGTGATTTGAACAAAGAAAGGGGTAAGTTAGAAAGAATGTTCCCTTTTGTTTGGCCATTTGAATTCAATTTCCCCACATATGACATTTCTTTTGTAGCCCAACCAAATTACAACCCTTAAAGACCTTTTGATCAATGCTTTCATGTTTTTAAGAAACAATAATTGGATGGACATATAAATCGATCGGAATGTTAACAAAATGGCCCGATGAGTTTTCATAACCCCTCACTATTAATATTCAATTTTTTTATTTACTTAAATGAGTGATAGGTTGGTTCATTAATAAACATGTTGATAATTTGAGCTGTATGATATGATTTTTGTGTGGTATTCATGTCGACTTTTTCAGTACAATCTCGGAATAATAAGGGGGCATAAGATTGCGTGCGCAAATTTCATATGAATCAACCAAAGTCAAAAAGCCTGACCTCGCTCGGCAACCAAAGTCAAAAAAGCCCGACCTCGCTCGGCAACCAAAGTCAAATAAAGCCCAATTTCCATCTCCACCCACGATTTTAAACCAAAACCTGATTGCTCCCGGTGCACAAATCATTCAAAGCTCAACCATGCTCAACATCCTCCCTGCAAATCACAAAGAGCCCAATTTGTCTTTGATATCCTTCAAACACCTGACCAAAGGGCCCAATTGGCATCAGCAATCCCAAACATTTAAAGGAACTACACCTTTGGGGCAGGTCACTCCCCCCATTAACGAAATTCTTCCCAAGCGAAGTCTTTTACTTTTGTCGAAATTTCCATCTATGATAGTGTATATATTTCCAAAACAAAAATTACGTGGAATCTTTTATGTTTTTGAATAAGTAATACCAAGCACATTTTCCCTGAATTGTGAATACTTAAAAAAAAAAAGCGTGCATCAGAATCTATCCATAGAGCAGATGAAACTCGCAGGCCAAGCATGTTTAATTGCTAAAGGGATTTCTGAAGTACCCCCCATCGAATCAAGAGCCTGAAGAGACGATTCAAGCAAGGATGACCGACTAGAGCACAAGCATTCCCCAGCAGAACCATCAGTATGCTCCTCAGCGGTTTAGCACGATTCACCCAGCGGATTAACAATTCCCACGAGGGTCAAGTGGAGCAAAATTCCCCAATAAACACCCTGAACCTCCAAACACCAAACAAGGCTGGATATCGATCATGCTTCCAAAATGATCCTATAAGCCAAACCTCCTTGATACTCCCCAAGGAGTCTCAACCCCAAACAAAAGTCCAATCATTATTGGCAAAAAACACAAATTTTCGGGCTTAGGCTCGAACTACACCGGTTTTGATCCCATTTGGGTATGTAGGCAAAGGACCTCGTCCTTCCAAACCGACCAACCAAAAAACAAACAAAACACAAAAAGAGAGCCCAACTGTCGTGAACACGACCACAAACAAAGACCGACTCTGCTCGGCACCCAACCAACATTATTTTATTCATGCATGCATATTTAAAACCATTCATACACATGCATTTCATTTCATAAATCATGCATCCTCAACAAGGATCCTCCAGTGAGTATCACATATTCACCAACATCCATCAACATTCAACCAGGGGCACCTATTTAGGGTAAGACCGCAGCTCGTTAGGAATCGACATTCAGAAGCAGTACCTGAATAAGATCACCTAGCCTAGGTATCGACCTCTAGAAGCAATACCTAGAGTAGATCACCTCCCCCAGTGTATCGACCTTCAGTGTTAGCGGCTGAATAAGATCACAGCTCGTTAGGAATCGACATTCAGAAGCAGTACCTGAATTAAATCACCATCCTTAGGTATCGACCTCTAGTGACAGTGCCTAGAGTCGATCGCCGCCATCAAAGTTCAACCTCTAGTGACAGTGCCTAGAGAAGATCACCTCCATCAATGTCCAACCTCTAGTGACAGTGCCTAGAGTAGATCACCTCCATCAATGTTCCACCTCTAGTGACAGTACCTAGAGTAAACCACTACCCTCAGGAATCGACCTCTAGAAGCAGTGCCTAGATAAGATTACCTTCATTCCCCAGTGGATCTACCTCCAGTGTTAGCGGCTGGATACGATCAACCCCTACCAACCCTTACATTTGCATTTCGCGAAGGACAAAATTCGGGTCCTTCTTTTGTACTTAATTGATCTCCGCAAAGAGTTCATGATATGCCCTCGGCACTCACGCACTCTATGCGAAGACACAATTAAGTAGGGGCAGCTGTAGTACCCTAATTTTGTCCTACGCATTTTAAAACAAAAAATCAAAAAAATTCAAAGAGGGGAAAAAGTCAAAAGTCAACAAAAGTCAACAGAAAAGTCAACATTTCAAAATTGCTGACTTCGCAATGCGAAGCTCCCTTCGCACTGCGAAGTCTGCGATTTTTCTGCAGATTTTTGGTTTCTTGTGTGCGCACCTCGTTTTTTTCCTCGGGAAAAAGACGCGCAGATCCTCCGAGGACGTCCTCGAACGCTCGGAGGTGCCTTTGTGAAGCCGCCACCAAAGTTTTTGTGTAAAGGGAACGTTGATAAACCCTTAAGTTTTTTTTTTTGTTGTAAAGGGAAACGATAATAAAACCCTTTGACGATGAGGATAAGGATTAGGTCATCGCAACCATTGTCGGGTTCGGGAGTCGGTTACGCAAGGGGAAGGTATTAGCACCCCTCACGTCCGTTGTACTCAACGGGAACCTTCTATTTGGTTAAAGCTTGAATTGCTTTTTAATACTTTGCGTGCGTGTTCATTTATGCTAAAAATATAATAAGGGGGGGAAAGAGATAAAAACAAACGAAGAAAAAGTTTTTTATTATTATTGTGCTTGACAAGATGTCGATCTTGCTCCTACGTATCTCCCGGTAGTCGGAGAATTCAAAGCATACGTAGTTCTTTGGTAGAAAAACGTATATGTGTTGGTTGATTTTAATTGGACGATGTTTTAACCGAATTCCTGCGATTAAACGTAGCTTGTATGCTCGCACTTGGAGACTTATTAAGCGTTCGTTCGCGAATCACATTAGAATTGTTAAAAGGTACGTCCGTTAGGGTAGAGGGTTGAATTGGTCGCTATGGGACCAAGAGAGGTACAATGGACTCATATAAGTCAAACATTGACCGAGTGGACTCCGAAGAGTCGGGCGATTGTTCGATTGATCCACTGAGATCAAGAACGGGTACAATGATCTACTCTAGGTACTGCTTCTAGAGGTCGAACATTGACCGAGTGGACTCCGAAGAGTCGGGCGATTGTTCGATTGATCCACTGAGATCAAGAACGGGTACAATGATCTACTCTAGGTACTGCTTCTAGAGGTCGAACATTGACCGAGTGGACTCTAACGAGTCGAGGGGTTGAGTCTAATGGCCAACGGGGGACCAAAAGGTTTGGATTGACCACAAGGGGCCAAGATTTGGTTTGGTTAGGGTTGTACATATTAAAAAAGGAATGACGATTGTCCGAGCGACGAGACATACGTCACGCATTCGTACAATCGGGGCGATGGAGAGACATACGTCACACCATCCCTTTTTCATTCATGTTTTTGGATTGAAATCTTTAGAAATCCCAAGGTATGTCAAAACATATGGTTTGAAAATCCAAAGTGGGAAAGTTTAGCAAATTTGCTAAAAACGCGCAAGTTCGTCTCATTTTGCGAAAATGCGCACGTATTTGGCGTATGTTCATGTTTGAGTTTGAAAATCATGAACAATATTTATTGTTCAAGTTTCAATTTGGAGTATGAACATAGCTTGTTTGTTCATGTGGTTTTGAAAGTTTTGGGAACATAACTTGCTTTGCAAGTTACCCACAAAATGGTTATACGAACTTGTGATTTTGCCAAAATCATGCAAAAACCTTGTTATGGTTTGAAGAACATGGGTTTAAAAACTCTTAGGTTCTGAGCTCTGGGGCTAGAACCTCAAAAATTGGTCATTTTGACACAAAAACTCAGGTTCTGAGTTCTGTCATGGTCGCACTGCGACCATGACTTCGCACTGCGAAGCATGCGAAATTTTGGGTTCAGAAGCTGTTTCTGAACATTTGTTCAGAAACAACTTCTGAACACACTCAAGACCTTATAGATGGGTGAAAAGCTTTGAGTTTTTGGGGTGAAAGAGGTTGGACAAACCAATTTTGATGTTTTGAAAACCTTGGGATTTCTTTGAAATTCAAAAGGGGTTTTTTAGGACAAAGAGGTTTTGAGCCAAAATGGCTATGCAAACACAATTAAAATGCAAGATAAGAGCTTAGTAACTTACAGAACTCCTTAGCAAAGCTCCAGCTGCACTTGGTTTGATTTGGTTGAAAGCTTTCACAAAGGTTTTGAAGATTTGTGATGAACTTGAACCTTGTAATGGATTGGTTTTTTTCTGGTTGTTTGTGGAGGTTTGTGAGCTAAAATGAGTAGAGTTTCTGCTCTTGAATGCTGTGTTTTCTGTGTTTGAACAAGTGCTTGTAACCTTGGGCATTGCCTCTTATTTATAGGCCAAGATCAAATCTTTGTCATCATTACACAATCCCTTGATTCAGCTGATTTGTGGCCAAGATTAAGCTGAATCCCTTTGCATTAAATGCTAATGGATAGAGGCAACCCTGCCTTGTACCAAGGGGCAAGATCCAGCTTGATTTCAGCCACAAATTCAACTTATTCTAGAAGGTAATGATGAAGAACAAAGCTGATTTGCAATTGGCTAATGCTTGGGGATCAATCCTTGCAATCTCAATGGTTGATAACTGAAAACGTGCATTGTATTGTGCAGAGATTGAGGGGTGAAAAGGCTACTTATGGCTGGTGTGAGGGGGTGAAAAGCTGCTGCAAAAACAGAGTAGCAATCATGGCTTTTCAAGTGAAAAAACCCAGCTAGTTTGACTGGTTTTAGGGGCAGCAAGCAGGAGGAAAGTCCTCAAGCAGGTGGCTGGCAACCTTGTGGTGGTTAGCAGGTCACCTGGGAGGTACTAGAGCTGCCCAAGGGCAAGCCCACTTGCTTGTCACATGCTAGGTTGGAAGAAAAAGCTTCCAACCTTGGCATTAATGGCAAGTCCTTCAACTCTGGCTTTGCTTGGCCCAATTAGCCATGAATGCTACTTAAAATAAATATGGAAATGATATGCAACAAATTCTGGAATTAAATCCAAGAAACCAAAAATCTGCAGAAAAATCGCAGACTTCGCAGTGCGAAGGGAGCTTCGCATTGCGAAGTCATCATTTTTGAAATGTTGACTTTTCTGTTGACTTTTGTTGACTTTTGACTTTTTTCCCCTCTTTGATTTTTTTTGATTTTTGTTTTAAAATGCGTAGGACAAAATTAGGGTACTACAGCTGCCCCTACTTAATTGTGTCTTCGCATAGAGTGCGTGAGTGCCGAGGGCATCTCATGAACTCTTTGCGGAGATCAATTAAGTACAAAAGAAGGACCCGAATTTTGTCCTTCGCGAAATGCAAATGTAAAGGGTTGGTAGGGGTTGATCGTATCCAGCCGCTAACACTGGAGGTAGATCCACTGGGGGGATGAAGGTAATCTTATCTAGGCACTGTCACTAGAGGTCGATTCCTGAGGGTGGTGGTTTACTCTAGGTACTGTCACTAGAGGTGGAACATTGATGGAGGTGATCTTCTCTAGGCACTGTCACTAGAGGTTGAATATTGATGGCGGCGATCGACTCTAGGCACTGTCACTAGAGGTCGATACCTAAGGGTAGTGGTTTACTCTAGGCACTGTCACTAGAAGAAGACCTTTTGTTGGGTTTTCAATGGAAGATAAACCTAACGACCTTTTGTTGGAAGCTTTCTACTTAAGGGAAGGCGATCAAGACCCGGCATTGCTAGAGAGAATCCGGGGAGCATGGAGCCAAGTACGCAAGGGAAGGGTCGGCAAGAGAAACTGTGTCACCAAACCCCTTTATACTCAATGGGTGAAGGAGAGGGTCAAAGTAATCAAGTTACCCTTCGTGGTCACAAACCCTCCAAAACCTCCTACACCTAAACCTATTGCAATCATTCCCAACAAAGAAGTGGAGGACCTCAAGGCTAAAATTCAAGAACTCCAAAACAAAAACGGAGACTTAGAATTGAAGCACCTCCAAGCTTTAGGAGAGATTACTAGGACGAAGAGAGACCGTGATGAAGTATCACATTCTCTCCTAGTATGCCAAAAACGGCTAAGAACCTCCGAAGGGAAAAGGGATTGGATAGGAGGCGGCTTGGTTAGTGCGGATGCCAACCTTGTTGCCAAGGACGAAGAGTTGGAAAGAATTCTACATTCCAACCAAGAGCTCAAGAAGTTTGGCGAACTAGCCATCGAAGCTCAACGAAAATGGAGGTTGAAATTCCAAGAGAAAAATCAACAGCTCCAAGAAGTAGTGAAAGACTACAAAGAGCAGCTTCAAGCCGAACGCGTCCAGCGGCAAAGACATGAGAGTCTCTCTCATCAAGGGAGGCTAAAGTGCAATCTTCTCGAGGAAGACATCAAGAAATTCGAAGAGTACTTCGACAAGATTGCAAGAGCTCATGGGGACCACATTGCACAACTACACGATGAGATTAGAAGTGCAAGAGTCAAGCTAGACCAGCGCAAGGAAGTGATTGAGTATGTATGGCAAGACGCCACCCGATTAAGTGAGGATTTCACTAAATTGGTTGCATTTTCAAATTTGGTGATCACCCAACTTCCAAAAAAAGCTAGCGGAGGCCGAGATGGTCATGCCCTACTTTGTCATCCCTATGGAGATCCGGGAGTTTATGAAGTTCTGCAAGGACACCATAGATTTCTATAGGGAGGAGATGAGCAAAGCCGAGAAGCGAGCGGCTGTTTGATTTGTAATAGCATTAGTTACACTTTGTAAACAAATGTTATTCAATCAAATATATTTTGAAGCATAATCAATTTCCCGGTCTTTAATATTTCGAATTTGCTAATATTAATTGTGCACCTTTAAACTCCATAAAGCAAAATAATATAAAAAACGCATATTTTGCATACTCATAGCATACATACATCCACATGCATCTTCATGCATATTTTTCAAAAAAAAACTCATTCATTCCCATTCAAACAGTTCAAAGCAATCATAGCCCGAAAACCCCGAAAGCCCTCGGTCCAAGAACCAGATATTCAACACTCGTACGGAACACGAGCTAACAAACAAAGGATCATGGACAATTTGGAACAAACTCAAGCGGCTTTGAGAGAGGAAGTTGATGGAATGAAAGGGAAAAATGGATCAGATGCTAGAGTTAATGCAAGCTCTGTCGGCACGAGAAAGCCACCCTCGCCCAACAACGGATGCATCCAATGTGCAATGGCCTCCTTATGGTTTACCTGTGGGTTATACCCCACCCTTTGAGAATGAAGGTCAAGGACCACCTCCACCACCGCTCACAATCCCCGTAAGGAATGAAGAGCGTCGTCCTCACGGAACCTCCACTACTCAGCATGAAGTAATTCCCCATGATGTGGAGAATAGCCAGCTAAGGCAATCTGCTCCCGACACCACCCACCAAGACAATGATACCACCCAAATGTATCGAGTTTTGGAAGAGAGGTTAAAAGCTGTCGAGGGTTTCAGCTCATACGGTGCCCACAACGCCTTGGACATGTGCCTAGTGCCCGACGTGGTAATTCCTCCGAAGTTCAAAGTACCGGACTTCGAGAAATACAAAGGAATTCAATGCCCTCGGAATCATCTAAGGATGTTCTGTAGGAAGATGGCGGCTTACGCAATGAACGAGAAACTCATGGTGCATGTGTTTCAAGATAGTTTAAGCGGAGCGTCCTTAGATTGGTACATGCAGCTCGAGCGTACCCATGTCCAAACTTGGAAGGATCTAGCCGATGCCTTCCTAAAGCAATACAAATATAATTTGGACATGGCTCCAAATAGGATGCAACTACAAAACCTCCTGCAAAGAAGCAACGAGTCCTTCAAGGAGTACGCTCAGCGGTGGAGAGAACTAGCTTCTCGTGTACAACCACCGCTATTGGAGAGAGAACTTGTCGACACCTTTATGGGCACACTTCAAGGCCCATATTACGACAAGATGATCGGAAGTACGTCTGCCGGTTTCTCCGATCTAGTCATGGTCGGTGAAAGAATAGAAGATGGAGTGAAGAGAGGAAAAATCCAAGGCTCTTCAGAAGCTCAAGGTGGAGCTAGAAAACCCCCCAGCAACTTTCACAAAAAGAAAGAGGGGGATACAAATGCCGTTCTAATGGGTCCATCCTACCCGCCACAAAATCAAATGCCTCACTACCACTATCCTTATGTGGCAGCAGCAACGACTCAAGGGCGTTACTCACCTCAAGTGATTCCCGCAAATCCACCTCGACAACCAGTAGTGTTGCCGCAGCAAAATCAACAGCAACAGCAACAAGGCGGGTACCCACCAAGGAATCAGGCGAGCTCAAGGAACAATTACTATAATAGGCAGTTTGATCCTGTACCCATGTCTTATGGTCAGATCTTGCCATACCTAATCCAAAAGGGTATGGTCGAGACAAGACTACTACCACCAATGTCGCCACCATATCCACAGTGGTACGACGCAAATGCCAAATGTGATTTCCACGCAGGATCCGTGGGGCACAATATCGAAAACTGTAGGGTTTTCAAACACAAGGTGCAGGATCTTATTGACAAGAAGCTGTTATCCTTCAAAGAGGAAAGCCCCAATGTGAAGAACAACCCATTGCCGGGGCACGCGGGTCCCTCTGTAAACGCGGTGGAAGAACAAGAGGACTTTGGTCCAGTCAAAAGGGTAGCCAATGTTAGGACTCCCCTGTCAACCATAAGGGAGCGTTTAACCGGCTTTGGATTATTCGAGGAAATGCACGCCAACTGTGAAGCCTGCAAGGTCAACCCGAATGAGTGCAAAGAGTTGAAGAGCTGTCTTCAAGAGTTAATGGACCAAGGTTGGATCCAAATTGGCTACATAAAGGAGGGCACGGACATTGCTACCTTAGAGTCTAACGGCCCAAAACCTCTCGAGATCCCCTACCAAAGGAGAGAGGTACCAATGCCAATACAACCCATAACATTCCATGTACCTGCACCCTTCTCTTTTGAAAGCACAAAGAGGGTACCATGGAATTACCAACCTGTGGCTTATGTGGAAGGAAAACCACTAGCCAAAATCGAGCCCAGCATCACTAATATTACCGGTGTTGGAGGAATGACTAGAAGTGGTAGAGTCTTCGCTCCGAAAGAACTCGGGAAGACACCAGCTGTACTACCAAAGGAGCCGCTCAAAGAAAAGAGCGTGGAGGAAAAAGAGAACCAAGCGGGGCCTTCTCAAAAGACAATCCCGCAAAAAGAGGCCGAAGAGTTCCTAAGGATAATCCAAAAGAGCGAGTACAAGATCATTGACCAGCTAGGTCAAACTCCCTCCAAGATCTCCATGCTATCCTTACTACTCAGCTCGGAAGCACACCGGGAAGCACTACTACGGATCCTCAGTGAGGCCCATGTCACCAAGGACATTCCGGTGGACCAATTCGACGGGATAGTCGGAAATATTACCTCAAGTAGGTACTTGGGTTTCAATGGCGATGAGCTACCCGACGATGGGCACATTCATAACCGCGCTTTACATATCTCCGTGAAATGCATGGACCACATCCTCTCAAGAGTGCTAGTGGACACGGGGTCATCATTGAATGTCATGCCCAAGACTACCCTCCTCAAACTATCATGTGAAGGGACCGTAATGAAGCCCAGCGCCTTGGTCGTAAAAGCTTTCGATGGGTCAAGAAGAGCCGTCATAGGAGAGATCGACTTACCGGTCCAAATCGGACCTAAGGTTTTCACCATAACCTTCCAAGTCATGGACATTAATCCAACATATAGTTGTCTTCTCGGACGACCATGGATCCATGCGGCCGGAGCCATTACCTCTACCCTGCACCAGAAACTGAAGTTCATCATTGATAATCAAATGATTGTAGTTTCCGGGCAAGAGGACATGATGGTAAGCCATCTCTCATCTTTCCGTTATATAGAAACGGATGAAGAAGCTGTGGACGTCCCATTCCAATCTTTGGAAGTGGCAAATGTCGTGACATTGAGCTCGAAGCCCAAGGAAGAGGCTAGGACAGCCATGTCATCATGGAGGGCGATAAGAGAGGCCCTAGAAGAAAGCCGACCCACCGGATGGGGCAAGTTGGTGGACATACCGGAGAAGAAAAATCGCTTCGGGTTGGGGTATCATCCATCAGCCGAAACTTTCTCAAAGCCGCCAAAGCAAGGGGTCCTCCCCATCTCGGAAACATTCATCAGTGCGGGATTTATCCATGAAGATCAAGTGGCTCTACTCGAAGACGTGGACGAAGACGTGCCTGAGTTGGTGTACCGTTGCGCTTCGGATGAAGCTTTGAACAATTGGAGGGCTATCGCGATTCCCGAGATCATTACCAGGATCAAGTAATAAACCATGTTTGTTTGTTTTTTTTTTACTTTTAAATAAAAAAATCATTTAGCTCTGCCCAAGGCAAACGATTAGTCGTGTGGGGCCCCCATGTTTTAAAAGTTATTTACAATCATGAATAAAAGCAATCTTTTATGTTCATTTGAGTCTTTTTCTTTTTTGCATTTGTTTTAAAAAAAATTTTTTCTACAAAAAGCCTAAAAAAAATCATACTCATGCAGATCTACAAATCCACCCTCCAAAAACAACACTACCTTAAACCCTTATGACTTCGATTGCCCGATTAATCAAACGGAAGATGATGAAGAGGACGATTATGAACCGCCTGAAGAATTGTCTAGACTTGCAAATCAAGGGGATAGGGTAATACAACCTCACCAAGAATCAGTTGGAAAGGTCAACTTGGGGACCGAAGAGGATAAAAAAGAGGTCAAGATAGGAGCCTCCCTGCACGAGGATGTGAGAGAAAAGTTGATCAAGCTTCTGCAAGAGTACGTGGACGTATTCGCTTGGTCGTATCAAGACATGCCGGGTTTAGACCCTAACATCGTTGTACACAAGCTGCCACTCAAGCCAGAATGCCCGCCAGTGAAGCAAAAATTGAGAAGAACTCGACCCGATATGGCTCTCAAGATCAGAGAGGAGGTCAAAAAGCAGTTCGATGCCGGCTTCTTAGCCGTAACCAAGTATCCAACATGGGTTGCCAACATTGTGCCAGTTCCGAAGAAGGATGGCAAGGTGAGAATGTGTGTGGATTATCGGGACTTGAATAGAGCAAGCCCAAAGGATGATTTCCCGCTACCACACATCGACATATTGGTGGACAACACAGCCCAATTCTCAGTCTTTTCCTTTATGGATGGCTTCTCGGGATATAACCAAATCAAGATGGCTCCAGAAGACATGGAGAAAACTACATTCATCACCCCATGGGGAACATTCTGCTATAAGGTAATGCCTTTCGGATTAACAAATGCCGGGGCCACATACCAAAGGGCAATGGTGACTCTTTTCCATGACATGATCCATAAGGAAATTGAGGTCTACGTCGACGATATGATTGCCAAATCCCAAACGGAGGAGGATCATCTAGTCCGTCTACAAAAACTTTTCGAACGCCTAAGAAAATTCAAACTGCGCTTAAATCCCAACAAGTGCACATTTGGCGTTAGATCCGGGAAGTTATTGGGCTTCATCGTCAGCCAAAGAGGTATTGAAGTAGATCCCGATAAGGTAAAGGCCATCCAAGAAATGCCAGCGCCAAATACCGAGAAAGAAGTCCGGGGTTTCTTAGGAAGATTGAACTACATCGCCAGGTTCATCTCACACATGACAGCTACCTGCGAACCAATCTTCAAGCTGCTAAGGAAAAACCAAACCGTTCATTGGAACGAGGATTGCCAAGAGGCGTTTGACAAGATCAAACAATACCTGCAAGAACCACCGATCTTAATACCTCCGGTTCCGGGTAAACCCCTCATCTTATACCTAACCGTACTTGAAGGATCAATGGGTTGTGTGTTAGGACAACAAGATGAAACGGGAAGGAAAGAGCACGCAATCTACTACTTAAGCAAGAAGTTTACCGACTGTGAAACAAGGTATACTTCACTTGAAAAGACTTGCTGCGCTTTAGCATGGGCTGCTCGACGTCTAAGGCAATACATGTTGACCCATACAACTTGGTTGATATCGAAGATGGATCCCATCAAGTACATCTTCGAAAAACCTGCCCTCACAGGGAAGATAGCCCGTTGGCAAATGCTGCTGTCTGAGTATGACATCCAATATGTTGCTCAGAAAGCCATCAAAGGGAGTGTTTTATCCGAGCACCTTGCTCACCAACCATTGGAGGATTATCAGCCCATACAATTCGACTTCCCGGACGAAGATGTCGTAGCTTTGAATGACGAAGAAGTCACAAGCGATGATGAAGGGCCAGAACCAGGAGCTCAATGGAAGCTCGCTTTCGACGGCGCCTCAAATGCCATGGGACACGGTATCGGAGCAGTTTTAATCTCCCCAAGAAATGGATACCAGCCCTTCACAGCAAGGTTATGCTTTGACTGCACCAATAATATGGCAGAATATGAAGCATGTATCCTAGGCCTCGAAGCAGCAATTGATCTAAGGATCAAAAACCTTGAAGTATACGGTGACTCGGCCTTGGTCATCTATCAAGTCAAAGGAGAATGGGAAACAAAACATCCCAATTTAATTCCCTACCGAGCCTGGGTTGTAGAATTGATCAAGCATTTTGATGAAATCAACTTCCACCACATACCTCGAGAAGAAAATCAGGTGGCAGACGCTTTGGCTACATTATCATCAATGTACCAAGTAAATTTCTACAACGAAGCACCAATCATAAGGATGGATCGTAGAGACAAACCAACTGTATGTGCATCAGTCGAAGAGGGACGTGACGACAAACCTTGGTTCTACGACATCAAGCGATACCTCGAAGAGCAAGAGTATCCAGAAAATGTCTCGCACACCGACAAGAGGACCCTCAGAAGATTGGCATCCCAGTTCTTCCTCAGTGGAAATACCCTCTACAAAAGAAATTATGACATGATCCTACTCAGATGTGTGGATAAACATGAAGCGGACATGCTCATCAAAGAAATCCACGAGGGATCTTTTGGAACCCATGCTAATGGGCATGCAATGGCAAAGAAAATCTTAAGGGCGGGCTACTATTGGTTAACCATGGAAGCTGATTGTTTCCACTATGCCAAGACTTGTCACAAGTGCCAGATTTACGCCGACAAAGTGCATGTGCCACCAACTCCACTGAACGTCATGACTTCACCTTGGCCTTTCTCTATGTGGGGCATAGACATGATTGGAATGATCGAGCCCAAAGCGTCAAATGGACATCGCTTCATCCTCGTTGCCATCGATTACTTCACCAAATGGGTAGAAGCAGCTTCGTATGCAAACGTAACCAAACAAGTGGTAGCCCGATTCATCAAGAAGGAAATCATTTGCCGTTATGGTACTCCCCACAAAATCATCACCGATAATGGGGCAAACCTAAACAACAAGACAATGAAGGAGTTGTGCAAAGATTTCAAGATTGAGCATCATAATTCCTCCCCTTACCGACCAAAGATGAACGGTGCGGTAGAAGCAGCCAATAAGAACATAAAGAAGATCATCCAGAAGATGGTGACAACATATAAGGATTGGCATGAGATGCTTCCCTTTGCGCTACATGGCTACAGAACAGCCATTCGCACTTCAACTGGGGCAACCCCTTTCTCCTTAGTATACGGTATGGAAGCTGTTCTCCCCGTAGAGGTGGAAATTCCTTCGCTAAGGGTCTTGATGGAAACCAAGCTAGAAGAAGCTGAATGGGTCCAAACAAGGTTCGACCAACTGAATCTCATAGAGGAGAAGCGTCTGACGGCAATATGTCACGGACAACTCTATCAAAGGAGGCTCAAGAGAGCATTCGACAAGAAGGTCCGTCCTCGAGAGTTCAAAGAAGGAGACCTAGTGCTCAAGAAGATATTACCTATCCACAAAGATCCCCGAGGGAAGTGGACTCCCAGCTACGATGGGCCGTACGTGGTAAAGAAAGCTTTCTCAGGCGGAGCCCTGATCATCACCACTATGGATGGAGAGGAGTTCCCACTATCAATAAACTCCGATGCAGTCAAGAGGTATTATGCCTAAAGAAAAAAAGAAGAGAAAGAGAAAAGCTCGCTAAATCGAAAACCTGAAAGGGCGGTTTAGGCAATAGAGAGCGTCCTGCTAGATTGAAAACCTGAAAAGGCGGTCTAGGCAAAAATTAAGGACATCAAAAAAGGAAATACACCCCGGTGGATTGAAAAACTCGAAAGAGCGATCCAGGCAAAAATTAGGGGTTAACAAAAAGAAAGGCAATGACTGCAGCATCCAAGCTCCGGACAAGATTCAAGAGGAGAAGAATCGGCCTCGTCAGCATCTTCCAACAAACGAAAATATCGAAGTCATAAGGAAATAGCATGTGTTGTGCCAAAACCAACATTTCCTTTTTGCTTTTTCTTGTCTTTCTCTATCTCACTTCTCACTTTGTGTATTTTTACCCATTCAAGAGGCCAAATCTGCATCGAATAAATTTCCTTTTGTTATTTTATGTTCTCAGTAGCGCATAAAATTTTGTTTTATTCATAATGAAAATGCTTTAAAACATGGGGAATAAACAAAAGAATTTTCTTCCAAAAAAAAAAGAGAAAAAAAACAAACAAACTTTGCTTTATTGTGAATCTTCGTGAATTCTGAAAGAATTGCGGTAGTTCCCGCCAAAATATTGCACCAAAAGACTTATGCTCCTTAGCTAAGGCAAGTGCATAACTCGCGGCACGCGGAGCGCAAGAACCCCAAGGGTCAAGCGGAACAAAATTCCCCAATAAACACCCTAAACATCCAAACACCAACAAAGGCTGGATATCGATCATGCTTCCAAAATGATCCTTTATCCCCCATGAGCCAAACCTCATTGATACTCCCCAAGGAGTCTCAACCCCAAACAAAAGTCCAATCATTATTGGCAAAACACACAAATTTTCGGGCTTAGGCTCGAACTACACCGGTTTTGATCCCATTTGGGTATGTAGGCAAAGGACCTCGTCCTTCCAAACCGACCAACCAAAAACTAACACAAAAAGAGAGCCCAACTGTCATGAACACAACCACAAACAAAGACCGACTCTGCTCGGCACCCAACCAACATTATTTTATTTCATGCATGCATATAAAAACCATTCATACATATGCATTTCATTTCATAAAGCATGCATCCTCAACAAGGATTCTCCAGTGAGTATCACATATTTACCAGCATCCATCAACATTCAACCAGGGGCACCTATTTAGGGTAAGACCGCAGCTCGTTAGGAATCGATATTCAGAAGCAGTTCCTGAATAAGATCACCTAGCTTAGGTATCGACCTCTAGAAGCAATTCCTAGAGTAGATCACCTCCCCCAGTGTATCGACCTTCAGTGTTAGCGGCTGAATAAGATCACAGCTCGTTAGGAATCGATATTCAGAAGCAGTACCTGAATAAGATCACCTAGCTTAGGTATCGACCTCTAGAAGCAATTCCTAGAGTAGATCACCTCCCCCAGTGTATCGACCTTCAGTGTTAGCGGCTGAATAAGATCACAGCTCGTTAGGAATCAATATTCAGAAGCAGTTCCTGAATAAGATCACCTAGCTTAGGTATCGACCTCTAGAAGCAATTCCTAGAGTAGATCACCTCCCCCAGTGTATCGACCTTCAGTGTTAGCGGCTGAATAAGATCACAGCTCGTTAGGAATCAATATTCAGAAGCAGTACCTGAATAAGATCACCTAGCTTAGGTATCGATCTCTAGAAGCAATACCTAGATAAGATCACCTACCTCATTGTTCCACCTCTAGAAGCAGTACCTAGAGTAAACCTCCATCTCAGGTATCGACCTCTAGAAGCAATACCTAGACAAGATCACCTACCTCAATGTTCCACCTCTAGTGACATCCTAGAGTAAATCACCACTCTCAGGTATCGACTTCTAGAAGCAATACCTAGAATAGATCACCTCCCCCAGTGGATCTACCTCCAGTGTTAGCGGCTGGATACGATCAACCCCTACCAACCATTGCATTTGCATTTCGCGAAGGACAAAATTCGGGTCCTTCTTTTTTCTTTTTACTTAATTGATCTCCGCAAAGAGTTCATGAGATGCCCTCGGCACTCACGCACTCTATGCGAAGACACAATTAAGTAGGGGCAGCTGTAGTACCCTAATTTTGTCCTACGCATTTTAAAACAAAAATCAAAAAAAATCAAAGAGGGGAAAAAAGTCAAAAGTCAACAAAAGTCAACAGAAAAGTCAACATTTTAAAAATGATGACTTCGCAATGCGAAGCTCACTTCGCACTGCGAAGTCTGCGATTTTTCTGCAGATTTTTGGTTTCTTGGATTTAATTCCAGAATTTGTTGCATATCATTTCCATAATTATTTTAAGTAGCATTCATGGCTAATTGGGCCAAGCAAAGCCAGAGTTGAAGGACTTGCCATTAATGCCAAGGTTGGAAGCTTTTTCTTCCAACCTAGCATGTGACAAGCAAGTGGGCTTGCCCTTGGGCAGCTCTAGTCCCTCCCAGGTGACCAGCTGACCACCACAAGGTTGCCAGCCACCTGCTTGAGGACTTTCCTCCTGCTTGCTGCCCCTAAAACCAGTCAAACCAGCTGGGTTTTTTCACTTGAAAAGCCATGATTGCTACTCTGTTTTTGCAGCAGCTTTTCACCCTCTCACACCAGCCATAAGTAGCCTTTTCACCCCTCAATCTCTGCACAATACAGTGCACGTTTTCATTTATCAACCATTGAGATTGCAAGGATTGATCCCCAAGCATTAGCCAATTGCAAATCAGCTTTGTTCTTCATCATTACCTTCTAGAATATGTTGAATTTGTGGCTGAAATCAAGCTGGATCTTGCCCCTTGGTACAAGGCAGGGTTGCCTCTATCCATTAGCATTTAATGCAAAGGGATTCAGCTTAATCTTGGCCACAAATCAGCTGAATCAAGGGATTGTGTAATGATGACAAAGATTTGATCTTGGCCTATAAATAAGAGGCAATGCCCAAGGTTACAAGCACTTGTTCAAAGACAGAAAACACAGCATTTTCAAGAGCAGAAACTCTACTCATTTCAACCCACAAACCTCCACAAATAACCAGAAACAATCCAATCCACACAAAGCTTACAAAGTTCCAAGTTCATCACAAATATTCAAAACCTTTTGCACAAGCCTTCAACCAAATCAATCCAAGTGCAGCTGGAGCTTTGCTAAGGAGTTCTGTAAGTTTCTAAGCTCTTTATCTTGCATTTTAATTGTGTTTGCATAGCCATTTTGGCTCAAAACCTTTTGGTTCTAAAAAAACCCCTTTTGAATTTCAAAGAAATCCCAAGGTTTTCAAAACATCCAAATTGGTTTGTCCAACCTTTTTCACCCCAAAAACTCAAAGCTTTTCACCCATCTATAAGGTCTTGAGTGTGTTCAGAAGTTGTTTCTGAACAAATGTTCAGAAACAGCTTCTGAACCCAAAATTTCGCATGCTTCGCAGTGCGAAGTCATGGTCGCAGTGCGACCATGACAGAACTCAGAACCTGAGTTTTTGTATCAAACCAACCAATTTTTGAGGTTCTAGCCCCAGAGCTCAGAACCTAAGAGTTTTTAAACCCATGTTCTTCAAGTCATAACAAGGTTTTTGCATAATTTTGGCAAAATCACAAGTTCGTATAACCATTTTGTGGGTAACTTGCAAAGCAAGTTATGCTCCCAAATTATCAAAACCACATGAACAAACAAGCTATGTTCATCTTTTCAATCCAAACTTGAACAATAAATATTGTTCATAATGTTCAAAACTCAAAGATGAACATACACCGTTTACGTTCGCATTTTCGCAAAATGAGACGAACTTGCGCGTTTTTAGCAAACTTGCTAAACCTTCCCATTTTTGGGTTTTCAAACCATTTGTTTTGACAGACCTTGGGATTTCCAAAGAATTCAATCCAAAAATATGAATGAAAAAGGGATGGTGTGACGTATGTCTCTCCATCGCCCCGATTGTACGAATGCGTGACGTATGTCTCGTCGCTCGGACAATCGTCATTCCTTTTTTAATATGTACAACCCTAACCAAACCAAATCTTGGCCCCTTGTGGTCAATCCAAGCCTTTTGGTCCCCCGTTGGCCATTAGACTCAACCCCTCGACTCGTTAGAGTCCACTCGGTCAATGTTCGACTCGTCCGAGTCCATTGTACCCGTTCTTGATCTCAGTGGATCAATCGAACAATCGCCCGACTCTTCGGAGTCCACTCGGTCAATGTTTGACTTACATGAGTCCATTGTACCTCCCTTGGTCCCATAGCGACCAATTCAACCCTCTACCCTAATGGACGTACCTTTTAACAATTCTAATGTGATTCGCGAACGAACGCTTAATAAGTCTCCAAGTGCGAGCATACAAGCTACGTTTAATCGCAAGAATTCGGTTAAAACATCGTCCAATTAAAATCAACCAACACATATACGTTTTTCTACCAAAGAACTACGTATGCTTTGAATTCTCCGACTACCGGGAGATACGTAGGAGCAAGATCGACATCTTGTCAAGCACAATAATAATAAAACTTTTTTTTCTCTTTTCGTTTGTTTTTATCTCTTTCCTCCCCCTTATTATATTTTTAGCATAAATGAACACGCACGCAAAGTATAAAAAAAAAAAGCAATTCAAGCTTTAACCAAATAGAAGGTTCCCGTTGAGTACAACGGACGTGAGGGGTGCTAATACCTTCCCCTCGCGTAACCGACTCCCGAACCCGACAATGGTTGCGATGACCTAATCCTTATCCTCATCGTCAAAAAGGGTTTTATTATCGTTTCCCTTTACAAACAAAAAAAAACTTAAGGGTTTATCAACGTTCCCTTTACACAAAAACTTTGGTGGCGGCTTCACAAAGGCACCCTCCGAGCGTTCGAGGACGACCTCGGAGGATCTGCGCGTCTTTTTCCCGAGGAAAAAAACGAGGTGCGCACACATAACTCTAAGAAATAGTTCAGAACTGACTCATATCAGATTCTGAACTTAACTTAAGTTTTTGAGAAGAAAAGAAACCAAGTTTTTGTGTCCACACAATTCAACCCCCCCCCCCCCCCCCTTCTTGTGTGTTTTTCTCACCTTCAGGATGAAGTTAGGTGTTGGATTAAAGAGAGTTTCTTGAATAATTTTATGTATGTTGAATTTTTTTAATGATTTTGATGATGAGAGTAGGTGTTGTTGTTGATGGTGGTGGTGTAGTGATTAGATGATGATTGTTGTTTTTGGATTTTTTTTATTTTTTTTATGAATGTTGATGAAGGTGGTGTTAAAGATGATGAAGAAGAAATAAAAGGAAGAAGATGAATAATTTTTTGGATTTTTTTTCAGGATCTTTTGTCTTTTCGTTTTTTAGTTTTGGTCCCTCTACGAATTTTGTTTTTTGGTTTTGATCCCTCTAACTTTCTGACTCAGTGTCTGGAACAACACATCATCATTGTCTACCACATCACACGCCGCCACATCATCGTCCGTTTACCACATACTCATTTTTGTAACAAATGATGACGGTAGAGACCAAAACCAAAACGTATATAACTTACATGGTTTATTTTAGAATAAAAAAATATACAGGAACAAAAACAAAAAACACGCGAACTTACAGGGACAATTTACATATTTAAGCCCGTAAAACTCTTTATTTTACACTTGAGATGTTAGCTTAGCAAGAACTTAACCTTGTAACCTTATGCTACAAATTTCAAATTCATTCGGTGAAGGTTGTAAAATGACCATTTGTGTCACTTTATTTAGTAAAAATCCCCCTTCAACATTTTTTTTAATAAAAAACCTCTTTTATTTAATAGAGTTAAATATGTTTTTGGTACCTATAAATATTTTATGTTTCAGTCGCTCTAAATTTTTTTTCCACTTTTAATCCTGTAAAAGTTTTTCATCGCCACTTTTGGTCTCTACTTTTCAGTCAACTCATGTGTATCTTTCAAAATCTTGAATTTTGTTTTTCGCATTCATTTTTAATACATTACAAAATTCTCTCTTGCATTTAATTTTTTTTAACAAATGGGTGAATTAAATATGAATTTTTAGCTCTTAAAAATTCATGTTTTGTTAACAAATTCTAATTTTTTTGGGAGACATTCTTATAATATTCCAAACATTCATGCAAAAACTTATTATTTTTTTTAATAATACATGATCGTACCTGATCAGAAGATGACGTCCGACACAATGCTTTTACGGGTTTTGAGCAGTTGTGTTGACTCGAACGGCGGGGGGCGTGTACCCGCAGACACTCCGACGTTCAAGTCAGTGTTGAGTCAGAAGAAGGGGAGTGTTAAGGTTAGAAAGAGAATGTACCTTTGGGGACTGTTATGAGTCCCCTATTTATAGTGTGGATGTGCATGCACCGTTGTAGAACACACGTGTAGGTTCGACGGTTACGGATTTGTGGAAATCGTAACTGTCGAGAGAGAGAGAGAGAGAGAGAGAGAGAGAGAGATTCGCGAGGCACGTTTTGAGAGACGTTACCAGTCGTTTGAATGGGTCTCCCGTAATGCTTCGAGCACCTCCCTCACGAGGAGGGGTGTGCCGCGAGTAATAACCTAAATGTGGGGTTTGAGTTACTTTTGGATTGGGCCTGTGTTAATGAGTCTTATACATTTGCTCGGTCCAGAACATTACACATGATTTGACTAAAAACAGAGAGCAAAAATGATGATAGAAAACTTTTAGAGAACTAAAAATTAAAGAAAAAATGGATAGGTTTAAAATAAATTTAAAATATTTACAAGGATTAAACATATTTACACCCATTTAACAAATGAAGAATACCTTAATTCACTATACGATGTATATTTAAATTGAATAAAGTTTTCAATAGATGCTCCCTACCGACTCCGGTCTTAGTTATAAACAACAATACCTACACTATTACAACAAAAAAAAAATTAGTTAACTGTGATTGATCTTCATTTCATAAGTCTTGGAAGTCTGGGGACTGGGGGTATAGGTTGTTGGGACATGAAATGATTATGTGCGAGGTTTCGATTTTGATCCCTGCTGCTAACATTTCTTCATCCCCTGTATCAAACTAACTGCTAATTTTTGTCTAAATAAAACTTCCTCTCGTAAAAAATGCTTGTATTATAAAAAATGTCATCTACTTTATTACTACCTTCGTCTCTAATTATATGGTTCTTTTGGAAAAATAACGGGAATTAAGAAAATTAAAAGTGGTAATAAATTTGTTTTTATTTGCTATTGCTTTTACAATTTTATCATTTAAGAGAGATGATTAGTGTATGTTTTTAACATAATATTTAATGCTGATTGAAGAAAAAAATATAAAATAAATAGGGGTATGTTGGTAAAGAATTAATTAATGTACTTGGAAATACCAAATGAGTCTTATAAAAACAGGCAAAAAATTTTCTCAAAAGGTTCTTATATTTAGGGACGGAGGTAGTAGATCTTACTCCCTCCGGCCCTTTTTATAGGATTAATTTACAAAAATCACGTGTATTAAAAAAATTATTGGAGTAATAAAGTTGTCTCAAATGTGTGTGACTATTACTAAATTACCCTTAATTAAATATATATTTAATGTTAACTTTTCATATACCAAAACAAATTGATAGTATTAATAAGGGGTATATTTGGAAAAGGAGTAATTGATGCATCTAGGAATTTGTATATGGTTTTATATTTAGTGACAAAACCTTTTTGTAAACTATTTCTATAAATAGGGACGGAGGGAGTATTTTATGAACATAATAAAAGAGTCATTAAAAAAACATATTAGGTGTTTTTGAAATAAAATTATCAAATACGATGAAAGTTGGTATCAAATATACGTAATTTTGTATTTGAAAAATGATATTCGTACAATTATTTTAGAATAAATCTCTCATACTCTCATGTTTTTACTATCCCTCTCTCATTTTATTTATTGTTTTTGTCCCAAAAAGAAAAAGAAGAAAGAAAAAAAATATTGTCCCAAAAATTGTTAGTGTTTGTACAAATATCATTACTATTTGTGTTTATGTTGATAACAAAGGGAGTATACAAAGATGGATGATGTTAGCTACAAAACATTGCTCAAGAGAAAAAAGATATCCACAAAATAAAATGACCAAAAACATTAAGATTACTTCTGTCAAATTAACTCCTTCTTAATCTTTTTCTTTTAAAAAAATCAAACTAACTCACCAAAATTAACAGTGGCGATAATTAAACCTGAGACTTGAAGAGAAACACACTTTAAAGTCTCAATCTCTTATTCTTATAGCATGATGATCAGAGCAATCATGGAGCATAATAATTGTGGGAAAGAATAGAAACTAGCAACTGTTATGATATAAGCATGCCACCTTTGGACAAACATCTTTAGAAAGAGAAGAATACTTCATCAATTTACCTAGGAATATTACTCCATCAATTAGCCGTTTAGGGTATTGATTAAACCCCGTTGGTATTGCTAAGGGCCAAGTTGCGTCACACATTCTCTTCATACAACTTACCATGATTGAGAAATCACACCGAAAACCCATTTTTTACTACTTCTTTCTAAGCAAATTTTATATTCCGTTTGCTATGCAGCAGCCAATTGAGTAGTGCCCGACGAATACGGTGAAGCCTACATTACCTTTTCATGAATTGAGAGTAATTTATCTCTAATGATAAATATGATTTATTTCTGAAATGAAAGAGATTGAGATCACATGTTGAATGAAGGAGATGAAAAAACTTAATGTTTTTGAGATGAAAATGAAAATCAATTGTAAGAAAAAACCAAAATACATTCCCTTAATACATTACCCTTAATGAATTGGGGGTAAATTAACCCTAATAACAAATATGATTCGATTATGAAACGAATTGTTGGGTTTTTGTAGATTGGCTACATTTTGCAAAAACATCTACTAGCCAGATGCTGGGACAGATGCGGTAGCATATGGAACAACATTATGTGACTTGTGCTTTTCGCGCCAGCTAGCGCTTTATTTTTTGTACGCAATCTTCCAAAGATTTGCTTGAAGTTTATTTTCCTCTAGCTTGCTGATCAAGGCGCGTGTATCTGATTGAAGATCTGCTTGAAGTTTTATTTGTCTTGCTATTTTTCCACAAGATATCTTTCTATATTTGGAAGTTTTTTATTGTCTCTAGAAGATTGTTTCCGCTGGACCGGACAATGTCCACGCTCTATTTTGAAGCCCAAACCCGTGCTATCTCAGTGTTATATATTTGTGAAGACAAACCCTAGAAGGGTAACTAAAAACCGTGTGTGTTAGCAAAGCGTGTGTTTAAGGTTTTTAGGGTTTCTTTTGTTAATTGTGAGCCTTGCTTGTATCTCCCTGATTCAAGCTAAGGACTGAGTTTGTTTGAGTTGTAATTGTAAGCTGCTCCTAAGCTTTTAAGTACGGAGTGAGTATGTGTTATTAGAGTGTGTTTCTCTTGGTGTGTTTTGCGTAGTTGATAACAATACTGATTGTGCTGTTGGTAGGAATTGAGACGGGGTCTCATATCTAGGAGTTCCTAGATAGAGTTGACACTGGTAGGGTCTTGGTGCAAAGTCAAGTAGTGTGTCTGCGTTGGTCTTTTCACTAGAACTATAATAGTGGATTCATTCCTGGATTGGTATCCCCCAGAGTAGGAGAGTTGCTCCGAACTGGGTTAACAAACTCACTGTGTACTTTATATTTCTGCTGTGTTCCATTTAATTTGTGCTTTGTTACGCTGCGTTATTTTAATTGTAGTTCTGAGTAGACAGGTGTTCGGACAGTTGTGCCAACATTGTGCACATCATCTGTCAGTCAGGTTGCCAGGAATTTCAATTGGCATCAGAGCAGGCACCCTGTTCTGTGTGGGTGAGCTCCAGGGAAAGAATTTTCTGGCTTAATGGATAAAGAAGGAGGACTGGTGAACAGACCACCCCTGTTGGATGGGTCGAACTATGACATTTGGAAATCACGCATGACAGCATTCTTGAAATCTCTAGACAGCAGAGCTTGGAAGGCTGTGATCAAGGCATGGGTCCCTCCTAAAATAAAAGATGCGAATAATGTTGATACTGATGAGTTAAAACCAGAAGAGGAGTGGTCTACAGCAGAAGACACTGCAGCTATTGGAAACTCTAAAGCCCTGAATGCTTTGTTTAATGGTGTAGACAAGAACATGTTCAGGTTTATTAAACAATGTACTATTGCTAAGGAAGCTTGGGATATCCTAAGAACAGCTCATGAAGGTACTCAAAAGGTCAAGAAGTCAAGGCTACAACTGCTAACAACACAGTTTGAGAATTTGAGAATGAAGGAAGGAGAGAGTGTTCATGATTTTCACATGAATGTGCTAGAATATGCTAACACATTTGAATCCTTGAGGGAAAAGATGTCTGATGAAAAACTGGTAAGCAAAATCCTCAGGTCCCTGCCTAAGAAATTTGATATGAAAGTATGTGCTATTGAGGAGGCCCAAGATATTGGAAATATGAAAGTTGATGAGTTGATTGGATCTCTTCAAACTTTTGAATTGAAGGCTAATGAAAGATCTGAAAAGAAAGACAAGAACATTGCTTTCATCTCCAACACTGATGAAGATGATGTGGAGAGTAATTTAGATACTGATGAGAGCATCTCTGAAGCTATTGTGTTGTTGGGCAAACAATTTAATAAAGTTGTGAAGAGGATGGACAGACGCCCTAGGACAAATGCTCCGGACAACAGTCGCAGCATCTATAAAAATGTCAACAATCAGAGGAAACCTAGAACTGATGACAAAATCAATCAAAGCAAAGGGGTGCAATGCCATGAATGCGAAGGATTTGGTCACATCAGAACTGAGTGTGCAACTTATCTGAAGAAACAAAAGAAGGTGATGACTGTGTCTTGGTCCGATGAGGATGAATCAGAAGAAGAACCTGAAACTGCAAAACATGTGAATGCCTTGACTGGAGTGTGCACATCTGACAATGAATCTAGTGATGAAGAGGTAACATATGATGAATTGGCTGATTCTTACAAGGAGCTATGTCTCAAAAGTGAGGAAGTTTGTAGAACTTTAGAAAAACAAAAGAGGACCATTGCTCTCTTGCAAGCTGAGAAAGACAAACTTCTGAAAATAAACTCAGACCTCAATGATGAAGTTATCTTACTTACTTCCAAGATTGACAATATGAACAAGCAACTGCGGATGATGAACAAAGGTACTGATGCTTTGGACGAAATTCTGGAAATAGGACAGAAACCTGGAGATTCTAAAGGTATTGGGTTTGACTACAGATCCTTGCCTCAGCAGAAACAACTACCAGTGAGACAGTTTGTGCCATCTGTTAGTACTTATGATCATACTATGTCAAGACAGATGCCCCAGCATCAGGTGAGACAACAGGCATCTGGATATAGGCCCAGATCAAAAGGGAGGTATTATGGTTGGGTATGTCACTACTGTGGAAGAAAAGGACATATCAGACCTTTCTGTTTCAAATTATATGGTTACCCAGACATGACCTATTCACCAAGACCTGATCCCACAGTAAAGATCACCAAGAAGCAGTGGAAGCAAAAAAATGATAATTTCACAAGCAACACTGTGGATCCTAGAAAAATAGAACCAGAAGGTGATGAGATTGCTCAAATTGCTCATACATCTCTGAGAGTGTCATCCAGAAATGATTGGTACTTTGACAGTGGATGTTCCAGACATATGACTGGTGATAAAAATTACTTAACTGATGTTAAGCCTTATGCTACAAGTTTTGTGACTTTTGGGGATGGAGCTAAAGGAGAAATAAAGGGTGTAGGAAATCTTGTGGAAGAGGGTCTACCCAAACTTGATAAGGTGCTTCTTGTGAAAGGATTAACTGCTAAATTAATTAGTATTAGTCAACTGTGCGATCAAGGAATGAAGGTCAACTTTACAAAGAGTGAATGCTTAGTTGCTAACAGTGAAGGGGACATCCTGATGAAAGGTGTTAGATCAAAGGACAATTGCAACTTGTGGGTCTCTCAAGACAAAGCAAAGTTATCAACTTGTCTAATAACCAAAGAAGATGAAGTTAAGTTATGGCACCAAAAGCTTGGACATCTGAATCTCAGAAGCATGAAGAAAGCTATTGCTGAAGGAGCCATCAGAGGTTTACCAAAACTCCAAATTCAGGAAGGAAGTATATGTGGAGAATGCCAGATAGGAAAACAGACCAAGATGCCTCACCAGAAGCTGCAACATCTGTCCACATCCAGAGTTCTTGAGCTATTGCACATGGACTTAATGGGACCTATGCAAGTCGAAAGCTTAGGTGGTAAGAAGTATGCATTTGTTGTTGTTGATGATTTTTCCAGATATACTTGGATAAATTTCATTAAGGAGAAATCAGACACTTTTGAAAAATTCAAGGATCTTTGCTTACAACTTCAGAGAGAAAAGGATTGTGGAATTGTTAGAATCAGAAGTGACCATGGGAAAGAGTTTGAGAATGGTAAGTTCTCTGATTTCTGCATTTCTGAAGGAATATTTCATGAGTTCTCTGCACCCATTACTCCCCAACAAAATGGGATAGTTGAGAGAAAGAACAGGACTTTGCAAGAATCTGCCAGGGTTATGCTGCATGCAAAGAAGTTGCCATTTTTCTTTTGGGATGAAGCCATGAACACAACCTGCTATATTCATAATAGAGTGACTTTGAGAAAAGGTACATCTACAACCTTGTACGAGCTATGGAAGGACAGGAAGCCAACAGTGAAGCATTTTCATGTGTTTGGTAGTAAGTGCTATATTTTAGTTGACAGGGAACCAAGAAGAAAGATGAATGCTAAAAGTGAAGAGGGAATCTTTCTAGGCTATTCAACAAACAGCAGAGCCTATAGAGTATACAACTCCAGAACCAAGCTAGGTTGGAATCTATTAGATTGTTACTTATGCATACTAAAATTCAAGCTGTATCAGATGGATGTCAAGAGTGCCTTTCTCAATGGGTACTTAAATGAAGAGGTCTATGTGGAACAGCCTAAAGGTTTCATTGATCCAAGTTTTCCAAACCATGTCTACAAATTGAAGAAAGCCCTATATGGCCTGAAGCAAGCCCCTAGAGCTTGGTATGAGAGACTTGCTGAGTTTCTAATTAACAATGGCTATAGGAAGGGAGGAAATGATAAAACCTTGTTTGTGAAAGATGAAAATGGACAGCTGATGATTGCTCAAATATATGTAGATGACATAGTCTTTGGAGGAATGTCTGACCAGATGATAGAGCATTTTGTTCAGCAAATGCAATCTGAATTTGAGATGAGTCTTGTAGGTGAGCTAAAGTTCTTTCTTGGTCTTCAAGTGAAACAGATGGAAGATGCTATATTCATCTCTCAAAGTAAGTATGCTAAAAATATAGTCAAGAAATTTGGGATGAAAAATGCTGCTCATAAAAGAACTCCTGCTCCCACACATGTAAAATTATCAAAGGATGAGAAAGGTGTGGATGTTGACCAAAGCATGTATAGGAGTATGATAGGAAGTCTTCTATATCTTACAGCAAGTAGGCCAGATATCACATTTGCAGTTGGAGTGTGTGCCAGGTACCAAGCTGAACCAAAAATAAGCCATCTGACTCAGGTGAAGAGAATTCTGAAGTATGTGAATGGTACCAGTGACTATGGTATGTTGTATTCCCATGGGGAAAGCACTGTGTTGTTTGGGTATTGTGATGCTGACTGGGCTGGAAGTGCAGATGATAGAAAGAGTACTTCTGGTGGATGCTTCTTTTTGGGTAACAATCTTATATCCTGGTTCAGTAAGAAGCAAAATTCACTACTACAGAAATGACTTTTTACATCAGTTGAAAATGACTTTTTACATCAGTTGCCAACCGATGTAAGGTGGCTTGATGTAGTATGTGCACTACTTTTTACATCGGGTACGAACTGATGTGAAAACTTATTTTCTACATCAGTTCTATTTTCCACTGTTGTAATAGATGCACTTTAAAATTTGAAAACGGGGTTTTCACATCAGGTATAAGGTAAGGACAGATGTAAAATATGTGTTTTTCACATCAGTTCTAAAATCCACTGTTGCGAAATCTATATATTTTTTTTTAAATTGCTTAATAAATAAGCTTAACACTTGCTCTTTTCTTTTATATTAAAAATATAAAAACAAATATGGATAATTTTAATGCCAAAAAGGAAGTTATATTATCTAATTTGATATTACATAATCAATCCGCAACTTTTCACATCAATATTCCAAAATATATTAAAAAAAATACATATCAATACAATATATTAAAGAAAATACATATCAATTTAATTACAAAATGTTTTGTTAATCCTTCTAGTTTCTGAGCATGCTTGTGCTGCAATAGTCTTTTTCTATCCTCTTTCTTCTGAGCAAAATCAACATACAGTGGTTTGCCATGGAACATGCACCCTTTAGCATATAACATCAACTTAATTGATGCATAAGCACTAATATAACTTCTAACTTGGTAACATTTTTCTATCCAAAAAAATAATAATGAAACTTAACCAAAGTAGTGTAGAGAACATGGACCTAAATGGACTTGTTACTTGGATAAAAATATTTTAATATCATTAAAAAGTTTCTTAAAAGGAAGTAAGGAACATGGATGTAAATTTTCTAGATCAGAACTTCAATCAAAATTCAGTACACAAAAAATAACATTTAACATATATCCAATCTCTCAAATTATAATCCAATAAATATACATAACATGCAGTGTTATTCGAACAACATAGTGAGCATTTTTCTCAAATTTCATAGTACTACTAATACATATCTAGGCAAAAAATGATACAAGGCCAAAACATTCTAATCTATCACCTTGGTGGCTTACAGATTCAAAGCAACTTAACTCACCATTAAAACTGTTCACAGACTTATATTAGTCTTTAAATGTTTTCATTTTTACAAGTGGTAATTTCTTACCTGATAACCAGAGTACGAGCAGTAAAATGGGCAAGAACCTGAGTAAGAGCCTCTATATTTGTCAGCAAAATCAAACAACTGCAAAACATATTTAATTATTAGTAAATTTTGTTCAATTTAATACATAAAAACTCTTCAATGCAAATCTCACATGTTTCTTAAGGCTGTTTAATTATACAAAATCGAAATGGAAATATCAACTCTTGATCAATGGATTATAGAGCCAATTGATCATCGTGATTCATTAATGAGAATAAAACATGTTAGTTGAATTGCTTACAGATTTTGCCTGGCTTAATAGCTTGGATGAATAATTGATATCTGTTTTCTTAAAGACAATTGAAGCAGCAGAAAGAGCGGCAGTAGCCTCAGCTGCAGCCTCAGTTCCAGGGGAATTTGAATCAATCTTGTAAGTTGTTCTTGGTGTATCCATGTCTTCTGGACGCTCCCAACAATTATGATCTGCGTTTCCATCTCCCACCTAGCAATCACACCAATATTTGATTATAAAACTAATCAGCATGCAACACAACGCACACATATATGTATACATTATATATCTAAATGTGACATGCACTAATAAGTAATAATTAAGTACTTAGTTATCATATGATATATGGAATCAAACCTGTGTAAAGAGCGTGGTTGGGGAAGTGTGAGCTTTAAGTATGAAATCTGCACCCCAACGAAAACAGCAGTTAATTGAAGGCACAAAAAACATAGACTTCAAATCACAACATATATAGATATGAATGATGGCAAATTTTAACAAACTGTAAAATAATTTCACATACATCTGCTTATCTCTCACAGTAGAGCCATTCATTTTCTGGATAGCATCATTTGCATTCTCCTCTGAATCAAACTGGATAATAGATTTCAACTGTAAAGTGAGTTCGTTTTACAAAAAAAGTATCTCAACTGCAGAATCAAACTGGATAACAAACTGTAAAGTTATCTCAACTGCAGAATTCGGTTTAGAAACTAAATCAAACATAATCACCAGAAATTTCAATAATAAGTGAGTTCGTTCTTAACTAAACAAAATATCTCAGATTATCTTTAAAAAGTACTCTAGTTTTTTACAAAAAAAAGAAGATTAACAAACTACATATAAATCCTAAGCTTTAAGAAACGCACTTCACACACCTAAATCACCACGCATTAAGAAAACTACAAGTCCGTTCAAAATTTTAATCTCTCTACAAATGTCAAATCAAACTACTGCGGTAACCAGACATCTAGATTGGCGGTTTAAACTAAATTGGACTTCAAGATATCAATAAACCAGCCAAATCAAACTACTGCAAGGTTCAAATCAGCAAAATCAGACTTCAAATGTTGTTTAGCCAAATATCATTGCCAGCTACACTAACTTATTAATAAAACATTTACGCACCGCGGGTAACAAAACAAGCATACAAGCATACAAGTAACAAATGCTTCTTCAGCCTAAGGCTTCAGTAACTTCCCACACCATTGAAGAGGATATTAGAAGAACAATACATATACTAAGGTTACAAGATTGACATAGCTATAATAGATTGTGCCTTATCAGAGAATTAATTGTCAAAATAAGATCTGCCACAGATTTATCATTTGCATAATAGAGCCACTTTCACATATTGCACTCTTTGCATAACTGTACATACCAGAATCTCATAGCTCTATTAAAATTTTACCCTTTCACATAGACAATTTAAGTCGATTGAATACTTACAATTTTATCGGCAATATGTGTTTCTTCTGACATGTACTCTCCTGACGACTTTTGTCGTGTCGGCCTTATCCACTTCTCATGGCGTTTTGGTGGAGATTTGACCATATCCAGTTACGAGAACACTATAAAAATGAAAACACAATCACTAAGTAGCTTATTATATCAAAATGAAAAAAAAAATACTAATTACCTTAATATAGCAACAACATGCAGCAAAAATAAAACAATTACTATCTAGCTTATTAAAAGCTTATTAGCTTAATTCAAAATTTCTCCAATTTCATCACCAAATAAATATAACAATTAGTAAGTATCTTATTAAAAGCTTAAAATAGCTTATTAACTTGATTCAAAATTTCTCCAATTTCATTACCAAATAAATCTAACAATTATTAAATAGCTTATTAGCTTAATTCAAAATTTCTCCAATTTCATCACCAAATAAATCTAACAAGCACATTGCACTATCACTCAATAAGGTTCGGCGACTCTTTGGTGTTACTATGGTACCACCACAATGCACAACAATATGTGATTTGGTCAAGTACTTGACATAAGCTACCAGTAAGAAGCTAGTGGATGTGACATATTGCATGTTACTATCACTCATCTTGAACAAAATCCCACATGTAAAGTTTCACAAGCTCAAAAACAGTTACAACTTGGAACACATGAAACCAATAGAGTTAAAACTGAGAGACAAGAAAGAGGGACCTTACCTGGGGCATATTGAATGTAATTTAGGTACATTGGATTCTTTGTAGCTTTGTGTAACCAAGCAGCACCCCCACAACAACTCATCCTAACAAGTCATTATAAACCCATCAATCAAAAGTACTATAATTTTGAGTACGACTCAAAATAAAAATTGGCACAATGGAAAAATCAAAATTTTACCTGACAAGTGACAACCAGAGTAATCACAATAAAAGGGACACACAAAGGGTTTCAAGACATTGTTGTAAGGTCCTCTCTGTTGATCAGAAAACTGAAAAACCTAAACCCAAAAACAAACACAATCTCATATTTAAGCACAAAACAAAAAACCATTTTTTTATTTTTATTTTTTATCATGAATCAAGTTTACCCTAATAGCCCTTCTCACTAAAATTTCTGCAACAACTTTAGAGCCAAGTGCGTTTGCATCAATCTTAAAAACACTTCTCGGTGTGTCCAATTCTTCTGGTCTTTCCAAACAAGCATGGTTCTTTTTAGCATCTCCAACCTACAAACAAAAAATTCAAAAATCAACCTCATTTCCCATGTTTTCTCCTTCACAAAAACTAAAAACCATGAACAAGAGAAGATGGAAAAAAAAAATTGACCTGAACATATATGGTGTTTAGATGTGCAGTGGCTTTTAGTAGATAATCAGTAGCCCAACGAATAGCTTATTAGCTTAATTCAAAATTTCTCCAATCTAACAATTAGTAAGTATCTTATTAAAAGCTTATATTTATAGCTTATTAACTTAATTCAAAATTTCTCCAATTTCATTACCAAATAAATCTAACAATAATTAAGTAGCTTATTAGCTTAATTCAAAATTTATCCAATTTCATCACCAAATAAATCTAACAAGCACATTGATTGATGCAAAAATCGAATATGAGAAGACAGTTTACCTCAGCATCTAATGTTCAAGCAAAAACCGAATATGAGAAGGCAGTTTACCTCGAATCTGATAAGTGAATCGAATCTCAGAAGCTCGAATCTGAGGAGTTTCTTCGCTGATTGATACTCGAATCTGAGAAGCTCGCTGATTGATGCTCGATGCTAGATGAAACCACATACTAAAAACGAAAACGAGATCTATGAAATACTAAAAACGAAAACGATTTGAGCAACTGAAACCAAAACTATTTAAACTATTTGAAGTTCGTAATCGTGTTTGACTGGAAATACTAAAAACGAAAACGAAAAATACTAACCGATCTGTGAAAAGAGGGCCAGTGAGAGGGAAATCGAGTGTGAGAGGTGATAGGCGAAAACGATTTGCCCAGAGGGGGAAAACGGATCTGAGAAACGAATCAAAGAAGAAGGTTGCTATGATGATTTTTTTCATCTTCCACCGATTTGTGTTGTGAGAGATGAGAGGCTAGGGTTCTGTGAGAGAGAAAACGAATCTGAGAAGGAAAAGGGTGAAAAATTGGTTTTCCCCTCTAGTGTTTTTCTCCACTGTAGAGAGTTCAGTAAAATTGCGAAAATGCCACCGCGTTTTTTTCCCCTCATATCAATTATCCACTGATGTGAAATGTTATATGCTATTATATTTTCCCCTCAGGCATTTATATCCACCGATGTGAAAGAGGATAGAAAGTTTACCAAAATTTCAAAATTGTCACTATGTGTATCTTTCTCCTCATGTACTTTTTGTGCTGATGTAAAAACTAAAAACCCCCTGTTGTTAAATGTATATTTTCTACTAGTGATTGCGTGTCCTTGTCTATAGCTGAAGCTGAGTACATAGCAGCTGGTAGCAGTTGTTCTCAATTGTTGTGGATGAGACAGATGCTGAGTGAATACAATGTCAAGACAGATGCTATGACATTATATTGTGATAATCTGAGTGCAATTAATATCTCCAAAAATCCTATACAACACAGCAGGACTAAACACATTGACATTAGACATCATTTTATTAGGGATCTGGTTGAAGAAAAAATTGTTACTCTTGAGCATGTTGCAACTGAAGAGCAATTAGCAGATATTTTTACCAAAGCTCTTGATGCTAATCAATTTGAAAAATTAAGACGGAAGTTAGGGATATGTTTATTTGAGGAATTGTAGCAATTAATTTCTGAGGGGCGTGCAGCTAGTATTTTCTCCCTCCTCAACCGCTTGGTGCACGTCATTCAAGGAGGTTATTTCCAACTTTCCTTTTTCAAAACTCTCACACGCTACCATCATTGTTTGTGTCTTAACTTCTCTCAACTCATCAACTCCTCTCTTGCCGCTCTCATCATCATTCAAAAATCGCACTCTCTTTCTACCCTCACACACCAAATCATCCCAATGTCTGATTCTACTTCTCATCCAAACATGCAAGATCAAACTCCATCTGAAGCGCTAATCACTGACGCCCTACCTCTGACTACCATTCTCAGCTCTTCTACAAAGAAGCGACGAACTAGGTCGTCTGCATCACGAAGGAAGACTCCTGTCAAATCTAGCAAAGCTACCTCTTCTACTGCAGTGAACACGAGGTCAAAATCGAAAGGTAAGACATCTACCACTCCCGCTGTTCAACGAATAGGGTTAAGCATGGACGATTTGTACTGTAAGGACAATCCTTTTGTATCGAATGTTGTCGAACCAAATGTTGACCCTTCTGGCAACAAATCTGAGAATATTGCTGTTGAAAGTACTGTAGCTGCGTCTGAAACCCTAGGTCCTGATAATCCTAAGGTAGATGACAAATTAGTTGGTGATTTTTTAAATTCCCCTATTGAGCAAGATGTTACCACTATTTCTGTTGAAAAGGTTGTTGTTGATACAGCTATTTCTGAGACACCTGTTATTCCCCCTGCCACAACAAAGGATGCTGTGACAGATGCTCAAGCATCTTTGTCACAAGCTCATGAGGAGCCTGAAGTGGTGGTAACAACCATCTCTAATTCTGCGAGTGTCCCTGAGAATGATTCCTCAAAGTCTCAAGATGAGGGTACTGAGACTCAGGATGCTGTGAATAATGCTGATACTGACAATTTAGACCAAGCTGTCACTGTTGTTGTTGAGGATGTTGTGCCTGAAGAAAGACCTCAGGAAAAGAATGGTGCTATTGGTGTTGCTCGCAGGACTAGGAGCAAATCTGACAAAACTGCTGCTACTGTTAGTGAAGGACAAAAAGAAAGTAAGAAGAAAACTGTGAATGCTGGGAAGAGGCCTATGTATGGTCCTCCCAAGGCTGGGAGCAAGAAGGTGGCTCAAAGTGATCATAAGAAGAAGAGCCTCAAAAGAAAAGACCCTCCCTCTAGTGATTCTGAGTTTGAGGTTGCTGAGCTTGAAGCTGCCACATCTGGTGGAGCTTCCAGAAAGACAATGAAGGGTATGAAGATACCTCTAACCATCCCTCCAGCCCCTCTTGATAATGTCTCTTTTCATTTGGAAAATGGGTCCTCTAGGTGGAAGTTTATATACCACAGAAGACTTGGTCTTGAAAGAAATCTGAAGGAAGAAGTATTCAAGTGTAAAAAGCTGGTTGATGTGTTGGAATTTGCTGGACTGATGAAGACTGTGAGAAATCTGGGTCCATGTTATGATAAGTTGGTCAGGGAATTTCTGGTGAATGTTTCTGATGAGTGTGATGACACAAGAAATCCTGAGTATAGGAAGGTTTTAGTTCGAGGTAAGTGTGTCAACTTCTCCCCTATGGTGGTCAACACATACCTTGAGAGATCAGTTGAGGAGACTTCTGAGCTGGAGGTCACTGAGGACACCATTTGCAAGGCAATCACTGATAACAAGATTAAGCATTGGCCTAAGCATTTGTCTTCTGCTCAACTCTCTCCCATGTATGCTGTTTTGAATAGGATCTGTGCTCAAAACTGGACTCCAACCACTCACTCAAATTCTGTTGCTTCTGGGTTGGCTAAGTTGATTTATGCCGTGGGCACCAAGTCACCCTTTGATTATGGAGCCTACATCTATTATCAAGTTTTGGAGCATGCTAAGTCTTTTGCTATTAAGTTTCCAATTGCTTTTCCTACCCTCCTGTGTGGAATTATTCTTCAGCAACACCCTGATATTTTGATCAGTAGTGATGAGCCCTGCAAGAGGCCTGGTCCTATGGCTTTGGATTGCAGTTTGCTGTCTGAGACACATGATGCTGATGTAGCTGGTACTTCTGTCCGGACATCTGGTGTGCTCTCCAGAAAGCAAATGATTGCTGATCTTACTGAGACTAGTGTGGCTCTTGGAGCTAGGAAGGTGAAGATTGACAGGATCATTGCAGCTTTGAAGGCTGAAGCTGAAGCTGAGGGTGAGCAGGATGAATAAGAAGAAGGAGGAAATATGCCTGCTGCTTCTGCTGGTGACACTGAGGATGACTCTGATGATTTCTGATTTTGTTGTTTTGTTCTGATCTCTGTCATACCCCATTTTTGACCCATTTTCAATTCGCTTTTTCTCGTATTTTAAGCCAGGAATTCTCGTCGTCTCAGACGGAATTTCGGCAGGGAGGTATTTTAAAATACCTCATTTTTATTCCGAAGGCGACCGTCTTTGTTTTTTTTTTATTTTATTATTTATTATTTTCTTTATTTCTTTTTAATTCTTTTTTTATTAGGTGTTTTTTTTTTATTTTCGTTTTTTTATTATTATTATTATTATTTTTCTTTTTTATTTTTTCATTTTTTACTGTTTTTTTATTTCTTTCTTTTTCAGTCCATTTTTTTTCAGTCCAGGCCCAGAGGGGCATTTTTGTCATTTTCATTTACCCTAGTTTTTACTATAAATGGTGCATTAAATGCACAGTACCAGGGGCAGAGCTTTTGGTCAGAACAGTACACTTTAGTCAGAATACAATCCACCACCGTCTACCACCCACAACCACCACTTAAACTCAAATCCGGCCAATCTCCGGCCACAAAAAGTTACCAAAAAATTCTCTACTCTTCCTCTTTCAGAAATCGAATCCAAACATAATCCAAAACGCATCCAAGCCACAAATCACCGAATCACAGAAACCGGAAATTCACCCAAACAAATACGAATCAATGACCCAAATCAACGCAAAGCCGTAAACACACACACACGCATAATCTGAACTTAACCCAAGCCATTCAACTCGGCCAAAATCACAGATCATACACAGCAGCCATACACATACACGACCAAATCTACAACCACACGCATACACAACACTATCACGAAGAACGAATCATCCAAAACTTCAAAAAAAAAGCGAACCCACCACGAAATCCGAACGTCACCCTTCACAAACCCAGAACTAAAAAACAAAGGTAGACTTTCGAAAACTTTCGAACCTCAGATCTGTTGTTTTGTAAAAACTTTTGGAAGAAACAGAGTTTGGATCCATAGAGAGGAAGAGGAGAGGAGTTTAGGAAACGAAAAAGATTTAAAAAAGAGAAGTTTCCCCTTTCAGGCGCGGTGGCGCCGCCCCCTGGGCTGGCCGGCCGCCGCGCCGGAGGAGATGTTCTGGCCGGGCTAGTGTAGAGAGAAGCTAGAGAGAAAGAGAAGTTAGAGAGAGAAAAGAGGGGAAGAAATGAGGAGTAAGAACAGACTTGTGTTTTTATAAACACCAATCAGACCTAAAACCGGCCCAACTACACTATCTGGCCGCGGCCCATTTCCCCTTCTCCCTCTTTCTCCTTTCTGGTTACTGACTACCCCCTCCCTGCTTCTTCTACACCCCCTTTCTTTTTTTTTTATTTTCTTTCTTTTATTTATTGCTTTTATTTTGTTTTTATTTTATTTCCTTTATTTTTTTTTATGCATTTTATTTACTGCCTTTAATTTTCAGTATATCATGCATTTTTTTTTTATGCACCATATTTATTTTATGTCTTGCATTTTATTTTCTTTTTATTTTATGCATCATATTTATTTCATGTCTTGCATTTTTTATTTTCTTTATTTATTTTCCAGCATCATATTTACTTTATTGTCTTGCATTTTTATTTTCTTTTAGCATCATGTTTATTTTATTGTCTTGCATTTTTATTTTCTTTTAGCATCATATTTATTTTATTGTCTTGCATTTTTATTTTCTTTTAGCTTCATACTTATTTTATTGTCTTGCATTTTTATTTTCTTTTAGCATCATATTTATTTTTATGTCTTGCATTTTTATTTTTATTTTATTTTCAGCATCATATTTATTTTACGTCGTGCATTTTTTATTTTCTTTATTTACTTTATGCACCATATTTATTTATTGTTTTGCATTTCATGCATTATTTTTTATTTTCTTTTTAGCATATTTACTTTAATGTAATTTTTATTATTTTTGTCATTTATTTCATTGCTATTAGAATGTATCTAGGTCCAATGTAATAAATATAAATGAGAATATGCACCGACACTCACATTTATTTTTCATGCCAAGGACAATAGCGTAATTTTGACCGTATCCGAGGAAAAGGACCCTCACTTGATCCAACGTCATTTTGAGGGATCCGACGCGTCAGACCTTTCTTAGCATAATTTAGCCTCTGGACCTTAGGACCTAATCAAAATTTTCTTAAACAAAAAAAAGTCAAAATCCAAAAACATTTTATAATCAAAATCTTCAAAAAAATCAATCTTTTCTTTTCTTTTCTTAATCAAATTTTTAATCAATCTTTTAATCAATCAAACCCTTTTCTTCAATTTAAAATCAATCAAACTCACTTCCTTTTTTATCCTTCTATGCCTCTTCGGCCTCTTATCTTTCTCAAAACTTTTTCTTCAAACTTTTAAAAACAATCAAAACCAATCACTCGGCTTTTTACCCCCGAACTACGTGATTTTGATCCCGCTCGGGTACGTAGGCAAAAGACTTTGTCTTTCCAAATCAACAAAAATAGCAAAAACATTTTCCTTTCTTTCATTTTCTCACTTTAAATCTTGTCACACTTTAGCATTTATTTTACAAACAAATAAGTAATTTAGCATAAAGATAAAAATAAACAAGAGGTTCCTATAGAGTACTATAGACGTTTAGGGTGCTAATACCTTCCCTTTGCGTAACCAACCCCCGGACCTTTGATCTCTAAAAAATAGGGTTTTTCGAACTTTCTCCCTTTTCCTCGGAAAAATAAAAGATCGGTGGTGGACTTAAAATTGCGAGTCAACGCTAATTAATAGCTTGATATCCAAAAATCACCGCGACAATCTCCTTTGTTGTACTTCTTTTGCTTTTGTTGGTGACTGGGCTATGCCCTGAATTTCTTATGCACCTTGTGTGCTTCTGGTCTGTAATATGCACTCTCTTTGGTTTCTATGCACTTTCTATGAGTATGCACTATCTATTATTTGTCAGAATTTATGGCTAAAAAGGGGGAGTAGATGCAATGTGCATGTGCATGTGTGTAGCTTATAGCTTATATTATCTTGGCTGGATTGTGTGCATGATTATGTATGGTTACATGTGTTGAGGGGGAGTGTTGTATATGTTGAGGGGGAGTACTGGTACATGTTTTGAGGGGGAGCTGTTAAGTTTTTTTTGGTGTGTGGAAATTTATTTTTTCCTTCTCTATGTGAATCCACTATATGAGAGTTTATTTCTCTCTAGTTGTTCCTATGAGGCTAGATGTTTGTGTTATCTGGTGCATGCCTCTGATACTACTTGCAAGTTATCTTTGTCCAAATTGCTCTCGTGGAAGTAATCTCTTTATATGCTACGATATTTTCTTTCCTTGTTGTGTGCCTATGTTGACGTGAAGGAAACTTATCTGTGTATCTCCCAAAGAACTGGAAGAACTGGCTCTAGAGTGTTTTAGCCAAAATTTTGCCAAAGGGGGAGATTGTTGGGTTTTTGTAGATTGGCTACATTTTGCAAAAACATCTACTAGCCAGATGCTGGGACATATGCGGTAGCATATGGAACAGCATTATGTGACTTGTGCTTTTCGCGCCAGCTAGCGCTTTATTTTTTGTACGCAATCTTCCAAAGATTTGCTTGAAGTTTATTTTCCTCTAGCTTGCTGATCAAGGCGTGTGTATCTGATTGAAGATCTGCTTGAAGTTTTATTTGTCTTGCTATTTTTCCACAAGATATCTTTCTATATTTGGAAGTTTTTTATTGTCTCTAGAAGATTGTTTCAGCTGGACCAGACAATGTCCACGCTCTATTTTGAAGCCCAAACCCGTGCTATCTCAGTGTTATATATTTGTGAAGACAAACCCTAGAAGGGTAACTAAAAACCGTGTGTGTTAGCAAAGCGTGTGTTTAAGGTTTTTAGGGTTTCTTTTGTTAATTGTGAGCCTTGCTTGTATCTCCCTGATTCAAGCTAAGGACTGAGTTTGTTTGAGTTGTAATTGTAAGCTGCTCCTAAGCTTTTAAGTACGGAGTGAGTATGTGTTATTAGAGTGTGTTTCTCTTGGTGTGTTTTGCGTAGTTGATAACAATACTGATTGTGCTGTTGGTAGGAATTGAGACGGGGTCTCATATCTAGGAGTTCCTAGATAGAGTTGACACTGGTAGGGTCTTGGTGCAAAGTCAAGTAGTGTGTCTGCGTTGGTCTTTTCACTAGAACTATAATAGTGGATTCATTCCTGGATTGGTATCCCCCAGAGTAGGAGAGTTGCTCCGAACTGGGTTAACAAACTCACTGTGTACTTTATATTTCTGCTGTGTTCCATTTAATTTGTGCTTTGTTACGCTGCGTTATTTTAATTGTAGTTCTGAGTAGACAGGTGCTCGGACAGTTGTGCCAACATTGTGCACAACATCTGTCAGTCAGGTTGCCAGGAATTTCACGAATGAGATGCATATCAAATGTTAAATGAAGGAGATGAAGAAGTCTGATGTTCTTGAGATCAAAATGGTAATTGATTTTAAAAATAAAGATGAAAAAAATGAAATTTTTTTGAAAGGGGTAAATTACCCTCAAATCATGAATGAGTAACGTATAAAAAAACCAATGGATACACGTTTATTACTCCATCAGACAAGTTATTATCCACAATATTGTGAACCATGTTCGAATCTTTGTTAAAAGTATTGACAGGGCCGGCCCAATACTTTAAGAGACCTAAAACAAAAATTTTAATGAGATCTTATAAAATAATTTTTTTAGGGATTTACTTTTCCCACCCTATCACTTTCTCGTGCGCCCTATGTTTTTTACGATAATGCCCATGTGATTTTCGGATTTTAGAATCCGAAATCAGTTTTTCCTTTGTTATGGGGTGAAAAAAAGAGTTTTTCACCAATTCAGATTTTATAATCCGAAAACCTCAAAAAATAGGGCGCGTTCCTTCCTTTTTTTGGATTATAGAATTCGAACACCCCCTAAACACCTTTTTTCAAGGGAAAAACAGTTCGGATTATATAATCTGAACCGTATCAGCACAAATTCTGAGTCTGTTTAAAACATGGATAACTAGTTTAATGATCATATTAATCTTCCTAACTCTCATCCTTCTGTTTTAGGTCATTGTTAGCTGTTCTTAGTAAAAAAAAATCCGGTTTTCAGACTACTTGATCAGATTGCTCCGAAACTTCTCCAGAAAATAATAAAAAAAATCAAGGATCATGACTCCTTTAGAAGAGACTTCTTACGGGACCCCGCCCCTCAAAATCTAAAATTTCATCGTTTAGACCCGTTTTTCCTTTTTTAAAATTTTTCACATTCTCAGAAAAATCCAAAAAAAATTGGCATTAGTTTTATTTGATTTTTAGAATTTTTTGGAAGTATTCTTATATTTTTATGATTTTATTTGACATGTTTTTATCATTTTTTACTTTGTTTTTAGGTTGTTTTTAAAAGCAAAATTCAAAACTGCTGAAATGAGATAAATTTTGATTGCTCATTATACATAAGCATATTTTGGATTATAAAATCCGAGTTTAGTTTGGATGTGTTCGGATTTTAGAATCTAAAATCCCATGGGCATTTTTGTGAAAATTATAGGGCGCATGAGAAGTAGATAGGGTGGGAAAAGTAAAATCCTTCTTTTTAACAAAATACTTATAAAATAGTAAATTTTGTGGAGTCCAAGAGTTGATCTCATGACCAAAAAGTATTTGAGGTCTTTTAAATAACCAATTAAGTTATACGAATGTCTATTTTTTAGTCATTTTTTATTTGTCATGTTATAAATTTGTAACCAAATAAATTTTTTGAGGCCTTTTCTTGAGCAAAAATTTTGAGGCCTAAAGCCCTCGCTTGCGTCGCTTGGCCCTTGGGTTGGCCCTGAGTATTGGATAGCAAGTGTAAATTTGAAGACCGGAGTTGTTTGAAAAACTGAAGGTTAAATAACATATTTGATAAATGATTCATAAATCTAATATTTAAACTTTAAGGTTTTGAATAAAAATATGATATCTAACCTCAGTTGTGTAGTTGTTCTTAACACAACCTTGTATCATAGCTAATGATTATTAAAGAGTGATTCCTTGTGTGTCTCGTTGAAGGGCAGCTGACATGTCAAAGAAATGAAATTAAGAGACATGTATTTTTTTAAAAAAAAGTATTATTTTACCATCTCATATTATTAATTTTAAGATTTAGTTACAAAAATAGCTTGACATATTATAATATATAGTAATTTTTATTTAATGAATTAGTACATATCATGAATGCATTGTAAACGACCAGTTCCCATAAAGTCACAAACACAATACGATAATCTTATATGACTTTAGATATTAGTCTTTAGAGTTGCATATAACGGTTCACACATAAGAAAACAATATAAGAATAAATTATGTCAACGAATTTAAGAACACACAATATGAGAATAAATTATGTCAACAAATTTAACCGGCCAATAATTAAAAAGAGAAGTCATATATTAGACTATTAGTTCTGCATTGTCATTTTTGATTGATTAGAATTGAATGGTCCCCAATCTTATTATAACGGACAAAAAGAAATTAAAGACCATTCATTAGTAGTGTCAAAAAAAGTTTGGCTCTGACCATAACTTTGAGTGGAACCAATGAAAAAACTTCGTTAGATCTTAGCTTCACCACAAGAAACCAAAGAAAATAAGAGAAAGTCAATGTTATACATCTTTTCTCTATGTAATCAGTGTCTATTTTTCTTTGTTTCTTAATTTGCTCCACTTCTTAGAAGCTAAGTACATTCAAAGCCTCATTTATTGAGGAGGAGTAGCTTAAGGTGAATGAAAAAAAGGCTAAATGGTCATGCAATAAATCGATCTACATACCAGTTGTTGGCTACGAAATTGTGTTAGCTGCAACAAAGTTGAAAGTATGTTTTAAGAGATGGTGAATTTAATAACATATGAGGAGGGAAATGTGCCAAGCTGGGTAGGAGCACCAATAATTATGTAGTTTTTTGTGGTAAGGGTCTCGATCATAATAAACAAATGTTTTAAGATTTAGCTAAACTTATTTTTGATATCACAGTAGGTATGTTAGAATCACGACAATCAATTGTGATTTTTCAAAAGTTACATTTTGTAGTTTCTATAAAATCATCGTAGATCGTTGAGATTCTGACATACTCACTATTATACTAGCAATATATTAATTCATACGGGAGAAAAACTTGGTCTAAAAATATAGGAGAAAATAAATTAATGACATGACCTATCATTAATAAATAAAATTACAAACTACATTAGTGCTGACAGTATCATTACCTATTAGCCTATACTAATGTTTTTTAAATAAAAAAACACTTTAAATGCGAAACTTTCATGTGAAAGAAAAGAATGTAACAAGACCCATATTCCACTTTACTCTCGCCACAACCGTGACTTCTATAATTAAAAGGGCACTAAAAATGTACGAAAAATTAACTATTGTGAAGTTTGGAAAGGTTGAATGGTCGCAATTTTACTTTTAAAAGCTGTCATTGTAATTAAAATTCATAACAAATCAGATTCAGGGCAGTTAAGTCAAGGCTCACCTCCTACCATATAAGACTAGTAAATACAAATTCAACTTATAATATGTTTTTCTGGACACGGTCAATTTAATATTTTATTACCATAGGGACAAACCATAGTATATGCAAAAGAGTTGATTCTGCTATAGCCTTGGGATAAAAGACTGCATAAAGTTTGGATTGAAAGATATTTTACTTTAGTTGTTACTAGTTGCTATTGCATAGCTTGACCAAAGAGCTTGAGAGGTTCAAATTATGCCAAAAGAGCACTGTAGAATTATAATTTAGTGAGACTTTTTCACTCTTCTTTGTAACAACAAAAGATAGAATTTTAGATCAAAATCTTACTTCAAGTTAAAACGCAAATAATGCAAAAGAGCACTGTATTCTAGCAGTCTCCAAATCAAGTTGGAAAAATTCATATTTTAATGAATTGACTAAACTTCAAAGCATGCATCCAATATTGGGAGGGCTGTCACATATTACCATTCACTAATTTTTAATTAACTAGACTTTAACCCGTGCGATGCACGGGTTTTGTATAGCTTCATATAAAACTATTAAATTGACTATGAGATCTGGGTCATCTTCATTGATTTTCCTACAAAAGTGTCGAATTTGGCTTAGTAAAGAAATGCATGACACATAAACAGAGATATATAATCTAATCAAATAAATGCGAAATAGCTAAGTATGTTTGTTTCGGTCTGGAATTGACCAGAGATGAATGACCCGAGCCATGACATTAAAATCAGTCTTACCGCACACGATATCAGAGATGGGGTTGCTTTCACCAATGTCATCCTAAAACAGATGTGATCCACATTAGTTATGATACATAACACAAAAAATGTGAATTATAAATGTGAAGTATATTAATCTCACTAAATTTTAGAACATACTTTGGCTGATTTTTGATTCTAATAGAGAGGATAGATTCAAGGATTTTTGAAGTTATTGAAAACAGAACATGTGCAACAACAAAGGCACATTATAAGGTTTAAAGAAAAACTGCAAAGCCACATCATTATATATATGTTAATAACTTATTTGCCATGACCTGGCCAAAATAAAAGACATGAGAATAGAGACTCCCCTTATGGTGAATAGAGACTCCCCCTTACCTTTGGTTTGCAGAATTTGATATTCCTACGGTAAAATCTCTCTCCAGGTTCTTCTCACTTGTCTCCTTGCTTCTTCTCTCCACAACCCTAGTTTTCCTTTGATGTCTAATCTTTTCTTGTTTGTTGTAACCCTAATTCTCTAATGCTCTCCTCTATTTATAACCTTTTAACTGAGCTAGGTTTCTCTCATAACTATTTAACGGGTTTACTCTTCAATTTTAAAATATATTATTAAGTACAAAAATATATTAGATTTAGCACAAAAATATCTCAAATTGAGTACCAAAATATATCATATTCAATATAAAAATAGTATATTAGATTTAATTCAAAAATATCTCAAATTGAGTACCAAAATATATCATATTCAGTATAAAAATATATTATTGAGTATTAAAATATATTTCATATCACAAACCAAAATATATTAGATTGTGCATAAAAATATTTTAGCAAAACTTGGGGACTAAGAAATCACTTTCTAACATATTCAATATAAAAATAGTATATTAGATTTAATTCAAAAATATCTCAAATTGAGTACCAAAATATATCATATTCAGTATAAAAATATATTATTGAGTATTAAAATATATTTCATATCACAAACCAAAATATATTAGATTGTGCATAAAAATATTTTAGCAAAATATTTTTTTTCATAAATTTCTTTCAAAAGAAAAGTTAGGGTTAGTCATTAGGGTTGTCAAGACTACCTAACATTTATATATATAAAGATAAAGATAAAGATGTTGAAGAGTCAAATGATATTAAACAAGCTAGCATAATATCTCCAAACACCTTTTCCCCCCATTTTATTAAAACTTGGCACTTTATGTCTCTGGTTGTACCGTCTAGACAGTGACCTTTTTCCTGAAGGGATGCGTTGGTAGCATCAAACTTTGTCTTCCTTCTTTTTCTTTAGCTCACCTTTCATACTAATCATATCATTAAGAGAATCAACTATTGTGCATCAGTGCTAATATGAGTTGGTTAGACCATACATACAATGCACTTTGTGCTCAAGAATATTAATACTTGAATGCAATGCTCTATTTTCATACTCCTATATGAAATAATAAAATGAGTCTGAAAGTAATGTATTAAAAAATAATCAATCTATTTTCAATCGACCGGAACCACAAACATATTTTATCTGAACTTACGTCCATGCAGAAGCTACTATTTGTGGCTTAGAATTTTCATATCCAAAGTACCTCTAGAAACAAAAATCAAGAAGCAAACTTGAATCCAAAAACTTACATAGTCAAAGTACTAGACAATAAATAGATTGAAATTTTGAATATAAATGTGTTGACTATATATTTTTTTTTTACTGTGATCAGGTACAATATTCAATTTTTATGTTCAAATAACATTGCTCATTCATAACAAGCATAAGTGTAAAAGGTTCCTATAAATTCCACTCCACCTATTTTGAAGTCGGCTAGCTATTAGAAAACAAAATGGCACACTTTCCCTCCATCTCCATGTCATGAAATGATTAAAGTTCAAACCAGCTATATATAAGAATTTAGAGACATATAGTACACTTCACCACCATACCGTGACTGTCTCATTGGACAATCCAACACAAAAAAACATAGTCCCCCCCTTCTCTCCCTTTTTATTTTCCATTGAAATTTGAAACCTCCAACACTAATCAAACCATACCAAATCAAAACAACTCCAATGAACACACCCTCCTCTCCCCATGTTTTCCTTCTTGTTCCTCCTATAACAATTATCCTTTTCATTTTCATGATGTTCCTACAAATCCAAACAAGTACTACTTCTTCTCTCTCATTTCCCCCACAAAAACCTTTCATATTGCCTTTAAAACTCCAAACACTCCCACATGGCACAGTTTCACTTCCAAAACCTTCTTCAAAGCTCTCTTTTCAACACAATGTAACCTTAACAGTGTCACTAACACTAGGCTCACCCCCACAGAATGTTACCATGGTCCTCGACACAGGGAGTGAACTCTCATGGCTTCATTGCAAAAAACTTCCAAATTTAAACTCCATTTTCAACCCCCTCCTTTCTTCTTCTTACACCCCCACCCCATGCACCTCACCCATTTGCATAACCCGAACCCGAGATTTCCCAGTACCAGTTTCATGCGACCCGAACAAACTCTGCCACGCTACAATCACCTACGCCGACTCCACTTACATCGAAGGAAACCTTGCCACGGAGACATTCTTCGCCGGAGGGTCAGCACAACCCGGAACCATATTCGGGTGTATGGATTCCGGGTTCAGCTCAAATTCAAACGAAGACTCCAAAACAACCGGGTTAATGGGTATGAACCGTGGGTCTCTCTCATTTGTGACCCAAATGGGATTACCCAAATTCTCATATTGCATCTCCGGCAAAGACTCCACCGGCGTTTTACTCTTCGGCGACGCAAGTTTCAATTGGCTTGGACCTTTGAAATACACACCAATGGTAAAAATCACAACCCCATTACCGTATTTCGATCGAGTCGCATACACAGTGCGACTCGAGGGAATACGGGTAGGGAAGAAGATGCTTCAACTACCCAAAACGATTTTCGCACCGGATCATACCGGTGCGGGTCAGACAATGGTGGATTCGGGTACACAGTTCACGTTTCTTTTGGGACCGGTTTACACTGCTTTGAGACAAGAATTTGTAGAACAAACAAAAGGGGTGTTGACCCTTTTGGAAGACACGAATTTTGTCTTCCAAGGTGCTATGGATTTGTGTTACCGTATCGGGTCGGGTACGGGTCTTCCGCCGTTACCGGCGGTGACACTTGTGTTTGATGGGGCGGAGATGAGTGTTTCAGGGGAGAGACTATTGTATAGAGTAGCTGACGTGGCATTAAAAGGGAATAATCATAGTAATGATTTGGTATATTGTTTCACGTTTGGAAATTCTGATTTGTTGGGAATTGAGGCATATATTATTGGACATTATCATCAAATGAATGTGTGGATGGAGTTTGATTTGGTCAACTCTAGAGTTGGATTTGCTGATACAAGATGTGAACTTGCAAGTCAACGACTAGGTATGTAGGTTTGTGTTTTGTTAAGTTGAGTCATTGGCCTTTTTTGATTCTTTGGGACAATGTTCAAATACATGTGGCCTACAATTGTGGAGATTAATTTTATGGGTAAGGTCATGGATCTGTGTGTGTGGCAGATAGGTTAGGTAAATACTTCATACCAGTTGTACTAGTTTTGTTGTTTTATTGATTTCTTGTTAGTTGGTGTCAAAGACAATTTCAATTTTTTTGTCCTAATGTTAATGTCTTAATGATGTGATATTTAGCTAGAGGTTCTTATTCTATGGTGGTCAATTGTACAATTTAGTTTACTCAAGTTGAGGGTGCCATAGTATTAGTAAATTCTAGTGATAATAATTTTAAGAATTAGTGTAACCACAATAATTGTATCAAGCTGTCATTGAAAGGGATTCTTATATGGACTTTCTTGGTAAAGTGTTGATGTAAGAAAAAATTAACAGGTTAAATTTCATTTTCAATTTTTAGTGTTTCTAACAAGATATTTATTTTGAGGAAGGAAAATGTTGATAAGTGATATTAGAACATAAGTTAAGAAAGCAAATATAAAAATATTGTGTTAAAAAATTGTGTATATCCAACATTTTTTTATGGTACAAACTTATGTCATATCATTCGCATATTTAATATATGTAGCATCTCTAGTTAGCTAAAGAGTCACTACATTAGATTGTCTTCTAATGAACTCGATCAAAGAATTTGAACTAATAAAAGTAAACAAACAACAAATACAATCATAAATAAAAATTAGAATTGTCTTTTTTATTCATATGAAAATTAGAATGAAACTCAAAATTATGTTATTCAAGCCAAAACTACCAATTTAATGAATAGTTTGACAAAGATTAAAGTTTCTCCCTCCTTAAATGTCAAACAGGGATCGAAAGTCATCGTTCTTAAAGGAGGCAATTAGTTACATTGCTACATGAGTTTATCACGATTGTCTAATAAACTTGATTGTGAGCAAGCGGTTGACGGTGTATGGAGTAAATTCAATGTCAACTCCAAATTTTGTACTATTTTAAACTTTTGTAAAGCTTCACTTAGTTATACACAAAACTTTAAGAGAGGTTTTACGCAGAGACAAACAAATAATGTTGACATTGTCATACGTTTGCTCTCAAATTTATGACCATATATCATTTTGAAATATGACCATAGTTATAAATACAATGAAATAGTTGTGTTTTTGTTAAAAAAGAAATAAAAAAATACAATTTGCTGTTTATGATTTCCTTCCTTAATATTAGGGAAGATCTTAGCATGACTTTAAAGTGTTATAGAGATGTACAGAAAATTTGTAACAAAAACTATTCAAATCTCTCGTTACTTTTTTTTATTTTTATTAATCCTCTTATTTTTAAGTAAAGGGACTTTGATAATTTGGAGTTAAACAAAATCAAATTTTAATTCTTTCGAACGATTCATCATTTTGATGAAGTTCATTAACTATTTAAATATGTTAATCCTCCGTTTGTTCAATGCACCACCGTCTTCTAATCTTGAAGATTCACTTACCTCTCCCACCACCCCTCGTTGCACACACTAAACCAAACCTTTTCCCTACCATAATTCCTTTACCCGACACTCTTTCACCTCGATCCCCAACCTTTATGCAAATCAAAGTATGATCGTTGCAAAATCAACTTGTAAATATTTATATAATCACACTTTCAAATAAAAATTACTTAAGCATATACTCATAAAAACACATAATTATTAAATACATATTTAATTTCTTTTCTCTTTCACACTTGTTTGATTTATGTGTGTTCTTAAATGAATATTGTTTAGGTTTATAATCAAGCAAATATATCTCATCTCATTTATATGAATTTTTTTCGTTTGGCATGTTAATTTTTGCCCTACTCATGCTGTACGGATGCACAATCACTCAATTTGACCATCCTATTTGCTTGTAATGATTTCATAGGACCCAATAGGGTGAGGTATCCAATCTTCATAAAACGCATACTAAGTTAATTATTATTTTTTTGCTGAAATATACCAAGTTAAGTATTTTTTTTTGAAGTTTTTCAACCAAAAAAAAGTATTTATTTAAGGGTATATTAAGTTAAGTATTATTTAAAGATGAAATTATTTGAAATAATTACAATATAGAGTATCTAGTATTATTTAAATATTAATATAAACAAAAAATTATTGATTGACATCAAAATTTGTAAAAGTTTTTGTTGAGGAGTAGTAATAATAATTTGTAAAAATTGAAAAGTTAGTGTACAGTACTAATTTAATTTAATTTTATGCGAACAATTTTGGTAGCCATGCATTTTATACGAAATATACGTGGCCGTTGAAGAATAAAAGAAGCAAAAACTTCACCGATTCTCGTGATCTTCAACCTCGAATCGAATCGAATCCAGAGAGCGAAGAAGATCCAATCCAATTCAGCGTTCATTTCTCAATTGTAATCGAAACTCCATTTCCGATCAGATTCAGCTTTTGTTCCTCGTCAATTTCCGTAAGTCTCTATCCCCAATGCTTTCTCTCACTCGCTACCAATTCGATTTTCAATTTCATCGCCGCAAAATGTTCCGCCAATGTTTTCACATTTTTCTTTATTCATTGATTGTCGTTATTCGATTGGACGTGATTTTAAGATTTAATTAGGGTTTTTTTATTGAATTTATTATGAACAATCTGCGTTTGGTTGATGTTGTGATACGATTATATGTTATTTTCTTGAATCTTGTAAATTGTGCAATCGTTTTTTATGCTTGAAGTGGTTTGGCACCTAGGTTTTGATTTTTGCTGCATTTATATGGAAAATGGTTTAAGAACCACTAAATGGAAGCTTAGGGTTTGATTTTGTTGTTAAAGATTAGAATGCGTGCGTCTTTGTTTTGCAAGATTGAGTTAGGGTTTTTGTTTGATTAGAGGATCCACGATTTGTTAATGTTGTATGATACTTGCATAATGAATGGGTGTAGGGAGTTTTGATCGATTTTATTTTCTTGAATCTTGCAAATTGTGTAATCGGCTAATCATCGATAAAGCTTGAAGTGGTTTGGTGTGTTTGTAAGGAAATTGGTTTAAGGACCACTAAATGGAAGTGAAGTGTTTCATTATTATGTTAGTTTATTGCGGTATTGTAGTTGGTCAAGATTAGTATTAGAATACGTGAATCTTGTTCTGTTACTCAAGTCTAAATCAGGGGAAGATTTTTATTTTTTTTTGTTAACTATTGTGTCAAAAGTTAGTAACCGTGAATTTTCATCAATGCTGAGCAGAATAACAGAAATGTGTTTAGGAAATTAGGACCAATGTTTTCTTAACTATTATGCTCAAAAGATGTGTGTTTTTATTTTATTTTGATGATAAAGATTTCAGATAAGTGATGATATTTTAGACTTTTTGACAGTTTGAGGTAAAATCCTGATAGGTTTAGCATGTGGTATGTTGTTACTCTCTCTCTTGATATAATTATTTGGCATTTTTTGTTTTTTTTTTCTTCCCGATTTTATCCGCTCTGTGATTCCTGTTGAATTTCATCCTCAAGCACGTATTTAGTGTTGATTTCTTGTTTACTGACTACCATTTTATTATATTTCAGAATATTGGAAGGTCTTAGTTGTTGATTCTGGCTTGATTTATAGTCAACCTATGAAGTTTTAATTCAAGTTTAGAGCCATGAGTTTTGTTTTTCGAGGAGCAAGAGCTGATATAGAAAATGGGTTTCCAGGATTTATACCTGAGAGGCGTGCATTGGTATGTTATCCTGTGTGCATAAGTTATAATTTGCATCAATGTGTTTCATAGCTGACAAATGTGATACTTTATTGTTTCTTTGTTTTCTGTTTTATGAATGAAGTATTATTTTGTACTGATTACAATCTTTCCTTCAGCGTGTTCATGCAGCACGTCCTAGTAATTCCAACTCGCTCACTTTTCTCGTAACAGGTACATTCTCAAATTAAGTTTCTTATATAATTTGTTGCGTAGATACCATCCTTTTTTGTGTTTTCTTCAATGTTTCATTGACAACTTACTCTGTATATATTTCAGTTCTCCTATTATTCATGATACTGAACTCTCACCAGATGTCACCAAATTTTCTGGTAAGGTATTTTGTATGATTGTATCTAAACAAAGGCTTGCAAATTTATAAAAAATAAATAAAGAATTTTGAAGTTGTTAATGCCGTTATTGATTTATGAAGTGTTCGTTCTGTTTGTAGCTCTGGCTGGTGCTTGGTGTTTTCTTGATGGCTACAATGCTAAGGATGTATGCAACATGTCAACAGCTTCAAGCACAAGCCCAAGCTCATGCAGCAGCCGCCAGTGGTCTTCTTGGCCACACAGAACTACGGTTGCATATGCCTCCATCGATAGCACTTGCAAGCCGAGGGCGTCTGCAGGGTCTCAGACTTCAGCTGGCACTTCTTGATCGGGAGTTTGATGATTTAGGTTTGTTTGTTTTTTTCATAATATAAATTTGTACTTTGTTTCACGTTCAAATTTTTACAACTTTCTGAAATTTAAATATATTGTAGTTAGTTTATGTATTCACTACTCTTCAAGTGTGTTATATAATATTCCTATTCAGTTTTTTTTCTTTTTCAATTTTCAGATTATGAAACTTTAAGAGCTCTGGATTCGGATAATGTTTCTACTGCACCTTCTATGACTGAGGAAGAGATAAATGCTCTTCCTGTCCACAAATACAAGGTTTCTTGTCCCCAAAAGTAAGTAATCTGTCAGATCAATTAATATAGCCTCCCTTTAAATGGATTTTGACATTCCAAAAACAAAATTAACTCTACCTCGAAGATACTTTCTTATCCCATCCCCCAAAAATGAAGCTCACTATTGCCATGTCATAAATCATATTGAAAATACATATTTGAGGGTAAAAAAGTAAAGGCAAATAAATAAATCATGTTATTTGATCACGACTGATAATGATATATTGATTGATGGCATGGAAATGCTGATTTTCACTGGCATATTATTTGGGTCAAGAACTTTGGTACATTTAGTGATGCCTATAAACACTATGTTGTGTAGCCATTTTATCTTCAATATGAAGAGGTTTTTTAAGCTGTGCATTCAATATTAGTGACTGACATGACATGTGAAAGCTTTATATATATTTTGGATAAACAACTCGGTTATTTCTATAATGAAAGAGAAACGTGGTTAAGCTGTTTAAATAAGTTGTAAGTTGTCTTAATAAGTTGGTTGTCTTGAAGAGCATGTTGGAATAAGCTAAAAACAACTTTTAGTCATAACTCATAAGCTCTCCCAAACAGTCAAACAAGTGCTTATATTAGTAGATTATATGTGTGTGTCAAGATTAATGTTACATATACTTTCTAAAATAAATGAAAATAAGAACCCATTTGAATATATTCAGAGTTATTGTTGTTCAATATTTACAAAGTTTGATGCTAATAATAAAGACAATGGAATGTTATAATTTAACAGTTGGATAAATAAAATGCATGATACATTTTTTTATGGGGTTATATTCAAAGTTTTTTATAGTGTAGGAATGTTCAAGTATTACTGAAACCCATTTGCCCTCACACAGACACTCATAGACAATGTTACTATATTTACAAATTTATGGAGTCTACATGCCTTAAAAAATTATATTATTGATTATATGACAAGAAGCTGTTTTTGCTTACAGAAGTAGTTCCTCAATGCAACAAGCATCGCCTTCCACTTCTGCTGAGGTATCATCTACATCCCTTTTTTTTTTGTGTTTCCCCTCCATTTGACCTAAACAAGGGAATTGCATTGCATCTCATGATAACTTTGCTGATTCTTTGAGGGTATGGCTTTATGCATGTTATTACTTATTACTGTGTTTTCCCCTCATAATAGTCCTGGCGGTACAGGGAAGTGCTTATAATCCGTAAATGGTTTTTGTGTGATGAGTTTAAAATAAATAGCACATTTATTGGTGTTGGGCTTGTAGACTTGAAAATATTCCATTATATTGTTTTCTTGAATGCCATTTTATCATTTATATAGATCATTGTGGCTATATTCATTGTATCAAGTCTTGGGTATTTTCCACCACTTGATGTTCCCATAGGCGAGTTAAATAACAGAATGATCAAACGAGTATACAACATTATTTATTTTCTTTACTGTCAAATTATAATTTCATTTAGTGTGGAGTGGCAGGTTTTCATGATTCATTTCTTTTCGTTTGTGACAGAAGACACAGGATAATTCAAATGCGGTTGGAAACTCAAAAGCCTCTGATGATGAGCTCACTTGCAGTGTATGCTTGGAGCAAGTTAATGTTGGAGATGTACTTCGTAGCTTGCCCTGCCTGCATCAGGTCTGTTTCATTGCTTAGAGTTGTAACTTTATAACAATAAGTTTGTTCCTTATTTGTTTAATGATATACTGTGCCAGTTCAACTGAATCATCTCTGCATGTTCATCTAAATCACTAATATATACAAGAAGTCAAAGCATGTATTCTTTGTGTGTACTGGCACATATTCTGATACTGATTATGTGAGAAGAAATCTGAAGTTTTGGCATCTAACATAGGGTTTACAAAGGATGGACGTATGCACGTGCTCTTGTGCGCGCAAGCGCGTGTACGCACTAAAAGCAATAGTCACTTTGACCTTAATGAGAACAAAAAGCAGGCTTTTTCATATCAAATTTTAATCTTCATTCTCTGCTGCCAAGAAAAAAAGTGTAGTTCTAATCTTATAAAATTTTATCTGTAGTTGAAATTGGATTGCAAGCTAGGCTATTGACTTTTTTTTTTAGCATTGCCCTTGTTTTGAAAAGTATTTTTCTTTGGATGTTCCATCATGAGCTTGAGTTTACCTATTGAAAAGCCGCCCGAACACTATTTTTTTTGTTCATATGGAATGAATGTTTTCTCCCATTTAAAATCTAGAAACTGATTTTAGTAGTTAAGTATGTTTAAAACATTTATGTTCTTCAAAGTTGTGTAGATATCTGACCTTGCATGGGGTGTGCCTCCCCTAATCTAATTTTTTCCATCCCCCAAAAAAGTTGTGTAGATATTTTCAGCCACATTAAATCAACATTTCAGTTTTAAGTGAAGTAAATATTGGTCCGGGCATGCTTATGAACACTATCTGACCTTGCGTGGGTGTGCCTTCCCTAATCTAATTTTTTTCCTTCCCCAAAAAAAGTTCTGTAGATATATTCAGCTACATTAGATCAACATTTCTGTTTTAAGTGAAGTAGATATTGTTACATTAAGAAGTCAAGCAATTCTAAGAAGTATATAAAAACCTCATGGTTGATACTGTGTTTATAATTTTATCTCAATGTGCTAATGATGCTGTTTATTTGTTTTATCTTGTAGTTTCACGCTAGTTGCATTGATCCCTGGCTGCGACAACAAGGGACATGCCCTGTCTGCAAATTTCGAGCAGGATCTGGGTGGAATGACAGTGGACATAATGATATTGCGGACATGGTTTGAGTACCTCGTCTAATTTTTAGTTATGATTTTGTGATCATAATCTGTTATGACTGAAACTCACTCGTCATGTATCAAAGTTCCTAGCTTATGACATGTATTCTTGTAATTACCCTGACGTAGGGATCTGAGGAATAGTAGAATACCGTCTAACAACTATAGATGTTATACATTTTGTTTCCTGTAGATTATCCAGTTTGTTGGGTCGCTATTTAAAACCAAGCAGCAAGGACAAACTTAATTTTAATGCCTTGTACTGTTGTACATTATACTCTGTTGAGCATAATCACATAAGCAACTGCAAAAAATGAAAAGATAGCAGCTAATGTTGCCGAGTCCTTCCCGTCCATTATCAGATTCCCGCATGTGTGAATCGAGGATTTTAAACTGAACTTTGCAAGTTAACACAATGCATTTCCAATGGACCAAAGAGAAGCACTTTGGTGCTCAAATAACACTACTGTCAAAATAATAAAACATCAATTTTACAACTGGACTGCATTCCGCAGTACCATATGCAATAATTCTATCAACAATCTAATTGTATTGATTTCCGCTAAACAAAAAATAAATCAAACCGTCTTGATGATAAAACAATTTGAACATTTTGTTACATGAAAAAACCAAGTTATTAGACTATGATCAATGTGGTGACGATGTAGCAATTACTGAACTTAGTAAAACTACATTTTGCATGGGGATCAAGCCTTACTGGCACATGGTATTCTAAATTGTCGTGGCCAAACCAAAGGGAGGGGGGATGTACCTATACTGAATAGGTAACGATTAGAATGTCATTATATATGAAAATTATGGAGATCGTTGGTGAGTCCTAAGTTTGCTTTACTTTTACCCTTCCCTTGACCTTTCTGGGTTTCTAATTTTGCTTGCACACTTTGTTGAGAAAATAAACTGTGACTTGAGAAAGAAAAAAAGTGATCATTGTGTAAAATTCACCTTATTTCTTAATGGTTAATTACAAGAGTGAATCACACTTATATAGAGAATATAGGGACTACAATAGTTACCATGATCCTCTATACTAGATTGTGCTATACCTAACTAACTTTTAACAAACTAAAAACAGAGAATTACAATTAGTTAGGCTTTTACTTGTTCCACAAGTAATTCCCCTTTATCTTCATTTCTTAACAGTCCCCCACAAGCTGGTGCTTGGTATATATCTACCATGCCAAGCTTGGATAGTAGAGCCATGAAAGGCTTAGGATGAAGTGGTTTGGTGAAGAAATTTGTTGCTTGTTCCACACTTGAGACAGGAAGAAGCTTCATTGTTCCATCTTGAACTTTATCTCTTACAAAATGGCAGTCAATCTCTAAATGCTTTGTTCTTTCATGAAACACTGGATTAGCTGCAATATGCAATGCACTCTGATTACCACAATATAGGACTGGAACTCTAATTGATTTCATTTTGAAATCATTCAATAAGTAGATTAGCCATTGCATTTCACATGCTGCAGCTGAAAGTGCTCTATATTTTGCTTCACTTGAAGATCTAGATACAGTGCTTTGCTTCTTGGTGCGCCATGATATTAAGGAAGAACCTAAAAAGAAAATAAACCAGTTATGGATCTTCTTGTGTCTACACATCCTGCCCAATCAGCATCTGTGAATCCTAGTAACTGCACATTTGAATTTTTGGAAAAAAACAATCCTTTTCCAGGACAACTCTTCAAATATCTCAATACTCTACATGCAGCTTTGTAATGGACTTTTGTTGGAGCAGATAGAAATTGACTGAGTTGTTGAACAACAAAGCATATATCAGGTCTTGTATGTGTCAGATAAAGTAATTTGCCTACAAGTCTTTTGTATTCAAAGATGTTTTCATGCAATGGTCTCCCATCATGGTGCAGCTTGACAGAAGGGTCCATGGGAGTAGAGATAAGTTTGGAGCCAAGTAAACCAGAATCATTAAGCAAGTCTAAACAGTATTTTCTTTGACAAACTGAGATGACAAGATGAGAATAAGCAACTTCAAGACCAAGAAAATATTGAGCTTGCCTAGGTCTTTGATCTTGAATGTACTGTCAAGCATATTTTTGACTCTAGTAATTTCTAATAATGAGTTACCAGCCAGAATAATATCATCAATATACACAAGTAGAGCTGTGAATGGAGCATTTGATTTATGAATGAAGAGAGTGTGATCAGCTGATGCTTGAGTGTAACCTTGCTTATTGAGAAAAAATGCAAGCTTTTCATACCATTTTCTGCTTGCTTGCTTTAATCCATATAAGGATTTCCGCAATTTACATACTTGGTTAGGTTTATCAGAAGTGACTCCTTGAGGGATTTCCATGTATACATCTTCATAGAGATCACCATGCAAAAATGCATTGTTGACATCTAATTGATGAATGAACCAGTTGTTGATGGATGCTAAAGCAAGTAACATTCTGACAGTTGTGATTTTGGCCACTGGTGAGAATGTTTCAAAATAGTCAATTCCTTTTATTTGATTGTAGCCTTTAGCCACTAATCTTGCTTTGTATCTTTCTATAGAGCCATTTGATAGATACTTGATCTTATAGATCCATTTGCATCCTATAGGGTTGACCTTTGGAGGTAAATCAACAACTTTCCATGTACCATTCTTCACTAAAGCCAATATCTCAGTATTCATAGCTTGAATCCAATGTTTAGATTGCATGGCTTCTTCATAATTTTTGGGTTCAATGTGTGTGAGAACAGAGAGTGAAAAATGTGAATGTGAAAAAGAAGGATTAGAGGAAGAAGTAAATTTAGACAAAGGATATAATGTACCTGAAGAAGATGATTTGTTATGATCTGTGAAGGAACTACAAACATAGTCTTGAAGCTTGACAGAAGATTGTTTGACTCTGAGACCTTCTTATATCATGTGGTACAGGAAGAAGGTGGTTATCATGAATTTGATTAGGAATGGTTAAATTTGGAGGAATGTGAGTTGGTGGAGTAGTTAGGTCAGAAGTAATTATAGAGGGAAAATTGCATTCAGTGTTAAGTACAGAATTGTCATTAGCACAATGATGACCATGAGAATGAAAAAGAGTATTGGTAGAATCAATTTTATAAGGCAAAATGTGTTCATGAAAAACAACATTTCTAGAAATGAAAATTTGTCTGGTTTTTAAATAAAAAAGAATGTAACCTTTGACACCAATTTTGTAGCCTAAGAACAAACATTTCTTAGCTCTAGGATCAAGTTTGGTTCTATGGGATGTGAGAGTGGATGCAAAGCATAAAGAACCAAACACCTTAAGAGAATTAAAATCAGGATTACAATAAAAAATAAGCTGATATGGTGACTTGTTCTGCAAGATATATGAGGAAACTCTATTTGATATAAGTTGCATGAACAACAGCATAAGACCAAAATTTTTTGGGAAGTTTAGACTGAAAAAGAAGAGCTCTACCCACATTTAAAATGGGTTGATGTTTTCTTTCCACTCTCCCAGTTTGTTGAGGAGTTTCAACACAAGACTTTTGATGTAAAATGCCTTTTGAGCTGTAAAACTGTGAGAGATTAAACTCAGGGCCATTATCACTTCTAATGATTTTGATTTTGCAATTAAATTGATTTTCAACATGTAAAATGAAGTTTTGAATATGATGTTGGACTTCATCTTTGGATTTCAAAAGAATAATCCATACAAATCTACTATAATCATCAACAACAGTTAAGAAGTAACTATGACCATGAATTGATTTAACAGACAAGGGACCCCAAATATCACAATGTAACATATCAAATTTATTGGATGATCTTTGAGTACTTGTATAAAATGGTAACTTTTTCTGTTTAGCAAAGTGGCATGTGTCACACACTGAAGATTGATTAGAAGACAGAAAAGGGAATTGTTTATGCATAATATCCATTCTAGAATGTGATAAATGGCCTAGTCTAAAATGCCATAAACTACTTATTGGAATATAATGTGACTCTGAGATGTAGACAGATAGAACTTTGGAAATTTTATCTTCAAGTCTAAGTTTGTATAATCCTTCACTGAGATAAGCTAAACCAATCTTCTTCTGAGAGATCATATCCTGCAAAACACAATGATTATCAAAAAATTGCAAGGTACACTTTGATGAGAAACACAGTTTTGAAACTGAGATCAAATTGAAGGAAAAATCTTTTAAAAATAGCATATGCCTACTATATTGGTTTCAACAAAATTACCATTTGGAAGTTTGATAAGAATAGGTTTAATGTGATAATATGTAGTGTACCAGTTCAAAGAAGAACATATGTGGTCACTTGCTCCTGAATCTAATATGCAGAAGTCAGATTTAATGCAGGTCAAGCAGTGTGATATTGGAAAAGAACAATGAGTCTTACCTGAGGATGAAGCTTCAATTGGTATGACCAATTGAAACCGAGGTGCTGACCTGATTAGCAGTGGGATGAGAAGAAGATGCAATCTTTGAAGATTGAATTAAGGAAAGAATATTGTCATATTGTTCTTTAGTAAAGGAGGGTTGTGAATTGCTAGACACAATCACATCTTGAGATCCTTTGCAACTTTCATCAGGATCTTGAGCTTCAACTTGAACAGAGTTGACATTTGAGTTGTAACTTTTTCCATAGTTGGGAGGGAAACCATGCTTTCGATAGCATATATCAATGGTATGACCAGAACGCCCACAAAAATTGCAAGATACAGAAGAGTTTCTACCACCTCTACCACCATTAAATGTTGATCCTTACCTCTACCATAAGGCTTTTTAGCTTCAGCAACATTGATCAAAACCTTACTAGCATCAATAGAATCAATGGTATCATTGCTCTCTTCTTGTGCAGCCAAAGAATAAACTTTGTTGAGGGGGGGTAATGGATCCATAAGCAAGATTTGAGTTCTAACAATAGCAAATTGGTCATTTAAACCACTCAAAAACTGAATTACTCAAAAACTGAACCACTCATAAACTGAATTATTTGAGTTCTAACAATAGCAAATTGGTCATTTAAACCACTCAAAAGACTTTACAGAACGCATTGAAGCACAAACACATTTTTTAGGACAAGTGCAAGAAGGAATAGGTCGATGACTATCATACTCTTCCCACAATGATCTCAATTCAACATAGTAGTGATTGATAGAATTGTTACCTTGCTTCAAATTATTGATTTCTGTTTTGAGTTTCCATACATGAATTCTATCTGCTTTGCTGAATCTTTCTTTCAATTCTAGCCAAACTTCTGAAACATTGTCAATGATAACAATGCTTTAAGCTATTGAATCTGAAACGGAGTTCATGATCCAAGAATGAATGAGATTGTTGCATCTTTCCCAAGCAGGGTAAAGGAGCTCATCAATTGCAGGAGGATCAATGGATCCATCTACAAACTGAAATTTGTTCTTTCCACCAAGACCTCTACGCATAGCTCTTGCCCAAGCTTGATAGTTGGTGGTGCTGAGTTGAGGCTTGATAGCTACAGAATGAGGACCATCATTGGGATGTACATAATACGGTGATGAAGCATCTTGCGTTGGATCTTGATTATTATTGTTGTTTCGCACCATTGTTGATACTTTGAGAAGAATTTGATGCAAGAAACGCAGAAAGAAGAAGAAGAATCAAGGACCAATGAAGGAGCGACAAAAAGAAGAAAAGGATGAAGTAGAAAAATTTTAGAACACACACAAAGAAAACTGAGAAATTAGAAAAAATGCAGAAGAAGAATTCTGCAAATTTTGTTGATGAAGCTTGATGAATGTGTGTTCATGGCGGAAGATTACAGTTGGATCGTAACAACCTCTCACTGTAAAAGGCTTTTTGATACCATGTTGAGAAAATAAACTGTGACTTGAGAAAGAAGAAAAGTGATCATTGTGTAAAATTCACTTTATTTCTTAAGGGAAATTCTTGTTTACCCATCAATAAAAGGTAGGTAATACTACCCATATTGAGTTGGCCCAATCAAAACAATGTATTTATATAACATTAAAAATATTAGAAAACAAACAAATAACTTTAATTGGTGCCAACTCAGCATGGATTGTGTTACCCATCTTTTATTCATGGGTACCCAAGTTGTCACCATTTCTTAATGGTTAATTACAAGAGTGAAGCACACTTATATAGAGAATATAGGGACTACAATAGTTACCATGATCCTCTATACTAGATTGTGCTCTACCTAACTAACTTTTAACAAACTAAAAACAGAGAATTACAATTAGTTAGGCTTTTACTTGTTCCACAAGTAGTTCCCCTTTATCTTCATTTCTTAACACACTTGCCATAGCAATTGCTTTTGCTTTTTCTCTTTTCTTTTTCTCCTCTTCTTTGGCAGCAGCAGCTAACTCTCTGTTTCTTCAGCTCCCTACTTTTTTGTTCACAACACATCATATTGCGTATCAATAGAAAAGTTACATTGCATCCAAAGCAAACAAAAAATTGTGGTTTTACATTGCAGAAGAGCATATAATCTGTATCATCTAATTTATACTATTTCTCCATCACTCCAAAGATAACATTCTTAACTTTATATTTATGATCTGGAGTGTGAATAAGCTAGATTAAGTTTTGTAATGTCTGCCTTTTTGAACCTTTGGCAAGGTCTAAAAATTTGTTTATGTAACATCTTATTTAAAATATTATTTTATAATAATACATCTAAGTGTCAAAATTTTGTGCAGGTCAATATTTTTAAATTACTGAAAAGGTTAGTAAATCTAAAGTAAGTAGAACTAAAAAACCTTTTTGGTGGCTTATAGTCTAACCTTGTTCATTTTATAATAAAAAAGGTATGGTTTGGCTTGGGTCTAGCGTATACGAGGTCACATACAATGTCAATTATCCTATTAGTCATTTTGGTCTAATTTCACTCCTATTTATGACATTTTAAATACACAATTAACTATCAATGAAGTTAATTTGGTAAAATCTATTTCCTTTCTTTCATTTATAAAAACTTCTCTTTAACGTGTGAAAGTGAAACAACATAACATGAGGTGCACAACAAATAAAAAACAATACAAAAATGTATCATGTCCGTTCATATCGTTCCCGTGACACTATTTATCCATATATGTGGAAAAGAAAATTAGAGAAAAAAATATTTATTTAAAATCTAACATACAATTAATCTTTTGACTATTTTAAACTATTAATTTATAAAGAGTAAGTTGTGTGTTTAAACGAATTCTCTCCTTGCTATTACGTCCTTTTGCAACTTTGATATCGTTCATTGATTTTCTTCTTCGTTTTCTATCACCCTCCCTGCTCCCTCGTTCGTTCTTCACTCGTCCTCCTCTCTCGTCTTGATTTGCTCAAAGGTATTTATTTTCATTCATAATAATTCTCTTGCCTGTTCTCTGAATTGGGGCTTCTTAGGGTTTGTAACCTTTTTAAATTTAGGGCTTTTAAGAACTTTGTTTGTTATCTTGGTGGTGTAACTATCTAACCTAGGTCAGAATTGGTTCTTCTTATTCTCAGACGTCAAAAAATGCCACATCCTTCGTTTTCTGCTGCTCCTGCTGTTCCTGGTGATCCTTATTATTGTTTATTCAGTTTAACATATGTTCCATAATATTATTATTATTATATATAATTTAGTTTAGTAGTAGAGAAATATATAGCTTCTTGTACAAATTTAATTATACTAAAGATTGTTTCTCTACTTTTCTATCAGATACGAATGCTGACAAAAGCTTTTCCAAAAATAAAAGAAAGAATACACTTAAAGTGATCGAATTTCCTGATTATCGGGTTCCTACCAGAGAGGAGATTGAGGCTGTTGAGGACATGATTGTCGATTTTGATGTTAAACCTTTCAAACAAAAAGTGGATTTTGGAGGAAAGCTGTTTTCTTACCACCGAATCGTACCTTTATAGACGTACTCAAATTTCATATCCCTTGACTAGCTATTTCCTTTTATGACGTTCATGTTACAATTGTAAACATTTTTTCTTCTTTTTGGTAATCCTGAACAGGTTTTTGATGCCAAACGTTTGCACCATCCTCCTAAATGTTGCAGACAATCAGTTCATCCGATTCAGCATTTAAAAAAGGATCCTTCCTTGTTTCAAATCCTTGCCAAATGTGCCATTTTGGCAATAGGGGATTATAATTCACAAACGAAGTCAGACTACCGATTTGTCGATATTGAGATGGCTACCTGGCAACTAGTTGCTGGAGCCCTTTACCACATCACCTTTCAAGCCAGGAATGCTGAGAAGAAATATGAAACTTTTGAAGCCACAGTGTTTACTAATCATAGATTTGTGAGAAAGGTTAAGAGAATCAGGATGAAAAGGATCGATACTTGGTATTCTTTTCTTTTATTTTTCTTTCTTATTTTGCAATTTACTTAATCTCTAGATTGTTTTGTCATTTTTCCAATATGTTTCTGCATCTGAAATTATTTGATACATAGCAATGGTTTCCACCACCACCATCCCCCACCCTATCCCTATGTTTAGCCTCATTTTTTCGTAGGTTGTCAATTGGGGTTTTTAATTTGCCATGTTTAGCGTCCTTCTTCAGTTGCGTCTTGAATATGTTCATGCATGACATTTTGGATGCGATTAAATTATTTCAGAACAGTATGCCAATGTGATGCCTTACCTGCCTGCCTGCCCATAGTGGACATACTATGCCGTTGGTGGTTGTTGGTGAATGTTTTTGTTGTGTCAAGTAATTCGTGATAATTGTTGTTGATTTCTTAATGCTTTGAATATGAATGTTCATTTAATAAGTTCTGCTAGCTGCCCATATTGGACATATCTTGTTTAAAAAAAATACTTAGAACAATGAAATGGGTATCAGCTTCTTCCTCATGGATCAAATTTGGATCACAACAAAATAGAATAAAAAAACGGGAACAAAAAGGAACAATTTAGAAAAATGTGGCACGAGTTCAAATTTACAAATATTTTCACTTCTCAACATTTAGAGTAAGTTCCATCGTTAGACTCAATGAAAAATAAACAAACAACATTTAGTGTGAGTTTCATCGTTAGACTCTATGAAACAAAAGCATGTTTAGAAATGCTGATTTGTTTGGTTTAGACGGTTTGAAATAGAAATGATTACTACTTAAAAGCTCTTTGATGTATCATATTATGTTGGGGAAAATCCACACACCTAACACCTAAAATCCACAAACCACAAAAGAAACAATAAGAAACAAAATGGCAGATAACGTGGTTCAACCGGGTTTGGATCCTCTCCAGTCACAGGAGAGTCCAGTGAAATCATATCCATTAAAAATTAATGCATGTGTAAATTTTAAATGTTAAAATAAGAGAGAGAAAATAATTAATGGTGCAGATTGTGTCACTGCACCAGGTTGCTTAAGCGTGACTTTTAACAGTGTTACAGAAATTAAAACGAATGGAATGGCATAATGGTAAATATTGAGATAAGGACTTAAATAGGATAAATATGAGTTTTTCTTCATATTTATCAACTCCTTTCTCTCTCAAGAATTAGATTTCTTCTCCTCCCTCTCTCTAGAAATCGCCCCTCACCTTCAAACAACCCTTAAACCATCAAAACTCCTTCCTAGAATCTTGTATTTCAAGCAAGCTTCGTTGGAGAAGAGTTGGAACAAGAGAAAGGTTAAAGAAAAGCAAGAAAGAGCAAGAGATGAGCTAGGGTTTTGAGGTAAAGCTTGGCAAAGATCAGAAGCAAGTACTAGGTGAGCTCCCTAGGGGTTTTAGAACCCCTCTTTGAGAGATTTATAGTGAATTTCTTCATATGCTAAATTTTATAGTTTTACCCTAATTCTCTATACTTGCTAATTCCTTGCTCATACAAGTTTAAAACTATCATTTTGTAATAGAAAATCATTTCTAACATGTTTGGGAAGCTTGGGTATCTTTGATTGAGCAAAAATGGTGGAAAAACATGATTTTTAACAAGTTCTGTACTGTCATGGTCGCTACAGCGACCAGCTGTCGCTATAGCGACCAGACAACAATTTTGTTCTGGTAGCTGTCGCTTGTAGCGACCAAACCAGAACAGCACAACACAGTTGAGCTGTTCTGGGGGTTCTGGGGCGCGCGAGCATGGCTTTTGAAACTGTTTTCTCCTAATACATTTTGGAAACATTAACCACCATTTTAACTCATCCTAAAGGCTTCCAATGGTTGAAAGATTATAGGGGCAAGGAATACGCAATGTTAGAGAATTGCAAGAACAATGGTTATATGAATAGGTAAACCCTAATAGCAGCATATGACAACGATATGTCGAATCCTTTAATAGGAAAACAAGAATTATAGTACGAGCGCAAGGATTTAATGGATTGATCCCTTGCTTGTGAGTGGATAGCTCTTAAGGAAAAGCATACCACTTTGAAAGTCAAGAACCTATATTAGGTGAACAAGGTTATAGATGTATTCGGATTAGAATACAAGAGTAATAGGGATGCTTCAGCATTTGAAGTTTAAGATAAGCTTATAGTGTTGGTTCTCCAACAATTATAGGTGGCTTATGAGAACGATAAGCCAAGAACCTTGTGTTATAGGTTAAGTGTTATAGGATTGTTATATGATCAAAGTAACAGATATGCATGTTTATATGTTAAAGTTAAAGATTTAAAGATCAAAGATAATGGCGTGCTCGCACGTTTCACAGTTATAGGGCGTGTTCAGCAGACTCCGGGATTCGCCGGATGGGACTTCTCCGAGAGGGTTGTCCACACGTTTCATAGGGAGTCCGGTGTTAGCCTGATATGATAGGAATTTCACCGGGTCATAGGGAGATGTACCTCGGGGTTACTCCACCCGGGCCGCACTCCGTAAAATGAACTCAGATAATAATGTTTGTTCAACGCTAACAGCTAACATAAAACACATAAAACATCTTTATTTGTATTATGTTTCACAGTTATAGTCAAAGTTACAGTTACAGTTATAGACAGTTAACAGAATGTGATCCTAGGTTTCCCCTCGATCACTAAGTTATAGTCACAGGAAGTTACAGTTATAGTTAAAGACAGATCATAGTTATAGTTATAGGCAGTTACAGCAAAGGTCACAGGCAGTTCAAAGTTATAGTTACAGGAGGACTTATAGTCATAGGCAGATAAGAGACTTGGCGATCATAGGAAATCCCCAAGATTGCCAAGGTAGGCATGGCGACCTCTTAAAGTAGTATTTAAATCAACAAAAGTAAGTATTTTCTATTATCGTCTCCACAGGGATTAGTGCGACATTCTAAACCGTTCAACAATCGATATTGTTTTGAGTAGGGGTTTTAAAACTTGTTTATACATAAACTATTGAAAGATAAAAAACGGAAATAAAGGCGACAAGAAATAGGGAATAAAAGCGTTGAGATCGGAGTTCCTCACTCTTGCATCGAATATAATCCAAAGATCATGCATATGAATTCTAGCGTTTTAGCGAAATTATCACGTATCGCTCGACAACATCATTGATTTCCCAAATGACGTCGTGAGATCGATCGTATCGTTTAATCGACGATTTCCCAATCAATCAAACGATCCGAAAGCATTACGTTCCGACACTCTATGCGATTATCAAAACCCAAATCCATGTCTAGATTTTCTTATTTTGATAGAAGTTATTCTCACCAAAGATTCAAAAGTATTCGTCAATAACATTTAAATCAAAACATGACAATGAATAGCAAGAATAACTCAATACCACATAAATTGCTAAAACCATATATTTGCACAATCGATTATTACATCTAAGATAGAAAGATTACCTCCAATCCCAACAAAGGGAAGTTAGTTGTTCATTTTCATGACAACTATACAAAAGTGTAAAGAAAAGATGAAAATATAAACCCAAGTTCTTGATTTCCCAAAGACCTTTGGTTGATTCCACACTCCAATCACTCTTGCTCCTTGAAGATCAAAGCTTCTAGCCCTCTTTTCTGTCTAAAACTAAATCCTAAAATATTCTAACTCTACTCTCAAAAGAACTACTCTACAAAACTGTGCTGAATGGCTAAATATAGAATCTGGAATTTTCAACGCTCGCTACAAGCGACGAGCCTGTCGCTGTAGCGACGAAGTTTTCTTGGCCAATGGGGAAGCTCCACGTCAGCATGGATCATTAAACCGCCCTTGGTCGCTTGAAGCGACCGGTCCATCGCTTGTAGCCATGAACTCTCCAATTTTCCCTGCCTAGGCTCGCTTGTAGCGACCAATCCTGCGCTTCTAGCGATGGCCTTCTGATTTTCCCTGCCTACGCTCGCTTGTAGCGATGAGGCTTGCGCTTTTAGCGATGGCTTTAACAAAACTTCATGTTTCTTTGCTCAGTTGATGTCCTGGCTTGCATTTTCCTGCACAAATGGATGGGGAAAGAAGTAAAAGCTATATTGGCATTTAATCAGTGATTATTATGAGCTTTTCCCATGATAACTTGCAAAACAAGCTACTTAAGTGCTTAAATTTAATATGCTTTTTAACTAATTCCTAGCACTTATCACACTCCCCAACTTAAATCTTTGTTTGTCCTCAAACAAAGGACTCAAACAAATGGAAAAAAACAAGGCTTTGGACAAAAGTACATTACATGCAAAGAAATGAAAAGTTTTCAGATGACAAAATTCAAATGTGGATTGTGCGGGCAAGTATGAAGTTTCTCATTAATCTAGATATATACTATGAATGCGGCATAAGTCCTAAACACAAAATTCATATCACACAATGTAAGGCAATAACATAGTTAACAATGAACCACGCCTAACACACTTCTATATTAAGTATATGAACACATTGAAATCTATTGTGAGGGTATGAACACTCATCCAGCAAATATGATAACATTCCAATCAAATTATGTGTCCATCTAATTATCATTTCTAAAAGCATAAAAGCAAATGATCACAAGGTCTTTAAGGGTTGTAATTTGGCTTGGTTACAATAGAATTGTCATATGTGGGATATTGAATTCAAATGGCCAAGCAAGAGGAACATTCATTCTATTTACAAACTTCCTCCTTATTCAAATACAACTCTTGGTGAATTACAAATTTTTCTTTTCTTTGATTGATCTTGACAACTTCTTTTTTTTTTATTGCAAACCTTTTTCTATTTTTCTCTTTTCTTTTTCTTGGTTTGCTTTTCTTTCTTTTTTCTTTTCTTATTTTCTTTTCTTTCTCTTTTTCTTGTTGTCAAGATCAATTACACCAATTCACCACTACTTGATATAAAAACACAACCTCCCTTTTCTCTCCCCAACTTAGTTCAATGATACCCTAATCGAATGTTCCTTTATCATTTGGCAAAGGTCAATGATAATGATGGATAAGGGTTCAAATGAAAGTCAATATCAGAATTCAATGATGAGTTAACTATGAACTGAATTTTTTTTACAAACTCCGGCAATTTCAATAAGCAATTGAGCTTATGAAAATTGACAGTTCATAGCTAACAACTCTGATTCAATAGGCTCAAAGGGGATAACAGATTCTCACTTCTCACAGGGTAGGCTATATGGTCAAGTGTTTCTACTCAATTTTAAAAAAAATGCCTTGATCATTTCAATGCTTTCATACAATTTAAAACAACAATAGATTTAACATAAACTAATCGAGTTAAACATAAAATTGCCGGTCTCCTGCATATATATACAATGATTGAGGATTCCTCACATTTAGGCTAGTTCTAAGTGGTTCACATAATAAGCATGTTATCGCGTAAAACTGTATGAGATAAATGGTGTGCAAAGTACTCATTTCAAATTCAAGACACACCTAGAAAAGCAAGAAACAAGTAACTTGGCTTTGCGCAATCAAACAATTTCTTTCATTATCATGCATCTGATGATTCACAAATCTATAGCCCATTCAACATTATTGAACATAAATAAAAGTGCATAAGTTTAACACAAAAAGTTAATGGGAGTTAGTGGAATTAAAAATCTGTACGGACAGGTTTTACTGTCATCGCTACAGCGAACCACCCATCGCTATAGCGAGCGCAGAGTTTGAACTCGTCGCTACAGCGACGGAAGTGGTCGCTATAGCGACCATGACAGAACACAGATTTTTTGAAAATTGAAATGCACCACATTCCCTTCATGTGAAAACTTTTATGAGGATTAATAATAAAGCATAAATACTTACAAAATTGGGTTGCCTCCCAACAAGCGCTTGTTTTACGTCGTTAGCTCGACGCCTTATTCGTTAGGGTGGCCAAAACGAGACGGAAAGCACATCAGCTTTAGTATTCCTTTGTTGTGGGAGGAATTCCATGAACTTGCAGAACAGCTGATGTGGCGTCCAGAACCTCCCTTTCCAGAGTAAGGTGAGCAAGGAACATATGCAATCTTGTACAAGTTCAAGTTCCGCCTTGCTCACTTTCATCCCCTCCTTTTCACACGTTTCTTCCTTGTTAAGAAACCGTTCCGTCTTCTCATTATCCATCTCTTCTTCACTATCAATGACTCTGGCCTCTTCAGAATCTGACCTTTCTTGAGGAAGTTCTACTGTGTGTGGTATCTCTAATTCTTCCACTAATGTCCTAATACCACATCCTTCAAACATCGTCTCTTCCTCACTCTCATCAACATCGTCTTCAACAATCTCTCCACATTCCATGGTGGATTGATTGTTAGTCTGAACATCCATAATTCTAGGTAGAAAATTTAATTGAACCTGCAAAATCTCCAATTGGCATGACAAAGCTCTCAATCTATGGTTGGTATTTTGCATGTTGATCATGGATTGTTGCATGAACAGATTCAAAGTGTTTTCCGTTCTTGCCATTTGTTCGTCTTCAGACGGATATTGTTGAAATTGTTGATAGGATTCATACTCGTATGGATTATAGAAGTTGAAATAATCATGATGATCAACCATGATTTCTTTCAATGTTGAGAATCTGAAACAAGTGTAACTAACAAGAAAATTTTCTTTGCAAAACAAAGAGGGTTAATGCACAAACAGATTATAATGTACAAAAAGAAACGAAAAATATTAACACGATATATACAAAAGCTCAAAACAATAGCAATTATTGCGATGCTCAAAATATCTAAACACTAATCCCCGACAACGGCGCCATTTTGTTAAAGTAGTATTTAAATCAACAAAAGTAAGTATTTTCTATTATCGTCTCCACAGGGATTAGTGCGACATTCTAAACCGTTCAACAATCGATATTGTTTTGAGTAGGGGTTTTAAAACTTGTTTATACATAAACTATTGGAAGATAAAAAACGGAAATAAAGGCGAAAAGAAATAGGGAATAAAAGCGTTGAGATCGGAGTTCCTCACTCTTGCATCGAATATAATCCAAAGATCATGCATATGAATTCTAGCGTTTTAGCGAAATTATCACGTATCGCTCGACAACATCATTGATTTCCCAAATGACGTCGTGAGATCGATCGTATCGTTTAATCGATGATTTCCTAATCAATCAAACGATCAGAAAGCATTACGTTCCGACACTCTATGTGATTATCAAAACCCAAATCCATGTCTAGATTTTCTTATTTTGATAGAAGTTATTCTCACCAAAGATTCAAAAGTATTCGTCGATAACATTTAAATCAAAACATGACAATGAATAGCAAGAATAACTCAATACCACATAAATTGCTAAAACCATATATTTGCATAATCGATTATTACATCTAAGATAGAAAGATTACCTCCAATCCCAACAAAGGGAAGTTAGTTGTTCATTTTCATGACAACTATACAAAAGTGTAAAGAAAAGATGAAAATACAAACCCAAGTTCTTGATTTCCCAAAGACCTTTGGTTGATTCCACACTCCAATCACTCTTGCTCCTTGAAGATCAAAGCTTCTAGCCCTCTTTTCTGTCTAAAACTAAATCCTAAAATATTCTAACTCTACTCTCAAAAGAACTACTCTACAAAACTGTGCTGAATGGCTAAATATAGAATCTGGAATTTTCAACGCTCGCTACAAGCGACGAGCCTGTCGCTGTAGCGACGAAGTTTTCTTGGCCAATGGGGAAGCTCCACGTCAGCATGGATCATTAAACCGCCCTTGGTCGCTTGAAGCGACCGGTCCATCGCTTGTAGCGATGAACTCTCCAATTTTCCCTGCCTAGGCTCGCTTGTAGCGACCAATCCTGCGCTTCTAGCGATGGCCTTCTGATTTTCCCTGCCTACGCTCGCTTGTAGCGATGAGGCTTGCGCTTGTAGCGATGACTTTAACAAAACTTCATGTTTCTTTGCTCAGTTGATGTCCTGGCTTGCATTTTCCTGCACAAATGGATGGGGAAAGAAGTAAAAGCTATATTGGCATTTAATCAGTGATTATTATGAACTTTTCCTATGATAACTTGCAAAACAAGCTACTTAAGTGCTTAAATTTAATATGCTTTTTAACTAATTCCTAGCACTTATCACGACCCTAGGTTCCCTGTGGTTGCCAACAGTTGGTTGGGCTGGAGCTCACTGAGACATTATGTCTCATCCCATTCCTTCTGGTGCAGGTTTACAGGTAAGTCAGAGGTTCGTGATGGAGATCTTCACAGAGATACAGGATGGAGTATAGTTGCTCGTTGTGTACCAGCTCAGGAGCTTATTGGATATTGTATAAGTATTGTAATAGTATTGGATTATTTGTACAAACGAGTAAACTTGTATTCATTCATTTGGGATGTATTATTATTATTGAAATTTTTAAATGTATCCAGTATCAGTTTAACGCACATGCTAATATACTAGTTAAAGTTAGTATGGGTGTTACAGTAAAAGGCTACATTGAACGAAATAAGTTATAACGTCAATGGGATGTAACCATAGTTTACGTATGGGATTGTAGATACTCAAAGAATACAAGCATGAGTTAAGAGCAATAAGAGTGATCTTAGTTGGCGTGGTTTTGCCTCAAGTATGATGTCCCGTTGGTTGGACAATGATGATGTAGCGTACTGTGTATCCGATAGTAGTGTACACGTACTCGATCATATATGGAAGCTATGTGCTATGGATTGTATTATATGATGATATGTGTAACACCCATACTAACGTTAACTAGTATATTAGTATGTGCGTTAATCTGATACTGGGTACATTAAAATTTTACAATAATTAATATATACAAATCACTGAATGAATACAAATTGCTCGTTTACATGAATATCCAAATGTCAGATACAATTACTCTTTCATATACATACATAAAATCTATCAACCTTCTGAGCTTGCCTTGACGAGCATCTGCACTCCATCCAGCGTCTTCCTGAAGATCCTCATCTGAAAACCACTTGGCTGCCTGGAACCTGCACCAGAAGGATAGGGATGAGACATAATGTCTCAGTGAGCTCCTACCCTACCTACTGTTGGCAACCACGGGGGAAACCTAGGGTCGCCGTGCCTACCTCGGCGATCTTGGGGATATCTACGATCGCCAAGTCTTATCTTTACTTACTTCGCGATCAAGGGGAAAACCTAGGATCGCTACATATCTTTATCTTTCTTATACTGTTCATGTTCCTAATCTTACGTGTTTCATACTCTATTCTTATCTTAGTCTTAAGCGTAGTGATCTTGGGGACATCCTATGATCACAACGTGTTCTCTAGGAACTAATCTTCATGTCTCGTATTACATATAAAATATACGTATTCATTTCATATTCGTATCATCTTTTCATATCATTAAGTTAGAAGTTAGCGTTGAACAAACAATCATTATCTTGGTTCGTTTTACGGAGTGCATCCGGGTGGAGTAACCCCGAAGTACATCTCCCATAATACCGGTGAAATTCCTATCATATCAGGCTAACACCGGACTCCTCTTATCTTTGTGTAGGCAACCCTCTCGGTGAAGCCCCATCCGGCATAATCCGGAGCCTGCTGGACACATCTTGCATGTAGACAACCCTCTCGGAGAAGTCCCATCCGGCGAATCCCGGAGCCTGCTGGACATGCTTAAGTCTTTTAACATACGTGTGGACAATCCTCTCGGGAAGAGTCCCATCCGGCGAAACCCGGAGTCTGATGAACACGTTTAATATCGTCTTATAACTTACGTGTGGATAGCCCTTTCGGAGAAATCCCATCCGGCGTAACCCGGAGTCTGATGAACACGTTATCATATTCTTTATCATTAAATTCTTTCTTAAGTTCATAGACGTATCTATTACGTTCCATATTCCTTGTGCATAGCTAATGCATTCCTTAGATATTCATGTATACATAACCTATAAAAGGTCCTAATCTTGACGAATGTATCATCCTTGAACTTACATTTACTTAGTCAAATACATAGCATTGCTTAGTACATGATATGTACCTTCCTAAAACTCTTTAACCTATAGAGGTCCTTGACTTATCGTTCTCATAAGCCATTACTTAAAGGTTGGGAACTAAGTCCCTCAATCTTACTTGATAACTTAGGGTTAATTCTACCCATTGTCATGCTAGAGTCTTGATTCTTAATGAGGTTAATCCTCAACATTATGTGATGTTTCTAACCCCACACTCATGCTAATACGAGGTATACTATGATCTATTAATCCATTTTTAAATGTACAAAAGCATACTGGCGCTGTGCGGATGATTCCTGGCTAGAAAACAAGTTTCAAAAATAAGGTTCCTTGCTGGAACCATCGTGGCACGCCAGCCACCCATCGTGGCACGATGGCTGCCTGATCAGGATGATCATGGCACGATGAAAGCCATCGTGGCACGATGAATCCAGGGGTGCCAGGCCCTGTAGCTGTTCCAGAAAGTTCAAAAACGTATTTTTCATACCAACACAGTTCAGCAAGCATTTATACATCAAGATCCAAGGTTTTTAACATGTTTGATCATAGCATATCAAGTATTAACATTAGGGAAACTATCTATCACAAATCTAGACAAAATCATCATGTTATTCCTTCCCTCATAAACCTCAAAAATAACTACCCAAAGGGGTGTAAATCTATGGGAGCTCACCTTGTTTGCTAGCTTGCCAACTTTTCCTCAAATCCTAGCTTCCAATCATAACCCAAGCTTGCTCCTCTATTCTCTTCTCTTGGTTCTTCTTCAATACTCCTTGTTTCTTTCCTTTGCTCTAGCCTTCCACACAATCTTGCTTTGCCAAACTTCTCTCATGAATTGAATTGAAATCTTGATGAGTGAGAGAGGGAGAGATAGGGCGTGTGAATAGAGAGGAAGAGGGAGAGAATGAGAGTTGATAGAGTGAGTGAAAAAGATAAGGAATGAACAAGAAATATCTTGTTCTTCTTCTTAAATTCATTCTTCTTCTTTCATGTTTTTACAAGTTTGCCATTGCCAATCATTTACAAAATCGCCATGCTTGCTTCATACGTTTCTAGCGCTAATATCTGATACTTTAAGCGGAATATTACTCTTGCCATAAAAATAAACCTATTAACTGACAATTTACCAAATTGCCCTTTCCTTAAAACATTTCTGATACATCGTCTCAAAATTAATGAATGTTCGAGTCTTAGGCGGGATGTTACAATCTACCCCCCTTAAAGAAATTTCGTCCTCGAAATTTAGAATCCACTACCATACATGAATTAATCTCACATATTACTTCCTTCATTAGCTAAGACTCCAGTCCATCTTACTTATCGGAATCCCTTAGATTCCAATTCTATAAGTCGAATGTATTCAACAATCTTTTGTTACTTGATGTGCATTATACTTCCTTGTGTAGTAGAATATGAGGTTATCCGAATCCTCGCATCCAATTTGCTGACTGTATCCTTATTCATACACTTCTTGCAAACCCAAACTAGAGTTATCCAATTCTAACACTTGTGCTGAATTCTTATAATCTCATCATAGTCCGCGTAATCTTACTTTGACGACATTGGTCTTTCTTAATATCTTCGACGATTCCATTGAATTCTTATATTCGATCTTTGCCTCACACAACGGCATCTTACATATATGATTTTACCATGCTTTAATGAGAATAAACTACCGCATTACTTCCATTATACTAGTACAAGGAGGAGGCACCTTGGTGTATTACTTTCCTTAATCTTAATCATTGCTTCCATCACGGAATTCCTCAAGGACTCGCGAAAACTTACTGATTACCCGCGTTCTGCTTCGATCGATCTACGACATTACTTATCTTAATAACTTAAAAATCATTCTTCATACTAGGAGTTTGCCAATCTCCCATCGTTCTTGTCACAACTTTGTCTCGTTTTCTTGTCGTAGCATAATGTTTCTACACCGACAATTCCAACTCATAGAGGTTTAGTCCAAATGATGAGTAGCTTAAATCGTCTCACATATCATTACATAATATATTCCATAGTATATAACTTATATACATAAACAAGCACGTGTACACTATATATTATCTCATCTTTGTCCGACTAACGGGACATCATTCTTAACCTTAACATATTTGAAACACTACCACATCAATTGGATATCTTTTCTTACTCTTATCTCATTTCGTAACATCCGGGATTTGCCTTTCAACTGGCTTGCCAGGTTTGCCCCGCCAATGTTACTCATGCTTATTTCTTGAACATACATTATCACATAACTTAGATCATGATTACATTTATCGATATAGTGAACTCCTTTCTCATTTCTGAACATCAAGTCCAAGTTTCTTATTCTCAAAAGAAGGTTCTACTTGGTTGCTACCAAAAATTTAGTCATAACCTGAAATTACGTAGCCCTTCACCATGAACTGCGAATAACTTTTAATCTGCGTAAAAATTCTCCTTCCTTTACTGGTGAACATTAAGTTCAAGACTTCCGAAATCTCCGGCTAATATAGATTAACATGTCAGGGTTGCAACATGAAATTAAACTCATTGGCCACTGCATTGTCGTATTTGATCAAGGCCGCTATTTCAAATATTTCCTTCCTCATGGATTCCGAGGTTTAAAGTATTCATCAACTTAACTTCCATAACTTTCCATTAGAACTCATGATACGTTCAAATCGCTTATTCTTACTACCATCCCGTATAATAGGAATTAAACACTCAACATCTTCTCATACTTTAAGCCTCAGCTTAGCGTTGTTCATTATATCACCCTTAGATTACCACTCCGCTGCGCCACTCTGATTTTAACACTCGGGTTGGCATCGGAGGAAGACTTCACTATTGTCACATAAAATTCCGTCGATCAATCACTTTACTCTATCGCTTTGTAATCAATGTAACAAATTTGTCTGACATTACCATTTCTCTTGGTCAGCTCTTCTTGTAGATTCATTAAACATTGCATAAACCCGACTGGAAGTATGTCTGAGGCAGTTTAAATTCATGTACATCCGTTCGTGGCAACTTCTAAAGACACTTAAAGCTTCTGAAGGTTCATACCTTTCATATGAGTCTTGTTACTATTCGCTCTTTCCTTATCCATAATGATTTCTTATCCATAATCTTCCCGGGACAACTTGGTCTCCTTAGCTCTATCATGTCTCTTAAGTTACTCTTGAGTTTCTACAGAACAATTCGTCCTGAAAGGTTCCAAATTCTTACTGGTCCTCTAGAACGCCTAGACATAAGTTACGTCTCTTCGAGTGCCCGCTCAAACGATCTTAAACTTTTGCACATTACCATAATTTATTGAATTCCTCCAGTCACTTGATACTGGATTCACAATCCAGAGCTCGATTCTTAACACCTGAGTAATTTTGCATATAGTTGAACATCCAGAAGTCTATACTTTATTACCGTCCTCAGAACTTATCTACACGGGGTGATCTTCTTTCAGCTCCTTGAATATTCGTGGAAGAAAACTCTTTGGTTAAAAACATATAACGCCGTTACTCTAATCACAATCTTAACATTTCATATAAAGGACGTTCTTCCATATAATAAATATCATATAATTTTCTCGGCTAAGATTCCGATTATCCTTCAAAACTGAACTACTTTACTCTTGTGTTATCTTAAACTTGCATTTTCCAACCAATCGAAGAAATTCAATACGGTTCGTCCAAACAAGGGTGTTCAACCTAATTCGTCCATTAGTATACTAAATTCCAATCTAGCTTAGCTTGTTTCTAATCTTCTTACTATTAGGACACATCCGAATATCTGATTCCCGCTTGACATGCACATATCCTATCATCATCAACTTTCATCCATCGCCTCTTCTTAATTCCCAAATCTAGCATTTATGGTTCGGGAGGTGCGGCTGATCCGATGAAGTTAAATTTACTTGTGATCCATGCTCAAAGACCACACTTGAGTGGTTAACTTCATCTGTCCAATAACTCACGTAATCCGTAATCATTCCTCTTAACTGTCCGGTAATTCATCATTTCATTTCTAAAGATTTGGTACTGCAATTCCTTAATTCTATACTTAGAATCGTTACTTAGTCCACACTTCACTTTAACTTCTCAAACTGCGGTTCCCGTCAAGGTTCTACGTCATTTCCTAGAGCATTCCATGATTCCTTAATCCTTATGTCTTCCGCAGACGAGGCATCGTCCAACGATGCGTCCAACTGGGTTGAGGCGCTTCACCTCAATATTAAATATCCTTTATGTCTCTAAGACCTTGTCACTATCAGGGTTCGTCACTTTACAGTTTGATGGCCACCATTTGGCGTCAATTACTTCCTTGCCAACTCCGTCATAAATTCTATCACCTTAATCTTCGCCCTTCATAAACTTCTTTCCTCCTTGGTCACATTCAGCTCTCGGACATTTATCCTAACTGTCATATACTAGACTGAGTTGATCAGGCTCAACTAGATGTGACCTTTAGAACAATATCCGGAACCCAATGGTCCCACTACTTTTATTGAAACTTTAATGACCCAAGGCACGGTCTGAATCGACCTGCTCTGATACCAATTGTAACACCCATACTAACGTTAACTAGTATATTAGTATGTGCGTTAATCTGATACTGGGTACATTAAAATTTTACAATAATTAATATATACAAATCACTGAATGAATACAAATTGCTCGTTTACATGAATATCCAAATGTCAGATACAATTACTCTTTCATATACATACATAAAATCTATCAACCTTCTGAGCTTGCCTTGACGAGCATCTGCACTCCATCCAGCGTCTTCCTGAAGATCCTCATCTGAAAACCACTTGGCTGCCTGGAACCTGCACCAGAAGGATAGGGATGAGACATAATGTCTCAGTGAGCTCCTACCCTACCTACTGTTGGCAACCACGGGGGAAACCTAGGGTCGCCGTGCCTACCTCGGCGATCTTGGGGATATCTACGATCGCCAAGTCTTATCTTTACTTACTTCGCGATCAAGGGGAAAACCTAGGATCGCTACATATCTTTATCTTTCTTATACTGTTCATGTTCCTAATCTTACGTGTTTCATACTCTATTCTTATCTTAGTCTTAAGCGTAGTGATCTTGGGGACATCCTATGATCACAACGTGTTCTCTAGGAACTAATCTTCATGTCTCGTATTACATATAAAATATACGTATTCATTTCATATTCGTATCATCTTTTCATATCATTAAGTTAGAAGTTAGCGTTGAACAAACAATCATTATCTTGGTTCGTTTTACGGAGTGCATCCGGGTGGAGTAACCCCGAAGTACATCTCCCATAATACCGGTGAAATTCCTATCATATCAGGCTAACACCGGACTCCTCTTATCTTTGTGTAGGCAACCCTCTCGGTGAAGCCCCATCCGGCATAATCCGGAGCCTGCTGGACACATCTTGCATGTAGACAACCCTCTCGGAGAAGTCCCATCCGGCGAATCCCGGAGCCTGCTGGACATGCTTAAGTCTTTTAACATACGTGTGGACAATCCTCTCGGGAAGAGTCCCATCCGGCGAAACCCGGAGTCTGATGAACACGTTTAATATCGTCTTATAACTTACGTGTGGATAGCCCTTTCGGAGAAATCCCATCCGGCGTAACCCGGAGTCTGATGAACACGTTATCATATTCTTTATCATTAAATTCTTTCTTAAGTTCATAGACGTATCTATTACGTTCCATATTCCTTGTGCATAGCTAATGCATTCCTTAGATATTCATGTATACATAACCTATAAAAGGTCCTAATCTTGACGAATGTATCATCCTTGAACTTACATTTACTTAGTCAAATACATAGCATTGCTTAGTACATGATATGTACCTTCCTAAAACTCTTTAACCTATAGAGGTCCTTGACTTATCGTTCTCATAAGCCATTACTTAAAGGTTGGGAACTAAGTCCCTCAATCTTACTTGATAACTTAGGGTTAATTCTACCCATTGTCATGCTAGAGTCTTGATTCTTAATGAGGTTAATCCTCAACATTATGTGATGTTTCTAACCCCACACTCATGCTAATACGAGGTATACTATGATCTATTAATCCATTTTTAAATGTACAAAAGCATACTGGCGCTGTGCGGATGATTCCTGGCTAGAAAACAAGTTTCAAAAATAAGGTTCCTTGCTGGAACCATCGTGGCACGCCAGCCACCCATCGTGGCACGATGGCTGCCTGATCAGGATGATCATGGCACGATGAAAGCCATCGTGGCACGATGAATCCAGGGGTGCCAGGCCCTGTAGCTGTTCCAGAAAGTTCAAAAACGTATTTTTCATACCAACACAGTTCAGCAAGCATTTATACATCAAGATCCAAGGTTTTTAACATGTTTGATCATAGCATATCAAGTATTAACATTAGGGAAACTATCTATCACAAATCTAGACAAAATCATCATGTTATTCCTTCCCTCATAAACCTCAAAAATAACTACCCAAAGGGGTGTAAATCTATGGGAGCTCACCTTGTTTGCTAGCTTGCCAACTTTTCCTCAAATCCTAGCTTCCAATCATAACCCAAGCTTGCTCCTCTATTCTCTTCTCTTGGTTCTTCTTCAATACTCCTTGTTTCTTTCCTTTGCTCTAGCCTTCCACACAATCTTGCTTTGCCAAACTTCTCTCATGAATTGAATTGAAATCTTGATGAGTGAGAGAGGGAGAGATAGGGCGTGTGAATAGAGAGGAAGAGGGAGAGAATGAGAGTTGATAGAGTGAGTGAAAAAGATAAGGAATGAACAAGAAATATCTTGTTCTTCTTCTTAAATTCATTCTTCTTCTTTCATGTTTTTACAAGTTTGCCATTGCCAATCATTTACAAAATCGCCATGCTTGCTTCATACGTTTCTAGCGCTAATATCTGATACTTTAAGCGGAATATTACTCTTGCCATAAAAATAAACCTATTAACTGACAATTTACCAAATTGCCCTTTCCTTAAAACATTTCTGATACATCGTCTCAAAATTAATGAATGTTCGAGTCTTAGGCGGGATGTTACAATATGTGAGACGGCTTATGCCACACGTCACTTATACTAGACTTTCATAAGTTTGAAAATTATTGTTAAAGAAAGTATCAACCTCATGAGTAAGAAATATCTTAGATGATGCGAGATTGTCAGGGTCCTAGAAGGAATAAAGTTCCTAAGACCTTTAGCTACGTGTTATCGTTGATTAATTAAATCGGAGCACGAGTGGCTCATATGTTTTCTCGAGCTTTAAGGATTTCCGCAGTGGGAATGTGAGAAATGCTCATGATTGTGATAATAGTTACACCAGGATGTCAGAAAGAAAGGAACTTGTACCATAAGTACAACCACCTCCTTGCTTTTGAGTTGTGGAGGTAGTTGTAATAGACTTCACTTCCGTTTGAGAATACTAAATATCAGGTGTTTTTTAGTGCAAGACTAATCTATGTAAAGAATGGTACGAATGTAACGGTAAAAGGTCGTCTTACGAGGCGAAAGTTAAAGACAAGAGTTCTTTTGAACTGGAAGTAATGTAATAGATTCCTCGGAAAGTAGGAATAATTGAGGAAAAACAGAACGACCCGACGTCTTCAGCTTAAGATTGAATGGTCAATGAAAGAAGAACTGATAGAATTCAGAAAAGGAAATCCAAGACTTAATAATTTTAAATTGGATTTATAAGGAATATGTCGAATAGAGATTATTGTCAGATAAGATGGATATGTTGGTTCAGATAACCATACGTCCTAACAGGTGAGAGTTATGTGACATGCGTCAGACCTTTCGAATGGAAAGAGATTGTCATATGTTTTGATTTACAGAGATGGGAATCATGGCTAAAGAACAAGTTTTAACCAATATGGTTTAATCGGGGTGCGTGATTAATCTACATGTCAGACCCTGGAGTTGCCATGAAATTCCAATAAGCTAAAAGAATTGGAGATTTTCATAGTAGAGAAAGAGGTAGAAAGGATTTATCTTTACAGGATCTCAGAAGGATTTTCTAAATTTCGAGGACGAAATTCTTTTAAGGGGGGAAGAGTGTAATATCCCGCTTAAGCGTGACTTTTAACAGTGTTACAGAAATTAAAACGAATGGAATGGCATAATGGTAAATATTGAGATAAGGACTTAAATAGGATAAATATGAGTTTTTCTTCATATTTATCAACTCCTTTCTCTCTCAAGAATTAGATTTCTTCTCCTCCCTCTCTCTAGAAATCGCCCCTCACCTTCAAACAACCCTTAAACCATCAAAACTCCTTCCTAGAATCTTGTATTTCAAGCAAGCTTCGTTGGAGAAGAGTTGGAACAAGAGAAAGGTTAAAGAAAAGCAAGAAAGAGCAAGAGATGAGCTAGGGTTTTGAGGTAAAGCTTGGCAAAGATCAGAAGCAAGTACTAGGTGAGCTCCCCAGGGGTTTTAGAACCCCTCTTTGAGAGATTTATAGTGAATTTCTTCATATGCTAAATTTTGTAGTTTTACCCTAATTCTCTATACTTGCTAATTCCTTGCTCATACAAGTTTAAAACTATCATTTTGTAATAGAAAATCATTTCTAACATGTTTGGGAAGCTTGAGTATCTTTGATTGAGCAAAAATGGTGGAAAAACATGATTTTTAACAAGTTCTGTACTGTCATGGTCGCTACAGCGACCAGCCGTCGCTATAGCGACCAGACAGCAATTTTGTTCTGGTAGCTGTCGCTTGTAGCGACCAGCCTGTCGCTTGTAGCGACCAAACCATAACAACACAACACAGTTGAGCTGTTCTGGGGGTTCTGGGGCGCGCGGGCATGGCTTTTGAAACTGTTTTCTCCTAATACATTTTGGAAACATTAACCACCATTTTAACTCCTCCTAAAGGCTTCCAATGGTTGAAAGATTATAGGGGCAAGGAATACGCAATGTTAGAGAATTGCAAGAACAATGGTTATATGAATAGGTAAACCCTAATAGCGGCATATGACAACGATATGTCGAATCCTTTGATAGGAAAACAAGAATTATAGTACGAGCGCAAGGATTTAATGGATTGATCCCTTGCTTGTGAGTGGATAGCTCTTAAGGAAAAGCATACCACTTTGAAAGTCAAGAACCTATATTAGGTGAACAAGGTTATAGATGTATTCGGATTAGAATACAAGAGTAATAGGGATGCTTCGGCATTTGAAGTTTAAGATAAGCTTATAGTGTTGGTTCTTCAACAATTATAGGTGGCTTATGAGAACGATAAGCCAAGAACCTTGTGTTATAGGTTAAGTGTTATAGGATTGTTATATGATCAAAGTAACAGATATGCAAGTTTATATGTTAAAGTTAAAGAATTAAAGATCAAAGATAATGGCGTGCTCGCACGTTTCACAGTTATAGGGCGTGTTCAGCAGACTCCGGGATTCGCCGGATGGGACTTCTCCGAGAGGGTTGTCCACACGTTTCATAGGGAGTCCGGTGTTAGCCTGATATGATAGGAATTTCACCGGGTCATAGGGAGATGTACCTCGGGGTTACTCCACCCGGGCCGCACTCCGTAAAATGAACTCAGATAATAATGTTTGTTCAACGCTAACAGCTAACATAAAACACATAAAACATCTTTATTTGTATTATGTTTCACAGTTATAGTCAAAGTTACAGTTACAGTTATAGACAGTTAACAGAATGTGGTCCTAGGTTTCCCCTCGATCACTAAGTTATAGTCAGAGGAAGTTACAGTTATAGTTAAAGACAGATCATAGTTATAGTTATAGGCAGTTACAGCAAAGGTCACAGGCAGTTCAAAGTTATAGTTACAGGAGGACTTATAGTCATAGGCAGATAAGAGACTTGGCGATAATAGGAAATCCCCAAGATTGCCAAGGTAGGCATGGCGACCCTAGGTTCCCTGTGGTTGCCAACAGTTGGTTGGGCTGGAGCTCACTGAGACATTATGTCTCATCCCATTCCTTCTGGTGCGGGTTTACAGGTAAGTCAGAGGTTCGTGATGGAGATCTTCACAGAGATACTGGATGGAGTACAATTGCTCGTTGTGTACCAGCTCAGGAGCTTATTGGATATTGTATAAGTATTGTAATAGTATTGGATTATTTGTACAAACGAGTAAACTTGTATTCATTCATTTGGGATGTATTATTATTATTGAAATTTTTAAATGTATCCAGTATCAGTTTAACGCACATGCTAATATACTAGTTAAAGTTAGTATGGGTGTTACACAAATATTTGTACTTATTCTTTTAATCAAAATTTCATATAAAATACCGTTCATAATTTACATGTGTTGACGCAATAAAAAGAACAGAAATACGGGCACGTGAGTGCCCGTCTTTTCGCTAGTCATAATAATAATTATATTAGTTATTTACCAAAATAGGAGCCTTAATTGATTAGTGGTCAAATTAAATAATAAGACTATTTAGATTTCTTAATTATTGATACGAGCTTAATATAAGTTGAAATTCTGGCCAGGCAATGATAAGAGAATGCCAGGTTCTGAACCAAACAGGTTCTGAACAGAACTTAGCACAATATAAAAGCAGATAAACAACAGAAAAGTAAAGTGCAGGAAAGCTAAAAACACACAAGGTTTGTTAACCCAGTTCGGAGTAAACACCTCCTACTCTGGGGGATACCAATCCAGGAAGGAAATCCACTATTGGATTTAATCCTTAAGACTCAGACACTGACTCCCAGTTCTTATCCCAAGCAATTAACCTCCACCTAGTAAGACTTCTACCCAACTCTGAGTAATAGAATCCACTATCTTCCTATTCAAGTAACTAAACCCAGTTACTGAAACCCTTAATTAAAGACACTCTGTTTTTCAGAAAACTTCAAAAACACAAAGACTTCATTCGTACCTAAAGGCTTAGAATGAATTACAACTCTATAAAACTCTAAACCAACTCAAACTGAGTGGTGCACAATAAAGCTAAAAGCTTAAAAAACAAAGACTCTATTCTCTGATATTAAACTCTATAAATTCGTGTCATGAATAGCAGCAGCCCTCCTCCTTATATAGCCTTCAGTCTTGCAAAATAAAGCTAATCTTCTGAATTGATTTGTTACTGAAATAAGATTGGTCCAATCAAGTAACAAATAAAACTGTTTTGTATCTTTGAAAGATTTAAAACAGAAAATATGATTTTCATATCTTTGAACCAAATCTTCAATAAAATCTTCTCCAAATAATTCAGCATTCTAGAATCACTTATACAAAGATAATTCCTTGCTAAATCTCCCAAGATACGCGCAAAAATTAATCTGAAAACCCAGCTTCTGATGTGGTCAACAAAAGTCAACGCTGGCTTCAGAACCTGAAACTGCTTTTGAAGTGCTATAGTGCTCCTGATGAGCATTTCAGCTTCTGATGTAGATTTTAGCTTCTGCATGGCTTCAAATGAGAAAACTTGTAACTGAAGAAACGTTCAACATAAGGAAATGCTTCTATTCCATACTTTGGTTTTGCCAAACAATGCAGCCAACATCAACAGACTCAACAATCTCCCCCTTTGGCAAATTTTTGGCTAAAACCATCCAAGTCCTTCAATCTTGATTATAATCAGCTCAGCAATGAAGAACTCCACAACAACATATCATAGCATAAACATAAGCAGCGGACACAACTATGAATAACCCAAACCAGCTTCAGTTCTACAAATCATAACAGCTACTGAAGCACACAACAACAAAGTACTGATCAACCATGGTATCAGAGCTACTCCAAGGTATCAGAGCTACTGATCAACTCTTGATCATCACAAACACTTCAGAAGCACACTTCAGGATCACAAAAACAACCTTGTACTCCCCCTGAGACACATATTCCCCCTTGATCATATCTGGACATATAAAGCTTGGTATCAGAGCAAAACTAGTCACCTTCAGAATCAATACCACACTTTTTGAATAACACTGACAGCTGAACATCTGAAATGCAGCAATACATCTTCTAAATTTTGGTATCAGAGCCAACACATTACATAGGATTTTCTCCCCCTTTTTAGCCACAAAATTTTGACAAATCTCAGACTTCAAATAGGGAAGGTAAACTGCACAAACATCTTCAACTACTGTCCCAGTTTGAACTTCAGACTTAGTATCAAAAACAGCATCACACTTAGCACTAACAAAGCTGGCAGGTACTCTATCTTCCTCACATCCAGTTTGCTTTAATTGCTAGAATTCTTCATGTAAACACACACCTAACTTGCTTCTCAGATTCTCAAACTGTTTAGCATCCAAGGCCTTTGTGAATATGTCAGCAATTTGATCTTCAGTGTCCACATGTTCCAGTTGAATAATCTTGTCCTCCACAAGGTTTCTGATAAAATGATGTCTGATGTCTATGTGTTTGGTTCTGCTGTGCTGAATTGGATTCTTAGAGATGTTGATGGCACTCAAATTGTCACAAAACACTGTCATAGTTCCTTGTTTCAAGTTGTACTCCTCCAGCATCTGTTTCATCCAAACCAGTTGTGAACAACTACTCCCAGCAGCAATATACTCAGCTTCAGCAGTTGACAATGAAACACAGTTTTGTTTCTTGCTGAACCAAGATATTAAGTTGTTTCCTAAAAAGAAACAACCTCCTGAGGTGCTCTTCCTGTCATCAGCACTTCCAGCCCAGTCAGCATCACAATATCCCATCAGTTCAGAACTTGAACTATGTGAATACATGATTCCATAGTCACTTGTGCTATTCACATATTTCAGGATCCTTTTAACTTGTGTCAGATGACTCATCTTAGGATCAGCTTGATATCTTGCACATACTCCAACAGCATAAGTGATATCAGGTCTGCTTGCAGTTAAATACAATAGGCTCCCTATCATGCTTCTGTACTGACTTTGATCAACCGATACTCCATGTTCATCTTTGGTTAGCTTCAGATGAGTAGCAGCTGGTGTCTTCTTATGAGCAGCTGATTCCATTCCAAACTTCTTCACTATATTCTTGGCATATTTACTTTGAGAAATGAAGATTGTATCTTCCATTTGCTTGACTTGTAATCCAAGAAAATATGTCAGTTCACCAACTAGGCTCATTTCAAATTCTGACTGCATCTGCTGAACAAACAATTTGACCATCTTCTGAGACATCCCACCAAACACAATATCATCTACATAAATTTGAGCAATCATCAGACTCCCATTTTCATCTTTCACAAACAAAGTCTTATCAGAACCTCCTTTTCTGTAACCTTGAGCCACAAGAAACTGAGTCAGTCTTTCATACCATGCTCTTGGTGCTTGCTTCAATCCATATAAAGCCTTCTTCAGTTTGTAAACATGATTAGGAAAATTATGATCCACAAATCCTTTAGGCTGTTCAACATACACTTCTTCTTGCAGATATCCATTCAGAAATGCACTCTTCACATCCATCTGAAATAGCTTGAACTTGAGAATGCATGAGACACCCAACAGCAGTCTTATGGACTCTAGTCTGGCCACTGGTGCAAAGGTCTCATCAAAATCCAATCCCTCTACTTGAGTATAGCCTTGAGCAACCAACCTTGCTTTGTTTCTGACTACAGTACCATTTTCATCTGTTTTATTCTTGAATATCCACTTAGTCCCAATCACATTCAGCCCTTCAGGTCTTGGAACCAGATCCCACACTTCACTCCTTTTGAATTGATTCAACTCATCTTGCATTGCTTCAATCCAAAATTCATCAGTCAGGGCTTCCTTCACATTTTTGGGTTCAAACTTAGACACAAAACATGAATCAGTAGCAGCAGCATCTGATCTCCTGGTTCTGACACCTTGATCCAAACTTCCAATGATTAGCTCCTTAGGATGATCCTTCTGAACTCTAATTGATGGCCCTTTATTGGTAGGATCATGTTCTGGATGAACTTCTGCATCTTCAGACTCTGAATGCTTTTCTGCTTCTGAGGTTTGTTCTTCTGATACTTCAGACTCTGGAACAACTTCAGGTTCATTCTTTTCATTCTCAGCAGACAGATCATCAATCACAACATTTATGGACTCCATCACAATCTTGGTTCTGGAATTAAACACCCTGTAAGCTCTACTGTTCACTGAATAACCCAGGAATATGCCCTCATCAGACTTAGGATCCAGCTTTCTCCTATTTTCTCTATCAGCCAAAATATAGCATCTGCTCCCAAAAACATGGAAATACTTCACAGTTGGCTTTCTCCCTTTCCATAATTCATACAAGGTACACGTGGTTCCCTTCTTCAAAGTAACTCTGTTATGAATATAACATGCAGTGTTCATTGCTTCAGCCCAGAACATATATGGAAGTTTCTTAGCATGCAACATTACTCTTGCACATTCAGCTAAAGTCCTGTTCTTCCTCTCAACTACACCATTTTGCTGAGGTGTGATAGGTGCAGAAAACTCATGTTTTATGCCTTCAGAAGCACAGAATTCTGAAAAACTCTTGTTTTCAAATTCTTTGCCATGGTCACTTCTGATTCTGACAATACCACAGTCCTTCTCTCTTTGTAGTTGAATACATAGGTCTTTAAATACTTCAAAAGTATCAGACTTCTCTCTAACAAAGTTGATCCATGTGTATCTTGAGTAGTCATCTACCATTACAAAAGCATACCTCTTTCCTCCAATACTTTCTACTTGCATAGGCCCCATTAAATCCATATGAACAAGTTCTAGTACTTTAGTAGTTACCTGGTGAACTAATCTGGGATGAGACTTTCTTGTTTGTTTTCCAATTTGACAATCACCACAAACATTGTCCTCATTGATCTTCAGATTAGGCACACCTCTGATAGCTTCAGTACTTAGGATTTTCTTCATGCCTTTCAAGTGCAAATGTCCCAGTTTCTGGTGCCAGAGCTTAACTTCCTCTTCTGAGCTCATAAGACAAGAAGTTAGACTACTTTCTTCTTCAGAAACCCACAAATAACAGTTGTCTTTGGATCTGCAGCCCCTCATCTGAATTTTACCATCCTGATCAGTAACAATACACTCCTGCTTGTTGAAATTCACTTTTAAATCCTGATCACATAGCTGGCTAATGCTGATCAGATTAGAGGTTAATCCTTCCACCAGTAGCACATCATTAAGTTTGGGCAGACCTTCTCTGATCAAATCACCAATTCCCAGAATCTGACCTTTTACACCATCTCCAAATGTCACATAACTTCTGGAGTATGATCTGATATTGCTCAGTAGCTTCTTCACACCAGTCATGTGCCTTGAACACCCACTATCAAAATACCAGTCTTCTTTTGAGGTGGCTCTTAATGAAGTATGAGCAATCAGGCCTACATTCTGAACCTTAGGTTTCCACACCTTCTGAACACTGTATCTGGGTGCAGCTGGTTGCACTCTTCTATATTGAAAGTGTTCAGGATAGCCATACAGTTTAAAGCAAAAAGGTTTGATATGTCCCTTCTTACCACAATGATGACAGGTCCATGTATGATTCCTCCTTTTTCTGTTGTACTTCTGGGGTTGCTTCTGAGGTAGCATCTGAACATGCTTCTGACCTTGCATCTGAGGTCTCTTCTGAGCTAGTTTTTGAGGTCTCATCTGAATATGCTTCTGACCTTGCATCTGGGCTTGCTTCTGAGGTCTCTTCTTTGATGTTCCAGCCATAGAATCATGAGTTTGAGTAGCAGGAACAAAACTCATCTGTTTAGGAATCTGAGTCTGATCAACAAAACCTAAGCCAGTTTTTCCTTGTTGCTGATTCCCCAAAATGTCCTCCAACTTATCAGTAGCAGAGTTCAACATCTTCACTTGCTTCTTCAATTGATCAAGTTGGGAGTTCAGTTGATTCACTTCTTCTTTTAAATCTGAATTCTGCACTAACAGTTCACCTTTTTCAGCCTCCAGTTGTAGAATAGTCTCCTTCTGATCCAGAATTTGTTTGCAGACCTCATCACTTCTGGTATACAGCTTCTTGTAGTTATCAGCTAGTTCATCATACGAGGTTTTAGCAGCCTCAGACACAGATGAGGCTTCAGACTCTAAGTCAGATTCTGAAAAAGTCTCAGACTCTAAAACAACTTCCTCCTTCAAGATAGCTCCTGACCTCACTACCAGACCAGTATCACACATATCAGATTCACTAACATCATCATCTTCAGAACCATCATCAGACCATGCAACAGCTAGGCTCTTCTTCTGTTTCTTCAGGAAAGTAGGACATTCAGATTTGATATGTCCAAAACCCTCACACTCATAGCACTGCACACCTTTAGCTTGATTACTTTTCTCCTCAGACTTGGTCTTTTTCTCATCAGTTTGTTGCTTCTTGTTATTGAATCTGAAGTTCTGACCTTTGGCTTTGGATTTTCTGTTAACATTCTTCAGAATCTTGTTGAATTGTTTTCCCAGCAACACAAGAGCTTCTGATAAGTCATCCTCTTCAGACTCTTGTTGATCATCAGCTTCAGAATTCACACTAAAGGCTACACCTTTTCCTTTCTTCTCAGTCTGTTTACAAAAGGCAGTTTCAAAGTTGAGCAATGACCCAATCAGCTCCTCAAGCTTCATAGTTGAAATATCATGGGCCTCTTCAATTGCTGTTACCTTCATATCAAACCTTCTGGGCAAGGACCTGAGGATTTTTCTGACTAACTTCTCATCAGACATCTTTTCACCAAGAGAGTCAAATGAATTTGCCATATCTAGCACATTCATGTAAAAATCCTGAATGGATTCATCTTCCTTCATCTTCAGGTTCTCAAATTTGGTGGTCAGCAGCTGCAATCTGGACATCTTTACCTTAGAAGTTCCTTCATGAGTGGTCTTCAGAATTTCCCAAGCATCCTTAGCCACAGTACATTGTTTGATAAGTCTGAACATGTTCTGATCAACACCATTAAAGATAGCATTCAAAGCTTTTGAATTTCCCAGTGACAGATCATCTTCAGCTTTGGTCCATTCCTCCTCAGGCTTCAGAACCTCAGTCTTGTTACCATCTTTGTCTGTATACACAGGATGATCCCAGCCTTTAATCACAGCTTTCCAAGTCCCGCTGTCAATAGACTTTAGAAAAGCACACATCCTTGACTTCCAATACTCATAGTTTGTGCCATCTAGTAGGGGTGGTCTATTGACATAGCCTCCTTCTCTATCCATGCTTACCAGAAATTAATCCCTCTGGATCTCACCCAAAATACAGGCAGGGTGCCTGCTCTGATGCCAATTGAAATTCTGGCCAGGCAATGATAAGAGAATGCCAGGTTCTGAACCAAACAGGTTCTGAACAGAACTTAGCACAATATAAAAGCAGATAAACAACAGAAAAGTAAAGTGCAGGAAAGCTAAAAACACACAAGGTTTGTTAACCCAGTTCGGAGTAAACACCTCCTACTCTGGGGGATACCAATCCAGGAAGGAAATCCACTATTGGATTTAATCCTTAAGACTCAGACACTGACTCCCAGTTCTTATCCCAAGCAATTAACCTCCACCTAGTAAGACTTCTACCCAACTCTGAGTAATAGAATCCACTATCTTCCTATTCAAGTAACTAAACCCAGTTACTGAAACCCTTAATTAAAGACACTCTGTTTTTCAGAAAACTTCAAAAACACAAAGACTTCATTCGTACCTAAAGGCTTAGAATGAATTACAACTCTATAAAACTCTAAACCAACTCAAACTGAGTGGTGCACAATAAAGCTAAAAGCTTAAAAAACAAAGACTCTATTCTCTGATATTAAACTCTATAAATTCGTGTCATGAATAGCAGCAGCCCTCCTCCTTATATAGCCTTCAGTCTTGCAAAATAAAGCTAATCTTCTGAATTGATTTGTTACTGAAATAAGATTGGTCCAATCAAGTAACAAATAAAACTGTTTTGTATCTTTGAAAGATTTAAAACAGAAAATATGATTTTCATATCTTTGAACCAAATCTTCAATAAAATCTTCTCCAAATAATTCAGCATTCTAGAATCACTTATACAAAGATAATTCCTTGCTAAATCTCCCAAGATACGCGCAAAAATTAATCTGAAAACCCAGCTTCTGATGTGGTCAACAAAAGTCAACGCTGGCTTCAGAACCTGAAACTGCTTTTGAAGTGCTATAGTGCTCCTGATGAGCATTTCAGCTTCTGATGTAGATTTTAGCTTCTGCATGGCTTCAAATGAGAAAACTTGTAACTGAAGAAACGTTCAACATAAGGAAATGCTTCTATTCCATACTTTGGTTTTGCCAAACAATGCAGCCAACATCAACAGACTCAACATAAGTGAATGTCCGGATGATCTATTAACGGAATAATGAGAAACCATAATTGATCATCACCATATATAAGACTATGGTCCCTAATTTACCGTACACAAGTATACTTTCTTCTTCTCATATGAAGATCATATTCAAGGCATTAAGAGTACCAATTGAGAAAGAACCATAAGCGCCACAGCTAATCCTTTGTTGTTTGTTTTAGATTACTTCCAAACATACCTTTCATCATGGATCCAAGTATTTTGAATTCCTGATATATTAATAAATAAAACATGTCATAGAATCTAGTTTATATACATGCTCATATGTTTTCCACACTAAAATATGATTATAGTTTTAATCTTTATAGAACATGTCTTTGTGGATGAATTATTAAATTAATTCTAACACACGGCAGTTCCACAATGAATAACATTATCTTCTCTTTTGCGATAAAAACATTATCTTCTCTCTCTCTCATTTTATTAAGAATAGGTGAAGAGAAAAGATGGGACAAAAATAAATGTATAGACTCTATGGACTTATTTATTTTCATTTTTTACATCAAATATCACAATATAAATGTAAATCAATGCATAAAAATGTATAGTGAATGTTCTTAAATAGTATTTATACCCATGCAGTGCATGGGCTGTCTTTAATCTACGAACTGAAATTTCATTAAGTGCTAAACATTAATAACAAATATTAAGATATACACATATACCCGCATTATATCTAAAAATGCATTACAAATATTAATAAGTTTGAAATGTTTTCATCATGACACACCAGCAATGATGTCTAAAAGAGGTTTGGTGCTTGTACACTATTAAGATTGGAAATATATAAATCTCAACAATAAGTAGACCTTTAATAAAGGTCATACGTTAAGTCAATAACATGCTTAACTTTTGGCCTTAACCATTGATGTTAAGATTGGAAATAAACAGTTACCAAGTGAAAGATAGTACAAACACCGTACAATAGTTATATAAATTGTTCATACACACGATTCTTGCAAAACAGTTAAACATAATAATTTAACACATAGGTAAAATACGAAGTCTGAAAACGACATAATAATTAGTTTCAAATGAGCAACAAAAGTAGGAGATAAAAGCTAAATAAGACATTGCAGTCTGTCCTTAAATTACTCACACTAACAGTCAAATTCATAAGTTAAAACTGCATACTGTTCTTGAACAAATTGAGCAATATGTTGATGTCCTCGACTTCCTTCTCTTCATGAGAATCCCTATTTGAGGATGAACCACCATCATTAAGTTCAGCTCCCATTTGAATAACAACACATGCACCGCCTAAGAACTCACGGGTCAAATCCTACATAGTATTTATAATAATGTCGTTAGTTATATGACCATAAATTGAACACGTTGAATAGTTAATCGTCAATAGATCACTAAAATAATGTCAATAAAACAATTTTGAAGGTAAACAAATGGACAACATATCATATCCATTTTCCAATTTAGTAAATACTTTGATGCCAGTGACTGAACAACAAATATAATAAGCATGAGGAAAACCAACTAAATATGAACCCTTAATACAAACATTTGAGAGGTGTAAGCAACATCCTAAATCAGTACATTTGGTGAAGAATGATAAAAGCCTTGTTTGACGCTGCATTTGCAGAATTGTTGTTTTCTTCCCATGGAAAAAGACCATATGCCCCATAATTAGTGACGAGTCTTTGTATTCCTGGGCTGGACTTTTCCAATTTGTATGTGTTGAATTAAAATAAGGCCCAATTTGGTGAACATATGGAGGGAAATGTGAAATATTCAAACTTTCTTCATCATATGTCATTTTCATGTGACATATGCTTATAATGTTAGCTAAAAGAGGTAAAAAATGGAGTTCGCTAAGAAACTAATTTTTGAAGGATGTTGTTAGGTGTTGACACATAAGCAAGAATGCCTATTTGTGGTTTGGTGCTTGTATATTATTAAGATTAAGATAAGATTTTGTGTAAAAAATTGAATTGATTAAATAAAATTGGATACAACAAGTGTCCCTATTTAATTATAGACAAAATACCTTTTTTGGTCCTTTAAATTTGACAAAAATACCAGATTAGTTTTTTTAAGTTTTAAATAGGTCCTTATTCCCCTTCTAAGGACCTGTTTGAAACATAAAAACTTAAAAAACTTCAGATATGTGCATTAAATTAACAATTTAAATGATCTATTTGAAACTTAAAAAAACTTAAAGGACCTATTTGAAACTTAGAAAAACTTAAATAACCTATTTGAAACTTAAAAAACTTACAGGACTAACCTGTTATTTTTGTCAAACTTAAAGGACCAAAAGATATATTTTGCCGTAATTATATTTAGTAGAAAATATTAGATACAATTAGTAAATATGAATACTCAAGTTTTGTCGTTCAAAACATAAACAAATGAATCAAGTATATACATTCAAAGTCTTATAAGAGTGAGACCACATAAAAAGTTGTGTAGTTAAACCATAGCGTATGTTAGATTCATACTTTTTTTAATGGTGTACTTTGCATTTATTATACAAATAAGCTAAACATTTGGTAGCACTAAAAACACTAAAATATTTTCATGGTCTAACTAGTGCAAGTAAGTAATAGTATAAAAAGATCGAACCTACTTGGATTGTGATGTTGCTACTTTCTGCAGCTTTTCAAAGAGAAAACTTGTTTGTTAAAAAACAAAATAAATCATTCATGGTCTTAATGATAAAAATAAAGTTTAAAAGCAATAAAATACTTAAAGATCTCAAATGGAAAAATATGTTTAAGAACAAGATTTAGTTATGAACAAAGATTTGCAAAGTAGTGTAAAGTTACAACTTCTTACAAATTCCTCGAGACCAAGTGGTCATAGCGATTTTTCAACACAACCATCATGGTTAACTTAGGGGTACTACTCTCTCGAAGTTCCTGACAACCAAGTTAACCATGCAACATTATTAAGGTTATATCTTAACCATTTTACCCATTGAAAAAGTTAAGTATTTTTCCTATGACAATAAATCTAGCTATGACAATAAATCTAGAAAAACTTTCAAATAGTCTTTCAATGTCTTTATCTCTCTCGAGCATACAAACGTTTCTCATATTACACAAGCATTTCCATCCCCATCCTCTGTCAAGCTCTGGGAATTTGTCAATAAAGATGAAGTTGATCAAGTTCTATTATTGATAATATTTGTAAGAACACTATAACTAGGTACCCATCCTTTCAAAGAAGGTACCCATCCAACTATTGATGATATTGGTAAGAACACTCTAACTAGCCCTATCACAAAAGCTGAGGTGTTGATAGCCTTGAACTCTATGAAACCTTACAAAGCCCCCGGACCTGATGGTTTTCAATGTATTTTCTTCAAACAATATTGACACAAAGTAGGAGAAGACATTTTCCAATTCGTTAAAAAGGCCTTCCACACAGGTTATTTTGACCCCGCTCTCTCTGACACCCTGATTGCTATCATTCCCAAGAGTGAACCCCAAACACCTACAAAGATTTTAGATCGATAAGCCTTTGCAACATTGTTTACAAGCTCATCACTAAAGTTTTAGTCCACCATCTTAGACTACTCTCGATTTGTGAGAGGAACTAGTATAAATTACTTTGTGTCATCTCTCTCTCTCTCTCTCTCTCTCTCTCTCTCTCTCTCTCTCTCTCTCTCTATCTCTGTGTGTGTTTGATTTTAAACGCTGCATTCATACTCTGTCTCAACCTCTGAACTGAACTATGTTTTTCGGCTTCAAACTCTTATCAGTTTAAAACACTTAGAAAAGCTTACAAAAAGGCAATACAATTCGACCTCCATTCTTGTGTTTTTCTCGCCTCCAGATCGAACACCCTTTATAACCTTTCTCTATTTAGTGAGTCAAATACTATAATTGTACTTTTCTCATTCCTTTCAAATAAATATATTTTTGTTGTTAAAAAAATGGAAATACAACTAATAATAATTTTAATAATTTAATTGATATACACCATCAATAGTTTTTTTTTATACATCTTAATATTTAATCACACCTTTACCGTACATGTATTTGAGAAGTTATTATGAGACCGATGTAAAAGAGTGTATGCCGATGAATGTTGATTCACTTGATAAGAAGTTGATTCATATTTCATAAGAGCGTGAGTTCAACTATTGCTTGCAACTCTTTATACTTTGAAATATACCCCTACTCTTATGAACAAACCCTCAAAATTCAGTTCACCTAAACTTTACTTTAAAAAATAAATATAAAAGATTGAATAATTGTGCGATGTATTTAGATGTAAATGTAAAACATTTTTATACTGAGATGTATAGTGGTTAAATCCTAATTTTAAAATCTGAATATACGTTTTCTTAAAAAAAATCTAAATATACTTTTTCATCAATAACTATAATTTATTATTCTGGAATGAGTTTTAATTTTAAAATATCAAATTGAATATTTGTGTAAAAAGATTTTTTTTTTCTTGAGAGGTTGTCTATAAAAATTCTTGTTGATAATTTATAAAATTGTATTGATAGTTGCTTTTTTTATTGCCAAAAAAATTTGCTTCTTTTTGCAGACGCTTTTACTTCACTCTTAAATAATATACCACACTACAAGAAAGTCTGTTTCTCCCACTAAAAAAAAAGTTTGTTTCTCATTATCGAAAGTTAAATTAGTTTAATGGAAAAATTAAAAAAAGCAATTTATTTTCATTAATTTATTTATTTGGCTTATTAAAAAAACAATTTATTTTCGGCTGGTTTTTGACTTTTGGTTTATATTTTACAAATTTAACCTATATTCATGTAGATTCATACTTAAAAAAAATTGTTGATTAGGCTTAAATACGTTTTAGTCTCTTTATTTTATTTGAAACAAAATTTTAGTTTTCCATTTTAAAATTGGGGTTTTTTCCGTTAATTCCCAACATTTTTATTGGTTTGGTCATAATCCAGATTTTAAACCTATAATTGACGTTTTTTTGGCCTAAATAATAGTAATTTCCGATAGCAAATTGATAATGTTTGTATCTTCTTTTCAAATTTTAAATTGGGGAAAAACCATCACTTGGACCTAAAAAATTCCCAATGTTGAAATCAAAACTTGAGTTAGGATTAAAATTGCAACAATGCGTGAAACTTGAAGGCAAAAAAACCCCGAATTTCAAAATGGGGGTAAAACTTGATTCATGTATATTAATTATTAGAGTTTGATCTACAATTTTTTTAATTACATTTTAAGTCTTAATTTTGAGGATATTCTTCACACTTTAAGTCCTTTTAGGGAACCAGAAGTGTTTCAAATCCTCAAATTCAAGCGGCCAAAAGTGTTGAAGAAAAAGTATGGAGACTATTCACAACAACAAAATAGGCACGACGACTGAATTAATATTGTGAATTAAGAAAATGAGAGGACCAAAACTATAATAGTTTCATAAAATATTAATTTATATTAACAAACCCACAACATGATTGTAATTTTAATCATTAATCATTTGTAAGTTGGCAACTAACATACTACAATTTATTTTCTAAAAAAATACAAGAACAAATCTCCCACTTTTTCACGAAATAAAAATGTTATCCTTGTAGTTAGCACCAAAGTGCATTACTTTGACGAAGACAAGGGCATCTTTGTTGCTTGCCCCTTTGGTCGTTCCAAAGATGTTTTATTTTATTATTATCCTTCCTTTCACTAAACTATAAACAATTAATCAAGCTTCAATTTCCATGATTAAACAAAGTAGTAAAATATTATATGTTGTTGCGTCAGCCTAAGCACATTTACATCTTTAATTCACATAGCCTAGCTTACCTCACCTCACCACCTCCAACTCCAATGGTTGAATTTCAATGGAATCTCTCTCAAATTTCAGATCTCAAACACACCCATCACTTCTTCTAAAGTCACATAAAATTAAATTCACAAGCAAAATTAATATGATGATCAATTTCACTTTAAATAACAAAAAAAGAAGCAAGACAATTTAATTAGTGTTTAAACTATATAGTAACATTTATATTTTTTCCAATTCTAACATAGTACAAACAAAATTATAACACTAACATAAACCTCCTTCAATGGAAATTCAAACATCCTAATAAGAAAAAAAACCAAGAGAAGAGAAAGAGAAAATATTTCTATGTACATTTGTTGCCAACAAAAAGGATCTTTAAGCAAATTAATAGAAAATAGAGAATTTTTAGCTCTGAATTGAAGAGCCCTTTATGAATCAGTGTAGTGATCATTCCAACAAATGAGCATTACAACACAGCGCCTCATGATGTAGAAACGAGCTCTTTGTTCTTTAACAAGCCTAGCACACTTTCTAGCAAAAGCACACTTTTTCTGATGAGTGGAATTCTTCTTCATGAATGAAGAATTTGAGGAAAGGATTCTTGATGATTCTTTCTTTGACAACTTCCACTTCTCATCTAAGTAGAATGGTGGGGCAGTTTCAGTGCTGCAACTGCATGTGGATGCTGCAGAAGTAGAAGAAGACATGTTGGAGAGAGAGAAAGTAGGGAACACTTGAGTTGCAAGTTGAAGTGTGTTTTGGAAAACCACTAAAATTTAGTGGTCAGAGTTTTGAGTTTAACTGAGACTGAATCACTGTGTGATGGAGAGAATTAATAAAGGATGAAAAGCAGAGGTCAATATTTATAAGGACGGTTTAGATTGGGAAGAATGGGGGTGGGGGTCTGTGTACCACTAGGTATCACCTGGGCCTAACTTGGTCTCTAAAGGCCCACCATTAATATATATATATATATATATATTAGAATCTTAAATATCTAGGTTATCTTGTATGCAGACAAGTGAGAAATGTATCTTCTGAAATTCACACACAACTGTGAGATCTTTGATTCGAATTTGGGTGAAGTGCCCAACATAACAATATTGATATTGTCAGTTGAGTTTAGATTTTACAGACATATAGTTTTTTTTTGTTCTAAAAAGTCTAGCGGCAAATTCACACATATGTTGTGAATTCGGAATCAAATCTCACATAAATAAATTTAGATGTGCGGAGTAAGTATCAATGACAACTAATAACCAAATAATTTCATACATGATTCCTGAAGCGATAATAGGAAGAGTTAATATAAACTTTTAATGAGATATATACTCAATGTGGATATTCACCTTTGTGAAGGTTGAAGTAGGGGCCACTTCATATGGAATTCTAGGCAAAATTTTTAGAGGATTTACTAAACCAGGATTGACGTGTAGGACCTTTAACGCACGAGCCTTTTGAGAATACACCTAAGAGAATGTTGTGTGTGTTTTTATGAAGGGGATAGAATTGAAGACTACGAGTCACTCTAGTCGAATCTGAATCTTACTATTTTAGATTTTTTTAAAAAAAATCTAAATGGGGTAATGTTGGACCATAAAGTGTGTGAATAGAAAATAAAAACTCTAGAGTTCTACATTGGATAGTAAAGTATACTAGTGAGTGTATTTTGAAAGACACTAAAGTCTCACATTGCTTAGTTTACACACATTGGTTAATTTCTAATATTACATAAGGAGTTTTCAGTTCTAACTCTTCCTCTCGACGCTTTTCGAGCCAACTTCACTGTATTTCTTTCTACCCCTTCAATAAATTTGCCGCTTTAGGGAAATATGATCTCTTTGGAGAAGTATTGTCCCTTCGATATTTAGAGTGATCATAATATTACACAAGAGTGGTCATAGTATCATAGTAGAGTGGTCTCAGTATTAGAATGCTCACAATACCACATTTGAGAAGTCTTAGTATCATAATTGAGTGATCTTAATATCATATTGAGGGTGTATTTTTATAAAGGATCCTATTGTGTAGGGGTGTACATGGGTTGGGTCAACCCGGAAAACCCGGTCAAACCCACCAAAAAAAACCCAAAAAAGTGGGTTGGGTTGGGTTGGGTAATTGGGTGAGTATGATTTTAAAAATGAAAAACCCATAAAAAATAATGGGTTTCGGGTAAAACCATTCCCAAACCCAATAAACCCACTTACCCAATAATCCCAACATTTTTATTTTCATTGAGAAGAAGGAGAAAACAAAAGATTTTGGTCATATATCAAGTCTACGTTTCAAAATTGAAAAAAAGATATTCTCTATATTGAAAATCAAAACATTCTAGAGTTACAAATTTGGATGTTGCATTTTTTGGTTGTTTTGATGCTAATGCAATTTTATGTTATACAACTTTAGTTTGTTGTAAGTATTTTATGATGAAATTCATTATTTGATATTATCATATATTATTTTTTTTACGCTAAAATATAGTGAAAACAAGTTATACAATTTTTTTTTAGAATTAGTGGGTTTACCCAAACCGGCCCAATAATGTAACGGGTGGTTAATTTACCTCACCCAAACCGGAGTACCTTATATGGTTCGGGTCTTGGGTTTGGCCAAACCCAACCCAAATCGACCCACGTACACCCCTACTATTGTGCAGTAGGATTTCAATACAACTGAGTTGTTTTATCCTGGAGACATTGTGGTTAATAAGCTGCTTCCACGATTTTGGATAGTGTCACTAAATGTCTTAAACAAAACGGGCATAGTCTGTAATTCATCCCGATAATCTCTTCGATAACTAAAGAATAATTTTTTTTAACTATTTTAAATATTGTTCCAACAATCCATTTGGTTGTATAGTGAGTGAGTTTTCCACATTTTACGGGCAATTTTCCGGTTCACATATAAGCTTGATTTTGTAGCTTCTAAAATATCACGGCACGAGAATAGGTGGACGTGCGTTTGGAGTGTGCAACACACAACCAAATAAACACTAACTTATATGCACGAAATCCAAAGTTCAATCGATGCTACTAACATGTCACATTTCTCCTTATTAACAAACAAACTACTAACATTTTTATATAAGAAAAAAATCTATCTTTTATTTTTATTTAATTTGATAAGTAAAACTAATATACAGTAAAAATAATATTATAATGAAGTAGGTTCCCAAAGAACATGTCAGTGGGGTAAGATGCTAAATGCATTGTTTGTCTTGGGAGGAAAGGGGGTCGGGTATAGAAGGAAAAATAAAACTAGACACGTAGGAAAGTTGTGGCGAGTTGCATTATGAATGGAAAGTAACTTCTAAATTGTGATAATTTGAGTGGAAATTTGTGATGATTTGGGAAAAGATTACATGGAATTAAAATGGAGAAGATAAAGCAAAGTGAATAAATATGTGTCAATTCAAACCTTGGTGGTGTTGACAAAGGAATTTTCATGTTTTGTTTTTCTTCTTTGGAGGCAAAAAATGAGGGGTAACCTGTGTGATTTTGTCGCCATTACTTAATTTACTGTGTGTGATGTGGAAGCCACTTTTACTTCTACTGTTGTGGATGCTAAAGCACTCGTGGCTGTGACTATGTAACCAAACTTTGTTTTTTCCTCAAGCAAAGATTGTCATTTTCTCAATGGAACTTAAGTATCTCTTGTCACATAATCTCTTCTAAGGAAAATGGCTTTTATGCTCATTAATTTATTTTATTTATACTTCCAACATATATTTTCGAATAAAAATGGTATATCAAACCCAATGCAATTTTTTTAATTAGTTGTTAATATAAAGAAAGAAAATGAAAGTTAATTCCAATTGTTTTGTGCAATTTGTTTTTTCCTAACCAGAAGAAAGGAATGATCTTTCTAACCATGAAAATAATTTGTAAAGCGATAAGGAAATTGATGTTCTCTCTTCACCCTAAACATATAATGCTAAAAATTACTACTAACCAGTAGTGAATTAGGGTCTATATATTTGTTGCGCGAAATAAGAGACCGGAAACAATATATGATAGTTGTATTATATCTTTTTTAAATCTAGAGTTTGGCAACGCAACATGATATGATAAGTTAATCCTAAAACTTATCATATTCTACCTCACTAGTTCAAATTCCTATTCTGAATATAGACTGGATTATTATCTAGTAGATAAGATAAAATAATAGACTAATTTGCCCCTTTAAAATGTAATTTAAAATAAAAAATTAAATATGATAAAAAATTAAAACCTATTAAAATTGGAATATTTAAAAATAAAATAATCATTAATTTTTTTAACAACATCAACTAAAATAATCAAATAAAATAATCAAGAAACTTACCTTTATTAAAAAGGGTTTTTACAAAGTATATGAGCTCTTTCTTTTACTTTTTAACTTTAACCCTTTGTCTTCCTTAAATATTTTTTATCCATTTGTCTAATTTTGATAATTTTCTTGAGGGAAAACTTGAAGTATTATCAAAAGAAGAATGCCTCCAATCTATTGAAGTTGATAATTTTCTTGAGCGAAAACTTGAAGAAATATCATCAAAAGAAGAATGTCTCCAATCTATTGAAGTTAATTTTATTGAGCGAAAACTTGAAGAAGTATCATCAAACGAAGAATGTCTACAATCTATTGGAGTTTAGGAAAAAGATAAAAATGAGGGTCAAATTGAAAAAAAATTTAAAACAAGGGCGTGAAATATTTTGATAGTGTTTGAATGTGATTGGCTAAAGATTTCTCAAAAGATGTTTGCAAGAAAATTCTTTGTTTGAACTCTAGCATATTGATGATTCTACTAATTTAATTGATATCTCTCTTATCAATTTATTTGAAAAATCCCTCCTCCTATATTTGTTAGATTTGCCAATTTGAGAGTAAAATCCCTAATTTATGCTATCTTTCTAAGCTAGTTCAAGTTTTGAACCCAAGAGGTAAGATGTGTTTAATCCACATTATTGCTCTAAACTTGATATGAGAGAATTACGAGCCATTTTCTGAAAGAATATATCACTATGCTTATCCACATTATTGCTCTAAACTTGTATGTGACACCATGCTTATCCTTATTTTATTTATTTATTTATCTATTTATGTTCTGCAACTTTTACATATTTCAAAAATACACACAAAAACAAAAGAAAATACTATTCGATTTTTGATGTCGATCAAAAGATCATTTCTCAAAGATTAAGGAAGCCAAAAAGTACCTTTGAAAAGAAAAAAAGGGAGCCAAAAAGGAAAAAGTGATATTGTGGATGTGACCCTACTTGGACTTGCGTCAATAGTGTAGTGCTAGAGGCTTTTTCTTGTCATGGAATTAGAGAGGAGACCCACAAGTGATATATCAGAGGAAGCATGTGTGTACATCAAGTGTAGCATACTAGCATTGTTCATGTACTTAAATTAGGATTATTAGGTCATGTGGAACAAAAAGGTGGGCCCTTATTAGTTTTTATCATCGTGCTCGTGCCTTGATTAATTGCTTGCGCCAAATTGTCGAGGCTGAGATGGGAAATTACATCATGCAATTTTCTCCATCAATGCTTGTATTTTCTTTTCAATTTACAAACACATGACAATTCCTTTTCAAACAAAGCATAACCCTTGTAACAAAAAACAATAGCATAACCTTCGAGTTCCAATTTAAACGTGTTCAAGTGCGTGTTACAATTAATGTTGAAGAACTTAAGTTCTATTTTTAGGATCTTTGATACTCAATTAATTAAATGGGTACCGGCAACCATCTTAAGTGGCGTAGTTAATAGTACTTAATATAAATGATTCATTTGTCTCACAATTTTTATAATATAATAATAGTTGAAACACAATTTTATTTAAACGTTTAACAAATATATTTATGAATAATTATGATAATGTCCTATAAAATATTTTACAAATTTTGTTAAATGTTGATCTTTCTCTTTTTTCGTTGATATCTTATTACAGTGATTGCTATTTTGATTGCAAAATTTTTCTTGCCGATAAGAGTTTTGTTTTGTTTTTTTACAAGAACTCAAATCAATTGTGGATTTCTATTATTTGATATCAGAGCTATATATTACCCTAGTTTAATTTCTAGACTTTTCATTGTTATTTTCGATCTTAGTTTTAGACCATTTTGATATTAAACATGCTTGAAAATAAATTTAGGAGATTGAAGAAAAACCAACAATTGCTCATAATTTTAATTCTATTTATTTAATATAGGATTTTTTCTTCTTATTGTTACTCTATTATTTTTGCCAACCCTTCGTAATTAGAATCTTTACTTACTTTGTAGTGTGTTTTTCAATAATAAAATTTTCTTTGCTTCTTCAAAAAAATAAATTAGAATCTTTGATTTTCAGTGGACGTCCAAAAGTATTTCACAATTTAGACTAATTTGAGAGCTTTGAGACAATTGACAAAAGATTCTTTTAACTATGTTATATATTTTCTATAACTTAATCTTGCGAAGCCCTATGAATACTTTATTGCACGTGAATAAGTCATAGTTCAACTAACAAAAATGTTGATATTGTTAGACCGGAGTTGAATTCGAACTTCGACCCCTCCACTTATATATGTAAGTTTCAATGGTTATTCGTCGATTCGTTTATCTACAAAAAAAACTTTATTACACTTGTGTTAGATTTAATATGTTTTGAGAATTTGATTTTATAAAATATATATATATATATATATATATATATATATATATATATATATATATATATATATATATATATGATTTTGCTTGTGAAACGTTTTTGAAAAATCTTTATTATGCAAAATATCTTATGCTTTTTTTTTAAAGCGCAAAATATCTTACTTATACCTTTTTTTTGCTAATAAATATCTTAGCCTTTTTTAGGAGGAACAAATATCTTACTTATCTCTGCTCCTTTTTATATATAATAAATAAACGTTTGTTAGAGCAAAATGTGCGCAATATCCACGTGGATCATTCTAGTGATTTTTTTAATACCAAAAATCAAGTTCTATCGTACTAAGTAAGGTCAAATAACTGAATCAAATTATATCATAATGTTCATCATAAATCATATTTAAATCCTCAAATGTCGATGCAATGATCCTTACTCATATGACACGGTACTCGAGTTATATAGTGTATTGCTTCCGAACAACGACCAATCGTTCACACTATTACGTATTTGATTCATGTTATCGAGATCCAACAATGTATACGGTGATTGTCAATGTCTAACACAACTCCCTTCTTTATTTACGTTGGTTCATGCCATAGAAATTCTATTTTTATTAAGCAAAATAAATTATTGGAGTACAAAGTGTTAACAATATTTATATTTATTAAACTTGTTGTGATTGGTAAGCAAATATAATGTTATACAATTGTTATTTTTCTAGTTAACTTTTTATTATTTATTTTTCTATCAAAAGTACTTTTTTAACCATAAAAAAATTGGACATACTAGAAATTGTACTTTTGTTAAATCAAAATTGGATATTCAAAAGAGAAGTCTCCTTTATTTTTTATTTTTTGAAGAAAGTCTCCTTTATTTTTAGATAGTTAGATGGAGTACAATACAACGTTAAACTTATTCGTTTGTTTTTCAAAATAGCAATGAATTTTGAAAAAAGTGTACAAAAAAAAAAAACTAAAGTTGAGAAACATAAAGAGCAACTTTGATATAATTTTTTTTAGGGATATTGAAAGTATTTTCAAAAAGAGGAAACTGTTTTATCAAATCGGATGGGGCCTAACTAACAGACTATAAAATATCTCCATTTGTCCACATATATACTCTTTTGTCATCTCAAACAACAACAGTTCAAAGCCTACTTGTCAAATTTAAGAGTCTAGTTTGACTCTTGCATTACTGTCTTCATACATCTCAACAAAATAATTATGAGATAAGTTTTACGATTGAGATATTACAATTTCTCTTCAACATCACCAATGAAGACAGGTTTTTGCACTTTTGCACTTTTGCACTTTTGTAACCAAAACTGGATCGACATCCAAGTTTGATATTAGCAATAGTTTTCTATCCGTACATAAAGTTTATCTTGATTATCATCCTTCAACCAGGTTGGGTCACTATATGTATCACGCTTTATGTCTCTAAAATTTTAACACTTTCCTTCACAATTCTTACATTTATCATGGAATAATTTCAAAGCCAGCCTATAGGTGTTTCACTATTTTGCCTCATTTATGATCGATTTTGGTCCCCCGTTTCTAACTTCATGATTTTAATCTTCCAACTTTTAATGGAGTATTTTTTTTTCCTTCTATGCGTTTTGATGTTGATTTTGATGATGTGGTAAATGAGTTGCTTATATGACAAGCAATTGACGATGTTGTATTGTTTAGGTGGATTATAATTTAACAACTGATAATCATTTCAATAAAACTCATTAATTCATATTGCAAAAGCAATAAAATTTGATGCAATATACTAAAGTTTCAGCCAAAGTGGGACATGTTTATCAAACGAATATCCAGTGCAGAAATCATGTTACTTCTAAACTCGATTCAATAATTAATTCATTGAACTTGATTAATGAATTAGAGAAGTTGAACTTGAGATGAAAGTTAAATTCGTTAACAAAATAAACTGAACTTCAGTTATATAGAGTTCGACTCATTTGATTCATTATATATATATATATATATATATATATATATATATATATATATATATATATATGTATATGAGTTTGGAAGGGAAAGAGTATATATATTGAGAATTCTTAATTTCATATATGGAATTTTGTTTCATTTAGATGTACAAGTTTTGATGTGGTTTTTTATTTATGTTTTAAAGTATTTGTAGCCGGTTATGTTTTTAGAACCGACTACAAACACCTTAAAACAAAAATATAAAACCGCATCAAAACTAGACATCTAAATCAACAAAATTCCACGTATAAAATTAAGAATTCTCAATATACTCTTCCCTAGGGTGACTTATACATCATTAAGACCGTCGTAAAGATCATATGAGATTCCTAGGGAGCATAACACATTAGTAATTTAGGGTGACTTATACATCATATGAGACCGTCTTAAGATTAACAGGAGTAACACATAACCTAGTTTACTGTCTCAACAACACATATAACTATGGACATGCGATACCTAGGGATTATGGGACGTGAGCTATTTAAATTAATTTCTCGATCATTCGATCACCTTATACTAATGAGTCAAATCCACTTTGTACCATAAACGGCGAAACGCAAATCTACAAGATTGATTGAAGGAAAATGTACTCCTTATTATACTGTCCACTCCAGAACTTTAAGCATATTTTGCTATCACATGGCATGCATAAATCTTTTATTGTGAAATAGGGAAGGTAGACTCTTACACAAAATTCTATTATAATCTTCGTTCTAGCTACTGACCAGTCAAACTTTTTAAAAATGAATGTAGGTTGCAAATGCAACAAAATATTGCATATCAAATCCATATATTCCAAATGAAAAACTGAAACGGTTCATTGAAAATTTGATAAATCCAGAAGAATCTAGAATCATGTGGTATAGATTATTAGTACATTTAATTTATTCTATTGTCTCTAATCAAATACTATAAGCACAATTTGCATACCAATTTGATACGATCTTTCTTTGTTCACTTGGCTTTGCACTTGTATCCATTCATTACGGCAGTGATTACTCTCAAAGTTGAATAAAAAAATCCAACCTGCACCTAGTCGTGTTGAACAATGACAAAGGTTGTTGAGGGGACAAAAAGAGGGACTAATCTTATCAAACAAATTTGGGTATATGTGAATGTGATCACTTACTCTATGTATATTAAACAGTCTAATGATTAAATGTTATGCAAAAATGATTGGAGAAGATTATGTGCCTCTTTTGTTTGATTCTCCATAATGATATTGGATATATTAATATTAATTTCATGTTGGAACATTGGTGTGAAGTTGGAAAATTGAATGATTAAACCCACCAAGTAATAAGACTTTGAGCTAGTGTGATGTGAATTGAAAAAATAGAGAGTGGGGGTCCCACATAAAATAGAACACACACATTAGTAGTGTTTAAATTGCGGTATTTAATTTTAAATACTTTATAATGATAAAAATAATAGTAATTATTATTTTTATTCGTGAATATCACTTCCCATAAATTTAGTTTATGTTGTTTGTGAAATTCAACTGAGTTCTTATCTTTCCTTCATTCATATCCAATGAGTTTGTTTCCTCCATTTTTGTGGATTTGTTTCTTTTTGATCTTATCCACAAATGTTGTTAAACTGATTAGTGATGAAGTTTCTTTTTGATCTTATCCATTAGAGTGACTGCTGCCGCAATTTTAGCTAAAACAGTTACAAAATCTCTATATAAATAGAGGACTTCACTCAGTTCAAAAATAACACCAAAGAGTTCTACTGAGTTGTCGAGAACTCTTTCACTCTTCTCCCCCCAGCTTGTGTTAACGAGCTATTCTTCTCCTTATCTCCTTTTTCTGTCCCTTCGGATTTAAGAGTGTTCTTAAGACCTTAGTCCCTATTCGGTATAATGTCCCTTCGGAATTAAGAAAGGTCTTAAGAACATAATCCCTTTGATAATATATGTCCCTTCGAAATAAAGAGTACTTTTAAGATCATAGTCCCTTTTGAAATAATAATGTCCCGTCGGAATTAAGAATGATCTTAACTGTATATATAAATATTATTTCGATATTTTCTATTTTTGGAGAAGTTAAAAAGTTAGAATGGTGATAACACCATATTTGAGTGGTCTTAGCACCATAATAGAGTGGTCACAGTACCATAACAGTACCATATTAGAGTGGTTTCAGTATTAAAGAGTTGTCTTAGTACCATATTGGAGGTGTAAATCTCGAACGGTTTTCTACAGTGCAGTAGTTAACCGCACAGTTGTAGCTGGGCTTGTTTTATCTTGGAGGCGGCGTGGTTGATAGCCTGCCTTGCACAATTTTGGGCAGTGCCGCGAAACGTCTTAAAGAGAGCGACCTGGTCGTGACTCAACCTAGTAACAACTTCGGTAGATAGTCCCTTTCAAAATAGAATTTGGAAATCCAAATCCAACATTTTGGAAATCCAAAAACAACAATTTTAAGACGATTCGATCTGCCATGTCTACCGAAGAAATTACTTATTGAGATTCTGTTGTCCCAAAAATAAAAGAAGGATAAATCAGGCTATAGAAATACATCTATATATTGAACACAATGAAGTGTTTGCTGTTATAACAAAAACACTAAGAAATTCACATATGCGACTTTAAATATGTTTGAAATTTATTTTCAAAAATCAGAACCGCACTGTGAATAAGTAACTCTAACTGCCAACAGAATAGAAACCCCAAAATGGTCCTAAATAAAAATCAGCAGCCACCATCAAGAAATGACACTGGTTCACAATTTATTTTTAATACAATTGTGAGAAACCATGTCATATGTCCCGCAAGTAAATTGTTGCTCCGCTGCCTAACCTAACTAAAAAGAAATTCACTGATATGACTAGTTAAATCAATCTAGTTGGTGAATTAAGTGAATGGTGGATAAACATTAGCGTCTCGCGCCGTGTTTGCTATGATTATGCTATGTTAAAAAAACATATGCTATTGCTGAAAATAAGAAAGTGTTGTTATAATATTATAACACCATTAAATTTGTTGGCATTGGAGATGTGAGGTTGCAAATCATGTCCGAAAAGAAAATTATTCTCTAGGACGTGATACATGCTCCAAAATAAGAATGAACCTGAATTTCAGATTTCTATTGAATAAGACTGAGTTGACTCAGACTTAAAAAGAGACTTATGCACCATGCATTATTGTTGGGAAAAGGCTGCGCCTTTGATGATATGCTCAAAATTAAATTCTCCTTCTATTTTATAAGCTGTGTGATTTTAATATTTGACATGTCAAAATTTATCATATGAACAAGCGTTTAATTTTAAACTTGAGTAACTTGGACTTAATTCCAAACTTATATGACTAGAAAATTTTATTTTTTGCAGTCAAAATGAATGAACCAAAAGTTCATATAAATCAGTGTTTAGAGAATTTGAACCTCTAAACTTAATAAATTATGATATGTGCGAACCTGATGACACATAAACTAGAAATGATAAAAAGATATTTTATCATATTTATTGATGTCTGTAAATTTAAAAAAAAAATAAAATTGATACGCTTGATATGTTCAATTTTTATAAAAATAAAAAATTGAAATTTATGTTGAATAAAGTACCCAAGTCTAAGAACAAAATTTCTAATTAAGAATTTTTGAAGAAAAGACAACCTAACTTGTCTTATTTTTTTGAACTTGGAATTGTCTGGACTATATTTGGATTTTGGACCCCAAGAAAGTTGAACTCAATAGTAGAGCCTATGAATGTGTATTCATCGGGTATGCTACAAATAGCGAAGCATATAAATTTTATGACCTAAATGCTAAAATGAACATAGAATTAAACGATACCGATTTCTATGTAAATAAATACCCCTTTAAATATAGAATAGTGGGGGCACTAGTGGGGGCGCTAATGAAAGCACATCATTAGTGGGGGCAAAGTAATTTCCCATTTTTAAATTGAGAGCTAGTGGGGGCACTGCATCTGATCACATTCCAGTAATCATAAACAGTTATGAAAACATCGTACGAGATGTTATAGAACCTCAAAGAGGTAAGAAAGCTATAATTGCTAAAGAGTATAAACCTAGTTATATGGTTTGTATATTGGAAGAGGATTCATCTGGCCTTCAAGAAGCTTTGTCTTCATTGGATGCTAACTTTTGAAAAGAAAAAAAACAGTAAACGATGAAATGGATTCTCTAGAGTCTGACGAAACACGACTCTTTAGTTGACTTGCCTCCTGGATGCAAACTAATCGGTTGTATTTGGATTTTGGAAAAATAAACTAAAACCTGATGGTTCGGTTGCTAAATACAAGGCTCACCTTGTAGAAAAAGGTTTTAGGCAAAGAAAAAAAAATATAGATTTCTTTGACACTTAGTCACCAGTCAATCAAATCATATCCATAAGGGTGCTAGTCCCTTTAGCCGCTGTTCATAAATTGATAGTACACCAAATGGATGTGAAAGTTGCCTCATTAAATGGTGAACTAGAAGAAGAAATCTATATGGAACAACCAGAAGGTTTTGTGATTCAGGACAAGAAAACAAGGTTAGCAAGTTAGAAAAATCTTTGCATGGTCTAAAAATAACCTCCTAAGAATTGGCATGGAAAATTTGACAACCTAAAGATATCGAATGAGTATAAAGTGAATGAAAGTGACAAATGTATTCACTACAAATATGGAAATAACATTTGCACGATCATATGTCTCTATGTAGACGACTTGCTCATATTTGGTTCAAAGATTCATGCTATAATTTATGTGAAATCATTGTTTATCAACAACATTGATAAGAAAGACCTAGACAAAGTTGAAGTAATTCTTGGTGTCAAGATTACTGGATCAAAAAGGAGAATTTTTTTTAATTAATCTCACAATGTTGAGAAGATCTTAAGAAATGTAATTATTTGACTGTAAACTTGCAAGCACACCTTATGATCCAAGTGTAAAACTCTTCAAGAACACTTGAGGTGGTGTTAGACAAATAGAATATGTGAGCATCATTGGCAGTCCTTAGATATGTCACTGAATGTATTAGACCCGACATTGCCTATGTCGTGGAACTCTTGTGCAAGTTTACTAGTAGACCAAGTGAGAACCATTAACATGCTATTGAAAGAGTCATAAGGTGCCTTAAGAAGACTATGACTCTAGGATTACATTATGAGGAGTATCCTGTTGTACTTGAATGGTACAAGATACAAAATAGAACATCCTTCAGATGAGTCTTAAGCGACCAGTGGCTGCACATTGAGCATCACTGGAGGATTTGTTTGTTGAAACATATGATATTGACTCAATCCACACTGGAATGATCTGAGGTGAGAACACTAGAGAAAACTAGTGAAGAAGCAAGTTGAGATCCCCTAGTGGGTAAAACAGTTGTCAGGAGTGTTAATTCATTGTGATAGTACTGCAGCTATTACAAAATTGAGAATCATTACTACAATAGTAAGAGACGATAATTAAGGCACGAACACATAACAAATTAGAGAGCTAGCTACTCTCAAAAGAAACGGTTAAAGTAGATCATGTACGTACTGATAAAGAATTAGGCAATCCTTTGACGAAAGGAATTACTAGAAAGAAAGTCATAAACACATCCAATAAGATGGGACTAATGCCTAAAGATCACAATTGATGGTAACCCGACCTAAATGACTAGAGATCCCAAGAAATAGGTTCAATGGGTAATAACAAGTCATGAGTGAAAGAACATGCTATGAGAAAATTAAGAAAGCATGAATCCTGCAGCGACAGAAGGATGAGATAATAGAAACTCTTAATGAGATCTATACTCTATGTTGAGTGGAGTACATAGCTACAAGAGTACTCTTGATAGACTCACCTATACGAATGTGGAACTGAGGCCGGTTCCTATGGGATTTTGAGGCAGAATACCTAGAGCGTTCGTTAAGACTGGGATAGACGTGCAGGGCCATAAACGCACAGGCTTTTAGAATACACCTTAGGAAAAGGTTTGTGTGCGGACTCTATGTCTGAGATAGAGTTCAATGCTGTAAGCAATTCTTGTTGAATCGGAATAGTATTCGCTATGCAAAGGTTCAAGTTGTAGGCGACACCTTTGTTTATTAGCAACCTTATAGAAACGTTTTGACGTTACTATTATAACCATTTTTTAAATTCAAGTGGGGGATTGTTGGAACATTGGTGTGAAGTTGGAAAATTGAATGATTAAACACCAAGTAATAAGACTTTGAGCTAGTGTGATGTGAATTGAAAAAATAGAGAGTGGGGGTCCCACATAAAATAGAACACACACATTAGTAGTGTTTAAATTGCGGTATTTAATTTTAAATACTTTATAATGATAAAAATAACAGTAATTATTATTTTTATTCGTAAATATCACTTCCCATAAATTTAGTTTATGTTGTTTGTGATAAGAATAAGAATTCAACTGAGTTCTTATCTTTCCTTCATTCATATCAAATGAGTTTGTTTCCTCCATTTTTGTGGATTTGTTTCTTTTTGATCTTATCCACAAATTTTGTTAAACTGATTAGTGATGAAGTTTCTTTTTGATCTTATCCATTAGAGTGACTGCTGCCGCAATTTTAGGTAAAACAGTTACAAAATCTCTATATAAATAGAGGACTTCACTCAGTTCAAAAATAACACCAAAGAGTTCTACTGAGTTGTCAAGAACTCTTTCTCTCTTCTCCCCCCAGCTTGTGTTAACGAGCTATTCTTCTCCTTATCTCCTTTTTCTGTCCCTTCGGATTTAAGAGTGTTCTTACGACCTTAGTCCCTATTCGGTATAATGTCCCTTCGGAATTAAGAAAGGTCTTAAGAACATAGTCCCTTTGATAATATATGTCCCTTCGAAATAAAGAGTACTTTTAAGATCATAGTCCCTTTTGAAATAATAATGTCCCGTCGGAATTAAGAATGATCTTAACGGTATATATAAATATTATTTCGATATTTTCTATTTTTGGAGAAGTTAAAAAGTTAGAATGGTGATAACACCATATTTGAGTGGTCTTAGCACCATAATAGAGTGGTCACAGTACCATATTAGAGTGGTTTCAGTATTAAAGAGTGGTCTTAATACCATATTGGAGGTGTAAATCTTGAACGGTTTTCTACAGTGCAGTAGTTAACCGCACAGTTGTAGCTGGGCTTGTTTTATCCTGGAGGCGGCGTGGTTGATAGTCTGCCTTGCACAATTTTGGACAGCGCCGCGAAACGTCTTAAAGAGAGCGACCTGGTCGTGACTCAACCTAGTAACAACTTCGGTAGATAGTCCCTTTCAAAATAGAATTCGGAAATCCAAATACAACATTTTGGAAATCCAAAAACAACATTTCATAAAACAAAACCCTTTAACTTATCAATTTACTACTTTTTTTACGAACTTATCAACTTAATACTTGAACAAAGAAACATAGTCATTCATTCATTCATAAATTGGTGATGAATTTAACCCACTTTGATCAATCTGGTGGTGTTAATTTGAGACATTAAAGTGTGCTCATCTCAAAATTTCAGGTTCAATTGTGTCAATTTATGTGAGCTAATTAACTTATTAAAAAAATTGTAAGATTAGAGAAACCGTGAAAATATTATTTTGTGTTGCTTTGGAAAAAAAAAAAGTCTACTGCATATTTTAGTAATATTAGTCAATACACAACCAGAAGATTCCATTCATATAAATAGTACACTTTATTTTTGTTTGTAATGAAAAATATATATCACATGCCTTCATGTGAATAGTAGAGCAAGACTGTTCGAATATGCAAATTACCCATATTAAAATGGCAAAAAATCAAATGTTTGACTATCAAACTGCAAATTTGTTTACAAATTTATCGGTATACAACTAACCAACAAAAAAAAGTTACCAACAAACAAAAAAAAGTAACCAACAAATAATTTTGATAAAAGAAAAAGTAATTAATAAATAAGTGGTTAAATTGAGGGGGAAAAGGGATTGTTGTTCATGTGCATTCATGTGTATAGTCATTTACATATTCTCACTCCGCTCAGTCCAACACACAAAAAGACAATAAACATATATAATATCTTGTAATTGCATATACCTCTTTTGGTTCTTAAAAAAAAATATACTTCTTTTGGGATTAGAAGTAATTTTAAAATTCTACATGGGTCTATGCATGTATGCTCTAATTTCTTTATATATCTTCGGTTGAATCAAACTTTCTCGAATATCATAAACAAATCTCGTCAGTGTAGCGTCTAATTTGATCGGTCCCTTTGAACTATACTGACCAAATATAAAGAATGGTTCTCACATCATCATCGTTTTGGAGTTTCGTCTAGGTGAACTGAACGCGCCTATCTGAGTCGATCGACGACGGCAATACTCAACAATGTCCACATTTTATGGGTATCCGTGGTTGGGACAGACACTAATTTGGTCCACTTGGTCCTTCAAGCCACATAGTGTAACATCAACACGGGCAATAAAAAGATTGGGTTCCCCTATTGTAGTACATTGTGGCTAGGTTGGTGTTCATATCTACTGAATATGTGTTCATGGTTTTGTGATGTGAATTACAAATGAACCAAACACACTAATTTATAAAAGTTTTTGTTTGTTCTGGACCACAAAAATTGTCGGTGCATTGACAACCACAAAAAATCATGTATTTACAGTTCACATTATATAATTCAAAACATGTCAAACCCCCAAATGCGCAATATTTTAAACAATATGTCTATGGGCATCAGTATATTTACAAGTTTCAGATTATATTTTTTGAATGCGTACAATATTGTTTCGGATTGCATAATTCAAACCAAGGTTTCACATGATTTTACAACATATAAAACATAATATTGTCCAAAATAAAATAGAACATAGTATAACAAAATGAAGCATCGTATAACATATAATATTGTCCAAAACATCGTGCACGTCGATAATACATAATGTCATTGATTAAGTCAAGATTAAACAAAACGATAGCCACGAGACTGGTTATCTAGCCAATTTAACTAAAATAAGAATAGGAATAAATTCCTAATGCTTAAACCCACTCAAAGGCATACCTACCAAAAGCACTAATTCTTCATCTTCATGTGGACCAAATGTAGAAAGATCCGCCAAAGAAAAGATGGCCATCGTATAGGGAGGTCCCATCGGAACATTCAAAGTCAACATAGGAAACATGGACACTATAGGGAAATTGGAAAAGATCCCTCAAACAATATGGAATTCTTTTTCACAAGGGGTGGAGAAGATGGCGACCATCACACTCCATTCTCTTCTTTGTAAGAGATTGATTCTTGGCACTATGATATAGCTTGAAGACATACATAATGAAAAATGACATAATAAAACAAATGTTAGCATGTGACCACACTCCAGATTCTATTTACTGAAGTATGATGAATCCGGTTTGAATTCTATTTTCGAATACAATCAATAATCCATAAAAAAAAACTCAATCAAAGACCATGTTTTTAGAGAATGTGTACTAATCTCTTGTGCGGCTGTACGAAATGCCTTAAATATCAAGAATTCGACCAAGTTACTTTGAAATTTGACATAGTGAGGGAGGATTCTGATTTGGGGTTTTTGGATGTTTTTAAGTTAAATTTCAAAAATGAGAAATGAGTGAATATATGCATATATATTTTTATGGTTCATTATATAATCCAAACCGTATATTTATATATTGAACGGGAGTAAAAAAAAATTGAAGGTAGCACGAGAGGGTAGGAGGGTGTTAAACAAGTTAGCCCGTGGGCCATGAGGAATAAACTTAAAATTTCTAATATTTTCTTCAAAAAAAATATGTGAAAATTGCTTTATATACATCAAGCAAAGCTAAAACACACCAGAAAATTACATCTTTACCCCGGCGGCAGTTAACTGCCGCCGGATCATGCCATCGGCAGTTAACTGCCGCCGCGTTTGAATCCATCGGCAGTTAACTGCCGTTGCGTTCTTGGTGTTGCTGATTACAGCAACCTACTCTATACTGTTCCATCAACTTACCTTTTCCATATATCCTCTTCCATCTAAATCCTCAAATCCAAAATTTTTTTCTACCCAAATCTTGTCAAAAATCATTGAAGCAGTAATACTAGAAGGATTCAACACACATTTGACGTGAAGAAACAGGTAATGCATCATTTAATTGATTTTTTTTGTTGTTTTTTCTGTATATTTTCGTGAAAACCTGACATGGGGCTAGCGGCAGTTATGTGCCGCTGTATGGGGCCATCGGCAACTAACTGTCGATGCAGCGGCAGCTAGGTGCCGATGGGAAACTTAAAAAAAAAAACAGGCTTGCTGCCTATTTTTTTGATTTTTTTTTTAACTTTTTTTTAGGTTTAATTTGATATTGATGTTATTGCAATTGTAAGTTATTTATTCATAGTTATTTGTTGTTTATTTATAGTTATGGATGAAAATGCGGATGATGATCCGGTCGAGACAAAACCTATTTTTGTCGATAATTCCGGAAATGTCATACCGCCTAAGGTTGAAGCTTCTGTCCATGTTGAAGCTTCATTATATGTTGACTCTGGTGTTGTCCCTCTTGAGGCCAACGAAGTTGACACGACTCATTTTTTTCAAGCGAAGTTAAATGGAAAGATAGAGATGACTTGCTTAATTGGGTACGTCGTCAAGCAAATAAGGCGGGATTTACAATTGTTATACGTAGATCCAATTTGATCAATCTAATGTTGCAATTAATTTGTGAAAGGAGTGGCGACCACAAAGTGCCAAAAAAAAGATTGAAGCATGAGGCAACGGGTTTAAGAAAATATGGGTGTAAGTTCATGGTTCGTGGATATCTTAGTAGGGAAACAAATGATTGGAGATTGAACATTCTTAACGGAGTTCACAACCATGAGATGGAGCCAAGTTTAGAAGGACACATGCTTGCGGGTAGATTAAGGGAGGATGACAAGAAGATTGTACATGACTTGACCAAGAGTTTGGTGCTACCAAAAAATATTTTGATAAATTTGAAGACAAAAAGACAAAATTGCATGACAAATATCAAGCAAGTCTACAATGAACGTCAAAAAATATTCAAGTCAAACAGAGGTAACAAGACTGATATGCAGTATCTAATCTTAAAGTTGGAGGAGCACAACTATGTCTATTTCACCAGAACACAAAATGAGAGTACTACTATTCAAAACATATTTTGGGCTCATCCAACATCGGTTAAGTTGTTTAACAATTTTCCAACAATTTTGGTTATGGACTCCACCTATAAAACCAACATGTACAGAATGCCATTGTTTGAGATAGTTGGGGTCACCTCGACCGATTTGACGTATTCTGTTGGTTTTGAATTTTTGACATCTGAGAAAGAGGATAATTTTACTTGGGTTTTACAGATGTTGGTCAAACTTCTTAACTCAAAGATTAATATGCCTTTAGTGGTTGTGACTGACAGAGATACGACTTTGATGAATGCGGTAGCAACTGTTCTCCCTGAAACTAGTGCAATACTTTGTCATTTTCATGTTGGTAAAAATGTTAGAGCAAAGTGCATCACTGACTGTAGAGTGAAACCGAAGGAGTGGGAAAGAGGTGAAGCCAAGTGACATAGTTAACAAGGTAATGAGAGCATGGGATGTTGTTGTTGAATCACCTACGCAAGAATTATATGCAAGTGCATTAATGGAATTCAAAAATGTTTGTAAAGATTTTCCAAAGTTTCTTACTTATGTCGAGAGCACCGTATTGGATGTTATGAAGGAGAAAATAGTGAGGGCATGGACAGACCGTGTCTTGCATCTTGGCTGCAGAACTACCAACCGAGTTGAGGGGGCTCATGGTAAACTGAAGAAATATTTGAGCAATAGTGTAGGTGATTTTGGTACTTGTTGGGAGAAAACACATGATATGTTGGTGATCCAGTTAACTGAGATACAAACATCATTTGGGAGGAGTTGTACTGTATTAGAACATAGATACAAAGACGTCATTTTGTACTCTGGGTTGGCTGGTTATGTGTCTAGGACTGCTTTGAGCTTTATTTTTGAAGAAGAAAGACGTTCGAAGGAAACCTTGTGCATGGACAAAGAAATTTGTGGTTGTGTGATAAGGACATCGTATGGGCTACCTTGTGCATGCACTATTGCTGTGAAAATCCGTGACAACAAGCCTATTCTATTGGATGAGATACACCGTCATTGGCAAAGATTATGTATGGGTGAAGAAAGTAATGAAGATGGTTTTTCTGTCGATGAGGAGTGGAATGGTATTCAGGAACGTCTCAAGAAAGTTCCTTATCAAATCAAACTAGAAATTAAAGAGGCGTTGCGTCAGTTGGTATTTCCAGAATCCACAATGGTTTCTCCTCCTCCAAGAAAAGTACCAACCAAGGGAGCGCCAAAAAAAGTGAGGTGTAAAGCAAATGAGGCATCGACAAGTCAAATCCCTTCTTATTGGGAGCGTGTTGATTCCCAATTTCCGGATAGTCAATCGTCTCAAACTATGTCATCATTTCCTAAAAGAAAGGGTGCTCGTATTGGCAAATCATCACGTTCCCCACTTCCACCACCTACTCGGTTTCCTAAGCTTAGCCCGGTTCCAAAGCCTACTCGGTTCATGGTGTGTTTGATGTTTTGAGCCCTATTTACTATATGCCAAAATTCATGGTTCCTTTTATTGAAAAAATTGTGGATGTTAAAGGCGATGGGAATTGTGGTTTTCGGGCTATTGCTGAGTTCTTGGGTTTCACCGAAGAAAGTCATGTCATGGTTCGTAGATATCTTATTCAAGAGTTGAAAGATCATAGAAATGATTATGTGCGGGTATTTGCGAGTGAGGATCGTTTTAACTACATCTTAAATGGTTTGTGTGCGCACCTCGTTTTTTTCCTTGGGAAAAAGACGCGCAAATCCTCCGAGGTCGTTCGTAAACGCTCGGAGGGCCTTTGTGAAGCCGCCACCAAAGTTTTTGTGTAAAGGGAACGTTGATAAACCCTTAAGTTTTTTTTTTGTTTAAAGGGAAACGATAATAAAACCCTTTGACGATGAGGAAAGGATGGTCATCGCAACCATTGTCGGGTTCGGGAGTCGATTACGCAAGGGGAAGGTATTAGCACCCCTTACGTCCGTTGTACTCAACGGGAACCTTCTATTTGGCTAAAGCTTAAATTGTTTTTTTTTGTTTTGCGCGCATGCTTATTTATGTCAAAATATAAATAAAGGGGGGGAGAAAGAGATAAAAACAAACGAAAGAAAAGAAGGAAAAAGTTTTTATTATTGCGCTTGACAAGATGTCGATCTTGCTCCTACGTATCTCCCGGTAGTCGGAGAATTCAAAGCGTACGTAGTTCTTTGGTAGAAAAAACGTACATGTGTTGGTTAATTTTAAATGGACGATGTTTTAACCGAATTCTTGCGATTTAAACGTAGCTTGTATGCTCGCGCTTGGGAGACTTATTAAGCGTTTGTTCGTGAATCGCATTAGAATTGTTAAAAGGTACGTCCGTTAGGGTAAAAGGTTCGAATTGGTCGCTATGGGACCAAGAGAGGTGCAATGGACTCATACAAGTCAATCATTGACCGAGTGGACTCTAACGAGTCGGGCGAATGTTCGATTGATCCACTGAGATCAAGAACGGGTACAATGGACTCGGACGAGTCGAACATTGACCGAGTGACTCAAACGAGTCGAGGGATCGAATCTAGTGGCCACGGGGGACCAAAAGGTTTGGATTGACCACAAGGGGCCAAAATTTGGTTTGGTTATGGTTGGATATTTTGGAAAAGGGAATGACGATTGCCCGAACGACGAGACATACGTCACGCATTCGTACAATCGGGGCAATGGAGAGACATACGTCACACCATTCCTTTTTCATTCATGTTTTTGGGTAGAATTCTTTTAGAAATCTCAAGGTATGTCAAAACATTTGGTTTGAAAACCCAAATGGGAAAGATTTAGCAATCTTGCTAGAAAACGCCTAAGTTCGTCTCATTTTGCGAAAAGCGAACGCATTTGGCGTATGTTCATGTTTGAGCTTTGAACATCATGAACAATATTTATTGTTCAAGTTTTGATTTGAAATGATGAACATAGCTGGTTTGTTCATATTGTTTTGAAAGTTTGAGAACATAGCTTGTTTTGCAAGTTATCCACAAAATGTCATACGAACTTGGGATTTTGTCAAAATTGTGCAAAATCTTTGTTATGGTTTGAAAAACATGGGTTTAAAAACTCTTAGGTTCTGAGCTCTGGGGCTAGAACCTCAAAAAATGGTCATTTGGACACAAAAACTCAGATTCTGAGTTCTGTCATGGTCGCACTGCGACCATGACTTCGCACTGCGAAGCATGCGAATTTTTGAGTTCAGAAGCTGTTTCTGAACTTTTGTTCAGAAACAACTTCTGAACACACTCAGGACCCTTTAGGTGGGTGAAAAACTTTGAGTTTTTGGGATGGAAAAGGCTGGGCAAACCAGTTTTGATGTTTTGAAAACCTTGGGATTTCTTTGAAATTCAAAAGGGGTTTTTTAGAACCAAATGGTTTTGAACCAAAATTGCTATGCAAACACAAATGAAAATGCAATACAAAAGCTTGGAACACTTACAGAACTCCTTAGCAAAGCTCCAGCTGCAGTGGATTTGAATTGGTTGAAGGCTTTCACAAAGGTTTTTGATATTGGTGATGAACTTTGAACTTTGTGATGCTTTGTGTTGGATTGGTTTTTTCTGGTTGCTTGTGAGTGTTTGTAAGCTGAAATGAGTAGAGTTTCTGCTCTTGAAATGCTGTTATTAGTTGTGTTTAGAACCTTGGGCATTGCCTTCTATTTATAGGCCAAAACCAAATCTAATTCATCATTAGGAAATCCCAAAATCCAGCTGATTTGTGGCTAGAATCAAGCTGAATCCCTTTGCATTAAATGCTAATGGATAGAGGCAACCTTGCCTTGTGCCAAGGGGCAAGAATCAACCTGATTTCAGCCACAAATTCAACCAATTCTAGAAGGTAATGATGAAGAACAAAGCTGAATTGCAATTGGCTAATGCTTGGGGATCAATCCTTGCAATCTCAATGGTTGATCAATGAAAACGTGCACTGTAATGTGCAGAGATTGAGGGATGAAAAAGGCTGTCTATGGCTGGTGTGAGGGGTGAAAAGCTGCTGCAAAAACAGGGTAGGCACTCATGGCTTTTCAAGTGAGAAAATCCAGCTAGTTTGACTGGTTTTTGGGGAGCAAGCAGGAGGAAAGTCCTCAAGCAGGTGGCTGGCAACCTTGTGGTGGTTAACAGGTCACATGGGAGGGACTAGAGCTGCCCAAGGGCAAGCCCACTTGCTTGTCACATGCTAGGTTGGAAGAAAAAGCTTCCAACCTTGGCATTAATGGCAAGTCCTTCAATTCTGGTTTTGCTTGGCCCAAATAGCCATGAATGCTGCTTAAAATAAATATGGAAATGATATGCAACAAATTCTGGAATTAAATCAAAGCAACCAAAAATCTGCAGAAAAATCGCAGACTTCGCAGTGCGAAGTGAGCTTCGCAGTGCGAAGTCAGCATTTTTGAAATGTTGACTTTTCTGTTGACTTTTGTTGACTTTTGACTTTTTCCTCCCTCTTTGATTTTTTTTTTATTTTTATTTTAAAATGCTTAGGACAAAATTAGGGTACTACAGCTGCCCCTACTTAATTGTGTCTTCGCATAGAGTGCGTGAGTGCCGAGGGCATCTTATGAACTCTTTGCGAAGATCAATTAAGTAAAAAAGAGAAGGACCCGAATTTTGTCCTTCGCGGAATTCGAATGCAATGGTTGGAAAATGTATCCAGCCGCTAACACTGGAGGTAGATCCACTGGGGGATGAAGGTAATCTTATCTAGGCACTTTCACTAGATGTAGATTCCTAAAGGGGAAGCGATCTTATTCAGCCGCTAACACTGAAGGTCGATACACTGGGGGAGGTGATCTTATCTAGGCACTTTCACTAGAGGTCGATACCTAAGCTAGGTAATCTTATTCAGGCACTTTCACTGAAGGTCGATTCCTAACGAGCTGTGATCTTATTCAGCCGCTAACACTGAAGGTCGATACACTGGGGGAGGTGATCTTGTCTAGGCACTTTCACTAGAGGTCGATACCTAAGCTAGGTAATCTTATTCAGGCACTTTCACTGAAAGTCGATTCCTAACGAGCTGTGATCTTATCTAGGCACTTTCACTAGAGGTCGAACACTGGGGGAGGTGATCTTGTCTAGGCACTTTCACTAGAGGTCGATACCTAAGCTAGGTAATCTTATTCAGGCACTTTCACTGAAAGTCAATTCCTAACGAGCTGTGATCTTATCTAGGCACTTTCACTAGAGGTCGAACACTGGGGGAGGTGATCTTGTCTAGGCACTTTCACTAGAGGTCGATACCTAAGCTAGGTAATCTTATTCAGGCACTTTCACTGAAGGTCGATTCCTAACGAGCTGTGATCTTATTCAGCCGCTAACACTGAAGGTCGATACACTGGGGGAGGTGATCTTGTCTAGGCACTTTCACTAGAGGTCGATACCTAAGCTAGGTAATCTTATTCAGGCACTTTCACTGAAGGTCGATTCCTAACGAGCTGTGGTCTTACCCTAAATAGGTGCCCCTGGTTGAACTGGAAAACATGATTGTATGATGCATGTTATGCAGTATGATATGCAGTGATATGCAATGTAATATGATATGAGGTGGACTCAAACAAAGATTCCTTCTGGGGAATTGGGGACAGTTAGTGAAGGAGGTTCACTGGGGAACGCTTACTTGACTGTTGATGGATGTTGGTGAATATGTGATACTCACTGGAGAATCCTTGTTGAGGATGCATGATTTATGAAATGAAATGCATGTGTATGAATGATTCGTATATGCATGCATGAATGATAATGACATGATGCATGAATTATGTTATGCATGATATGAGGGATACTGGTTGGGTGCCGAGCAAAGTCGGTCTTGGTTGTGGTTGTGCCAATGACGATTGGACTCTCTCTTTTTGTGTTTTGTTGGTTGGTTGGTTTGGAAGGACAAGGTCCTTTGCCTACATACCCAAATGGGATCAAAACCGGTGTAGTTCGGGCCCGTCCTGGGGATTTGTGTGGGTTTGCCAATACTGATTGGACTTTTGTTTGGGGTTGAGACTCCCTGGGGAATATCAATGAGGTTTGGCTTATGGGGATATAAGGATCATTTTGGAAGCATGATCGATATCCAGCCTTGGTTGGTGTTTGGATGTTTTAGGGTGTTTACTGGGGAATTCTGTTCCTCTTGTACGACTGATAAACTCGTGGGGACGAGATTAGGCCGGCGAGGTAAAAAGTGGACCGGCATAAACATTTGGTAATCCTTGCAGGGATGACGTTTTAGGATATACATTTGAATATGGACGGGATAAGACCACGATGATTGATAAAGGATAAATACCTCGTGGGGATTATTAATCCGCTGTGTAAATCGTGCTAAACCGCTGAGGAGCATAACTGATGGTTCCGCTGGGGATGCTTGTGCTCTGGTTGGTCAGTCTCGCTTGAATCGTCCCTTCAGGCTCTTGATTTGACGGGGATATTCCTTTTTGATTCAACGGTGACCAGAAATCCCTTTAGCAATTAAACATGCTTGGCCTGCGAGGTTTATCTGCTCAATGGATAGATTTGGATGCACGTTTTTTTAAGTACTCACAATTTGGAGCAAATGTGCTTGTTATTTATTTATTCAAAACATAAAAGATTCCACGTAATAATAATTTTTTTGTTTTGGAAATATATACACTATCATAGATGGAAATTTTGACAAAAGTAAAAGACTTCGCTTGGGAAGAATTTCGTTAAGGGGGGAGGTGACCTGCCCCAAAGGTGTAGTTCCTTTAATCGTGTTTGGGATTGCTGATGCCAATTGAACCCTTTTGGTTGGATGTTTGAGGAATGTCAAAGACAATTGGGTTTTTTGTGAATTGCAGGGAGAGTGTTGAGTATGGTTGAGCCTTGAATGATTTGTGCACCGGGAGCAAAAAATTGTGGGCGCCAATGGAAATTGGGCTTTATTGTTGGTTACCGAGCGAGGTCGGGTTTTTTTTTTGGTTGCCGAGCGAGGTCGGGCTTTTTGATTCTGGTTGCCGAGCGAGGTCGGGCTTTTTGGTTCTGGAGGATTCATATGAAATTTACGCACGCAATTTTATGCCCCCTATTATTCCGAGATTGTACTGAAAAAGTCGAAATAAATACCACACAAAAAATCATATCGTACAGTTCAAATTAATAACATGCTTATTAATGAACCAACCTATCACTCATTTAAGTAAATGAACAAATTGAATATTATTGTGAGGGGTTATGAACACTCATCCGGCAATTTTGCTAACATTCCGATCGAGTTATATGTCCATCCAATTATTGTTTCTTAAAAACATGAAAGCATTGATCAAAAGGTCTTTAAGGGTTGTAATTTGGCTAGGTTACAAATGAAATGTCATGTGTGGGGAAATTGAATTCAAATGGCCAAGTAAGAGGGAACATTCTTTCTAACTTACCCCTTTCTTTGTTCAAATCACAATTTTGGCGATTCATAAATGCTTTTCTCCTTCATCTCGACAACTCTTGGATTTTATTGGTCTTCTTTTCTCTTTTCTCTTTTCTTTTTCTTGGTTTGCTTTGCCTTTCTTTCTTTCTCCTTCCTTTTTTTTTGGTTGTCAAGATCAATTAAGAAATTCAACGTTGCTTGACTTTCACAACCCTCCCCCCTTTTCCAAATTTGTTTCAGTATGATACCCTAATTGAATGTTCCCTCCTCTTTTGGCAAGGGACACTAATCATGATGTTTTAAGGGTTCAAAAATTGAAAGGAAATTATCAGAATTCAGTAATGTTTTAACTATGAACTGAAAATATATTTTTTTTACAAACTCCGGCAATCTCATTAAGCAGTTGAGCTTATGAAAGTTGGCAGTTTATAGTTAAAAATTCTGATTTGTTTGGCTCGAAGGGGTTTAACAAGTACTCACTTCTCACAGGGTGGGCTGTTTGTGGTTGATTATTTTCTCTCGTTTTCAAACAAATGCCTTGATCATGTCAATACTTTTATGTAATTGAAAAAACAAAATTCAGATTTAACAAAAAAAGATCGAGCTAAACAAAAATGTCGATCTCCTGCATATGTATTATGATAACTTTGGGGATTCCTCACATCTGGCTGGTTCTAAACGGTTCATAGAACAACCATATTAAATAACGTGAATTATATGGTATAATTTGGTATGGAATATACATTTTCCTTTCAAATTTTAATCAGGGAAAGAATAGGAAACATGCATTTAGCTTTGCGAAAATTAATCACATTTATCACTACCATTCGTCTATGGTTAAAAACTTTGGCTTAATCCGTTGCGGAAAGTTTTGTCGAATTCACATTACCAATGATAGATAACAAAAAAATTTCAACATTCACACATATTAAAAATAAGTAGGCATGATTATGATGCAAAAGCTAGGTAATAAAAGCAAAAAGTACTCGAATAATAAAGCAAGAGTATCAATATAGCTACAAAGTACCAAACAAAAGAAACCTCTAATGAGTGTACGAGAAAAATAACATAAACATAAACAACAAAATATGAGAAAGCATAAATAAATAAATAAAAGGGTCACTCAAGGAGTGAAAGCCTCATCATCCTCGGTCTCCTCATCCTCGTCCTCATCCTCCTCATCACCCCCCTGGCCTCCGGCCGCTGTACCACTGCCTCCAGCCTCTGCCTGCTCTGGCCTATCCCCGGGCCAACGACCATGAGCCGCGAACATCTGGGGTGTCGGTATCTGATCATCAGGACCTGTCGGCCTACCCAGCTGCCTCTGAAGGCGATACATGGAATCATGCATCATAGTCATGTATCGATGAGTGGAGGCATTCTGCTCCAATATGAAAGTGCAGGTATGATGATCCCCTGATGCTGGTGGAGGTCTAGGCCGTGGCTGCTGTGCCCTCGCCGCTCTCCTCCCCGTGCAGTGTCTGGAGATGTACTCGTCCGTAATGGGGTTCTTAATGGTTTCGGACACCTGGGGAGGGATGACTACTCGGGCGTCCCGGCAGAGTCCCATGATAAGACCCGGGAAAGCAAGTGGGCACATCTTCTTGGCCGGTGGCTTGATGCCACTCTCGACCACTATTTTAATCTCTTGGCAGATGGCCCTGGCCACATCTACTTGCTTACCGGTGAGGATATAGTAGATTAGGGGGGTCACGTCCATGGTGGTGGTGGAGGTATGGCTTTTGGGTTTTATGTTGTGGACGATAAGGTGGGAAATGACCTGGGCATAGGTGGTGAGGTTGCCCCTGAGGGCCTTTGTGGGCCGCCCTGCTGCATTAAGCTCATAGCCTTTTCCCGATTGGAAAATGGTCTGAGCATAGAGATCGTGGTTCCAATTACCACGGTTTTGGTGCTTATGGAAAGCACAAAGCTCATCATTTTCCAATTGGAAGGGGTTTCGGAGATAGGTGTTGATGGCGTCGCGATCGAATCTAATGATCCGACCACGCACCATGGTCTGATATGTAAACTCCCCCTCTGGATCCACGGGAATGGCATTTGCGTAGAATACCCGGATTATGTCGTAGTTGAGGTTAAGGGGAGGGTTTACCAAAACTCCCCACTGGCGGTGGTTTATCAATCGGGCCAACTCCCTCCAAGTGCCCCTGTCACTTATGATGAATTGCCTCTCAGGCCAGAAGGTTCTGCCAAGAAGTTCCTCGTATCTTTCTTGGTTCCGAAGACTTAGGAAGCGAGAGGCGTCGAAACCCCCTTGGGGTCTAGATCCGGATGCCTCACCCCTTGAGCGTTTTCCTACTGGTCTTGGTGCCATCTGCAAGGAAAAGGGCAAAGTTAGTGGGATTACAGGTGATATGAGGTGAAACAAAAGGATTTGAAAGGAAAAAATGGAAAAAACACAGGTTCTGTTCCTGCTACAGTCGCACTGCGAAGGCATGTTCGCAGTGCGAAGGTATTCGAACAATCCTGGGTTGCCCAGAAATGGTCGCAGTGCGAAGTTGAACTTTGCTCTGCGACCATGACAGCAACAACCCCAGAAATCTATACCTCTTGGTTTAAGCTTCTAAAATGCAACGTATGTAACTAAACGACTTCAGAATCAAAGCTGGGTATCCAAAAGAAACACTTAACAGCTCTCTTCCTTTCAATCTTTGCGAATGGGGTTTTCAAAAACAATTTGGGAATTGAAAGAAACAGGCTTATTTCAGATACCCATGATGCTTGCTTGCTAAATCCTAACTTAATACATCAAAATAAAGACTAAATGCAGCTTATTATAAACTTAAACTCACAAAAGGAAACTTCAAAATTAAAACCCTAAAAACCCAAATAGTGGTAATGCGAATTAGGGAAGAACAGAGAAAAAAGGGAAGGAAATCATACCTTTTTGCTGGTTCTGAAAGGAATAACACAGTTTGAATGAAGAAAAAGGAAGATTTAACAAAATGGGTATGCCCCTTTTTTTTCAAATTTTCTAGAACTCTCCTTTCCCCTTTTTTTTTAGCTATAGCAAAGATAATGTGTTTTTTTTTTGTTTTAAGAGTTTAAAGAAAAGGAGATAAACGGTTGGGAAAAATAATAAAGAAAAGATAGTGGAAATGGGTGGTTGAGAGGGAGTAAATGAAGGGTCAGCTGGGCTGACAAAATTCGCGTACTTCGCACTGCGAAGTACCTTCGCACTGCGAAGTACTTGAAATTTTTTTGAAAATTTTGCTACCCCTCAACACATTGGCCATTCATATCCCCAATTATGATTTATGCATAAAACAAGTAATAAATAAATAAAGGTTGATTACCCCTGCTAAAATAAAACATAATGTACAATCATGAGCGAATGCGGATGAATGATATGTGGAGGTTCGGAATTTCTCCCATCCTCACATGTAGGCTCTAAATGGTGAAATATCCTAAGAAGAGGTCCTTAGAGTCATAGACCTCACATGGAATTAGGGTTGTCTATGGACATACGTCGACATGACTTCAATTAATTCCACGTGAAAATCTCATCTAAGCGGGGTTGGACATCCTACCTCACGGACATACGTCAACGCGGGCTTCCGCACACAACCTCCTTCTAACTTAGTTTTTTCTCTCAAGCTCGGGTAGAGAGCCTCACACGTCCGGCATTAACCCGAACAATGTGGAGTAACATCACTCAAGTAACCCCCACATTTGATATATATGATATGAATATAAAGCAGATAAAGCAAATATAAACATAAAGCATAAATATGACATGTATGAATAAAATAATAAGCATGGCACGCAAAGAAAATAAAAACAATTGGCTTAAAAGCCAAATAGGTTAGGCTTGACTCGCTAGTGGGAACAGGGTCCCCAGTGAAGTCGCCAGCTGTGCGCACCTCGTTTTTTTCCTTGGGAAAAAGACGCGCAAATCCTCCGAGGTCGTTCGTAAACGCTCGGAGGGCCTTTGTGAAGCCGCCACCAAAGTTTTTGTGTAAAGGGAACGTTGATAAACCCTTAAGTTTTTTTTTGTTTAAAGGGAAACGATAATAAAACCCTTTGACGATGAGGAAAGGATGGTCATCGCAACCATTGTCGGGTTCGGGAGTCGATTACGCAAGGGGAAGGTATTAGCACCCCTTACGTCCGTTGTACTCAACGGGAACCTTCTATTTGGCTAAAGCTTAAATTGTTTTTTTTTGTTTTGCGCGCATGCTTATTTATGTCAAAATATAAATAAAGGGGGGGAGAAAGAGATAAAAACAAACGAAAGAAAAGAAGGAAAAAGTTTTTATTATTGCGCTTGACAAGATGTCGATCTTGCTCCTACGTATCTCCCGGTAGTCGGAGAATTCAAAGCGTACGTAGTTCTTTGGTAGAAAAAACGTACATGTGTTGGTTAATTTTAAATGGACGATGTTTTAACCGAATTCTTGCGATTTAAACATAGCTTGTATGCTCGCGCTTGGGAGACTTATTAAGCGTTTGTTCGTGAATCGCATTAGAATTGTTAAAAGGTACGTCCGTTAGGGTAAAAGGTTCGAATTGGTCGCTATGGGACCAAGAGAGTTGCAATGGACTCATACAAGTCAATCATTGACCGAGTGGACTCTAACGAGTCGGGCGAATGTTCGATTGATCCACTGAGATCAAGAACGGGTACAATGGACTCGGACGAGTCGAACATTGACCGAGTGACTCAAACGAGTCGAGGGATCGAATCTAGTGGCCACGGGGGACCAAAAGGTTTGGATTGACCACAAGGGGCCAAAATTTGGTTTGGTTATGGTTGGATATTTTGGAAAAGGGAATGACGATTGCCCGAACGACGAGACATACGTCACGCATTCGTACAATCGGGGCAATGGAGAGACATACGTCACACCATTCCTTTTTCATTCATGTTTTTGGGTAGAATTCTTTTAGAAATCCCAAGGTATGTCAAAACATTTGGTTTGAAAACCCAAATGGGAAAGATTTAGCAATCTTGCTAGAAAACGCCTAAGTTCGTCTCATTTTGCGAAAAGCGAACGCATTTGGCGTATGTTCATGTTTGAGCTTTGAACATCATGAACAATATTTATTGTTCAAGTTTTGATTTGAAATGATGAACATAGCTGGTTTGTTCATATTGTTTTGAAAGTTTGAGAACATAGCTTGTTTTGCAAGTTATCCACAAAATGTCATACGAACTTGGGATTTTGTCAAAATTGTGCAAAATCTTTGTTATGGTTTGAAAAACATGGGTTTAAAAACTCTTAGGTTCTGAGCTCTGGGGCTAGAACCTCAAAAAATGGTCATTTGGACACAAAAACTCAGATTCTGAGTTCTGTCATGGTCGCACTGCGACCATGACTTCGCACTGCGAAGCATGCGAATTTTTGAGTTCAGAAGCTGTTTCTGAACTTTTGTTCAGAAACAACTTCTGAACACACTCAGGACCCTTTAGGTGGGTGAAAAACTTTGAGTTTTTGGGATGGAAAAGGCTGGGCAAACCAGTTTTGATGTTTTGAAAACCTTGGGATTTCTTTGAAATTCAAAAGGGGTTTTTTAGAACCAAATGGTTTTGAACCGAAATTGCTATGCAAACACAAATGAAAATGCAATACAAAAGCTTGGAACACTTACAGAACTCCTTAGCAAAGCTCCAGCTGCAGTGGATTTGAATTGGTTGAAGGCTTTCACAAAGGTTTTTGATATTGGTGATGAACTTTGAACTTTGTGATGCTTTGTGTTGGATTGGTTTTTTCTGGTTGCTTGTGAGTGTTTGTAAGCTGAAATGAGTAGAGTTTCTGCTCTTGAAATGCTGTTATTAGTTGTGTTTAGAACCTTGGGCATTGCCTTCTATTTATAGGCCAAAACCAAATCTAATTCATCATTAGGAAATCCCAAAATCCAGCTGATTTGTGGCTAGAATCAAGCTGAATCCCTTTGCATTAAATGCTAATGGATAGAGGCAACCTTGCCTTGTGCCAAGGGGCAAGAATCAGCCTGATTTCAGCCACAAATTCAACCAATTCTAGAAGGTAATGATGAAGAACAAAGCTGAATTGCAATTGGCTAATGCTTGGGGATCAATCCTTGCAATCTCAATGGTTGATCAATGAAAACGTGCACTGTAATGTGCAGAGATTGAAGGATGAAAAAGGCTGTCTATGGCTGGTGTGAGGGGTGAAAAGCTGCTGCAAAAACAGGGTAGGCACTCATGGCTTTTCAAGTGAGAAAATCCAGCTAGTTTGACTGGTTTTTGGGGAGCAAGCAGGAGGAAAGTCCTCAAGCAGGTGGCTGGCAACCTTGTGGTGGTTAACAGGTCACATGGGAGGGACTAGAGCTGCCCAAGGGCAAGCCCACTTGCTTGTCACATGCTAGGTTGGAAGAAAAAGCTTCCAACCTTGGCATTAATGGCAAGTCCTTCAATTCTGGTTTTGCTTGGCCCAAATAGCCATGAATGCTGCTTAAAATAAATATGGAAATGATATGCAACAAATTCTGGAATTAAATCAAAGCAACCAAAAATCTGCAGAAAAATCGCAGACTTCGCAGTGCGAAGTGAGCTTCGCAGTGCGAAGTCAGCATTTTTGAAATGTTGACTTTTCTGTTGAATTTTGTTGACTTTTGACTTTTTCCTCCCTCTTTGATTTTTTTTTTTATTTTTATTTTAAAATGCTTAGGACAAAATTAGGGTACTACAGTTTGCATCCTCCCTCAAATAGTGGTGGTATTTCACTTGTAGATAAGTGGTTGACTTTTCCCGACATGGGTAACATCGTTGCAACTTATTACAATAGAGTTGTAGTGGAGTTGACAAGTCACGAAATCGAAAATTCAGAATCATTTTTCCCACTTAGAGGGGTGCCACCGCTTAAGCAAAAAAACCTCATCATGTGCCTAGGATTAATTCCCAACCATTTTGTTCTTGTTTTTTTGAAAGATGGTTGTCCACTACCTCCATCATCTACGGAGTGGAACAACACAGAAGTGAAGAGGCATCGGCTTGGGAATTTGAGTTTTGGGATCAACAAGCTAAGTTCCGAGACCTAATGAACATTGAGAAAAGAGAGAATCCTCTCCCACCAAAAAAGTCAAACCAAGCCAATCCAATTGTGTGTGACACTCCTGAAAAAGCAAAGCAGGAATTTCAAGTTATTGCGGAAGATAAAGATGGTTCAAATTGACTTGATGCGATATGACTGATTTTTTGTTTTTGTCGGTGTTCATCCTTTTTTTGGTCGATATTACACCGACATATTTTTTGTGGTCGATATTGTAACGCCATTTTTTTGTGGCCAATATATAACTAACATATTAATATATATAAATATATAACTTTTATGTTATTGGTTATAATGTTTTCGCATTTGATATATATATATATATATATATATTGGTTATTACGTTTAATTTAATATTATTCTAATGTTTGATATTTCATAAACTTTTGTGAAGTTAAACATGTCTGACGTTGCACAAATTGAAGTTCATGTCCGGTACTCTGCTTTCAAAAAGACAATTAAGGTTTTTCTAACTCCGACCGACACTATGGATGAGTTGAAGGCACAACTTAACAGTTATTTTCTCCATGTTGGTGAAAATCATCATACATGTCATGTATTTGCTCAGATGCCAATTTATGACCTGGGGGCAGATAAAGATGAAGACATGTGGAAAACGGTCTATTGGCATCGGCTTATTCGTGACGATAGTGACGTTGGATTTATGTTTAGGCATTTTGTTGAAAATAATGTATTATATCTTTGTGTTCGTTCCAACTGTATGTGCAACGAATGTCGGTAGAGATTTCATGTAATATTATGTAATGTGTTGTTGAATGTCAAACACTATTTATGTTTTTGGTGAATTTCAAACATTCGTGTAATTTTAACAAAATGTCGAATTAATTTTATTTTGGTCAATTGTAAAAGATTATGTAATGTTCTTGCTTTATGAATGATTATAATTGATGTATGATTTGTACTGCCTTTGGAATTGCTATTTTGGATTACAGGTAATAAATCGGCCGAAAAATGGCTTGCTTGCAAAAATAGCAGGTTTTGTTCTGCATAAGTGCCCGCAGCGGCAGTTAACTGCCGATGCATTATCCCAGCGGCAGTTAACTGCCGCCGGGGTAAAACCGTCATTTACTGGTGTGTTTTAGCATTCTTTGAAATGGGAAAAGCAATGTTCAAAATATGTTACAAATATGGGGAAAATATAATTTATAGATTTGAACGTATATTTAATGGCATTTTACAAAATTTTACTAAATATAATATCATTTTTATTATAGTTTATAATAATATATCTCCCCTAAAAAAATATTTAAATATGCAAAAAATTAATGTAAGTTAATAAACTTAAAATGCTAAAATTATTAGCAGTTTATATTTTTTTGAGTGATTCGAGCGGACATCCTTTGTGCATAACCGCGAAGATAAATCTCTCAGGTTGGATTGGACCTCTATAGATGACAAAAATCTAACTCAAGATTTTTTACGCCTGTTGCATTTTCAAGGATTGATTCGAACCCAAAACCTTTAATTAAATTGGAAGATAGCAAACTTATAATTTAATCCAAGTACAAAATTTATTATAATTATAATAACAATAATAAAATTATTATTTATATTAACTTAGTCAGTTAGCCTTGTAAGTTTAATATTTTTTATATGATATGTAACATGACATTTATAGCTAAACATGCTTATGGAAAAACTTTTTTTTAAAAAAAAAAAGGTAAATGCGAACGAGTATCTCTGCAACACTAAACATTTCCTAAAATAGATTAGATTGTAGTCTTGTCGGTTGGTCTAACTTAAGACATCTATCCATTTCTAATGGACCAAACCAGTATAACCCACATATGCTAATTGGGTCAAGTCATATAACCAACTCTTCATTCAACGCAAAACATTTTCCAAAAAAAAAATTGCTTTATACACTTCAACATTGGCTAAAACACACCAGTAATTTACGTTTTTAACTGCCGATGGGAAGGAAACCAGCGACAGTTAGCTGCCGTTGCCATGTTTTACCTATATTTTCTAAAACTTCACATTTTTCCGCAGTTAACTGCCGTTTCACATCTCTATTGCATCGGCACTTAACTGCCGTGGAGCATGAATTTACTTTTTTTTTCATTATTTTCCACACATTGACTTATTTATATTCCATTATTTTCCATTTTTTCTTTTCTTTTTCTATTTTTTTCTATATATATTTATAAATCAAAATTGCTTTTTAGAGTATAATTTTAGAGTATAATTTTCTATTCTTTTTCTATTTTAGAGTATAATTTTAATATAAGAGTATAATAAATAAAAATGCAATAAAAAATCAAATTATTTATATATATAATAAAGCATATCATATATATAATAATAAAAGAAAATATAATTTATGTTATTTTTAAGAGTATAATTTCAAATTATTATTATCATTTTTATTTATTACTTTTTTTGTTGTTTTTAGCTTTTTCACTTTAATCACATATCATTTTATCGTTTTTGTTCACATTAAGATGAAAAAATGTGAAGTTTTAAAAAATATAGGCAAAACATGGCAACGACAGCTAACTGCCGCTGGTTTCCTTCCCATCGGCAGTTAACTGTCGCCGGATCCTTTCCATCGACAGTTAACTGCCGATGGGGTTAAAAACGTAAATTAATGGTGTGTTTTAGCCAATGTTGAAGTGTAATAAAGCAATTTTTTAAAAAAAAACAATAAATTAGAACCCACAAGAATCAATGTGGTTCAATATATTAAAAATAGTTCTTCTTGCTTCAAAAATTGCTCTTTTTTTTTCTATTGTCGTTGGCCCAGCGGTAACTAATTGTCATTCGACTTTTTAGCGATAGCTGACTGCCATTGGACACTTTTAAGATAGGTTAAACCGATTGAAAAAGTGATTGAACCGTTTTAAAAAGTGTTCAACGACATTTAACTGTCGTTGAAAAGTCAAACAGCAGTTAACTGCCGCTGGGTATGTTTTTAATCAATTTAAGAAGTGAGAAGAGGAACATTCCAATATATCAGGCTTTTGATTGCGAAAACATCCCAACAAAATGGTGTATTATCTCAAATAAGATTACAAAAGACTGCAACCTACCCAATTTTCACACCTTTATACTAACTCACAAGAGACACATGTATGTCTTGCAGGGTCGCCCCAGAGCTTAGGCTTGGGGTGCAACCATCTAGGAGCTAGGTTTCATAACAAAAAAAATAATACCATACTCCTTCAGTCACTAAAACGGGTGCACGCTCGTTGCCTTCTCTTCTTCAAACCGTTCAATCCACCTCTTCTTCATTCAATTCACAACAAAAATATTTGCCCTTCTTCTTTGCTCATCTTCCTTCACCTATTCACTTATTATTTAAATTTAATACCATGACAACAGTTAAAAATAACAAACAAGATAAATAGTATAATATTCTCCCTATTTTCAATCCCGTTTCGATTTCCCTTTTTTGTTCTACGTGACTGCAAGCTCAAAGATCTCGTTTCTGGCAATCCATTTCTCACAATTTCTGGCAATCAATAATGCATGACTGTAAAGTGATCAATTTCTAGGCTCTAGCAATCGATTTTGCAATTGATTTTAGGGTCTTGTTAACGAGTGCCTCCGGTGTTAAGAATAATGATAGTTAGTGGTTAGTTTAATTGTTGGTTAAAAGTCAAGTATGAAGTTAGTTAGAGTTAGTGATTAGGAGTGTTAGTTAGTAGTTAATGGGTGCCTATAAATAGGCTTTGATGTACCCTTTTACTTTGTACTTTTTTATTTTGTAAGATTGTTCAATAATATCAATACAGAGTTTCTCATAGCTTTCTCTCTATTTTTCATGGATGCCATGTTTCTCAACATGGTATCAGAGCCTGGTTGGTATCCACCTTAAAGAATATTTTCCGCTGCATTTTCTAGAGAAAATCTAATTTTCTCGTCTTCAATTTTTCTCGTTCCATTTCTCAATTCATTTTTTTCTTCAATTTCATATATTTTCTCACTCCAATTCGGTTTCACTTTCTTGTTTTCTTTTTCTTTGTTCAATTGTGCTTCATTGATCACATAATTGGCGTTTGCATCGATTATTCTCATTGTTCATTCGTTTTCATGATTCTCTAGATCGAATTATTTCATCTTCTTCTTCATTCAAATCTCCAAAGCATGAGATTCTTGGCAGTTTATTGTTGTGATTCTTTCTTCAATTCTGATACCATTTTTCCCTAATTTCTGTTTGATTCCATCTTCCTATGGTATTTCGAATTCTGTTGCATTGTTTGATGTTTCGACTGAGATCTTGAATTCAGTTTTGATGAGTTCTTTACATGCTTTGAGATCCTAGGCCGTACTTTGATTCTTGCAGCCTTTGAGTACTGTGCTCACAAGATGTTTGCTAAAAGTCTTCACTGAAAACAGATTGGTGAAGTTCATGCATAGTCATTATCATGAGGGAAGTCTGTGAACATTACTCTGTTTTTGGTTCAACTTTGCGTCAGATAAGTGTAACTGCAAAGAGTTTATCAAGCTTCAACGTGTAATCCTTGTAAACGTTGATCTCAACTATGGAATTTCTGGCAATCATCTTAAGTGATTGTTTTTTCAGTTTATTCTACATTTTGGTATGGAATTATTGTTGCATATTGATTTGGTTTTTGCTCTGCTCATAATGCACTCAATGGAGGTTTCATTGTTGGCTATGTAGCTGATCAATTAGAGTTAAGTTCTTGATCTACTTCTTGATCCTAAATTGTTGTGAGGTGGATCAAAATTGGCTCTACAGGTAATTGGTTGATGCTGTTTGGTGTCAAGTTCCATGGTTTATTTACTAAGTTTGTAATCTAGATTGAATTTTATATACACACTTGGTTTCTCCACAAGATTGAAGACAATTTTGGGTTGGGTTTCCTTGATGGCTGTATTGATTCAAGTTCTAGTGCTGCATTTTGTTCCTTTTCTTGTTTGTCTACAATTGTGGATATTGTGAAGACAAAATTGGGCTCTTAGTTGGAAGCCTTTGATGCATTGCCTCATATTCCTGGCTCGTTATAGAAGTTTTTGGTTTGTCTCCAGGTGTTTTTGTTTGTTATGAAAGTTTTTTTCCTATAGATGGGAATTGACAAGTGGAGGATTGGTAACATAAGGGATATTGTAGCATGGGAATTGGCTTATTTTGATCAAGTTGTGCAAATTTTGATGATTGCTTCTGCCTTTGTTAGGTGGTTAAGCCTCTGCCTTATGGCTTGTTGATTTTAGCTTCTGTCTATGATGATTAAGCATGATGCTTCTGTCATAGATGGTTAAGCATTTGTGGTTGAGCTTTTGTCTATGATGGTTAAGCATGATGCTTCTGTCATAGATGGTTAAGCATTTATGTTAGCTTCTACCTTATGGTGGTTAAGTATGGTTGCTTCCTCCAAGTGATTAAGCCTTGAGTTGTGGCTTTTGCTTGATGGTTAAGCTTTGGCCTTATGGCTTTGATGATGGTAGCCTCTGTTAAGTGGTTAAGCCTGTGTTTGTGGCGTCTACTTAATGGTTAAGCATTTGATTCATAGGTTCCTGATTTTCTCAGATTTTCTCTCATTGTCTGGATCTGTACTGATGGTTCTCTATGTGCTTCTGGTGGGAAAGATGGAGTGATTTTGTTGTGGGAGCAATAGCTGAAGGAAAGAGACTTTATTCTATTGATGCTGGTTCTATTATTCATGATTGGTGTTTCAGATATAATGGGTACAGATTGTGTGCTGCAACTGTTTATGGATATATCAACATTGCAGAAGTGTTTTTTTTATGACAATGGCTTGGAATTGGTTTCTTGCACAAGTATCCCATTTGAAGACAGTGTAGCATTTTTTTGTTTGACTTTTAGTTTTGTAATCCAAACTCAAGTTAAGAGTTCTCTTACCTTGAGTTTGAGGGAGGTTGTTAAGAATAATGATAGTTAGTGGTTAGTTTGATTGTTGGTTAAGAGTCAAGTATGAAGTTAGTTAGAGTTAGTGATTAGGAGTGTTAGTTAGTAGTTAGTGGGTGCCTATAAATAGGCTTTGATGTACCCTTTTACTTTGTACTTTTTTATTTTGTAAGATTGTTCAATAATATCAATACAAAGTTTCTCATAGCTTTCTCTCTATTTTTCATGGATGTCATGTTTCTCAACACCCGGGACACTCTTTAAGCATTATAAATTAAGTAATTATTCTTTAAAAATGTGAAAGATTTCAATTACCAATGCTTTGATTACACAAACTTTTATAAAAAGTTACTATTTAAGGTTCTTAACTAGTGCCCCGGAGGCACTAGTTAACATTTCCCTTGATTTTAATGTTCAATTTCAACTATTTAAGGTACGTACATATATATCGATTCATCTATTGTTGTTCTATATGTTCTTTTATTTTTTTTATTCCCGAATATAAGTTTACGAATGATTGAGTCTTGTTCAAAATTCCGTACTTTTGGGGTTGTTTTAGCTCAACTTGTTTAATCTGATTTCTATGATAAATAATTATGATTTGATTTTTATATTTGGTACCTAATGGAAACTTTTATCGAGAAATTGAGTTAAATTGTTAATTCTAAAAAAAAAAACAGAAGAACAAAGAACAACAATTGATAATTCTTTTGTTACGATGATTCTGCAAATTCATTAAAAGATTATTTTCTGCAAGTTATTAACAAGTTATTTTCTGCATCTAATTTCAATTGTTTGAATCTTACAATTGTGGAAATCTAGTGTTCAATTTGAAATCAACGACTCTACTTCCTAGGTGTTATTTGTAACATTCCATACGACTTTAAGTATTGTCGACTGACCCTATAAGCCAACACGAGTCTTTTCAGCGTGTTTTGTTCTCACTCGCACGATTTTCAGGAAACTTCTCAGAAGGTCATCCATCCCAAAATTGCTCCAAGTCAAACATATTTAACCGTGGAGTTATTATGAAACGTGCTAACAAAAAAAGATGCATCTTGTTTATATAGGTAGTACCAAACAATTGTTATAAGCTTTCCTTTAAGCATTCAGTCTCATACCTGCACAGTCTCATGGTTCCTTACATTCTGATACGATTCAGTTTGCTTAGAAGCTGTTGGGAGCCGCTCATTGTCATGTTTTATGCACCGACGACCACTCCCCGTCCTCTTCAATCTCAGGCGTTGCATGCCCACCAGCTTCCACTTGGTTCGTCCCCGAACCACATCGTATTGAGAGAGGTCTGCTCTGATACCATTTGTAACATCCCATATGACTTTAAGTATTGCCGACTGACACTACAAACCAACACGTGTCTACAGAAGGTCACCCATCCCAAAATTGTTCCAAGTCAAACATGTTTAACTGTGGAGTTCTTATGAAACGGGCTACCAAAAAGAATATGCATTTTGTTGATATAGGTAGCACCAAACAATTCTTATAAGCTTTCCTTTAACCATGCAGTCTCATACCTGCACGGTCTCAGGATCCCTCTCATTTCAATGTGATTTAGCTTGCTTAGAAGCTGTCTGGAGCCGCTCCTTGTCATGTCTTGTGCACCGGCGACCACTCCTTGTCCTCTTCAATCCCGGGTTTTACACTATTCTAAATGATTTTGCATATCAAAACATTCGAAGAAACTGCTTCTTATAACTTTTCGAGAAAAGAAAAGTTTTTTGATATTTTGTAAAACTATTATTATATATTAAGGCATATTATGTTAAATGAGAAGTTTTTTTTTTCTTTTATTATATTATTTTTTAAATTAAAAATAGCTATCTAACGAGGTCATTTTCTCACTATTTACCTAGGGCCCAAAAAATGTCGGGAACGGGGCGGATGTCTTCTCTTCTCTAACTCTCAGATTTGCATTGAACTCTTCACAAGGCTTCATTTATATAGAGGTGGGGTGTGCTTCTTCTAAGAGTGGATAAATATCAATTAGTACATGTTACTCGTCACATTCAAACTATTGACATTCTTCATCTCCTTCTTCCAAAGATGCATATAATCTTCTCTTGAGTCAAAAGTTTAAATTCCACAAAATTCAGAAAAATCGTTAACAACGTTGTATATTCATGTGTCTTATAGGTTACGACCAGGGCCGGCCTCAGGGAGGTGCAAACAGCTCAACAGAGCTGGGCCTCCCAAAGGCATGGGCCTCAAAAAATTTTTTAAAGCCCAGTACTCATATGTTTTGCTTCATTCGGTTCCAGCTTTCCTCCTCCCGTTCCTTTGTTTTCCTTCCTTCGTTCCTTTCCTCCCGTTCCTTCCTTTCCTTCGTTTTCCTGCCTGCCTGGCCACCGACCGGCCACCACCGACCTGCCTGGCCACCGACCGTTTTCCTCTCTGCCTCTCGGCTCTCTCCATCTCTCTCGCTCAGCTCCAGCTCCATCATTTCAGGTTTTTTGACTTATCACATCACTTATTTATCATATATGCTATTGCTATCAATTGAGATTTATGAGTAGTACTAGTAACTTTATCAAGACAAATATCATTATAATGTATTGGGATTGCATTGAACCTTTTGAACCTAAATAATCATTAATCGTACAGCATTAGCATATTGTTCTTCATAAGAGGTTTTTGTGGAAATGGTATTTTGCTTTTAATCAAAGTCACTCTTGATTTGTTTTGGTACTTATTTGATGAAATTACTAATTATGCAATGCAATTACTAATTAGGCAATTTTCTATGTTTTGTTTTCGTACAGCATATTGATTTCATTTTTCAATTACTAATTATGCAATTAGGCAATTACTAATTATGTCTTAATTTTATTTTGATGAAATTTATCACTTCTGTTGCCAATTAGGCAATTACTAATTATGGCTTAATTTTATTTTATGGTTCAACCCTCAACATTGTATGTCTATGTGGTTCAACTTCAATATTGCGGAATTGCTCAAGAACAGTCAAGAATATCAGGTTCTGCATTTTTTCAATCTTTTAATATGCCTCCTAAATTGCCTCCTAAATTGCCGCCTAAGATTAGAAAGTTTGAGTCTGGCGCTGAGAAGCGTAGGAAAAAGAAAAAAATTGCTGAGTTAATTGAATCCCAAACAGGAGCTCTTGATAAATTTATTGTAAAAGAACCACAAATTCATATTGATGATAATGTCATTCCTATTGATAATAATGTTGATGTTGAAAATGTGGTTACTACTGAAAATGTAGAGGATAATGCTCATGTTGTTGCTACCGAAAATGATAATTTAGATGATATTGTTGTTGAAAATCTTGATGTTGTTGATGAAGATGGTGATGATAATGAAGATGATAATCAAAATGTTGATAATGTTAATGACATTCACATTAGTGTAGATATATTTGATCCAAGAAATTGGGATTCTCTCGAGTCCAAAATGATTGAGTTGTTAGCTACAAAAGGCCCTAAAAGAGATTTAAGAATTGTGAAGGGTCCTAAAGATAAATTTTCTAGACGCTTTACGGCTAATTTGTATACTAGAACTTTATCAAATGGAGAGAAGTGTGATAGAGATTGGCTTGTTTATTCAAAAGAGCTTGATAGATTATTTTGTTTTTGTTGTAAAGTTTTTAAAAGAGGGATTGGTAGAGGTCAATTAGCAAATGAAGGTTTTAGTGATTGGTCACATGTTGGTGTTAGACTTAAAGAGCATGAATCAAGCATGGAACATGTTAAGAGCATGTCTACTTGGTATGAGTTGTGTCAAAGGATGAATAGTTTTCAAACTATTGATAAAGCAACTCAAAGATTGATTGAGAAAGAAAAGGATCATTGGAAAAGTGTTTTAAAAAGAATTATTGCAATAGTGAAATTCCTTGCTAAACATAATTTGGCTTTCCGTGGTTCTGTAGACAGATTGAATGAAGATAGCAATGGGAACTTTTTGGGCTTAATTGAAATGTTAAATGAATTTGATCCATGTGTCCAAGAACATGTTAGACGTATTACAGATGATAATCTTCATGTTCACTATCTTGGGCCTAAAATCCAAAATGAGTTAATACTTTTGCTTGCTTCTAGAATTAAAAATCAAATCATTGAAAAAATCAAGCAAGCAAAGTATTTCTCGGTGATACTTGATTGTACTCCTGATGTTAGTCACCAAGAACAAATGTCTTTGATAATACGATATGTGGATGTTTCTTCAAATTCTGTTAGCATTGAGGAGTCTTTTTTAGGATTTTTGAATGTGAATGATACAACTGGGCAAGGGCTTTTTGATGTTTTACAAGATGAATTGAAAAATCTTGATCTTGACATCTTTGATGTGCGAGGACAAGGTTATGATAATGGGTCAAATATGAAAGGAAAACATCAAGGTGTACAAAAGAGGTTTTTAGATATAAATCCAAGAGCCTTTTATACTCCTTGTAGTTGTCATAGTCTTAATTTGACATTGTGTGATATGGCTAACTCATGTGGTAAAGCTAAAGATTTTTTTGGAGTTGTTCAACGCATTTATACTATTTTTGCCAACTCTACTAAGAGATGGCAAATTTTGAAAGATAATGTAAAAGGGTTGACTCCAAAATCATTGTCATCCACTCGTTGGGAGAGTCATGTAGAAAGTGTCAAAGCTATAAGAGCCCAAATGTCAGATTTTATTGAAGCTTTACTTGAAGTGTCAGAAAAGGATCTTGATTCTAAAATAAGAAGTGAAGCTAAATCTTTAGCAACACATGAACTTGGTGATTTTGAGTTTATAGTATCTATAATTATATGGTTTGAAATATTATCTGCAATTAATTTGGTTAGCAAGCTCTTACAGTCAGATGATATGCTTATTGATGTTGCTATGGAAAAAATTAAAGAGTTGATTTCATTTTTTAAAGAATATAGAAAAACTGGTTTTAAGAAGGCCTTGGATGATGCTACGGAAGTTGCTATTGAATTGAATATCGACCCAGTATTTCCTCAAAGGCGCATAATTCGAAGAAAAAGACAGTTTGATGAGGATTTGAATACCCCGTCAGTTCAGCAATCTGAAGAAGAATCTTTTAGGGTTAATTACTTTATTTGCCTTGTTGATCAAGCTGTTGTATCTCTTACTAAGAGATTTGAACAATTCAAACAATATGAAGCTGTTTTTGGTTTTTTGTTTACTTCTCACAAGTTTAAATCATTGGATAATGCGACTTTGGAGTCTTGTTGTAGTAATTTTGAACATGCATTGAAACATAACGAGGAATCTGATATTGATGGGAGAGAACTATATGTGGAGTTAAGGTCACTAAAAGATATCTTGCCTGATGAAGATATGGGACCTATTGAGATTTTAAGATTTTTGAAAGGCATGAGTTTTTTTCCTAATACAATTGTTGCATATAGAATTTTATTGACTATTCCCGTGACAGTTGCCTCCGCAGAAAGAAGTTTTTCAAAATTGAAGTTGTTGAAGTCTTACATGCGGTCTACCATGCTACAAGAAAGACTTAATGGCTTAGCAATGATAGCAATTGAGAATGCTTTGTTGGAAAATATACAATATGAAGAGTTGATTGATCATTTTGCTTCAGTAAATGTGAGTAGGAAGACTCGTTTTGGTGCGAAGGAAGACTCGTTTTGAGTAGCTAGAAGGTTGATAAAGGTATTCATCTTAACTTGTATTTTTATATTATTTATTAGAATATGAATCTTTTTTGTGTTACGGGCCTCTTTTTATTTTATTACGGGCCTCTTTTTACTTTTAGAGCCGGGCCTCCAGATTCATAGGAACGGCCCTGGTTACGACAATGTTTTTTAAGTGTAAAAAGCGCTATCATAGGCCCTTTTTATGCTTCCTTGTAATAAGCAATGTTATCTCATAAGTTTTGACAATGCTTCCTTAAAATAAGGTTATGAATTCGAATTCGATCTTAGACATGCAACAACGTTAAAACCCTTACGGAGAGTTTACCACTCATTTGGGTCCCACAAAACTCGAACGATTAGTGTCCGCAGAGGATACCTAATTTACGCAAAAAATAAAAATAAGAAGTGTTATCATTAACGTGCATGGTTTTAACAAATGAAGGGAAGACTGCAACGATGCTTGGAGGATAGAAGCATTAATGTCAAAGGGTATGATATAACAACCTTGGTCAAAAGAGTGTGGTCACAGGTCAATACTTTTAATTTTCACATTTTTATTTTCCATTTAAAATCAAAAATTGCAAAAAACTTAAAAGCACATATATTTGCATAATTTGATTTATGATTTTATTATATTTGAGAGCTTGAAAAATCAATGATGAAATAGTTCAAAATGACATACCCAATATTAGCCTGAAATAATTCAATGATATGTACAAGTTCAAAGCTAGATATTCAACCTTACACGATGCTCTTGCTCCTCCAGAAATAAAATTAGCGACTCATTAAAATTCAAAAGTGTAGAACAGACTAGCATTATTGACTGTTCTTCCACTATTCTGAAATAAATAATTGGACAAAATCCAAGATAAAAATAAATAACTCGTCTCTTCTAACTAGCAATTATATATACGTAGTGTGTTACTAATAACACCGAGTTATACGTGGCACAAGCAAATCATCAGTCAAACTATCAAACTAATGCAATATTAACATTCCAATTATTTACGATGCATTAAAAAATTTCTCTTCAAAATTTGAATTGATTCTCAACATAAAACAATATTTAGTGGGTTATATATTAGCCAACATTAATTGTTGGTTATATAAGGTTGGGTGAAGACTAAAGCCCATATATACCCTATTACACATGCATGTGTTTGCACCAATAATAGATGAACATTGCTTTTCCCACCTAAGAAGTTGGTTAAAAACATGACCAAAAAATCCTAACGGTAGTTAACTACTGTTCACTTTTCTCTTTTGAAGCGAGCTATAGTTAACTACCGTTGAGATTTTTGGTCATTTTCATGTGTTTTTAAGCAACTTCTTATATGAGAAAAGCAATTTTCATAATAGATTCATAAATACACCACGGTGTCAGGCCTTATTCTTGAAAATTGCCCGATAAGTTTCACATTCTTTTCGAACCAGGATCCTCTCGTTCATGCACATCCAATAGCAAGAAAATCAGGGTGGGATGAGAGACAGAAAAAGAAACTAAGAAAAAACAATAAGTCAGATAGTCATAACTTAGAATTAGATGATGGGCAGATATATAGGGAGAAGTTGATGTAGTCTATATTTGGTTTCACTTTTGAATGAAGTTTAAATTGATTAGGAAGGTATACAAGTGATTAATATTGTTTAACATGTTCTTATTTAAATTGATTTTTTCTTAGAATTGATAATAATTTGTAGTTAAAATTTATAACTTATAACTTTAAATATGATTTTTACGTTCAAATTTATTGTTCAATTTAGTTTAATTGCATAAATATTTACAAACTTAGCCTATGTTTGGTTTGGCATCTTAGAGGCCATATGCACGTTTCAAATCCATTCCAATGTAAAAAATAGAAGCTAATGATAGTAGCTTCTTTCAAGACGTGCGTATAGTGTGTGTCGTAGAATTACAAGACCATATCTGAGGTAGGCGAAGAGGGCGACCGTTCTAAACTCCAAAAAATAAATCTAAAATTTGGGTCCCAAAATATAAAAATAAATAAATTAGAGGTCAATTAAGCAAAAAATAATATTTAAGGACTTAGTTTTTTGTTGGCCTATTTAGAATTTATCACGTGATGTTACTAAAGGGAGTTCAAATCCCAAATTTGCAACAAAATAGAAGAGAAATGATATTGAACAGCTATTTTTTGACAACTTTTATGACAACTTTCTCATACTCACATTATGTTTTCATTTTGTTTTTTTCTCTCTCTCTCTCTCTATTGTTTTTGTTTTTGTGTCAATACCTACATTTCTTTATATATTTTGGATGTCCCACAGGTTGTCATATAAAATGGTTGTTCAAATAACATTTCTCAAATAGAAAGACATATGAGAGAAAGACAAAGTTGTAGCGTATAACAACATCATTAATGACAATGTTAATGTTCTTGATGCGTCAATTGTTGATGTAGACATCGATGACCACTTCATCACTCTTTTAAATATCTATGATCTTAGAAATTGTGATATTCTTGATGTTAAAACCAAAAATATTTTAATTGAAAAAGGGGCCGATTGGGGAATTGAATATCACATTTCATATAGATAGACTTTCTAGGCGTTTTTCATATTCTTAATTTTTCAGAAAGTTGAGTAATTGAGAGATTTTTGAAAGAAAATTGTTGGTTTACTCTAAAGATTTGGATAAAGCTGAGTATATTATTTTTGTTGTAAATTGTTCCATTCTCAAAATTGCACTCACACGAGTCTTTTAGTAAATGGTGGAGTAAATGATTGAAAGCATTTAAGTGATAAACTCAGAGAACATGATAATATTGTTCATCATATCACTAATATTGAAAAACTACTTGAGATCGTCAATGCCACAAAAAATGTTGAATGGTTTATCCATTTTATGTAGCGAGACCAATATATTAGAACATATTGTTGTAGACACATTATTAATTACTTTGCATAAAAATATGTTTGTAGAAAATGTCTTGCACAAACATTTGGATATTAAATAAAAAATGAAATGTTTTTTTTATGAAGTTTGATGTTTTTATTAAACTATTTCTGAGCGTAGTAAAAACTATCGATCATCTTCATGCAAATTATTTTCACACTTTATAAATTCAATTTATTTATTTAATTTTTGTTTAAACCCAAATTGTAGGTTCATCCTTAGGCAAAGAAAATTTCCGAAACAGGTCAGCGTAGAAACAAACACATACTTAAAAGATTTGATCAAGATCAAAGAAGTCATTATTTTTTCCCATTTCATTTTTTATAATCTATTTCACCCTTTTATTATAATTATTAATGTTGATTGTTCTTCGCTGACATCTGGCCCATTTGTGATCACTTCACTCAAGTCCAAGATATATACATAGCAACTAGCTAGGGAATCACATGAAACAGATTAATAAGACATTTCCTTAGATTCAAATATCTGTTCAATTCACTGCCACTGGAAAATTAGTCAAATCAATATTTCTTATCATAGATCACCCATCACACTCAACAAAGTGGTAAGGATTTTAATTATAAAAACGTAACTAAACAAAATACCAGATAATTCTTCACCTATATATATTGCGTTGGATGGCATCACCATATACAGAATTCATGCATATATGATCATCCGCAGTCACATATTCTAACCATAATAATATGATGGGATCCCTATCGTGTGCAGTCCGATCATATTGGATTTTGATCGGATTGTCTTTGATAGTGAACTGATCTCAACCGTCAATTTAGATTGGACGGTTGAGTGTTTGTAATAACATGACATAGTTAAAATAGAGAATTCAATTCCATTATCATCCATATTCACTTACACAACTTAACTAATTTTTGGTTGATAGTTGATACTAACAAATTATCTGCATTCAATTTAGGTGAGTACTCTAATATCTTAGACTCCTTGCTAGAAATTAATCATTTTAATAAGTAAAACCAATTTAATTAATGTCGTATTGTTTTTTATATTTAATTAATTTAAAGTAAATTTTAATTAATTAATTTTTTTGGTACAAAAGAGGACCAAACAATCCAACAGAAAACTAAACAATTAGCTGGACATGCCTAGCCAAGCAAGCCACAAAAATATCATAAAAAAAACCTATGGAGTTTACTAGGAAGACACTTCAATCTAGTAACAACAAAAGAGTTTAAAGAAAGGCTAAAAGTCGTCAGCCAGTCAGCACAACAGTTGCCCTCCCTACAAGTATGATAAAACTGGACACGCCAATCCAAAACTAAAAAATTGTGAATACGCCGCACCAACGTGGGAATGACTCCACTAAACTTACAACTGCTCGTAACCATTGGCGGAGCCAGAAAATATATCTGGGGTGGGCCAGCAAAATTAACTCTAATATATAAACATAAAATTTATGTTGTAATAAACGTTAAGCACAAAGTTGTTCAATCAAGAAGTAATTTTATTCCTCTTAGTTACAATCAAAGACAATCTTAGTTCCTTGAAGTGTAGAAGTTCTCACTTCTTCAATTCTTGGAACTTTAACAGGTTGATGTATAAGTTATTCCTTGTTCATCTATTTCACTCCCACAAACTTTCCTCTTAAAAAATGATTAATTTTTCTACTCTTCATCTTTAATTTTCTATTCTTCAAAAAATCAAATAATTCCGTAAATCAATAACAATCTAAATTAAAGAAATTAAACATTATTATAAGTTTATAAAAGGAAAAAAAACTAACAAGTGTATAGAAAAGCCTTCGTAGTTAAACATATATACAATATGCATAAGTTGAAAAAAAAGTCTTCTTATATGCACAAGTTAAACATAAACATAAACTACTTCTAAAAGGAAAAAAAAAATTGAACTACAGTATGCATAAGTTGAAAAAAAAGCCTTCTTAGTTAAACATAAACTGAACTTAAATTGAACTACAGTGTCGCGGTGATTTTCGGAGATCAAGCTATTGATTAGCGTTGACTCACTAATTTTATTTCAAGACTGAACTTTTAATTTTTCAAAAGAAAAGGGGAAAAAGTTCTAAATTACCACATTTTTTAAAGATTTAGGGTTCGAGGGTTAGTTACGTTTAGGAAATGTGTTAGCACCCTAAACGTTCATAGTATTCTATGAGAACCTCTTGATTTTATTTATTTATTTTTGGCTATAACTTGCTTATATATTTTTTTAAAAGAAAGAATTAGAGTAGTGAGAAAAAAAAAATTGTTTTTTATTTTTTATGATTTGTAAGGACAAGGTCCTTTGCCTACGTACCCGTGAGGGATCAAAACCTCGAAGTTCGGGGTAAAAATGTCGATTGGTTTGTTTTTGTATTTTTTTTAGTTTTTTTTTAAAATGGTTTAAAGATAAAATAAGGCCAAGCGGCAAAAAATGAAATTTATTTGTAGAATGAGTTGATCAGGCTCAACTAGATGTGACCCTTAGAACAATATCCGGAACCCAATGGTCCCACTACTTTTATTGAATCTTTAATGACCCATGGCCTGGTCTGAATCGACCTGCTCTGATACCAATTGTAACACCCATACTAATTTTATCTAGAATATTAGCATGTGCATTAAACTGATACTGGATACATCAAGGTTTTCAATAATAATACAACATACTGAATGAATACAATTTTGCTTGTTTATACAACCTTTCAAGTACCATAATAAATACATAAACAAAAATCTGATAAGATCCTGAGCTGGTACATGACGAGCAACTGCATTCCATCCAGCGTCTCTGTAACACCCATACTAATTTTAACTAGTATATTAGCAAGAGTGTTAAACTGATACTGGATACATTTAAATACAATACAGAAAGTTGTTTATTAATCATACAGAACATAAATCTTTGATACAATCCATAATCTGATGCTAAACATTTTCCTTAATATGTATACACATCATGGTACAATAATTTATACAACACCAAGGAACTTAGGCAGCACGATCAGTCTGTAGCTTTCTCTTTACCTTTTCGTCTTGCTACCTGCGAAGAACCTGCACCAGAAGGAAAGGGATGAGACATAACGTCTCAGTGAGCTCCTACCCTACCTACTGTTTGGCAACCTCGGGGAACCTAGGGTTGTCGTGCCTACCTCGGCGAACTCGGGGATGCCTATGATCGCCAAGTCTTAATCTTACCCATAGAGGGCTATCTGTCTGTTTCTGATAATCTGGTGATCAAGGGGAAATCTAGGATCACCGTCTGATAGCTGCTAACTGACATCTGATAACTGTCTGAATAAATATTTCTGACTGATATAGTAATTTAGTATTGATTGATCTTTAAGTTAGCTGTTAGCGTTGAACAAACAATGTTATCTGAGTTCATTTTACGGAATGCCCCCGGGTGGAGTAACCCCGAAGCACATTCCCCTGATAACCGGTGAAAATTCCTATCATATCAGGCTAACACCGGACTCCTCTTGTCGTCGTGCGGTCATCCTTGCGGAATAACACGTCCCACTGGCGTGAACCTCCTGTGTCCCACTGTCGTGAACAGCAGAAAACACGACTTAATAATTTTAACTGATGCGTATACCTCCCGTGTCCCACTGGCGTGAACGACAGAAGACGCAATAAATATTCTGTAATCTGATGCATGAACCTTCCATGTTCCACTGACTTGAACGATGAAAGTCACGACTTCAAGGTATTAATCTTAATCTGTTCTCTACGTGAACCTTTCGTGTTCCACTGGCGTGAACATTGAAGGTCACGATTAATAACTGTGTAATTCCTGACTACTTAACCTATGATAGGTCCTAAGCTTGAATTCTTGATCAATCTTGGCTTACTTGTACTTAAGTGAGTGTAGGGATTCCACTTACATGGAGATAATCCCCATTACTAATCCCTTTATATGCCTATATAACTTCGGAGTATAGTATTCGTCTCCTAATGCCATGTCTAACCATCATCCTACCCTAAATCCAAACCTTAGCTCACGAACAAAAAGCTGAGGAAAGCCCAAAATCGTAGCACGATATGCCAGGATCGGAGCACGATTTTATGCGAAAGTTTTCATGAAATCAGGGCATGAAATCGTAGCCCGATGCCCAGAAATCGGAGCACGATTTTGGCTTCAGCAGCATTCAAAAATTCACTTCCTAGACTAATCCAAACATTCCCAAACATCAAAATAGCTTATGGGAATGAATTATACAAGGCATAAGGATGGATATTAACATGATTAAGCAAGGGATCAAATACTCAAAAGATTAGGGCATAATTCTAACTCTTGAATCAACTTGTAAAAACACTAAATCTACTCAAATGGGTTATACAACCCTATGGAGCTCACCTTAATCCCAATTTGGTGCTTGGTGATTCTGATTCTCAAAGCTTTGGTTTCAATCTATCTACTTCTCTCACTTTCTTCCTTGATTCTCCTTGTTTTCTTTCACTTGTTCTAGCTTACTAACCAAACCTTGCTTGTGAAGTTTTCTCTCAAGAATTGGATGAGAAAATGATGGGTTATGGAGGGGGAGTGTGGGCGTGTAGGTTGGGAGAAAGGGGAAGGGAATGAGCTGAAAATTTTGGAAAGGAAAAATGGGAATGAAAGAATAAGTTGGTAAGAAGATATTTTACCACTCATTTTTAAAAAACAAACTTCATTCTCCTCTAAATTACAATCATGCCATTCCAATCATTAATAAATTATCTTGCTTCTCAATTGCGTCTAATACTGATAATAATTGCATCTAAGCGGGATGTTACAGTCTCCCTGATGATCTTCCTCACGAACCTCGTGCTAACCTGAAAACTTGCACCAGAAGGAATGGGATGAGACATAATGTCTCAGTGAGCTCCACCCAACCTACTGTTGGCAACCTCGGGGAACCTAGGGTCGGCATGCCTACTCTTGGCAATCTCGGGGATTCCTACGATCGCCAAGTCATAACCTTTCCCAAAAGGGGTTGAACCTGCCTGCACCTGATAACTGTATAGTCATAAAACTAGACTATAACCTGATAACTTAGTGATCGAGGGGAAAACTAGGATCACTGCATATCTCTTTCATAATCATAACATATTCGTAATCTCATACCTAGTGATATGGGGACATCCTATGATCACTTTCTGATAACTGTTATCTGAACAGTACTTGTCATAAACTTACGTAATAAATACATATACATCTTACTTTAACATAAAGTTAGAAAGTTAGCGTTGAACATACAATAATTATCTGAATTCATTTTATGGAATGCCCCCGAGTGGAGTAACCCCGAAACACATTCCCCTGATAACCGGTGAAAATTCCTATTTGAGGCTAATCACCGGACTCCTCTTATCGTTGTGTGGACAACTCTCTCGAAGAAGTCCCATCCGGCCTGATTCCGGAGTCTGCTGAACACAACTTAACTTGCATGTAGACAACCCTCTCGGAGAAGTCTCATCCGGCATATTCCGGAGACTGCTGAACATGCTAACATAGTCTTAAAAACTTACGTGTGGATAGCCCTTTCAGAGAAATCTCATCCGGCGTATCTCGGAGTCTGATGAACACGTTAACATAATCTTATAATATAATCTTAACTTAACATATGTATATCTAATACAACATCTAACATAAGCATATTTGATGCATTCATCACATAAATAATCATGTGATACTTAACCTATAATATAAGGTTCTAAGCTTATCGTTCTCATAAGCCACTTAAATCATGTTGGGAAACTGAACCCCTTAAGCTTATCTAAAGCTCTGAATGTTGAAACATTCCTTGTACTTTAGTACACTTAATTATGTACACTTAAATCTTGTTTTCCTATCAAAGGATTTAGACATATCGTTATCATATGTCATACTTATGGGCTTACTATCCCATCTGTAATAACTTCCTGTTTCTCTTACTTGAGAATCTGCGGATAAATAACCCAACACTCTGTATGATACATATCTTTATCCTAGGTTAATCATGGAAAGTCTATGAGTATCTTCACTTCAAAGCATATCAAAGATCATTGGAAAGGTACAGTTGTTTATAATAAAAAGGTCATTCTGGGCAGGTTCGCTTTGCGACCCTGAGCGTCGCTCTGCGATCCCTGCGTCTGAACCTTCAGACTCTGAAGTCTGCTTCTGAAGGTTCAGAGTCTGAAGCTTTCGCAGAGCGTCCAAAACTTCGCTCTGTGACTCAGCTTCTTATCACTTCGCAAAGCAAAGTCTAGGCGATGGCTAGGCGATGGTAGACAGTAGCAAAACCCTGCTACTTCACAGAGCAAACTCTTGGTCGCTCTGCGACCGTAGCAGAACATAAAATTTTCTGAAAAACATGTTTTAATCTTGAAAACCTTGGTACCCAACTGTCCAGTGATCTTTGAAAACATGTCAGGGACTCATTTTGAACTAGAAAAACATACTATATCCAAGGATTAACTGGAATCAAACATGTATCAAAAAGGGGAAAACTATCCTTTTCTAAACCTTAACAATTAACACTACAAGAAATCTGGCAATTTGCCAGGGACTTGAGCCAGGAGCATGTATCCCTGGGAAAAAAACGTGGGGTAAAGCCAGGGGAAGGCCCTGGCAAAATGTGTGGGAAGCTGCTAACAAGAGCCAGGGGTAAGCTCCTGGGAAAATGTCAGAGGCCCTGGCATTTTTTTAAGCGCCACTTTTTGAAATTCAAATGGGGACAAGAAGCTGACTGTTGAAGCAGTATTTCATACAACAAAAGTAAGTATTTTCAATTATCGTCTCCTCAGGGATTAGGTGCCTTACTTCGAACCGTTCAACAATCGGTATTGTTTTGAGTTAAGGGTTTGTACGATTGGGTTCATAAACTAACAGAATGTAAATGCGGGAATTAAAACGACAAAGAATTAGGGAATAAAAGCGTTGAAATTAGAGTTCATCAATCTTGCAAAGAATGTAATAAATAAATCATGCATATGAATTTAGCGTTTTAGCGTAAATATCACGTATCGCTCTACAATATCATTGATTTCCCAAATGACATCGTGAGATCGATCGTATCGTTTAATCGACGATTTCCCAATCAATCAAACGATCCGAAAGCATTACGATCCGAAACTTATTGCAATTATCAAAACCCAAATCCATTTCTAGATTTTCTTATTTTGATAGAAGATTATTCTTAAACATAGATTCAAAAGTATTTGTCAATATCATTTGAATCAATCATGAGAATGAAAAGCAAGAATAACTTCATAAACACTTCAATTGCTAAATCATACTCCCTCCGTCCCAAATTGTATGTCGCTTTAGAGAAAAAAAATTGTCCCAAATTATATGTCGCTTTACAATACCAATGAAACATTAATGTTATTTTTCCTATTATATCCTTAACTATTTATTACTCTATATTTTTTCAATTCTTTAATTTATCTTTCCCATACCATTTATTAAGGACAATTTTGTAAAACAACTCATAATATCTCTTTCCCACACAAAATTAATTGTATTTCTTAATACGTGTGAAATGTCCAAAACGTCATACAATTTGGGACGGAGGGAGTATATTCACATAATTATTCATTACATCAAAGCTAGAAAGATTACCTCTAATCCCAACAAAGGGATGTTAGTTGCTCATTTTCATGGCAACTATGCAAAAGTGAAGAGAAAAGATGAAGATACAAACCAAGTCTTGATTTCCCAAAGTCTTGATTGATTTCCACTACCCAATCACTTTTGATCTTTGAAGATCAAAACTCTAGCCCTAATTACTAAGTCCTAAACTACTACTAAAGCAATCCTAACAAATTGGAAGAAAATAGTCTCAAAGTTCTCCAACTGGTTATCAGAAAATGAACCAAAAAATGCTATATAAATCTGAATTTTTGCACGCTCGCTACAAGCGATGAGTTGGTCGCTTGTAGCGAGGAAGTTTAATGGCCAATAGGGATCCTCCACGTCAGCATGGAGCCTTAAACCGCCCTTGGTCGCTTGAAGCGACCAGTCCATCGCTTGTAGCGATGAACCTCTAAAAATCCCTGCCTATCCTCGCTTGTAGCGTGGCATCTGGCGCTTGAAGCGATGAAGCCTTCAAAATCCCTGCCTATCCTCGCTTGTAGCGAGGAAGTCTGCGCTTCTAGCGATGGCTTTGAAACAAACTTCATTTCATTGCTCAGCATGTTCAAGCATGAATTTCCTGCAATAAAAACATGGGGTAAGATATAGGATCTCAAATATAGCATTTTGAACCATAAATATGAGCTTATCCTAAGATAACTTGTGAAATAAGTTACATAAGTGCCTAAAATAAATATGCTTTTTAAGTCAATTTTGGCACTTATCACACTCCCCAACTTGAATCTTTGTTTGTCCTCAAACAAAGGACACAACAAAAAGGAAACAAGCATTAACCATGGTTTTGAGCAAGAATGCAAAAGAATTAAAAGTTTGAAGCAAATAAGTGACAGATGAATGATTCAACATGATTGCGCAAACTAGGGTTAAGTTTCTCATAAAACGAGATGCATACTATGAATGTGAACTAGTTCTAAACACAAGGAATTAAATCATACAATCCTAAACAAGCAACATGTTTAAATTTGAACCAAACCTAACACGCTTCTATATAAAGTATATGAACAATTGAAATCATTTGTAAGGGTTATGAACACTCATCCAATAAACATAATAACATACAATCAAATTATGTGTCTATCTAATTATCATTTCAAAAAGCATAAAAGGCATTGATCAAAAGGTCTTTAAAGGTTGTAATTGGGCTAGGTTACAAAAGAATTGTCATATGTGGGATATTTGAATTCAAATGGCCAAGCAAAAGGAAACATTCAAACTAATTACACTTTCCTTCTTTTTCCAACACAACACTCGGTGAATTTCATACTTTCTTATTCTTGATTGATCTTTGACAACTATTTTTTTTCTTTGAAATCTTGCAAACCTTTTCATTTTTCTCTTTACTTTTTCTTGGTTTGCTTTTCTTTCTTTTTTTCTTTTCTTTTTTTTTTTTTCGTCAAGATCAAATATCACATTCACCCATACATTGACTTAAATAAAACCTTCCTTTCTCCCCAACTTATTCCAATGATACCCTAATCGAATGTTCCTTTGTTATTATGGCAAAGGTCAATAAAAACGATGGATAAGGGTTCAACAGAAAACAACTATCAGAATTTAATAAAGAGTTAACTATGAACTGAATTTTTTTACAAACTCCGGCAATTTAAATAAGCAGATGAGCTTATTAAATTGACAGTCCACAGTTAACAATTCTGATTCCATTAGGCTCAGATGGGTTAACAGATACTCACACATCTCACAGGGTAGGTTCATTTGGTCAAGTATTTCTCTCAATTTCAAAAAAAAAATGCCTTGATCATTTCAATGCTCTTATACAAATTAAAACAACAACAAATTTAACATAATATAACTGAGTTAAACATGATATTGGTCTCCTGCATATATATACAATGGTTGAGGATTCCTCACATTTTTGGCTAGTTCTATATTGGTTCAAAACTAAACACATGCTTGCTTAAAAACTGAATAAATTAACTTGTGCGTGTAAAGAACTTATTCACATTCACGAATATACCTAGAAAAACAAGAAAACGAGTACCTTAGCTGCGCGCTTTAACACTCATTCTATCATTATCACTCAGATGATTCACAGTTCAAGCATTGGCTTTTGAATCTTTCATCTTTCTTTCAAAATTTGTTGGGATAATTTCAAAAAATTTTAACATAAATACTAAAGCATAAATAAAATATAACTATACTAACATGTAATAACAAGAATTAAATAACATAAACATAATTAACTTAAACCAAAAAGGTACATCATCCATGGTACAAAAGAAACATAATCAAAGTACAAAGCATAAATCAAAATGTTAAAGAAGTACAAAGCTGAATAAATAAAACGAAAGGGAAAACAAATCAAGATCTGCAGCTCTGCATCATCAATCTGAATCTGTGGCCATGTCGTCCTCAGAGTCTATCAAGTCAGCTGCCATGCGATCAATAGAATTTGTAGCAGCTGAAGAGTCATCACCCAGATCATCATCGACATCAGCGTCGTCATCACCCTCATCACCAGCATCCTGCTGATCACCAGCTTCCGCTGCAGCTGCCCCTCCTGGAAAGAATGGCCTGTCCCCAGGCCAAGCGATGTGCTCAGAGAAGAAAGCAGGTGTCCACGGGCTTTGGCCACTGTCGTGCAGATGGCTCTGAATCGTAGTAAGTGCCCGGTGATTTGACGCATTCTGCGCCAACAAAAAGGAGCTCACAGTAGCAGAATCCCAACTCGAGAAGTCCAAAGGTGGAATGGTCGGGTGGCTAGGGTGGCTAGTATGCTGAGGTGGTGGTGGTGGTACATGAGAAGGTCCTGCTGAGGATGATGGTGCAGCTGAGGGAGGGGGTGGGGCAATAGGTGCAGGTGTAGAGCAGTACCTATTGATGTATCTATCATCAATAGGGTTTTTAATTTCCTCATCAACCTGTGATGGCATGTGAACTCTAGCTCGCCTACATAGACCCATGATCAACCCGGGAAAAGTCAGAGGGCATTTAGGTTTGCCCGGGGGTAATATGCCACTCTCCGCTACTATCCTCATCTCATTTGCTATCAGCCTAGCAACGTCAACCTGACGCTGAGTGAGGATATAATGGACAAGAGGGGTCACATCTAAAGTGGTGGAGGAGGTGTGAGATTTGGGGCGGATGTTATATAGAATCAGGGTAAGGATTACCTGAGCCTCAGTGGTCATGTCCTCACGAAATGCTCGGAAAGGCTTACCCGAAGCCCTACTCACATCATAACTCTTCCCCTGCTGGAAGATGTCCTGTGCGATGCTGTCGTGATCCCAATCACCACTCCTCTGATGTTCACAGAAATTACAAAGCGCAGTGGGTGCAAGCGGATTATCTTCCTCAACCAGCTCCAGAGGCTTGCCCAGATATGCGTTGATGGACATGCGATCGAAGGTGACTGTGCGCCCTCGCACGTATGTCGTCCAAGTAAACTCATCAGACGGATCAGAGGGGATCGCGTTCGCGTAGAACTCGCGCACGATTTCATAGTTAATCCTCCTGGGTGGTGTGCAAAGAATCCCCCACTTCCTCTCGTTAATCATGGCTGCTAAGCCTCCATACTCCCCTTCTTCAGATATCTCGAACCTTTTCTCAGACCAGATGCGTCTTGTCCTCAGCTCCCCGTACCTTTCTTGGTTCCTCCAGCTAAGGAAACGACTTGCGTCGTGTGGTTGAACGTTTGCTCTTTGTCGTGACGAGGAGCTTTCAACATTCCTTTGACGTTTAGACGAAGTTTTAGGTGCCATTCCTACCAAAATGATCAAAACAGATGAAAGTTAAGTAGGGTACAAGTCAAGTTTCAATCAAAACAAAAATAAAACAAATTCTGGGTTCGCTCGCTACAAGCGACAGCTTGGTTGCTGTTGTGCGCACCTCGTTTTTTTCCTCGGGAAAAAGACGCGCAAATCCTCCGAGGACGTCCTCGAACGCTCGGAGGGCCTTTGTGAAGCCGCCACCAAAGTTTTTGTGTAAAGGGAACGTTGATAAACCCTTTTGACGATGAGGATAAGGATTTGGTCATCGCAACCATTGTCGGGTTCGGGAGTCGATTACGCAAGGGGAAGGTATTAGCACCCCTCACGTCCGTTGTACTCAACGGGAACCTTCTATTTGGTTAAACCTTGAATTGTTTTTTTTAAATACTTTGCGCGCATGTTCATTTATGTTAAAAAAACAAAATAAAGGGGGGAAAAGAGATAAAAACAAACGAAAGAAGAAAAAAAAGTTTTTTATTATTGTGCTTGACAAGATGTCGATCTTGCTCCTACGTATCTCCCGGTAGTCGGAGAATTCAAAGCATACGTAGTTCTTTGGTAGAAAAACGTACATGTGTTGGTTGATTTTAATTGGACGATGTTTTAACCGAATTCTTGCGATTAAAACGTAGCTTGTATGCTCGCACTTGGAGACTTATTAAGCGTTTGTTCGTGAATCACATTAGAATTGTTAAAAGGTACGTCCGTTAGAGTAAAGGGTTGAAATTGGCCGCTATGGGACCAAGAGAGGTACAATGGACTCATACAAGTCAATCATTGACCGAGTGGACTCAAACGAGTCGAGGGGTTGAGTCTAATGGCCACGGGGGACCAAAAGTTTGGATTGACCACAAGGGGCCAAGATTTGGTTTGGTTAGGGTTGTACATATTGAAAAAAGGAATGACGATTGTCCGAGCGACGAGACATACGTCACGCATTCGTACAATCGGGGCGATGGAGAGACATACGTCACACCATCCCTTTTTCATTCATGTTTTTGGGTTGAATCCTTTAGAAATCCCAAGGTATGTCAAAACATTTGGTTTGAAAACCCAAAATGGGAAGGTTTAACAAATTTGCTAGAAAACACACAAGTTCGGCTCATTTTGCGAACGGTTTTGAAAAGCGAACAAATTTGGTGTATGTTCATTGCTTGAGTTTTGAAAATCATGAACAATATTTATTGTTCAAGTTTAGATTGAAATGATGAACACAGCTTGTTTGTTCATGCTTGTTTGAGAGTTTGGGAAGATAACTTGTTTTGCAAGTTATCCACATAATGGTCATACGAACTTGTGATTTTGCCAAAATTATGCAAAAACCTTGTTATGGTTTGAAGAACATGGGTTTAAAAACTCTTAGGTTCTGAGCTCTGGGGCTAGAACCTCAAAAATTGGTCATTTTGACACAAAAACTCAGATTCTGAGTTCTGTCATGGTCGCACTGCGACCATGACTTCGCACTGCGAAGCATGCGAAATTTTGGGTTCAGAAGCTGTTTCTGAACTTTTGTTCAGAAACAACTTCTGAACACACTCAGGACCTTATAGGTGGGTGAAAAACTTTGAGTTTTTGGGGTGAAAAAGGCTGGACAAACCAGTTTTGATGTTTTGAAAACCTTGGGATTTCTTTGAAATTCAAAAGGGGTTTTTTAGAATCAAATGGTTTTGAACCAAAATAGCTATGCAAACACAATTGTAAATGCAATATAAAGCCTTAGAAACTTACAGAACTCCTTAGCAAAGCTCCAGCTGCACTTGATTTGATTTGGTTGAAGGCTTTCACAAGAGGTTTGAATATTGGTGATGGTTTTGGAACTTTGGAAAGCTTTGTGTTGGATTGGTTTTTTCTGGTTATTTGTGGAGTTTTGTAGGCTAAAATGAGTAGAGTTTCTGCTCTTGAAATGCTGTTGTTAACTGTGTTTGTATCCTTGGGCATTGCCTTCTATTTATAGGCCAAAACCAAATCTTTTTCATCATTACACAATCCCAAAATTCAGCTGATTTGTGGCTAAGATCAAGCTGAATCCCTTTGCATTAAATGCTAATGGATAGAGGCAACCTTGCCTTGTACCAAGGGGCAAGATCCAGCCTGATTTCAGCCACAAATTCAACTAATTCTAGAAGGTAATGATGAAGAACAAAGCTGATTTGCAATTGGCTAATGCTTGGGGATCAATCCTTGCAATCTCAATGGTTGGTCAATGAAAACGTGCACTGTAATGTGCAGAGATTGAGGGATGAAAAAGGCTATAATTGGCTGGTGTGAGAGGGTGAAAAGCTGCTGCAAAACAGAGTAGGCAATCATGGTTTTTTCAAGTGAAAAATCCAGCTGGTTTGACTGGTTTTGAGGGGAGCAAGCAGGAGGAAAGTCCTCAAGCAGGTGGCTGGCAACCTTGTGGTGGTTAGCAGGTCACATGGGAGGGACTAGAGCTGCCCAAGGGCAAGCCCACTTGCTTGTCACATGCTAGGTTGGAAGAAAAAGCTTCCAACCTTGGCATTAATGGCAAGTCCTTCAATTCTGGTTTTGCTTGGCCCAATTAGCCATGAATGCTACTTAAAATAATTATAGAAATGATATGCAACAAATTCTGGAATTAAATCAAAGAAACCAAAAATCTGCAGAAAAATCGCAGACTTCGCAGTGCGAAGTGACCTTCGCAGTGCGAAGTCCTCATTTTTTAAATGTTGACTTTTCTGTTGACTTTTGTTGACTTTTGACTTTTTCCCCTCTTTGATTTTTTTTTTGATTTTTGTTTTAAAATGCGTAGGACAAAATTAGGGTACTACAGCTGTAGCAACGAAACCCAGAAAAAATCTGGTTCCTGCGCTACAAGCGCTGTTCTAGCGAGGAGACCCATTTTCAAAAATCAAGTTTTTTCTGATTTTAACTAACTTGTAGCATGCGAAAATAACATTAAAGCTAGAATAAATGACTAACAATCACCTAAACTTCCTAAATCCTCAAAAACCCTAATTTATTTTGAATTTTTACAAAAGGTTTTTCCAAAATACGATTTCTATGAACAAAAGGATTAAAGGGAAGTTTTCCTAGTGATTCTAGGTCATTTATAACAACTTAAACTAAGTATAAACAATGGGTAACAATAGGGCATGATTTAAGTTCAAATTTCTCAAAAACCCTAAACCCTAAATTACGAAATCAGCATGCAGGCACCATTAGCAAGTAAAAAGCTGAAAAATAGGAACAGACAAGGTCGAATAACATACCTGATAAGTTGTTTTAGCAAGATTAACACAGGTACTTAGTGGATTTTGCAGATTTGCAGAAATGGAAAGTGAACAAAATGCAGAAATGTAATGGATGTTTATGGAATGTTACAGATGCGAAAATGTAAGTTTAAAACGGCTATAATAATAAATGAAAGTGGTTGGGTGTAGCTGAAGCGACAGGAGTGGCCTGGGTAATATAAAACTGTTTTCTGATACGCTCGCTACAAGCGCGCGATCCGTCGCTACAGCGACAGGCAAAAAGCCCATCGCTACAAGCGTACTTTGGCGCTACAAGCGCAAGTGCAAAAACTGTCGCTACAAGCGACACGTGCGTCGCTACAGCAACGTAGTGTAAATTCCATCGCTACAGCGATGAGTTGGTCGCTGAAGCGACCATGACAGAAAACAGAAAAATAAATTTTTGAGTTCTTGCCACTATCCCAACATGCATGGATGAATGTTAAAAATCAAAATACTAATTAAAACAAACCTAATCAGTTGGGTTGCCTCCCAACAAGCGCTTGTTTTTCGTCGTTAGCTCGACGCCTTTTTCGTTAGGGTGGCCAGAATGAGACGGAGATCACACCAGCTTTAATATCCCTTTGCAGCGGGAGGAATTCCATGAACTTGAAGAACCGCTGATGTGGAGTCCATAACCTCCCTAACCATAGTAAGCTGAGCAAGGAACATAAGCCATCTTGTACTCGTTCAAGTTCCACCTTGCTCACTTTCATCCCCTCATCCTTAGAAGTTTGTTCCTTGTTAAGAAACGGTTCCGGCTTCTCAATCTCCATACTTTCTTCACTATCAACAACACTGGTCTCTTCAGTATCTGACCTTTCTTGAGGAGTTTCATCTTTGTGTGGTGTCTCTAATTCTTCCACTAATGGCTCTATACCACATCTTTTAAACATTGGTTCTTCCTCACTCTCATCAACATCATCTTCAACAATCTCTCCACATTCCAAAGTGGATTGATTGTTGGTCTGAACTTCCATGATTTTTGGTAGATAATTCATTTGAACTTGCAAAACCTCCAATTGGCACGACAAAGCTCTTAATCTATGGTTGGTGTTTTGCATGTTGATCATGGATTGTTGCATGAACATGTTCAGAATATTCTCAGTTCTTGACATTTGTTCATCTTCAGACGGATATTGTTGATATTGTTGATAAGCTTCATACTCGTATGGATCATAATAGTTGAAATAATCATGATGATCAGCCATGATTTCTTTCAATGAGAATCTGAAACACAATTAACTAACAAGAAACTTTTCTTTGCATAACAAAGAGGGTAAATGCCAAACAGTTTATATATACAAAAGAAATGAAAGAATATTAACAAGGTATATACAAAAGCTCAAAACACTATCAATTATTGCAATGTTCAAAATAACAAAACACTAATCCCCGGCAACGGCGCCATTTTGTTGAAGCAGTATTTCATACAACAAAAGTAAGTATTTTCAATTATCGTCTCCTCAGGGATTAGGTGCCTTACTTCGAACCGTTCAACAATCGGTATTGTTTTGAGTTAAGGGTTTGTACGATTGGGTTCATAAACTAACAGAATGTAAATGCGGGAATTAAAACGACAAAGAATTAGGGAATAAAAGCGTTGAAATTAGAGTTCATCAATCTTGCAAAGAATGTAATAAATAAATCATGCATATGAATTTAGCGTTTTAGCGTAAATATCACGTATCGCTCTACAATATCATTGATTTCCCAAATGACATCGTGAGATCGATCGTATCGTTTAATCGACGATTTCCCAATCAATCAAACGATCCGAAAGCATTACGATCCGAAACTTATTGCAATTATCAAAACCCAAATCCATTTCTAGATTTTCTTATTTTGATAGAAGATTATTCTTAAACATAGATTCAAAAGTATTTGTCAATATCATTTGAATCAATCATGAGAATGAAAAGCAAGAATAACTTCATAAACACTTCAATTGCTAAATCATATATTCACATAATTATTCATTACATCAAAGCTAGAAAGATTACCTCTAATCCCAACAAAGGGATGTTAGTTGCTCATTTTCATGGCAACTATGCAAAAGTGAAGAGAAAAGATGAAGATACAAACCAAGTCTTGATTTCCCAAAGTCTTGATTGATTTCCACTACCCAATCACTTTTGATCTTTGAAGATCAAAACTCTAGCCCTAATTACTAAGTCCTAAACTACTACTAAAGCAATCCTAACAAATTGGAAGAAAAAAGTCTCAAAGTTCTCCAACTGGTTATCAGAAAATGAACCAAAAAATGCTATATAAATCTGAATTTTTGCACGCTCGCTACAAGCGATGAGTTGGTCGCTTGTAGCGAGGAAGTTTAATGGCCAATAGGGATCCTCCACGTCAGCATGGAGCCTTAAACCGCCCTTGGTCGCTTGAAGCGACCAGTCCATCGCTTGTAGCGATGAACCTCTAAAAATCCCTGCCTATCCTCGCTTGTAGCGTGGCATCTGGCGCTTGAAGCGATGAAGCCTTCAAAATCCCTGCCTATCCTCGCTTGTAGCGAGGAAGTCTGCGCTTCTAGCGATGGCTTTGAAACAAACTTCATTTCATTGCTCAGCATGTTCAAGCATGAATTTCCTGCAATAAAAACATGGGGTAAGATATAGGATCTCAAATATAGCATTTTGAACCATAAATATGAGCTTATCCTAAGATAACTTGTGAAATAAGTTACATAAGTGCCTAAAATAAATATGCTTTTTAAGTCAATTTTGGCACTTATCACTGACCGAAGCCTGCATTACAGTGCATTTTGCGAGGGCTTTTCCCAGGAGTGGGCCCTGGTATAACGCAATCTGTGCCATGACATGACCGAAGCCTGCATTAAAGCTGCCAAATGACTATGCCAGGGGCCCGCTCCTGGCAAAATGTTGGGATTCCCTGGGTCATAGTTGACCGTTCTGACTGGATGCTGGCTTTGATTGGACGGATTTTGCGAGGGGTATACCCCTCGTTTTTGCCCTGGCATAAAATGGCCAATATAAGTCACGGTTCCCCTCAATTTTTCATTTCCAACCGTTCCAATTCCTTTTTTTTCTTCAGTTTCGTTTCAGACTCTCCTCCTCCTTCTTCATTGCACACACAACACAGTCCCCTCTTTCCTTCTCCAACAACACTTAATTATTTTACAACTATTTGGTAATCTCTTCACTCATATTTTTTTTTATTTTATGTTTTATTTATTATTTTGACATATAATAAATTTGGAATTTGTTCTTTGTGAAGCTGCCTCCTGTGTGGTTCCTTGCTCAGCTATTTTGGAATTTGTTCTTTGTGAAGCTTCAACAAGTTAGTATTTTTTGAAATTTAAATTTTTGAATTTATTATGGGCTGGTTGTTATATATATGTTGCTGTAAATACATGTTTATATTGCAAGTTATAATTTTCGAATTTTAAAATGATGCATGTTATATTGTATGTTGTGATATTTAAATTTGAAACTGTTTTAATTAGTGCTGGTTTTTTTTAATTTTAAACTGTTATATTGTATGTTGTGCTGTTTTAAATTGATGTTGAGTATAAGTTTTTTTAGATATGTTAAATATAGTCTTATTTTCGAATTTTTGTGTAATAAATTAAAAAAAATTATTTTTAAAAACTGTTGATGATGATGGTACTGCTGGATATTTATGCTATTGTTTAAAAATTATTTTTAAAAATCGAAATTTTAATGTTTATTTTGGGATATTTTATGCTATTGTTAAGGATAAATGTTGTTACATGATGTCTCAAATTATTTGTGGAATATATATATTAATTAGTGCTGGTTTTCTTTTGAAGAAATGAAAGTTGTTGAATATATGTTTTTTTAGTAGATATGTGGATATTATATGTTTAATTATAGTTCTAGTTTTATTAGAATGACAAAATATACAAGATCCAACAATAAGTTTTATAATGCATACTGATTTTTTATTTAGAACTGCTATAATTTAAAAAAAAAATATTTACAACTGTTTTTTAATTAATTTTAGAGAAAACTGTTGTTTTTTTAGAACTATGAGATAGGTTTTTTAATTTAGAGAAAATAGTTATTAGTGACATAAATAATTAAAACTAAGAGTTGTAATTTTTATTTTAAAATTAATAATAAAAAACTGTTTTAATTTTTAATATAGTGTAAACAAAAATTGTTTATTAATATTTTATATGAAATATTTTTTTTAATACTAATTATAATAAAACTCTTTATAATGTAAAGAAAAATAGGTTTTTAGAAAAAAAAACAGTTTTTTCATTATAGTGTAGTAAAAAAAATAGGGTAGTCAAAAATATTTTGTAATCTTTTTTTAATACTAATTATATCAAATCTTTTGATATATGTTTTATATCAATTTTGAAAAAAACAGTTTTTTCATTATAGTGTAGTCAAAAATATGTTTTTTGAAATTAAATGTACTTTGAAATCAAATGTGTTGTTTTAATTAAAAAACAATATACTTATAAGGCTTATTGTTGGAAATTCCCCGCATTAAAAAATTACGCGCGCAAGAAAAGAAATACTTATGATGAATAAAAAGTAGCCGCACAAAAAAATTTGAGCGTAAAGAAATAATCTTGATGTCATATAATTACGCGCGTAAAGAACTTACGCGCGCAAAAAAAATTGCGCTTAAATAAATTCCGTGCGTAAAGAAATTACGCACGTAATGTATTTTCGCACGTAAAGAATTATGTGTACATGTAAAAAAGTAGAAGTACACACAATATTGTTATGTAATCTACCATTAGTTGCGCTACTAAGCAAAAAGATGAATTTCTAATCATGAAGTTGAATATGTGAACGTTGTAGTCGAACGCCCAAAAGATGGAGTATTATCAGCATTTTCGTAGTTGGATGTATGACAGAACGTTACCGGGAAGAAGAGGATTAAAACCCCATTTTGTTGAAGGAGTTCAAGGATTTATTTCATGGGCATGGGCGCAACAAGTTTGTAAAGATGAGGGAGGGATAAGATGTCCGTGTGTTAAATGTACGTGTAGATATATAAAGAGTGACCCCAGAGAAGTCAAGAAACACTTGGATAGAGTTGGATTTATGCCTGATTATTGGGTTTGGGTTTATAACGGTGAAAAGTTTCATAATTTCGGGGAAGGAGTCAATGCACAAGCTTCGAGTAGTGGAACAAATGTGGAATACAATGAACAATTCAACGATGAACAATTCAACATGATGGATGATATGGTCGCTGATGCTTTAGGTGTGGAACTGTCTTACACTGATGATGTTGAAGATGAACAAGGATAACAACTCCCAAATGAGAAAGCACAAAGATTTTACCAATTGTTGAGTGAATGTAATGTCCCATTGTTTGAAGGGTCTTCGGAATCAAAGTTATCTATGTGTGTGAGACTTTTAGCTCATAAGTCGAATTATAATGTTGCTGATAAAGGCGTGGATGATGTTACGAAGATGTTGTTGGATGCGACTCCATTTAAAGATAATTTGCCAGCAAGTTATTATGATGCTGAGAGGTTGGTGATGAAGTTGGGATTAAAAGTTAAAAAGATTGATTGTTGCATAAACGCCTGCATGTTGTTTTATGACAATGAATTTGGGATAAATGACGGAGCATTGGAGGAATGCAAATTTTGTGGAAGTCCACGGTATCGTGTGGGTAGGCGAGGGAGAATTCCGAATAAGTCAATGTTTTATTTGCCCATAATACCAAGATTACAAAGGTTGTTTGCATCGATGAAAACTGCTAGTCAAATGACGTGGCATCATTCAAATAAAATTCCCGGAGTCTTGCGACATCCTTCTGATGGTGAAGCGTGGAAACACTTTGATCAAGTATATCCTGATTTCGCAGCAGATCCACGAAACGTAAGACTAGGATTGTGCTCTGATGGTTTCACTCCGTATATCCAAGCATCAGCAAAACCATACTCTTGTTGGCCGATCGTTGTAACCCCCTATAGTCTCCCTCCCGAGATGTGCATGACAAAGCCCTACATGTTTTTGGCGTGTGTTGTTCCGGGGCCAGATAACCCTAAAGCAGGCATAGATGTGTTTCTACAACCTTTAATTGATGATTTGAAGAGGTTGTGGATTGGAGAATGGACTTACGATATTTCAACCAAAATTTTTTTTCTAATGAGAGCATCTTTGATGTGGACAATTAACGATTTTCCAGCGTATGGCATGTTGTCTGGTTGGAGCACTCATGGGAGATTTGCTTGTCCACATTGTATGGAAAATACAAAGGCATTTACTTTGAAAAATGGAGGGAAAAGTTCGTGGTTTGACTCTCATCGTAGGTTTTTGCCTCATAATCACCCGTTTAGAAGAAGTAAGAATGGCTTCTTGAAGGATGAGAGAGTATTAGATGCCCCGCCCCCTAAGATTACATCAGAAGAAGTTTGGACAAGAGTTTGTGATTATCCAAAAGTCACTGATTTTGGCCAAACTATCCCAATACCAGGATACGGAGTTGACCACAACTGGACTAAACAAAGTATATTTTGGGACCTCCCCTATTGGAAAGATAACTTGCTCAGACATAATCTTGATGTAATGCGCATTGAGAAGAATTTTTTTGACAACATATCTAACACAGTGATCGATGTCAAAGGAAAAACGAAAGAATGAGAAAGCCAGGAAAGATTTAGAATTGTATTGTAAAAGAAGGGACTTGGAGTTAAAACCTCAACCGAAGGGACTTGTTATTATTTATGCAGGAGGAGTATGATCGCCAGCTTGCTGAGGCTCTTTCTCAAGGGTCGACAGTTAATCATGGTTTGAGCCTCCGAACCTGGACCAAAGTTGCTGGCGATAAAACTAAAGGAAAGTTATATGGCGCCGGTAACTTAGCCGCTAACTATCGCAAGGGTGTTGCAGCATCCCTCAGACTCACCCTGAATCATGGTGAAGGATCCTCCCACCAGCCTGAGCTGACCCCTGAGATGCGTGAGCTTATTCAAAGGTTGACACAAGAGCAGCTCACGCAACAAATGGCGAGTCACCAGGCTGTTGTGCAAGATTTGCTTGAAAGACAACGATCATATGAGGAGCAACTGGCCCAATTTAGGCAAGCACGGGCTGGGAGTTCTTCAGGTGAGCAAATGCAAGTGGAAGACCCCGCCCGCACAAGAGCGCCGATTATTAATGACAACGACGACCCGTATCCAATTTATGGTGAAGATGAGGAGGTGGAGACCGAGGATGATGAATGAAGGTGGATCCCGTTCGTGTGCTTCTATTTATTGCGTTTTTATTTATTTTTGTGTTTTGTAATATTTGGGGAAGTTTCCTATGCTTCCCAGTACAATTTCTACTTATGGTCTGTACTATTATTCCGTACAATTATAATTTCTTGCTGCGTGACCTAATATTTTATGTGTGCTATTACTTTAATTTGTATTTTTAAATATTCTATTAAAACAATTAATTATAAAACAATATAAAAACATTTTTTAAAATAATTTAAAATAATTTTTAAATAATTTTTTTAATTTAAAACAATTTAAAAACATTTTTTAAAATTATTTTAATAATTATTTTTATTTATTTTTATTTTTAAAATAATCTAAAATAATTTATAAATAATTTTTTTAATTTAAAAACAATTTAAAATTATTTTAATAATTATTTTTTATTTATTTTTATTTTTAAAATAATTTAAATAATTTATAAATAATTTTTTATAATTTAAAACAATTTAAATTAAAAAACAACTAAAATTAATAATTATAAAATAAAAATCGTTTTTTAAAAATAATTTTAATAATTATAATTAATTATTATAAAATTTAAATTAAAAAAAAATAAAAATCGTTTTTTAAAAATAATTTTAATAATTTTAATTAATAATTATAAAATTTAAATTAAAAAAAAATAAAAATCATTTTTTAAAATAATTTTAATAATTATAATTAATTGTTTTTAATTTTAAAATAATTTAAATTAAAAAAACAATTAAAACATTTTTTAAAAAAAAAACGTCATGTAATTTCCCAGGGGTAACCCCTGGCAAAACTCCTGTCACTATTTGGTCAGACGATGTGACATGTGACAGTCTTTACAGTGTGACAGAAAATGGGACAGTTGAGTCAGACATTTTGCCAGGGCCGTAGCCAGGAGAAATGCCAGGAATCATGCCAGGGAAATTGCCAGGGGTAGGCCCTCGCATTTTGCCAGGAGCTAAATCCCTGGCAAATTGCGTTTGCGATGACCTGTTTTGCGAGGGATGCTGCCCCTCGCAAAAGCCCTGGCAAATTGCTTTTTGCCAGGGAATTTCGCTTTTTCCCAGGGATTTTGCCCCTGGCAAATTTCCAGATTCCTTGTAGTGTAAGTTGTGATCTCACACAATACTGACCCAAAAGGGTAGATTGCTACTCTAAGGAACCCACCTGAAACATTGTTGGTCTTTGATAAGCTTCCTTTTACCAAAGCCTAGCTTGGTCTTACTTTCTCTTTGAGCTTCCACTTACTTCAACTTTCCCAAAGCTTGCTTGCTCACAATCAAGAAATCAGGGTAGTAAATTGATGTTTCAGAGCTGCTGCGGCAACCGAATCTAGAGGGAGAGGGAGAGAAAAATCTGTTTTAGTGAGAGAAGGACTTTTGAATAATGAAGAATATTTCATACTTATCCCTATTTAAACTCCTTCCTCTCAAAATTACCATTTTGTCCCTACTCACTCGTAATTCCTCTGTTACTGATAAAAATTACGTTTAAGTGGGATGTTACACTCTACCCCCCTTAAAGAAATTTCGTCCTCAAAATTTAAAATCCTCCTGAGATCATGAATAAATAGATCCATCCTATCTCTTGCTCTACTAGTCAAAGCTCCAAAACAATCGCTTATCGGGATTCCATGGCTATTCTAGGGTCTGACATGTAGATTATTCATGCACCTCGATTAAACTTGACTGATTAAAACTGTTCCCTAGCCATGGTTTTCATCTCTGTAAGTCAAAATATTTGACAATCTCTTCCTTAACTGGAGGACTTGAGGTACATACACAATTCTTACATAGTAGGATGTATGGTTGTCTGAACCAATACCCGACTCACTTGACTATAACTCTTGCTCACACACTTAGTGCGAATCCAACTTAAGGTTATTAAGCATTAGATATCCTTACTGAATTCATGATTTTCCTTCATTGTCTGCGTAATCTTACTCTGACGACATTGGGTCAATCTAATCTTCCTACTTAAATATTCCTGATTGCGTACCACTGTTACCAATATATGTCACATAACTGAAAATTTGTTACACTACTATCTGAGTAGTATAAGCACTGCCTGATAAGTATACATAATACTAACATAACCTATTACATGTGACATGTTGACATAACGTGGGTACGATGTGGATTAAACTCATATGCCACTGCATTGTCGTTTCTGATCAATGCTTCAAATTCAAAATTATCATCTTGCAAGTGCAACCTTTACTAACGTTGCCTTATGCTTAATCCTTTTTGACTAAACTTACTCTTCAAGTCCACTTGAAGTTACTGAGCTAAAATAGCTAAATTACTGTATTAGCGGTGACTTTCTTTACTCTAGACTTATGGTGCTAGAAACACATCCTTCTTATTCTTACCACATAATCTTAACCTGCTTCGATTTCCATTCCTCACAAGTTTCGAAGTTCATAGTATTCCTCAGCTTAACTTTTAAAATTTCCTGTTAGAACTTATGATAAGTTCGAGACGTCACTGCTTACTGTTATTCTGCGTTGTAAGAACCGGACTCTTAATACCTTCCCGTGGTTCATCTGACAAGGACTTCACAAACATCCTTGTTCCCTAAGCTTCAGCTTAGAATTGTTCGTTAACCCATCCTTGGATTACTTCTCCACTGCGCAACTCTGATTTTAAACAATACACCTTGGAATAGGGGTAATACACCACTATTAAATTTCATGGCTAACCTCGTTCCTTAATGACTTGCAGCTATCATAGCGGAACCATCTTACGTTTGTTGATTCTCTTGTGGCTTAAACCACGTGTTAACCTACTGATTGGTCATCACCTGACTTGAGTTCCTTTCGGACATAAACCGTATACTTACTTTCGCGAAAATACGCCAAAACCTGTAAGCAGTTTCCCGCAACTATTACGAGCCCAACAATGCTCCTGACAAAACAGTTTATACACTGGTTCTAACTTTACTCTCCATATTATAAATTCTGTAACCATCTCATGGTCAGTTCAACATGTATAATCATTTAAACATTGCAGAAACTCTACTGAAAGCATACATGAAGCAACTGAAGTTCACACATCAACCACTTGTGGCAACCAAAAAAACAATTTATGGCTTCTGGAGATTTACATCTTTCGTACACTGAATCCACTGATAATTCGAGTCTCGTTCTATTATTATCCGTAAGGATTTCACATACACAACCTTCTCCAAGAGAACTTAGGTCCACATAGCTTTATCATATCTTTTGGTTACTCCTCGAGTTTCTCCGGAAACAATCCGTCTGGATTAGATTCAAACTTTTACCGGCTCTCCTGCAAGCCCAAACATAGGTTACGTCTATTCGAGTACCCAATTAATTGATCTTAAACTTCAACACTTATCATTTCCTATTGGATCCTTCTAGTAACTTGTTACTGTATCCACAATTCAAATCTAATCTTATTATCTGAATAATTCTCCATAGGTCTTCTCGACCATTGTCTCTTCCATATGGTTTCAAACAATCCAAGGTCTGTATATTCTACCACCTTTGAAAGCATACCAACGTAAGTGATCTCTGTCGGCTTTCCAGAATACTTGTGTAAGGAACCCATCAAATGGAAACATAGAACTCCTTAACATTAACCACAGCCTTAACTTTAACTTGTGCGTTAGTGACGATCTTCCTGATGCTAGAGCCTCACAATAGTTCTTGGCTAATTCCTGATTATTCCTCAAAACTGGTCTACTATGATCTGTCAACATACGATTCAATCTTTACTTCATGCCCTTACCATGGGTCTCCTTCACTTAACGCTAAGCTTGCGTTTCTCATACAAGGCACCTTGATGACTCATAATAAAGGAAGGTAATTTGTTTCATCTATCCAATAATTCGCTTAATCCATAAATAAGTCTCTTAACTGCTGGATATTAAATTCTCATCCGGTTCGAGTGCGCGAGTCCTCTGATTCTTGCACACTCTATCCTTGTTGGCAGTCTAGAGGTTCCAATAATCAACTGATAATTATCATTCCGAATTCCTGGGTCTGAAGAGTGAATCTGTAGCCTGTTTCTGAGTCTGAAGCTTCGCAGAGCAAAGTCCTGGTCGCTCTGCGGTCGTAGCAGAACTCAGAATCCTAAAACTTGCGTTTTAACCTCAAAATCTTGGCTCCTAGGTTGCAAATCATTCCTCAGAGTATTCCATAAGGAGTCATACTCATAGTCTTTTCCGAGACAACTTCAGCCTCTAAAATCTCACCATAATTTCCTTACTTCTTATGTCTCCTCACACGAGACATTTCTCAATGACGCGTCCATCTGTTTTAAGGTACTTCACCTTATTCTTAAATATCTTTAATATTCCTAAAACTCGGCCATTAACAGGCTCCGTTACTTTACGGTTTGATGACCACCATTTGGCATTGAGAACTTCTTTGCCAATTCATGTCTTAAATATGACATCTTAAACATCGCTCTTCATGCACTTCATTCCTCCACGGTCACATTCAGCTCTCAGATATTTATCCTAACTGTCATATACTAGAATGAGTTGATCAGACTCAACTAGATGTGACCCTTAGAACAATATCCAGAACCCAATGGTCCCACTACTTTTATTGAAACTTTAATGACCCATGGCCAGGTCTGAATCGACCTGCTCTGATACCAATTGTAACATCCATACTAATTTTATCTAGAATATTAGCATGTGCATTAAACTGATACTGGATACATCAAGGTTTTCAATAATAATACAACATACTGAATGAATACAATTTTGCTTGTTTATACAACCTTTCAAGTACCATAATAAATACATAAACAAAAATCTGATAAGATCCTGAGCTGGTACATGACGAGCAACTGCATTCCATCCAGCGTCTCCCTGATGATCTTCCTCACGAACCTCGTGCTAACCTGAAAACCTGCACCAGAAGGAATGGGATGAGACATAATGTCTCAGTGAGCTCCACCCAACCTACTGTTGGCAACCTCGGGGAACCTAGGGTCGGCATGCCTACTCTTGGCAATCTCGGGGATTCCTACGATCGCCAAGTCTTAACCTTTCCCAAAAGGGATTAAACCTGCCTGCACCTAATAAATGTATAGTCATAAAACTAGACTATAACCTGATAACTTAGTGATCGAGGGGAAAACTAGGATCACTGCATATCTCTTTCATAATCATAACATATTCGTAATCTCATACCTAGTGATATGGGGACATCCTATGATCACTTTCTGATAACTGTTATCTGAACAGTACTTGTCATAAACTTACATAATAAATACATATACATCTTACTTTAACATAAAGTTAGAAAGTTAGCGTTGAACATACAATAATTATCTGAGTTCATTTTATGGAATGCCCCCGAGTGGAGTAACCCCGAAACACATTCCCCTGATAACCGGTGAAAATTCCTATTTGAGGCTAATCACCGGACTCCTCTTATCGTTGTGTGGACAACTCTCTCTCGAAGTCCCATCCGGCCTGATTCCGGAGTCTGTTGAACACAACTTAACTTGCATGTAGACAACCCTCTCAGAGAAGTCTCATCCGGCATAATCCGGAGTCTGCTGAACATGCTAACATAGTCTTAAAAACTTACGTTTGGATAGCCCTTTCGGAGAAATCTCATCCGGCGTATCCCGGAATCTGATGAACACGTTAACATAATCTTATAATATAATCTTAACTTAAATCTGATACAACATCTAACATATGCATATTTGATGCATTCATCACATAAATAATCATGTGATACTTAACCTATATTATAAGGTTCTAAGCTTATCGTTCTCATAAGCCACTTAAATCATGTTGGGAAACTGAACCCCTTAAGCTTATCTAAAGCTCTGAATGTTGAAACATTCCTTGTACTTTAGTACACTTAATTATGTACACTTAAATCTTGTTTTCCTATCAAAGGATTTAGACATATCGTTATCATATGTCATACTTATGGGCTTACTATCCCATCTGTAATAACTTCCTGTTTCTCTTACTTGAGAATCTGCGGATAAATTACCCAACACTCTGTATGATACATATCTTTATCCTAGGTTAATCATGGAAAGTCTATGAGTATCTTCACCCCAAAGCATATCAAAGATCATTGGCAAGGTACAGTTGTTTATAATAAAAAGGTCATTCTAGGCAGGTTCGCTTTGCGACCCTGAGCGTCGCTCTGCGATCCCTGCGTCTGAACCTTCAGACTCTGAAGTCGGCTTCTGAAGGTTCAAAGTCTGAAGCTTTCGCAGAGCGTCCAAAACTTCGCTTTGTGACTCAGCTTCTGATCACTTTGCAAAGCAAAGTCTGGGCGATGGCTAGGCGATGGTAGACAGTAGCAAAACCCTGCTACTTTGCAGAGCAAACTCTTGGTCGCTCTGCGACCGTAGCAGAACATAGAATTTTCTGAAAAACATGTTTTAATCTTGAAAACCTTGGTACCCAACTGTCCAGTGATCTTTGAAAACATGTCAGGGACTCATTTTGAACTAGAAAAACATACTGCATCCAAGGATTAACTGGAATCAAACATATGTATCAAAAAGGGGAAAACTATCCTTTTCTAAACCTTAACAATTAAGTTGTGATCTCACACAATACTGACCCAAAAGGGTAGATTGCTACTCTAAGGAACCCACCTGAAACATTGCTGGTCTTTGATAAGCTTCCTTTTACCAAACCCTAGCTGTGTCTTACTTTCTCTTTGAGCTTCCACTTACTTCAACTTTCCCAAAGCTTGCTTGCTTGCTTGCTCACAGTCAAGAAATCAGGGATGTAAACTGATGTTTCAGAGCTGCTGCTGCAACCGAATCTAGAGGGAGAGGGAGAGAAAAATATGTTTTAGTGAGAGAAGGAACTTTGAATGATGAAGAATATTTCATACTTATCCCTATTTAAACCCCTTCCTCTCAAAATTACCATTTTGTCTCTACTCACTCGTAATTCCTCTGTTACTGATAAAAGTTACGTTTAAGTGGGATGTTACAGCATATCTCGGTATGACCATGCAAACACGTCAACGTATTCTTTGAGCAGTCCTATCACCTTCTCTTTGACAGTCGCTTCGAGCAGTGCCCCAATTTTGACCTCCTTATTATCTTCCTCAGAACCCAAGTTAATCACTTCCAGTGCTTCTTCATGAGGCTGAATGACCTTCCTTTCATACTCTAGTAATCCAGAGATCTCATCGGGAATCTCTTCATCCTCCTCCTCTCCAGCTTCGTAAACAGGAAACTCAAAGTTGGGAGAGAGCATAGGGTTACGGTGTTCAACGGGTTTATCAATGTTTAATCTGCATACATGATTTATGACTGATTTTAGTAAGCAAACAAATGTTATGATTATATGCAAACATTTGGAAGTGATTATTCTTTTTAGGTTCTTTGTGTTACCATTTTTCCAGAACAAAGCAAAAACGACATAGTCGGGATCAAAACGACATTTTTATTGATGACGGAAATACATGAACCAAAAAACCCTACACAAGTTCACTTTCGTCTCGGGCGAAATGAAAGGATTTTTTTTTAAAAAGGAAAACAACAAAACACATTACTTGGACACATGAGTAACTGAAGGAACGTCAACAACGACCCAATTGCGGCAAACTCCTCCTTGTGTCACAAAATTATGTGCCACTCCTTCGCGAAGTTCGATATCCTCCTGTTCGACCAGATCCATTTTCTTTTTTCTGTTTGCACGAGTGTTGTAAGTGCGAGTTGGCTTTGGATGAGGACTTCGGGCCACTTTCTTGGACTGGGGCAGATGGACCTTTTATTTGAAAAACAAAATGTGAGACTCGGTTTGGGAAACTATGAATGCAGTATGATGCATGATTATGCTTGTGCGAAAAAGAAAGAAAAATTTGTTATCGAAGGACCGGTCAAAGTAATTGTAAACATCATAGTTGAACATTTCATAAAAGTATTACAAACGATCCTCTCCTTAGGAACAAAGCTAAGGGATATGTTCAAAAGTTCAACAATAGAAGCTAGGAATCTAAAGCTCGAAGACCCCCGATATCTCAAACTCTTGGAGTAGACTGCTCGTCAGAATCTGAATGGGAGCCGGAAAATAAGTCCATACATCTCTTCTTCCTCCTGGCATCCTTCCTAAGTCGGAAATCCTTCTGCTGGAGCATATCGTCCTTTTCAATGATTTGCCAGCCTTGGACGAAGAACATGTGGTCTTTCTGTGCCAATTGTCCTCTCAAAGTTTCATTTTCAAGCTCGGCCTCCCGATACCTCCTTTGCCAAGTGTCCCTTTCAAGCTGCACTTGGGTCAACTGCTCATGAAACTCCTCTTTGGTATCAAAGGGTATGGGTAAGGATGGTGGTGGGACGGTTGAGGATAGGTATCTGGGTAGGTGGTAGGGTAAGCCAAAACTCATAGCTCTATCAATGACCCATTGCGTGTAAAATCCATGCACGAAGTTTGACTTCTTTCCCAACTGGCTTCTGGGTAGGTTTACGAATAGTACGCCAAGCTTGCACAAATCTTTCTCTATTGTTTGAGTAGTCTTCGTGGTTGAGATAGAATTCACTGGTTAGGGCCATGTTATCCGGCTTGGTTTTCATTGGGTAAAAACTGTCGTTTAGCAAGGATAGGGTTGTAGCCAATTCCACCACACTTACCGAGAAGAGGTACATTAGGGTATTCACCACAACTAACAATGATTTGCCCAATGTCACAAGCTGCATGGTACCAAACTATGTCGGATGGGGTAAGAGACATGATTCTTTGAGACCACAGGAGATCTTCGAGATTGGCTTTGAAGGAATGAGATTGAGGTAGATGAGAGGTAAACCATTTATGTAGTAAAGGTGCACAACAAAGGATAGTTCCACGGCTGACTTGGGTTCGGTCATGGATGGAATGGTATGTGTCGGCCAATAATGTAGGTACGGGGTTTTTGGTGAGGAAGATTTGGATGACATTAACGTCGACAAAATTGTCAATGTTTGGAAAAAGTATAAGGCCATATATGAGTAGGGCTAGGATGGAGTGAAATGCATCAGTACTGGCTACTTCGGCGAATGCGGAAGCTTTTTGGTAAAGGAAATCGGTGGGTAGACCTAGGAGGCCTCCTTTGAAGGTGAGGTTTGCTTTGATGATGGAGGTTTCAAAGTGAAGGGCAGCTGCAATGGGTTGAGGGTTTAGGAATGGGTTCAAGGCCGTTGAAAGGTACTTCGTTAGGCACTGGTAAACCAACCAAGTAGGAATATTCTTCAAGGGTGGGGACAAGTTGATAGTCGGGGAACGTGAAGCAATGGTAAAGAGGGTCATAGAATTGGACCAAGGTCTCCAAGCTTCCTTCTTCAAAATCTAACCTGAGGATGCTAAGAAATCTTCCATGATTGAAAGTCTCCCAGACTAATTACTAAAGATCCTAGCTCCCTTAATCTTGACAAATCTAGTTTTTTTTTTTAAATGATACCTCTTAGTGCTTCTTCTTGCAATGTCCATATCTATGATGTTTACAAAAAAAAACTTGTTTAAGTCCTTTGGTAATTGGATGAAAAAATATTTATGGATGGATGCATGTATGCATGATTATGCTAAAGAACGGAGAAGACATGGTGAGGTTTAAGTTCATAATGTTGGAGTCAATGGGTAAACACGCCATTTAGTAAGGACTATGATTACACAGGTACATGTATCACGGGTTCTACCAACTTCCCAAAGTCATTGACCACCTCCGAATATTGTTGGATTACGGGCTACTCCCGGTCCAACAACGTTCGTAGGAAAGTCTCGTTTGTGTGTAGTATCGTGTATCAACCAATTCAAGATTACCCTTGATCAGCCACCGCACTACGTCCTAAAAGGCCAAGATGGGTTAAAGGTAACTCTAAAGGTCCTCAACTTCATAGACACTCAAAAATAAGAAAGTCAACCATGACTACTCATGACGACATAACTATATTCTTAAGGAACCTCCATTGAGTGGGGTTATCACACGTGCCACATCTAAGATTTACTCTCGGAAAGGCACTTTGATTATACCATCATCCTATCTTATGTTTCCCTCAAGTCCGGGTGTAGGACTTATCTCACCACTCACGTAAAAGGAAAAAAAACACATAGGCACGTATTTACACTCTTATTTTTATTTTAAGCAAGTTATAGCACAAAATAATTAAATAAATTCAAGTTAGGCTCAACCTTCCTAAGGAAATCCCCAGTGAAATCGTCATTTCTTTCGCGGTGATTTTCGGAGATCAAGCTATTGATTAGCGTTGACTCACTAATTTTATTTAACGACTGAACTTTTAATTTTTCAAAAGAAAAGGGGAAAAAGTTCTAAATTACCACATTTTTTAAAGATTTAGGGTTCGGGGGTTAGTTACGTTTAGGGAAGGTGTTAGCACCCTAAACGTTCGTAGTATTCTACGAGAACCTCTTGATTTTATTTATTTATTTTTGGCTATAACTTGCTTATATATATTTTTTTAAAAAGAAATAATTAGAGTAGTGAGAAAAAAATTGTTTTTTATTTTTTATGATTTGAAAGGACAAGGTCTTTTACCTACGTACCCGTGAGGGATCAAAACCTCGTAGTTCGGGGTAAAAATGCCTATTGATTTGTTTTTGTATTTTTTAGTTTTTTTGAAAAAGTTTTAAAGATAAAATAAGGCCAAGCGGCAAAAAATGAAATTTGTTTGTATTTTTTATTTTTTAAAAATGATTTAAATGTTATTAAAATGGATTAATGATTTTTTTTTAAGAAAGTGAAAGAAAAAAAGGGGCACTTGATTGAAAATCAAGGTTTATTTAGGAAAAGATTTTTTTATGAATTTCTGATTATTTGCATGTTCTTGTTTCTTTTTAATAATTAACTAAAACTAAAAAACATAACAAAAAACTAAACGCGAGGAATTTCCGTAGTGACGTTGGATCACCACAAAATCCTTTTGAAGTTAAACTAACCTAATATTTTTGCATTTCTTTTTGTAAAGCGAAATAAGCAAATAAAATAAAATGACACATGCATGATCTCTTCTCATTTATAATTTACATTGGTCCTAGATACATTCTAAAGCTATGCAATAAAAGAAAAACAAGTGACAAATAAAACTAACACGACCAAAAAAATAAAGATGCATGAGATGATTGTTGAATATGAGCAAATAAAATGCTGAAAAAACAAAAATATAATGAAAAGAAATAAAAAACGCAAAAAAATAAACAGGGGGTGCATGAAGTAAAAAAGGGGGTGCAGGGAGTAACAGAAAAAAATGGGCTTAAGGAGGATGGGTTGTTGGCTTTCCAGATTGAACCTGGACCGTTGATTGATCAACGCTCCAGATTCGATCTGGAAAACAGGCTATAAATAGCCTTTTTGTCCAAAAAAAATCATTTTTCACAAAAACTTCTCTCTCTTCTTTTCTTCTCCACCGCCCCCTTCTCTCTCTTCTCCCCCTCTCTCTAATTTCCCGATGGCCAGAAATGAATTCCGGGGCGGTGGCCGGCCGGCCAAGGTGGCGGCACCACCGCGCCGGAGTTCAAAACTCCACCGTTTTTTAAAAAAACTTTACATTTTATAAATCCATTTTTCTCCTCTCTTCAAATCTACCACTAAAAAATTCAAAAACCTTTTTAAAAGAACCTAGATCTAAGTTTTTAATTTTGAAAAAAATTACCTTTTTTGGTTCGGATTTGATGGTTTTTGGTTCGGCCTTGGTTGTTTCGGTTCGGACTTGGACGTTTTGTGTTAGTTTTTGGTTTGGATTCGGATGTTTTGTGTTAGTTTTTGGTTTGGATTCGGATGTTTTGTGTTAGTTTTTGGTTTGGATTCAGATGTTTTGGTTTTGGCCGAATTTGTGGTTCTTTTTTAGGGTGGTGGCCGAATTTGTGGGTTTTTTAGGGTGGAATTCGGTTCCATTTTTGTGCTGTCTTTTTTTTATCCCCTTTGTTGGTAAACTCAGTGTACTAAATACACTATTTTGTCATCACTGACCATAAAGATCAATGAATGTAGTTAAGTGACAAATCAAAACAAATTAAGTTTTTACACAAAGTCTCCTCCTCACTAATGGCCTTGCCTAAACAGTCCCCAAAAGGTCAGAGGCTGTAAAATTTGAAAAACAGTAAATAATAAAAAAAATAAAGAAAAATAAAATGCTAAAGATAATGATAATAAAATAACAATAGTAATAAGAAAAAACACTTAAAAGAATAAAAATAAAGATAAAAACGCAAAAAGACGGACCCTAACGAAACCAAAAATGAGATATTTTAAAAGACATCCCTGCTGAAATTTTGTCTGAAACGACGAAAAAATTCCGAACCAAAAGACGAGTAAAAAAAGAATCTTAGGTCAGAAATTGGGGTAATATCCCGCTTAAGCGAGACATTTAACAATATTACAGGAATTAAACGTATTGGAATGGCATAACAGTAATTATAGAGATAGGGACTAAAGTGGATAAATATGAGAAAAACTCATATTTATCACATCTTTCCTCTCTCTAAAAATCTGAAAATCTCTCCCCTCTCCCTCTAGATTTTCGCCCCTCTCTACTCATCACCCTTAATCCATCAAATTCTTCCTAAACTCTTGTGATTCAAGCAATCAAAGTCTTGGAAGAACTTGGAACAAGTGAAGCTAAGGAAAAACCAAGAAAAGGAGGATTTCACAAGTTGAAGTTTTGGGTTTGGAGCTTAGCCAGCTTACTACCAGTTATAGGTGAGCTCTCTTGGGTTTTAGAACCCTCCTAGAGTGAGTTTCATGTGTTTTGCATCATAGGTAAAGTTATAGAGTTATAGAGTTTTTACCCTAATCTTTTGTGCTTGCTAATTCCTTGTTCAATCACGCTTTAATCATTCAATTTATAGTTGTAAATCATTCCTTATGCTGTTATGGTGCTTGGGTCTGTTTAGATGTGTCAAAATGGTGGAAAAATTCACACTTTTAACAGGTTTTGAACTGTCATTTTCGCCCGGCGAACTCGGGGCGAGAAAACGGCGATTTCCAGCATTTTTCCCTGCCCTGTTTCGCCAACCTTTCGCCAAGCTTTCGCTCAGCGAAATCAGACATTTCGCCAACCTTTAGCTCAGCGAAATCAGGCAGACAGCTCAGGTCTGTTCTGGTTCGTTCTGGGTGCAGCGAACGCGTTCGGCGAGGCTTTTTAGTAACCGTTTTCAAAGAAAACCTTATTCTATAAGAAAAACACCATTGTGGGCATATCCAAGGGGCATATAACGCATAAGGAATAGGTGATTAAGGATTTAGCAACGCATTAATAGTATGAATGTAAGGATTAGATGGTTTAACCCATTGCATGTGAGTTGATAACTTTTAGGGGAGGCATACGACTTTACCAAGTCGAGAACCTACATTGGGTAAACAAGATTATAGATGTTTTCAGTTCAGAATACAAGGTTAATAGGAATGCTTCGGCAAGCATAGTTATAGATAAGTTCATAGTGTTGGTTCTTCAACAATCATTAGGAGGCTTATGAGAACGATAAGCCAAGTTTCTACAGTTATAGGTTAAGAGCTACATGAACATTATTATATGATTAAAGTTAAAGAATAACATGTTAAAGATAATGGCGTGTTCGCACGTTTCACAGTCATAGGGTGTGTTCAGCAGACTCCGGGATTCGCCGGATGGGACTTCTCCGAGAGGGTTGTCCACACGTTTCATAGGGAGTCCGGTGTTAGCCTGATTGTCAGGAATTTCATCGGGTCATAGGGAGATGTACTTCGGGGTTACTCCACCCGGATGCACTCCGTAAAACGAACTCAAATTAATTGTTTGTTCAACGCTAACAGCTAACATAAAACACTTTATTTGTATTATGTTTTACAGTTATAGTTAGAGTTATAGTCACAGGAAGTTTTACAGTTACAGGCAGGTTATAGTTAAAGTTATAGGCAGGTTTACAAGACTTGGCGATTCTAGAATTCCCCTAAATTGCCAAGGTAGGCATGGCGACCCTAGGTTCACTGTGGTTGCCAACAGTAGGTTGGGTAGAGCTCACTGAGACATTATGTCTCATTCCATTCCTTCTGGTGCACGTTCACAGGCAGGATCACAGGCAGCACGCAACAAGGGTAAGGAGAAGGCTACGGACTGATCGTGCTGATGTTATATGTTTATAGTTTGACTGTATTATATGTTGTTGTATTATTGATGTGCATGTATCAAAGAGGTGTTGTATAAACCTTGGGTTGTAATATTACAATGTGATGTAATATTTTGAATGAACTTTTTATATTGTAAATTAAGGTATCCAGTACGAAATTCTAATACTCGTATAAGATCCTAGGCAATCTTAATATGGGTGTTACAAGTATGACATACAATATTAAAAAAAGCCCTCGTAGCAAACAAGAACAATTCAATAAACACTAACAAAGTGGCATGACATATGCATAAGTTGAAAAATCCATCTTATATGGTCCTCTAATCCTATAATCCTATTCAATTAAGCCAATTCAATAAATAAGATTGCAGCTTTAAAATCCAATTACCAACGATCAACAAACAATAACAACAAATAAGAGAATGAGAAGTTTAGTTATCTAACAGAGGAACGTGAAGGAGTTGTGAGGGCCAGTTGGGAAAAAACAAATCAAGTTAAGGGTATTTTTGTAATTTTCCTCTAGAAAAAAAATGATTTTTTTTTGGGGTGGGCCGTGGCCCACCTTGGCCCATACTGTCCTCCGCCACTGCTCGTAACCATGTTAATAAAATAAGAGAGGAAGGGAAATTCTTATTGTAGAAAGTGAACTTAATTAGGCTTAATTGCACTTTTCCCCCTATCTTTTGCCAATTGTGCGATTTTGCACCCCATCCTTTTTTTTGAGCGATTTTGCACCCTATCATTTACCTCCTTTCTGATTTAGTAGCCCCATCGTGTATTTTTTTGCCTTCGCCTTGACTTCGCTCTGCGATAGGGTGCAAAAAAACACACGAGGGGCTACAAAATTAGAAAGGGGGTAAATGATAGGGTGCAAAATAGCACAATTGGCAAAAGATAGGGGGAAAAAGTGCAATTAAGCCAATTAATTAATTTTATCAGTAAGTACGAATGTTTTTATTCAATTCATTACTATCCGGACTTGTGGAGAAAGAGAGAAAGGGAAATTGAAATGTATGTATAGGAGACGGTTCATTGCATTAAGGAAAAGAGCCCCTACTCTCCACACTAGGGCCGGAAAAGAGTTGAGTCGAATTGAACTCGTCTGAGCTCGACTCAACTCGATAAGAATTGATTCGGCTCGAAACTTGACTAGAGTTCGACACGATTTTTTTTTAGCTCGAGTTCGACTCGTTTAAAGTTCACGAATAGTTTGGTTCGACTGATTAGGTTCGTTAGCTCAATTCACATAATTGAAGTCAATTTTTCTTTTTAAAAAAAAAGAGAATATTTTGATTTTTTACCATTTAATTTTTTCTAAAAGGCGAATCAATTGAAATCAAATAAACTCAATTTTTCATAAGATAAAATCACAAAAATTATTACTGTATTCAAATATATGGAAACATTAATTAATTTAAAGGACAAAAACAACCCATAAATAATTATTACTTTGTCTAATAACCACATGAAGAGACAACAATAATAGCAATTGGAATTAACTAAAAACTAATAGCACTTGGAATTAACTAAAAACTATGGAACTACCAATCCATTCATATTTACTTTGGTGGTTTCATGCGTTATTTTATAGATAAGCTTGCTTTCTTCCCATAACAAAACATTCGATGTGGTACTTCTGTAATTGTGAGTAGTACTTACTACACTAGTAGGTAGGGATGAGAATAGGCCAGACCGGCCTACAGGGGCCTACGACCTAGCCTACGACAGGCCAGACCATGCTAGATTTTTTTCTTAAATAGAGAAGGTCTAGGCTTTTTTAGAAGCCTATTTAGCTTAAAAGGACAGACCACAGACCATTCAAAAAGTCTCTTAAGCCTATTAGGCCGGCCTATTTAAGTAAATATGATTAATATTATTTATTATTATAATATATTTTGTACTTTGAATTAAAATATAAATTCGTTAGTAATTTAAGTTTATTAGTATACATTAATTTTTCGCATATACAAATGTATTATTATAAACTATAATTGAAATATGATGCAATATATAGTTAAATTCCCTAAAAACTCATGTTGATTACTAAAAGAGAGTTTAATTGAATTGATCTATTAGTTTGCTAGTCTATTTAAACTTAGATCACATTGCTTACTTAAAGATGTTCATATGATATAGGCTTTTAAACAGGCTAGCAGGCCTTATCAGGCTTTCAGAAGGTCAGACTCAGACCTCAAAAGTAAGCCTATGACAGGTCGCATGCCAGACTTAGGCCTTAAAAAATTTGGCAGGTCAGGCTTAGGCCTTGCAAAGCCTAGCTCGGTCTAGCCTATTATCACCCCTACTAGTAGGTGGTTTGAAGCTTAACCTAATTAGATACCAACAGATCATTACAGGAGTATTTTAATGTTCATCACTTCCTCCTTAATTGACAAAGCTTCTTATATTAAAAAAATTGTAATAATATATATATCGAGTCAACTCATGAATCAAACGAGTCGAATCATATATCGTTCAAGTTTGATTCATTTACGTAACAAACTTAATTTTTAACTCAAGTTCAGCTAATTTAATTTATGAACCAAGTTCACTAAATTAATTGTCGAGTCGAATTTCAAACTATATTCGAATTGATTCTCTTCTATTTCAGCCCTATTCCACATGGAGACATAAGGCACGTACTACGTACAGTTAGCGCCTAACTCACTAGTACTAGCAGTACCACACCACACACTACCCATAGTCCAAGCTTTCATTTCACTCTCCCTCGATGGGATTGATTTGATTTATTTTGAAACCATCACGACTACCTAAAAATTCTTCACGACATAATTCACCCTCATACCCTCCCATCCTTCCTGACCCTCCCATTGACCCATTCTTCTTACAAACACGTAAATCACCTGCTACAGTTCAGATACAAATTTATACAGTACCTAATATAATGTGGATATGAACCCACTTGGATTAACCGGATGATGTTTGTTTAAATTTTTTTAGTGTGTTTATCTCAAAGTTTCATATTCGATTATTTTAGTATCAATTTTAGTGGTTTAGCTTGATTTTTTCATAAAAAATATGGATAAATGGGTGTATTCCGATTATCTATATACTATAGATGCTTTCCAACTACTAATTTTTTTTTTAGGGAAAGATCCTTTCCAACCACTAAATGTTATATATTTATATAGAAAATATCAACTTACATTGATAATACATTAAGTTAATTAATGTTACATCATTCCATAACTTTTTACACGTTATATAATATGCGTAAAGTTTTCACCAGTGTTTAACGATAACTAATCTTCGTTAATGAGCTTGTAGGGTACACATAACGAGCTCTCTCATTCCAATTGATTTTTTTCATGCGTAAGAGTTATGGATCGAACTCCTAATCAACTTGCTTAAAAGATTCAAATATCTTACCACTTGGACGAATTAATTGTTGGTCTCCTTATTTATTTTTTTATATTATTTGTCTGATTTTTTTGAAGATGTCAAAATAAAATATATTAAACCAAGAGGAGATCCTAACCTACACAATGAGTGTAAGGGTAGGGCTCAAAACAAGCAATAAACCAAAAAATCAAGTTATGTTACAAACCAGCAGGGCCGGCCTCAGGGAGGTGCAAACAGCTCAACAGAGCTGGGCCTCCCAAAGGCATGGGCCTCAAAAAAATTTTTAAAGCCCAGTACTCATATGTTTTGCTTCATTCGGTTCCAGCTTTCCTCCTCCCGTTCCTTTGTTTTCCTTCCTTCGTTCCTTTCCTCCCGTTCCTTCCTTTCCTTCGTTTTCCTGCCTGCCTGGCCACCGACCGGCCACCGACCGGCCACCACCGACCTGCCTGGCCACCGACCGTTTTCCTCTCTGCCTCTCGGCTCTCTCCATCTCTCTCGCTCAGCTCCAGCTCCATCATTTCAGGTTTTTTGACTTATCACATCACTTATTTATCATATATGCTATTGCTATCAATTGAGATTTATGAGTAGTACTAGTAACTTTATCAAGACAAATATCATTATAATGTATTGGGATTGCATTGAACCTTTTGAACCTAAATAATCATTAATCGTACAGCATTAGCATATTGTTCTTCATAAGAGGTTTTTGTGGAAATGGTATTTTGCTTTTAATCAAAGTCACTCTTGATTTGTTTTGGTACTTATTTGATGAAATTACTAATTATGCAATGCAATTACTAATTAGGCAATTTTCTATGTTTTGTTTTCGTACAGCATATTGATTTCATTTTTCAATTACTAATTATGCAATTAGGCAATTACTAATTATGTCTTAATTTTATTTTGATGAAATTTATCACTTCTGTTGCCAATTAGGCAATTACTAATTATGGCTTAATTTTATTTTATGGTTCAACCCTCAACATTGTATGTCTATGTGGTTCAACTTCAATATTGCGGAATTGCTCAAGAACAGTCAAGAATATCAGGTTCTGCATTTTTTCAATCTTTTAATATGCCTCCTAAATTGCCTCCTAAATTGCCGCCTAAGATTAGAAAGTTTGAGTCTGGCGCTGAGAAGCGTAGGAAAAAGAAAAAAATTGCTGAGTTAATTGAATCCCAAACAGGAGCTCTTGATAAATTTATTGTAAAAGAACCACAAATTCATATTGATGATAATGTCATTCCTATTGATAATAATGTTGATGTTGAAAATGTGGTTACTACTGAAAATGTAGAGGATAATGCTCATGTTGTTGCTACCGAAAATGATAATTTAGATGATATTGTTGTTGAAAATCTTGATGTTGTTGATGAAGATGGTGATGATAATGAAGATGATAATCAAAATGTTGATAATGTTAATGACATTCACATTAGTGTAGATATATTTGATCCAAGAAATTGGGATTCTCTCGAGTCCAAAATGATTGAGTTGTTAGCTACAAAAGGCCCTAAAAGAGATTTAAGAATTGTGAAGGGTCCTAAAGATAAATTTTCTAGACGCTTTACGGCTAATTTGTATACTAGAACTTTATCAAATGGAGAGAAGTGTGATAGAGATTGGCTTGTTTATTCAAAAGAGCTTGATAGATTATTTTGTTTTTGTTGTAAAGTTTTTAAAAGAGGGATTGGTAGAGGTCAATTAGCAAATGAAGGTTTTAGTGATTGGTCACATGTTGGTGTTAGACTTAAAGAGCATGAATCAAGCATGGAACATGTTAAGAGCATGTCTACTTGGTATGAGTTGTGTCAAAGGATGAATAGTTTTCAAACTATTGATAAAGCAACTCAAAGATTGATTGAGAAAGAAAAGGATCATTGGAAAAGTGTTTTAAAAAGAATTATTGCAATAGTGAAATTCCTTGCTAAACATAATTTGGCTTTCCGTGGTTCTGTAGACAGATTGAATGAAGATAGCAATGGGAACTTTTTGGGCTTAATTGAAATGTTAAATGAATTTGATCCATGTGTCCAAGAACATGTTAGACGTATTACAGATGATAATCTTCATGTTCACTATCTTGGGCCTAAAATCCAAAATGAGTTAATACTTTTGCTTGCTTCTAGAATTAAAAATCAAATCATTGAAAAAATCAAGCAAGCAAAGTATTTCTCGGTGATACTTGATTGTACTCCTGATGTTAGTCACCAAGAACAAATGTCTTTGATAATACGATATGTGGATGTTTCTTCAAATTCTGTTAGCATTGAGGAGTCTTTTTTAGGATTTTTGAATGTGAATGATACAACTGGGCAAGGGCTTTTTGATGTTTTACAAGATGAATTGAAAAATCTTGATCTTGACATCTTTGATGTGCGAGGACAAGGTTATGATAATGGGTCAAATATGAAAGGAAAACATCAAGGTGTACAAAAGAGGTTTTTAGATATAAATCCAAGAGCCTTTTATACTCCTTGTAGTTGTCATAGTCTTAATTTGACATTGTGTGATATGGCTAACTCATGTGGTAAAGCTAAAGATTTTTTTGGAGTTGTTCAACGCATTTATACTATTTTTGCCAACTCTACTAAGAGATGGCAAATTTTGAAAGATAATGTAAAAGGGTTGACTCCAAAATCATTGTCATCCACTCGTTGGGAGAGTCATGTAGAAAGTGTCAAAGCTATAAGAGCCCAAATGTCAGATTTTATTGAAGCTTTACTTGAAGTGTCAGAAAAGGATCTTGATTCTAAAATAAGAAGTGAAGCTAAATCTTTAGCAACACATGAACTTGGTGATTTTGAGTTTATAGTATCTATAATTATATGGTTTGAAATATTATCTGCAATTAATTTGGTTAGCAAGCTCTTACAGTCAGATGATATGCTTATTGATGTTGCTATGGAAAAAATTAAAGAGTTGATTTCATTTTTTAAAGAATATAGAAAAACTGGTTTTAAGAAGGCCTTGGATGATGCTACGGAAGTTGCTATTGAATTGAATATCGACCCAGTATTTCCTCAAAGGCGCATAATTCGAAGAAAAAGACAGTTTGATGAGGATTTGAATACCCCGTCAGTTCAGCAATCTGAAGAAGAATCTTTTAGGGTTAATTACTTTATTTGCCTTGTTGATCAAGCTGTTGTATCTCTTACTAAGAGATTTGAACAATTCAAACAATATGAAGCTGTTTTTGGTTTTTTGTTTACTTCTCACAAGTTTAAATCATTGGATAATGCGACTTTGGAGTCTTGTTGTAGTAATTTTGAACATGCATTGAAACATAACGAGGAATCTGATATTGATGGGAGAGAACTATATGTGGAGTTAAGGTCACTAAAAGATATCTTGCCTGATGAAGATATGGGACCTATTGAGATTTTAAGATTTTTGAAAGGCATGAGTTTTTTTCCTAATACAATTGTTGCATATAGAATTTTATTGACTATTCCCGTGACAGTTGCCTCCGCAGAAAGAAGTTTTTCAAAATTGAAGTTGTTGAAGTCTTACATGCGGTCTACCATGCTACAAGAAAGACTTAATGGCTTAGCAATGATAGCAATTGAGAATGCTTTGTTGGAAAATATACAATATGAAGAGTTGATTGATCATTTTGCTTCAGTAAATGTGAGTAGGAAGACTCGTTTTGGTGCGAAGGAAGACTCGTTTTGAGTAGCTAGAAGGTTGATAAAGGTATTCATCTTAACTTGTATTTTTATATTATTTATTAGAATATGAATCTTTTTTGTGTTACGGGCCTCTTTTTATTTTATTACGGGCCTCTTTTTACTTTTAGAGCCGGGCCTCCAGATTCATAGGAACGGCCCTGCAAACCAGACACCGACAAAAAAAAAATGTTGGTTATAACCCAAAACAAGCAATATCTAGGTAACAAGCTTCAAACACTGACGAAGATTTATCCACCAATGATGAAAATCAAAAGCTAATTGTTTCTATTTAGCTTTCAACCACCAAAAGATAGAAGTTTCACTTTATCAAACAATTGATGTAACGTCAACTGAATTTGCTAAAAATTGTGACGGCTGATTGATTGGAAGTTTATATCATACATATATGATATTAAATTTTTAAAGAAATCTAAATACATTTTAATACATTATTGAGGTATATCAAGATCATCTTAAACTCTTTTCTTTTTGGGGTTACCATGATATTGATACGAAGTTTCCATCGGCGCTTAGTAGCGACTAATCTCAGTCGTAGAACATGTGAGAAACACAAAGTGAGTTCTGCCCTCCCAACTGGATTGTATGAATGAGTCAAGAATCAAACCTATGGTCACATGATTAAGGAGCACAAGTCCCTTATCATTTGGACCGATCTATTATTGGTTAAGACTATTATACTATACTATGTTAATCTTGATCTATGCACCTAATTAATGTATCAAATAATTCAAGATTTATGTAAAAATTTATTAAATGATTTATATGATATAAACTAACTATAAATATCTAACTATAAATACTTCCTCCTAAATTAAAAGAAATTAACTATAAATATTAAATTTTACGTTTACCAAATTAAAAACTCTTATTGAATAAACCAAAAATTCAAATTTTCAAAAATTCTAAAACTACAATATTTTGTTGGGGCGTCTATTATGGACCAGGTTCAAAGTAGACTTTATTACTTTTATTATATTTAAGAAAATATTGTATTTGTTCTCTAATTGTTTTTATATATCAATTTTTTTTATTAAAAATGGCAATGATATACCCTTAAATACTTTTTAAGAGGTTTATATTAGGCACACTATAATTCATAACTTAAATTCGACAGTAAGTTTATCGACATCATATATACAGTAATTTTGAATAAAGTTACACAACTTAGGCTTTGTTTGAGAGTTTAGAGGGGAGGGGAAGGAAGGGTTTTGGGGAAATATAAATATATGAGAAAATTGAGAAATCTTTCACATTTTTTGAAAGAGTATTTTTTTAGAGAGTGATAAATTAATGCTTATGATTAATATATTTTTAATTTTAAGAATATTATAACAACATATATTAAATTTGAAGAATTCATATAAACGATCCCAAAACCCTCATCCAATACAATTTTTTAGTTCCCCAAATGAGGAGTGTTTTATATTTTGAAGAAAAATAAGCCTTCAAAAGCCCCTCCTCCCAATTTCCTCTATTTCTTCCACTTACTCATTCCTTTTTTTACCAAACCCTCCACTCCCTTCCCATCCAAACTCGCAAACAAAGCCTTAGTAACTCACTTCTTATTGAACAAACCAACTTAACAAACTTTAATTTTATAAAATTTTAAAATCATCTGATATTTCATAAAACAAATTACAATTAGAAATATGGTTTTCTAAACATACAAGGAAATATGCACCATATAAAATTAATGACAACCCCTAAAAAAGATTAATTACATAGTTTTTATTAATTAAATTGACACTAATAATCATTTTACAATCGTTCTTGAGGACATTCGAACTCAGAAGATGACCGTTGTAAAATGAGGTATCATTTTATAGTAAAGTTTTACGTAGCATATAGTCAATGAGGTATCACTTTGGTAATAATGTTTGACATTGTGATCCTAATCAGATAGAATTAGACCATCCACAATGGTGAGTGTTTCGCCTATTTAGCACCATGCTAAATTGGCACCCCCATTATGAAGCGAATAAATATGGTGTTTGTAGAGAATGATGGCTATGGAAGCTCTCTCTCTCTCTCTCTCCACTTTTTTGAAGTCCCGCTAAATAAGTTGTATTAGAATAAATGATTTTTGTTGAAATTTAATGATTTAGAGTTACTATTAGGATCAATTAAGTAATTTTTGTGAGATTCTCGGTTGGAGAGATTGAATGCTTAATCAATATTAATATCAAAAATTCTAAAATTGATGATGTGTACATATAGAAGCCACTTAAACATCTAAATAGATGCTCCATTATGGATGGTCTTATTGTTGTAAAATAGTCATTATTATCATTTTTATTAGTAATAATTATACATTCTCCCTATTTGTGTTTAACAATAATGAAATAAAATTACTATAAAACTTTATTTTCTGATCATAGAATGTTTGAATTTATAATATTTATTTAAATAAAATAAATAAGTAAATGTGTATAGAAAAGGTATATTTTTACTAACAGGATGAGTTCGGGTCAAGGCTTGTAGCAACATCTCAAAGCCACCTTTGTTCATCCTCATGGTCGATCTATATAAGAAACAACAACCTAATTAATGTTAGAGAGATGATATTTATACAACCATTTTACTACAACTTTTGAACAATTCTCTCATATTTATATCATCTGTTTACTCTCTTTCTTTCTTTTTTTTTCTTTCTATTATTGTTGACCAATAGGAAGAGAGAAAAAGAAGTTTGTTACAAGAGTCGTCCAAATGGTTGTGTACAATATCATTATGCAGGGCCGGCCTCAGGGAGGTGCAAACAGCTCAACAGAGCTGGGCCTCCCAAAGGCATGGGCCTCAAAAAATTTTTTAAAGCCCAGTACTCATATGTTTTGCTTCATTCGGTTCCAGCTTTCCTCCTCCCGTTCCTTTGTTTTCCTTCCTTCGTTCCTTTCCTCCCGTTCCTGACATTATGTTCCATTTTCAGTCATATATATGTGATTGTGCGGTGATAATTGTTGTTTTCAATAAAAAAAATTGTTAGTTTCAAGTGTTTTAACATGTATAATATTTAGACAAATTAACTCTTATTATAATAACGTCAAAAAAAACTTATAATAATACCATGAAGTTAATTAAAGATGGCGTGTTCAAATATTACGTGCAAGTAAATGGGCAGCTTTAGGGAATATGCATGGTGAGTAGGGGCTGGACATTGGAATTTTCCAATTGAAGTAAGTTACAAATGCAATGCAAAGTTGGGATTTGATACTGTGCTAAAAATGTGGACACCTCTGCATATTGTTGTTCTGTTCAGCGGAATTTCTGGGCTACACTTTTGATGTATCATTTCACTTATATAGTAGTTTTCTAGCTAAGTGCTGTGCAAGATGATGGAGACTAGGGCTCACTTTTTGTTTATTCTAAATATGTACTTCATTATTATAAAAAAAAATATTTTTTTAAATTTATTCAATAAATAATGTATCAAGTCGTTATTATTGACTAGATACATTATTTATCCAATGAATATAAAAAGTTGTTATTTGTTTATAATAGTAACCGAAGTATGTACTCCTTCTGATCCCATATACAAGCAAAAAATAACATTTTAAGTTCATTGAATAACTAATGTATCTGAACTATGTATAGACCAAATACATTAATTACTCAATGAACTTAAAAAATTGTTTTTTACTTATAAATGTGACCGGATAAAATACATGACATTAGAAATAAAGGTTAAAGAATTTGCATATAGGTGTTGATGTCTGTTTTATTTTTATTGAAAATTCATAAGTATTCATGAGTGGCGGTCCTCAACATATTTTGGGTGTGCGAGGACACAAAGTTTCATATTTTTTGGATTTTTTTTAAATATTTTTTTATTTTAAAAAATTATATTATGTAGCTAAATAATACTCCCTCTAGTCTTTTTTATAAACAAATGGATTAACAAAAGTTTATGTTTTTAGTCTATATTATAAACTAAATACTAGGCCAAATTCTAAGTTCACAAATTTTCGGGTTCTAAAGCTTAGATATACACATGAATTTTGTACCCTTTTTTTTATCCTAAGACTAATACACCATACATTAATATCGTTAGACATTTATGATCCAATAACATGGAATTATCTTAGATGTGACTTACAAGATGGATTATTAAAAATGGTCCTAAAAAAGACATGTCAATTGTGAATGATCCTAAGAATACTTTTGTTAGACATTTCTCATCATCATATTTTACTCGTTACTGTTCTAATGGAGAAAAACAAAATTTATGAGTTGGCTTGTATATTCAAAATAATTAGATAAAGATTTTCACTCTTTAGCAAATGAAGGTTCTTTTAGTAAAAAAAAAAGAAAAAGAAAATGAAGGTTTTAATGACTGAAATCATCGTAAAGTACATGAATCAAGTTGTACCAAAAAATAATAATACATGAATCAAGTGGTGCACACGCCACTTTAGTGAGTGAATAGATTGATTTACAGTCATATATTTTTTTTTTTAAAAAAAAAATGAAATTAGATGTTTTACTTAAGTTTTTTTTTTTCACTAATGATATTTGGACACCCTTAATTTTTCGACATTCATTCAACAATTCACCTTAAACGAATCTTCACTATAAACGACAAATAAGCCAAATTATTGCTAATGCTTAGGTTTACTATTAAACTAGACTCCAACTCATGTGATGTACGAGTTTTTTTAGAGTTTCATAAATGTGTACCAAATTCGCTATATTATTATTTGTCCCAATCTTTGCTCAAATAAATTATTTGTCAAAATCCTTAAATGTATTATATATAACATTTAAATAAAATCTACAATGATACTATTGATGAAATCAAGTTACATTTATTTTGAGAAATGAGTAAATAACTAAATCGGTCTCTAGCTTATTGGTCGTCTCCAAAACAGATCCAACACATTTCTTCCAATGTTTTTTTATCATCAACCCAAAAAATTTAAGATATATACTTTATAATGACTTCAACTAAATCATGAAAAATTGACATGTTATAAATTTTGTCACCAAAAGACATACCTGAGTTGCTTCAATCAAATCCTCGATAGTTATCCTCGGTATCTAAAGCAAATCATCAGATAGAGGGAGTATAGTTCAAGGTCTGTCCCATCAAGTATGTTCATATTATAAGTAATATAAGGGGTTAAAGCACTGAAGCATACACACATCGCAAGATTTTTTTTTTACTGGTTATAATTTTGTTGTTAACACTTGCCACAATTTATAATCAGCAACATTTGATAAATAAACATTCAACATTATTTTGGTTCCTTTTTAATGAGAAACAAAAGGAATCATGGATTTGTTCCTTTTTATAAATATTGGTTTGATTAGTTTTTTAAAATCTAAATCATTGTTGCCTCTTACACAAATAATAATTGTTGCGTCACCCAAAAAAAAAATATCGTAAAGATAGTTATAGATAGTTATAGTTTCACTTTGATTGTCTTGACAATGACATATGTTTGAACCATCAATAGCCATGGTGAAGAAAAGAGGTGTCGAGAAGTCATAAACTTTTCAATTGAAATAGAACACATAAATTAAAAATAAATAAAACAACACCAAGTTAACAACAAAATTTAAGATTGATTCACCATATTTTTCCCCTTGAGAAACTTACCGATACATTGTTCCTCATGCCAAAGAGAACATAAAACTGTGAAACTTGTAACCCTAACCTTGCAAAGAATACAAAAAATGTAAAATCACGTCAAATTGCATGAAAAACGATAAACGACACTATCAAAAATCATCAATTAGAATGAAAATAGGATCCATTACTTTGTGTTCAACGTTTGTCTTCTATATACTCGCTTTCTTTTCCATCATTGTACGCATGCAGTCACATCAATGTCACTTCATCATCCTAAGAGGTTACTTTACTATGAATTTGGATTGTCTCAATTAGATATATTTCACTTGATTTTTCTCCGGTTGTAATATTCACCAAACACTTCATCTTTTTTTTTTTTTATATTTAAAAATTCTCTCTTGTTTTTTTGAAGGCCAAGATTCCACTTGATGTCACTTAAAGGATTTCTCACGGGAGAGAATCCATTTCCTAATAATACGAATTTGGATTGTCTCAATTATTTAATAATATGATGAATGATGATTACTAAATACTACTTTTTGTGTCTTGTGGGGTATGTTTTATCAAATATGTTGTTGATATCTTTTCAATTTCTAAAAGAAATGAAAAAGCCCTATTTAAGGAAAGAAAGACAAAAAAGTAGTTTTATAAAAGAATTAAACGAACCAAATTTTAAAATACTATTTATATTTTTGGATATTTCGAATCACGGTTTAAAGAGGTACTCATACTTAGCATGTGTTTGTTTCCTCGTCAATAAGCCCTTCGATGTACGATTTTTAGAAGCATAAAATTCTAGCTTCTTGTTTTCATGGCAAAATAGCCACTAGACGCAAGGTTGCGCAAAAAGAATCTAATCCAAATACATACTTAGTGTTCAACAAATTTAGAATAAGATTACGTCAATGGATAAAAAAATCATAGGAAAAAATTGAATTTATTAGTGTAAAACTAAGGTTTCCATTTTTAATATTTTCAAACCTATAACAAAATAACTTACTATTTGAATCAAATTACATAAATTTAAATCACAAATTTATATTTTTTTAATGAAACTAGCTAATTAACCAATTTGATTTTTAATAATTATAGTGAATGCTTTTCTGTGAAGAATGTCTCTTTCTGACTTGGCTGAGTTTTGATGATAACAACATCTCATCACAAAAAGAAGAAAAAGCATTAGAAGCTCAAGATGGATGATGAAGATAGAGAGTATTGCTTCATAAACATATTTTTAGCCTCTATAAATTGAATTGAGAATCAAAGCAATTTTCAAACTCTCAATTGTGAATTTCAATATCACTTGTACTTGCATTCAAATCATAATTCTTAGAAAAACTTTGTTCATTCTTTTTCATTCATAAAGAAAAGTTTTTCTGAGCACTAAGTCCATATTGCTAAAGTGATATTGATCAAGATATACAACCATACAATTTTATTCTTCAATTAATCTGTAACATTCTCATCAATTGTTGGTGAGAATTATTGTTAAAGATAGCAGTGTGTTATATTGTGATTGTTGTAAAAGGTTCTTTGATTCAGGGAGATTCAAAGTCCACCAAAAGTGTTTGGTGTTTGTGTTGTAATCAAGAGAGAGAGTTTCTTTCTTGTGTTTATGTTAGAAAGATTGTTAGGAGGTCTTGGGGTGAGATTGCTTGTAACAAAGATTCTAACATAGTGAATTTTCTCACGAGGTGTGGAGGGAGTGGATGTAACTATAGGGGAACCACTATAATTCTCTTGTGTTCTTTCTCTTTTCCTTAGTCTCTTTATTTTTCAGCATTTTCGTTCAAATCTTCATTATAAACTTTCCGGAAAAATATCAAGAACACTAAACTTGCCAAAATTATATCCTAAAAATCAAATAACCTAATTCAACCCCCCTCTTAGGTTATAATCTGAACTTACATTTCCGTGAGTACAAAATTATAGGATATAAAAAAATATTCAACTTTTTGATAAATCATCTTTGATCCATCAACATTACATTGTTCAGAGTAGACCTGAAAATTCAAATTCCTTAAACAATGTATCGAATTTGAGTCTTACAAATGTAAAATCTATGAACAAAAGAGATATTCCACTAATAATGATCAATCAGTTTTTCGATTGAGATTAGTCATCAATAAAACCAATAAAACCCGTGATTACTTTGTACTAAATCACACTACTAACAGAAAACCATCTTTTGTTCAAGTGTGTATTGCAGAGAACAAACAAAAGTTCTCACCCAAAAGTTTAGTATATATTGCCAACTGAGTCAATTCATTGAGGTAATTTATGGCCAACGTAAGATGGTTCACACCAAAAACAAAATGTCAAAAGTGGATTTAATACCATTTTGATAGTGGTCTTACATACTAATAGCCATAAAAAGATTGTTTTTAAACATAAAAATAAAAAAGTATTGATCAATGATATGACGGAGGGTTTAAATCTACAAGGAATTGCACATATGGAATCCACTATTAGAAGAAAGAAACTAGTGCGATGTTTCGTTGCGTATTCAAGTTATGGAAGTTAAAAATTGACTCGTACGTATGAACAATCTTTACAAATACTGATGTTTGTTAATTATGCATGTGCTGAAAATTAGACCTTGTCTTGTCCCGTTGCCTTCGCATATTTTTCTATCGAAGAAAGTTGATCTTGGAGATTGTTCTTGTTTGCAAGATACTCCCTCCGATGTCGGACTATAAACAACATTTCACTTTTTAAGTTCATTGAATAAAGCGGAGTCGAAAAAAAAACTTAGGTGTACCACTAAAATAAACTATAATATATAAACATAAAATTAAAGTTGTAATAAACATCAAACACAAATTTGTAGCGATGGAGTTTGATTAAAGCTCGGGTGGGTTCTTTACAAAAATAAATTACATATTTTACTATTCTTAATTAGGGAAATTTTCAGTTGATATGACAGTATAAAGAAAATTTCAAACCCTTGCAAATTAGAAGAGTTGTAAACCTCCGCTAACAATCCAAGTTGTATAAGCATGACAAAAATCATGTATATCACTTTTGAAACCGTCGAAAACTAAAACCGTTGAAAAATTGTTTAAAATCTCAAAAAAAATAGACCTATGATTTTAATTTTTTTCGAGTGGGTCACTACACCACTTTGCTGAAAACTAAAATCATCGCGAAATTGTTTAAAATCTCACAAAATGGACCTATGGTTGTTAATTTTTAATTTTTTTTCTGGTGGATCATGGCCCACCCCAGCCCATGAAGGGCTCCACCACTGTTGAATAACTGATGTATTTGCTTCCTTAAGAAAAATCAATGTGTTTGCTATATATTACATATCAGATACATTAGTTATTCAATGAATCTAAAAAATGATTGTTTGCTTATAATTGAGACTGAAGGGATTGTAATGTTTAATAAGATTTTATTTGATGTAATAACAATTGAGATTATGCATATCTTTTAACAGTTGAGCCTTTGGCCCCTTCTTTTCGTCTTGTCGTAGAGGGGATGAGTGGGTCTACTAGGAGTGGATATAAGCGTCATCTTTACCCATATCCCAATATGCTGATGATACGATTTTCCTAGGGATGCCGACAGTTAAAAACCTTTGGACCCTCAGAGCGATTCTCTAGTGGTAGAGTGGCTGTCTTGAACTCGTTACTTAACTCAAATCATGTGTTCTATCTTTCCTACATGGATTTACTATAATGAATATCTAAAAACAAATTGTTTGCTTGCAGAGGACTTTCCTCTAGGGGAATTGCTTGGGTTAGTTGGATGGATGTGTGTAGGCCTAAGTCCATGGGTGTGGGTGTGTGTGTGTGTGTGTGTGGGGGGGGGGGGGGGGGGGGGGGAGTGATAGGTCTTAGGAAGATGTATATATCTCTTTTAAGGAAGTGTAAATGGGGGGGGGGGGGGAGTCTTTGGAGGGATATACTCTTTGTTATGTATGGGTATGTGAGCTCACTATCCCATTTAGGTGGTAGGAGCGAGGGATTTAGAGTTGTCTCTCCTTGGTGGAAACATATTTCTTTGTTTGGATCCATGTCTGAATCCTTTTTTGATTGGTTCGTTGATTGGGTGTCTAATAAGGTAGGGAATGTGTTGTTGATATCCTTCTGAAGTGATCTGTCGGTTGTAGATGTGCCTCTTCAAATTCAATACCAGAGGCTTTTCCAAGTATCTGATCAACGGGAGAATAAAGTGGGGGAGATGGGTACTGGGGGGGGGATGGTTGGGTTTGGGAGTTCAGGTGGAGGAGGACCGTTTTTGTTTGGGAGAAGGAGCTCTTGGTAGGATTATTGCAGGGTTTGGAGGGGTTTCCCCTGTCTAAGAAACTATACTCTTGGTCGTGGAGGCTTGATTCGTGTTGGAAATATTATGTTATTAAGTCGGCTTACTAAGTCCTTGCAATGACGACTAGCTAGAGGGCCAAGCTTGTTGGGGGATTATATAAATACCATAGATTCAAAATCGTAGGTAACAAAAAGACTCACAACATTTATATTAATAGCATATACGACAAAGTACATAAGTCCACAAAGATGACTATATTAAGTGTCTGAAATACTCATGTCTCTGAATATATAACTTTGACGAAACCAAAGTCATTGATTTGATCTACACTGGATCAAAGTTGATCTTTCAACTTGAGTCAAATAAACATCACACTAAGATGTAAAATAAAAAAACATCGCACAAAGACGGAAAATCAAAACAAGCAACGACGTTTTAAGACGACAAAATCACAAATACATACGAAAAAAAAGACAAAATATGTAGTGGTCATTTATCTAAAAGAGAAAGGAGAAAAAACAATTTGGACCAGAAGAAAAGAGATAATGTTTTCAATGGCTGTCTATATAATTAGAGTTAGAAGAGCATATTATATAATATAATATATTATTATTTTCTAAAAAAGTAACAAGAGAAGGGTCCAAAAGAGGCAAAAACTTAAGGATGGATCAAAACGAGGAAACCCTAAGTAGGAAGGAGAGGGCAAAGGAATGCTCACCCTTTGGAACCTTGGCTGTGGTAAAGGGTCGTGTATTCGCAGGCCCTGTCAATTCCTTGCGGCCCCCACAATTTGAAAAACGCTTGTATAGGACGCAACACAATATTTTACTCCAATCTTAAACCCCACCTTATTCCTCTACTTACTGGAAGTGTAATTAAGTTCTCATTTTCTATACTCACTCACTTATGGTAGATATTATTCCATTTTCCATCTGTGGAATATGGAGTTGGTCAGAGAGTTTTTAAGTTTTTGGTAAATTTGGTGCCTAAGATTACGATGTCTAACTGTTCTGTTCTGCTTATTGCTCCTCTCTCTCTCTCTCTCTCTCTCTCTCTCTCTCTCTCTCTCTCTCTCTCTCTCTCTCTCTCTCTCTCTCTTTCACTCTCACTGACAGATCTTAAGCCACCAACTAATCTCTTCCCTCATTTATTACTTACTAGTATCACACACAAACACATACTCTCTCTCCATCGGATCAGATCCTATAGTTGAGTTTTTCTCTCTATATAAACACCATTAAACCTTCTTCTTTCTCACTTATCTCTACTTTCTTCTCAACCCTTCTTTCAGTTCTCATATGGAAGATTTTTTTTTTTCTGTTAGCTTTACTCAATAATTTTTTTTCTCTCAGATTTCTTCTTATTTTTTTAAATATTTTTTATTTATTTTTTTGCTTTTTTCTTACTAGCCTTAGTACTTCAATGGTCTTTATTTTTTTGTATACACATAAGATATATAGAGTTATTGATCCTTCTTTGTCTACACATAAGTCGGTTCACTACTAAGTATTATTGTTCCTTCTTTGTCTACCCACTACATATGCTTTACTTTTGCCTCACTAGATTTGATTAGATAAGATTTAGGGTTAGGGTTAGGGCTGTTTTTATACTTTTTGTCCTTCTCTTTATCAACTTCTACTTTTTTTTTGTTTTCTTATACTTGCTTTCTTGTATGATATCATGGTCACACAGATCTAAAGTGAAGCAAACAGTCAGTGTTTGCTAGTGGAGCATCATCAAGATTCACAAGCTTTAAAGGGATTCAAATCAATTAGCCCTTCTTCATGTTATGAGAATCTTGATGATGCTGCAGCAGCAATTGATGACTAATATTACCAAGGTTCACTTCAGCTTCAGAATCTTATAACTGTGCTTTACCACCACCAGCTTGGAGTTATTAAAAGAGGTGAATGAACTCAATAGTTATGTTATTTTGTTCGTTGTTATGGTTAGATCTTGATCCAGTTATTAAGCCACTTTTTAATTCTGCGTATGTAGTAGCTAATAATATTTTCATGCTTGTGGAAGAAAAAAAATTAATCAATGAAGTGAAGCTGAACTATATGATTTGAGAAATAGAAAAGAATTTTTAACACATAAATAATGATGTCGTTGACCTATCTGGTAATGTGCTGTAATCCTATATAGTGTAATTTTGAGGTTTAATAATGGAGCTGAGTGCTTTCTGCCATTTGTAGTACTGAAACCCCCCTTCCCTCCTGCAAAACTCAGAAGGTATGTCTGTACTATGATGCAACTTTGTCTGCACCATAGATCATTGTGAATAAATGAGTAAGTGCTTTTACTTCATGGATATTTGTGGTAAAAGTATTTATCTTTTCTCCTATTTTCTCCTATTTATTTATCTAACTTATTTACATTTTCTTTTTATTCTTGTGGAAAAGAATAGCCTATATCTCTCTTTTCAGTTTGAGAGCATTACCAGTTTATTACTTTTATAAATGTGTATGTTGCATTTTCGGTAGTTCTGAAATTTTGTCAACGAATAATGCTACATTAGTGTTGTTTTATTCCTCAGAACATATCAAGTTATATTTTATCTTGATGGTGCTGTGTTTTTGTTTCTTCCCAGATAAAGTAGTGTACATCAGCTCTATTTCTGGAATGGCGATCTTTTTCTATGGTTTTAAAGATTAATACTACTTGGCTGTTTAAAAATAATAATAATAATAATAATAATAATAATAATAATAATAATAATACATATATTTTTACTTTGATTTTAGAACTGGATTTTATGTAATATGTTCCTAAAGAATTGAACATATATATACACCAGGGAACTTATACTTTGGCTATTCAAAAAAAAAAAAAAATACACCAGGGAACTTCTGCAGTTTGGCCACTGTCTGATATTAATCACATCAGCAACAAAAACTTATTGTTGCTTTAAATATAATTCCAACTTATTTATATTTCTTTTAAGTTGTTATTTGATTTAACAATATAGACTTATTTCATAGTTTCAAAACTAGTATTTAACTTCTCTTTGATTACTAGTTACTTTCTAATGCAGCATGGCTCTTTATTCAAGCAGAATTGGAAGAAGATGAGTTTGAAATCTCACATAACTTTCATATTAAAATGTTTCTTGTGATTTTATGAAAAGAATACTAGACATAGTTAACAATGAATAAACACATTATGATTCACTTAGTTATGTTTCCAATGTGTACGGATGCAACACATGATAGTTTTTTATGGGTCTCTTTGGTTAGCTGAAACATATAGTTTTCTTGACTCAATAGTTTGTTAATTAGCATCAAATTTTACATTTTCCATGTAACTATATATTTCAAACTCTTGAACTAGTAACTTCAAAGTTGCTGGCAGAATGCCAATATTTTAATAATTCATTAGTGAAAGTCACCAATTGTAGTTCACTCAATATTATTACATTTGAATTATGAAAGACAAAGGAAAAGTTTAGTTAATATATACTCTATTTTCACTAAAGACTGAATAGTACACATTTTCATTATATATGCTATAGTGTCGACCCCAGAATCGAATAAATGATGTTGGAGTCGTACCATGCATATATGCTGCTAAAGGTACGTTTGAGTTCTCTTTAGCATCTTTGCTCATGGTCTTGTTGTTGCTTTCTTGTTGTTGTTTTCTTTTATGATAGGCAGAATGAATATATTAAGCATTAACCATTGAGAAGACATTAAGCACAAGAAGCGCGAATGATTAACTTATTTGAGCTTTGTCCACCGGGGAAAAGCAAAGTGTCCTTGAAGATCTTGCTAGTTTCTTCATGTGAGCATGTGAAAGCTAGATTTTTTAAGGTTATTTTTTGGGTTGGGGAGTCATTGGTGACCTTGACTTGTATTTGTTTCATTGGTGCTATTTTGAACTTGTACTTGTACTTTTATTTTCCATTCTTTCATGGCTTAGGAACAATAGGAAAGGTAGAGAAAATAGAGAAACTATCTAATATTCTCAAAGAAAGTTGTTATTATTTGAATGTTTCAATGCTTGAAATATGCCAAAACACATGGTGGTGAGCCCTGTTTATACTACTCTAGTAAGGCTCCACATTACAAAGTAGAAAGATTTAGAAGCGTTTATTACAAGAAAAGTCTAGAGATATGGATACTCTAGTTCATCATAATAATATAAAAGGAACTAAGGTCTGCCTACAAACCCTAGCCAAACCCTAATGCAGCCCTACCCAATTTTACTGTTTTGCCCCTTGCTGGGCGCCAAAGTAAATGAGTTGTGAAATGGCAAAATGACAACCCTGCCCTTCAGCTAATAGACCATACCCTAGATGATAGGCATAGGCATCATCATGCTTTCTCTTCACTTTCTCAAGAATGCACAGACCAAATCTTTTTGCTAGATTTTCAAACAAGTTGTTTGGGTCTGCAAATTCAAAGCCAATCCCACACACCAAACCTCCTCCTCCTTCCATCTCCACGTGAACTTCTTCTCTCTCTCCCTCTTTCTCTCATAACGAGAGCTTCTTCTTCCTCTTCCCCAAACCCATTTCCAATTTTCCCTTCACAAACCCATATTCTCTCTCGACTCACCACAAAGAATGGTGCTGGTTGTAAGATTCAAAGAATGGATCGAAAGAATGGATCGAAAATTATTTAATTTGTGTTTTCAAGAGTTAGAGTTGACCCGTGTAGTTTGATTTTAGATACCCGCTGATCTTGATTTGTATATTTTTGGGTTGAAGGTCTTGATTTTGAATCAACTCTCTATTTCACAAATCACAATGGCATTAAGATTCCTCAAATCACAAATTTGACCGTCAATAGAGGTAATGAATTTTTCTTTCTCAATTTCATTTTTTCACAAATTCGATTTCTTTTTTCTCATTTCAATTTCATTGACGATTCCATTGTTAGTTATACTATTTCAATTTAATTTGGGTTGATGGTTCCATTGACGATAACACGTTTTTGTCTTTGATATAACTTTGTTCTGATACTATTCTGTTTAAGGTGGACTTGAACATGCATGTTTAAGTTGTTGTATTTTGATTGTTGTGTGGGTCTTCAAACTTAGGTGCCTCTACAAGTGTTATTTCTGTCAATTTTGTTTAATGTCAATGTAGTTTGCAGGTTGTGTTCTGATTTATTTAACAATAACTAGCACTTCATTTTCATTTTAGTTTTACAGGTTCATTTTCTAATGGAAAGGTAATGTATTGTTACTTTAATTTTTGCAGATCCATTGTCTATTATGAGTTTTCTTTTTATTAGAAATTTTCATTGTTTATATTTTTATTCCATTCTTTTGAATGTAATTTTTTTTTCATGGTTTATGCCTTTAAATTGTTTTATTGTTACTATTGAAAGGTATTTATGGTGATTTATGATTTCTGATTGTTGGTTATTATTATTATGGAAAGTATTTATCCCCTTGATTGGTTTTTAACATTCTATGATTGACAAGTGATACTTACACTAAGCTATATTTTGCTTGCATGGTAGATTTGTATCCTCCTGTGAAATATATAATTGAACAAAGTGAAAATTTTCATTTCCTCATCTGATCATTGGAGTTACTGTTTGCACATAATCAATCTTGAAAGGTTGAAATTTTTTTAAATAACTTGCTTCAGTAGCGCTTTTGCTTCCCCAAAATGTGCCTAACGATATCTCATTTCATTGTTACATGACCTTTGTGTGATAGCAATGGAGGCAAAGGAGTAAAACAAATAAACTTCGTCATTGTGTATGGTCAAGAAATCTGCAACGGGTGAGTTCTCTTCTTTAATATGATAATTATTGATGCTGAATAGGAGTATGTAGTCCACTTTGAGTGATGATTTTGGATCTTATAATGAATGATTGTTGTCCACTTTGAGAAATTGAACCACGCTTGGTGCTTTTCTTAATGCCATGTATTTTTTGATGAATAATGATCAAAGTCTCAAGCTATTCTTACATATCTTAACCTATTTTTACTTTTAGCATTTTAAATTTGTTTATCAAATTGAAGTTTTGTAATCGCAGAAAGATGAATTTTACTATTTTAGATTTTATAGTTTTTCTGCATATAAGTTATTCATTTTTGTTTTATTTCTCAAAATTGATTGAAGTTCCTTAACTATCTCCATTTTTCCCTGTTGAGTTTGCTTCTGTGATTGTAGAGTTTGATGCCAAAAACAGATAAAGTAGTGTTCGTAGCACAAATGGATTCTTCCATAATTGAAAGAACAGTTATGGCAACAATGTAAGATCATTGTTAATATTCTACTTTTTATACTTTTTTAGTACCTGATGGTTGATACTTGAAACAACACATATGATGTTACAGATTATGATGCTTCTATTTCACCAAAACAATTATAACACAGATTCAGATCCTGATGGTTGATACTTGAAGCTTCTTTTGTAATTCTCATTTGTACTTTTTTTGTGGAGTAAGTTGATAGTGGCTGCCTATTTGGGATCTCAGTAGATTGGGCTTTTATTGGTGATGACTTTAGTAATTTGATGAAAATAAGTAATTATGCTTTTTGTTATTTCATTATGCCTTAACTGTTTTTTATTTCTGTGGTTGTTCTTCGTGCAACATAGTGTACTTTTGCAAAAGGAGGATAGTAACTGTGCAATGGAGGAGGTGGCATCGAGGTTGCTCGATCATAGATACTGTAGGAAGCAAATTTTTATGATCATGTTGCTGAATAAAAATTGGTTTTTGGTGCTATATTCTGATTTTATCAATGTCAAGGCTCAATGTTATATTCTCTGAGTGGCTCGATGACTCATTATTCATGTTTTTTTTATACGTTTGTGATGTTTTTGTTGTGTCTACTGCTTCAATGGACTTCTCTAATTATGCCCTATCAAGTTCGAATTCTAATTTTTTAATGCTAAATCTCTAAAGTCTAAACCAATGTTTTAGTTTTTGATAAGCTCACTTCAATTTGCTCTAAATTTTTGCTAGACCATTGATTTCATGATTAATTGGATAGTGATAGACAAGAGAAATTTGTCACACTCATTATTTGCTAATTGGCCTGCAATTTTTATTCTTATTGGTTAAATTATTGCAGTTTGCATTTTTTTTCCGCTGATGCTTTCAAATATTAATGATTTTATCAGGGTTTGAAGTTCCATGTTGCATGTATAAGAGTGAATAAAACCTGAAATATGATTCTATTAAAGAATGATTTAGATACTTTCTAGAAGTTGGATTTCATGTTCTTCTTCCTTTCATCGTTGCACCATATTGGCGCTGTTTGGATTTATGTTTGGGTTGTATATCCAATTTCAAATGTATGTACTTTTATTACTATAGAAATAATTTTAGTATTTGCTAAATATGTAGATGATAGTACTCAAGGTGATTCCTGTCGAGTATGTGATCCCATATGCGACTCTTTTTTTCAATTGTCATTGTCCTTTGATCTCTTTCCTTGCCTTGAGTTCTGCTTCTTTTATTTCTTTCTTACAGTATGTGATTCCTTTTTGGCCATACTCTTGAATAATCTAAACTTGAAAGTTTTGGTTTCCTTCTTAGGTAGAAATACCTTACCTTGCAATAATGAGACAAATGTCGAGGTTTGAGAGGTCACTCACCAAATGAACGCATGTACTTAATAAGGTAAGTCTAATTGAATATCAGTTTGATTGTCGCAACATATTATGTATAGTCTATTTGCTCACATGGTTTGATTTATAAAGAAATTGTAGCGGTGCACTCTTGCAGTGTGATTGAGGCTTTTCATGGCTTTTTATATTCCTAAAGCATACTAAACAGTTTTGTTCATTATAGAACTTTGGTGAATGTTTATGTCGATATTAATTTCTGACTCAGTGACTATCTAACCTTGGAGGCATTGATGATTTATTTTATGCAGAACTTTCTCCTCCAAATATGTCCATTTAGTGTGTGTGTGTGTGTGTGTGTGTATAAGCTGTTTCAAGGAGTGTTTATTGCTATTTTCAACTTCTAATCATGTAGAAGTGGTTGACGTTACATTCTTCAGATAATTATCTTCACAATTGATGACTTCATGAAGAGATTTGTATACATTGCTACCGTCATGGAATTGACTTCTGAGTTTCTTCGCTTTTGGTATCTCATATGTAGGTCATTCATATGATGATTTGAGATCAAATTGGTAGTAGAGTTGATTTGTAGGTAGATAGGGAGATTTTTAAGTGGGGTCCTATGTACATATATTGTATTGGTGATTTTATATTGATTTTGGTGTCATTTGAATTAGATGTTGTTAAGCCATTTTATATTTATAAGCTCTATTTTTTCTCTTTCAAATGTATAGTGAGGCTAAGTATTTTAATTGTGCGTTATTAATTTCCATATTACTTTGACATAGGTTTGGTTGAGTGAATTTATCATGTACAAATGTATTATTTCAATTTAAGTTGCCATGGAAAAGATATATTATGATCATTTCCATTTCAATTTAATTTAAATGTCATTAAAAAGGTATATTATGATGATTTCAATTTCAATATTTTATCGTTACAAATTTGTTTTGTCTTTCTTAATATAGCACAGGTCAAAGAGTCTAGCCTATTGATGATAACCAACAATCAAACCATGCCATTTGTCTCAAAGTTTCTTCTATAAAAAACATTATGCAAATCTTATTATTATCCAAATCTTTGATGCATTCTTAAGCAACAATAAAAAGATTTTGTTAGCCTAGACAAGAAAACAATGATTTCGTTGTCACCCTATGCATAAAGGCTGCATCTAGACATAGATAGGTGCATTGTTCTATGCACCTTTATCATCCGTCACTCTATACAAAAGGCTACATAGTAGACTTTGACTTTAGTTAGAAAAATGACAATATAAAAAGGCTATACATCTAGACATAGAAGGAATAAAGGGATAAAGGTCTGTCTGCTTACCCTAGAAAAACCCTAAGCAACCCCTTCAATTTTGTACTGCTTTTTGGTTTGGCTGCAAAACCCTAAAATTTCAACTGATAGAATTACAATTTAGCCCTAAGTAGCACCTCACAAATAGCCAATAGAAGCTGGGGGTGCACACTGCTCAAGAATAGCACCACACAAATAGCCAATAGAAGCTGATGCTCCACATGACCATTACTTGGCAAACACAATATCATCTATCTCATAACAGAATTCAGACTCTCTCTCTCATACGGTTGTGATATTCCCTTCTTCTTCCTCTTCTCCAAACCCATTTTCAATTTTCCCTTCCTAGACCTAAACCTAAACCCCCTCTCTCTCCCATACAGTTTTGATTCCCAAATTCAGCTCACAAACTAACAAAATCATTACAATTCGTTTTTCATTTTATGAATCAAATCTTAAGCAGTTTTAGAGTTTCAACCTCTTCAAATATATAGATATCATTTGTGTTTTTTCTATATATGATGTCTGTTAATAGATTGTCCTGTTTCTACTTCAATATGGCAGTAACACAGATACTGGGTTGCGATGGAGGTTGTTCGGCTGCAGGTAGATGATTTCAACGATCTATTCTTCAAATCTGCACCATCACTATCCCATGTTGATCTTTGTAAGTGGTGCATGATTCTATGGAGTCATTGGCATAGCCGTAACATGCAATTGTAGGAAGGTATGATGGTGTTATGTTTTTGTTTTTGTTTTTTCTTCATAAATTAGGTTTCTTTTTTTTTTTTTATAGATTTTATGAAATTGATCCTTATTGAGTTAGAAAGAAAAAGAAATTTATCACTTTTTTTTGGTTTAACAAAGTAGCTATGAAATTTCTTCAATTTGTTTGTTCATTGATCCGTTTGTTTGCTTAGTTCATAAATTTTGCCTCCTCCACCCATTTTTTTTTCGTTTTCTTTAGACTCAGAATTCTTTAGAGTCTGAAGAATTCTTCAGAGTCTGAGGATCTGAGTTCAGACTCAGAATTCTTCAGACTCAGAACCTCAGACTCGGAATTCTTCAGAGTCAGAATTCTTCAGAGTCTGAGGTTCTGAGTCTGAAGAATTCTTCAGAGTCTGAGGTTTTGAGTTCAGACTCAGAATTCTTCAGACTCAGGATTCTTCAGGCTCAAAATTCTTCAGACTCAGGATTCTTCAGAGTCTTTATAGAACAGTTTTGTTCATTATAGAACTTTGGCGAATGTTTATGTCGATATTAATTTCTGACTCAATGACTATCTAATCTTGGAGGCATTTGATGATTTATTTTATGCAGAACTTTCTCCTCCAAATATGTCCATTTAGTGTGTGTGTGTGTGTGTGTGTGTGTGTGTGTAAGCTGTTTCAAGGAGTGTTTATGGCTATTTTCAACTTCTAATCATGTAGAAGTGGTTGACGTTACATTCTTCAGATAATTGTCTTCACAATCGATGACTTCATGAAGAGATTTGTATAGATTGCTACCTTCATGGAATTGACTTCTGAGTTTCTTCTCTTTTGGTATCTCATATGTAGGTCATTCATATGATGATTTGAGATCAAATTGGTAGTAGAGTTGATTTGTAGGTAGATAGGGAGATTTTTAAGTGAGGTCTTATGTACATATATTGTATTGGTGATTTTATCTTGATTTTGATGTCATTTGAATTTGATGTTGTTAAGCCATTTTATATTTCTAAACTCTATATTTTTCCTCTTTCAAATGTATAGTGAGGCTAAGTATTTTAATTGTGCGTTATTAATTCCATATTACTTTGACATAGGTTTGGTTGAGTGAATTTATCATGTACAAATGTATTATTTCAATTTAAGTTGCGATTGAAAAGATATATTATGATCATTTCCATTTCAATTTAATTTAAATGTCATTAAAAAGGTATATTATGATGATTTCAATTTCAATATTTTATCGTTATTAAGTTGTTTTGTCTTTCTTAATATAGCACAGGTCAAAGAGTCTAGCCATTGATGATAACCAACAATCAAACCATGCCATTTGTCTCAAAGTTTCTTCAATAAAAAAACATTATGCAAATCTTATTATTATCCAAATCTTTGATGCATTCTTAAGCAACAATAAAAAGATTTTGTTAGCCTAGACAAGAAAACAATGATTTCGTTGCCACCCTATGCATAAAGGCTGCATCTAGACATAGATAGGTGCATTGTTCTATGCACCTTTATCGTCCGTCACTCTATACATAAAGGCTACATAGTAGACTTTGACTTTAGTTAGAAAAATGACAATATAAAAAGGCTATACATCTAGACATAGAAGTTGCAATTATTAATAACAAGAGAGTTTGTCTTTTTTTGTTTCACTTTTGACTTTTCTAAGCTTCTGCCAAAACTTGAACTTTCAGCTATACTCCCTGGAGAACCTAAAGACTCAGAATCTAAAGGCAACTGCAGAACCTATAGACTCAGAAACTGATAGTCAGACTCTGGAAGCCAGACTCAGAAGCTGAAGACTCAGAATCTGAAGGCAACTCCAGAAGCTGAAGACTCAGAATCTGATAGTCAGACTCTGCAAATGTTACATATAATGTAGTTTACAAACAAATGTTTCAAAATGTTCGTTAGTTAATATTATTACTCATGTGATGTTCGAATGAAGTTTCAATTATAATATATTCCACGTGTTTTAATTTATTCTCTTTCAAGTGATGTTGTAATATGAATTCCTAAATAAGCGTGAATGCCTATTATTTTGATGATAAAATGCTTAAATTTTGAATAAGAGCATATAGAAGCTGATATAGTGTGGTTTAATTTTTTGTCCAGTAGATGTTTGATTAAAACTAGAAATTAGTGTTATATATAATTAGTGGGTAAAATTAAAAATTAGTGAATTTAATCATTGTCTTAAAGCCAATAACTAACTATGTCAGTTTTGCCTTTTTAACTGGATGCATTAATTACATATCTTATAGACCATTTTGCCTAGCCTTGGTAATTAAGGAGAACCTAATTATCAAAGACATGTATTAAGGTGGGATTAAGCCCAAATCCTAAAATAGTTGTAATAATAATTATAATAATAAATGGGGTGATAAGATTGTTTAGCTTAAGAACCAACATCCAGAAACTTAACAAAAATAAAATAGATTAGTCTACAAGTAAACAAGTACTTCAGACTCCCAGTTTTCAGACACTGTTCATCAGACTCTGATCTTCAGACGCTGATCTTCAGACGCTGATCTTCAAACGCTGATCTTCAAACGCTGATCTTCAGACTCTGATCTTCAGACGCTAATCTTCAGACTCTGTTCTTCAGACTCTGATGTTCAGAGTCTGAAGGTCAGCTTTTGAACTGCTTTTTTCTATTGCTGCTGTATTTGGTTCACATAAACTGTGTTCTGCTGCTCCTGCATATTTTTCTGCATTTTTACTCTTCATTTTGGTCATTTTAACTCATTTTTGCACCAAAAAAAAATCATACAAAAACCCAAAAAAATCACAAAGTTTATAACAGTCACTGAAACAGAAATGCTTTATTCCTTCCTACTGTTTTTTAACGTTTTACTCCAGAGGTTCTGAAGTGTGCTTCTGAAGTCAGCTTCTGAAGGTCAGCTTCTGAAGTCTGCTTTTGAAGGGCAGCTTCTGAAAGTGAGCTTCTGAAAGTGAGCTTCTGAAATGAGCTTCTGAAGTCAGAGTCTGAACAGTGCTTCTGAAGGTTGCTTCTGAACAGTGTTTCTGAAGGTGCTTCTGAACAGTGCTTCTGAAGGTTGCCTGAACAGTGCTTCTGAAGGTTGCTTCTGAACAGTGCTTCTGAAGTTTGCTTCTGAACAGTGTGTCTGAAGTTCTGCGTCTGAACAGTGCTTCTGAAGGTTGCTTCTGAACAGTGCTTCTGAAGGTTGCTTCCGAACAGTGCTTCTGAAGTGAGCTTCTGAGGTCTGAGTTTGAACAGTTGCTTCTGAAGGTCAGCTTCTGAAGGTCTGGATTTTTTTATTTTTTCTTGCTTTTTTCCTTTTAATGCATGATGATGATTTTTTTTTCAATGGGAGTATGTTATATTAAGTTGCCGCAATTCATCAATCTTCCCCTTTACTATTTCTTCAGTTGCCGCAATTTCGAATAGGATATAGTGTTGCAATGAGACCATGAATATTAACACCATTGTGCTCATCCTGACAACTTCTACTGGTTTTTAACGTTTTACTCCAAAGGTTCTGAAGTGTGCTTCTGAAGGTCAGCTTCTGAAAGTGAGCTTCTGAAGTGAGCTTCTGAAATGAGCTTCTGAAGTCAGAGTCTGAATAGTGCTTCTAAAGGTTGCTTCTGAACAGTGCTTCTGAAGGTTGCTTTTGAACAGTGCTTCTGAAGGCAGCTTCTGAACAGTGCTTCTAAAGGCAGCTTCTGAACAGTGCTTCTGACGTTCAGCTTCTGAACAGTGTTTCTGACGTTCAGCTTCTGAACAGTACTTCTGAAGTGAGCTTCTGAGGTCTGAGTCTGAGGATTCAGAGTCTGAAGGTCAGCTTCTGAAGGCAGCTTCTGAAGTGTGCTTCTGAAGTCAGCTTCTGAAGGTCAGCTTCTGAAAGTGAGCTTCTGAAATGAGCTTCTGAAGTCAGAGTCTGAACAGTGCTTCTGAAGGTTGCTTCTGAACAGTGCTTCTGAAGGCAACTCCAGAAACTGAAGACTCAGAGTCTGATAGTCAAACTCTGCAAATGTTACATATAATGTAGTTTACAAAAAAATGTTTCACAGTGTTCGTTAGTTAATATTATTACTCATGTGATGTTCGAATGAAGTTTCAATTATAATATATTCCACGTGTTTTAATTTATTCTCTTTCAAGTGATGTTGTAGTCATGAATTCCTAATATATTATGCTCATCATTGACCCGTGCGATAGCACGGGACGACGTCTAGTATGACTAAAAAGATCTAGAAAAGTTAAGATTTCCCTAGTGCTTTATTTTATTTAGTTGAGTGTCTAGTAGCTTCCTTATTATTTATTGGATATTTGAATGTTGGCTACATGTTTGGTAAAATCAAAATGTGCAAGCAATGCGTCTTTAGAAGCTAATTTGTGTCTTCAGAAGCTGGAAACTGGATTTCAGAAGCTGGTACTGTTCATTAGAAGCTGAACTGGTCATCAGACGCTGGTACTGTTCATCAAACGTTGAACTGGTCATCAGACGCACTGTTCAGACGTTGACTATTGTTGACCTTCAGAAGCTGCTGTTCAGACGTTGACTTTTGTTGACTTTCAGAAGCTGTTCAGACGTTGACTTTTGTTGACTTTCAGAAGCTGCATTTCAGAAGCTGGTTTCTTCGTCTGAATTCTGTTAAATCTCTCACAGTATCTTTTGAAGATTTAATTGAAGATTTATCCAAAGCTTCATTTCTAGAAGGAAGTATTTTTTGCGCAAGATATGTTCTGAAGATTTGATTCATTTATTTGTAAATATATTTTCAAAGTAATCTTTTGGAAAATATATTTCTGAATAAATAAGAGCTTCTAATTGCTTCCAAAGAATTTTGGGATTATATCTTTGAAGATTTGGTTCAAGAATTATGTGCTGCTGAAGATTATAAATAGAAGGCGTTGCTATTGAAGAACATACATCAAAAACCAGAAGTTGTCAGTAAAAGAGTCTTAGTGTTTTTGAGTCTGTGAGCTGTTGCTCTGTTTTTCTGTGCACCACTTAGAGTTGGTTGTTTTGTAATCACTTAAAGCTTTTAAGCACAAGTGACTGTTTTTTCTGTTTTTGAAGAGTGTCTTCATAATTGTTTAGAGTTTACAATCATTGGGACTGTGATTGCTTGAATAGGAAGTAAGTGGGTTCTTATATCTAGGAGTTCCTAGGTAGAAATTTCACAGGTAGTGATTAAGTGAGAAGGGTCTGTGAAACAGGGGCTGTTGTCATAGGGGCTGTGAAACAGGGGCTGGGTCATAGGACTTTGAATTGATACTATCTTAGTGGATTTCCTTCCTGGATTGGTATCCTCCAGATGTAGGTGAAGTTTGCACCGAACTGGGTTAACAAATAAGTTGTGTTCTTTACTTTCTGCCCTTTATTTTTCTGCTTCTGAACTGCTATTTTAATACTCTGTTTTACGAGTTCAGAACCAGTACCTGCCAGAATTTCATTATTCTTTAGTATTCTAGAGACTTCCATATTATTCTTCATCCTCCTCCCCGTGTTGGAGAAGACTCGTCCTCGAGTCGAAAGTTTTTTTCATCGCCAAAGTATGGTGAAAGATTGGCAACATTGAAGGTAGCAGAGACTCCATAGTCACCTGATAGCTCTATTTTGTAGGCATTATCATTGATTTTCTGCGTAACTCTAAAAGGACCATCAGCTCTTGGAGATAACTTGGCATTTGGTTTGTTAGGAAATCGTTCCTTTCGCAAGTGGATCCATACCAAGTCTCCTTCCTTGAATGTGTGCAACTTGCGATGCTTGTCTCGCTGAGTCTTATACCTTGAATTTTGTTTTTCAATTCTTTCACGAACTTGTTCATGCAACTTCTTGATTCCATTGGCCCTTTGTTCTCCATCTGCACTCTACTGCTGAGTGCTAGGTGATGGAGTTAAGTCTATTGGGCTAAGCGGACGCATGCCATAAACCATCTCAAATGGACACTTCCCGATAGCTTGATTGGTGGAGTTATTATAGGCAACTTCAATCTGTGCAAGGATAAGATCTCATTGCCTCAAATTCTTTCCCACAAAACTTCTAAGTAAGTTCCCAAGAAGTCTATTAATTGCTTCTGTTTGCCCATCTGTCTGAGGGTGACTAGCACTGTTGAATTGGAGTTTAGTACCTAGCTTCTTCACTACAAGAAATCTTGCATTTTGCCAGGGGTGAAATCCTTGAGAAAATGTGAAAAGCCCTGGGAAATTGCAATTTGCTAGGGCCTTTGCGAGGAGCAATTACACTCGCAAAACAGGGCATCGCAAATTGCAATGTCAGGGCTTTAGCTCCTAGCAAATATGTGAGGGCCTATCCCTGTCAAATCTCCTGGCAAAGCCCCTGGCAAAATGTCTGACGCAAATGACTGCCTTTTCTGACGCACTGCAACTTTGAGTGCACTGTCACATGTCACATCAGTTGCAGTCTGACCCAAAACAGTGACAGGAGATTTGCGAGGGGCAGCTCCTGGGAAAATGTATAATAAAAAAATTTAAAAAATGTTTTTTAGTTGTTATTTTTTAATTTAAATTATTTTAAAAATAAAAATAATTATTTTTATTTTTAAAATAATTTTAATTTTTTTTATTTCACTGTTTTAAAATTATTTTAAAATAAAAATCATTTAAAATAATTTTAAAAAACGTTTTTAAATTATTATTTTTTATTTTAAAATAATTTGAAAATTATAAATCATTTAAAATTATTTTAAAAACTGTTTTTAATTTTTTTTTATTTAATTGTTTTAAAAAAGTAGTTAAAACTACAAATTAAAGTAATATCACACATAAAATATTAAGTCTAGCAGTAATGAAATTAAAATTGTACGAAATAATATTACAAACCAGATGTAGCAAATAAGTAAAAATTGTACTGGGAAACATATGAAACTTCCCCAAATATTACATACCAGAAAAATAGATAAAGTCACGAGAAAATAAAATGGATAAGGGTCCAACTTCAATCCTCATCTTTGCTTTCCACCTCCTCCTCTTCACCATAAATTGGATAAGGGTCGTCATCGTTATTCATAATCGGCGCTCTTATGTGGATGGGATCTTCCACATGCACTTATAATGTTGATAATACTCCATCTTTTGCACATTCAACTATAACGTTAACATATTTCACGATTAGTAATTTTTTGCGTTAGTAGCGCTACTAATGCAAAAAATATTAAGTTCAATCGACAAGACTAAATAGTCGATTACGTAACAATTAAAAAAAATAATTGTTCTAACTAACCTAAAATTACTATATTGTGTATACTGTTTTTTTTACGCACAAATTCATTTTACGCGCGAAACTATTTTTAATAAAGAAAATTCTTTACACGCAAAATATTTGTATACTAACTAAAAGAGATTGCGCGAAATTTATTTACGCGCGAAACTGTTTTTTATAACGAAAATTCTTTACGCGCAAAATATTTGTATACCAACTAAAAAAAATTGCACGAAATTTATTTCCGCGCAAATTTATTTTACGCGAGAAACTGTTTCTAATAAAGAAAAATCTTTACGCGCGAAATATTTATATACTAACTAAAACAAATTGCACGAAATTTCTTTACGCTCAAAAGTTTTTTTACGCGCAAAATTTCTTTACGCACTACTAAATTGTGTGTACTTTTTTTTCATTAAAAATTTAATTATTCTAAAACAATTTAAATTTACAAACTAATAAAAAAGTTTTTTTAACCTTATTCTAAAACACTTTTCTCTGTATTAAAAAAAACTAGTCTTTAAATAACATCAGTTTTATAATTATTCATTTAAATTAATTTTTTTATTCCAATTACTTATAAAATAGTTTTGTAGTTAAAAAACAATTTCATATAAAAAACATTATTATAATCTATTACACTTGAAAATAAACAGTTTAAAATTTTAAAAAATATAAAAAAAAACAGTTTTATTATTTGAAAAAATTATTACTCCGTTAAAATTAAAATTTGAATAAATAACAATTTGCTCTAATTAAACTTAAAAAAAATTGGTTTTAAATTAAAAAAAATAGTATACACAATTTAAAAAAACAGTATACACAATTAAAAAAATTCGAAATTTATACATACCCTAAAAAAAAATGAAATATCACAGCATACAATACACATACACTAATTAATTCAGCCATTAATTAACATTGGTTTTTCTAAAATTTGAAAATTAACATGCAATATATATATGACAAAAAAACAGCCAATAACAAAACATGCAATATATACACAACAACATATATATAACAAACCAGCCAATAAAAAATTTGAAAATTTAAAGTTGAGAAAATACTAACTTGTTGAAGCTTCACACAAAATAGATCCCAAATGGGCTGAGCAAGGAACCATAGGAGGCAACTTAACTTGACATGCAAATGACATAAAAAAATTATAAGCCAATATAAGAAATAAAACATAGAATCAAAAAAAATATAAGTTAAAAGATTACCAAAAAGTTGTAAAAAAATGAGTGTTGTTGGAGAAGGGAAGAGTGGACTGTGTTGTGTTGAAGAGGGGAAGGAGAAGATATGAAGAAATTTTGTTCTACTGGAAGTGTGAAAACGTGAAGTGTTGTGGGGTAGATTTCCTTATATAGGCCAAACAAAGCCAAGACCAAAACGAGGGGTATGCCCCTCGTAAAAAACATCCAATCCCGCACAGGCTTTTGGTCAGAACGGTCACAAAAATGCCAGGGAACACTAACTTTTTCCTAGGAGTTAACCCTTGGCAGGACAGCTTTACAGCTTTTTGCATTGTTTGGTTAATTCTTGGCACGGTTTGTATAATTCCAGGGTGAACCCCTGGGTAAAGCCCTGGCAAAATGCATCTGCTTTACTGCCAACTGTGCTCCTTGTCCCCTCCCTTTGAATTTCAAATGTGGCGCCCAAATGCATGCCAAGGGGTATGGCATTTTGCCAGGAGCTTATCCATGGCTCTGCCTTATGCTTCCCGCCTTATGCTTTTGCAATTTTCTAGGGCCTTCCCTGGCTCTAGCCCTCGTTTTTTTCCCAGAAGTGCATGCTCCTGGCTTAAATCCCTGACAAATTGCATGTTTTCTTGTAGTGCTTCCACAATGTTCTCCAAAAGTGGCTTATGAATTTTACATCTCGATCGGGTGTGATGGTTTTTGGGATGCCATGAAGACGAATAAATTCCTTGAAGTACAAGTCTACAACTTGGACAACATAATTAGTCTTCTAACATGGTATGAAATGGGCCATTTTAAAAAAACCCGTCTACGACTACCATTATGGAATCCTTTTGTCGCTGAGTTCAAGGTAGTCCAAGGACAAAATTCATACTAACATCTTTCCAAGGTGCCTTAGGAACTGGAAGTGGCGTATATAACCTTGTATTCTGACTTTTGGATTTGGCCAAGTGACAAATTTTGCACCTTTGGATGTGTCTATTGACATCTCTTTCCAGCTTAGGCCAATAGAAATTCTCCTTGACTAAGGCTACTGTTTTATCTCACCCAAAATGTCCTGTTATTCCTCCATCGTGGGCCTCCCAAATAATTGCTTCCCTTAGAGAGCATTGGGGAATGCATATAGGATGTCCCTCTTGGCTGAGAACAACTCCAATTTCAGTGTTCGAAGCATCACAACTAACTTCGAATACTTGGTCAAAGTTAGGAAGGGCTAGCACGGGTGTCTCGGTCAAAGGCTTCTTCAGTTCCTTAAATCTCTTATTGGCTTCTTCTAACCACTTAAATTTCTCTCCTTTGATGCATTCTGTAAGAGGGGCGACAATCGAGCTAAATTTTTAATGAACCTTCTGTAGAAAGAAGCTAAGCCGTGAAAACTCCTTACATCATGGACATACTTTGGAGTTGGCCAGCTGTTGATAACTTCATTCTTGCTTGGGTCAACTTTTATTCCTTCAGTAGTGATGATGTACCCAAGAAGATTTACTTCATCGGTCAAGAATGAGCATTTCTTGAGGTTGGCATAAAGTTTTTACTCACAAAAAGTTTGGAGCACTTGTCGGATATGCCATAAATGCTCTTCTTTACTTTTGCTATAGATGAAAATATCATCGAAGTACACAACAACAAATTTACCAATAAAGGGCTGAAGCACCTGATTCATTAGCCGCATAAATATACTCGGAGCATTTGATAACCCGAAAGGCATAACTGTCCACTCATAAAGGTCGTCTCTTCTCTTGAAAGTTGTCTTCCATTCATCTACTGGACGAATTCTGATTTGATGGTAACCGCTTCAAAGATTAACCTTAGAGAATATATTGGCATCATGTAATTGATCCAACATATCATCGAGCTTGAAGATTGGAAATCGATACTTAATGGTGATCTTGTTGACAGCTCGACTGCCATGCATATTCTCCAACTACCATTTTTCTTCGGTACTAGAAGTGCATGCATATCACAAGGACTGACACTCCTGAATCAACCCTTTCTTGAGAAACTCTTCAACTTGGTGTTGGACTCCGACATGCTCTGTTGGACTCATCCTGTAAGCCGTTATGTTAGGAATGGAAACTCTAGGTATAAAGTCAATTGCATGTTATATGTCTCGCATCAGAGGCAATCCTGATGGAATTTCTGATGGTACAACATCTTAGAATTCAATAAGAAGATGCTCAACCTTCTTTGGAATGGTGGATTCTTCATTGGACTCGACCAACAGGACAAAGCTCATGTCTTGGACATCCTTTGTTGTCACCTTGAATGGTTCTTTTGAGACTAGAGATACTATTGGCTTGGATTCCTTTTTCCTTCATCAAATGCATTGGGTGGTAGGGGCACCAACTTGATTTTAACGCCATCTTTCACAAAGGTGTAAGTGTTGGCATGACTGTCTTATAAGGCATGACGATTATATTACCAAGGTCTCCCAAGAAGGAGGTTACAAGCATCCATGGGGATGACATCACACCATACATTGTCTTTGTACTTTTCCCCAATGGAGAAAGATACAAAGCAACGCTTAGACACTCTGACCTCGTTACCTTTGTTGAGCCATTGTAACTTGTATGGATGTGGGTGCTCCTTTGTCGGCGACTTCAATTTTTCCACCATATAGTTGGATACAACATTCTCACAGCTTCCACTATTAATGATTACATCACAAACTTTGCCTTGTGAGGTGCAACGAGTGTGAAAGATATTGTGTGTTAGCCATGGTTCTTCTTTGGTTGTTATGGTATGTAAGCTTCTTCTGACTACCAGTGATTCACCATAATCAGCAAGAATGAGATCTTTGTCATATATTATCTCGCCAATCTCCTCTTCGTCTAGCGCTTCATGAATATCTTCTTCTTAAGAAACTTCGTGTATCTCCCCTTTGATGATGGTGATTGTCGCGTCGAATTTCGGATATCAAGCTATTGAGAAGCGTTGAATCACTGATTTTAAATCACGACTGAACTTTTAATTTTTCGGGGAGAAAAGGAAAAAAGTTCGAAATTACCTTTAAATAAGAGATTTTAGGTTCGAGAGTCGATTATGCGAGGGGAAGGTATTAGCACCCCTCACATCCGTTGTACTCAACGAGAACCTCTTAGTCGACTTAGGCTTAAAATGTTTTCAAAGTTTTGCTTGCGTGTTTGAATATATAAAAAGGGAAAAAGAAAATATGATAAAAGGGAAAAAGAAAGTTTATATTAACGGGCTTGACAAGATGTGAATCCTGCTCCTACGTATCTCCCGGTAGACGGAGAATTCAAAGCGTACGTAGTTCTTTGCAGGGTAGAAAAAATTTGTATGTTGGTTTGTTTTAATTAAAAAAGATTTGAAAACGCACAAAGGCGTAAAACGTTTAAATGATAAAAGAGACGAACGCACATTAAGGCGATGGAACTCGCACAAGGCGTAAAAGTTTTAAAGGTAAAAAAGACGGACGCACATTAAGGCGATGGAAATCGCACAAGGCGTAAAAGTTTGAAAGATAAAAAAGACGGACGCACATTTAGGCGATGGAAATCGCGCAAGGCGTAAAAGTTTGAAAGATAAAAAAGACGGACGCACATTAAGACGATGGAAATCGCACAAGGCGTAAAAGTTTGAAAGATAAAAAAGACGGACGCACATTAAGGCGATGGAAATCGCACAAGGCGCAGAAGTTTGAAAGATAAAAAAAGACGGACGCACATTAAGGCGATGGAAATCGCACAAGGCGTAAAAGTTTGAAAGATAAAAAAAGACGGACGCACATTAAGGCGATGGAAATCGCACAAGGCGTAAAAGTTTGAAAGATAAAAAAAGACGGACGCACATTAAGGCGATGGAAATCGCACAAGGCGTAAAAGGTTTTTTTTAAAAAAAACAACGCGCAAAGGCGCGAAGAGTTCGAATTGACCACGAGGGCCAAGAAAAGGTTCAACATGGTCACGGGGGACCAAAGAAATGTTAAGATTGGCCACGAGGGCCAAGAAAAGGTTTAAACGCGTTGGACGCGTATGAAAATGGAATGACGATTGCCCGAACGACGAGACATACGTCACGCATTCGTGCAACCGGGGTTTGGAGAGACATACGTCAAACCATTCCTTTTTCATTCAAGTTCTTGCTTCGTTGAAACTCGAAGAAATCTCAAAGGGACAAAACACTTGGTTGGAAAACTTAAAGGAAAATTGTAAAAAAAATCAGGAACAAATTTGTTGTTCGAGTTTATTGAAAATCATGAACATCACTTGTTGCTTACGTTATTGAAACTCAAGAACAAGCATAGTTCAAGTTTGAAAGATGAACAAAATCATAAAGAATATGCATGAGTTTGGAAAATACACAAGTTCGGCTCAATTTGAGTTTGGTTTAAAAAAGTGAGCAAATTCGGCTCAAATTCATGTTTTGATTGAAAATCATGAACAACGTTATTGTTCAAGTTTAGTTTTTGAAGGAAAAGAACTTAGCTTATTGCTCAAGCTTGATTTTGAAAATTTAAGAACATAACTTGTTTTGCAAGTTATTCAAAATTAATCGCACGAACTTGTGAAATTTCCAAAGACATGCAATATTCTTGATATGGTTTGAACAAAAATGAATTTTAACCCTCTTAGGTTCTGAATCAAGGGTTAAAATCCCAGAAAATTTGGCCTTTGGAAGCCTGATTCATGTTCTGAATTTTACCTACTTCGTAGAGCAACCAGAACTTGGCTCTGCGAAGCCAGGTTCTGATATGGTCGCACTGCGAACATGACTTTGCTCTGCGAAGTATGCAAAAAATTGAACTCAGAAGCTGCTTCTGAACAGAAGTTCAGAAGCTGCTCCTGAGCAAGCTTCAGAACCTTAAGGGGGTTAAAAAGCTTTGCAAATTTGGGAGAAAAGGAGCACAACAACTCAGTTTTAATGCTTTGCAACTTTGAGATTCCTCTTGAGTTTCAAAAGGGGTTTTTTACACAAAATGAAATTAAACAAAACAAATGATGCAAACAGTCAATCAAAATGAAATATAGAGACTTTAGGATACTTACAGAACTCCTAGCAATGCCTTGTGCAAGAGGTAGGAAGTGGCTTGCTTGATTGATTTTGCAAAGCTTTGAGGTTGGATGATAATGACACTAGTGCTTCAAATGTTTTGTTATGAGTGTAAAATTTGTGTATTGAACTCTCTATTCTCTCTCAAAAATGCTGTAGTTTTTAGCTCTTGAAGGCTTTCTAATTGTGTGTGAATGAATGTGCATTGCATTCCTTTTTATAGGCCAAGAATGAAATCTATGCAATGATGAGAAAATCTCTAGAACCTAGCTGATTTGTGGGCTAAAACCAGGCTAAATTGCTTTGCATTTAATGCTAAAGGATAGAAGTTACTCTGCCTTGTGCCAAGGGTCAAGACTTTGGCTGGTTTCAGCCACAAATGTAGCTGATCTTTGAATGCAATGATGAGAAAAAATCTGAAAAATAGGGCAGCTGCAATTGTGTGGTTCTTGGGATCAATCCTTGCAATCTTGAGAGGTCAAGCAAGGAAAACGTGCACTGCCATGTACAGAGAGATTGGGGGAAGCAAAAAGAGCATGTGGGCTGGTGTGAGAGAGGAGAAATACAGCTAAAAACAGGGCACACCAAACAGCTTTTTTGGGCAAGAAACCACTTGTGTTTGACTGGTTTTGGTGGAGAAAGGAGGAAGAAAAGGGATCAAGCAGCTGGCTGGCAAGCTCAGGGTTAATGACAGGTCAATTGGGAGGGACAAGAGCTGACCAAGGGCAGCCAATTTGCTTGGGCACATGCTAGGTTGGAAGAAAGTCCTTCTTACCTTGAACTTTAATGTCACACCTTTGATTCTTGCTTTGTGCATTCAATCAGCCACAATTGATGATCACAGTGATAATAACAATGATAGATAATAATAACAATAACTAAAATTAAAACAAAAGCAAGATAAATCAAAAAATAAAAAAACTGCAGAAATTTCGTAGAGTTCGCAGTGCGAACTCCCCTTTTTTTGTATTTTTTGTTTTCTTTAAAGTAAAATAAAATAAATAAATAATAATAATAAAAACAATAATGATAATAGTAAATGATGCATGCAATGAATGCAATGAAAATGCTATGAATGTATGCATGCAATGCTGCGAATGCTCGTAATGCAAGTGTGAATGCAAAGACGGCAAAGATGACCCGACTGGGGATAAAAAAGAGACAAAGGGATACCCGGGTTCGTTAAAGAAACGGGATCTGACTTTACTGGGGAACATGGTTCCACTGGGGGAAGAGTTGTCTACTACCAGAATGATAGTTTAATAAAGACAACAGATCAAGGTTACCTTGGTGGTTTCACCGGGGATTTCATCTTACCTACTACCGTTATGATGGTAGCTTTATGAGGGTAAAAGAAAATAGAGTATGCTAATCACTGGGGAAGAATATTTTACCTACTACCGTGGTGACGGCAGCTTAATGAAGGCAAAATATACACATCAGCTGTTTGGGTTGTATTCCGGACTGCCACTGACGACAAGAAAACAAGATAGATGCCAGCTGTTCGGGTTGTATTCCGGACTGCCACTGACGACAAGAAATAAAATTGAACGTCAGCTGTTCGGGTTGTATTCCGGACTGCCACTGACGACAAGAAATAAAATTGAACGTCAACTGTTCGGGTTGTTGCCGAACTGCCATTGACGACAAGAAATAAAATTGAATGTCAACTGTTCGGGTTGTTGTCGAACTGCCATTGACGACAAGAAATAAAATTGAATGTCAACTGTTCGGGTTGTTGCCAAACTGCCATTGACGACAAGAAATAAAATTGAATGTCAACTGTTCGGGTTGTTGCCGAACTGCCATTGACGACAAGAAATAAAATTGAATGTGCGCACAAGCTGTTCGTCTGAACTGCCACTTGGCGACAACACTGGGGAATATGCACAAGCTGTTCATTGAAGAACTGCCACTTGGCATAAAGACATAATAAAAAGATGCGCAAGCTGTTCGTTTGAACTGCCACTTAGCATAAAAGGTGACATCTCTGGACCAGACAGACTGGGGATGACACTTGGGGAAAAGGAGTTCACGAATTGTTCATGATTGATTGGTGAGACTCATGGTGGTTAGAGCAACCATGTATGAATGATATTGTAGTATGTTGTATGCATAAATGTACGTATGCATGAATGTATGAATGTATGAATGTACAAATGTATGAATGTACGAATGTACAAATGTATGAATGTACGATTGTACAAATGCATGAATGTACGAATGTACAAATGTATGAATGTACAAATGTACAAATGTATGAATGTACGAATGTACAAATGTATGAATGTACGAATGTACAAATGCATGAATGTACGAATGTACAAATGCATGACTCTTACTGGGGATGTCGTGTGAAAGATTGACTTGTAATGGGGATACACAAATCGTTCGTTAAAGAACTGCCCCTTGGTATAAGAATACGATGAAAGATTGCACAAGCTGTTCGTTAAAGAACTACCACTTGGCAATAAAGGAGGTTGACATCACTAGACCAGACAGACTGGGGATGACACTCGACTGATTTGATTTATTGCATGACCGATAAACTTGGTGAAACAAGATTTTAGACCGGTAAAATGAACAGTGGACCGACGTCGCATTGCAAACACTCGGTAATCTTCAATGGGGATGATGACACAAGGGATACATCCAAAAAATTGACGGGATAAAACCGTGATAGCTGATAAAGAAATATAAATACCTCCCGGGGAGATTGCTAATCCACTGGGGAATCGTGCTAATCCGTTGGGGAATCATGCTAATCCGCTGGGGAGAAGAACTGGTGCTTCCGCCGGGGGTTCTTATGCTTTGGTTGGCTAATCTTTGCCTGAATTGTCCATTCGGCCTCTCGATTCACTGGGGATATTCCCTTTTGATTTACTGATGACTTTGCTGGGGAATCCCTTTTTGCAATTGGCCATGCTCGGCCTACGAAGTTTTATCCGCTTTCAGGACAGACATTGATGAACACTTCAAATATCCATGAGTTCAGAAGGAATGTGTTTGTTATTTTATAAAAGATAAAAGACTCACAAAATAAATTTTTGAAAAAGTTTTTGTTTTAAAGCACTATCATCAAAAAATGGAAATGAATGAATAGAATAAAAATGGGAATTTTGATAAAAGGCAAAATAATGCTGGGAAGTGAAATTTATTAATGGGGTGGTAGCCTGCCAAAGGCGTGGCTCCTTTGTAATCGTGTTTGGGATTGCTGATGATAATTGGGCTTTTTGTAGGGGACCGAGGAATGTCAATGACGACTGGGTTTTTTGTGAATTATAGGGGAGTGCCAAGCATGGTTAGGCCTTTTGGATGATTGTGCACTGGGCATAGTCGGGTTTTGGTTTAAAATTGTGGGTGCCAACGAGAATTGGGCTTTGGTTGAATTGGTATGATTCATATGAAATTTGCGCATGCAATTTTGATGCTCCCATTAATCCAAGATTGTACTGAAAAATTCGAAACAAATACCAAACACCAAAATTATATCGTACAGCTCAAGTTAAAAATATGTTTATCAATGAACCAACCTACCACTCATTTAAGTAAATGAACAACTTGAATATTAATGTGGGGGGTATTGAACACTCATCCAGCAAGTTTGTTAACATTCCGATCGAGTTATGTGTCTATCTAATCATCGTTTCTAAAAGCACAAAAGCATTGATCACAAGGTCTTCGAGGTTGTAATTTGGCTTGGTTACAAAAGAAATGTCATATGTGGGGAAATTGAATTCAAAAGGCCAAGCAAAAAGGAACATTCTTTCTAATTTACCCTCCTCCTTCTTATCCAATCACAACTTTTGGTGATTTACAATCATTTCTCTTCGATCTTGACAACTCTTCGATTTATTGATCCTTCCTTTTCTTTTCTCTTTTCTTTTTCTTGGTTTGCTTTTCTTTCTTTCTTTCTTCTTTTTTTCTTTTTCTTGGTTGTTAAGATCTTTTACAAAATTCACCATTTCTTGACTTTCACAACCTCCTTTTTTTCCTACTTAATCAAAGGTGATACCCTAATTGAATGTTCCTTTCTCTTTTGGCAAGGGACAATAATCATGACGGTTAAGGGTTCAAACATTGACAAAAAATTATCAGAATTCAGTGATGATTTAACCATGAACTGAATTTTTTTTACAAACTCCGGCAATCTCATTAAGCAATTGAGCTTATGAAAGTTGGCAGTTCATAGTTAACAATTATGATTCGTTAGGCTCAAAGGGGTTAACAAAATACTCACTTCTCACAGGGTGGGCTATTTGTGGTCAAGTGTTTTCACTCATTACAAAAAAATGCCTCGATCATGTCAATGCTTTCATACAATTTAAAACAACGTTTAGATTTAACATAAAAAGATCGAGTTAACATAAATACCGGTCTCCTGCATATGTATAATGATTTTGAGGCTTCCTCACATTTCGGTTAGTTCTAAACGGTTCACCGGATAAACATATCAAAAACACAAATGGTATGATATAACTTTCGTACTAAGTATACATTCTCATTTCGAGTTTAATCACAAAAAACGGGAAACATGTATTTTAGTTTTGCGCAAATTAATCAAATTTTATCATTACCATTCATCTATGGCCAAATCAATTAATTTTGGATCGATCCATTGTTAAGAAAAAATGTCAATTTCAAATTACCAATGATCTATAGCAAAAATTTTGACACTTAAGCATATTAAAATTTAACAGGCATTAATAATGATGATTCATAAGCCAGATAATAAAAAGAAAGAGTACTCAATATAAATAGTAATAGAGCAGAGTACAAATACGAATACAAAGTATTAAACACAGGAAGTTCTGAAGAATGTACGAGAAAATAAAATAAAATAAACAGCAAAAGCATAAAACATCAAAAAGGGAGTCACTCAAGGAGTGAGAGCCTCGTCGTCCTCGGTCTCCTCATCCTCATCATCATCATCTCCACCCTCATCACCTCCTTGGCCTCCGGCCGCCGTACCGCTACCTCCACCCTCCGAATACTCGGGCCTATCCCCGGGCCAAGCACCATAAGCTGCAAACATCTCCGGTGTCGGTATCTAGATGGCGGGATCCGCTGGCCTGCCCAACTGTATCTGGAGCCGATACATGGAATCGTGCATCATGGTCATGCATCTATGGTTGGAAGCGTTCTGCTCCCATGAGAAGGTACAGGTGTGGTGTCCCTGGGATGCAGGTGGGGGTCTGGGCCGTGGCTGCTGCGCCCTCGCCGCTCTCCTCCCCGTGCAATGTCTCGCAATGTAATCATCCGTGATCGGATTCTTTATAGTCTCGAAAACATGAGGGGGGATTGTTACACGTGCCTCCAGGCAGAGACCCATAATCAGGCCCGGGAATGCGAGTGGGCACATCTTCTTAGCCGGAGGTTTTATGCCACTTTCTACCACTATTTTAAGCTCCTGACAAATCACCCAAGCCACATCTACTTGCTTGTGGGTGAGGATGTAGTAGATCAAGGGTGTGACATCTAAAATGGTGGAGGATGTATGGCTTTTTGGCTTTATGTTATGGACGATGAGGTGAAAAATAACCTGGGCATAGGTGGTGTGGTTATTTTTGATGGCCTTGGTAGGCTGCCCCGATGCATTAAGTTCATAACCTCTCCCGGATTGGAAAATGGTTTGGGCATAAAGGTCATGGTTCCAATTTCCCCGGTTTTGGTGCCTATGGAAGGCACATAGCTCATCGTTATCAAGTTGGAGGGGATTACGGAGATAGGTGTTGATGGCTTCGCGATCGAATCTAATGACCCGACCACGAACCATGGTTTGGTAGGTGAATTCTCCTTCAGGATCTGCGGGAATAGCGTTCGCATAGAACTCCCGGATGATGTCGTAGTTCAAATTCAGTGGAGGATTCACTAAAACTCCCCAATGGCGGGAATCTATTAACCGTGCCAACTCCCGATAGGTGCCCCGCTCACTTATAATAAATTGTCTTTTGGCCCAGAATGTCCTGCGGAGGAGCTCCTCATATCTTTCTTGATTTCGGAGGCTGAGGAAACGGGAAGCATCGTATGCCCCTTGGGGTCTAAACCCGGATGATTCGCCCCTTGATCGTTTCCCGGTTTGTTTTGGCGCCATCTACAAGAAAAGAAACAAAATCAGTAAACAGCAGACATAATCACAAGCAATATGAGGTGAAACCAATTGAATTGGAAAGGAAACATGAAAAAAATAGGGGTTCTGTTCTGTCAATTTCGCACTGCGAAGGCAGAGTCGCAGTGCGAAGTTGTGCGTGCAATTCTGGGTTGCCCAGAATAAGGGTCGCAGTGCGAAGTTGAACTTTGCTCTGCGACCATGACAGAAAAATGCAAAATCCCCAGAAATCATCCCTAAACTCCTGGTTAAGCTTCAATGTAATGCATGTTAGACAGATGATTAAGAATAATTGAATGGGTATGAAAGCTCCTAACATAGCAACTAGTTTTAATTTAATTTCTACAAAAATGGGTAAAATAAATTCGTGCAAAAATCACTTAAAATGAAAAGGAAATGGGCCTTTTTCAACTACCCACAATGCACATTTACTAAATCACAACTTAACATAGCAAGCTAGGAAGGAAATGAAGCTTAACACAAACTTAAATCCTAAAATGGAAGTTTCAAAATTAAAAACCCTAAGACCCAATAGTGTTGTAACACGAATCAGAAAAAAAAAAAAAAAAGGAGAAAGAGGAAGAAATCGTACCTTGTTGTTTGTTCTGAGTAAGATAAAGCACGAATTTAATGAAAAAAATGGAAAGATTCAAGAAAAATGAGTAAGTTTTAAAATTTGGGGTTTTTGAAAGGTTTGTGAAAAGAAATGAGAGTTTTTTTTTGTTTTTAGGAGTTAATGAAAAAGGAAAACGGTTAGATAAGAGAGAGAGTTAAATGGGTGGTTGAGAGGGAGTAATGGAGGGTCAGTAATTTTGAAAACTGAGCTGACAAAATTCGCATACTTCGCACTGCGAAGTACTTTTGCTCTGCGAACATCAGAGTTAACTTCGCAGTGCGAAGATACTGAAATTCCTGGCAACCTGACTGACAGACGCTGTGCACAATGTTGGCACAACTGTCCGAGCACTTGTCTACTCAGAACTACAATTAAAATAACTCAGCGTAACAAAGCACAAAATAAAAGGAACACAGCAGAAATATAAAGTACACAGTGAGTTTGTTAACCCAGTTCGGAGCAACTCTCCTACTCTGGGGGATACCAATCCAGGAATGAATCCACTATTATAGTTCTAGTGAAAAGACCAACGCAGACACACTACTTGACTTTGCACCTAGACCCTACCAGTGTCAACTCTATCTAGGAACTCCTAGATATGAGACCCCGTCTCAATTCCTACCAACGGCACAGACAGTATTGTTATCAACCACACAAAAACACCACTAAGAGAAACACACTCTAATGACACATACTCACTCCGTACTTAAAAGCTTAGGAGCAGCTTACAATTACAACTCAAACAAACTCAGTCCTTAGCTTGAATCAGGGAGATACAAGCAAGGCTCACAACTAAAAAGAAACCCTAAAAACCTTAAACACACGCTTTTCTAACACACACGGTTTTCAGTTACCCTATTAGGGTTTGTCTTCACAAATATATAACACTGAAATAGCACGGGTTTGGGCTTCAAAATAGAGCGTGGACATTGACCGGTCCAGCTGGAAAATCTTCTAGAGACAATAAAAAGCTTCCAAATATAGAATGATATCTTGTGGAAAAATACCAAGGCAAGACCGCCTTCTACACATCATCAGATACACGCGCCTTGATCAGCAAGCTAGAGGAAAATAAAACTTCAAGCAAATCTTTGGAAGATTGCGTACAAAAATAAAGCGCTAGCTGGCGCAAAAAACACAAGTCACATAATGCTGTTCCATATGCTCCCGCTGTTGTCCCAGCATCTGGCTAGTAGATGTTTTTGCAAAATGTAGCCAATCTACAAAAACCCAACAATCTCCCCCTTTGGCAAATTTTTGGCTAAAACACTCTAGAGCCAGTTCTTTGGGAGATACACAGATAAGTTTCCTTCAAGTCAACATAGGCAACACAATAAAGAAAGAAAATATCATAGCATATAATGAGACTACTTCCAAGGGAGCAATTTGGACAAAGATAACTTGCAAGGAGTATCAGAGGCATGCAACAGATAAGACAAACATCTAGCCTCAAGGAACAACTAGACAGAAATAAACTCTCATATAGTGGATTCACAAAGAGAAGAGAGAAAAACCTTACCAGGAAAAAATAAATTTCCACACACCAAAAAAAAATAACAGCTCCCCCTCAAAAACATGCATATACGCATCCTCAACACAATGTAACAGTGCTCCCCCTCAACACATACAATACTCCCCCTCAACATATGTAACCATGCATACAAACAACCAAGATAGCCAAAGATAGCCAAGATAATATAAGACTAAGACTACTCCCCCTTTTTAGCCACAAATTCTGACAAATAAGATAACATTCAGGCATACTCATAAGAACAAAACCACAAGTAGTGCATATTACAGACCAAAGGCACACAAGGTGCATAAGAAATTCAGGGCCTAGCCCAGTCAACAAAAAGGCAAAAAGAGTACAACAATTGAGAACAGAACAAAACATCAAAATCAGAAATCATCAGAGTCATCAGAGGCAGCAGAGATCTCCTCAGTGTCACCAGCAGAAGCAGTTTTGTTCCCTCCTTCTTCTTCAACCTGCTCACCCTCAGCTTCAGATTCAGCCTTCAAAGCTGCAATTATCCTGTCAATCTTCATCTTCCTAGCTCCAAGAGCCACACTAGTCTCAGTTAGATCTGCAATTATTTGTTTTCTAGTGAGCACACTAGATGTCCGGACAGAAGTACCAGCTAAGTCAGCAGCATGATCCTCAGACAACAAACTACAATCCAAGGCCATAGGACCAGGCCTCTTGCAGGGCTCATCAGTACTGATCAAAATATCTGGGTGTTGCTGAAGAATAATACCACACAGGAGAGTGGGAAAGGCTATAGGAAACTTGATAGCAAAGGACTTAGCATGCTCCAAAACCTGATAATAAATGTAGGCCCCATAATCAAAAGATGACTTGGTCCCCACAGCATAAATCAACTTAGCCAAACCAGAAGCAACAGAATTGGAGTGAGTAGTTGGAGTCCAGTTTTGAGCACAGATCTTGTTCAGAACAGCATACATGGGAGAGAGTTGAGCAGAAGACAAATGCCTAGGCCAATGCTTAATCTTGTTACCTGTGATGGCCTTGCAAATGGTGTCCTCAGTAACCTCCAGCTCAGGAGTCTCCTCAACAGATCTTTCAAGGTAGGTGTTGACAACCAGAGGGGAGAAGTTGACACATTTACCTCGAACAAAAACTTGCCTATACTCAGGATTCCTTGAATCATCACATGCATCATAAACATTTACCAGAAATTCCCTGACCAGCTTATCATAACAGGGACCCAGATTTTTCACAGTCTTCATCAGCCCAGCATACTCGACACATCAACCAGCTTTTTACATTTGAACACATCTTCCTTTAGATTCCTTTCCAGACCTAGTCTTCTGTGGTATATAAACTTCCACCTAGAAGACCCACTTTCCAAATGAAAAGAGACATTATCCAGAGGGGCTGGAGGAATGGTCAGAGGGATCTTCATACCCTTCATTGTTTTCCTAGAAGCTCCACCAGATGTGGCAGCATCTGTCTCAGCAACCTCAAACTCAGAATCACTAGCGGGAGGATCTTTCCTTTTGAGGCTCTTCTTCTGATCACTTTGAGCCACCTTCTTGCTCCCAGCCTTGGGAGGACCATACATAGGCTTCTTCCCAGCATTAGTAGTTTTCTTCTTACTTTCTTTGTGACATTCACTAACAGTAGCAACAGCCTTGTCAGATTTGCTCCTAGTCCTGCGAGCAACACCTATAGCACCAGTCTTTTCCTGAGGTCTCTCTTCAGGCACAACATCCTCAATAGCAACAGTGTCAGCTTGGTCTAAATTGTCAGTCTCAGCATTATCCACAGCATTCTGAGTCTCAGTACCTTCATCCTGAGACTTTGAGGAATCATTCTCAGGGACACTCACAGAATCAGAGATGTTTGGAACCACCACTTCAGTCTCCACATTAGCTTATGACAAAGATGCTTGAGCATCTGTCACAGCATCCTTTGTCGTGGCAGGGGGATTAACAGGTGTCTCAGTATCAGCCGTATCAACAACATTCTTTTCAACAGAAACAGCAGTAACATCTTGTTCCTTAGAGGAATCTGAAAAATCATTAACTAATTTGTCAGATACCTTAGGATTATCAGGACCTAGGGTTTCAGACGTAGCTACAGTACTTTCAACAGCAATATCCTCAGATTTGTTGACAGAAGGGTCAACATTTGGTTCGACAACATTCGATATAAATGGATTGTCCTTACAGTACAGATCATCCATGCTTAGCCCTATACGTTGAACAGCGGGAGTGGTAGATGTCTTACCTTTCGATTTCGACCTCGTGGTCACCGCAGTAGAAGAGGTAGCTTTGCTAGATTTTGCAGGAGCCTTCCTTCGTGATGCAGACGACTTAGTACGTCTCTTCTTTGTAGGAGAGCTGAGAATGGTAGTGAGAGGTAGGGCGTCGGTGATAATCACTTCAGAGGGAAGTTCAGGAGTTTGATCTTGCATGTTTTGATGAGAAGTAGAATTAGACATGGTGATGATTTGGTGTTTGAAAGTGTGAAGAGAGGGCGATTTTTGAATGATGATGAGAGCGGCAAGAGAGGAGTTGAGAAGTTGGGAGAAGTTAAGACAGAAGCAATGATGGTAGCGTGTGCGCGGTTTGAAAAAGGAAAGTTGGAAATAACCTCCTTGGATGACGTGCATCAAGCGGTTGAGGAGGGAGAAAATAATAGTTGCACGCCTCACATAAATTAATTGCTACAATTCCTCAAATAAACATATCCCTAACTTTTGTCTTAATTTTTCAAATTGATTAGCATCAAGAGCATTGGTAAAAATATCTGCTAATTGCTCTTCAGTTGCAACATGCTCAAGAGTAACAATTTTTTCTTCAACCAGATCCCTAATAAAATGATGTCTAATGTCAATGTGTTTAGTCCTGCTGTGTTGTATAGGATTTTTGGAGATATTGATTGCACTCAGATTGTCACAATATAATGTCATAGCATCTGTCTTGACATTGTATTCACTCAGCATCTGTCTCATCCACAACAATTGGGAACAACTGCTACCAGCTGCTATGTACTCAGCTTCAGCTGTAGACAAGGAAACACAATTTTGCTTCTTACTGAACCAGGATATAAGATTGTTACCCAGAAAGAAACATCCACCAGAAGTGCTCTTTCTATCATCTGCACTTCCAGCCCAGTCAGCATCACAATACCCAAACAACACAGTGCTTTCCCCATGAGAATACAACATACCATAGTCACTGGTACCATTCACATACTTCAGAATTCTCTTTACCTGAGTCAGATGGCTAATTTTTGGTTCAGCTTGGTACCTGGCGCACACTCCAACTGCAAATGTGATATCAGGCCTACTTGTTGTAAGATATAAAAGACTCCCTATCATACTTCTATACATGCTTTGGTCAACATCCACACCTTTCTTATCCTTTGATAATTTCACATGTGTGGGAGCAGGAGTTCTTTTATGAGCAGCATTATCCATCCCAAATTTCTTGACTATATTTTTAGCATACTTACTTTGAGAGATAAATATAGTATCTTCCATCTGTTTCACTTGAAGACCAAGAAAGAACTTTAGCTCACCTACAAGACTCATCTCAAAATCAGATTGCATTTGCTGAACAAAATGCTCTATCATCTGGTCAGACATTCCTCCAAAGACTATGTCATCTACATATATTTGAGCAATCATCAGCTGTCCATTTTCATCTTTCACAAACAAGGTTTTGTCATTTCCTCCCTTCCTATAGCCATGGTTAATTAGAAATTCAGCAAGTCTCTCATACCAAGCTCTAGGGGCTTGCTTCAGGCCATATAGAGCTTTCTTCAATTTGTAAACATGGTTTGGAAAACTTGGATCAATGAAACCTTTAGGCTGTTCCACATAGACCTCTTCATTTAAGTACCCATTGAGAAAGGCACTCTTGACATCCATCTGATACAGCTTGAATTTTAGTATGCATGCAATCCCAAGTAAGAATCTAATAGATTCCAACCTAGCTACAGAAGCAAAAGTCTCATCAAAGTCTACACCTTCAATTTGAGCATATCCTTGTGCAACTAGTCTAGCTTTGTTTCTAGTGATAGTACCATTTTCATCAGACTTGTTTTTATAAACCCACTTGGCACCTATGACATTCACATTATCTGGTCTAGGAACTAAGTCCCACACATTACTTCTCTTGAACTGAGTTAATTCTTCTTGCATAGCGTTTATCCAGAACTCATCAGTTAGAGCTTCCTTAACATTCTTTGGTTCAAATTTAGATATAAAGCAAGAGTTTGATACCTCATCATAGTTCCTTCTAGTTGTGATCCCTTGGTTAGGATCGCCAATGACTTGATCTATGGGATGGTTTTTCTGAACTCTGATAGATGGTCCTTTGTTGGGAGCAGTCTTCTCTGGACCAGTTACTTCAGAATCTTGCTTACTACTTGCTTCATCTTCTTTCTTCTCTTCCTGTAGGTCAGATGCTGAGTCAAATGTCGTATCATCTGGCACAGCATTATTACCTTCATCATCTACAACAACATATGCATACTTCTTACCACCTAAGCTTTCGACTTGCATAGGTCCCATTAAGTCCATGTGCAATAGCTCAAGAACTCTGGATGTGGACAGATGTTGCAGCTTCTGGTGAGGCATCTTGGTCTGTTTTCCTATCTGGCATTCTCCACATATACTTCCTTCCTGAATTTGAAGTTTTGGTAGACCTCTGATGGCTCCTTCAGCAATAGCTTTCTTCATGCTTCTGAGATTCAGATGTCCAAGCTTTTGGTGCCATAGTTTTACTTCATCTTCTTTGGTTATTAGACAAGTAGATAACTTTGCTTTATCTTGAGATACCCACAAGTAGCAATTGTCCTTTGATCTAACACCTTTCATCACGATGTCCCCTTTACTGTTAGCAACTAAGCATTCACTCTTTGTAAAGTTGACCTTCATTCCTTGATCGCACAGTTGACTAATACTAATTAAGTTAGCAGTTAATCCTTTCACAAGAAGCACCTTATCAAGTTTGGGTAGGCCCTCATTCACAAGATTTCTTATACCCTTTATTTCTCCTTTGGCTCCATCCCCAAAAGTCACAAAACTTGTAGCATAAGGCATAACATCAGTTAAGTAATTTTTATCACCAGTCATATGCCTGGAACATCCACTGTCAAAGTACCAATCATTTCTGGATGACACTCTCAGAGATGTATGAGCAATTTGAGCAATCTCATCAGCTTCTGGTTCTATTTTTCTAGGATCCACAGTGTTACTTGTGAAATTATCATTTTTTTTCTTCCACTGCTTCTTGGTGATCTTCACTGTGGGATCAGGTCTTGGTGTATAAGTCCTGTCTGGGTAACCATATAATTTGAAACAGAAGGGTCTGATATGTCCTTTTCTTCCACAGTAGTGACATACCCAACCATAATACCTTCCTTTTGATCTGGGCCTATATCCAGATACCTGTTGTCTCACCTGATGCTGGGGCATCTGTCTTGACATAGTATGATCATAGGTACTAACAGATGGCACAAACTGTCTCACCGGTAGTTGTTTCTGATGAGGCAAGGATCTGTAGTCAAACCCAATACCTTTAGAATCTCCAGGTTTCTGTCCTATCTCCAGAATTTCGTCTAAAGCATCAGTGCCTTTGTTCATCATCCGCAGTTGCTTGTTCATATTGTCAATCTTGGAAGTAAGTAAGATAACCTCATCATTGAGATCTGAGTTTATTTCCAGAAGTTTGTCTTTCTCAGCTTGCAAGAGAGCAATGGTCCTCTTTTGTTTTTCTAAAGTTCTACAAACTTCCTCACTTTTGAGACATAGCTCCTTGTAAGAATCAGCCAGTTCATCATATGTTACCTCTTCATCACAAGATTCATTGTCAGATGTGCACACTCCAGTCAAGGCATTCACATGTTTTGCAGTTTCAGGTTCTTCTTCTGATTCATCCTCATCAGACCAAGAAACAGTCATCCCCTTCTTTTGTTTCTTCAGATACGTTGCACACTCAGTTCTGATGTGACCAAATCCTTCGCATTCATGGCATTGCACCCCTTTGCTTTGATTGTTTTTGTCATCAGTTCTAGGTTTCCTCTGATTGTTGACATTTTTATAGATGCTGCGACTGTTGTCCGGAGCATGTGTCCTAGGGCGTCTGTCCATCTTCTTCAGAACTTTATTAAATTGTTTGCCCAACAACACAATAGCTTCAGAGATGCTCTCATCAGTATCTAAATTACTCTCCACATCATCTTCATCAGTGTTGGAGATGAAAGCAATGTTCTTGTCCTTCTTTTCAGATCTTTCATTAGCCTTCAATTCAAAAGTTTGAAGAGATCCAATCAACTCATCAACTTTCATATTTCCAATATCTTGGGCCTCCTCAATAGCACATACTTTCATATCAAATTTCTTAGGCAGGGACCTGAGGATTTTGCTTACCAATTTTTCATCAGACATCTTTTCCCCCAAGGATTCAAATGTGTTAGCATATTCTAGCACATTCATGTGAAAGTCATGAACACTCTCTCCTTCCTTCATTCTCAGATTCTCAAACTGTGTTGTTAGCAGTTGTAGCCTTGACTTCTTGACCTTTTGAGTACCTTCATGAGCTGTTCTTAGGATATCCCAAGCTTCCTTAGCAACAGTACATTGTTTAATCAACCTGAACATGTTTTTGTCTACACCATTAAACAAAGCATTCAGGGCTTTAGAGTTTCCAATAGCTGCAGTGTCTTCTGCTGTAGACCACTCCTCTTCTGGTTTTAACTCATCAGTATCAACATTATTCGCATCTTTTATTTTAGGAGGAACCCATGCTTTAATCACAGCCTTCCAAGCTCTGTTGTCTAGAGATTTCAAGAATGATGTCATGCGTGATTTCCAAATGTCATAGTTCGACCCATCCAACAGGGGTGTGTAGTACCCTAATTTTGTCCTACGCATTTTAAAACCAAAAAAAATCAAAAAAAATCAAAGAGGGGAAAAAGTCAAAAGTCAACAAAAGTCAACAGAAAAGTCAACATTTCAAAATTGAGGACTTCGCAATGCGAAGCCCACTTCGCACTGCGAAGTCTGCGATTTTTCTGCAGATTTTTGGTTTCTTGGATTTAATTCCAGAATTTGTTGCATATCATTTCCATAATTATTTTAAGTAGCATTCATGGCTAATTGGGCCAAGCAAAGCCAGAGTTGAAGGACTTGCCATTAATGCCAAGGTTGGAAGCTTTTTCTTCCAACCTAGCATGTGACAAGCAAGTGGGCTTGCCCTTGGGCAGCTCTAGTACCTCCCAGGTGACCTGCTAACCACCACAAGGTTGCCAGCCACCTGCTTGAGGACTTTCCTCCTGCTTGCTGCCCCAAAAACCAGTCAAACCAGCTGGATTTCTCACTTGAAAAGCCATGAGTGCCTACTCTGTTTTGCAGCAGCTTTTCACCCTCTCACACCAGCCAATTTTAGCCTTTTCATCCCTCAATCTCTGCACATCACAGTGCACGTTTTTATTGACCAACCATTGAGATTGCAAGGATTGATCCCCAAGCATTAGCCAATTGCAAATCAGCTTTGTTCTTCATCATTACCTTCTAGAATTGGTTGAATTTGTGGCTGAAATCAAGCTGGATCTTGCCCCTTGGTACAAGGCAGGGTTGCCTCTATCCATTAGCATTTAATGCAAAGGGATTCAGCTTGATCTTGGCCACAAATCAGCTGAATTTTGGGATTGTGTAATGATGACAAAGATTTGATTTTGGCCTATAAATAGAAGGCAATGCCCAAAGGAAAAAACACAGTGAACACAGCATTCAAAGAGCAGAAACTCTACTCATTTCAACCTACAAATCTCCCCAAACAACCAGAAAAAAACCAATCCACACAAAGCATTACAAAGTTCCAAAACCATCACAAATACTCAAACCTCTTGCACAAGCCTTCAACCAAATCAAACCAAGTGCAGCTGGAGCTTTGCTAAGGAGTTCTGTAAGTTACTAAGCTCTTTATCTTGCATTTTCAATTGTGTTTGCATAGCCATTTTGGCTCAAAACCTTTTGATCCTAAAAAACCCTTTTTGAATTTCCAAGAAATCCCAAGGTTTTCAAAACATCAAAACTGGTTTGTCCAACCTTTTTCACCCCAAAAACTCAAAGTTTTTCACCCATCTATAAGGTCTTGAGTGTGTTCAGAAGTTGTTTCTGAACAAAGGTTCAGAAACAGCTTCTGAACCCAAAATTTCGCATGCTTCGCAGTGCGAAGTCATGGTCGCAGTGCGACCATGACAGAACTCAGAACCTGAGTTTTTGTATCAAACCAACCATTTTTTGAGGTTCTAGCCCCAGAGCTCAGAACCTAAGAGTTTTTAAACCCATGTTCTTCAAACCATAACAAGGTTTTTGCATAATTTTGGCAAAATCACAAGTTCGTATAACCATTTTGTGGGTAACTTGCAAAGCAAGTTATGTTCCCAAATTCTCAAAACCACATGAACAAACAAGCTATGTTCATCATTTCAATCTAAACTTGAACAATGAATATTGTTCATGATGTTCAAAACTCAAAGATGAACATACACCGTTTTACGTTCGCATTTTCGCAAAATGAGACGAACTTGCGCGTTTTTAGCAAACTTGCTAAACCTTCCCATTTTTGGGTTTTCAAACCATATGTTTTGACATACCTTGGGATTTCTAAAGAATTCAATCCAAAAACATGAATGAAAAAGGGATGGTGTGACGTATGTCTCTCCATCGCCCCGATTGTACGAATGCGTGACGTATGTCTCGTCGCTCGGACAATCGTCATTCCCTTTTTTAATATGTACAACCCTAACCAAACCAAATCTTGGCCCCTTGTGGTCAATCCAAGCCTTTTGGTCCCCCGTTGGCCATTAGACTCAACCCCTCGACTCGTTAGAGTCCACTCGGTCAATGTTCGACTCGTCCGAGTCCATTGTACCCGTTCTTGATCTCAGTGGATCAATCGAACAATCGCCCGACTCTTCGGAGTCCACTCGGTCAATGTTTGACTTATATGAGTCCATTGTACCTCTCTTGGTCCCATAGCGACCAATTCAACCCTCTACCCTAACGGACGTACCTTTTAACAATTCTAATGTGATTCGCGAACGAACGCTTAATAAGTCTCCAAGTGCGAGCATATAAGCTACGTTTAATCGCAAGAATTCGGTTAAAACATCGTCCAATTAAAATCAACCAACACATATACGTTTTTCTACCAAAGAACTACGTATGCTTTGAATTCTCCGACTACCGGGAGATACGTAGGAGCAAGATCGACATCTTGTCAAGCACAATAATAAAAACTTTTTTCTTTTTCGTTTGTTTTTATCTCTTTCCCCCCTTTATTATATTTTTAACATAAATGAACATGCACGCAAAGTATAAAAAAAAAACAATTCAAGCTTTAACCAAATAGAAGGTTCCCGTTGAGTACAACGGACGTGAGGGGTGCTAATACCTTCCCCTTGCGTAATCGACTCCCGAACCCGACAATGGTTGCGATGACCAAATCCTTATCCTCATCGTCAAAGGGTTTTATTATCGTTTCCCTTTAAACAAAAAAAACTTAAGGGTTTATCAACGTTCCCTTTACACAAAAACTTTGGTGGCGGCTTCACAAAGGCCCTCCGAGCGTTCGAGGACGTCCTCGGAGGATTTGCGCGTCTTTTTCCCGAGGAAAAAAACGAGGTGCGCACAGCTGGCGACTTCACTGGGGACCCTGTTTCCCACTAGCGAGTCAAGCCTAACCTATTTGGTTTAAAGCCAATTGTTTTATTTTTCTTTGCGCGCCATGTTTATTATTTTATTCATACATGTTATATTTATGCTTTATGTTTATATTTGCTTTATCTGCTTTATATTCATATCATATATATATCAAATGTGGGGGTTACTTGAGTGATGTTACTCCACATTGTTCGGGTTAATGCCGGACGTGTGAGGCTCTCTACCCGAGCTTGAGAAAAAAACTAAGTTAGAAGGAGGTTGTGTGCGGAAGCCCGCGTTGACGTATGTCCGTGAGGTAGGATGTCCAACCCCGCTTAGATGAGATTTTCACGTGGAATTAATTGAAGTCATGTCGACGTATGTCCATAGACAACCCTAATTCCCTGTGAGGTCTATGACTCTAAGGACCTCTTCTTAGGAGATTTCACCTTTTAGAGCCTACATGTGAGGATGGGGGGGAAGTTCCGAACCTTCATATACCAAACCCTTGCATATCATAAACATTTGCATTCATACAAAATTTTTTGCATAAACAAAATAAAGGGGCATATTTTTGCATACTCATTGCATTCATACATTTTCATGCATTTCAAAGCAAAACCCTCACATTATTCCCTCGCAAAAAAAAAAAAAAAGGAAATACCCGACCCGGTGTATCGTGGCGTTTCTGATGAGATCCGAGCAGCCGGGAGGCCATCGAAATTTCGGAAATCATTTCTTTGTCCAAGTAATTTATCTTGTTTTTCAAAAAAAAAAAACAATCATTTTGCTCTTCCCAAGGCAAATGATTAATTTTTATGGGACCCCCATGTTTCAAATCATTTCCATCATTAATAAATTTGCAGTTTATTTTCAAAAGAGTTCGTTTTTCTTTCGTTCTTAAATAAATTTTCGCAACCCTACAAAAAAAATCATCATACACCAAAAATAACACTGCTACAATCCCTTTTGACTTCAATTTTCAAATTAACCAAACGGAAGATGATAATAAGGACGATTTTGAACCTCCTGAAGGATTGTCCAGACTTGGGGATCAAGAGGATAAGGTAATACAACCTCACCAAGAGAGCCCTCAAAAAAATAGCACCACAGTTTTCCCTCTGCCGGGGCACACTCTATAAGAAAAATCAAGGTCTCACTCAGACGTGTGGATAAATGTGAAGCAGTCATGCTCACCAAAGAAACCCATGTGGAGTCCTTCCAAACCCGTGCCAAGACATGTCACAAGTGACAAAATTATGCCAACAAGGGGCACATACCACAAACACCTCTGAATGTCATGACATCACCCTAACCTTCCTCTATGTGGGGCATAGACATGTTTGGAATGATTAAGCCAAAGGCTTCAAAAAGGGCACCAGTTCATACTAGTTGCCATCAACTGTTTCACCAAATGAGTCGAAGCAGCTTCCTATGCAAACATGACCAAACAAGTGGTCGCCCAATTCATCAAAAAAGAAACCATTTGCCGTTACGGCACTCCCCACAATTTCCCACAAAAAGCCAAGCCGTTACGGCACTCCCCACAATTTCCCACAAAAAGCCAAGCCGTTACGGCACTCCCCACAAATTCCCACAAAAAAGCCAAGTCGTCATTGGCATTCCTCACATTCCCAAACAAACAAAGCCCAATTTTCATTGGCATTCCCCACAAAAAGCCAAGTCATCATTGGCATTCCTCACATCTCCAACAAAAGACCAATTTTCCTTGGCACACACAATTTCCAAACAAAAACCCGACCTTGCTCGGGAGCCAACCATAAAAGCCCGACCTTGCTCGGAAGCCATTCCCATCCAAAAAAACAAAAGCCCGACCTTGCTCGGCATCCAAAAAAAACAAAAGACCGACCTCGCTCGGCATCCAAACAAAAGCCCGACCTTGTTCGGCATCCCATCATAAAAGTCCGACCTTGTTCGGCAACCAGAAAAACAAAAGCCCGACCTTGCTCGGCAACCAAAAAAACAAAAGCCCGACCTCGCTCGACATCCCATCATAAAAGCCCGACCTCGCTCGGCATCCAAACACCCAAAAGCCCAATTCTCATTGGCACTCACAAACATATTCCCAACTACCATTTCCAATAAAAGCCCAATTTTCATTGGCCCTTACGAACACAATCACACATAAAGCCCAATTTTCATTGGCATCTCCACTCCAATCACAAAAAGCCCGACCTCGCTCGGCAACCAAAAACAAAAAGCCCGACCTCGCTCGGCAACCAAAAACAAAAAAACCAACCATGCTTGTCATCCAATCAATACCAAGGCCCAATTTCCATTGGCATTCAAACACAAACAAGGTTTGACCAACTGAACCTCATAAAAGAGAAACACCTCACAGCATTGGGGCATGGACAGCTCGACAAGAAAGTTCATTCTCGAGAATTTAGAGAAGAAGACTTAATGCCTGAAAAAGGTATTACCCATCCACAAAGATCCCCCTATCAAAAAACTCCGGCGCAGTCAAAAAAAATATATATGCCAAAAAGAAAAAGAGCTCGCTAAATCGAAAACCTGAAAGGGCGGTTTAGGCAATAGAGAGCGTCCTGGTAGATCGAAAACCTAAAAAGGCGGTCTAGGCAAAAATTAAGGACATCAAAAAAGGAAATATACCCCAGTGGACTGAAAACTTGAAAGAGCAGTCCAGGTAAAAATTAGGGGTTTCAAAAAAAAAGAAGAAGGCAAAAAGACTGCGGCACGTGAGGTCCGGACAGAATTCAAGAGGGAAAGAATCAACCTCATTATCATCTTTCAAAAAAAAAACCAAAAAAAAAAACAAATTATTTCGAAGTCATAGGGAAAGTAGCACGTGAAACCCAAGCAAATTTTCATTTGCCTTTTTGTTTCTTCCTTTTTCTCTATCTCAGTAATCACCTCTTATAGGGGATTACATTTTCACGAATAGTTACCCATACAAGGGACTAAGTTTCGTTGAATCAAAATCATTTTTAAACCTTTTCATTGTTATGCGTCCTTACTTGCTCATGAAATGTGTTTTTATTCATGATTAGATAATGCATTGAAATATGGGAATAACATAAAAAACAAAAAAATGTGTTTTTTTTTTACTTGGACGTTAAATGTCGAAAGAATTTCGTTGGTCCCCGGTATTGCATCAGAGGACTCAAAACTTGAAGCTTTGCATCAGTCAATTTAAGACTCATGCTCTTCAGCAGAAACAAGTGCGTAGCTCACGACGCGTAAAACGCAAAGATCCCGGGTGTCGGAGGAAACAAATTTCCCAAATAAAGCACACCCCCCATACATCTTTTTCATCCACTAAGGCCGGATATCGATCATGCTTCCAAAATGATCCTTATATCCCCAGTGAGATCACAACCAAACAAAAAGCCCGACCTCGCTCGGCAACCAAAATCAAAAGGTCCGACCTCGCTCGGCAACCAAACAAAAAGTCCAATATTCATTGGCAAACCAAAGCCCAATAATCATTGGCAAACCAAAGCCCAATAATCATTGGCGAACCAAAGTCCAATAATCATTGGCGAACCAAAAGTCCAATATTCATTGGCAAACCAAAGAACTACGTAAGCTTTGAATTCTCCATCCCACCAGGAGATACGTAGGAGCAAGATCATCATCTTGTCAAGCACAACAAACCAAAGCCCAATTTTCATTGGCCCACAATAAAGCCCAAATTTTATTGACATTCCCCAGGGAGTCTCAACCCCAAACAAAAAGTCCAATCATTATTGGCAAACCCACACAAATTTTCGGGCTTAGGCTCGAACTACACCGGTTTTGATCCCATTTGGGTATGTAGGCAAAGGACCTTGTCCTTCCAAACCGACCAACCAAAAAACACAAATTTTCGGGCTTAGGCTCGAACTACACCGGTTTTGATCCCATTTGGGTATGTAGGCAAAGGACCTTGTCCTTCCAAACCGACCAACCAAAAAACACAAATTTTCGGGCTTAGGCTCGAACTACACCGGTTTTGATCCCATTTGGGTATGTAGGCAAAGGACCTTGTCCTTCCAAACCGACCAACCAAAAAACACAAATTTTCGGGCTTAGGCTCGAACTACACCGGTTTTGATCCCATTTGGGTATGTAGGCAAAGGACCTTGTCCTTCCAAACCGACCAACCAAAAAAAACAAACAAAACACAAAAAGAGAACCCAACTGTCATGAACACAACCACAAACAAAGACCGACTCTGCTCGGCACCCAACCAACATCATTTTATTCATGCATGCATATTTAAAACCATTCATACATATGCATTTCATTCCATAAAGCATGCATCCTTAACAAGGATTCTCCAGCAAGTATCACATATTCACCAGCATCCATCAACATTCAACCAGGGACACCTATTTAGGGTAGGACCGCAGCTCGTTAGGAATCGATATTCAGAAGCAGTACCTGAATAAGATCACCTAGCTTAGGTATCGACCTCTAGAAGCAATACCTAGAGTAGATCACCTCCCCCAGTGTATCGACCTTCAGTGTTAGCGGCTGAATAAGATCACAGCTCGTTAGGAATCGACATTCAGAAGCAGTACCTGAATAAGATCACCTAGCTTAGGTATCGATCTCTAGAAGCAGTACCTAGACAAGATCACCTACCTCAATGTTCCACCTCTAGTGACATCCTAGAGTAAATCACCACCCTCAGGAATCGACCTCTAGAAGCAGTGCCTAGATAAGATTACCTTCATCCCCCAGTGGATCTACCTCCAGTGTTAGCGGCTGGATACGATCAACCCCTACCAACCCTTACATTTGCATTTCGCGAAAGACAAAATTCGGGTCCTTCTTTTTACTTAATTGATCTCCGCAAAGAGTTCATGAGATGCCCTCGGCACTCACGTACTCTATGCGAAGACACAATTAAGTAGGGGCAGCTGTAGTACCCTAATTTTGTCCTACGCATTTTAAAACCAAAAAAAATCAAAAAAAATCAAAGAGGGGAAAAAGTCAAAAGTCAACAAAAGTCAACAGAAAAGTCAACATTTCAAAATTGAGGACTTCGCAATGCGAAGCCCACTTCGCACTGCGAAGTCTGCGATTTTTCTGCAGATTTTTGGTTTCTTGGATTTAATTCCAGAATTTGTTGCATATCATTTCCATAATTATTTTAAGTAGCATTCATGGCTAATTGGGCCAAGCAAAGCCAGAGTTGAAGGACTTGCCATTAATGCCAAGGTTGGAAGCTTTTTCTTCCAACCTAGCATGTGACAAGCAAGTGGGCTTGCCCTTGGGCAGCTCTAGTACCTCCCAGGTGACCTGCTAACCACCACAAGGTTGCCAGCCACCTGCTTGAGGACTTTCCTCCTGCTTGCTGCCCCAAAAACCAGTCAAACCAGCTGGATTTCTCACTTGAAAAGCCATGAGTGCCTACTCTGTTTTGCAGCAGCTTTTCACCCTCTCACACCAGCCAATTTTAGCCTTTTCATCCCTCAATCTCTGCACATCACAGTGCACGTTTTTATTGACCAACCATTGAGATTGCAAGGATTGATCCCCAAGCATTAGCCAATTGCAAATCAGCTTTGTTCTTCATCATTACCTTCTAGAATTGGTTGAATTTGTGGCTGAAATCAAGCTGGATCTTGCCCCTTGGTACAAGGCAGGGTTGCCTCTATCCATTAGCATTTAATGCAAAGGGATTCAGCTTGATCTTGGCCACAAATCAGCTGAATTTTGGGATTGTGTAATGATGACAAAGATTTGATTTTGGCCTATAAATAGAAGGCAATGCCCAAAGGAAAAAACACAGTGAACACAGCATTCAAAGAGCAGAAACTCTACTCATTTCAACCTACAAATCTCCCCAAACAACCAGAAAAAAACCAATCCACACAAAGCATTACAAAGTTCCAAAACCATCACAAATACTCAAACCTCTTGCACAAGCCTTCAACCAAATCAAACCAAGTGCAGCTGGAGCTTTGCTAAGGAGTTCTGTCAGTTACTAAGCTCTTTATCTTGCATTTTCAATTGTGTTTGCATAGCCATTTTGGCTCAAAACCTTTTGATCCTAAAAAACCCTTTTTGAATTTCCAAGAAATCCCAAGGTTTTCAAAACATCAAAACTGGTTTGTCCAACCTTTTTCACCCCAAAAACTCAAAGTTTTTCACCCATCTATAAGGTCTTGAGTGTGTTCAGAAGTTGTTTCTGAACAAAGGTTCAGAAACAGCTTCTGAACCCAAAATTTCGCATGCTTCGCAGTGCGAAGTCATGGTCGCAGTGCGACCATGACAGAACTCAGAACCTGAGTTTTTGTATCAAACCAACCATTTTTTGAGGTTCTAGCCCCAGAGCTCAGAACCTAAGAGTTTTTTAAACCCATGTTCTTCAAACCATAACAAGGTTTTTGCATAATTTTGGCAAAATCACAAGTTCGTATAACCATTTTGTGGGTAACTTGCAAAGCAAGTTATGTTCCCAAATTCTCAAAACCACATGAACAAACAAGCTATGTTCATCATTTCAATCTAAACTTGAACAATGAATATTGTTCATGATGTTCAAAACTCAAAGATGAACATACACCGTTTTACGTTCGCATTTTCGCAAAATGAGACGAACTTGCGCGTTTTTAGCAAACTTGCTAAACCTTCCCATTTTTGGGTTTTCAAACCATATGTTTTGACATACCTTGGGATTTCTAAAGAATTCAATCCAAAAACATGAATGAAAAAGGGATGGTGTGACGTATGTCTCTCCATCGCCCCGATTGTACGAATGCGTGACGTATGTCTCGTCGCTCGGACAATCGTCATTCCCTTTTTTAATATGTACAACCCTAACCAAACCAAATCTTGGCCCCTTGTGGTCAATCCAAGCCTTTTGGTCCCCCGTTGGCCATTAGACTCAACCCCTCGACTCGTTAGAGTCCACTCGGTCAATGTTCGACTCGTCCGAGTCCATTGTACCCGTTCTTGATCTCAGTGGATCAATCGAACAATCGCCCGACTCTTCGGAGTCCACTCGGTCAATGTTTGACTTATATGAGTCCATTGTACCTCTCTTGGTCCCATAGCGACCAATTCAACCCTCTACCCTAACGGACGTACCTTTTAACAATTCTAATGTGATTCGCGAACGAACGCTTAATAAGTCTCCAAGTGCGAGCATATAAGCTACGTTTAATCGCAAGAATTCGGTTAAAACATCGTCCAATTAAAATCAACCAACACATATACGTTTTTCTACCAAAGAACTACGTATGCTTTGAATTCTCCGACTACCGGGAGATACGTAGGAGCAAGATCGACATCTTGTCAAGCACAATAATAAAAACTTTTTTCTTTTTCGTTTGTTTTTATCTCTTTCCCCCCTTTATTATATTTTTAACATAAATGAACATGCACGCAAAGTATAAAAAAAAAACAATTCAAGCTTTAACCAAATAGAAGGTTCCCGTTGAGTACAACGGACGTGAGGGGTGCTAATACCTTCCCCTTGCGTAATCGACTCCCGAACCCGACAATGGTTGCGATGACCAAATCCTTATCCTCATCGTCAAAGGGTTTTATTATCGTTTCCCTTTAAACAAAAAAAACTTAAGGGTTTATCAACGTTCCCTTTACACAAAAACTTTGGTGGCGGCTTCACAAAGGCCCTCCGAGCGTTCGAGGACGTCCTCGGAGGATTTGCGCGTCTTTTTCCCGAGGAAAAAAACGAGGTGCGCACAGGGTGGTCTGTTCACCAGTCCTCCTTCTTTATCCATTAAGCCAGAAAATTCTTTCCCTGGAGCTCACCCACACAGAACAGGGTGCCTGCTCTGATGCCAATTGAAATTCCTGGCAACCTGACCGACAGACGCTGTGCACAATGTTGGCACAACTGTCCGAGCACTTGTCTACTCAGAACTACAATTAAAATAACTCAACGTAATAAAGCACAAAATAAAAGGAACACAGCAGAAATATAAAGTACACAGTGAGTTTGTTAACCCAGTTCGGAGCAACTCTCCTACTCTGGGGGATACCAATCCAGGAATGAATCCACTATTATAGTTCTAGTGAAAAGACCAACGCAGACACACTACTTGACTTTGCACCTAGACCCTACCAGTGTCAACTCTGTCTAGGAACTCCTAGATATGAGACCCCGTCTCAATTCCTACCAACGGCACAGACAATATTGTTATCAACCACATAAAAACACCACTAAGAGAAACACACTCTAATGACACATACCCACTCCGTACTTAAAAGCTTAGGAGCAGCTTACAATTACAACTCAAACAAACTCAGTCCTTAGCTTGAATCAGGGAGATACAAGCAAGGCTCACAACTAAAAAGAAACCCTAAAAACCTTAAACACACGCTTTTCTAACACACACGGTTTTCAGTTACCCTATTAGGGTTTGTCTTCACAAATATATAACACTGAAATAGCACGGGTTTGGGCTTAAAAATAGAGCGTGGACATTGACCGGTCCAGCTGGAAAATCTTCTATAGAGACAATAAAAAGCTTCCAAATATAGAATGATATCTTGTGGAAAAATACCAAGGCAAGACCGCCTTCTACACATCATCAGATACACGCGCCTTGATCAGCAAGCTAGAGGAAAATAAAACTTCAAGCAAATCTTTGGAAGATTGCGTACAAAAATAAAGCGCTAGCTGGCGCGAAAAACACAAGTCACATAATGCTGTTCCATATGCTCCCGCAGCTGTCCCAGCATCTGGCTAGTAGATGTTTTTGCAAAATGTAGCCAATCTACAAAAACCCAACAGAAACTTTGCTCTGCGAAGTCATCAGACTCTGAAGTTTTTCAAAATTGCTACCTTTCAACAAACTGGTCATTTCTATCCCCAATTATGATTATTAAAAAGCAGTAATAAACAAAAATTACTGATTGCCCCTTTTATGAAGCGGAACGGTATGCAAGAAAAAACATGAATGAATGCAAATGGGTATGCAAGGATACGGTATGTGACGATTCAAGGTTTCCCCCATCCTCACATGTAGGCTCTAAAGATGAGATTTCCTATAAAGGTCCCTAGAGTCATGGATCCCACATGGAATTAAGGTCGTCGATTGCGAACTTCGCATGACTTCAATTCATTCCAAGTGAAAATCTCCGCTAGGCGGGGTTTGGAATCCTACCACACGGACATACGTCAACGCTGGCTTCCGCTCACAACTACCATTCTAACTTATTTTTCTCTCGAGCTCGGGTAGAGAGCCTCACACGTCCGGCATTAACCCGAACAATGTGGAGTAACATCGCTCAAGTAACAAACCCCACAATTGATATATATAGATATGAAGCAAAATGATATATAAATATAGAGCAAAAGAATAAAAATAAATAATGATAACAAGTTACAAACACGCAAGTAAAATAAAACATTTTAGCCTAAGTCGACTAAGATAGGCTTGACTCGTCATACACAAAACAAAGTGTTTTATGCATGTCCCCAGTGAAGTCGCCATTTTTGTCGCGTCGAATTTCGGATATCAAGCTATTGAGAAGCGTTGAATCACTGATTTTAAATCACGACTGAACTTTTAATTTTTCGGGGAGAAAAGGAAAAAAGTTCGAAATTACCTTTAAATAAGAGATTTTAGGTTCGAGAGTCGATTATGCGAGGGGAAGGTATTAGCACCCCTCACATCCGTTGTACTCAACGGGAACCTCTTAGTCGACTTAGGCTTAAAATGTTTTCAAAGTTTTGCTTGCGTGTTTGAATATATAAAAAGGGAAAAAGAAAGTTTTTATTAACGGGCTTGACAAGATGTAAATCCTGCTCCTACGTATCTCCCGGTAGACGGAGAATTCAAAGCGTACGTAGTTCTTTGCAAGGTAGAAAAAATTTGTATGTTGGTTCATTTTAATTAAAAAAGATTTGAAAACGCACAAAGGCGTAAAACGTTTAAATGATAAAAGAAGCGAACGCACATTAAGGCGATGGAACTCGCACAAGGCGTAAAAGTTTTAAAGGTAAAAAAGACGGACGCAAATTAAGGCGATGGAAATCGCACAATGCGTAAAAGTTTGAAAGATAAAAAAGACGGACGCACATTAAGGCGATGGAAATCGCACAAGGCGTAAATGTTTGAAAGATAAAAAAGACGGACGCACATTAAGGCGATGGAAATCGCACAAGGCGTAAAAGTTTGAAAGATAAAAAAAGACGGACGCACATTAAGGCGATGGAAATCGCACAAGGCGTAAAAGTTTGAAAGATAAAAAAAGACGGACGCACATTAAGGCGATGGAAATCGCACAAGGCGTAAAAGTTTGAAAGATAAAAAAAGACGGACGCACATTAAGGCGATGGAAATCGCACAAGGCGCAAAAAGGTTTTTTTTAAAAAAAAACAACGGGCAAAGGCACGAAGAGTTCGAATTGACCACGAGGGCCAAGAAAAGGTTCAACATGGTCACGGGGGACCAAAGAAATGTTAAGATGGACCACGAGGGCCAAGAAAAGCTTTAAACGCGTTGGACGCGTATGAAAATGGAATGACGATTGTCCGAACGACGAGACATACGTCATGCATTCGTGCAACCGGGGTTTGGAGAGACATACGTCAAACCATTCCTTTTTCATTCAAGCTCTTGCTTCGTTGAAACTCGAAGAAATCTCAAAGGGACAAAACACTTGGTTGGAAAACTTAAAGGAAAATTGTAAAAAAATCACGAACAAATTTGTTGTTCGAGTTTATTGAAAATCATGAACATCACTTGTTGCTTAAGTTATTGAAACTCAAGAACAAGCATAGTTCAAGTTTGAAAGATGAACAAAATCATAAAGAATATGCATGAGTTTGAAAAATACACAAGTTCGGCTCAATTTGAGTTTGGTTTAAAAAAGTGAGCAAGTTCGGCTCAAATTCATGTTTTGATTGAAAATCATGAGCAACGTTATTGTTCAAGTTTAGTTTTTGAAGGAAAAGAACTTAGCTTATTGCTCAAGCTTGATTTTGAAAATTTAAGAACATAACTTGTTTTGCAAGTTATTCAAAATTAATCGCACGAACTTGTGAAATTTCCAAAGACATGCAATATTCTTGATATGGTTTGAACAAAAATGAATTTTAACCCTCTTAGGTTCTGAATCAAGGGTTAGAATCCCAGAAAATTTGGCCTTTGGAAGCCTGATTCATGTTCTGAATTTTACCTACTTCGCAGAGCAACCTGAACTTGGCTCTGCGAAGCCAGGTTCTGATATGGTCGCACTGCGAACATGACTTTGCTCTGCGAAGTATGCGAAAAATTGAACTCAGAAGCTGCTTCTGAACAGAAGTTCAGAAGCTGCTTCTGAACAGAAGTTCAGAAGCTGCTCCTGAGCAAGCTTCAGAACCTTAAGGGGGTTAAAAAGCTTTGCAAATTTGGGAGAAAAGGAGCACAACAACTCAGTTTTAATGCTTTGCAACTTTGAGATTCCTCTTGAGTTTCAAAAGGGGTTTTTTACACAAAATGAAATTAAACAAAACAAATGATGCAAACAGTCAATCAAAATGAAATATAGAGACTTTAGGATACTTACAGAACTCCTAGCAATGCCTTGTGCAAGAGGTAGGAAGTGGCTTGCTTGATTGATTTTGCAAAGCTTTGAGGTTAGATGATAATGACACTAGTGCTTCAAATGTTTTGCTATGAGTGTAAAATTTGTGTATTGAACTCTCTATTCTCTCTCAAAAATGTTGTAGTTTTTAGCTCTTGAAGGCTTTCTAATTGTGTGTGAATGAATGTGCATTGCATTCCTTTTTATAGGCCAAGAATGAAATCTATGCAATGATGAGAAAATCTCTAGAACCTAGCTGATTTGTGGGCTAAAACCAGGCTAAATTGCTTTGCATTTAATGCTAAAGGATAGAAGTTACTTTGCCTTGTGCCAAGGGTCAAGACTTTGGCTGGTTTCAGCCACAAATGCAGCTGATCTTTGAATGCAATGATGAGAAAAAATCTGAAAAACAGGGCAGCTGCAATTGTGTGGTTCTTGGGATCAATCCTTGCAATCTTGAGAGGTCAAGCAAGGAAAACGTGCACTTCCATGTACAGAGAGATTGGGGGAAACAAAAAGAGCATGTGGGCTGGTGTGAGAGAGGAGAAATACAGCTAAAAACAGGGCACACTAAACAGCTTTTTTGGGCAAGAAACCACTTGTGTTTGACTGGTTTTGGTGGAGAAAGGAGGAAGAAAAGGGATCAAGCAGCTGGCTGGCAAGCTCAGGGTTAATGACAGGTCAATTGGGAGGGACAAGAGCTGACCAAGGGCAGCCAATTTGCTTGGGCACATGCTAGGTTGGAAGAAAATCCTTCTTACCTTGAACTTTAATGTCACACCTTTGATTCTTGCTTTGTGCATTCAATCAGCCACAATTGATGATCACAATGATAATAACAATGATAGATAATAATAACAATAACTAAAATGAAAACAAAAGCAAGATAAATCAAAAAATAAAAAAACTGCAGAAATTTCGCAGAGTTCGCAGTGCGAAGGTCACTTCGCAGTGCGAACTCCCCTTTTTTTGTATTTTTTGTTTTCTTTAAAGTAAAATAAAATAAATAAATAATAATAATAAAAACAATAATGATAATAGTAAATGATGCAAATAACAAAGATGGTAATGATGAAAATGATAATGGAAATAAAAATAGTAATGATAATAGTAATAAAGATAATAATATTAAATGATGAAAAAGGTTAATAATATTAGTAATTAAAAATAATGATAAATGTTAAATAATAATAATAAAACATTGATAAAAAGAAGATAATAATAATAATATTAAAAAAAGCAATAGCAAATGATATTAATAAGGGTAATGATAATATTAATAATAATGATAGTAATGATGAGGGTGATACATATTAATAAATACAATCTAAAAAATGAAGATAAAAATAACAAAAGGTAAATAAAATAAGAAAAATGAAAATTATACTGGAATGAGAAATAATAATATGATAATGAACTAAGAAAAATATGAATCAAAAAATGGGGTATGACAGTGATGGTTTTGCGATTCGGACAATCAGAAGCAATATGTCCAAACCCTAGACATTTGAAGCATCTAGGTGTCTTAGAATTGTTCTCTTTGGTTTTCTTTTGTGGCAGTTTGATTGAGGAGTTGGGTTCTTGGGTTGGTGGTTTGTTACGATGGGCATAATTTCTGGTGGAGGAAAGAGGTTGGTATGAAGACTTTTTAGGTAGCTGTTTCTCAACACGGATGGCTAGACGAATAACCTCATCCAAGCTCCAATATTGTTGAAGTTGGACTGGGTGTGCAATGTCATTGTTTAGCCCTCCTAGGTATCGAGCAATTGTTTGCTTTTCCTTTTCTTGGATATCACATTTCATCATCAACTTCTCAAATTCTCTAGAATATTCTTCTACGGACAAAGATTTTTGACGAAGATTTTGTAATTGAATAAAATTGTCCTAATAATAATGAGGTAAAAACTTGGGTTAGTTCACGACGCATCTTCTCCCATGTCATGATCTTGCTTTTCCCTTCACGTTCTCGTTTCCTTTTAAGACTTTCCCACCAAATTAAAGCGTGTTTCTTCAGCTTGATAGCAACGATCTTTACTTTTTGCTCCTTTGGAACCTCCTTATACTTAAATACTACTCCGTCCTAAAATATAAGCAAAAATGAGTCAACATAAGTTGATGTATTTGGTACAAATTTTGAACCAAATACATTAACTTTTGTTGACCAATTTTTGCTTATATTTTGGGATGGAGGGAGTACATGTTCAATAGTTTGTAGCCAATCCACAAACTCATCGGGTTGTAGCTTCCCTTCAAAATCTGGAATGTCTACTTTGATATCATTCATCTGAAATTGACGTCTTGTGAGGGACTGCTTCTAGATGATGAAGAGTCACTACCAAAGGCATCATCAAATCGTCTCTGCTGAACGTTGACAGTCTCCTGGAGTAGTTGAATTTGTGGCCTCATTTCTTCCATCTCAATTTCATGCATAGATCTTCGGTTTGTTTTTTTAGGTGGCATTTTGACGATGGTGGTTGGTGATTTTTTTTAGTGAAGATTGTGGTAGTGAGTGGTGGTTTGGTTGGTGGTGAAGACTTGTTAACCAAGGGTTTTCTTCACTTCCCAGACAAAATGATGGTGTTAGTTTCGCGAAAAAATGGCCGCAAAGTGAAGTTTCACAAAGGCAACTCCTTGCTCACTTGAAAACTCACTTTCCGTTGATTTTTTCGCTCAAACTCAACTCCGAGGTATTGTAACCAGCTTTGATGCCAAATTTGGCTAAGGGACAAAGGAAAGGTAGAAAAAAAATAGAGAAACTCTTTAATATTCTCAAAGAAAGTTGTTATTATTTGAATGCTTCAATGCTTGAAATATGCCAAAACACATGGTGGTGAGCCCTATTTATACTACTCTAGTAAGGCTCCACATTACAAATTAGAAAGATCTAGAAGTGTTTATTACAAGAAAAGTCTAGAGATATGAATACTCTAGTTCATATGACTAGAAGGATCTAGAGAGGTTAAGATTTCCCTAGTGCTTTATTTTATGGGAAATGTTAACTAGTGTCCCTGGGGCACTGGTTAAGGACTTTAAATGGTAACTTTTTATGAAAGTTTGTGTAATAAAGTGTATTAGAAATTGAAAACTATAACATTTTTAAAGAATAATTACTTTATTTAGAATGTTTAAAGAGTGCCCCGAGGGCACTCGTTAACAAGACCCTTATTTTATTTTGTAGAGTGTCTAGTAGCTTCCTTATTATTCTTTAGTATTCTAGAGACTTCCATATTATTATCTAGTATTCTAGAGACTTCCATCTTATTCTTTAGTATTCTAGATACTTCCATATTATTCTTCATCATTTCATATCTATTTTGATTCATCAGTTGCAAAAAAGAAAAAAAAAATTCTTGCTAGTTTTTCTTTATCATATAAATTGGGATAGGACATCTCTCCTTATGTTTACTCAAGTGGTTTCGGTGCAATGACAGCTCTGACAGGTTTCCTTATGTTTACTTTGTTAAATTTGTATTCGTTGAAACCTTGTTGAGCGATGTTGCAATTTAATCCCTCGTACATTTAAATTAGTGGTGTGTGCACGTATTCAAAATCAGTTGTGTCTTTTGTAAAAAATTAGTCGAGATAAGAAAGAAAGAAAACTCAAACTACATTTATCAAATTAAAGAAACTTTTTGTGATGAAAGACGAACATATTAAAAAAAATTATAAATTGTGACATAGTCACGTGTTCAGAATCTTCTCCATTTCTTAAAAGAAATGAATTTTATAGTAAATAAAGAAATGCAAATGTCAATTACTATAATTTTATAGTAAATAAAGAATATGAATTAATAGATTTATAAAATTGGCGGTAATATTGCTCAAAATTTGGTGATATATAATTAGACGTTTTAACTTCAAAACTATACTAATGTGTTTATTTTTATACTCATAATCTCATAGAACAATATATTTAACTATATTCTTTTTGGGATGACCCCTAGGTGGGGACAGTCCCTTTAGGGTTCTATTTCAAAGGCATTTCCAAATTTTTTACTAGCAAGTTGCTTTGATTGGAAATATATATGGGGAATTTGGTTGGATGGGGAGTGGGTGTGAGATCTTAGATGGTGAAGAAGTCAGTTCATTTGGGGGGAGGAGTTGGTGGCAAATTTGATCACGACTCTAGGGAGGGTCTCTCTTTCTCACGAAGAGGATATTTGGTCTTGGAAGCTGAATTTGAATGGGGTTATTCAATATGATCGACATACTTGGTGTTTGCTAATGCTTTTGAAGGGGAGGGGACCAGGTGTAACATCCGGGATTCGGATCCGGGATTCGGCAACTAACGGCCCCCGCGATCCCCCGCGATGTACTCATGGACTTCTCCACCCCCCAAGTGGAGTTTCATGCCTTCCGTGGGAATCGAACCACGTACCATGGAGGCTATAAGTACATGGCCAATGCATTCCCACTACCAATTGAGCTTAAAAAGGCGCCTTTTTTTTAACATCCGGGATTCGGATCCGGGATTTGGCAACTAACGGCCCCCGCGATCCCCCGTGATGCACTCATGGACTTCTCCACCCCCCAAGTGGAGTTTCATGCCTTCCGTGGGAATCGAACCACGTACCCTGGAGGCTATAAGTACATGGTCAATGCATTCCCACTACCAATTGAGCTAGTAGCTCAATTGGTAGTGAGAATGCATTGGCCATGTACTAATAGCCTCCAGGGTACGTGGTTCGATTCCCACGGAAGGCATGAAACTCCACTTGGGGGGTGGAGAAGTCCATGAGTGCATCGCGGGGGATCGCGGGGGCCGTTAGTTGCCAAATCCCGGATCTGAATCCCGGATGTTACACCAGGTTTGAAGAGGTGGTCATTTTACTATCTAAGGTCTGGGTTAGTCAGGACTTGGTCTTCTCTTGAAAGTTAATTTAAGATAGGTTCTTTACCCGTTAGAACCTCTTCACGCAGGGGGGTCATTACAAATCATAATGGGATTTCGTGTGTGTTTTGTGGGGACTGGGAAGAATATGTTAATCATGTGTTTGTTGCGTGTGCTTTTGTTTCCTAGGTTTGGTATAGAGTTTTTAGATGGTTAGGTTGGGAGGCGGTGTTACCCCAAAATCTATTATGTCTTTTTGTTGTCTTTGGGGAGTTAGAGGTGACACCCAGATCTAGGTTGGGTTAGGTTTTGTTTTGGTTTGCCATTCGCTTGTGTGTCCAAATGGATAACCCAAAATGATTTTGTTTTCTCTTGTAACATGATGAAGGTAGAGCAACTGGTGGATTTGGTCTTATTCTGCTCTTGAAAATGGTTTTTGAGCAACAACCCAGATAATCCATGCACCCGGTATAAATGGATTGTAGAACCTGTTATGTAAAGGGGACGATAATGATCTATGGGGTCAATTTGGTTGGGGTTGTTTTTGACTTTTTCCTAGGGTGTTGGCCTAGTTCTGATGGGTTTTTTTAGTGTGGCCTATGTGGGCTCCCTGCTTTGGCTTGGTTTTGGTTTGGCCGATCAGTAACTCTTCACACGTAGTATTAGTTTTCCCTTTAGAGTTTGGCTTGTTATATTGTAGTTGATTTGTTTCTCCCTCTCTCTTTGATCGTACTCTGTTTATTTGGGTATCCCTAGTACTCATTGTAACCTTTGGTGTTTTCTTTTATATGGGCCTAATAAAAGTCTAAATATGGATGCTTGACTTTTCTTTTGTAAAAGACAACATCATTTTGCCCTTGTTTTTATTTACAAAATTGCAAAATGAACATTATTTTATTAAAAAATGGTAAGGGTCCACCTTTTGATCCAGTTTTATGAGGTCTATAAGCATTCAAAAGTAACACTTCCTTCAAAGAAAACATGGTCGAGAAGGTTTCACGCATCTCACTAGATGGTTATCAATATCGTTAATCATGTTGACTTCTTAGAAAAGAAAAAAAAAGCTTATTTTCCATATATGACTTATCATTCTCATACTATGAGGTGCGTACGTGGTCGAGATGCATATTTTCATGTCTATGGATCATAGTTGTATGTTTTATGTTTTCTCTTCATTGAGGTATAAGGAAAACAGGTGTAAGATTGTTTCCTTTATTTAACACAATGTGGTATGAGTACTGTGAGCAAGAACTTGTGCATCCTCTCCAATTTGGTTCTTGATGTACTTATTATCGTGGAGAATATCAAGGTCCCGACTTGGAATGGTTCTTAGCAAGACTAAATTGTAATCTTGTCTCTTTTATGAGTTGATTGTGGAACCTATATAGTGTATTTGCAGCAAGTAATTTTGATCTTCCTTCTCCCCTTGTATTTTTTTTTTACAATTTCAATGTAATTGGTATTTGTTCTTTTCTTTTTCTTTGTTGACACCACAATATCATTGTATTTGTATTTGGATGACAACTAGACACCTAATCTAACTTGACCGTACAACAACCCACCTGCAAAACTCTATCAGCTCCAGCACATAATAGAATCCACTTCCCACTAATAGTCGTAGTGGAGTCAGGTAATTTGTGGGATTCTTTTACGCTTTCAAATGTTATTTTGTTTTCTTGGCAATTATTACTTAGGAGGCTCCCGACTAGAAAAAAATTGTATATCTCTAGAGTGTTTAGTGGGGAGACGAAACCTTTTTGCTGATGGTGTTCGGGGTGCAAGATAAGAAAGATGACTTATTTTCCATGTGTGATTTTGCCATGGAAATTTGGAATAAAATTTTCCAATGGTTTCATTTAGTTTTGGTAATGCATAAAGATCCCATAATTTTATTGAATTTGTTTTGTTTCTCTTTCAGTAATGAGGCGCTTTTGATGGTGTGACATTCAGTAATGTGGACAATTTAGAAATCTACAAATGAGTTTACTTTCTCTTCGAAGATTGCAGAGATAGAAGAGGTGGTGGAGTTGATAAAAGTTCAAGCTTGGAAGTGGCTATTAGCGGGAAGAAAAAAAAAGACAGCATTTTCTCTATTACAAATGGATGGTGAATCTGATGTGTTGTATATTGTCCTAAGGAGTTGGTTCTTGATTTTTTGTTTTTGTTTGGTGAGTTCCGATGGACTAAGTATCCCATGTACTTAACCCCGAGTTGTGAGTATAGTAGCTATTGTACTTTTTTTTTTTACTGTTAATTTTCATTTAAAAAATATTTATACAACACATCCTAGAGATAAAAAAAATGAAACCAAACGCTCTTGTACTAACTTGAAAATTATATTCTAAATTTAATTATAAATTTATTTTAAAATATAGGAATTACCACTTTGATTTATATTAAATATGTTTTTTAAAAAAATATTTTTTGGTAATATTTTATAAAATTAAATTCATTAAAAACATTTATACATACACAACCAAACGAGTTATCATTTTCTCCATTTTTAAAAATAAATGGAGAATTCCATATAGAGAAAAATAAATATGTACAAAAATAAAAAATAGTCTTACCACTAAATGGATTCCATCACTATTAATTAATTTATATTTTTTAAATTTCTTTATAAGTATAAAGAAATTTAAAAAATATAAATTAATTATGATGTTAAATGGACATAATTTTAACCCACACCAAACACCCTATGTCTACATCATGGTACCACCAGGCGCGCTAGGGAGTAGGGAACCAAAATGAGACAAGTAGTACGCCGCACAATCTCTAATCGGTGATTCAAGCCAATGGGATGTACTACTTTTAACACCATAATGAAAAGCTAGCACCTTTTTGCAATAATTTCCTCTACATTTGAAAACATGGAGAATGTTAAGACTTTTTTTGAAGTGCTTTAAAAATTTACTACCTATGTTCCTTTTTAATAGTTACTTTTTACACAAAGTAACACAATTAATAAATGTTACAACTTTAGTACAATAATTTATCTTTTTTTTAATAATAGACTCATTCATTTAATATCTTGTTTCATATATTTCTCTCTCTGAAATAAATAACTAAGAGTAATATTGGTAAAACAACATTTAATATTGCATTGAACTTTGAAAGTGACAGTTAAATAGAAACAAAATTTTTAAACAAAGGTGACACTTAAAAATGAATGGAGGGAGTAAATGTTAATTGTAAACGTGTATTTAAGAAAATGATTTTTACACATCACATTATGTTGATGTGTCTAGTGTGAGTTAAAAGTCTCACATTGAATTGAAGAGTGACAAAATATAACTATATAAATGAGAAGATCTATGCTTATTCATTGTTTTTAGGTTTCATGAAAAGATATGTTAGGCAAACTCACTTATATGGTTGCTCTTAGCCTAATATATTGATCCACTCAATGTAGACTCTCTCATAAGTCTCAACAATGATATCATAGACTGATTTGACTTGGTGAGAATAGTATAGAGTGGATCTTGGTAATCGATTAAGGAACAAACTCACTTGTGAGATTGCTCTTGGGACAATGAGTTGGTCTACTTTAGTGTAGGCTCCTCCAAAACACTCACCCTACTCTTCCAATTTCATATTTGGATAAATTTTAATGTAAAAAAGAAAGATGTATAAGATAAAAAATAAAAAACTTATATGGGTAACGAGTAATTCTCTTACATTTTTTTAGAGAGAAATAATTTTCTTTACTTTAGAAAGAGAAAAATAAAATTTGATTTTGAATCCATTACCTTTATTATGCAAGATAACTTTTATCTATGTATGTACAAGAAACATTAAAGTGAGTGTTACCCAAAAAAAAAAAAGTTTGTTAATTAAGGTATTTCAAGCAATCAAGTACAAAAATCAATCTATCCAAATAACTGAGATTTCTTTTGAGGAGTTGACATTTGTTTTCCTGAAGAACATTTTATTTTATGTAGTGCAAATGGATTTTTATTTACGTGAGGTAATACAAATGTTTTTTTTAAACATTAGTATAAATGGTTGTAAGCATAAGAACATGGATATTTCTTTTGTTTGCAGTAATTTGTGGCCTATTTTTATTCGAGAAATGATATTTGTACAACCATTTTATGATAATTTTTGGACAACTTTATCTTTCATACTCACATGTTGTCTTTATCATCTCTCTTCCTTTTTTTTCTCTATTGTTTTTAATCAATGGGAAAAGAGAAAATAAGGTTGTCACAAAAATTGTCTTCAATTGGTTGTCCAAATATCATTACTCTTTTTACCCAATACCCTTTTAGTAAAAAGTAAGGTGTTAGTAAGTAGAGGTCATCATCAATAACTCTTAAGTTATTACTAAGAGAATCTAAAATGGTAGTGGTAAACTAAAAAGGATCTTTAAATGGGTCCTACATGCACATATCATTGATTTATAGTTTTTAAATAACTCAATTACTCTAATGGTATTAAACTAAAAAAAGTTCTTAATAAGTCCACTAATATGTACTTTAACATGTGCATTTAGAAAATAAAAAAATATTAAAAAGAAAAAAAATCACATGAACTTGAGATGGTGGGACTAATTTATATACTTTATTTTTTATTTTGATGGTGAGGTCCGTTAGTTGCTGAAGAGAAAACAAGTTTTTATATTGTTGTCAGTAACTAATAGATACCAACTTTTTTCTTCCTCAAATTGAGGTCCTTAATATATAGATGTTTTTATTAAGTAAAAGACTTCCCGTTGAAGATGCTCTAACTCTTAATTCAGAATTAAGCATCCTTAAATGGAAAAATATATGCAGAGGTATATCTATAAAAAAATTCATCAACAAAATGTTGTATTTTGCATATAAAAAAACATTGTTGTACTTTTTTTTTTTTTTTTGCTGTATTAATTTAATTCATAGTCCGGTAGAAACTGTTTGTTAGCTGGCAGCTATATATAGGCAAGCACTACATAGTACTAGTTACTTATAAGATAAAATTGGTCAATCAATAAATTATTATTTATTTATTCATATTGAATTTGTACATAAACTTGTATTTTAGTACATTGTTTTAAATTTAACAACTAATTAATTAGTAATTGATTCCAATCCGGCAGAAGAGTCTATGGGGTCTCTTATCTTTTGCATAGTTCTGTAGAAAATTTGGAATGTAACAAATGAGGTAGCTATGTAATCATTGGATTTTATCAAGCTAACAAGATGGAGTCTCAATGCAAGGTGCTTTATTTGTTGATGATAACTAGAAACCAGCATAAAGTAGTCCATGTTTTATTTTTGTAGGTTGGAGGATATAATTGTGGATTGAATGAGATGCACATCTGTTGTTGTTTACTGCATAAACTCATAATCTACTCTTGTTCAATAAATATGACCGGTAATTCATTTACTAAACTAAGAAATTTGTGACTATAAACCAATTGCCAATAAGAAATTAATATATTTAGTGACACGATAATCTTACACTTGTTGGTATATTATGTGTGGGTAAGAGTTGAAAGAATGGATTTTGTACAACATACAAGGGATGCTATCTATATACCTATAATGTTTAAGGTTTTATGTGTAAATATGATGTCCAAATAACTTATGTTGTTGCTATTAACCCAATATAATACAGCTCTCGATCTGCTCTCTCTTGTGTGGGCAGAGGTCCCTTCTTTTTTTCCCATGACCAGAGCTCTTGATTAATGTGTGTGAACTGTTTTCTCTAACTCTCAAGGTTTTACCAAATCGATATTGCGATAAACAATTCACATCATCACCACTGCAAGACAAATTTTTTTTAGATAGAAAAAAAATGACAACAACCACTAGAAACAAACACATATAAGTAGAGGAATCAGATGTTCAAACTTCAGTTGTAGCATCGGGACTAGTAATTTTAATATTAGTCGGTTGAACTAAAATTTCTGTACAAGATAAATCGGTGATTTCCTCATTAAAATTATTAAAAGATTCCTAAATGTTACTTCATAATCATTTTCGTCCAAGACATTTAAACATCCACCAAATAAGTTGATGTGGTCCTCCACTTTGCCTCGTCATAATGTTTATCTATGACCAAACAAGAAAAGTTAATGAGGCAAGGACCAAACTAATGTTGGGTCACGAGAGGAGTTTGGGAGACCATCCCATATTAGGCAAGAGCAATCATACAAGTGAAGAAACACACAATTTTTATCCAAACACCTTAAGGCAGTGAGTTTTATGGGTCCTCTCACTTATAAAGTGTTCAACCTCCACTTTTCTAACCAATGGGATTCTAACTCACAC